>CM057347.1:134672590-136154705 GCA_030015575.1 Agapanthus africanus | reverse complement strand
CCGTAGGGGTCTAGGATTTCATTGCACAGGCTATCCACATGACCAGGGGAACGTCGGGTTTCAGTAGTGGCTCTGTGAAACCCGGGGATCCCAGATATCTGTATTGTTCTGTGATGCTGTACATTTCTGTGATGTTGCATTTCTTTTCACGCCTTGAGCGAAATACTATATATTGGTATATATATTAGTAGATGTTGTATATGTTTTTCATCCGCGCTAGTCCAGTCCCCGCTCTGCCGTTAGTTAGCTAACCTAACGGGTGATGACGGGACCCAGTGGCGAATGCGGATGGCATATACGTACGTCAGTATATTTTCGTTCTTTGTGGTGTGATCAATTGATGGGACTGCATTGATTCGGATCAATGCAAGATAAACAAACCTAATCTGATGTTGTTGGAACACTTTTCAAAAAGCTGTTATTGCAAGGACATTCACTTTTGTTTTGCATCGTGGTATTCATTTGGAATATCCTGCTCCTCAGTCGACGAGGCAAGGGCCGAGATCCCTTCACCGGGAGTGACCCCTTGGACAGAAGTTTGCGTCAGGGCAGTAACTTCACTATAGCCGATTGCTTTTGCTTTGCACCGTGGTATTCATTTGGAATATCCTGCACCCCATTCTACGGGGAAAGAGCCGAGATCCCTTCACCGGGAGTGACCTCTTTAGTAAAGGTTTTCGTCACTATATTTTCTAAAAAGCTATCCGTTCCTTCAACGATATCAAGTTCACTACGTTAAAGGTTTTCGCCAGAAACCATTCGTAGCCCTCCGTCGTTTCATATGGGTAGTCAATAGTATTCAAGCTGTGTTTGTTGGCCTTAGTCAAGGCACAGTGTTTGGTAGCTATTGGGTATTCATATGCTGCATAGATAGATGCGTTGGTTTGGGACAGTCGTATAGCCTTGTTGGCCTTAGTCAAGGGCTTGTACGGGTGTGTTCAAATCAACCTGGACAATGACGGGTAGAACTTGACATGTGACTTATGATTTGTTGGCCTTAGTCAAGGTCATAAGAGCATGGGGCAGAAATCACATCGGGAGTTTCAAAAGAACTGAAACTTGCCAGATATGCGCATACCTTCTGGAGTGTGATGACGTGAGCGGATTACGTCACGTTATCATGCGATGAGAGTTGGATCCCGATTTCCACTGATGAGTTGGTTTACTCCTCGGGTGACCCCGACTAATTCTTCTTTCAGGTTTGGAGGAGAATTTGAGGTACAGTGGGAGGTTTCCAGATTAGATAAATTGGTAACCATTCTGATCTTGGTTAGAGTGCACGCTGAGTGTTTCTTCTCTCTCTCTCTTGGCAGCGACCATTGACCCGACCCTAAGACCATGACTCAGTGACCAAGTTGACCGAACCTTCTTAACACTGGCTTTTGGATTGTCAGAGTTGCAGACCTCATTGCCACTCCTACTTCTACCCTTTTCTCCAGGACACCCCGTATTACTACGAACGTCCACTTCCATTGGACAAAACCATCGTATGGTTAGATACGAACTCGAAGGAATTCGAGGATGGTTTCTGGTTCTGGAGAAAACAGATAGGACTATTCAGTTGTCTTTTCCTTCTACCTTCTCTCAGGTTGCGAGTACTCCTTGGTTTAGGAGATAGTACACCTATTATGCAAATTGGATAGTCTTCTTCCAAACCATAGGCTGGTGCCGAATGGTGGGGAATGAAGAAAACCAATTAGCATAACGATGGTGTGCAGAAGGTATTAAGATTAAGACAAAACAAGGGATTAGTAAGAGGGCAAAGTGAATTGCGACTGATATTCACGACCAAACCAAGTATAAATCACCTTTCCTAAATCACCTTTGTATTTCTCCAGGACACTCCGTATCACTACGAAGATCCCATTTTATTGGATAATCCATCGTATGGTTATATACGAACTCGAAAGGAACTTGTTCCAGTTCGGGGATGGATTCTGGTCCAGGAGAAATAGGAATAAGGTGTATTCGGTTGTCTTTTATCTTCACCTTCTCTCGCATTGCGAGTGCTCCTAGGACTAGGACAGTACACCCATTATGCTTATTGGATAGTCTTCTTCCAAACCATAGGCTGGTGCCGAACGGAAGGGAAGGAAGAAAACCAATTGGCCTAAAGGGGTGTGCAGAAGGTAATGACTGAAGACATATAAAGGGATTTGGAGAGGTGGCAAAGAATTATACGGTTATAGTTGTGAATCTGGATAATGGTAGAGGCATTACTAGGAATACCAGGATACCCCATCGAAACATTTCAATGTTTCAGTTCTACTGTGTACTGTTAAAAGAAAACTGATTTCCCGATTAGACACTTGCTCCAGGGTATGTATTTACCAGTTTTGATTCTCACATCTGTATGGTTTTACAGATGATGAGTGGGAGTAAGTTATTGGGAATTGGGTGATCATCCTCATTATATCGGGATTCGTTGTAATCGGTGATATTTGAGGAGATCACCTGGGCTGTTTGCCGGTCGGCAAATATTTGGTTTTGAATATCCGCTGTTGTGCACCAATTTCAAATTGATATATCTGTACGTCTATTTTCATAGAGTGAGATATACCTTTTTGATATTATGTCGATGACATTTACCTATATCAGTGGATGGTTAGGTAAGGAGCATTAAACAGCGGTGTAATTCTTCTTAACCATAAGTACAGTTTTCAACCTACGACACACAGTGAAAGAGTTGTAAGACTCAGCGGACTTATACAAAGTATTGTATGTTGTCCAGTGTCCATTAGGACAGAGGGGTTGGTCCTCATACTGTATTCTGTTTACTTTTAACTTCTCTAGTTCTTAGACATGTGTTTCGTAGAAACACGGGGTCTAAGTTTTAAGGAGTTATAGGTATTTGAATAGAGTAGAGAACCAGGTATAGAAAGTATCGGGATTCTTCAAAGTGATCGAAGATGTAGATACTTGCGTATGGTATTCAGTAATGATAAAGAGAAATTGCTTCTCTTTCAGGTTACTCATAATTGGAAGCATTCCTAAGTTGAGTAACGCTGATCAGCCTCTCTCCATTTAGTTGACATGCACTGGAGACAGCTGCATGATTTGAATCTGATTCAATTAAATCAGTGCCTCTGGTTCTATATTGGATATAGTACAGTTCATATCTTAACATTGTTAAGGTACGGGGAGTTGTCCGGCTTATGATTAAAACCAGACTCTGGATAACTCAAGGCACGTTTCTGTAATGGCTGTTTGTGGGTTGACCCAGGCTATGACGAGGGTTGACTTTCTACCATAAGAAAGATCAATAGTAATATTGTTCTTGACTCGCCACAGTTTTAATAAAAATGGATTTTTTTCAAAAACAGTAGTGGGAGTATGGTAGAACTGGAAGTGATTCCAGAACCGCAAACGATTACAGAAGATTTGATAAGGAACCTAAAGATTCAATCTGATTTGACATTCCATTGGCCACTCCGCAGATAAGGTGGATAACTTCAGGCACCCGAGAGGTACCCAGGTTGCCTCAAGGACGGTGACAGGGAAGTTCTTGTTTACCCACACTTGCCATTGTTGTTGTTCCAGGCTGCGAGACCCGGCAGGAGGATGAGTATAGCGTCGTTCTAAACTAGCTTTAGAAGTGCACATCTATATGACTCTGCCAGAGGGTTTTCGTAATCAGTGGGAGCAGCGGAAGCATTGGTGGACATCAGGCTTATGTCTATTTATAGACTAAAGCAGGTATAGCGGAGTTAGATCATCTGTTTCTGATGTGACAGTCATAGGTTTGACGTCATCAGAATAGGGGATGGATCTGTTGAGAAGGTAATAGGAAGTGATATTCCTATACTATGATCGGTTATACTTTGGTCGTCACACAGTGGTTTCTACAAAAAGGGACTTGGACATTACATCAGACATACTGGTTACTAGATCTATGGTTTTAGATCTAGATTTGGGTGGTTTCCCAATCTGGGTACTTAGACAGCATTCTAAGAGTATTTAGAATGGACGACTCCTGGCATGGTAATGTACCTGCAGGTAATGGAGTCACCCTCTCTAAAGGTGTCTTTTAGACTAAAGTAGAGAGGGATATGCATGATTGGCAGATCACTTGCTTAGGCAATTGAGTCAATCATGAGATGTCAAGTACCACACCAGATGTTGTTCTTGCACTAGATGCAATAAGTTGATATTGATCCAATCCTGGAGAAACAGTCGGAAGCAGTTTTAGAACATAAGTGGATGTTCTAGGGGATATGATAACGACAGCCTCATTCGAGAGACAGTTATCATTCCAGGCTTCAAAGGTGACATGGACGACAAGGAGGTTGTCAGAGTTATAGTTATCCTTCTGACGAGGGGCAGTATTTTGGACAGGTGGTCCAAGGAAATACTGAGGGTGGCATGGCGCAGGATACTGATTAATTTCAGTTGACGATACAGTCTAAGAAGTTTGGATTTGGAGTTCATTTTTGAGCTCGGTCGCATCAGATATCCAGACACTCTAAGACAGGTATTGCTCATTTCGGGAGATGGCTTTCTCCGCGAGCTTGAGATATAGAGAGACATAGAAAGAAACTTCAGAGCGGATCCTCTCACTGAGGCTATTCCTCGAACGCAATAGTCTCGCAAACGAGCTTTGTGAGACTGACTAGTAGAGGAGTTGGGTGTTCGGTATCACACGGGCTGTGAGTATGCGACATCGCAATAATTAGCCTTGAGTGCAAGTGGGAGATTGTTGGAGATAGTGCCCTCAGAGTCAATTATTGGATCACAGGCACGTGATTGCAATGATTGAGGGAGGACCTATCCCGGTACGACAGTCTTACTCGAGATGATAGTACGCTATCTGGTTTACCTTTATCATCGTGTACTGCTTTAGGTGACCTGACAGGTCGCTATTGCACGTTGATAGAGCCCCTAGGATTCTTGCTTGACTGCCGGCAGTATGAGGGCGATCATATAAGTGAGAGCTGGAGTCTATTAGCACATCCTTAAAAGGTCCCTAGTCGTGGGAGTTTCGAGACAGGGCATCGATACTCCAGAGTAGACTAGTGTATACAGTCGAGACCCCGACGAGGGGCGGTGGCCGGTCTCACAAGCCACTGGTGTCAGTTGGTTCACCTAATATGTATACAGGTGCTCATTGGGTTATGAGTACACCGGACAGGACTCGCCGGGAACCTGCTAGTTGGGCTTATACCTGACGTCAGATAGCAGTTCCCAGGTGACATGTGTACAGGTTAGTTCATCGACCTGAGGATCGTCATTTGTCTCGTGTGAGTTCCCACTGTGCTTTGATTACTACCCTACCACGGCTCAAAGGAGTCGTGCAAACAGGTTTTAGTTGGGTACAGTCCCGAGCCACATGGAGGCAGTGAGCGGATCTTCAGGGGTTCGTCTCTCCCGGTATTGGGGGTGAGGTCGCGCTGTGTCTAGGAGAGCCATTACGCAAAGCCCTCGGCCGAGGCAGGAGATTTGCTGGTAGGTATTCCAGTAGTATCTCAGGGCGTTCTGGGCTACACTCCGACACGACTTGTACCGCTTTTGGGGGTCTGACTTTTACCAACCCCCTAGGCCCGACATGCGATACTCATAGACGAACGGACCGGACTGTACGGATATTGTCACTGACAGGCTCAGTTGGGTGTCGGGGTGAGCTTCCTCATCGACGTCCCTTTTGGTCAATAGCTGGTGGCCCGTCACGTATTGGCTTATACCTCTGACGTGCCAGTGGTTAAATCCACAGCCATAGTATTGACGAGTCTTTAGAGTCCACCACACTTACAGTTACTCAAGCTTTCGGGCGAAACGCTGTAGAGGCCGTATGGAGATATGGCAGGGTCCGATCAGATACGTGCGGTATTGCACGGATCAGGATCGGACAGTTTTGTACTAGTGGCCGTATGGATATATATGGCAGGGTTCGATCAGATACGTGCGGTATTGCACGGATCAGGATCGAACGGTTTTTTTACTAGCCGGCTTTAGTTTAAGCCGGTACTAGTTTAGTACAGTGTAGATTTTGTCTCATTGCATTTGTATCCGGACGGAATACAGATGCGGGTGTGTATGCACAGTATTGGGGTTTTCCTGTAATTTATTACGGGACCAGTTTTCTGGAGTTGCCAGTTTGCATTCCGTTCCGGCCGGTTTTCCTTTGTTCTTTCCCGGCCGGACTTTTCCGATGGAGGGGGTAATTTGCAGTTTTGCAAATTACTTTTGTGGAGGGGGTTTCTTGCAAAAGTATTGATTATGATAGCTTTCATTTCTTTTGCTCCATGCTTTTGAATTGAGAGATTTGAAAGGTTATGGAGTGAATAGGAGAATAAGCATGGTTGATGTTTTCTTGTCTAGGATGTGGTCACCATTCTTATGCTCCTACACTCACCTCCCTTCATGTTTGATATATTCATTCCTTCACATTATTCTTCTCACTTGATATGATAAGTTTTTCATGAGAGGAAAAAGAAAAGAGAGATGAAGAAGGAGAGAGTTCTTCATTCTTGAGAGTTTCATCTTCTTGATCTCATTCATGCTAGAAAAATGCAAGCACCATTTTTCTTATCTCATTTCCTCCATCATCTCCAAATGGCAACCAACCCCAAGTGAGACACTACACATTCTACAGCATATCTTGAGCATGTCGAGTTGCCGGCTTCATGCTCGAGTTGCCTCGGTATTGAGGCGGGAGCCCGTAAAAGACGTAGGCGTTGTGGTGCCCTTTCCGGCGAGGAGGCGACGATGTGGAGACAAGACTTTCCGCGGGAGATCGGGACGATGAAGAGAAGACCGGAGGACTCGGATCACTCGGTATACATCTCTTCCCTTTCTTGTTAGTAGCTTAGACTTGTTAATGGTTACGATCCGGAGTTTAGTGCGCGGTGGTGCCGGTTTTGCAAAGTCCGCAAAAATCAAAGTTTATCACCGCTTCCGCATTCCGGCGTCGGGTTGACGGCCGGGGCGCCGCCGTGCACTTACACCTCTCTCACCAGCAGGGTGGTCATGCCATGCTCTATTTCTGTCACTCGCTGATCCAGGCTAGTCACCATCCCTATCAATCTGTCTATCCCCCTAGTGGCTCTTCTAAGTAAACATGCATGTGCTGCGGGGGTAAGCTCTTCCTCGCTCGCGGTCGAGCTGGAGCTGGGTGTCTTGGCGGGTACGTCCTCGGCCGGCTCAGTGCACGACCATACATCATTTAAGCGTGTGTAGGACGTGGAAACGCCCTCAAGAAGAGGTCTAATAGGGATCCCTCCATGCATATAAAACTCAAATTCCTCCACAGGGACGAAATGGCGACATAGTTGTGTCACCAACATAGGGCATAGGTAATTGGCAGCCCTTTTGCCTGCACCAATCGAATGAAGTAATACTGTGCACATATCATAGTTGGGGTTGCTAGTCATCAAGGTGTGCACGATATGAAGGGACGGTGTGAAAAATGTCGTATTGTGCGAACTAACAAAAATATTATTTTGTGCCCAACGGCACACAGTTAGTACATTCGCAAAGAGGGTTCTAGACTGGATGCCTTTACGTGGCTCCCTCGAACAATCATTACCCATCAAGGGTAGGTAATCCTCGAATTGGAGGGGTTGGTCATGAGTAGGTAGTCTAGGTATTAAGGTGACTTCATGGATGAAGTCCCTGTCGATTATTATTTCCCTATCTCCCCAAATTAGCCTAATATAACCATGTTGTGAGAGGTAACCGTCCTCCATGCACTCGTAAAATCGGGTGACGAGATCCGGAAACGTGAAGACATTCGAATGGTTAAACAGTAAATAATTCCATCCGCGCCTTCAGATCTCTTCACCGAAGTAACTTCTAAAGACCGTGTGTGCAAAGATTTGGGAAACGTCTCTCTCAAATTGCAAAGTGGGTGCCATCACAGAGAGTACAGATATTTCTAAAAATTTTAACAGAGAGGATCGAAGAAAGAAAACCTCCTCTGAAGATTTCAGAGGGAGCAGACACCAAAGCGCGGCTGTTGCGCGGCCGAAGGCAGGGTATGACGGCGGAAACGCGACGGAGTAGGGAGATCTCGCTGCACTTGCTGCTGCGGCGGCTAGGGTTTTCAGAGAGTGGGAAATTAGGGTTTGGTAATTGCAGAGGAGAGGTCGGATTGTATTTATAGGGGGTATATTTTGGTTATTTATAAAAAGGTTCTCTTAAAAAGAAGAATTTATTTGTAAATAAATTTTTTTATTTTTTTTTATTTTTTTATTAAAACTGAAAATGTACAAAAATACCCCCAAAAATTTGAAATTTTTTTTTCATTTTTTCATTTTTATTTTGTTTTATATTTAAAAGTGGTACCAAACTTATTTGAAACAGTGTTTCCACTGTTTATGGCTGGATAACCGAAATTTGGGGGTAGATGGAGGAAGATCAGTCAATGTAAATCGGCTCCTGCAACAGCAGGAGCTCCTCCGAAGGGTCCGCGGTGAGAAACGGTTTAAGCCTATGTCCGTTCACTTTAAATAGTGAACCGTCCTCCAGATTCTCTAAGTCGATCGCACTGTGCGGATATACGGTGCGTACCAAAAATGGCCCTTTCCATCGAAATCTAAGTTTGCCGGGATGGAAATGTAGCCGGGTGTCGTAAAGTAAAACCTATTGACCAGGTTTGAATGATTTGCGTATAAGGTGTTTATCGTGAAACACCTTCGTTCGGTTTTTGACGACAACCGCGTTCTCGTAAGCTTCATCCCGAAGCTCGTTCAATTCATTTAATTGCAGTTTTCTATGGCTGCCCGCATCTCCGAGAGATAGATTCAACTCTTTTATCGCCCAAAATGCACGATGCTCAATTTCAACTAGAAGGTGGCAAGCCTTTCCATAAACAAGTCTATACGGAGACATGCCAAGATCGGTCTTATAGGCAGTTCGAAATGCCCAAAGGGCTGTTAGTTATATGTATGCCCTAGAGGCCATTACTGTACATTGGATGTATATTGTAGTGGATGCTGGGACATATATAGGGAGGACTTTCTTGCTCGACATGATAGTATGCTATCTGGTTGCTCTTTACCTTAACGTGTATACTGATTGTCTCTCTGTTACATGTTGGTAAAGCCCTTAGGATGTGTACTTGACTACCTGGACTATGATGCAGATCATACTAGTGGGGACATGGTAGTCCATAAGTACATCCTTCAAGGTCCCTAGTCGTGGGTGTATCGAGACGGGGCATCGATATAACAGAGTAGACTAGCGTATTCCTTCTCGACCCATACAGATGGGCGATGGATGATCCCATATCCATTGGTGTTTGACATCAGAGATGATATACGGGTGCTCAGTGGAGACTGGGTACACTGGACGGACTCGCCGAGAACTCCCAGATGGTATTATACCTTACGTCAGATGGCAGTTCTCTGGTGACACTGGTACAGAGTAGTCTGTTGACCCGAGATCGTCATAGAGTCTTGTGTGGTTCCCACCGTGCTTTGATTTCCACCTTACCATGTCCAAGAGGGCGTGCAAAACGGTGGTTTTTGGGTACAGTCCCGAGTCACATGGAGGCAATGAGCGATAGGAGGGGATTCGTCTCTCCCGGTATAGGGAGTTGATGTTGCGCTGTGTTCGATTGGCTATAACCGGAAATCCCTGGCCAGGGTTGCTGAGATTTACTGGTAAGTGTTACCAGTAGTTTCTCGAACTGTTATAGACCTCATATCGACACGACTTATCGAGCTATTGGGGTCTGACGTTTACCACCCCTAGGCGAGATATGCGACATATCAGACGATCAGACCGGACTGTACGGTAGTGTTACTGGTTGGATTCACTGGAGTGTGAGCGGGCTTGCTCGTCGATCTTCTGATCGCTCAATACCCGGGTGGCCGTTACGTTTAGCAGACCGCTTGCGGCTTGTGGGTGTTTGATATGATCATCACCTGCTGCCGGCGTATTGACGAGTCTTTAGAGTCCTACACAGAGGTTTCCTGGCTCAAGCGAAACGAAATAGGAGCGCATATGAGATATGTGCGGGACCGAGAATAATGCGTGTATGTGATACCGTATTCTATTCTCGCGATGAATGTATCGATTGGTTGTATGCGATATAACCTAGTTATCGAATCAAGTATTGATTCGATAAGCCGATACATAGGATACTAGTCGGTTATATGCGATATGACCGGATCGTTAAATCAAGTGTTGATTTAATGATTTAATGTAAATTATATATTTGATATATTACTTTGCATTAACTAGTATTGGTTCACTTTAAATGGATATTCTCACTCGGATATGCACATTGTATATGTGATATACTTTTGTGCACTTGATTGTATCATGTTTGATGATACATGTTTGCTAGGGTTAAGTGGAATGGTTAGGGTTAAGTATGAGACAAAATGGTCACTAAGTCAAAGCTTCATGAAGCTTCTTTGAAATTGGCATGGTTGATGCCTTGTGAGACCTCATTAGTGTGCCTAGGAACCCTACAGTGGTATCAGAGCCTAATTAGAGCCTTAGGCGATGCGTAGACGAAGTTTGAAATCCGAACAAACCCCGAAACCCTAATCCGACCCGCTCTCTGGACTTTTTCTAAAAACTGGGTTTTTTCCAGATTAAAAATGCTTAAAAAATTCAGCAGGGAATTCTAAGAATTACGGCGCAAAAATTTTCTCATGATCCCTCTAATGAGCGGCGGAACCGCGGCATAAGCCTACCTTATGCGGCGGTTCCGCGGCGAGGTGATGACGTCACCTTCCATTTGTTGCACAGTAATTCTTTTTTTATTATGCTGGATTTTCTGGGAATTTTTAATATTTATTCAAGAGTTGAATTTTCTGGGGTTGTTTTGGGGATTCGATTATTCGATCGGATTGTCAAACTTTGTCTATATGTTTATCCGGATAATTTTTGAATATGTTAAAAAGTTCGACCGGATAAAAATACCCAATCTTTCCCCTGCCGAAAAATTTCCAAGTGTTGGATTTTTCCGAGGTTTAAAGACGTTCTAAGTAGTGCAAGTAACGCGATGGTCTCTCTAGAAGACAACAAACCTTAACTCGATTATGTGACCGTCTTGAACTGCCCTTTGAACCTTCGGGTTTGGGGCAGTACGGCGTGCCACATGTGAGGCGTTGGCTTGACCCTTCTACGGCTGGACCGTTGGTACTGAGGCACGAACTGAATGTTTTTAGAGTTGTTTCATGTGTTGACCTGTTTTGGGAAAACTTGGATGTTCGACTGTTCGATCGGAAAGTTTAACATTTTCTATTTATCTGGAATGGGATACAATAATTGGAATTCACAATTAGTTATGAGATAACTGAATGAATGTTATAAACATAGCAGTTTAGTCTCACTTGATCGGTTGCTACGGAATTTTGATGTGATCAAAAGTCCGTCGTAATCACGTAGCGTACGCGGATACTCGCCAGGTAAACTTAATAGACAGCCTCACTCCATAGCCCCGACCAAGTGACTGTAGGAGAACCCCGTCGCCGAAAGCATCCGTTCGGGTGCTCGCGGTAGCGGTGTTCCGCCTTGGTGCACTTCGTCGACGGCATCGGGGGTGCGGCCGTCTACTGAAGTTTGCGACGAGCATTCGATCAGGGTGTCGGGAATCTTGTTGAATTGCCCGACTTGATATTGAAAAGTGTTTTCGATTTTGAGACTAAAATGCGGGGTTTATAATAGTTAGGCATGCGATGTCTAAGGTATTCATTTGATTAGGCATGCGATGTCTATGAAGATTGCGGATTCCAACTGTTGTAGTTTTACACTTTCTTTTCTGTGACCGTAAGCGTAATATGTGATATCGCCGGTTTCGTTGCTATATGCCAACGACAATTGGGATGCGCATATTTACTTACGTTGATGACATGTGATGTTATGTGTTGCTGGATATGTTATATTGGATCGTCGTGTTTGAATAGCCGGGTTTTTTTTATGCGAGATGAGTGTTTTTCATTTTCATTCATGTAAAAATCTGTATGTAATATTCTTTTATTGGGGCACTTCCAGGTTGCGGAAGATGTCACCTTTTGTATATTATTTACTTTTCCGCACTAGGATAGACCTAAGGAGGAGGGCACAAGTAACCGGGTTCTGGAGTCCAGTGGGAGACCAACTCGAGGAGTCGAGTCCGGGTCTCCTAACTCTAGAATTGGTAGGGTTGCTTGCCGCTCTCGTAGGGGTCTAGGGGTGTGGGTTTGGCTATTCATCACGACAGTGGAATCCGTGTTTTATACTGGCTCGTATTGAAAACACGGACGTCCTAGTATATCCAATATTTCATACGATTCTTCTGCTGCGATATCTGTGATGTGATCATGTGATATGTTCTGTGATGATACTGTATATAGTATATATGATATATTATATAGGCGTTACTTATGTTTTACACCCGCGCTAGCCCTGCCCTGCTCTGCCGTTAGTTACCTAACCTAACGGTGCACGAGGGGACATCGAGGCGAATGCGGATGGCATAAGTGTACGTCGTATTTATCTGTGATGTTTAGGTGACTTAAATGATGGGACTTCATTAATATGATTAATGAAATAAAAGAAACCTAAGATGTTGTGGAATCAAATTTCAAAATAAAAAGGGTAGCTACAGTTCTTGCTTTGCACAGCGGTATATATGATATATCCTGCACCTTATTCGATGGGGAAAGGACCGAGATCCCTTCACCGGGAGTGACTCCTTTAGCAATAACTGGCAGATGCTACACACTCGGTTTGTCTTTTGATTGCTTTTAAGAGTTCTGCTTTGCACAGTGATATATATGATATATCCCGCACCTCATTCGACGAGGAAAGGACCGACGATCCCTTCACCGGGAGTGACTCCTTTAGCAAAACTAGAAAAGCCTCAAAAGCACTCCATTTCAAAATCATTTGATTCTACAACGATATCAAGTTCATTACGCAATAGGTTTTCAGAAAAACCTGTCGTAGCCCTCCGTCATTTCAGATAAGTTGTATATAGTATTCGTGCTACATTTGTTGGCTTTCGTCAAGGGGTAGTGTGCAGTAGCTATATGCTGCTTATCTGCTGCATACGATGCGATTGGATTAGGGTAGTCGTGCGGCTTTGTTGGCTTTCGTCAAGGGTCGTGCGGGTGGGTTTAATTCAATCAAGAAATGTACGGGTTGAACTTGACTAGCGGGCTATGGTTTGTTGGCTTTCGTCAAGGTTATAGCACGTTAGGGGCAAAATATTATCGGGAATTTCAAGTGTTGAAATTTGCAATGAGATTGCATACCTTCTATGAGATAGTTGGATCCCGATACCCACTGCGAGTAATTGTTACTCCTGGGAGAGTTTTACACATTACAATTAGCCGATCAAGTAGGTGTCTAGAAAGGTGTCAATGAGGTTACGCCTCTGGGAAAACGAGGTTTACATTAATTAGGTTCGTGCGAAAGCACGGGGGACCTCCCTCAAAGTACCGACACTGGCCTGGCTGAAAAATTGGCGAACTTGTAGTGTGTAATTAATCCCGGCTAGTCTTTCCTTTTAGGGTTTTGTCACGACCCGAAAATACGGAACATGACCGGCACTTAAACTACGAACGTCTCGAGGCATACGTAATCTAAGTAAACCGAAAATCCAGAAATCCAAACCAAGAAAATAGTAGAGTGCAGGAAAAACCAACTTAAAGCAAGTAATTTCAATAGCATAAGCCGAATTATGCGGTTTTAAAAACATCAAAAATTTACTGAAAATTTCGGCAGAGTCTCCTTTGTAAATACTGGCCCCCAAACGGGATACAACATGAATAGTATACGAAATCAAGAAAAAGGCATCCCCAAGCGGGAGCTAGCTCTTCGTCAATCGACGGTCACAACCACACAAACAATATAATATACAACGCCAACGGCGAGGATCAAAACTCAAAAGGAAACTCAAAACCACCATAAATATAACGAGCGACTCTAAGGTCGAAAGAATAACCAACACTGGTCTCTATCTCAATAAATACATGTTTGGTTGATGGAATTTACTGGATACAACTGAATAATATCATACAAGGTAAATAACGGGGGTATGATACAAGTAAACCCACCTACTAGCAAATCACCCGAATGAAACTATGCCCGCAAAGCCGTAAGGAAACCTGTACGGCAACCTGCAAGAAACTGGGGCACAACGGGGGTGAGTTGCCAACTCGTGAATAGAAAAATATCTACGCACAGAAATCGCATAAATAACGCAATCCTAGGTCAATGATCATAATATATCCTCAAATATATGTATAACAGGCAGCCTATGACAATGTCTAGGGTAATATCTAACCCGAGTGTAATCACATGTGCCCGTGTCAGTGCCTCAGGTAGCAATATATCATATGAGTGAGGTATGAATGCATGAAAACAGCATACATGTAAATGAAGAAACTGTTTTCATAAATTAGTGAGATTTCCTTTGTATTTTTTTCAAATGAGGTATCATAACTGAAATCAGCACCAACGGTGTCTAGCATCGACACAAAACATAAATCTCAATGTCTCAAAATCTCAATATCTAAATCACAATATCTAGGGCGCCGCCAGTCCAGACCGACCCCTACCATCCATCTCAAGACCACGACGGTATCCTCCGGATATCCGACGCGTCGGGTAATATCACTGGTAGGTAGTCTCCCCCTGCCAGGCTCATCGTCATCACCACGAGCTTCTTGCCCCGGAGTACCTTACCGGGTCCACCATGTATCCGAAACGGTTCCTCCACTCCTCGAACTCGGGTCTCACATGTCGCTCTCAGCACCGAGAAAACACATGGTGGACGCACTGAAATATCATATCCAGGGTAACCGGGTTTTTAAAACAATTACATATTCTCTTTTGAAATCTCCACGGTTCCCAAGTCCAGAAATATCAAGGAAATCCGAGTCCAAAACCTCAATAGCACATAAACTAGTGAATAAAGGCATGAGAATCCATGCGTGCGGTATAACAATGAATAACAATATGCATGAAGTAGCAAGTAATAACTGAAATGTCTAATGTGGCATATAAGGAAAGTACACTAATATCATGTCAAAACTACTAGCTAACAAGCTAAGTCAAGCAAATATATTCTCTAAAGTGTACGTGACATAGCAATTACCGATGAAGATGTGTGTGAGCCGGCAAGTAGGTGTACGTGGTACATACGCATCATCGGTAATGGTGCTGGTGTCCTAACAACATGATATCAGTAATGGAATATGCAGCACAATAAGTATGCGAGGCAGAGCGAACAGCAATAATGTGCGGGAGCTGAATACTAGACACAACGATAACTAATCTGCAACAATCTAATATAAGTCCTACAAATGGTGCCTTTTGAAATAACACAAATCATGGGGTTTTGAAAATAGGGGCTACGGTATTTTTATGAAAAGATACGTCGTTTTTGAAATATCCGTAGATTCCCTTGAGCTGTCTTTAAAAATGCCCACGATTCGTTAGTTTTTGAAATAGGTAAGAAGTCTAATCTAATCTAACAACTACACTAAACTATACGGCTGAACTAACAAGCTGAACTACAGGTAAGGAAACCGCCTATCATCTGAGTCGATACATATACATACCTGTATATGTATAGTCGGTGATCCCGCCTCAATAATATCATATCCGATACCATATCTATAATCAGGCATCCCAAGTCAAGAGTGCGGATCAATCATCAATATAGCTCGTACGTAAATCCGTCGTACGGCATCCCAATCTGGGTACGGGTCAATATCACATTCATCATACTATTCACCCGGTATCCTCTTTATCAAATATCATGATCGGGGTACTGATCTACGTCTAGTACCATACTGATACCGCCTACGTATGCATGGACGTGTGTGAAACACTACGTCAAGGACCCGCTACAACGTCATGTCGTATCTAAGATACGAACCCTGCTATATCACCGATCTTACGGCCTCAAATCAAATCTCATCGACTCAGCTCAATCCCAAGTATCATCCTCAATCCGTATGTGAACACATAGTCCCATACCCATGTGAACACATAACTATAAAGAATCCCATGAGCACATATCAATAGGAATGTATGCAAGTATGTATGTGTGTATGTGTAGTGCAACACTACCCTAGGGTTCGCAACATTAAAAATAGTCCAACACACCAATATCCATCCTAAGCATCGTTATTAATCCTAAATAACATATAATAAATGTTGGTGTGTATACGCATTCGTATACACCACCACGGACTGCGGGGGTGCTATACGCCATCCACCCGACTTCTCCCCGTAGATATAAATCTACTCACCTGGTCCTCGCTAGCCGGTGCCTATGTTGCCACGCGCTTGTTTGTCGTCTCGAAGTCCACATGGGGGTACCTACATATCATAACGCACCATATCTCATTAAAATCCGACTCATGACCAAAACGACGCACGAATCCCACATAGGTCAAAACCTATGGTTGCTTTCACAAATCAACCCAAAAACCCTCGACGTCGGCGTACAAACGCCAAACCATCGAGAAAAACCCAAATACACTCATTTGCACATTCACGAACACTAATTTTAATATAAACTAGGTTGAAACTCACAAAAACGCCAATTTCACTCAAAAAGTCATTTTTCCGAAAATCTAGCAAGCACAATTCGCCGTTTTTGTACAAAACACGATGTTTAAATGAATGTAGCGGCCAATATATTTATTAAATATCTTAAATAAGTCATAAAAACCCTTTCCATAATTTAAACTCATAAATTTGCATAATTTCCAAAATCCTAGTTTGCAAAATATCAAATTTAACACCCTTTAAAGCAAAATTCACAATTCATCAATTAAGCTTCGTTTTGCATGAACCAAAGTCATTAAACCACTTATTATAATAGTTATAATGACATGAACACTTAATTATATTTTAATCTAAGCATTTGATAATTTTTCAAAAACTCTAGTTAGCAAAAACAAAACTTAATTTAGACATTTCCATGCAACAATATGAAATTTAACTACTAAATTACTTTCTACAAATTCTAAGATGGTAAGCTACCCATCACAACCATACACCAATTCACAATAACCTAACTTGCATTCAAACCCTTTTCTTGAATTCCAAAACGTGCAATTAAACTCACATATCCAAATAACACTTAAATAAATTAGCTTAAGAAATTAGTAACAATTTAAGCAACAAAAATGTTTAGAAATATACCCAAAAGCATATGAAGATCCACAAGCATCCATGGCACTCCAAAATGCTCTCTTTTCACAAGGATCCATGCTTGAAATGCTAAGGAATAATGGGTAAGTGTTGGATTTGGAAAAAAGCTTTGAAATTGTATGGATTTTGAAGCTTTTTATGGATTTTTGAAGCAAAAATGGAGTGAGAACTTGGGGAAGGGGGGCTGCTGCTCTATGGATCAGTTTCGGCTAGATTTGAGGGGGGGTGGGTGGGTGAGGAGAGAGAGTGAGGTGGGGAAAGTTGTTTCAAGTCAAAGTCAACTCAAAATATATCATTTTCTACTCTTTTCTTTTCTTTTCTTTTCCTTTTCTTTCCTTTGCAAACCAAGTGGGGAAAAAGTGAGGGCTGCTGAATTTGGCTAAGGGGAGGAGTAAGTGGGGGTGTGTGGGTGTGGGCACGGGTGTGGGGTGATGAAAAATGATAAATACAATACCCCAAACATCCATTTACGCTAAAAAAAAAGCCTTTTTTCTTCAATAATTTCTAAACCGTTTTGGCAAATGATTTCGTTCCAAAAACCACATGATAAATTTTTATTTAATGTTTTATGATGCACAAAATTTGTTTCAACTCATTCCAATTTGTAATTTTCCCTAATTAAATGTATTAGTGACGGCTTAAAATAATAATAAAATAATATTTTTTTTAGAAAATTTGAAATTTCACCAGCGGCTCAATAAACACCAAATAATAGCAATTACATAGCTAGAATATGTATATTTAATTTTTATAATAAAATATTTGTATTTTGACTTTTTACAGAAAACCCCTTTATTTTACCGATTTTTTCGAAATTTCACCGAAACGATTTTCAAAACGCTACAGGTTTGAAGGAAGATTTGATAAAAAGCAGTGGGAGCCATCCTGATTAGATAAAATAATAACCAATCTATTCTTGCAAGAGCGCACGCTGAGTGTTTTCTTCTCTTTCTCTCCAGGTAGCGACCATGTCACGCCTTAATCAAGATAATAATACGGATTATTGACCGAACCCGCTTGTTATACTGAGCTGGGGAACGTTGGTCCCGCTCCAACTTATAATTGTTATAAGACAGAGTAGGAAATTGGGGATTACCAGAATTCCCGTGCCGTCCAAACGAAGAGAGTGCATGTTGATGCATCATCTTCGGGTGTGTTCATTACAGAGAACTGTTTCTCAGTATCCTTTACGTCCTGGGTATGTGATACCAGATCAGGATCCCGCATATGTAATTTGTTACATGGGTTACAGATAGGTAAAGAACTGAGAACGGGTGATAAGTTTCATGAGGCAGAAAACGGGGCAAGAGTTGCAGCCAAGTCTGTCGGTCACTGTCACCCTGTATTACCAATACATTGATTCTGAACAAATGTTATTAGATACCGAACCTGATATGCAAAATCATATCTGTCTCTTTATTAGTAAAGAAACGATAAAATTTTGTATTGTTGGAAAATGTTTTGAACATTTCCTATATCAAAAGTTGATCGGTTCAGGCACGTTATCTAAAAGCATTGATGTTCTAAATCAAACTACAGTTCTTTAGTATACGGAACACACACAAGAGGAAGAGTTCAGAAATGAACGAATCCTTCTTGAGGCATTGTAGACTAGGTCATATCAATGCGACCCGACTGGCTGAAGTTACATTTAGATGCATATTTAAATCAGTTTGAATTTACATCTTGTGAAACTTGCCAGTCATGTCACAAAGATATAATGACACCAGCTCTGTTTATTGGAAACAGAGAAAGAGTTAGTGAACTCTTGGGATGATACATGTTGATGTATGTAAGGTCCCCTGTCTACACATGCCAGGACTGGTTCTTTATACTTCATTACATTCTCTGATGATCTTTCGAGTTTCAGACCTATGTTCCTGTTGAAACACAAGTCCGAACCTTTTGAGATATTCACAGAATATAAGTTAGAAGTAGAGAACCAAAATACGGGTATAAGTATTATGTCCTATGATGAGATCAGGGAGGAGAATACTTGTGCATGGAATTCCTGGACTATTCTAAAGGAGAATGAGATTCTCTCTCAGCATTACTCCTCCGTATACACCATAGCACGATGGTATATCGGGGCGGAGCAATCACACCCTATATGATAAGGTGTGCTCTATGATGAGTACTACTGAGTTACCTATTTCCTTATTGGGAGTTATGCACTTGAGAAGTTGCATACCTATTGAATAGGGTTCAAATCAAATCAGTTGCCTACCGCTTCATATGTGATATGGAAAGGGAAGAGCCCATGTCTTAAGCTAGTTAAGATTTGGGGTTGTCCGGCCTATGTCTAAAAGCAAAATCCGGACAAGCTTGAGGCAAAGTCTGTAATGTAGAACTGGAAAGGTTCCAGCTATACAAACAACAGCAGATGATTTGGTAGAACCAAAGGATTCAGTAGATACCAACGAACCTCAGCCTCTCCGCCGATCTAGTAGGGTTCCTCACCCACCTGAGAGATACTTCGGTTGCTCTATGACAGTGGGAGCGAGGATTGCATCAAGAGATGATGACCCAACTAGTTTCGAGCAGGCCATCAGGAGTGGGACTCTGTAAGAATGGCTGGATGCTTAGCGATCAAAGATGGAATCCATGTACACCAACAAAGTATGGACTTTGGTTGCTATATCTGAAGGGTTAAATCCCCATCAGGAACAAGTATATCTTGAGAAGATTACTTGGTGTAGATGGAAAAGTTGAGACTTTCATAGCTAGACTTGTTAAAGGTCTACATCATTGACCAGGTATGGATGATGATGAAACCTTTTCTAAGTAGCTATGCTTAAGTCCATCCAGATCCTACTTGCCACGGCTACACACCATGACTACGATATCTGGTGGTTGGGTGTCATGACATCTTTTCTAAATGATGTTTTAGAAGAGGGCGTCTATAAGTACACAGCCAGAGGGCTTCGTAGACAGTGGGAGCAGCGGAAACGTGTGCAAGATGTTTTATGTGATAAAGCAGGCATCGCGGAGTTGGAACATCTGTTTTGATGTAGTAGTCAAAGAGTTTGATATCATCAAAATGGTAGATGAACCTTGTATAAACAAAAAGGTAGTAGGGAGTATGGTGATGATCCTCGTAGAGTACGTGGATGACATACTCTTGATAGGGAAGGAGTTTCCTATGCTACGCTCGGTCAATCTCCGCTTATCACAATGATTCTCCATATAGGATAAAAGTGATACCTCCTAAATCCTGGGTTATGGATCTATGAGATAGATCTAATTGGAAGTTAGGAAACTCACTAGATGTAGTGAGATGGTATCAATCGATCCTGGGGAGAATCACTGGAAAGGTTCCAGGGTGATAAAGACGACTGAATGTCAGTCACAGGCATTGTCTTTACCCTCAGTATAGGGACGGTATGTTGGAAGAGTTCCAAGCTAGATACCGTGGCATACTAGACGATAAAGGCTGGATACATCGCTACTTAAGATGCTACCAAAGAGGCTGTTTAGGTGTATATTAGTTCATGAGATGAACTTCGCTCCTACCATTGTGAGACAATGGAGTTGTGGCTTATGCCAAGGAACGCCCGTCCCATCAGTGATCCAGACATATTCTAAGGCAGTATCACCTGATCATGGAGATGGTTGATCTCCAGGGTGATCGAGGTTAGGAGAGTAGACTCAGAGGACAGCACGGCGGATCCACTCACGAAAGGCCTTTTCCCAAAGAGAGACTTTTATGGGATGGTTGAGTATGAGATACTACAACCACTGCTATCAGATGGCCCTAGTGCAAGTGGGAGATTGTTAGTTATATGTATGCCCTAGAGGCCATTACTGTACATTGGATGTATATTGTAGTGGATGCTGGGACATATATAGGGAGGACTTTCTTGCTCGACATGATAGTATGCTATCTGGTTGCTCTTTACCTTAACGTGTATACTGATTGTCTCTCTGTTACATGTTGGTAAAGCCCTTAGGATGTGTACTTGACTACCTGGACTATGATGCAGATCATACTAGTGGGGACATGGTAGTCCATAAGTACATCCTTCAAGGTCCCTAGTCGTGGGTGTATCGAGACGGGGCATCGATATACCAGAGTAGACTAGCGTATTCCTTCTCGACCCATACAGATGGGCGATGGATGATCCCATATCCATTGGTGTTTGACATCAGAGATGATATACGGGTGCTCAGTGGAGACTGGGTACACTGGACGGTGTAGGGTTCCTAGGCACTGAGAGACCCGACTACGGATCGTTTGCTAGAAAACTAGGCGAAAAAGCTAACTAGTTAACACTTAACTACAAGATACGGAAATACAACCTTTGTAGATCCGGTGCTCCACCTCCATAGCTCCGCAACGAGGTCCTCTCCGCTGTCCAAATCAAATCCGGGCTCTAGCGTCGGCTTCGTCGGAGAATGGGCAAGCTAGGTCGTCGATGTCCATGCCGAAGATGATCTACGTCGAGGCATCGCTAGATCAAGCTCACAACTTCACCAAGTCATGAAACTTGTGAAGTAAACACACTCTACTACTTGGCAAGAGGTAGAGGATGAAGAAATAGGAAGTGGGTAGACTTTAGTATTGGATTTCTCACTCATATCATCAAGTTGCCATTGATGGTCAAGCTTTTCTTCACTTGAAAAAATGAAGAAGAAGAAGAATGTTATTATGATAAGAATAATAAAAATGAGAAAAGAAATTCATTTTTATCATAATGAAACCATAGTTAGGTGTAGAGAATCAATCATGGTTTAGTGGAATGGTTAGGTTAAGCATGAGACAAAAATGGTTGCAAAGTCAAAGACTTCATGAAGCTTCATGAAGCATTTAAAGAAAGCCACCATTTTCTCATGCTCATATTCCTTTCCAAAAAGAATAAACAAATGAATAAAATGAATAATCAAATAGTAAACCCTAACCATTCCATTAACCAAGGTTTAATTCTATACACTTAACAAAAAGGGCATGCACCATCAAACATGATACAAGCAAGTGCACAAATCATATCGCATATGAAATGTGCACACCCGAGTGAGAAAATCCATTTAAAGTGAACCGATACTAGTTAATGCAAAGTAATATATCAAATATATAATTATGCATTAAATCATTAAATCAACACTTGATTTAACGATCCGGTCATGTCGCACATAACCGACTGGTATCATCAGTAACAACTTATCGAATCAACACTTGATCCGATAACCCGGCTATATCGCATATAACCGATCAATGTCACATCGCGAGAATCGAATACAGTATCACATACCATATTATTCTCGGTCCCGCACATATCTCATATGCGCTCCTATTTCGTTTCGCTTGAGCCAGGAAACCTCTGTGTAGGACTCTAAAGACTCGTCAATACGCCGGCAGCGGATGATGATCATATCAAACATCCACAAGCCGCAAGCGGTTTGCTAAACGTAACGGCCACCCGGGTATTGAGCGATCTGAAGATCGACGAGCAAGCCCGCTCACACTCCAGTGAATCCGACCAGTAACACTACCGTACAGTCCGATCTGATCGTCTGATATGTCGCATATGTCGCCTAGGGGTGGTAAACGTCAGACCCCAATAGCTCGATAAGTCGTGTCGATATGAGGTCTATAACTATTCAAGAAACTACTGGTAACACTTACCAGTAAATCTCAGCAACCCTGGCCAGGGATTTCCTGTTATAGCCAATCGAACACAGCGCAACATCAACTCCCTATACCGGGAGAGACGAATCCTCTCCTGTCGCTCATTGCCTCCATGTGACTCGGGACTGTACCCAAAAACCACCATTTTGCATGCCCTCTTGGACGTGGTAAGATGGAAATCAAAGCACAGTGGGAGCCACACAAGACTCTATGACGATCTCGGGTCAACAGACTACTCTGTACCAGTGTCACCAGAGAACTGCCATCTGACGTGAGGTATAATACCATCTGGGAGTTCTCGGCAAGTCCGTCCAGTGTACCCAGTCTCTACTGAGCACCCGTATATCATCTCTGATGTCAAACACCAATGGATATGGGATCATCCATCGCCCATCTGTATGGGTCGAGAAGGTATACGCTAGTCTACTCTGGTATATCGATGCCCCGTCTCGATACACCCACGACTAGGGACTTTGAAGGATGTACTTATGGACTACCATGTCCCCACTAGTATGATCCGCATCATAGTCCAGGTAGTCAAGTACAGATCCTAAGGGCTTTACCAACATGTAACAGAGAGACAATCAGCATACACGTTAAGGTAAAGTTCAACCAGATAGCATACTATCATGTCGAGCAAGAAAGTCATCCCTATATATGTCCCAGCATCCACTACAATATACATCCTATGTACAGTAATGGCCTCTAGGGCATACATATAACTAACAATCTCCCACTTGCACTAGGGCCATCTGTAGCAGTGGTTGTAGTATCTCATACTCAACCATCCCATAAAAGTCTCTCTCTGGGAACATGCCTTTGTGAGTGGATCCGCTGTGTTGTCCTCTGAGTCTACTCTCCAAACCTCGATCACCCTGGAGATCAACCATCTCCATGATCAGGTGATACTGCCTTAGAATAAGTCTGGATCACTGATGGGACCGGCGTTCCTTGGCATAAGCCACAACTCCATTGTCTCACAATGGTAGGAACGTAGTTCATCTCATGAACTAATATACACCCAAACAGCCTCTTTGGTAGCATCTTAAGTAGCGATGTATCCTGCCTTTATCGTCTAGTATGCCACGGTATCTAGCTTGGAACTCTTCCAACATACCGTCCCTTTACTGAGGGTAAAGACAATGCCTGTGACTGACATTCAGTCGTCTTTATCACTCTGGAACCGTTCCAGTGATTCTCCCCAGGATCGGTTGATACCGTCTCACTACAACTAGTGAGAGTCCTAACATCCAATTAGATCTATCTCATAGATCCAAAAACCAGGATTTAGGAGGTATCATTTTGATCCTATATGGAGAATCATTGTGATAGGCGGAGATTGATCGAGCGTAGCATAAGAAACTCCTTTCTTATCAAGAGTATGTTATCCACGTACTATACGAGGATCACCACCATACTCCCTACTACCTTTTTGTTTATACAAGGTTCATCTACCATTTTGATGATGTCAAACTCTTTGACTACTTCATCAAAACAGATGTTCCAACTCCGCGATGCCTGCTTTATCAGATAAAACATCTTGCACACGTTTCCGCTGCTCCCACTGTTTACGAAGCCCTCTGGCTGTGTACTTACAGACGCACTCTTCTAAATCAATATTTAGAAAAGCAGTCATGGCACCCAACCGCTAGATATCGTAGTCATGGTATGTAGCCGTGGCAAGTAGGATCTGGATGGACTTAAGCATAGATACTGGAAAAGGTTTCATCATTATCCACAGCTGGTCAATGATGAAAACCTTTAACAAGTCTAGCTTTGAAAGTCTCAACTCTTCCATGTACACCAAGTAATCTTCTCAAGATATACTTGCTCCTGATGGGGATTTAACCCTTCAGATATAGCAACCAAAGTCCATACTTTGTTGGTGTATAAGGATTCCATCTCAGATCGATAAACATCCAGCCATTCTTACAGAGTCTCACTCCTGATGGCCAGCTCGAAATTAGTTGGGTCATCATCTCATGATGTAATCCTCGCTCCCACTGTCATAGAGAAACCGAAGTATCTCTCAGGTGGGTGAGGAACCCTACTAGATCGGCGGAGAGGCCGAGGTTCGTTGGTAACTATTGAATCCTTTGGTTCCATCAAATCATCTTCTGTAGTTTGCATAGCTGGAACCTTTCCAGTTCTACATAACTAACCTTGCCTCGAGTTTGTCCGGATTTTGCTTTTAGACATAGGCCGGACAACCCCAAATCTTAACTAACTTAAGACATGGGCTCTTCCCTTTCCATATCACATATGAAGTGGTAGGCATTGATTTGATTCGAACCCTATTCAATAGGTATGCAACTTCTCAAGTGCATAACACCCAAAAGGAAAAAGGTAACTCAGTATTACTCATCATAGAGCACACCATATCAAATAGGGTGTATCTGCTCCGCCCCGATATACCATCGTGCTATGGTGTATACAGAGGAGTAATGCTGAGAGAGAATCTCATTCTCCTTTAGAATAGTCCAGTATTTCCGTGCTCAAGTATTCTCCTCCTTGATCTCATCATAGGAAATAATACTTATACCCGTATTGGTTCTCTACTTCTAACTTATATTCTATGAATATCTCAAAAGGTTCGGACTTATGTTTCAACAGGAACGTATGTCTGAATCTTGAGAGATTATCAGAGAATGTAATGAAGTATAAAGAACCGGTCCTGGTATCTGTAGACAGGGGACCTACATACATCAACATGTATCTTCCCAAGAGTTCACTAACTCTTTCTCTGTTTCCAGTAAACGGAGCTATGGTCATCTTATCTTTGTGACATGACTGGCGAGTTTCACAAGATGTAAATTCAAACTAATTTAAATATGCATCTGCATGTAACTCTAGCTAGTCCGGTCACATTGATCTGACCTAGTCTACAATACCTCAAGAAAGATTCGTTCAGTTCTGAACTCTTCCTCTTGTGTGTGTTCTGTATACTAAGAACTGTAGTTTGATTTAGAACATCAATGCTTTTAGATAACGTGCCTGAACCGATCAACTTTTGATATAGGAAATGTTCAAAACATTATCCAACAATACAAAATTTTATCATTTCTTTACTAATAAAGAGACAGATATGATTTTGTATATCAGGTTCGGTATCTAATAACATTCGTTCAGAATCAATGTATTGGTAATACAGGGTGACAGTGACCAACAGACTTGGCTGCAACACTTGCCCCGTTTTCTGCCTCATGAAACTTATCACCCGTTCTCAGTTCTCTACCTTTCTGTAGCCCTATGTAACTGATTACATATCTGGGATCCTGATCTGGTATCACATACCCAGGACGTAAAGGATACTGAGAAACAGTTCTCTGTAATGAACACACCCGAAGATGATGCATCAGCATGCACTCTCTCCGTTTGGGCGGCACGGGAAATCTGGTATTCCCCAATTTCCTACTCTGTCTTATAACAATTATAAGTTGGAGCGGGACCAACGTTCCCCAGCTCAGTATAACAAGCGGGTTCGGTCAATATTCCGTATTATTATCTTGATTAAGGCGTGATATGGTCGCTACCAGGAGAGAGAGAGAAGAAAACACTCAGCGTGCGCTCTTGCAAGAATAGATTGGTTATTATTTTATCTAATCAGGATGGCTCCCACTGCTTTTTATCAAATCTTCCTTCAAACCCTAAAAGGAAAGACTAGCCGGGATTAATTACACACTACAAGTTCGCCAATCTTTCAGCCAGGCCAGTGTCGGTACTTTGAGGGAGGTCCCCCGTGCTTTCGCACGAACCTAATTAATGTAAACCTCATTTTGCCAGAGGCGTAACCCCGTTGACACCTTTCTAGACACCTACTTGATCGGCTAATTGTAATGTATAAAACTCTCCCAGGAGTAACACTTACTCGCAGCGGGTATCGGGATCCAACTATCTCATAGAAGGTATGCAATCTCATTGCAAATCTCAACACTTGAAATTCCCGATAATATTTTGCCCCTAGCAGCTATATGACCTTAACATAGTCAACAAATCATAAGTGCTAGTCAAGTTCAACCCGTCATTTCCCGATTGAATTAAACCCACCCGCACGACCCTTAACATAGTCAACAAAGTCGCACGACTACCCTAATCCAATCACATCATATGCTTATGCAGATAAGCACTAATTAGCTACCGCACACTACGCCTTAACATAGTCAACAAACGTAGCACGAATACTAACTAGTACTTATCTGAAATGACGGAGGGCTACGACAGGTTTTTCTGAAAACCTATTGCGTAATGAACTTGATATCGTTGTAGGATCGAATGAATTTAAAATGGAGTGCTTTTGAGGCTTTTCTAGTTTTGCTAAAGGAGTCACTCCCGGTGAAGGGATCGTCGGTCTTTTCCTCGTCGAATGAGGTGCGGGATATATCATATATATCACTGTGCAAAGCAAAAACACTTAAAAGCTATCAAAAGACAAATCGAGTGTGTAGCATCTGCCAGTTATTGCTAAAGGAGTCACTCCCGGTGAAGGGATCTCGGTCCTTTCCTCATCGAATAAGGTGCAAGATATATCACATATACCTCTGTGCAAAGCAAGAACTGTAGCTACCTGTTTTATTTTGAAATTCGATTCTACAACATCTTAGGTTTCTTTTAATTCATTAATCACATTAATGAAGTCCCATCATTTAAGTACCTAAACATCACAGATAAATACGACGTACACTTATGCCATCCGCATTCGCCTCGATGTCCCCTCGTGCACCGTTAGGTTAGGTAACTAACGACAGAGCAGGGCAGGGCTAGCGCGGGTGTAAAACATAGGTAACGTCTATATAATACATCATATATACTATATACTGTATCTATCACAGAACATCACATGATCACATCACAGATATCGCAGCAGAAGAATCATATGAAATATTGGATATACTAGGACGTCCGTGTTTTCAATACGAGCCAGTATAAAACACGGATTCCACGGTCATGATGAATAGCCAAACCCACACCCCTAGACCCCTACGAGAGCGGCAAGCAACCCTACCAATTCTAGAGTTAGGAGACCCGGCCTCGACTCCTCGAGTTGGTCTCCCACTGGACTCCAGAACCCGGTTACTTGTGCTCCCCTCCTTGGGTCTATCCTAGTGCGGAAAAGTAAATAATATACAAACGGTGACAACTTCCGCAACCTGGAAGCGCCCCAATAAAAGAATATTACATACAAGTTTTTACATGAATGAAAATGAAAAACACTCATCTCACATAAAAACCCCCGGCTATTCAAACACAACGATCCAATATAACATATCCAGCAACACATAACATCACATGTCATCAACGTAAGTAAATATGTCCATCCCAATTGTCGTTGACATATAGCAACGAAACCGGCGATATCACATATTACACTTACGGTCACAGAAAAGAAAGTGTAAAACTACAACAGTTGGAATCCGCAACCTCCTCAGACATCGCATGCCTGACCAAATGAATTTCTTAGACATCGCATGCCTAACAATTATAAACCCCGCATTTTAGTCTCATAATCGAAAACTCTTTTCAATATCAAGTCGGGCAATTCAACAGGATTCCCGACATTTTGATCGAATGCTCGTCGCAAACTTCAGCAGACGGCCGCACCCCCGATACCGTCGACGAAGTGCACCAAGGCGGAACACCGCTACCGTGAGCACTCGGACGGATGCTTTCGGCGACGGGGTTCTCCTACAGTCACTTGGTCGGGGCTATGGAGCGAGGCTGTCTATTAAGTTTACCCGGCGAGTATCCGCGTACGCTACGTGATTGCGACGGACTTTTGATCACATCAAAATTCCGTGGCAACCGATCAAGTGAGACTAAACTGCTATGTTTATAACATTCATTTAGTTATCACATAACTACTTGTGAATTCCAATTATTGTATCCCATTCCAGATAAACAGAAAATGTTAAACTTTCCGATCGAACAATCGAACACCCAAGTTTTCCCGATACAGATCAACACATGAAGCAAGTCTAACAACATTCCATTCGTGCCTCAGTATCAACGGTCCAGCCGTAGAAGGGTCAAGCCAACGCCTCACATGTGGCACGCCGTACTGCCCCAAACCCGAAGGTTCAAAGGGCAGTTCAAGACGGTCACATAATCGAGTTAAGGTTTGTTGTCTTCTAGAGGGTCCATCGAGTTACTTGCACTACTTAGAACGTCGTTAAACTACGGAAAAATCCAACACTTGGAAATTTCCCGACAGGGGAAAAATTGGGTATTTATATCCGGTCGAACTTTTTAACATATTCTAAAATTTATCCGGAAAGCCACACAGACAAAATTTGATATTCCGATCGAAACACCGAATCCCCAAATCAACTGCAGAAAATTCAACTCTTGAAAAATTATTAAAAATTCCCAGAAAACCCATCTAATTAAAATAGGAATTACTGTGCAGCAATTGGGAGGTGACGTCATCACCTAGCCGCGGAATTTACTGTTCACCAGAAACTTTTTGCACCGTAATTCTTATTTTTCCCTGCTGAATTTTTTAGTAATTTTTAATTCACAAAAATCCCTGTTTTTAGAAAAAGGACAGAGAGCATGTATAGGTTTGGGTTTTCGGGTCGTTCGGACTTCAAATTCCGTCTCGACTTCGCCTAAGGCTCTAGCTAGGCTCGGATACCACTGTAGGGTTCCTAGGCACCGAGAGACCCGACTACGGATCGTTTGCTAGAAAACTAGGCGAAAAAGCTAACTAGTTAACACTTAACTACAAGATACGGAAATACAACCTTTGTAGATCCGGTGCTCCACCTCCATAGCTCCGCAACGAGGTCCTCTCCGCTGTCCAAATCAAATCCGGGCTCTAGCGTCGGCTTCGTCGGAGAATGGGCAAGCTAGGTCGTCGATGTCCATGCCGAAGATGATCTACGTCGAGGCATCGCTAGATCAAGCTCACAACTTCACCAAGTCATGAAACTTGTGAAGTAAACACACTCTACTACTTGGAAAGAGGTAGAGGATGAAGAAATAGGAAGTGGGTGGACTTTAGAATTGGATTTCTCACTCATATCATCAAGTTGCCATTGATGGTCAAGCTTTTCTTCACTTAAAAAAATGAAGAAGAAGAAGAATGTTATTATGATAAGAATAATAAAAATGAGAAAAGAAATTCATTTTTATCATAATGAAACCATAGTTAGGTGTAGAGAATCAATCATGGTTTAGTGGAATGGTTAGGTTAAGCATGAGACAAAAATGGTTGCAAAGTCAAAGACTTCATGAAGCTTCATGAAGCATTTAAAGAAAGCCACCATTTTCTCATGCTCATATTCCTTTCCAAAAAGAATAAACAAATGAATAAAATGAATAATCAAATAGTAAACCCTAACCATTCCATTAACCAAGGTTTAATTCTATACACTTAACAAAAAGGGCATGCACCATCAAACATGATACAAGCAAGTGCACAAATCATATCGCATATGAAATGTGCACACCCGAGTGAGAAAATCCATTTAAAGTGAACCGATACTAGTTAATGCAAAGTAATATATCAAATATATAATTATGCATTAAATCATTAAATCAACACTTGATTTAACGATCCGGTCATGTCGCACATAACCAACTGGTATCATCAGTAACAACTTATCGAATCAACACTTGATCCGATAACCCGGCTATATCGCATATAACCGATCAATGTCACATCGCGAGAATCGAATACAGTATCACATACCATATTATTCTCGGTCCCGCACATATCTCATATGCGCTCCTATTTCGTTTCGCTTGAGCCAGGAAACCTCTGTGTAGGACTCTAAAGACTCGTCAATACGCCGGCAGCGGATGATGATCATATCAAACATCCACAAGCCGCAAGCGGTCTGCTAAACGTAACGGCCACCCGGGTATTGAGCGATCTGAAGATCGACGAGCAAGCCCGCTCACACTCCAGTGAATCCGACCAGTAACACTACCGTACAGTCCGGTCTGATCGTCTGATATGTCGCATATGTCGCCTAGGGGTGGTAAACGTCAGACCCCAATAGCTCGATAAGTCGTGTCGATATGAGGTCTATAACTATTCGAGAAACTACTGGTAACACTTACCAGTAAATCTCAGCAACCCTGGCCAGGGATTTCCTGTTATAGCCAATCGAACACAGCGCAACATCAACTCCCTATACCGGGAGAGACGAATCCTCTCCTGTCGCTCATTGCCTCCATGTGACTCGGGACTGTACCCAAAAACCACCGTTTTGCATGCCCTCTTAGACGTGGTAAGATGGAAATCAAAGCACAGTGGGAGCCACACAAGACTCTATAACGATCTCGGGTCAACAGACTACTCTGTACCAGTGTCACCAGAGAACTGCCATCTGACGTGAGGTATAATACCATCTGGGAGTTCTCGGCGAGTCCGTCCAGTGTACCCAGTCTCTACTGAGCACCCGTATATCATCTCTGATGTCAAACACCAATGGATATGGGATCATCCATCGCCCATCTGTATGGGTCGAGAAGGTATACGCTAGTCTACTCTGGTATATCGATGCCCCGTCTCGATACACCCACGACTAGGGACTTTGAAGGATGTACTTATGGACTACCATGTCCCCACTAGTATGATCCGCATCATAGTCCAGGTAGTCAAGTACAGATCCTAAGGGCTTTACCAACATGTAACAGAGAGACAATCAGCATACACGTTAAGGTAAAGTTCAACCAGATAGCATACTATCATGTCGAGCAAGAAAGTCATCCCTATATATGTCCCAGCATCCACTACAATATACATCCTATGTACAGTAATGGCCTCTAGGGCATACATATAACTAACAGGACGGACTCACCGAGAACTCCCAGATGGTATTATACCTTACGTCAGATGGCAGTTCTCTGGTGACACTGGTACAGAGTAGTCTGTTGACCCGAGATCGTCATAGAGTCTTGTGTGGTTCCCACTGTGCTTTGATTTCCACCTTACCACGTCCAAGAGGGCGTGCAAAACGGTGGTTTTTGGGTACAGTCCCGAGTCACATGGAGGCAATGAGCGATAGGAGGGGATTCGTCTCTCCCGGTATAGGGAGTTGATGTTGCGCTGTGTTCGATTGGCTATAACCGGAAATCCCTGGCCAGGGTTGCTGAGATTTACTGGTAAGTGTTACCAGTAGTTTCTCGAACTGTTATAGACCTCATATCGACACGACTTATCGAGCTATTGGGGTCTGACGTTTACCACCCCTAGGCGAGATATGCGATATATCAGACGATCAGACCGGACTGTACGGTAGTGTTACTGGTTGGATTCACTGGAGTGTGAGCGGGCTTGCTCGTCGATCTTCTGATCGCTCAATACCCGGGTGGCCGTTACGTTTAGCAGACCGCTTGCGGCTTGTGGGTGTTTGATATGATCATCACCTGCTGCCGGCGTATTGACGAGTCTTTAGAGTCCTACACAGAGGTTTTCTGGCTCAAGGAAATAGGAGCGCATATGAGATATGTGCGGGACCGAGAATAATGCGTGTATATGATACCGTATTCTATTCTCGCGATGAATGTATCGATTGGTTGTATGCGATATAACCTAGTTATCGAATCAAGTATTGATTCGATAAGCCGATACATAGGATACTAGTCGGTTATATGCGATATGACCGGATCGTTAAATCAAGTGTTGATTTAATGATTTAATGTATAATTATATATTTGATATATTACTTTGCATTAACTAGTATTGGTTCACTTTAAATGGATATTCTCACTCGGATGTGCGCATTGTATATGTGATATACTTTTGTGCACTTGATTGTATCATGTTTGATGATACATGTTTGCTAGGGTTTTTGTGTAAAGATTAAACCATGGTTACATGATAATGGTTAGGGTTTTGTTTTATTCATTTATTTATTTATCTATTGTTTTTGGAATATGAAAAGCATATAGAGAAAATGGTTGCTAACTTTGTTTGTATTATGAAGCTTCATGAAGCTTTGACTTAGTGACCATTTTGTCTCATGCTTAACCCTAACCATTCCACTTAACCCTAGTCTATTCTCTACACTTTACCATGGCTGCATTATGATAAGTATTGATTTATTTTCCTTTTTGAAATATACTTATCATAATATTCTTTCTTGCTTCTTCTTCTTTTTCACTTGAAGAAAGCTTGACTTCATCAATGGTGAATTGATGAAATGAGTGGGAAATCCAATTCTAAAGTGAACCCACTTCCTATTTCTTCATCCTCTACCTCTTGCCAAGTAGTATAGGGTGTTTTCTTCACAAGTTTTCATGGCTTGGTGAAGGTGGAGCTTGATCTAGTGATGCCTCGAAGTAGATCATCTTCGGCATCGTCGTCGATGACCTAGCCCGCTTTTTCTCCGATGAAGCCGATGCAAGAGTCATGGTTCGATTTGGACAGCGGAGAGGACTTCATCATGGAGCTATGGAGGCGGAGAACCGGATCTACAAAGGTTGTATTTCCGTTCTCTTAGTAAAGTAGTTTACTAGTTGCATCTTTCGCCCAGATATCTAGTTAACGATCCGTATTAGGGTTTCTCGGCACCCGTAAAATTTGAAATTGGCATGGTTGATGCCTTGTGAGACCTCATTAGTGTGCCTAGGAACCCTACAAGGGCATCAGTAAGTTTTGAAGACCAATCCTTACGGTTTTTGGAAACCGTTTTCTCCAATATTTGTTTAATTTGCCGATTTGAAATCTCGGCTTGCCCACAAGTTTGGGGATGATAGGGCGTTGATAGCTTGTGATTAATGGAATATTTCCGCATTAAGGACTCGAAAGTTCTATTACATAAATGATTTCCATTATTGCTGATGATTGCGCAGGGGTGCCCAAACCGAGAGAAAATGTTTTTTTTGAGGAATCTAACGACAACCTTGTTGTCATTAGTCCGGCTGGACACAGCCTCGACCCACTTAGAAACATAGTCAACAACGAGGAGAATATACACGTTCCCAAAAGAATTTGGAAACGGTCCCATAAAATCTATCCTTCAAACATCAAAAATTTCCACAACCAATATTAGTTGGAGCGGCATTTCGTTTCTCCTAGATATCCGGCCCAAGTGTTGGCACCGGAAGAATGTCTTGCAGTAATCATGTGCGTCTTTAAAAAGTTATGGCCAATAGAAACCACACTGCAAGATCTTTTCGGCTGTCTTTTTAGGGCCGAAATGCCCGCCACATGCTTGATCGTGGCAGAATGACAGCACGCTCTTAAATTCATTGTCCGGGACACACCGATGAATAATTTGGTCGGGACAGTATTTGAATAGATAAGGTTCATCCCAGTAAAAATGTTTTACCTGGGATAGGAATCGGAGTCTGTCCTGATTCGACCATTCATTTGGTATAAGTCCGGTGGCCAAATAATTCATAATATCTGTGAACCTAGGTTCGCATGATACATTCAAGAGCTGCTCATCGGGAAAAACGTCTTTTATAGGAAATTGAAGCGTTGGCGAAGAAGGGAGGCGTGAAAGATAGTCGGCGACTACGTTTTCACATCCTCTCTTATCTCTGATGACAAGATCAAACTCTTGTAGTAAGAGGATCCAACGTATCGGCCGAGATTTAGCGTCCTTCTTCACAAAAAGATGACGAAGAGCTGAATCGTCAGTGTATACGATGACTGGAGAGCCGATTAAGTAGGGCCTGAACTTTTCTAATGCAAACACAGCAGCTAAGAATTCCTTCTCGGTTGTTGTGTAATTTAATTGAGCCTCGTTCAAGGTTCGGCTAGCGTAATAGATTACATGCGGCATCTTATTAATGTGCTGTCCAAGGACAGCACCAATGGCAAAATCAGATGCATCGCACATAATTTCAAATGGATGCGTCCAGTCAGGAGACGAAAGAATGGGAGCAGAAGTAAGCGAGTTTTTCAATGACTCGAAGCCTTCATACAGCTTGAGTCGAAATCAAAAGTAGTGTCCTTGGCCAACAAAAGAGTCAAGGGTCTAGCAATCTTGCTAAAATCCTTGATGAACCGTCTATAGAACCCGGCATGGCCAAGGAAGGCTCGAATGTCTCGGACGCATTTGGGAGGAGGGAGATTGGAAATGACTTCAATCTTCGCTTTATCTACCTCAATGCCATTTTGCGAGATAATATGTTCTAAGACAATACCTTCTCGTACCATAAAGTGGCACTTCTCCCAATTTAAAGTGAGGTTCTTATCCTTACAACGGGTAAGGACTGCGTTTAAATGTAGCAAACACTCATCAAAGGAGTCGCCGAAAATGGAGAAATCATCCATGAAGATCTCCAAGAATTTTTCCACCATGTCTGAAAAAATACCCATCATACACCGCTGGAAGGTGGAGGGTGCATTGCATAACCCAAAGGGCATGCGACGGTAAGCAAACGTAACGAAAGGACAAGTGAATGCGGTCTTTTCTTGATCCTTTTCGGCGATGGGAATTTGATTATAGCCGGAGTAGCCATCCAAAAAGCAATAAAATTCATGCCCAGCCAATCGTTCTAGCATTTGGTCAATAAAAAGTAATGGAAAGTGGTCTTTCCGTGTCGCGGCGTTGAGTTTTCTATAATCGATGCATACTCGCCACCCAGTTTAGGTGCGAGTAGGGATTAACTCATTCTCTTCATTAGTTATGACCGTTATGCCCGATTTCTTTGGGACAACGTGAATGGGGCTAACCCACTGGCTATCAGAGATAGGGTAAATGATACCACTATCAAGATATTTTACGATCTCCTTTTTAACAGCCTCCTTCATGACTGGGTTGAGTCGTCTCTGTAGATCCCTTGCTAGCTTGGCATCATCCATCATATGAATATGATGTTCAACTATTAGGGGACTAATCCCCTTGATGTCCGCCATAGTCTAGCCAAAAGATTGCCGATTGGTTTGTAAGACCGTTAAAAGGGATTTCTCTTGCTCGGGGGCTAGAGAAGCCGAGATGATAACAGGAAGGGTCTTATTCTCACCTAAGTAAGCGTATTTAAGGTGAGACGGCAGTAGCTTGAGTTCGAGTGTTGGAGGTGAAACAATTGAAGGTAAAATTGGTGAAATTGTCTCAAACTTGAAGGATTCCAACAGAGGTTCGAAACTGTTAGTAATATGTATGCCCTAGAGGCCATTACTGTACATGCGATGTATATTGTAGTGGATGCTTGGACATATATAGGAAGAACTTTCTTACTCGACATGATAGTATACTATTTGGTTGCACTTTATCTTAACATGTAAACAAATACTGTTTTGTGATCACATGTTGATAAAGCCCTTAGGATGAGTACTTAACTACCAGGACTATGATGTAGATCATAATAGTGGGGGCTGGGTAGTCGATAAGTATATCCTTCAAATGTTCCTAGTCGTGAGAGTATCTAGACAGGGCATCGATACTCCAGAGTAGACGAGCGTATGCGCTTCTTGACCTATATGATGGGCGATGGATGATCCCATATCTATTGGTATTTGACATCAGAGAAGGTATACGGGTGCTCAGTGGAGACTGGATACACTGGACGGACTCGCCGAGAACTCCTAGATGGTATTATACCTATCGTCGGATGGCAGTTCTCTGGTAACACTGGTACAGGTTAGTCTGTAGACCCGAGATCATCATAGAGTCTTGTGTGATTCCCACTGTGCTTTGATTTCCACCATACCACGGTCAAGAGATCGTGCAAAACGGTGGCTTTTGGGTACAGTCCCGAATCACATGGATGCAATGAGCGATAGGAGGGGTTTCGTCTCTCCCGGTATTGGGGGTTGATGTTGCGCTGTGTTCGATTGGCTATAACTAGAAATCCCTGGCCAGGGTTGCTGAGATTTACTGGTAAGAGTTATCAGTAGTTTCTCAAACTGTTATGGACCTCATATCGACATGACTTATCGGTTACTGGGGTCTGACGTTTACCACCCCTAGACTGTGATATGCGACATATCAGACGAAGAGACCGAACTGTACGGTAGTGTTACTAATTGGATTCGCGGGAGTTATAGCAGGCTTGCTTGTTGATCTTCTGATCGCTCAATACCCGGATGGCCGTTACGTTTAGTAGATCGCTTGCGGCTTGTGGGTGTTCAATATGATCATCGCTTACTGCCGGCGTATTGACGAGTCTTTAGAGTCCTACATAGAGGTTTCCTGGTTCATGCGAAATGGAGTAGGAGCACATATGTGATATGTGCGGGACCGAGATTAATACGAGTATGTGATACCGTATTCTATTCTCGCGATATATGATATTAGTCAGCTATATGTAATATAGCCGGATTATTAAATCAATAGTTGATTTAATAATTTAATGTATAATTATATATTTGATATATTAAATTACATTGACTAATATTAGTTCACTTAAGATTTCTTTTCTCATTTTTTGATACATTGATATATATGTGATATATATTAATTGTATTCTTTTAGCATATAATATATATATGATATATATTATTGTGTCATGCTAGGTTATACATGCAACATGTATGTATGAGACTTACACCATGCTAGGGTTTATGTTAGGGTTTCATTTATCATTAAGTAATTACAAATTAGTGGATTAAATCATTGCTAGTAGCTTGTGGATAAGCATTGACTAAGTCCACTCCTTTATTTTCCTTAAGATATTTTGTGACCTAACCTTTAACCCCTTATCATGGTTAACTCTCTACATGGGTTAGGTATATGATATACTCACCCATGGTTGCATTTCTAATCTTATGAGTTCATTCTTCTTCTTTTTCATCATCAAGTGAGAAAAAGCTTGCTAGTTTTTTCCAAAGTGATGAAACCTTGTGAGAAAAATAAAACTAAAGTGAACCCACTTCCTACTTCATCATCCTATACTATTAGCCATTTAGTTTAGGGTGTTTGCTTCACTAATCTACACAATTAGTGAAGAGATAGCATGAGCTAGTGTCTTCTCGACGTAGATCATATTCGGCCTTGAAGACTTCGAAGCAAGCTTGTTCGTTTCTTCATGGGAGCCTCTCTAGAGTCCAGAAGTTCGTGATCGCAGCGAAGGGACTACTACACGGAGCTATTGAAGTGAAGGACCGGTCTACAAAGGTTGTATTTCTTGTTCACTTAGATGTAAAGTGTTTACATTTCATGTTTTACCCTAAGTCTCTAGTTAAGATCTTGATTAAGGTTTGTTTAGCACCCCAAAAATTTTAAAGTAGCATGATTGATGCTTGTCAAAACCTTCACAAGGTGCTAAACTAACCCTACAGTGGTATTAGAACCAAGCTAGAGCATTAGGCGTTGTCTAGACGAAATTTGAAGTCTGATCGAACTCCGTAACCCCATAAATCCCACTTTCTGGAAAATTTTCAAAAGTTGAAAATTTTTCATATTAAAAATGCTCAGAAAATCATGCAAGGAATTCTAAGGATTACTGTGAAGTACGGAGCCATAACTCACTCAAGTAACCGCGGAACCGTGGCCAAACCATGCGTTTGGCGGCGGTTCCGTGGCCAACTTTGGGAGTTAGGGGCTAATACTTTAGGGATTTATTCTTGGGTACTTTTTCATGTTTCTGGGAATTTTTAATTCTACTCAAGTGTTAAGCTTTCTGGGAAATATTGGGAACTTGTTGATTCGATCGAAATGTTTAACTTCGTTTAAGTTTTTTCCGGGCAATTTAGAACGTGTTAAAAGGTTCGAACGGATATCAATAATTCACGTTTTCCCTGTCGGAAAACTTTCAAGTGTTGGATTTTTCCTGAGTTTAAAACTTTCAGAAAATCATGCAAGAAAATCTGTGGACCCTCTAGAAGAACGTAACCTTAACTCGATTATGTGACCGTCAAAACCGCCACTGAACCATATGGTTTGTGGTAGTTTAGCGTTGCCACATGTGAGGCATTGGTTTGACCCTTCTACGGTTGGTTCATAGCGGCTGTGACATGTTCTGGGACTTTTTGAACTCCGCTCAAGTGTTGAGCTATTTGGGAAATCTTGGGTGTTTGTTTATTCGATCGGAAAGTTTAACATTGTCTATTTATCTGGAATGTGATACAATATGTGGAATTCATATCGTTAGGCATGAAATGCGAAGTATGTGATATTTCGGATTTAAGATGTCTAAAGTGATTGTGGATTCCAAATGTTGTAGTTTTTCACTTTCTTTTCTGTGACTGTAAGTGTAATATGTGGTGTATCGCTGGTTTCGGTGCTATATATCAACGACAACTGGGATACTCATATTTACTTACGTTGATGATATGTGATGTTATGTGTTGCTATGATATGTTATATTGGATCGTCGTGTTTTGAATAGCCGGAGGTTTTATGTGAGATGAGAGTTTTTCATTTTCATTCATGTAAAAGCTTGTATGTAATATTCTTTTATTGGGGCACTTCCGGGTTGAAGATGATGTCACCATTGTATATTATTTACTTTTCCGCATTAGGATAGACCCAAGGCGGGGAGCACAAGTAACCGGGTTTTAGGGTACAGTGGGAGACCATTTCAAGGAGTTGAGACCGGGTCTCTGCTCGGTAAGCCTTCTTCCTTCGCATTCATGTGTATATTTTTGCATTTGCATACTTATTTTAAACCCATAAAAACTGAATTTTTTTAAAAAATTATAAAAATTGAAATATTCAATTTTGGCCATAATTGACTTGAGTTTGACAAGACGGTTAACTAGCGAGGAAAAACTAGATCCTAGACTTAGTAAATTAAAAACCCTAAAAATAACCTTTCTTAAAATTTAACGGTAGAAAAATATATGTCTTTGTAGTTTAGTTAGAAATAGGCAAATTTTGAGTTCACCTCTTGGGCTATGTCAAAATAAAGGAAGAGTATTGATATTTTTATTAAAGTATAAGTCTGAAAAATAATTCCTAAGTTTAAGTCTAAATTATGAAAATATATACCCTACAAATTGCACAAACACGAACCTTGAAACTTGGAATAGTAGAAGAGACCTTGAAATGCTCTTGTCTAAAGTCATTAGTATGAAGGAAAATAAAATAAAAATACAAGTGTGAATAAAGAAATAAAAAAAATTAACACTGGTTTTTGTAATTACTTAAGGCTGCATAAATAGAAAAAGTATTTAGCGAGGGTGCTTTATCACCTAGTGCCTTAGACCAACTGGTTTGGGAGTCACTACTAAAACCTTAGGTGTTACAAGACTAGGAATTACGCTTTAATATGCAAACACGTTTTGTAATCGGTCGTTAGTACCTCAAGAAGTATTAACGGTCGCATGAAAGATGTGTGAGCAATTTCATCTAAAAATTCACCAACTAAAAGTACTTTGGACAATGGACAAGAGTATAAGAGCTTGAATTGAATTTCCAAGTGTAGGGGTGATACATACACACACGTAGGGGTATATGATTAGGGTTTGGATGAGAGATATGAATGAAAAATAGGACTTATATCTTTAATAGAGATAATAAAAATTCCTAAGTTGAGATGAAACCTAGAAGGAAAACTCAAAAGATGCTAAAAGCTAAGTGAATTTACAGAACATATACAATCTTAAGTTAAATGATAAGAAAGCGTGAAAAATACGGGTTGATAATTTCTGAGTTGAAGATAATAGAATTTCTTGTTAGAAAACCGAATTGGAGAATAAAAGTCAATAGGCCAAATTGATAGGATTTTGTGGGTAGTATCCGCTGAAAACCCTCAGGAGACAACACTCTTCCTACTAGGGACACCTAGAGGTTTAACGGCTTATTGCACGAGCTCAGTGCAATCGCGTTTCCCTGCGAAAGTGAGGGTATGTCTTTTTCGAGAATAAAACTAGTTTTGCTCAAGGATGAGCAAAAGTTAAGTTTGGGGGTATTTGTTCATACCATAATTTTGCATTATTATATTCCCCATTCTTATTCATTTTACAAATAAACAGGTGCTTTTGATCCATGTCTGCTACATAGTTGCAGGATACAGGTTCTCGGAACAAAAACAGTGAAAATGATGAAAAGACGATACAAAAGTGAGACTACGACCGACAAATAGAAGAATCTTGATCATGCCTACAGTTTGAGGAACAAATAAAGATCAAATGAACAAATTCACAAAGTACAAAGGCGGCGCAAGGTTCAAGACTTTGACACGAAGCAAACGGTAAAAGTCCACGACATTATGCACTGTGGAAATCTGGAAGAAACTAGAAGACATTCTGAAGAACCAAGTGAAGAAAAATCAAGTAAAAAGCAACATGAAAATTACCAGAAAAACAGAGCCAACAACCCCACCATATGGCCGCGGATCCGTGGCCAAACATGGCTTTTGGCCGCAGTTCCGTGGCCATCATGAGCCCGTGTCGGTGCAAAATTAAACAGTTGGCGGTGCGTTGACTAGTCTTCTTAGGGGTAATTTTGTAAATACAGATATGTATCGAATGTAACCTTAGAGTTTCTATGATCTATAAATAGAAGCCCTAAACCTCTTTTTGGAGCATGCCTCTTCTTATGCCTCATTTTATTCATCTATTTCAGAATTTTCAATTCTTGTAATGTTGAAGAGTGCATCAAATAAAGTACGTCCTTTTCTTTATCTTGCCCTAGTTAAATTTTCTTTCCTGCCCTAGTATAGATTTTTCTTTATCTGCCTTAGTTATAATTTTAATTATTTGCCCTAGTCTTGATAATTAGGTTATTGAATTAAAAAATCATAAAAATGTCTCTTTTTATCAATTCCCTAATAAGTGAGTAGTTCCTCACTTGTCAGGGTTAGGAATAGAAAAGGTTTGAGAGATGAAGATCTCTCACCCCTTTCTTGCCCATCACATATTTTTATAGGACTCCATGCATACATACACACACCGCTCACTATGGCACCCTATCCCACGAGGTAGCGGTGATACCGTAGTATAAAAGACCGGTTGTGCATGTTTTCCATGGAGGTTAGGATAAGAATTAAGAAAGGAATGACAAGAACCTAGAGGAAGAAACCTAGTTTCTTCCCGATGGTACTAATCCACTTTATTAATTATTACCATAACACCTAATAGATCTTAACTAGGTCATAGAAAGCGGTGGGGAATATTGACTTTCCAAACTTAACCTAAACCTAACCCTAGCAAGGTTTTAATCCTAGTCTAAATCAATTTAGTTTTTAGTGATAATTGATCCAACACCGTTTGGAATTAACTCGTTAGAACAAATTGAGAATACACAAAATCCCTGTGGACCGACCCGTACTCACCGGCTAGCTACCAAGCGACGCCGTTCTTGATTGCGGTAATAAATATTTTTGATCACAACATCTCTTTAAATAAAATGGCGCCGTTGCCGGGGATGCTGTAGTTATTTTCTTTTTGTAATTTCGGGTTAATATAAAAATTGAATTTTTTTTATCATCTTGTTATTTTGTGAAGGGTGTTTCGTTTGAATTGTTCAGGATCGACGAACAAATTCAGATCTGGAAAAATCCAGTGAGCAAAACAGTAAACAGAAGATCTGAACCAACAGAGGAAAATCAGAACAGAGAAAAAGAAAAATAGTTGGGATCTGAACCGACATTACAACCGCGGAACCGCGGTCACTTGCTGCTTTTGATGTCATCATTTGAAAACCCCTCTGTAAGTCTTCTGTTCTTCTTCTGAACCCCCTGATATATCCTCTGTAAAAAATTTCCTGCAGGATTCTTTGCGCAAAAATTTCTCCCCTTCTCAATAACTTAATCTTGTGCAGGATTCTTTGCGCCGCGCTAAAAAAATTGTTTGCAAGTGATTGTGTTTACTGCTTTGCATATCTAAATTGACTCTAAATTGAGAAGGGGTCTTGGGAAGGGTAATGAAATCCCCACCCAATCTGGATTGGTGTAAAATCCCCTTAAAGTTTAAAAGTTAAAGTTTCGAGTTAGGGAGGAGAAAAACACAGTATCAAGCTATACAAGGCCTTACACAAGCCAAAGGTTAGCACCTACCATTCAAAAATTTTATCGTTATAATGGTATGGTTGGTGGAAGAATGGAGTGTAGAGAAAGGAGTTGAGAAACACACGAGACCGTATGGGAAGAAGGGTGGAATATGGTCTCGGTATATTCAGAGAAGAATGGCGGAAGAGAGAAAGAAGTGTAATACGAACTTGAGGGTGTAAATTGAGTGAATAAATTAGCATAAATTGTGATGACCAATGTGTTAAAAGCGATTGTGCTAATTTATCAACCCGTCGAGAAATGGGGTCAAATCTCTCAAGATTCGCAAGAAAACATGGGTACGTTGAACTTGGTAAACCATCCATTGAAAATGGAAGCGCGACGGATTCTTGCACGGTCGAAACGATGGAAAGGACGAAGGGGAGTGATTTAGGGATAGTTTTATTCTCACCTAAGTAAACTGTGTCGAACTCGAAGGATTCCATCAATGGTTCGAAATGACTGTAAGCAACCGAGTCTGATGGTTCAACTATCTCATCTGAAAATTCAAAGGACTCAAACTCGGGCGGTGAGTCTTCAAAATCTTCCGAAAAAGTGAAACACTCGTAATCGTTATCATCTGTGAGAACTGTGTCAGATTCAAGGCGGAACGCACTAGTGGCGTCAAAACTGCTGTGATCGAACAGAAATTTTTCAAGCTCACAGTCCTCCTGCGTGATCTCTTGCGTGGTTGGAACGATGGAAAGGATGAAGGGGGGTGATTTAGGAAGTATAACAGTTAAAGGTTCAGGAGGATGAATTGGAAAATCCGACTCATCAAACAAAACTGGTTCATCCTCAATACTATCCTCAACACTCTCCTCAATACTATCCTCATTACTCTCCTCAATACTATCCTCATAATTCTCCTCAAAAGTTATCTCATCCATGCAATTATCATCAAAATCAAGACGCATATGAAGTTCGGGAGAAACATTTAATGACTCGGGATGATGAATTGGAGAGAAAATTTCAGTCAAATCTACGGGTTCATCATCCAAAATATTCCCTGCGTTAATATCCTCAATCAAGTGAAAATCCATTTTTTTAGACATCTCATTAAAGGCATGGATATTTATCAATTTAGGTTCTAGATTGGAGGTGTAGAGATCAAAAGGATTGGTGATGGTTTCACTCGAAAGGGACCCTTCACAATCTGGCAAATCAAGTACTACAAGTCGCACAACTCATCATTCGTTTTATTTTCAACTGGTGAATCATTTGGGACACTTGTTTGAAAACTGGAGTTGTAGGTTTCAATTGGTGATGGGTAGATTTGATTTGGAAGGGTGCACAGCTCACTCTCTCTACTCAAATTCTTAATCTGTCCAACCGCCTCATCATACATTGGAAGATTTGGAGCTAGCTGGAAACTAGCTACCGGTTTACTAGATTGCATAAGGGCGGCAATGGATGCATCCAAATTCCTCATCTGTTGGTTTGTCGCTACAATATACGCTTCCAATGACTTTTCCAGACTAGACATGGGTTGTGAAGGGGTTTCAGTAAAAAATTCAAAATTGTTTGGATACGTGAAACTCCCAAATGGTTGTGTAGAAGTAATGTCTAGGGAAGGTGCGAAAGTCGGGCAGGACTGGTAGGAATTGAATGGTTGGACAGGAGTAGGATCAACATTTGGATAAAAAGGTGAATGGACTTGTTGATCCTAAGAATTGGAAGTGTTGAAAGGAGTGAAAGATCGGTTACGAGATTATTCAATATGTTCAGCAATAGACATGGGTTTCGGAGTTACAACAGAACTCGAAAAAGTAGTATCAACGTACGAAGGTGGTGAAGGTTGAAATGGTTGATACAAAGTGGATTGCGGAGTCGAACTGTTTCTCCTAGACGCTTCTATTCGGTCTTTCAAAGAAATTTTGGGCATGGAGGGGTCGTCCGTAATTCGACCAAAACAATTCGCGTAGGAAGCAATGTTTGGATGAGGGTACCAAAGTTCGGCAAGAGTTTTGGGAGGTAGAGTACCCGTGATGTAAGAAAGGAAAAGAAAAAGAATGTGGGTGCAAGTGGGGTGCAATGGATTTCTTAGAGACAAGTGGCAAGTTTTTATAATTTTTTTTCCTTTTTGTGTTTTTTATAAGGAGCTTTTTGCAAAAGATTTTCAATAAAAGGCTTAGACACACGTTCAATCAATCACAAATGCACAATCAAGCCTAGATCTAGGGTCACCAAGGTCAGCTAGACAGCTCCTAACTGTTCCAAAAAGCAAGATGTGAGGACCTCAAACCGTCTCTTCACCGCCAATTGTGGCCAGGTAAGCACAAGTAGAGAAAGGAGGGATCCGCTCACGAATCACCGTGAGACGGGCCTTTTAAAGTTATCTTTCCCTACCTGTCTAGCCTAGGCACCACAAAGTCAGGTTTAGATCAACGGTCGATGCCTATAACTATTCCTTTGTCCTATTGAGCGTGAAGTCTTTAGGGCTGAGTCTAATCTTTTTTAATTAACTTGATGGTCCATGCAATATGCTTTATGTGATTTGTAGGGTCCTGGGAAGGGTAATGAAATCTCCACCCAATCTGGATTGGTGTAAAAGCCCCTTAAAGTCAATTTAGATATGCAAAGCAGTAAACACAATCACTTGCAAACAATTTTTTTAGCGCGGTGCAAAGAATCCTGCACAAGATCAAGTTATTGAGAAGGGGAGAAATTTTTGCGCAAAGAATCCTGCAGGAATTTTTTTACAGAGGAGATATCAGGGAGTTCAGAAGAAGAACAGAAGACTTACAGAGGGGTTTTCAAATGATGACGTCACTATTTCGCGGCGGATCTGCCGCCAAAAGCAGCAAGTGACCGCGGTTCCGCGGTTGTAATGTCGGTTCAGATCCCAACTGTTTTTCTGTTTCTCTGTTCTGATTTTCCTCTGTTGGTTCAGATCTTCTGTTTGCTGTTTTGCTCACTGGATTTTTCCAGATCTGAATCTGTTCGTCGATTCTGCACAATTCAAATGAAACACCCTTCAAAAAATAACAAGATGATAAATTTTTTTCCTTCAGTTTTTATGATTTTTCAATTTTTATATTAACCCGAAATTACAAAAAGAAAATAACTACGCCATCCCCGGCAATGGCGCCATTTGATTTAAAGAGATGTATTGATCAAAAATATTTATTACCGCAATCAAGAACGGTGTCACTTGGTAGCTAGCCGGTGAGTACGGGTCGGTCCACAGGGATTTTGTGTATTCTCAATTTATTCTAACGAGTTAATTCCAAACGGTGCTGGATCAATTATCACTAAAAACTAAATTGATTTAGACTAGGATTAAAACCTTGCTAGGGTTAGGTTTAGGTTAAGTTTGGAAAGTCAATATTCCTCACCGCTTTCTATGCCCTAGTTAAGATCTATTAGGTGTTATGGTAATAATTAATAAAGTGGATTAGTACCATCGGGAAGAAACTAGGTTTTTTCCTCTAGGTTCTTGTCCTTCCTTTCTTAATTCCTACCCTAACCTCCATGGAAAACATGCACAACCGGTCTTTTTTCTATGGTATCACCGCTACCTCGTGGGATAGGGTGCCGTAGTGAGCGGTGTGTGTATGTATGCATGGAGTCCTATAAAAATATGTGATGGGCAAGAAAGGGGTGAGAGATTTTCATCTCTCAAACCTTTCCTATTCCCAACCCTAACAAGTGAGGAACTACTCACTTATTAGAGAATTGATAAAAAGAGACATTTTTATGATTTTTTAATTCAATAACCTAATTATATAGACTAGGGCAAATAATTAAAATTATAACTAGGGCAGATAAAGAAAAATCTATACTAGGGCAGGAAAGAAAATTTAACTAGGGCAAGATAAAGAAAAAGACTTACTTTATTTGATGCACTCTTCAACATTACAAGAATTGAAAATTCTGAAATAGATGAATAAAATGAGGCACAAGAAGAGGCATGCTCCAAAAAGAGGTTTAGGGCTTCTATTTATAGATCATAGAAACTCTAGGGTTACATTCGATACATATCAGCATTTACAAAATTACCCCTAAGAAGACTAGTCAACGCATCGCCAACTGTTTAATTTTGCACCGACATGAGCTCATTATGGCCACGGAACCGCGGCCAAAAGCCATGTTTGGCCGCGGATCCACGGCAATATGGTGGGGTTGTTGGTTCTGTTCCTCTGGTAATTTTCATGTTGCTTTTTACTTGATTTTTCTTCACTTGGTTCTTCAGAATGTCTTCTAGTTTCTTCCAGATTTGCACAGTGCATAATGTCATGGATGTTAGGTCCACGTTACCCACCCCGGTTCTTTCGGGGAGGCGGAATAGGTAAAAATCGAATTTTTCCTCGATAGTTAACATGGACCGATCATGAAGAATCTTTGCTAAACAAAACTAACAAAAGAACTACAATTTCTAACTACTATGTAGAATGGTTATACCTAGTCTTGAACTCCTTCTCTTCTTGTTGTTCTCCTCCTTGCTAGCTCCTTGTAGTAGCTTGAATGGCTCCTCCTCGTCGTCTCCTCTTTGCCGAAGAAAGATCCACCCGAGGGCCTCTACCTTGAGCTCCTTCCTCGAACTTGAGGTAACTAAAGTATTAGGCTTGCTAGACCTTCAACCTTAGGATGAGTAGAGATGAGTTTTGGTGTTTTATCTTGAAGGCAAATGGTTCTCAACACATGAGAGGGATTTTGCCTTGAGAGGGAGGAAGAGGATGAGAGCTATGGATGATAGAGAAGATGCAAGTAAGAATGATCAATTTTTTTACAACCATGCTCTCATATTTTAGAAAATGATAACAAAAATAATAATTAACAATTTGTGATGGTGAGTTAATGAATGACCATTATCATTTCATTCATTAAATACTTTGTGCAAAAAATAAGAAGTATTTTTGAAAACAAATGATGATGGTCAACAAGTCTACTTTGGTCAACCGGTCAACTAAAGTCAACAAGTCAACAAAAGTCAAGAATTCAACTCAACCATGGCACAATAATTGTTAACTAATATTATTAATTATATTTCCTATAATCATTAGGGTTTGGAAAAAGACAACAATCAACTGTGCATACACACCCGTACCATAACCCTAATGAGAATCCTCTGCCTCTGTCTCAGTCAACTGTGCATACACACCCGCATCCGTGTTCCGAGGAACACGAATACAATGAGATAAAACCAATTCCAAAACATACACTAGGATCTGGCTTAAACCAAAGCCCGCTAGTAATAACTGTCCGGACACCAAACGTGCACAAGTGCGCGGATGTGAACGAACCCCGTCGCAAAACCATGCGACCTCTACTCTGTTTTGCCCAAAGGCGAATAACCCTCTGTGTGGGACTCTAAAGACTCGACACTATGCTGGCAGTAGGGTTAACCACAGACCGCAAGCGGCACTAGCTGTACGTAACGGTCCCCAGGTAGATGCCGATAAGAAGACTGATGAGGTGAACCCATCCGAACTCCTACTGAGCCTGTATGTGACAATCTCCGTACAGTCCGGTCTGTTCGTCTGATAATATCGCATGGCGGGCCTAGGGGGTGGTAAATGTCAGTCCCCCTAATAGCGGTACAAGTCGTGTCGGAGTGTAGCCCAGAACACCCTGAGATAACACTGGAAACCCACCAGTATATCTCGCTTTCCCTGGCCAGGGATGACTATGTGTAATGGCTCTCCTAAACACAGTGCGATATCAACTCCCAATACCGGGAGAGACGAATCCTGTCTAACCGTCACTGCCTCCAAGTGCTTCGGGACTGCACCCAACTACTACCTATTTGCACGACTCAGTAGAGCCGTGGTAGGGTAGTAATCAAAGAACAGTGGGAACACACTCGAGGCGAAGAGACAGTGTCAAGTCAGCGGACTAAGCTGTACTCATGTCACCTGGGAACTGTTAACTGACGATAGGTATAATACCAACCAACAGTTCCCGACGAGTCCTGTCCAGTGTACTCATAACCTAACGAGCACCTGCATACTATCTCCAGTACGACGTACTGATGGCTGTGGGACAGACCATCTCCCCTGCTGGGAAGAGACGCGTATGCACCAGTCTACCCTGGAATATCGATGCCCTGTCTCGATAATCCTACGACTAGGGACCAGAATAAGGATGTGCTCATAGACTACCCAGCCCCCACTAGTGTGATCGCCATCACAACGCCGGTAGTCAAGCAAAGATCCTAAGGGCTCCATCAATATGTTTTAGTTATATGTTAAAAGAAACATATACACATATTAAGATAGAAACAAACCAAGTAGCATACTACTATATCGAGCAAGACTGTCGTAAAACCGTATATATATCCCAAGCTTCCAAAATGTATTATACAAACTAGTACTATACAATAATGGCCTTTAGGGCATACATATCTAACAATCTCCCACTTGCACTAAAGGCCAGTAATTGGTGTACCGCATACCCAACGTCTGCACTAGGGCCAGCTGCTTGCGTACCGCATACCCAATAGCTCAAAAAGTCGCTCGAACTGTGTTTGAGGGAGGGCCTTTGTGAATGGATCCGCCGTGTTGTCTTTTGTGTCCACTCTCCGTACCTCGATCTCCTGGCGATCAATGATCTCCCTGATCAGGTGATACCGCCTTAAGATGTGTCTGGATTTCTGATGGGACCTTGGTTCCTTTGCTAAAGCTATAGCCCCATTATTATCGCAATACAAAGGTATTGGGTCAACAATGGACGGAACCACCTGAAGTTCATTAATGAACTTCTTCATCCAGACCGCCTCTTTTGCGGCATCGCTTGCAGCAATGTATTCAGCCTCCATCGTCGAGTCTGCGACAGTATCCTGTTTGGAACTCCTCCAACACACTGCCCCTCCGTTGAGGGTAAACACAAAACCCGAGACAGATTTGCTGTCATCTTTGTCACTTTGGAAGCTTGAATCGGTAAAGGACTCGACCCTGAGGTCTCCATTACCGTAAACCAGGAACATCTCCTTAGTCCTTCTTAGGTACTTAAGAATGTTCTTCACTGCCGTCCAGTGGTCCTCACCTGGGTCTGACTGATACCGGCTCACCACGCTCAATGCGTAAGCTACATCTGGTCTTGTACATAGCATCGCATACATTATAGATCCTACCGCCGAAGCGTAGGGTATAGTGCTCATGCGAACCCTCTCCTCGTCAGTCTTAGGAGACATCTTCTTGGAGAGGGTAACTCCGTGCGATGCGGGTATGTTACCGTGCTTGGAATCCTCCATACTAAATCTCTTTAGTACGGTCTCTATGTACCTGGACTGCGAAAGTCCCAATAGTCTCTTAGTTCTATCTCTGTAGATCTTGATCCCCAGAATGTACGAGGCATCACCCAGGTCCTTCATGGAGAACCGTTGTGACAAAAATAGCTTGACCGATTGTAGCATAGGAATGTCATTTCCTATCAAAAGAATGTCATCCACGTACAAGACTAGGAACACGATAGTTCGTCCTACAATCTTCTTATAGACATAAGGTTCATCTTCGTTCTTGATGAAATCAAATTCCTTGATTGCCTCATCAAAACAGATGTTCCAGCTCCGCGATGCCTGCTTTAATCCATAAATGGATTTAAGCAACTTGCACACTGTTCCCCTCCGAACGGCGGCCGAGACGCGGGCGTCTCGCCTGATATTCGGGGCAGATGCTAATTGGTGCTATCCGTCCACCTCTCCGAAGATGCCAAGTTGATTTATGGCACCATGTATCGAAGGTTTGAACGGATGCGTCCGATGTAGCAGACTTCGTCAGATTCCCCCTCGCTTGAGGGGTTTTTTGATTGTGGGGGCGCTCTTCCCTCCAGGCGCAAGCCCCTGCAGTTAATTACGCTACCGCATCGCGGTAACAACTTTCTCCTTCTCCAGATGGTCACTTCGTGTCGCATGTGTTTATTTTGCTTTTGGTTACCCGTGGATTGTATACGGAGACTGAGTTATGTCGTCGCCCGTAGGGCGTGGACTAGTCCAAATCCGTATTATCTTAGATTTGGGTTTGGAGGTTTTGGGTTTAAGGATACGTTAGCCTCATTCGAGACTAAGATCGACTTAAACGTTTTTTAAGGATACGTTAGTCTAGTTTTCAGACTAAGATCAACTTAACGGGATCATTTAGATCCAACAATAGAGCAATTAAGGGAGCCCTGTTCTTTAGTTTAGTGACATTGCGGTCAATAAGTAGTTTAAGGACATTGCGGTCCATGGGTAGTTTAAGGACATTGCGGTCCATGGGTAGTTTAAGGACATTGCGGTCCAATGTTAGTTTTAAGACATTGCGGTCAAGGTTAAGGACCTCATAGTCCATGGATTTAGGGACTCCACAGTCCGTAGTTAGTTTTAAGACATCCCGGTCAAGGTTAAGGACCTCATAGTCCATGAGTTTAAGGACCCCACAGTCCGTCGTTAGTTTTAAGACATCCTGGTCAAGGTTAAGGACCTCATAGTCCATGAGTTTAAGGACCCCACAGTCCGTGTCAATGTGTGGTCATCGGGACCCATCACCTCTTTGAAGACGTTGAGGAATTACAACGCCAAGTATCAAAGGAGTGAAGAGATGTACCCTTGAGCCGGGGTGGATTAAATAGTCTTTGGCCCAATTTTGGGCTCAAGACCAATTAATTATGTTGTGAGCCCGTTAGCCCAGTTAAGTCTGAATTGAGGACTTATGACCATCTTGGGCTAAGTCCAATCATGTTTGGAATATTGGCTTCCTGTTGGTCCATTGAAGGAGAGGCTTTGCCTCTAGCCATTTAGCCAATTGGGCTAACGTTAATTCAACAGTGTTGAACACTGGGATCAAGTTAGTGTTTTAACACTAAAAGACGGTTGGTGTTAAACACCAGCAACAGGGGATTCAAACTAGTGTTAAACACTAGAGCGAATCAATGTCAAACACTAGCAGCAGAGGCTTCAAATTAGTGTTAAACACTAAGAAATTCAGTGTTAAACACTACAAATAAAGTTCTTTGATTAGTGTTGAACACTAAGGCCAAACAGTGTTTTAACACTGGATTCAGGGGTTCCAGTTTAGTGTTAAACACTAAGGCAAGAGGGGTCACATGATAGCACGTGAGGGCGCCCTCCCTTCATTTGTTCTGCTGAGAATATTTCATCTTTTAAAGCATCACGTGCCATCACGTGACGGGCATTTAAATGCTTGTATGTTAAAGCCTCTGCCAAGGGTCACGTGGGTCACGTGAGGCACTGCCTCAAAGGTCCTTCTCTGTTGTTCTTTTCGGGGGTCACGTGGTGGCACGTGACCCTGCCTCTTTATATGTTTTTTAGAAGATCTGTTAATCCCTTTTTAAGAATTAAATTCTTCGTAGGGTTGAACCCTAACGATAAATTTTAGAGGAATTAAATTCCTATTCCCTTCTGAAGATTTATATTCTGGGATAGGGTTGAACTCTGAATTTTCTGTAGGAATTAAATCCCTCATATATGTGAAGAACTGAATTCCATCATAGGGTTAAACCCTAATAAAAGCTTTAAAAGGAATTGAATTCCCACTCTCTTTTAAAGAATTATTCTGTCATAGGGTGAAACCCTAATTTCTTCTTTCTTGAGGGAATTAAATTCCTGTTATTTTAACAGAACTAAGTTCTTAGCTAGGGTTAAACCCTGATTCTGTTCATTCTGAAGGAATTAAATTCCCATAACATAGGGTCAAACCCTAATTTTATTTTAAAGGAATTAAATTCCTATAGTTCTGCGAGAATTAAATTCTCAAGCTTCCATTCCCTCTCTATGCTTTGGATCTGCATGGCAGGATCTCAACCCAATGAGAATTAAATTCTCAATTCGAGGGGAGATGTGCACTGTACAGATCTCCACTAAAGAGAGAACTATGTTCTTCTGTTTTATATCAGAGTTAAACTCTGTTGAGAATTAAATTCTCTTTTCCTTTCAAAAAGCCTTCCCTTCCTTACCTAGGGTTTTCTTTTGCAGAAGATCCAAATTCCTCCAAAGTATCAAGGCTCTCCTCTTTTTTATGTATCGATTCCTTTCTCCCCCTTACTGTGTGTCTCTTGGCTCCTATTTATAGGAGAAGTAGCCGAATCAATTAGTTTTGGTAAATCTTTCATTGAGAGATTTAATTTGTATTCACCATTCGTTTTGGACCTTTGGATTATTATGTGAATTTTAATCACCATTGGATTTTAAATCCAGAGATTCTCCTTTGTTATTTCGGTTAGATTTTAAGGGGAAATCTTTCCAAGTTCAGGCTTTTTCCATAGATAGGTGATATTTAAGAATCTTTAAATCTTTAATTCAATCGGTTCCTTTGGAAAGATTTGAGATACCTTTTCTCAGAATTTAATTCTGTTAACAGATAGGCTTTGAAAGCCGGTCACGTGTGGCCACGTGACCCTTGGTCACGTGTGGGCACGTGACCCTCTTGGAACGAGCCCTCTTCTTCTTTTTGTGCCCAGCCTTCTGGCCGCTGCTTAACCGTCACGTGCCACCACGTGACCCTTGGTCACGTGTGAGCACGTGACCCTCGTCTGGCGCCTTTTTCTTGATTTGATCATGGAATTGAGTCTGCTGCTTTTGAGTGTCACGTGCCAACACGTGACCCTGGTCACGTAGGAGCACGCGACCTCTTCTGAAGCCTTTTTCCTTGATTTGATCAGGGAACCGATGTGCCTTTGAAGCCGCTTTTAAATGTCACGTGCCAACACGTGACTGCTGGTCACGTGTGAGCACGTGACCCTTTCTGAACCCCTTTTCTTTGATGTAGTCGGGAAGCTGAATCTGCCTTGCCGATGCTTTTAGGTGTCACGTGCCAACACGTGACTGCTGGTCACGTGCCAACACGTGACTGCTGGTCACGTGCTAGCACGTGATGCCTCCTTCGTAACTTTTCCTGATTTTAAATCAGGAAACAAATGCCCCCACAGCGTTGTTTTCACGTGTTTACACGTGAATGCAACGCTGTCACTTTTTGTGACCGTTGGATTCCTCTAGGGATTTGGGGAGATGAAGCGTCTCCATCACCTCCTATAAATATTGGGGTCATTTCAGAGACGCCTCCACTTTGTTTGTCCTCCTCCTTGCAAACTTTTTCCTGAGAATTTAATTCTCTTCTTCCAGAGCTTAGTTCTCTATCTTGAAACCATCTTCAGAGTTTAACTCTGTTCAAGTGACCCTTTTCCTCAGGTAATGTTCTTGGACAAACAGTGAACTTTCACGTTCCTCTGGATTTTAAATCCAAAACAAGGGTTTTTACCCCCCCATTTTTTTAAACAAAGAACCCATTTTTCTTCGAGCTTTTTAACCAAAGTATGAAACCATTTTAGCCTTCAAAAGTAGATCTCTTAGAGCTTAGACGATGATCCATGGAGTTTAACTCCGTTTATAGAAAAATGCTTTTGGGAATTTAATTTCCTTTTCTTAATAAGGAATTTTAATTCCTATAAAGAACCCAGTTTCTTCGCATGGAGGCTCCTTAGGGTCTCTTGGCTCGAGGTTGTCCTTCTGCAATTAGTGAAGAAGACGGTTGCAATGATGTCTTTTGTGGGAATTTAATTCTCCTGGTCTTGTTTGATTTGTTGTAGAGCCCGAGGTAGATTTGTTCTTTAGGAGAATGTGTAGAGCCACTTGAAACTCATTTTTTAATTTAATGAGGGTATCCCCTTTGTCTTATTACAACTGCTCGGTTTCATTATTAATGAGCCGTCATCTTGATTCTGTGGGGCCCATGTGTTTTGTAGCAAATGGTCCTAGAAAAATCTACTGTTGCTTTCTTTAACTAGTCTTCATGTTCATGCATGGATATATATGCTGACTTTGCTTTTAACGGTCTTCTTTCATTCGATTTCAAGTGTGATGGCTTCTGCTCCGTGTTTTCCCTTTACTCGTTCGGAGGCCGCTTTTCCTCAATCACCATCCGATGAGGAAGTGATGACGATGATCCGGGCTCATGACCCGAACTGCACCAACTTGCTTCTATGGGGAACTTGGTATAGCCATATTATCCGGGGTCGCCGGAGTTTCCTCTGTGCAGTACCGACAGAGCCTACTTTCCCATTCTTATCGATGGACCCTCCGAGAACGGTTTTTGCTGTGGAAATGCCCAACTGGACTCCAACGGGGAGGCTCGAGCCTTCGACGACCGGTATTCCGAACCATCCGATCCCGGCCATAGATATCTTGGGGCGGCGTATTTGCCAAGGTGAGGCCCACCCGTGGGGGCAAATTTATAAGATAGGGCTCACTCCTCGACACCCTACGGGCTACCTTCTCTGGGCTCGCTACATCCTTTCTGCCCATCGTGCGCGGCTGCAGAAAGTCGGGCTTTATCAGGCAATATACGCGTCACTCTTCCATTATAAGTCCCCGCATGTCTGGTGGGTCAAGGCGTTTTTGAACCAATGGAATCTTCCCACCAACACTTTCATTCTAGGAGATCGCGAGGTCTCGATCTCTCTGTCAGAATTTTATGACATTTCGGGGTTGCCAATCAGGGGTAGTCTGTATGAGGAGTTGCTGCCTTCTGACGAGTACATTTTTGAACCCGAGCCCGCCCCGGTTGACGGCCTGTCTGCTGAGAATGCCGTCCGCCACAAGCGTCCCAGTTTAATCAAGGCGCTAGGTATCTTCGACCGATTATTCACCGAATCCGAAGAGCAGGGTGTTACTTTCAAGAGCTTCATTGCTCGTTTCCTTCGCGAGGATGCCTTATGAAAGACAGCCCCGAAGTTTGCAAACATGAAAGACCCCTTTGGGTTTGGCCCGAAGAAACTGCCAACTAATGAATCGGATCTGCCGCAATACTACATTCCCATAATGTCGCCGACGTCTTTCGAATCCATCGCAGCTCCCGGCATGGATGAGGAGACATTCTTCGTGGGGTTTGTTAGCGTCTGGCTCAGTTGGTTTGTCATCCCCATGCATCGTCGCTTTATGAGAGCTTCGGTTATCTATCCGGCTTATCGTATTGCTGAGGGGACGCGGTTGGCCATATGCATCCCAGCCTTGGCACACCTTTATCATGGGTTGGGCACCGCAGCTAATACCTCTACTCCTGGCGTGGATGTGGTAAACTTTTCGCTTCATTATTTCACGTCATGAATCGAAATGCACGTGTTGGGGGCTTTTGCTATGCATCAGAGGCCTGTGTTCTATGACGCCTACACTTTCCCTCGGCTTATGCGATTGGTGGATGCTTCTGCCGTTGACCCAACTCAATTCGGGGTTATTCGGGCGTTGATTTCTCCTTACGCTACTGCCGGCGGATTAATATTTAATGATCGGGTCTTATCTTCTTCCACGGTTTCGGCCCAGCCGCTTTGGGACCGGTCGAAAGATGACGCGCCCACTTTGAAGCCCCGGGAAGCCGCGCGCTTATATGCAATCAGACCGGGTTACCTGGTGTTTCGTTAGGACAGTGCGGCTCTCTTTATGCGGTACAATCCGCATCGCTTTGCCTGGCAGTTTGGCTATGATCAGGGCGTCCCGTTTGAAGCTTTCATAATCGCGCCGGTTCCTTCGCTCGAGGCCGTCCGAGATGCCGCCCACCACTTTGTGAGGCTGAACACCGGTTCTCAGTTCATGATCCCCGATGGTGACTACATTCCCCGATACGTGGGGTCGTTTACGGGCTGGTATCTCCATCGGGTGAACCCGGTTATTATTGTGGAGAGAAGGGTGCTTCTTGGCCATGGCGCCCCTATTCAGGTTCCGGCCCCGGGAGCCATGCTGCGACCACGTGCCCCAGTCCGCTTTCCCCTGAGGGATATCGGCACTGCGATTATTCTTGGAGAGTCAGGAATAGATCTTACTCCAATAGTTGGTATGCCCCTAGGTACTCGGTCGCGGGGTAAACGGGCTCCGGTAATAGTACCCCCACCCGAGGCAGCACCACCCTCCGTGTCATCGGCGATGGCAGTGTCATCTCCATTTGTGGCCCGGGGAGAGGGTGTTGAGGGCGACGTGGGCTAACGCCGCACGAAGGCTTCGAAGGGAAAGAGACGGTTGTCCTCGGCGACTGGTTCTGGGTCCAAGCACCGAAGGAAGGTGGCTACTAATTTGCTCGACTCTTTAACGGAGTCTGAGCCCATCCTTGAAGATGAGCCGTTGGCCTTACTGGAATCAAACGCTGAACTACTTTTTCCCAGTTCAGCCGCCGAGGAAGCTGCACAGTTGGCTGAGGCTATAAGGCGTTCCAAATACGCGTCTCAGAATGCCAGGGTTCCGAAGAAGCCCTATCCTGCTGTAATCTTTTACGAGGACCCCTCGTGGATTCGGCGGCGATTTATAGGCCCTTTGGAGGAATGGGGGGAAAGGGCCTTGAAGCAGGCTGTCTCAGAGGACGCGGCGGACGCACTCTCTTTATGGACCGGCGGCCATGAGTCTACTCTCGAACCCCGGCGAGCACGCCTCCTTGAGAAGGAGCAACGGCTTGAAGAAGCCATATTGAGGGCTTCGTTACGTATTGGTATGCCTTTATACTTCTTTATAGCATTTCAGATTGTTTACGCCTGCATGCCTGTATCTTTATTCTTGTGTGAATTGTGCAGAATCTTCGACGCTGGGGGAGCTCCCTACGGGCTCGTTTGAGTTACAGCCTGTCGAAATTCCCGATGAAGCGTTGCTCGACGTGGAGGGGGCTGACGAGGCTGCTCCTCTTATGGTAGAGCCTCCTACGGCGGTTCTTGATCAGGGAGTGCTTGCCCCTTTGGGGGAGGCTCTTTTGGAGGTCGCCGCCTCAATGGCTCTTTCCGAAGGCGGCCCGGAGGCTGAGATGGAGGTAGTGGGGACTACCCTCCCTCTGTTGGAGCCCGAGGTTCCGGCAGAGGCTGTCGAGGCTGCTATCCCCCCGACTCAGAATGGGAGGAGCGTTGAAGGTAACCCTCTGCGTTTTAAATTAGCAACCCTTCCATGGTCTAAACTCTTTTATCTTTCCCAGAATTGCGCGGTTTGGCGGTCACTATCGCTGATCTGTCGCCTCGACAGTCATTTCAGCGTTTATTGGAGATGGCGGCTCCGCAGGCGATCTCCCCTCAGCGTATTGTCCTTTCCTCCGGGCAAGGTTGGTGTCATTCGCCATTTTTTCTTTTACCATAGCATTGTTACTATTTCGCGAAATGAAGTTGATGTCTCTTATAGTTTTGGAGGCTGACGATGAGGTCGAGGTTGTTGAAGGGCCAGGGGAACCTTTAGCTCCTACTTGTATGACTGTCGGTGAGTGACATTTTATTATAATCCCGTTCGTTCTGTGCTTAAGAATTTTATTAACATCTGTCAAATTTGAACAGCCCTGCCAGTCTCCATGGCGTTGGAATCGCGCATCATGATGCCGCCCGGCCCTTATGCTTTGCGGGCTTCAGGACGCCTGGCCTAATTGAGCCTTGTCTCCCTATCATCTTTCGTCGAGGAGCACCGTGCTGGTAGCGCGACCACAGCCGAAGCGTTTGCCGCTGAAGCTAACGGCTCTCTTCCTTTTCTTGCCACCTATCATAGTGAGGAGGTGGTGCGGGTCTGGGTGGAGTTCTGTAGGAAGGTGGAGGCTTGTTTGCACGCCCTTGAATGTTCTCGCCTTTCCTCAGAAGCCGTGGCTGCAAAAGTGGAGTTGCGGGGTCTGATAGCACGATGCGCGGCCAACATGACGTCATGCGAGAAGAGGCTTGGCCGCAAATTCTCGGAGAGGGAGTTGGCTTCCAAGGCGCTGAGCGAGCTTCAAGCCAATCTTACGGCCAAAGCCAACAAAGCGTATGAACTCTAGCGGGTGCTTTAGGAGTCCATCAAAGAGGTGGTGGCTCTCGATAAAGCTGCCACGTTCACTCGTGAAAGGGTTGAGGCCCATAAGGCCACTGAGAAAGAGCTTGAAGCTCGGCTTGCTTCATATCAGGCCCAGCAGGCTCAGGCGGAGGCTCGTCTTCTGGAGATCTTGCGTCATGAAGCCGTGGCTCAGCAACAGAAAGATGAGCTAGTAAAATTGCTACATCGCCCGCCGGCTTGAAGACTTGTATCTTTTCTTTTCTCTTTTTGTACATACTCATGGATGAGAGTATCTTTTTTTTTGTTTCTTTCATGAATTGTACTTTGTATCCATTTTAGTTTATGAATAAAAGATACATTTTTCTTCTCGAAGGCGTGTCTCTTTCATCGAATGCATTCCGCGGACGATTTATCTTAATCTCCTTGCAGGGCATCGGTGGTTTAGGATTCAGGGTTAAGATCTGCTTCCTAAGATTTTTGTACTTTATGAGCCACGAGGATCTCGTAAAGAGTTTCTCTCCCTATAGGTCGAGAGGGTCCCATAGGTGTAAGTTCTTCTTAAGAATCGTGAGGATTCTTAAGCGAGTTTTTCCCTTGAGAGTCGTAAGGATCTCACAAGAGAGTTTTCTTCCTTACAGGTCGTGAGGACCTGCAAGTGCTGGGTGTGGTCGCCCTTATCCGTGTTTCACGGGGTCAGGGGTCGCACAGGGTATCATAGTTTAAAGACATCACGGTCAAGGTTAAGGACCTCATAGTCCATGGATTTAAGGACTCCACAGTCCGATGTTAGTTTTAAGACATCACGGTCAAGGTTAAGGACCTCATAGTCCATGGATTTAGGGACTCCACAGTCTGATGTTAGTTTTAAGACATCACGGTCAAGGTTAAGGACCTCATAGTCTATGGGTTTAAGGACCCCACAGTCCGATGTTAGTTTTAAGACATTACGGTCAAGGTTAAGGACCTCATAGTCCGTGGATTTAGGGACTCCACAGTCCGATGCTAGTTTTAAGACATCACGGTCAAGGTTAATGACCTCATAGTCCGTGGATTTAGGGACTCCACAGTCCGATGTTTGGTTGCAGGGACCCGTCACCTCTTTGAAGACGTTGAGGAATTACAACGTCAGGCATCAAAGGAGTGAAGAGATGTACCCTTAAACCAAAGTAGAATCAGTACAGAATCAGGGTGGTTGATTGTTAGTTTTAAGACATTACGGTCGAGGTTAAGGACATCATAGTCCGTGGATTTTAAGGACTCCACAGTCCGGTGTTTGCTCTGGATGCTTCACACGGGTTCACTGCCGTGCTTGGCGAGGACCAGGCTCCGCTCTGGGCGTTTTCTGCGGGGTCAAAGAGTGACGTTATCCGCGTTCCACGTAACCAGGAATTTTGCACTAGATGCTTCACACGGGTTCACTGCCATGCTCGGCGAGGACTAGGCTCCGCTCTGGACGTTTTCACGGGGTCAAAGAGTGACGTTATCCGCGTTTCACGTAACCAGGAATTTTGCACTGGATGCTTCACACGGGTTCACTGCCGTGCTCGGCGAGGACCAGGCTCCGCTCTGGATGCTTCACACGGGTTCACTGCCGTGCTCTGCGAGGACCAGGATCCGCTCTGGACGTTTTCCATGGGGTCAAAGAGTGACGTTATCCGCGTTCCACGTAACCAGGAATTCTACACTAGATGCTTCACACGGGTTCACTGCCGTGCTCGGCGAGGACTAGGCTCCGCTCTGGATGCTTCACACGGGTTCACTGCCGTGCTCTGCGAGGACCAGGATCCGCTCTGGACGTTTTCCACGGGGTCAAAGAGTGACGTTATCCGCGTTCCACGTAACCAGGAATTTTGCACTAGATGCTTCACACGGGTTCACTGCCGTGCTCGGCGAGGACTAGGCTCCGCTCTGGATGCTTCACACGGGTTCACTGCCGTGCTCTGCGAGGACCAGGATCCGCTCTGGACGTTTTCCACGGGGTCAAAGAGTGACGTTATCCGCGTTCCACGTAACCAGGAATTTTGCTGATTGTATCCGCATTTCACAGGATGGAGGTTTGACTGTTGGCGATATGTATACCACCGAGCTATGGAACTGGGAGTTGCCGCTGTTCCGCTTAGCTTAGAGTTGTGTCCGTTGTTACGAGACGAGTGTTGAAACGGTCTCTAGGTCTCCTTTGGCCTGTCGAGACTTGGCTTCTTCTTCTGATGAAACCTGGGGGAGAAGTATGATCCCTTTTTGTTTACACCCTTAGATTGTGTACAGGGTGTGATGGAACATCACCTGTAGGGCATAAATTAAAACCTTCTTTTTTTTCTTTTTCCGCGATGCTCTATCATTTCAGCTTTTATATCGCGAGGGTCGCGATTGCCCTATCATTTCGGCTATTTTTCGCGGTGCCCAATCATTTCGGCTATTTATTTCATTTTTACTCGCTGCTTTTTATTGCGAGTTGCCCCATCATTTCGGCTATTTTTCATGCATACATTTTTACTTGCTGCTTTTTATTGCAAGTTGCCCCATCATTTCGGCTATTTCGTATGCATGTGCGGCTTGCTAGCTTTTTCGCCGCAAGCTTGGATTTTAGACACCGATTTCGGCATCAGCACCGCTGCAACTGGGATGTTGCCAGGAGCGAATCATCATTTGCCTCTGTCGATGTCGAACAAAGGTGGCTTAGTAAACAGGGTTAAGGGTCCTGTCGACCAAGGCTTTTGACTTCATGAGCCGTAAGGGTCTCACAAATGTATTTCTCCCTACAAGTCGTGAGGATCTTGCAGGTGTATTTTCTCCTTAGGGATCGTGAGGATTCCTAAGTGTATGTTCCTCTGTAAGTCGTAAGGATCCTACAAGAGGGTTTTCTCCTTATAAGTCGAGAGGAATCATAAGGGTTGTTCACCATATGGGCATGTCCCTAGTCACGGGTGTGACTTTACTGGGGAAATTATAGCGTTTTGAAAATCGTTTCGGTGAAATTTCGGAAAATCGGTAAAATAAGGGGGTTTTCTGTAAAAAGTCAAAATGCAAATATCTTATTATAAAAATTAAATATACATATTCTAGCTATATAATGGCTAGTATTTGGTGTTTATTGAGCCACTGGTGAAATTTCAAATTTTCTGAAAAAAATTTATTTTATTATTATTTTAAGCCGTCACTAATACATTTAATTAGGGAAAATTACAAATTGGAATGAGTTGAAACAAATTTTGTCCATCATGACACATTAAATAAAATTTTATCATGTGGTTTTTGAAATGAAATCGTTTACCAAAACGGTTTAGAAAATATTGAAGAAAAAGGCTTTTTTCGGTGAAATTAGTGTTAATGGAAGTGGGGTACAACATTTATCTTTTTTTCTCACCCAAACAAAACCGACACCCCCTCCCCTATAGCTCTGGCCGGCCCCTTTACAGCCCACCATTCTTGGGCCTCTCATCTCACAAAAAAAAAACAACAAAGAAAAGAGAACAAAGGAATGAAAGAAATTGGGCAAAAGGAGTTTGGGCTTTGACTTTTGGGTATTGCCTTGACTTTTTCCCCACCTTCCTCTCTCTCCCCCCTCCCCATTCAGCCGACCCTCTCTCTCTCCTTCCCACAACAGCAGCCCCTCTCTCTTTTTCTCTCATTTCTCATCAAAATTTCATCACAAAATGCCCAAAAATCAACACAAAAATCCCACAAAATAAAAATCCAATCCCTACCCATTTTCCCTTATCTCTTTTAGCATGGATCTTGATGCAAAGATTTCAATTTGGAGGCCATGTTCTATGTATGTTCCATTGTTCTTGAGGTATAATAAATCTTGGCTTTTTGTTAAATTGTTTGATTATTTCTTTAATTAAGTTAATGAGTGGTTTAAATTAAGTTTTGAATTGCTAGTTAGAATTTTAAAGTTAGGGTTTGGAAATTCTAGAATTGGGTTTTTAAAATCAAGTGAGGGTTTTTAACATTGTTTATGATTGTATAGTGTAGTTATCATGCTAAGTCATGCAAAGTGTAATCTAAGTGCCAAATTTGCTAATTTCTACATCTAAATTATCATAATTAAGCTAATTGCAAACTAGTTTTTTTAGATCTATTATAATTAGTGAGTTTAAAATTTAGTTTGGGTTTGGGTGACTTAATTAAGTTATTTAGTGGGCATTTTAGCCACTAGAATTGTTAAAATAGTTAAAGTTGATTAAAACACCAAGTTTTGAGCTAAAATGGAAAATTGTGCTAGTTTTGTTAACTCGGTTTTGTAAATATATATATTTTGATGAGAATAAATTATTGTAATGGTTTATATGACTTGGTTATGATATTGAGTGGATATTGCGGCTGCTAGATTTGTTTAAACGTCGATTTTTGTATTAAAACGGAAATTTTTGCTTGCTAGATTTTCGGAAAAATGACTTTTAAAGTGAGTTTGAGTTTTTTGTGAATTTTAACCTATTTTATATTATAGTTAGTGCATGTGATTGTGCAAATGAGTGTGTTTGGGTTTTCTCGATGGTTTGGCGTTTGTACGCCGACATCGAGGGTTTTGGGGTTGATTTATAAAGGCAACCATAGGTTTTGATCTATGTGGGATTCGTGAGTCGTTTTGGTCATGAGTCGGATTTTAATGCAATACGGTGCATTATGATATGTAGGTACCCCATGCGGACTTCGAGACGACAAGCAAGCGCGTGGCGACGTCGGCACCGGCGAGCGAGGACCAGGTGAGTAGATTTATATCTATGGGGAGAAGTCGGGTGGATGGCGTATAGCACCCCCGCAGTTCGTGGTGATGTATACGAATACGTATACACACATATATTTTGATTACATATATTATGTTGATATGAGACTAGATGATAAAGGTGGATTCTAGGTGTTCATGGATTAGTTTAGTGTTAGTTGCGAAAGCCTAGAGTAGTTGTTACACCCACACACACACGCACACACATGCATACATCTATGTTATTACCTGTGCGTATATGGGGAGAGGTGGTTATGTGTTCACCTGGGTATGGGACTAGGTGTTCACATACTGGATTTGCGGATGATACTTGGGTTTGAGATGAGTCGATGAGATTTGAGTTAAGGCCGTGAGATCGGTGATATGGCAGGATTCGTACTTGAGATACGTCCTGATATTATAGCGGATCTTTGGATGACAATGCCACGTGAATAGTGATATTAGTAGTGTACTAGACGTAGGTCAGTACCCCAGATGATGATCTTGATAAAGAGGATACCAGATGAACAGTGTGATGAGTATGATATTGACCCGTACCCAGATTTGGGGATGCCGTACGATGGATTTACGTACGAGCTATATCTTGATGATTGATCCGCACTCTTGACTTGGGATGTCTGATTATAGATATGGTATCGGATATGATATTATTGAGGCGGGATCACCGACTAATATATATACAGGTATGTATATGGATCGACTCAGATGTTTGGCGGTTTCCTTACCTGTAGTCCAGCTTGTTAGCTTAGCCCTTTAGTTTAGTTTAGTTGTTAGATTAGATTCGATTCTTACCTATTTTAAAAACTAACGAATCGTGGGTATTTTAAAAGACAGCCCAAGGGGATCCTACAGATATTTCAAAAGATGTATCTTTTCATAAAAACACCGTAGCCCCTATTTTCAAAACCCCATGATTCGTGTTATTTCAAAAGGTACCATTTGTAGGACTTATATTAGATTAATGCAGATTAGTTATAGTTGCGTCTAGTATTCAGCTCCCGCTCACTTTTGTTGTTCGCTCCGCATCACATGCTTATATTATGCTTCATATTCTACTGTTGATATCTTGTGGTTAGGACACCAGCACCATTACCGATGATGCGTATGTACCACGTACACTTACTTGCCGGCTCATACACATCTTCATCGGTAATTGCCATGTCACGAACACTTTAGAAATACTATTTCATTGACATAGGTTGTTAGCTAATAGTTTAGACATTGTCGTTATTGCCTGCTACTTCATGCATGTTATTATTCACTGTTGTGCCGCATTCATGGATTTTCATGCCTATATTCACTGTTTACATGCTATTGATGATTTGGATTCGGATTTCATGAGATTTCTTGGATTTGGAGGAAAACCGCAAAAACATAAATAAACCTTTTGTCTCTCTTTTTAAATAAAAAGTGCGGTTTTCCCATGATGTATGAGTCGTCCACCATGAGTTTGCTGATGGATTTCGAGACCCGATTCGAGGAGACGGATGAACCGTTTCGGGTACATGGTGGGCCCGGTAAGGTACCCCGGGGCAAGAAGCGCGTGATGATGACGATGTGAGCCTGGCAGGGGAGACTACCTACCGGTGATATTACCCGACGCGTCGGATATCCGGAGGATACCGTCGTGATCTTGAGATGGATGGTAGGGGCCGGTCTGGACTGACGGCGCCCTAGATATTGAGATTGAGACATTGAGATTTTGAGATATTGAGGTACTGCGATTTGATGATACAGGCCAGTCCGGATAGCCGGAGCCTGAGGTTTTGAGACATTGAGATTTATGTTTTGTGTCGATGCTAGACACTGTTGATGCTGAGTTCATTTATGATACCTCATTTTAAAAATACAAAGGAAATCTCATTAATTTATGAAAACAGTTTCTTCATTTACATGTATTCTGTTTTCATGCATTCATACCTCATTCATATGATATATTGCTACCTGAGGCACTGACACGGGCATATGAGATCACACTCGGGTTAGATATTACCCTAGCCATTGTTATAGGCTGCATGTTATACATATATTTGAGGATATATATTATGATCATTGACCTAGGTTGCGTTATTTATGCGGTTTCTGTGCGTAGATGTTTTTCTATTCACGAGTTGGCAACTCACCCCCGTTGTGCCCCAGTTTCTTGCAGGTTTGCCGTACAGGTTTCATTACGGCTTGAGAGCATAGTTTCCTTCGGGTGATTTGCTAGTAGGTGGGTTTACTTGTATCGTACCCCCATTATATATCTTGTATATTATTATTCTGTTGTATCTAGAAGTTCCATCAACCAAACATGTATTTATTTGAGATAGAGACCAGTGATGTTTATTCTTTCGACCTTAGAGTCGCGCGTTATATTTCTGTGGTTTTCTTGTGGTTTTGAGTTTCCTTTTGAGTTTTGATCCTCGCCGTTGGCGTTGTATATTTTATTGCTTGTGTGGTTGTGACCGTCGATTGACGAAGAGCTAGCTCCCGCTTGGGGATACCTTTTTATTGATTTCGTATACTATTCATGTTGTATCCCGTTTGGGGGCTAGTATTTACAAAGGAGACTCTACCGAAATTTTCAGGAAATTTTTGATGTTTTTAGAAACCCGCATAATTCGGCTTATGCTATTAAAACTACTTATTTAAATTGGTTTTCCTTCACTCTACTACTTTTCTTGGTTTACATTTCTGGGTTTTCGGCTTACTTGGATTACGTACGCCTCGAGACGTTTCGTAGTTTAAGTGCCGGTCATGTTTCGTACTTTCGGGACGTGACAGAAATGTTTATTCGCCCCTGTGGATTGTATACAAGGGTCAGTATTGAGCCACTTGTAGGGCAGCATCGAAGGTTGTGGGGGATTTTCTTAAGAACAGGTTTAGGTTTCTGTAACTTAAGACTTTCAAATCTCATGAGCCGTGAGGGTCCCATAAGAAAATTCTCCTTACGAGTCGTAAGGATCTCGCAAGTGTATTTTCTCCTTAGGAATCGTGAGGATCCCTAAGTGTGTTGCTCCTTTGTGAGTCGTAAGGATCTCACGCGGGTGGTTTCTCCTTACAAGGTCGAGAGGACCCTGTAAGTGTCTTTTAACGAGGTTGCACCCTTTCAGGTTTTCACAAACACTCGCCGGTAGCCCTGCTGTTTTTACTCACGGAGCCCTTTCGGGTTTTCATCCGTGCCCTTTTTGCTTGTGGACATACCGTTTTTTTTTATTCTTATTTTTTTTATTTTTTTTTATAAGGTCGCGCCCTTTCGGGTTTTCACGAACACTCGCCGGTAGCCCTGCTGTTTTTACTCACGGAGCCCTTTCGGGTTTTCATCCGTGCCCATTTTGCTTATGGACATACCTTTTTTTTATATATTTTTTAATATTTTTTCTTTCTCTCTCTTTTTTTATCTCGTCAGCCTAAGGATGCTGCGGTAGTAGTTTTAGGGACGTTTCGGTCCGTCGATAGTTTAAGGACGTTTCGGTCCGTCATTAGTTTAAGGACGTTTCGGTCCGTTATTAGTTTAAGGACATTTCGGTCCGTCGGGGAAAGGGCCAGCTACTACTTATAGAGCTTTGAGCTTTAGGAAGATAGCGAGCGGACATAGTTGTCGTCATCTATCATTGACCTGGGCTGTGGCTCATTAAGCGTGGTATTTCTTTAGGAAGCGGCCGTTTATTGGCCTGAAAGGCCTTTCACCATGCATGTCCATGAGTAGGTAGGCTCCACCCTGGTAGACCTTATCTATGATGTACGGGCCTTCATAGTTTGGCTCGAATTTTCCCCGCTTGACGCGATTGGGGATCATAGGTCTTTTGACCACTAGTACGAGTTCGCCTTGGCGGAATGTCCTCGGTCGGGTCAATCTTTCGTATGAGCGCGTCATCTTTGCTTTATAAGTTTCTAGATTTTGTTGCGCTATGAGCCGTGTTTCTTCAAGAGCATCAAGCTCCTCGAGCCGGAGGCTAGCATTTTCTTCGTTCGTCAGTTCGTAGTGGACTGCCATCCGTAGAGAGGGTAGCTCTATTTCGAGGGGGAGTACCGCTTCCGTACCGAATACCAGTGCGTACGGCGTTGTGTTCGTGGCCGTCTTGAACGTAGTTCGATAGGCCCAAAGGGCCTCTTGCAGCCTCTCGTGCCAGTCTTTCTTATTTCGGGACACCGTCTTTTTCATGATTTTTGTCAAGGTCTTATTGAAGGCCTCGGCTAGACCATTAGCTCGCGGATTGTAAACTGAGGAATATCTCCAGTCTATATTATGATGCTGCGCGAAGCGGCTAATCTTATGGCTTCTGTAGGCTGGCCCGTTATCGGAGATAATCCGCCGTGGAGTTCCAAACCGATAGATGACGTGCGTCTTGAAGAAGTGGAGGATATTCTCCGTCTTCACTTCCCTCAGCGGTACTGCTTCTGCCCATTTGGAGAAGTAATCAGTTGCCGCCAGGATGAAACGATGTCCCCGGGACGATGCTGGTTCGATGGGGCCGACTATGTCAGTCCCCCACATTTCGAATGGCCAGCTAGCCACCGTCGGATGTAGTGGATTCGGATGCTGGTGGATGAAATCCCCATGGATTTGGCATGAGTGGCACTGCTTCGCATATTCGAGGCAGTCCTGGATCATCGTGGGCCAGTAGTAACCCATCCGTTTAATTTTTAACTTCATCTTTGGGCCTGCTTGATGAGAACCACAGATTCCGTCATGAACCTCTTGAATGACTCTTTTTGCTTCGTCAGGTCCTAAACATCTCAGCCACAGAGAATCAAACGACCTCTTATACAGAGTATTATTGACGAAAGCGAAAGATAGAGCTCGTTTCATGAGCTGATGTCTTGAGGACGCTTCTTCGGGCATTCGGTGGGACTTAAAGTAGTCTATGAAGACTTCCCTCCAGTCCTCAGCCTTCTCACGGTCTTTTATTTGTAGGGTCGCCTGCTCAGTCGCTCCTTTTTCTTCGTATGATTCCGGAGATATTTCTGCTAGGGCAAGCACTCGACGGCTTTGTACCATGATTTTAACGTCATCGAGGTTCTCGTTAGCCAATTCTTTAGCGAGCTTTGCTAACGCGTCCGCTTTGCTATTTTCCGCGCGTGGTTTGCTTTCCAAAGTATAGGAAGGAATTTGGGTCAACAGTTGTTGCACCTTTTCGCCGTACTTCACCAGCTCCGGTTTGCACGTTTGGTAGTCACCATTTACTTGACTAATGACCAGTTGAGAATCCCCATATATAAGGAGGTCTTCAATTCCCATGTCGACGGCGATCTCGAGGCCTGCTATCAGAGCTTCGTATTCGGCTTCATTGTTTGTCCTCGGTTCTGTTAAGGAGAAGGCGAAGCGCATTATCCCTCCTTGTGGAGTTACGAAGATGAGGCCTACCCCTGATTTGATCATTGGGATACCCTGTTTGCGCTTCTTTACGGAAGACGCTCCATCGAAATAGAGTTCCCATCGGGTACTACCGCTGCTGATCGCATCGAATGCATGCTCGTCCGGCAGATCGCAGTTCAGAGGAGAACCGGCAGGTACTGGATGCTCAGCAAGGAAGTCGGCAATGGCCTGGCCTTTCATTGCCTTAAGAGGTTGATACGTTATCGAGAACTCCATCAGGAGTAGAGCCCATTTAGCGAGTCGACCCATCAATATAGCCTTTGACATCAAATATTTAAGAGGGTCCACCTTCGAAATGAGACGGACTTCGTGCGCCAACGCATAGTGCCTGAGCTTTGTTATCGCGAAGATCAACGCCAAGCAGTGTTTTTCAATGGGAGAGTAGTTGCTTTCTGCCCCGAGCAGAACTCGACTTAAGTAGTAGAGTGCTCTCTCCTTTCCTTGATCGTTCTCTTGTGCCCATAATGCGCCTAGGGAACCTTCGAGGGCGGTCGTATAAAGAATGAGGGGTTTTCCCTTGACTGGCGCAGCCAACACCGGAGGGTTCTGCAAGTACTGCTTGATCTCGTCTAGTGCGCCTTGGCATTTGTGATCCCAAACGAATGGAGTTCCCTTCTTCATCAGGTGGCTGTAAGGACGTCACTTGCCTGAAAGATTGGCGATGAATCGCCGGATGTATGCGAGCTTCCCTTGGAGAGACCGCAACTGTTTGAGGGTTCTTGGCGGAGGCATTTCCATGATCGCCTTGATCTTAGATGGATCCACTTCGATACCTCGGTGTCGGATGATGAATCCCAGGAATTTACCCGAGGAGACTCCAAACGCGCATTTGAGGGGATTCATCTTCAAATTATATTGCCGAAGGCGTTGAAATACAGTCTCCAGATGCTTTAAATGCTCTTCGCATGACATGCTCTTTACTACAAGGTCATCGATATAGCACTCGACGATGTCATGTATGAGGTCGTCGAAGATCTTTGTCATGGCCCTTTGATAGGTAGCGCCGGCGTTCTTTAGACCAAAGGGCATAACCCTGTAGCAGAATATACCCAAAGGGGTCCGGAAAGCGGTGTGCTTCTGGTCTTCGGGGTGCATCTTTATCTGATTGTACCCTGATGAACCGTCCATAAAGGAGAAAACCTCGTGAGTGGACATGTTATCTATCATTAGCTCGGTTACCGGTACTGGGAAATCGTCCTTCGGACAGGCTTTATTGAGATCCCTGAAATCCACGCATATGCGTACCGTCCCATTTTTCTTCATTACCGGGACGATATTGGCGATCCAGTCGGGATATTGGACTTCTTGGATAAATCCAGAATCGATCAGCTTCTTAACTTCGGCGTTGATGCTCATTTCAAGCTCGAGTCGCATCCTTCTCGGCGGCTGCTTGACTGGCTTGATATCTGGGGATATTGCTAATTTATGCACAGCAATCTCCGGATCTAATCCTGACATCTCGAAATAGTTCCACGCGAAGCAGTCTTTACGCTGTAGAAGCACGTTCTTTAACGCGGCCACCCTCTCTTCAGATAGCAGCTCGCTGACGAATGTCGGTCGCGGATCATCTGCCGATCCCAGCTCAATCTTCTTGAGGTTATCTGCAGTAGTATGTATGCCATCTTCCAGTTCTTTCGGAGCTGGCGGAAATTCTGAGATCACCTCATCATTGCTGTTCTCAAAGCACCAGGGAAGGTCATCCATATTCTCGGGCTCTTCTTTTAATATCGTAATCGTGTAACAGGTGATAATCCGCTTCTGGGACTGGGGTAGATCTGGTCCCGCTTTTGCGGCTTTGGGTTCGTGCTTTTGTGGCGGCGTTACCCTCCAGCCGTTGGATAAAGCGAATCTGCCCTGTTGGTACTGGTCCTCGACCCAGTTCTTGAAGGTGAAGCAGTCTTCGGTAGGATGTCCTATGGCTCGGTGATAAGAGCAATAGCTCAGATGAGAAGCCTTGTTAGCTCGCTCAGGGTGCTTAGACTCTGGAAGCGCGATTATTTGATGTTTTATAGCGAGCTCGAGTAACTTCTCCGTCTTGTCTCGAGGGAAGGAATACGCTCGATTCATCTTCTTCATGAGGGACAAATCCGGACCGCGCAATACCCGATCACGTAACTCTCTAATCCTGCGTCGTTGTTGTCGGCTCCTCTTTCCGCTTCTTGATTTATTTCTGCCTCTGCGTTGGGCCTTTCGGACAACGGGTTGACAGGGATGAGCATCTTTGTCTTTTGCAGCCTGTTGAAACAGACGTTGCGTCCTGGCCTTCTCGTAGATGGCCATCTCGCGGTTGTGGTTTTCCCGAGCTTTTTGACCTGCTTTCCTGATAAGCTTGTCCATTCGTTCTTCAAACGACGGACTCGGCACTTCGATCGCGGGATCTGGTTTTGATGAGGGGTTGGCATTTCCCGACAGGGCGTCCTCTTCTTCATCAAAGGTATATATGGCGTAGTTACTGTGGGCCCGTTCCCGTTTTTCGGTTCTTGCGTATCCAAGCCCAAGTGTTTCCATTTTTCCATTGGGCAATTTGCGTTGGGTCCCAGGGACATCCCAAATCCTGTTGTAGAACCGAGCTTGTCGAACAGTCTATTTTAAGGGTACCCCTTGGCGTTTCAATAGCCTCTTTAGTCCATTTGTGTAGTATCTGGGCAAACGGATGGGTTGGAGCCTGTCGAGTGTAGCATCCGTGCCATGCCAGATCTCTTTCTCTACTTTCGTCTCTGAGGATTGGTAGAATAGGATTGCCTTCTTACCCCTTTGCCTGGGAGGGACGTAAAACGTTTGCAGGTCCTGCACATTGTAAGCTTGAAGTGTGTCAAGATCCTTGTAGTGTTCTTGCGGCACCATGGTGATTTGCAAGCTCTGATCATCGCTGGGTGATGCTTGTATTGACGGCCGATTGGAGAACATGGCATTAACCTCATCTTCCGAGTCACTTCCGAAGATCAACATGGGGGAGGATGTCCCCGGGTTGTTGTGTTGAGACGGCCCAGCATAAACTATCTCTTCTTCTTCTTCGGTATCGCTCCCGAAGACAGGGATGGTGGCGGCGGCTTTGTTCTCCGGCTTGTGACACCTTTCTGTATCCTCGAAATCTGGCAAAAAGTACTTCGCATCTTCGTATTTGCGGACCTCGTTCACGGAAAATGGGTTCAGCTCACCTGTTACGGTATATTCGAAACCATCCTTAAAGTACTTCATACACTGATGTTGTGTAGAAGGGATGATGTTGTACTCGTGTAACCAAGGGCGACCGAGCAAGGCGTTGTAGCAGGTCTTGGCATCAATGACATGGAATTTGATGTCCGTGATGAGCAGTCCGAAGCGTAATGTTAGTATTACAGATCCGAGAGTCCGTGATGATTGTGAATCGAAACCGGAGATGGTAATTTTGTCACGAGCGAGGTGTTGCACACTCATGCAGATTTCCTTTAACACCCGAACGTTAAGGAGATTGACGGAGGATCCATTATCCACTAGGATCTTGCCTATCTTGATATCATGGCAGTATCCAGAGACATATAGGGGACGATTGTGGTCGCACGTCCCAAGAAGGAGGTCTTCGTCCCCGAAAGTGATGTCGGCCGTATGCACTTCCTCCAGTTCATCCTTCATCCTTTCTGTGGCGAGGAAGGCTTGGAATTGCTCGGGTTCTTGTAACACCTTAATTAGTGAATCTCGTGCTTCTTTTGATAATAGGAGGGCATCGAGAATGCTAAGTTGAGAAGGTAGCTTCCTTAGGTGCGCTAGGATATTGTAGTCCACCTTACCCTTCCTGGGAGGGTCTTTGGTAGTCAGCTCTTTCATGACTTGGTCATCTAAAGTGATATCCTCAGTGACCTTTTCCTTTCCCTTATCTTTTCTATTTGCGGGCCCGAGATTCTTTTCTGGGAGCGTACGATTGCGCAGCTGAATGTTTTCGCAGGCCTCCGATTCCTCCTCTTTCCCTAAAACGGATTCTTTAAAGAAAGGGCCCAGAGCCGTTTCTTCATCAGAGTCGCTCCCAAAGGTGAGAACTTGTGACCCTCCGGCGTTAACCACGTAACAGTTGCCAGTGGTTCTGTCGTGCCCGTAGGCAGTACTTCTTCGTTCCCGACGAGTCTTGCGTTTCATGCGCTTAAAATGTTGTTGATGAGCAACATATCCCTGCCACCATATCCTAAAGGCATCACACTCCTCCGTGGGGTGTGAAATTTTCCGATGATATGCGCAATAATCAGGGTGCCTCTCCGCCCCATTGTGCGTGTTTTCTTCCGAGGGTGGTAGCTTCATTCCTATTGACATGGCTTTGGCAAACCTTTTCCTCGTCTTGAATATCTTCTTGTCTGCCTCAGACGCCTTTCGATCTGGTGGGAGTACTTCAACTCTTTCGTTTAGTCGCCTGCGTTCGGCTCCTTCCGATGCGGCCATCTCACGCTCCTGATCTGCTTTACTCTTTAGACGAATCTCGTCTAGAAAGGCGTCGATCATTTCATCTGTTGGCCACACAAGTCCTGGCTCAGGGTGTGCCCCCAGTTTCTCGGTGCCAGGAGTTTTCTCATCTTCCGAGTGGGAAATCACATGACAACTCGCCACATATCCCTCGGATTCATCCGATGAGCTCTCTTCCTCATCTTCCATCTGAAAGACGTGGTTGAGGAACTCTTGCAGTGTGACGGGAGTCCGTGCCTTTTGATTGTACTCCTCCAGCGCGTCAATCTGTTTCTGCAAATCCGTGCGCTTGTCTCCAGGCTTCACGGGCTTTTTGGATTTCCTCTTCTTTTTCTTTGAAGATTTTGACGGTAGGGCATGGGTACTTGGGCCATCACCACGAATCTTTGTAGTTGGGCACGGCTTCAACATCCCTTCGATGATTTGAGGTTCAAGCGGGTTCTTCCATTCAACCGCTGGGCACGCATGAAGGTCACTCAGCATCCTTTTGGTTTTAGCTGATAGCACGATTTCCCATGGAGCTTCTTCAATAAAGGAACAAGTCTCCCCCGGTGCGTCCGTCTTCTTAGGAGTATGCGGCTGTGGAGGGTTCACCTTCCACTTTTCGGACAGTGCAAACTTCCCCTGGAGGTATTGATCTTCAATCCATCCTTTGAAAACGAAGCAATCCTCAATCGGATGGCTTACCGTTTGATGGTAAGGGCAATAGTTGGGGTTATTCACCTCAGTGGGTTGTGGCGGTCGCCTTGGATTTGGCAAGTTTATAAGTCTATTGCGTACTGCCAGCTCGAATAGCCGTTTCGTCTTGTCCCGTGGGAACGAGTAGGGATGCTTCATCTTCTCATTATAATACCGCCATCTTTCTTCCAACTGATCCTCCAGCTTTGAGGCACTGGGTTGCTGCTGAGCATTCGCGACGAAGGTGGCCTTTCCTTTACCCTTGTCATTCCGAGGTTCTGGCTTCGGGGGAGGTGGTCTATGACCCATCTGGTCTATCTGAGCCAACTTGTCGATTAAAGCCTGGAATGTGGTTGGCTTAAAGAACATCATAAACTGGGAGATAGTTGCGTGAGGGTCTAGGGTGCCCACGAACATGCCCACCGCGGGCGCTTCCTCAATGCGTTGCTCGCATTTCGACCACAAATTCCGCCATCGTATAGCATACTGGACCCAAGTTTCACCTGGTTTTATCCTGGCATTAATCAATGCCGTTATTGGAGTGCGTTCACTGGCGCTTGCGAATCGCTGAGTGAATAGCAACTCCATTTCAGCGAACGTCTTGATAGAATCGTTCGGGAGTTCCGAATACCATTCGAACGCTGTTTCTGATAAGCTGCCCACGAACTGGCGAAGCAACAGTTTATCATCTCCGCTGGTGTTACCGCAAAGGGCCCTGAACTGGGCGACATGTTGGTGGGGATTGCCGGTCCCCTTGTAAACATGGAACTTGGGAATTGTGTAACCTGGCGGGTACTTGATTTGGTCATACCAGCTTGGATATGGCCGCCCCGTTTTTACGACTTGACCAGCTGCCTCAGTCGCATGATGAACCCGGATTTGCTGGGCTATATAGTCGACCAAGTCAGCCTTAGAGATTGTCTCCTCCTTGGCCGTTGAGAGGGCCGGTGGTGGATTTGACGTTTCTCCCCTGTCGTCTTCAAGGACGATCGGGGGATCCTCAGCTGGTGGATCCTGTTGGATCATCATTCCTATCATATCTTGGAAGAGGAGGCCCATACGCTGTATGTTGGCTGCTTGTTCAGCAGCCTCTTTGTCCTTTTTCTCCAATATTCGGCGAAGGAATTCGGCGTCGGTTTCTTCCTCCCGGCGTTCGTCCGAAGATGTTTCTGGGTTTTCTTTTGGCCCGGTAAGTGCGGCCATAGCATTCATCATTTCCTGAAGCTTTTGCTGTTGGTCTTGAGCTTTGGTCACCGACCGTGTAAGCGGTCTATGGCCTGTAGACGCACGGCTGTCTTCCTTCCCCGACGCCATGTATACGGTATGGACCATCCTGCCCCCAGCCTTAGGGCGTCTAGGTTTAGCACTTTTAGCTCTCGTTGCAGGCCCGGGGATCTTCTCCGGCCTCCTCTTTTTATGAGCAGTGGAAGCTGAGGGGGCCGTTGGGGTGGGCACCTAGACAGCTTTTCGTGGCTTAGCCTGGTGACTGGCTTCCTGTTGGATTTTCAGCTTCTTGTGCTGGCGGGAGAAGTTTGGATCGATCATCGATCGAGTCTCGGGCCTGCCGCCAAACCTTACAGATCTTGGAAGACAGCCGTTGAGGAGATTGGGGCTGTTCTGTTTTTACTTCTATAGCTCTTTTCAGCGGATGGGGAGATTTCTTTAGCGCCGCGGTAGGAGAATTCCAACGCACCCTATTTAGCATCCCAAAGCTGTTCCCAGTTGGAACAGCAGCATTAACTTCTGCCATCGGGGCTGGTGGAGTTAGCCCAGAGGGGGAATTGCCACCAGCCTTCCTTACTCGGCGCCAGTGGCGACGTCGAGCGTGTCGAGCGGACGGCGTTGGTTCAGCGGTGAGGATGGCTCCGTCTTGCCCCCTGTGTAGGTGGGGGGTCACTGCTGGTGTCAGCCTGTTAAAGACGGATGTCCTTTGGGTAGCAGGAACGGGAGCTGGAGCCGTTAATCTTGTAAAGACCGACTTCTTGGCAAGGGAAGCCGCCTTGACGACTTCAGGGGCAGGACAGGTCACTTTCTTAGAAGCAGCCTTCTCTGGGATTGTAGGCCCCATCGTGGGTCCACAGGAGTTCTGGCCCAATCTAGAGAAGACCGAGGCGCTGAAGCTGGACGACCCGTTGAGGGGGGCCATGGTAGTAGCAAGCCGATCAAAGACAGACTTCTTAGGAGCTTCTGGTGTTGGTACAGAGGTGCTGAAACTCATCGGTGGGAACATAGTCCCAAAGAACAATCCGGTAGTGGCCTGAGTCACCTGGTCCACCGGCATCCTGAACAAGGAGGCCGCTTAGGGCCCGTAGGCTATGCCTCCAGATGAGGCGGAGCGTGAGTTGCAGTTGCAGTTGGAACACTTCACACAAGTAGATGCCATTGATCCTTTTGCTTTCTATAATAAGCAAAACGCCAAATCTTAGTACCTTGTAACCCAAGGGCAACCTTTAGCGAACCGTGTTTGGTTCGCGAGTCACGACACACGAAGTGTGGAGTGGAAAGAGGAAAAGGTCCCACCGGGCGTGCCAGAATCTGTTCCCCTACGAACGGCGGCCGAGACGCGGGCGTCTCGCTTGAGATTCGGGGCAGATGCTAATTGGTGCTATCCGTCCACCTCTCCGAAGATGCCAAGTTGATTTATGGCACCATGTATCGAAGGTTTGAACGGATGCGTTCGATGTAGCAGACTTCGTCAGATTCCCCCTCGCTTGAGGGGTTTTTTGATTGTGGGGACGCTCTTCCCTGCAGGCGCAAGCCCCTGCAGTTAATTACGCTACCGCATCGCGGTAACAACTTTCTCCTTCTCCAGATGGTCACTTCGTGTCGCATGTGTTTATTTTGCTTTTGGTTACCCGTGGATTGTATACTGAGACTGAGTTATGTCATCGCCCGTAGGGCGTGGACTAGTCCAAATCCGTATTATCTTAGATTTGGGTTTGGGGGTTTTGGGTTTAAGGATACGTTAGCCTCATTCGAGACTAAGATCGACTTAAACGTTTTTTAAGGATACGTTAGTCTAGTTTTCAGACTAAGATCAACTTAACGGGATCGTTTAGATCCAACAATAGAGCAATTAAGGAAGCCCTGTTGTTTAGTTTAGTGACATTGCGGTCAATAAGTAGTTTAAGGACATTGCGGTCCATGGGTAGTTTAAGGACATTGCGGTCCATGGGTAGTTTAAGGACATTGCGGTCCAATGTTAGTTTTAAGACATTGCGGTCAAGGTTAAGGACCTCATAGTCCGTGGATTTAGGGACTCCACAGTCCGTAGTTAGTTTTAAGACATCCCGGTCAAGGTTAAGGACCTCATAGTCCATGAGTTTAAGGACCCCACAGTCCGTCGTTAGTTTTAAGACATCCCGGTCAAGGTTAAGGACCTCATAGTCCATGAGTTTAAGGACCCCACAGTCCGTGTCAATGTGTGGTCATCGGGACCCGTCACCTCTTTGAAGACGTTGAGGAATTACAACGCCAAGTATCAAAGGAGTGAAGAGATGTACCCTTGAGCCGGGGTGGATTAAATAGTCTTTGGCCCAATTTTGGGCTCAAGACCAATTAATTATGTTGTGAGCCCGTTAGCCCAGTTAAGTCTGAATTGAGGACTTATGGCCATCTTGGGCTAAGTCCAATCATATTTGGAATATTGGCTTCCTGTTGGTCCATTGAAGGAGAGGCTTTGCCTCTAGCCATTTAGCCAATTGGGCTAACGTTAATTCAACAGTGTTGAACACTGGGATCAAGTTAGTGTTTTAACACTAAAAGACGGTTGGTGTTAAACACCAGCAACAGGGGATTCAAACTAGTGTTAAACACTAGAGCGAATCAATGTCAAACACTAGCAGCAGAGGCTTCAAATTAGTGTTAAACACTAAGAAATTCAGTGTTAAACACTGCAAATAAAGTTCTTTGATTAGTGTTGAACACTAAGGCCAAACAGTGTTTTAACACTGGATTCAGGGGTTCCAGTTTAGTGTTAAACACTAAGGCAAGAGGGGTCACGTGATAGCACGTGAGGGCGCCCTCTCTTCATTTGTTCTGCTGAGAATATTGCATCTTTTAAAGTATCACGTGCCATCACGTGACAGGCATTTAAATGCTTGTATGTTAAAGCCTCTGCCAAGGGTCACGTGGGTCACGTGAGGCACTGCCTCAAAGGTCCTTCTCTGTGGTTCTTTTCGGGGGTCACGTGCTGCCTCTTTATATGTTTTTTAGAAGATCTGTTAATCCATTTTTAAGAATTAAATTCTTCATAGGGTTGAACCCTAACAATAAATTTAAGAGGAATTAAATTCCTATTCCCTTCTGAAGATTTATATTCTGGGATAGGGTTGAACTCTGAATTTTCTGTAGGAATTAAATCCCTCATATATGTGAAGAACTGAATTCCATCATAGGGTTAAACCCTAATAAAAGCTTTAAACGGAATTAAATTCCCACTCTCTTTTAAAGAATTATTCTGTCAAAGGATAAACCCTAATTTCTTCTTTCTTGAGGGAATTAAATTCCTGTTATTTTAACAGAACCAAGTTCTTAGCTAGGGTTAAACCCTGATTCTGTTTATTCTGAAGGAATTAAATTCCCATAACATAGGGTCAAACCCTAATTTTATTTTAAAGGAATTAAATTCCTATAGTTCTGCGAGAATTAAATTCTCAAGCTTCCATTCCCTCTCTATGCTTTGAATCTGCATGGCAGGATCTCAACCCAATGAGAATTAAATTCTCAATTCGAGGGGAGATGTGCACTGTACAGATCCTCCACTAAAGAGAGAACTATGTTCTTCTGTTTTATATCAGAGTTAAACTCTGTTGAGAATTAAATTCTCTTTTCCTTTCAAAAAGCCTTCCCTTCCTTACCTAGGGTTTTCTTTTGCAGAAGATCCAAATTCCTCCAAAGTATCAAGGCTCTCCTCTTTTTTATGTATCGATTCCTTTCTCCCCCTTCCTGTGTGTCTCTTGGCTCCTATTTATAGGAGAAGCAGCCGAATCAATTAGTTTTGGTGAATCTTTCATTGAGAGATTTAATTTGTATTCACCATTCGTTTTGGACCTTTGGATTATTATGTGAATTTTAATCACCATTGGATTTTAAATCCAGAGATTCTCCTTTGTTATTTCGGTTAGATTTTAAGGGGAAATCTTTCCAAGTTCAGGCTTTTTCCATAGATAGGTGATATTTAAGAATCTTTAAATCTTTAATTCAATCGGTTCCTTTGGAAAGATTTGAGAGGCCTTTTCTCAGAATTTAATTCTGTTAACAGATAGGCTTTGAAAGCCGGTCACGTGTGGGTACGTGACCCTTGGTCACGTGTGGACACGTGACCCTTGGTCACGTGTGGGCACGTGACCCCCTTGGAACGAGCCCTCTTCTTCTTTTTGTGCCCAGCCTTCTGGCCGCTGCTTAACCGTCACGTGCCACCACGTGACCCTTGGTCACGTGTGAGCACGTGACCCTCGTCTGGCGCCTTTTTCTTGATTTGATCAGGGAATTGAGTCTGCTGCTTTTGAGTGTCACGTGCCAACATGTGACCCTGGTCACGTGGGAGCACGTGACCTCTTCTGAAGCCTTTTTCCTTGATTTGATCAGGGAACCGATGTGCCTTTGAAGCCGCTTTTAAATGTCACGTGCCAACACGTGACTGCTGGTCACATGTGAGCACGTGACCCTTTCTGAACCCCTTTTCTTTGATGTAGTCGGGAAGCTGAATCTGTCTTGCCGATGCTTTTAGGTGTCACGTGCCAACACGTGACTGCTGGTCACGTGCTAGCACGTGATGCCTCCTTCGTAACTTTTCCTGATTTTAAATCAAGAAACACACACCTTCCTCCTGCTCCCACTGTCTACGAAACCTTCTGGCTGATCCATGTAAACGCACTCTTCCAAACAGCCGTTTAGAAAAGCCGTTTTCACGTCCATCTGCCAGATTTCATAGTCATGGAAGGCAGCAATGGCAAGTAGGATCCGAATGGATTTGAGCATAGCCACCGGAGAAAAAGTTTCGTCATAGTCCACACCAGATCTTTGACGAAAACCTTTTGCAACGAGTCTAGCCTTATAGGTTTCCACCTGCCCATCTACACCAAGTTTCCTTTTGTAGATCCATTTGCATCCAACGGGTTTTACCCCAGGTGGAGCAATTTCCAAGGTCCACACTTTATTGGCGTACATGGACTCCATTTCGGATTGCATTGCTTCCTTCCATTTATCAGAGTCCCTACTGATAATGGCCTGCCTGAAACTGGTAGGGTCATCTTCTTCCAAGATGCAATCCTCTCGATCCCCGTCTATGAGAAAACCGTAGTATCTCTCGGGCGGACGAGAAATCCTACCAGATCTGCGAAGTGGCTGAGGTTCGTCTGGGACTATTGAATTTTCTGGTTCTGCTAAATCCTCAGTTTGAGTTTGTGGATCAGATATTTCATCCAGTTCCACCGTGCTCCCACTTATTTCTTTTGCAAGAAATTGCCACTCTAAAAAGGTGGCACGACGAGCAACGAACACCTTCTGTTCCTCAGTGTGGTAGAACAGATATCCCAGAGAATTTCTAGGATATCCCATAAACTTGCATAAAACTAACCGTGCCTCAAGCTTGTCCGGATTTTGTACTTTTACATAGGCCGGACAACCCCATATCTTAATACGTTCAAGATACGGTTTTTTACCACTCCATATTTCATATGGAGTCTTTGGTACAGATTTAGACGGAACCTGATTCAGTAAGTATGCCGCTGTTTCTAGCGCAAGTCCCCAGAATGAAAGAGCTAACTCAGCATTATTCATCATGGATCGAACCATATCCAATAGGGTACGATTCCTTCTCTCCGATACACTGTTGTGCTGTGGTTTATAAGGAGGAGTAAGCTGAGAGAGAATACCATTCTCTTTTAAGTAATCTCGGAATTCCATGCTTAAGTACTCCCCTCCTCTATCAGACCGGAGGATCTTGATACTTTTGCATGTCTGGTTCTCTACTTCGTTTCTGAATTCCTTGAATTTCTCAAAAGTTTCAGATTTGTATTTCATCAGATACACATATCCGAACCTAGAGAGATCGTCAGTGAATGTGATGAAGTACGAGAACCCACCCCTTGCATGTATAGACATCGGACCACATACATCACTGTGTATGAGTCCCAAGAGCTCTGTTGCTCTTTCTCCATGTCCGGTGAACGGAGATTTGGTCATCTTCCCTTTGAGACAAGACTGACAAGTTTCATAAGATGAAAACTCGAACGTATTCAAGAGTCCATCTTTATGCAACTTACTTAGTCTTTTCTCTCTGATATGACCAAGTCTACAATGCCACAAGTAGGATTCATTCGTATCTGAATTCTTCCTCTTGCGTGTGTTTTGTACATTGAGAACTGTATTCTGATTTAGAACATAGATACCATTACATAGTGTACCTTCTGCAACCAGTACCTTATGAAGGTAAATGTTCATGATATTTCTATCAAGAACAAAGTTATATCCATATTTATCGAGTAAAGAAACTAATATGATGTTGCAAACCATGGAAGGTACATAGTAGCAATCGTTCAAAATCATAGTATTGCCATTTGGCAACACTAGGTGATATTCACCGACGGCTGCAGCATTAACTTGTGCTCCGTTCGCTACTCTGAGCGACATATCACCAGGTGAAACTTTCCTACTTTTTCTCAGTCCCTGCAATAAATTACAGATATGAGATCCTGATCCGGTATCAAGTACCCAGGAGGTAGGGCTGACCGTAAAGCAGATCTCAATTACAAGAACACCTGAAGTAGATGCAAAACCATACTTCTTCTTCAACTGGGTATCCTTGGAATCCATACAATCCTCTTTCCCTTGCTCAAACTTATGACTGTTGTCATAAGTTAGAGCCGAACCAACGTTCCCTAGCCCCGAATAAGAATTCGGATCGGTCAAGTGATTCATTTTATTATCTTGATTAGGGCGTGAAATGGTTGCTACCTGGAGAGAGAGAAAAGAAACACTCAGCGTGCGCTCTTGCAAGATTAGATTGGTTTATTAGTTTATCTAACCAGGATGGCTCCCACTGTTTCCTCAAATTCTTCTTCAAACCTTTAAAAGAAGAACTAGTCGGGATTAATTGCACGTCACAATACTTGCTTAACCTTTCAGCCAGGCTAGTGTTGGTACTTCGAGGGAGGTTTTCCAACGCTTTCGCGAAGTTCCTTAATTAAGTAACCTCTTTTCCCTGGAGGCGTAGCCCCGCTAACACCGTTCTAGACACCTACTTGGTTTATAGCATTGATTGTTAAGTGAAATAATCTCCCGAGAGTAATCCAACTCATCAGCGGGATCGGGATCCAACTATCATTGTGAGATGACCTAGATGGAATCCACTCTAGTCACTACACTCCAGAAGGTATGCTAAATCTGCAAGTTTCAGTTTCTTTAGAAACTCCCGATGTAGATTTTTGCCCCTAACGGTTTATGACCTTGACAATGGCAACATATCATAAACCGCTAGTCAAGTTCGGCCCGTCATTATCTTGATTAACTTAGACCTACCCACATATCTCTTGACAATGCCAACATAGCTATGCGACTGTCCTAAATAATCCGAAAAATAAAACTGCAAACAAGCAATACTTAGCTACCGATCACTACGCCTTGACAATGCCAAAATATGCAGCTCGAATACTAAGTAGTACTTGTAGGAAATGACGGAGGGCTACGGCTGGGTTTTTGGCGAAAAACCCGTTAACTTAATGAACTTGATGTAGTTGAAGGAACATGATAGGCTTTTTGAAAATATAGTGGTGAAAACTTTTGCTAAAGAGGTCACTCCCTGTGACGGGATCTCGGCTCTTTCCTCGTCGAATGAGGTGCTGGGCATTCATAACCGAATACCTCTATGCAAAGCAAGAATAATCGACTATAGTGAAATTATTACCCTGACGCAAACTTTTGTCCAAGGGGTCACTCCCGATGAAGAGATCTCGGCCCTTGCCTCGTCGAATGAGGTGCTGGGCATTCATAACCGAATACCTCTATGCAAAACAAAAGTGAACGTCTTTGCAATAACAGCTTTTTGAAAATTGTTCCAACAACGTCTTATAGGTTTATTTTCTTGCATTAATTTAATGCGTCCCATCAATTAACCCTACCATTGCAGAAAATAACGAAAATATGACGTACGCTTATGCCATCCGCATTCGCCACGGGGTCCCGTCATCACCCGTTAGGTTACTTAACTAACGACAGAGCGGGGGCTGGACTAGCGCGGATGCAAAACATAAGCAACGCCTAAATAGATATCATATATAGATATATATACATTCGTCAGATGCAATGATAGCCATTCCAGATCACAGATGAACACTTTGGATATACTAGGAATCTGCATTTCGTTCGAGCCTGCAACGAAAGACAGATTACACGGTCACGATGAATAGCCAAATACCCCACCCTAGACCCCTACGGGTGCGGCAAACTACCCGCCAAATCCCCGAAGTGAAGCAACCTCCCTCAACAACGTGAGTAGGCCACTCGGCACTTCGAGGTACCCGGTAGTTTGTGCACCCCTTTTTGGGTCTATCCTAGGAGCAAAAACAGTAAAAAGAAATTATACAATGGCGGCTACAACCTCATCCCGGATGTGCGGCCATACAAATAATATTACATCAATTTACATATTACATGAATTGAAAGATAAAGAAAACTCTCATATCACAACCCCGTCTATTCATCCGCGACAATCCAACGAATTCATATACAAAAACCATCAACATCATAAATCACAGATATGTATAACCCCCACTAATCGACGTATAGCGATTAGCAGACGTTCAATACATATATCACATCACAGATATAACCATTTAGCCAAAATTTATAGAACTCCGATCAAAATACAAATTTGTAACTACCCCCAAAAATAATATTTTTCCCTGGATAACCTGGGCAGAAACAAAATATCTCAAAAATCCCAAAACACAAAAATAGGAATTCTTCAACAAATTTGAGCCGCGGCCGAGTCAACTCGGCCGCGGATCCGCGGTGGAACGCATGGTTCTGCCGCGCTTCCGCGGCTAGTTGGCCGAGTCGTGGCCTCAAATTTCTTGGTTATTCCTATAAAACCCTGCTTGTAATTTTAAGGTATATTAAATAATTTTTAGAGCAGGTTTTAAAAACGGCAGCAAGCATGGGTTTCGGACATCGTTTTGGGATTTTCGCGGATCGAAGTTCTAAAAACCTTGCTAACTGTTAATTGTTGTTTAGTTAGGCTCTGATATCACTGTTAGGTCTACGTTACCCACCCCGGTTCTTTCGGGGAGGCGGAATAGGTAAAAATCGAATTTTTCCTCGATAGGTAACATGGACCGATCATGAAGAATCTTTGCTAAACAAAACTAACAAAAGAACTACAAGTTCTAACTACTATGTAGAATGGTTATACCTAGTCTTGAACTCCTTATCTTCTTGTTGTTCTCCTCCTTGCTAGCTCCTTGTAGTAGCTTGAATGGCTCCTCCTCGTCGTCTCCTCTTTGCCGAAGAAAGATCCACCCGAGGGCCTCTACCTTGAGCTCCTTCCTCGAACTTGAGGTAACTAAAGTATTAGGCTTGCTAGACCTTCAACCTTAGGATGAGTAGAGATGAGTTTTGGTGTTTTATCTTGAAGGCAAATGGTTCTCAACTCATGAGAGGGATTTTGCCTTGAGAGGGAGGAAGAGGATGAGAGCCATGGATAAGAGAGAAGATGCAAGTAAGAATGATCAATTTTTTTACAACCATGCTCTCATATTTTAGAAAATGATAACAATAATAATAATTAACAATTTGTGATGGTGAGTTGATGAATGACCATTATCATTTCATTCATTAAATGCTTTGTGCAAAAAATAAGAAGTATCTTTGAAAACAAATGATGATGGTCAACAAGTCTACTTTGGTCAACCGGTCAACTAAAGTCAACAAGTCAATAAAAGTCAAGAATTCAACTCAACCATGGCACAATAATTGTTAACTAATATTATTAATCATATTTCCTATTCTCATTAGGGTTTGGAAAAAGACAACAGTCAACTATGCATACACACCCGTACCATAACCCTAATGAGAATCCTCTGCCTCTGTCTCAGTCAACTGTGCATACACACCCGCATCCGTGTTCTGAGGAACACGAATACAATGAGATAAAACCAATTCCAAAACATATACTAGGATCTGGCTTAAACCAAAGCCCGCTAGTAATAACTGTCCGGACACCAAACGTGCACAAGTGCGCGAATGTGAACGAACCCCGTCGCAAAACCATGCGACCTCTACTCTGTTTTGCCCAAAGGCGAATAACCCTCTGTGTGGGACTCTAAAGACTCGACACTACGCTGGCAATGGGGTTAAGCACAGACCGCAAGCGGCACTAGCTGTACGTAATGGTCCCCAGGTAGATGCCGATAAGAAGACTGATAAGGTGAACCCATCCGAACTCCTACCGAGCCTGTATATGACAATCTCTGTACAGTCTGGTCTGTTCGTCTGATAATATCGCATGGCGGGCCTAGGGGGTGGTAAACATCAGTCCCCTAATAGCGGTACAAGTCGTGTCGGAGTGTAGCCCAGAACACCCTGAGATAACACTGGAAACCCACCAGTATATCTCGCTTGCCCTGGCCAGGGACGACTATGTGTAATGGCTCTCCTAGACATAACGCGATATCAACTCCCAATACCAGGAGAGACGATTCCTGTCTAACCGTCACTGCCTCCAAGTGCTTCGGGACTGCACCCAACTACTACCTGTTTGCATGACTCAGTAGAGCCGTGGTAGGGTAGTAATCAAAGAACAGTGGGAACACACTCGAGGCGAAGTGACAGTGTCAAGTCAGCGGACTAAGCTGTACTCATGTCACCTGGGAATTGTTAATTGACGATAGGTATAATACCAACCAACAGTTCCCGACGAGTCCTGTCCAGTGTACTCGTAACCTAACGAGCACCTGCATACTATCTCCAGTACGACGTACTGATGGCTGTGGGACAGACCATCTCTCCTGCTGGAAAGAGAAGCGTATGCACCAGTCTACTCTGGAGTATCGATACCCTGTCTCGATAATCCTACGACTAGGGACCAGAATAAGGATGTGCTTATAGACTACCCAGCCCCCACTAGTGTGATCGCCATCACAACGCCGGTAGTCAAGCAAAGATCCTAAGGGCTCCATCAATATGTTTTAGCGATATGTTAAAAGAAACATATACACATATTAAGATAGAAACAAACCAAGTAGCATACTACTATATCGAGCAAGACTGTCGTAAAACCGTATATATATCTCAAGCTTCCAAAATGTACTATACAAACTAGTACTATACAATAATGGCCTCTAGGGCATACATATCTAACAATGGACTTTTACCGTTTGCTTCGTGTCGAAGTCTTGAACCTTGCACCGCCTTTGTACTTTATGAATTTGTTCATTTGATTTTTGTCCCTCAAACTGTAGGCATGATCAAGATTCTTCTATTTGTCGGTCGTAGTCTCACTTTTGTATCATCTTTTCATCATTTTCACTGTTTTTGTTCCGAGAACCTGTATCCTGCAACTATGTAGCAGACATGGATCAAAAGCACCTGTTTATTTGTAAAATGAATAAGAATGGGGAATATAATAATGCAAAATTATGGTATGAATAGTCTCCTAACTCTAGAAATGGTAGAGTTGCTTGCCGCTCTCATAGAGGTCTAGGGATGTTGGTTTGGCTATTCATCGCGACCGTGGAATCCGTGTTTTATACTGGCTTAACTTAAAACACGGAATTCCTAGTATATCCAATATTTCATATGTGATTCTTCTGCTGCTGATATTATGTGATGTGATCATATTATATGCCTGAGACGAATGCCTATATATTATATATATAAGATATAATTAATACCGTTGCTTTCGTTTTATCTGCGATTCTTAAGAAGCATAAATAATAGGACTTCATTAATGAGATTAATGAAAGAAAAAGAAACCTAAAGATGTTGTAGAAACTTGTTTAAAAATAGTAGCTCTAGTTCTTGCTTTGCATAGCGGTATTCCTTGTAGAATATCCAGCACCTTATTCGATAAGGAAAGAGCCGAGATCCCTTCACCGGGAGTGACCTCTTTAGCGAAACTAGCAGATGCTACAACCCACTCGGTTTTGTTTTTGATTGCTTCTATAGTTCTTGATTTGCATAGTGGTATTTGTGAAATATCCTGCACCTTATCCGATGAGGAAAGAGCCGAGATCCCTTCACCGGGAGTGACCTCTTTAGCGAAACTAGTAAAAGCCTAAAAAACCACTCCTTTTCAAAATCACTCGATTCTACAACGATATCAAGTTCATTACGCAAAAGGTTTTCTTAAAAACCTGTCATAGCCCTCCGTCATTTCAGATAAGTCCTACTTAGTATTCGTGCTACGTTTGTTGATCTCCGTCAAGGCGTAGTGTGCGGTAGCTGACTAGTATTTATCTGCTGTATATGATGCGATTATTTTAGGGTAGTCGTACGGCCTTGTTGACTTCCGTTAAGGGTCGTGTGGGTGGGTTTAATTCAATCAGGAAATGACGGGTAGAACTTGACTAGCAGCCTTTAGTTTGTTGACCTCCGTCAAGGTCATAGGACTCTAGGGGTAAAATATTATTGGGAATTTCAAGTGTTGAAATTTGCAATGAGATTGCATACCTTCTATGAGATAGTTGGATCCCGATACCCGCTGCGAGTAAGAGTTACTCCTGGGAGAGTTGTACACATTACAATTAGCCGATCAAGTAGGTGTCTAGAAAGGTGTTAACGGGGTTACGCCCCTGGGAAAACGAGGTTTATTTTAATTAGGTCCGTGCGAAAGCACGGGGAACCTCCCTCAAAGTACCGACACTGGCCTGGCTGAAAGATTGGCGAACTTGTAGGGTGTAATTAATCCCGGCTAATCTTACCTTTTAGGGTTTGAAGGAAGATTTGACTAAAACAGTGGGAGCCATCCTGATTAGATAAATTGATAACCAATCTAATCTTGCAAAAAGCGCACACAGAGTGTTTTCTTCTCTCTCTCTTTCCTGGTAGCGACTATGTCACGCCTTAATCAAGATAATAATATGGATGCATTGACCGAACCTACTTATTATACTGTGCTAGGAAACGTTGGTTCCGCTCTATCTTATAATTGTTATAAGTCCGAGTAGGAAATAGGGGAATATCCGGATTCCCATGCCACCAATTCAAATAAAGTGCATGTTGATGCATATTCTTCGGGTGTCCTTATTACCGAGAACTGTTTTTTAGTATTCTCTACGTCCTGGGTATGTGATACCAGATCAGGATCCCGCATATGTAATATGTTACATGGGCTACAGAAAGGTAGAGAACTGAGAATGGGTGATATGTCTCTAAGTGTTAGAGAATGGTGCAATTGTTGCAGCCAAATCAGTTGGCAGATATCACCTTTTATTAATACATTGATTCTGAACAAATGTTATTACATACCGAACCTGATATACAACATTACATCATGTTCTTTACTGAGTTAAAGAAGGATATAATTCTGTATTGGAGGATAATGTTGTGAACATTTTCCTGAATCAAGAGTTGATTCAATCAGGCACGTTATATAATAGCATATATGTTCTAAATCAAACCACGGTTCAAAGTATATAGAACACAGACAAGAGGAGCAGTTCAAGAATGAACGATTCCTTCTTAAGGCATTATAGACTAGGTCATATCAATGCGACACGACCAGCTAAGTTACATAAGGATGAATATGAGAATCTATTCGAATTTTCATCTTATGCTACTTGCTAGTCTTGTCTCAAAGATAAAAATGACCAATACTCCGTTTACGGGAAACAGAGAAAGAGTTACTGAATACTTGGGACAGATACATGATGATGTATATGGTCCCATGTCTACAAATGCCAAGGTTGGTTCTTTTGAGAACCAAATGGGTAAAAGTATTAGAGTCCTACGATATGATCGAGGAGGCGAATACTAGTGTATGGAGTTCCTAGAGTTTCTAAAAGGAGAATGTGATTCTCTCTTTCAGCTTACTCCTTCTTATACACCACAGCACAACGGTGTATCGGGGTGGAGGTATCGCACCCTATGAGATATGGTGCGCTCTATGATGAGTACTGCTGAGTTACCTGTTTCTTTTTTGGTGTTATGCACTTGAGAAGCTGCATACCTATTAATGGGGTTCCATCCAAATCAGAGCCTACCACTCCATATGAGATATAGAATGGGAAGAGACCATGTCTTAAACAAGTTAAGATATGGGGTTGTCCGGCCTATGTTGAAAAGCAAAATCCGGACAAGCTCGAGGCAAGGTCAGTTGTGTAAGTTTGTCAGGATATCCCAAACATTAGTGAGGGAATATCTTCTACCTAACTAAGGAGCAAAAGGTGTTTTGTTTCTCAGCATGCCACCTTTTTAGAAAAGGAATTTCTTATGAAGAAATTAAGTGGTCATGAGGTAGAACTGGAAGGAGTTCTAACTAGACAAACTAACAGCTGCTGATTTGGTAAAACCAAAGGATTCAATAGTTTCAGACGAACCTCAGCCTCTCTGCGAATCTGGTAGGGTTCCTCATCCACTCGAGAGATACTACAATCTTCTCAGTGACAGTGGGAGCGAGGATTGCATCATGAGATGATGGCCCAACCGGGTTCAGGCAAATGGAACGTCTGTTTTGATGTGATGGTCAAAGAGTTTGACTTTATCAAAATGGTAGATGAACCTTGTATATACAAGAAGGTTGTATAGAGTAAGGTTGTTTTCCATGTATTGTACGTAGATGACATACTCCTGATAGGAAATGGTTTCCTATGCTACACTCGGCCAAGCTCCTCTTATCACGGAGATTCTCAATATAAGATCTGGATGATACCTACTACATCTTGTGGATTATGATCTATGGTGATAGATCTATGAGGATGTTGGGAGTGTCCCAAATCCAGGTACATAAACACCATACTAAAGGTGTTTAGTATGGATGATTCTAAGCGTGGTGGTTCGCCCACTTACTCATGGATCACTCTCTCCAATACTGATTTGGAGAGAGCTCGCGTGCAAAAGATATCCTATGCTTCGGCAGTAGGCTCTATCAGAGTGTGCGATGTTATGTACCAGACTAGATGTAGATGACTCACTAGGTGTAGTAATCAGGAATCAATCGGATCTTGGAGAGAATCACTGGACAGCTGTGGAGGACATTCTTAAGTATTTGAGAAGCACTAAAAGAAAGTTCTTGGTTCCAGCTTCCAGAGTGATAAGTTCGACTGGGAGTCAGTCACAGGCATTGTCTTTACCCTCAGTGGAGGGACGGTATGTTAGAAGAGTTCCAAGCTAGATACCGTGACTTACTAGACGATAAAGGATAAATACATTGCTACCAACGATACTACCAAAGTGTCCGTCTAGACATTTTTTGTTCATAAGATGAACAAGGTTCCTACCATTGAGCGTCCAATAACTGTTATTGCGACAACAATGGAGTTGTGGCTTAGGCCTAAGAACGCAGGTCCCATCAGCATTCTAGACATATTTTGAGGTAAGTATCACCTGATCAGGGAGATAGTTGATCTCCAAGGGATCGAGGTTAGGAGAGTAGACCAGAAGGTTGACACAGCGGATCCACTCACAAAGGCCTTACCCCTAGAGAGACTTCTCTACAATGGTTGAGTATGGGATACTACAACCTCTGCTATATTGTTGGGTATTGGATATTACAACAAATGGCCTTAGTGAAAGTTGGAGATTGTTAGTAATATGTATGCCCTAGAGGCCATTACTGTACATGCGATGTATATTGTAGTGGATGCTTGGACATATATAGGAAGGACTTTCTTGCTCGACGTGATAGTATGCTATCTGATTGCACTTTATCTTAACATGTAAACAAATACTGTTTTGTGATCACATGTTGATAAAGCCCTTAGGATGAGTACTTGACTACCAGGACTATGATGTAGATCATAATAGTGGGGACTGGGTAGTCGATAAGTACATCCTTCAAATGTTCCTAGTCGTGGGAGTATCGAGACAGGGCATCGATACTCCAGAGTAGACTAGCGTATGCGCTTCTTGACCCATATGATGGGCGATGGATGATCCCATATCTATTGGTGTTTGACATCAGAAAAGGTATACGGGTGCTCAGTGGAGACTGGGTACACTGGACGGACTCGCCGAGAACTCCTAGATGGTATTATACCTATCGTCGGATAGCAGTTCTCTGGTGACACTGGTACAGGTTAGTCTGTAGACCCGAGATCGTCATAGAGTCTTGTGTGATTCCCACAGTGCTTTGATTTCCACCATACCACGGTCAAGAGATCGTGCAAAATGGTGGCTTTTAGGTATAGTCCCGAATCACATGGAGGCAATGAACGATAGGAGGGGTTTTGTCTCTCCCGGTATTGGGGGTTGATGTTGCGCTGTGTTCGATTGGCTATAACTGGAAATCTCTGGCCAGGGTTGCTGAGATTTACTGGTAAGAGTTATCAGTAGTTTCTCGAACTGTTATGAACCTCATATCGACACGACTTATCGGTTACTGGGGTCTGACGTTTACTACCCCTAGACTGTGATATGCGACATATCAGACGAAGAGACCGGACTGTACGGTAGTGTTACTAATTGGATTCGCGGGAGTTATAGCAGGCTTGCTTGTTGATCTTTTGATCGCTCAATACCCGGGCGGCCGTTACGTTTAGCAGACCGCTTGCGGCTTGTGGGTGTTCGATATGATCATCACCTACTGCCGGCGTATTGACGAGTCTTTAGAGTCCTACATAGAGGTTTCCTGGTTCATGCGAAATGGAGTAGGAGCACATATGTGATATGTGCGGGACCGAGATTAATACGAGTATGTGATACCGTATTCTATTCTCGCGATATATGATATTAGTCGGTTATATGTAATATAGCCGGATTATTAAATCAAGAGTCGATTTGATAATTTAATGTATAATTATATATTTGATATATTAAATTACATTGACTAATATTAGTTCACTTAAGATTTCTTTTCTCATTTTTTGATACATTGATATATATGTGATATATATTAATTGTATTCTTTTAGCATATAATATATATATGATATATATTATTGTGTCATGCTAGGTTATACATGCAACATGTATGTATGAGACTTACACCATACTAGGGTTTCATTTATCATTAAGTAATTACAAATTAGTAGATTAAATCATTGCTAGAAGCTTGTAGAAGCTTGTGGATAAGCATTGACTAAGTTCACTCCTTTGTTTTCCTTAAGATATTTTGTGACCTAACTTTTAACCCCTTACCATGGTTAACTCTCTACATGGGTTAGATATATGATATACTCACCCATGGTTGCATTTCTAAACTTATGAGTTCATTCTTCTTCTTCTTCTTCTTCATCATCAAGTGAGAAAAAGCTTGCTAGTTTTTTCCAAAGTGATGAAACCTTGTGAGAAAAATAAAAATAAAGTGAATCCACTTCCTACTTCATCATCCTATACTATTAGCCATTTAGTTTAGGGTGTTTGCTTCACTAATCTACACAATTAATGAAGAGATAGCATGAGCTAGTGTCTTCTCGACGTAGATCATTTTCGGCCTCGAAGACTTCGAAGCAAGCTTGTTCGTTTCTTCATGGGAGCCTCTCTAGAGTCCGGAAGTTCGTGATCGCAACGAAGGGACTGCTACACGGAGCTATTAAAGTGAAGGACCGGTCTATAAAGGTTGTATTCCTTGTTCACTTAGATGTAAAGTATTTACATTTCTTGTTTTACCCTAAGTCTCTAGTTAAGATCTTGGTTAGGGTTTGTTTAGCACCCCAAAATTTTTAAAGTAGCATGATTGATGCTTGCCAAAACCTTCACAAGGTGCTAAGCTAACCCTACAAAAATGAGTGTAAGCAACCGAGTCGGATGGTTCATCTAACTCATCCGAAAATTCGAAGGATTCAAACCCGGGTGGTGATTGCTCAAGATCGTTCGTGAAAGTGAAACACTCGTAGTCATTATCGGGTGTGAAAGCAGTAACAGATTCAAGGAGGAAAGCACTAGTGGCGTCAAAGTTGCTGTGATCGAATAGAAATTTCTCGAGCTCACAGTCCTCCTGAGTGATCTCTTGGATCGAGCAAACATCAAGTATATTAGCATTAGGTTCGGAGGGCTGATTCCCCAACTTAAAAATGATGAGTTCAATTGTCATGTTTCTAAAAGATAGGTTCATTGAACCATTTCGACATTGATCACCGCATTAGAAATTGCAAGGAATGGACGACCGAGTATCACCAGAATTTGACTCCGGGGGTTAGCTACAGGCTGTGTGTCCATAACAATGAAATCAACGGCGAATATGAAGTCCCCTACTTTAATCAACACATCCTCTAACTCACCCCTGGGATGGGTGATAGATCGGTCGGCCATTTGGAGCATACAATGTGTGGGTTTCAACTCTCCAACGTCTAGTTGCTCATATACCGAATAGGGAAGTAGGTTAACACTGGCACCAAGATCCAATAGTGCATGGTTGATGTTCTTATCCCCAATAGTTATTGAAATTGTAGGATATCCAGGGTCCTGTCGTTTTTGAGGTAAAGGTTGGGTAAGAGCACCACTTACTGCACTAGCCAAGAAAACTTTCTTAGGTACCTATGATTTTCTCTTCTTAGTGCATAAGTCCTTCAAGATTTTAGCATAAGAAGGGACTTGTTGGATTGCATCCAAGAGAGGAATGTTAATGCTAACCTGTTTAAATAACCCCACAATCTTCTCCATTTTTGGAGTTTGTTTATTGGATCTCAACCTGTTTGGAAATGGAATATTTTGAAAATTGGTTGATTTCAATGTTTGTGGAGGAGATTGCGGAGTTGGAACGGATCCCAGTGCTGGTGTTTTCATGGAGTGAGATGTGGGTCCGTTCGGAGTAGTAGAAGAATTAGAGCCTTGTGAAGAATGGAGAACAGGCTCTGAAGATGAAGAAGATGAAGACGAAGAAGAAGCGGCGGCCGGGGTGTCATCATTAGTGCCAACATTATTGTGCAACATCCTTCCAGATCTCAATGTCGTTACGACAATCACATTATGGTTTTGTTGTTCAAGAGCAACATGTGCATTTTGTGGGTGACCCGGATTTGGCAGTGGTTGAGATGGAAGCTTCCCCTTCTCTCGCTCGCTTAAAGCAGCATTCAGTTGTGCAATTTGGGCTTCAATGGTTTTGATACTTTGCCCATGTGATGCAGTGTGTTGCACCAAAGACTGAATGGAAAACTGGATGTTGGCGGATGATTGAGTTGATTGTTTTAAAAACGCATCCAGACTTCGTTCTAAAGAGGTAACCTTATCGTTATTTTGCGGAACAAAATTGTTTTGAGGAAAAGAGTTGTTTGGTGCAAAATTGTTCATTTGATTTTGTTAAGGTTAGGGTTGGAAAGGATGCTGATATTGAGTTTGTTGAGAAGCTTGTTGTTGTGGAGGAGGCCTCTGGAAATTGTTGTTGCCTCGGAATTGTTGTTGATTTTGATTCCAAGCAAAATTGGGGTGGTTCCTCCAACCACGATTGTAAGTTGAAGAGTATGGATCATTTCTTTGTCTTTGCTGAAAGACAGCATTGACTTGATCTTGTCCTTGAGCAAGTGGGTTGTAAGGACACTCTTCAGTCAAATGGGATGGATCCGAACAACAAGCGCATATATTGTGTGGGGGTAAAGCAGGGGTAGGAGAAGGCGATGAGAATTTGCTCTCAATTGCTTCTAGTTTTCGTGTAATTGCGGCCATTTCGGCTTTCATTGCAATTGACATATCAAGTTGATGAACACCTGCCCTAGAAGGACCAACGGAAGTAGATGAAGTGGACGAAGTGGTCTGTCTAATGCTTTCCCACTGGAGTGTTTGTTCAGCAAGATCATCGAGAAATTGCCAAGCTTCCTCGTCCGATTTGGTTAGAAGTGACCTTGACAAATGGTTTCCAGCAACTGCTTAGTTGCTGGGTTCAGTCCTTCGTATAAAGTTTGGCAAAGTTTCCATCTCTCAATACCATGATGAGGGCACTGAACAAGAAGGTCTTTAAATCGTTCGAAACACTTCCAAAAAGGTTCGGAAGGAAGTTGGGAAAATTGGTTAATTTCATTACGAATTCTCGCGGTCTTGTGATGTGGGTAAAACTTTTTAAGAAAAACTTTAACAAACTCTTCCCAACTGTTTATGGAATGTGATGCTGTACTATATAGCCACTTTTCAGCTAGGTCACACAGAGTGAAGGGAATGACTCGTAGCCTTATAGCATCATCGGACAGTTGGGTGGTCTTCATCATTGCACAAACATTCTGGAGTTTGTTAATAAAGATATAGGCATCTTCGGATTCCAGCCCGTGAAATTTGGGTAACATGTTGATGAAGTGGGGCTTAATTTCGAAATTATCCCCATTAGCCGACGGAAGTGAAAGACAAGTAGGAAGTACGGAGCGGGTAAGATAGAAAAGATCCTGGAGCGCGATTCGCTGGGGCGCTGCAACAGGAGGGTGTTGCGGGTTAGTCGCACCCAGTTGTGGTGGAATCAGTCCCGAGGTAGGTAAAGGGTTGTTAGGATTGAATTCTGACATCTCTTTAGAAGATAATGAATGTGAAGATGAAGGTAAAGATGAAAAAGAAGTGGAGGGAGTTTCGACTTCGGAGTCGAACGCGTCGTCCATAGCGACTAACGAGACACTGACTAAACGGGCGCTAGTGTCCCTAGTCCAACCGGACATACACTAAACGAGTTGTAGTGTAGTCAAACGTAGAATGTGAGGGTAAGAAAACGTCAATAGGAAAATGTGGGTGAAGGTTGGGTGCAATGGAGTTCAAGCAACAAATGACAAGTTTTTTTTGTAAAAATTTTGTTTTGTGGTTTTTTTTAAATTTTTTTTATGAAGAGTTTTGCAAAAATTTTGTACGGAACTACGACACACTTTCAAACAATCACAATTTAAGCATGCACAATCAAGCCTAAAGCTAGGGTCTCCTAAGTCAACTAGACTGCTCCTAACTGGTCCAAAGTGACAAGTTGTGAGATATCCCTCAAATCGCCTCTTCACCGTCAATTGTAGCCAGGTAAGCACAATTGAAGAAAGGAGGGTTCAGCTCACGAATCACCGTGAGACGGGCCTTTTAAAGTTACCTTTCTCACTTGTCTAGCCTAGGCACCACAAAGTCAGGTTTAGATAAACGACTGAATGCCCACAACCTTCATCTGTCCTAATGAGTGCGACAGTCCTTAATTGGTTGAGTCTAGATATTTTTTAATCAACTCGAGGGGTGATGCATATGCTTTTTGTGATTTCTGGGGTCTTAGGAAGGGTAATGAAATCCCCACCCAATCTTGATTGGTGTTATAGCCCCTTAGATTCCGTTTTAAAAATGCAAAGCAATAACACAAAAAATCTAAAACACTTGCCAAATTTTTTTCTTCTTTTATTTGCGGCGCAAAGAATCCTGCACAAATGATTTATTGGAAAGGGAGAAGAAGTTTTGCATAAAGAACCCTGCAGGAAAATTTTTCAGTGGAGTTCAGGGGGTAGAAGAGAAGACAAGAAATACTCAAAGAGAAATTTGGTTTGCTGACGTCAGCAAACGACCACAGATCCGCGGTCAAATGCTCAAATCTGCGGCTGTTTCGCGGCCGATTAGTCGGTTCAGAGCTTCAAAATTTTTATCTGTTCTGATTTTGTTCTCTCCTGTCTGTTCAGATCTTCTGTTTGTTGATTTGCTTACTGGGCTTAATTCAGATCTGAATCAGTCCGTCTTCCTTTCCTGCACAATTCGCACAAAAACAATCAAAAATAACAAGATGATTTTTTAATGTATTTTTATTTATGTTTTAATTTTTTCAAATTTTTTTATATTTTTTCAATTTCAATTAACCCGAAATTACAAAAAGAAATAAATTACCGTTTCCCCAGCAACGACGCCATTTGATTGTTATTTTATATTTTGTTTAGCGTTTTTAAAAATTTAGAGAATACCACAATTAAGACGGTGTCGCTTGGTAGCTAACCGGTTGAGTACGGGTCGATCCACAGGGAAATGGTGTTATTTCTTTAAGTTATAACGAGTTAAGTCCTATTTTTGGTAGGTTTTGTTTTAAATTCTAAGAATGATATTCAATTGATTTAAAGTCTTGCTAGATTTAGGATTAGGTTAGTTTGGAATAGGGATTCTACTCACTGCTTTCTTTGCCCTAGTTAAGAATATAGGTGTTAGGGTAATAGTCAACAAAGGGGATTAGCAGGACTTGGAAGAAACTTAGTTTCTTCCTTTTGGTCCTTGTCCGTCCTTTCTTAACTCTTAGCCCTAACCTCTATTTAAATCAACCACAACCGGTCTAACTAGGGAATCACCGCTATCTTGTAGGATAGGGTGCCGTAGTGAGTGGTGTGTGGTTAATTTAAATAGAGTCCTAATTAATTAAAATTATATGGGTAAGGAAAGGAGTGAGAGAGATTTCCTTCTCTCAAGCCTTCCCAATCCTAACCCTAACAAGCGAGGAATTACTCACTCATTAGGAAATTGACAAAAGAATTCATTTTTTAATAATTTTTATTTTAAAAGACTATCTATGTTGCAGATAATAAAAGACAGATTAAAAATTGCACGAATTAAATTCAGATAATAAAATGCAAGATAGAAAATAAAAATACCTTTATTGATGACCTCTCAATAAGTGCATTACAAATGGAATTAAAATTTTAATCTAGAAATTAAAAAGTGGCATGCCTAATTAGGCTTTCGGCTTTCCTATTTATAGATAGGAGAAACCCTAGGTTTACATCTGATCCACATTTGAATTTACAAGACTACCCTAAGAAAGCCGGGTCAAACCACCAACACCCACCGACACGTGCACCGACACGTGCACTGCACGGCCGCGGTTCCGCGGCAGAAAGCCATGTTTGGCCGCGGTTTCGCGGCCGTATTGTGGGATCTCTGGCTCAGTTCTTCAGGGTTGCTTCATGTTGCTTTTTTCTTCTATTTTCTTCACTTGGTTCCTCAGAATCTCTTCTATTTTCTTCCAGATTTCCAACAGTGCAGATTTATATGGACTTTTACCGTGAGCTTCGCGTTGAAGTCTTGAATCTTGTGCTACCTTTGTGCTTTGTGCATTGAACTATCTACTGATCTTCATTTGTTCCTTGAACTGGTAGGCGGCATCATATGAATTCATCTATTGTTGGTCGCAGTCTCATATTTGTAGCATCTTTTCATGAATTTCACTGTAATGATCTAAGAACCTGTAAGCTGCAACTATTTAGCAGACATGGATCAAAAACACCTATTTATTTGTAATATGATTAAGAATGGGCGATATGCAAAATTCTGATATGAACACTCGAACTCGAACACAAACTCGAACTCTAACCTAACTTGAATCTAAACTCGAATATGAACTCAAATCCAATCTACTCGAACCAATTTGACTCGAACCAAGATTATCATTGTCATGACTCGCATATTACCCGACTCACTCGACTACATTCTACACCTTATGCAATCTGTGGTCTTGATCAAGGCATGTTATAATCAATCAATCAAACCAATTAAGTATATTAACCAGTTATATATTTTATACTCGGGGTGCTTGGGATAATTTCTTGTGTAAATCCAATGGAGTTTCAGGAGTCCCGTATTAACCTCTTTTTTTTATTTTACTCGAATATTAGTCGGGTTGACTCATCCACAGCCTAGAGCCCCGATGCTAACACATGAAATGGGCCCCTGTTTCATTGCTCCTGGGACCCCACTTTTGAGCTCGTGAATACTTCTACGGCTGCGTTGGCATTCACACTTGGAACTTAACGTAAACATAATGACCATATAAAGACCTATAGAATATATTTACCCATGATCATATACTCTTGCTCGTCATATATATTCTACAGTTGTCATTTTCTTTACTCTACCTATTTTTGGGACTTACCGAGCGCTAGTTCGCTGACGGGCATTCCACCCACTTTTCTTCTCTTGAAATGTTCGTCAGATACGGTCGAGACGGAGGAAGTGGAAGCCACAGAGGAGAACTACAACCAGATCGCTACTAGCTCAGCTTCATTTTTTCCTTAAGTTTATGTATGCCACCTGTTTAGGCATTTTCCTTATTCTATTTACTTTCCAGTATAAACTCATGTATTTGTAAATATTGGAAGTTGAATGTAAATAAAGATGTTTATTGAAAATTTTTACAGTCTCCATTTATTCTTGTATTGTGTAATATTGTTTCAATACGCTTAGTATATTTATTTAGGGAATGACCTTCTCTGGATAAATATACCGTGGGCTTGCCACGTTACCGTTTTCGTCTACTGGGAAGCAGGGCGTGACAGGTTTTGTTAGTGGCCCATGCAGGCTAGTTCTGCATGAAGTCGTAAACAATATACCACAAGAATTAATAAATTCAACAAACATTTATATTCCTTGCATTTCAAATTTTTTGAATCCTAATCTATATTTTATATCAAGATGATGGACTTTCCGAACAATACTAGCACAAACGTCAATGACAATACTTCACCGCCTATACTATCACCATTACCTACCGTTGCAGCTCCTATCAATGAGCAATGAGTACTTCTTGAAGCTATCAAGAGCCTATTGGAGGGTCAGCAACAACAGACTGTTATACTCATGCACCGCCCCGAAGCCGAAGCATCCAGGGTTAAGCAGTTTCGGGCACTACACCCAAAGAACTTCTCGGGTAAAGAGAATCCGCTTGAAGCAGACGAATGGGTTCAAGCGATCAAGGATGACCTGGAAGCAACTCAAGTGCCAGATATTGCCTCGGTGAGAGTTGCTAAGTTGCAACTGACCAATAACGCCGGGGTATGGTGGAAGGCTGAGGAGAGCCGTCTGACACAACCGATAAATGTAAAACATTCTGAGGCCTCTTCGATGCCAAGTACTTCTCAGAGACTGCCCGCTTTGGCATGGAGCAGCAATACATCCATTTACAGCAAGCTCAATGTGGGTCAAGTCAGTGGATGAAAATGATGCTGAGTTTACCATGCTCAGCAGGTAAGATATAATCTCAAATTCAATTTTCCGAAATCACTTACTACACTGCTAACACAAGGTCGAAACAGGTTCACTGCACACCTTATTCCCACTGTTGAGATCCGGGCACGACGATTCCAGCAAGGTTTGGACCCTGACATCCAAGTTGCGCTCGCTACAGGGGATTTCCCAATCCATGAGCTTACTTTGAAGGCTGCCCGATGCTATGAGACAGTTGTGAAGAAGAAAGGCAGGCCGAAAACTGCCGGTGTGAAACGTCCTGTACATCAGATCACAGGAGGGGCCTCTTGCTAGGAATATGTATGCCCTAGAGGCCATTATTTTATGATATAGTGGATGCTTGGACATATATATAGAGGACTTTCTTGCTCGACATGATAGTATGCTATCTGATTACTCTTTATCTTAACATGTACACTTGTATTATTATACCGTCTCTATTATATATGTTGATAAAGCACTTAGGATGTTAACTTGACTACCAGGACTATGATGCAGATCATACTACTGGGACTTGAGTAGTCCACAAGCACATCCTTTAATAGTTCCTAGTTGAGGGGATATCGAGACATGGCATCGATATTCCCGAGTAGACTAGTGTGTACGTTTCTTGACCCTGTATGGAGCAATGGTTGATCCCATAACCATTGGTGTTTGACATCAAAGATTGTAAACAGGTGCTCATTAGAGAATGGGTACACCGAACAAGACTCGTCGAGAACTCCTAGATGGTACCATACCTATCGTCAGCTAGTAGTTCTCTGGTGAAACTGGTACAGGTTAGTCTATAGACCCGAGATCGTCATAGTGTCTTGTATGGCTCCTACCGTGCTTTGATTTCCTCCCTACCACGGCTCAAAGGAGTCGTGCAAACAGGTGGTTTTGGGTACAGTCCCGAGTCACATAGAGGGAGTGAGCGATAGGAGGGGTTTTGTCCCTCCCGGTATTGGGAGTTGATGTTGCGCTATACTCGATTGGCTATAACAGTAAGTCCTTGGCCAGGGCTGATAATGAGATTTACTGGTAAGAGTTATCAATAGTTTCTCGAACCGTTATGAGCCATACATCGGCATAACTTATCAAGTTACTGGAGCCTGACAATTCCACCCCTAGACTCGATATGCGACATATCAGACGAAGATACCGGACTGTACGGTAAGTGTTACTTATAGGCTTCATGGGAGTTTGGATAACTTTGCTTGTTGATCTTCTAATTGCTCAATATCTGGGTAGCCATTACGTCCAGCTAGTACCGCTGACGGCTTGTGGGTGACTGATGTGATCATCACCTACTGCTGGCGTATTGACGAGTCTTTCCACACAGAGATTTCCTAGTTCAAGCGAAATGAAGTAGGGCACATATGCTGATATGTGCGGGGGCCAGATTAAATACGAGTATGTGATACCGTATTCTAATCCGGCAGTTATTTGATATCGATCAGGTTATATGTGATATAACTGGATTATCGAATCAAGTGTTTATTTGATAATGTGATATACAGATAAATAATATTAGTCGGTTATATGTGATATAACCGGATTATTAAATCAAGTGTTGATTTAATAATATGATATAAATTTATATTTGATATAATTATATATTAACTAATATTATTAGCTCACTAATTATTTTCTTAATATATATATATATATATATTTGATATGTGTGTGTGTGTGTGTATATATATATTTATATATTATATATGAAGCATGGCATTGATTTTCTATTTTATGAAAATAGAAAATAAGGTGGAAAATGGGGAGATATTTGAGGTATGGTGTAAAGCATGGCTTATTCATTTTTATATTCATTTGTGTTCACTATTGAAGCATGGTTGGATTTTTTAATCCATACTTCAATAAGTGAGGATAAATATAAGCCATTCTTCACTTGACCATTCTCAAGCCTCATCCATTATGATCTCATTTGCTCTCTAGCTCTCTTCATCTTCCTCCTCATCTCCTCCAAGCTCAACCCCTCACATGTGTTGTGAAACATTAATCTTGTGAGAACCCTAGTGAGCAAACAAAACCTCTACTTCACCATCCTACACTTGATTGGCAATTAAGTGTAGTGTGTTTGCTTCACTAAAGAGTTTAGTGAAGAGCTATCTTGGATTAGCGGAGCTTCGGATGGATCATCTTCGGTACGAAGATCGCAAAGGAAGCTCTATCCAACTTCAAGTGGAGCCTAGTGGAGTCGCGTGGACTACTACACAGAGCTTGTGAAGTGAAGGACTCGATCTACTAGGTTGTATTCTTTTTCACTTCTTATAGTTTTATCATATCATCATAGTTAACCCTAATAATCTAGTTAGATTCTAGGTTAGTGTTCCTTAGCATACCGAATTTTTGAAAATTGCATGATCGATGCCCGTTTTAACCCTGTGGTGCTGTTAAGAAACACTTTCATGGTATCAGAGCCAGATTAGAACATTAGGGAAATTCTTTACAACGTTAAAGTGTTCGATCGAATTTTCGAAGCCAGATTTTCAAAGTTTCTGTCCATTTTTTCAAAAGTTGAAATTTTCGAGATTAAAAATATGCAGAAAATTGTGCAGGGTATTTAATGGAGCCACAAGAAGTTCGAGACTCCAACACCTTTAAAGCACCGCAGAACCACGGCCGAAACCCCGTTTTGGCCGCGGTTCCGCCGTATGTTTATGGTGTTAAGGGTTCTTTCTTCTTGTGCTGCTCCATTCACATATTTTGCACTTTCTGGATGTTTTTAGTGAGACTCAAGTTTTTGAGGTCTCTGGGATTTTTGGGTATTTGATAAATCGATCGAAATGTTTAGCATTGTATAGATTATGATGATATGTGATACAAATTTTAGAATCCAAAATAATTAGTTTTTTGAAAACTAGTTAGTGATCGGTAGATCTAGCGTTTTAGTCTCGGTTAATCGATTGTCGCGGAGTTTTGATTCGGATCAAAACTCCATCGCAATCGTGTATAGTACGCGAACACTCACCGGGTAACATTACTAGATAGCCACACCTCACAGCCCGGACCAAGTGACTGTAGGAGAACTCCGTTGCCAAAAGCATCCACTCGGGTGCTCGCGGCCACAGTGTTCCGCTTAAGTGCACTTCATCGAAGGCATCGGGGGTACGGCCATCTACTAAAGTTCCCGACGAGCATTCGATCAGGTAGTCGGGAATCTTGTTGAATTACCTGACTAAGTTATTGAAAAGAGTTTTCAATTTAAGACTAAAATGCAAGGTTTATAGGCTAGGCATGAAATTCGGAATATGAGATATTCCGGGTTTATGATGTCTAAGGAAATGCAGATTCTAAATATTCTAGTTTTTCATTTCTTTTCTGTGACCGTAAGTGTAATATGTGGGGTATCCCCAATCTCGTTGCTATATATCAACGAAATTCGGGATACGCATATTTACTTACGCTGATGACATGAGATGTTATGTGTTGTTGTGATTATGTAATATTGGATCGTCGTGATTGAATAGCCAGGTTTTTTTTGCGTGAGATGAGAGTTTTTTAATTTTCATTCGTGTAAAATTGTATGTAATATTCTTTTATTAGGACACTTCCGGGTTGAGGATGATATCACTATTGATGTATATTATTTACTTTTCCACATTAGGATAGACCCAAGGAGGGGAGCATAAGTAACCGGGTTCTAGAGTCCAGTGGGAGACTGTTGGCAAGGCAATTATTGTAATCGCGGGCAGGTGATTATGATGATTGAGGGATGGCCTATACGGATAGAACAGTCTTACTAGAGATGATAGTATGTTATCTGGTTTGTCTTTATCATCATGTACATACTTTATGTGGTATTACAGATCACTATTACATGTTGATAGAGCCCATAGGATTCATGCTTGACTACCAGCATTATGATGGCGATCATATACGTGAGAGCTGGGTAGTCTATAAGCACATCCTTAAATATCCCTAGTCGTGGGAGTTTCGAGACCGGGCATCGATACTCCAGAGTAGACTAGTGTATACTGATCGAGACCCCGATGAGGTGCGGTGGCCAGTCTCACAAGCCATTGGTGTCTGCCAGTCACCTAAGATAGTATACAGGTGCTCATTGGGTTATGAGTACACCGGACGGACTCGTCAGAAACATGCTAGTTGGTATTATACCTATTGTCAGATAGCAGTTCCCAGGTGACATGTGTACAGGTTAGTCTGTCGACCTGAGATCATTATTTGTCTCGTGTGAGTTCCCACTGTGCTTTGATTACTACCCTACCACGGCTCAAAGGAGTCGTGCAAACAGGTTTTAGTTGGGTACAGTCCCGAGCCACATGGAGGCAGTGAGCGGATCGTCGGGGATTCGTCTCTCCCGGTATTGGGGGTTGATGTCGCGTTGTGCATGGGTGGCCATCACAAGAAATCCTTGGCCAAAGTAGTTGAGAATTACTGATCTAGGATTGGGGGTTCATTCTTACTTAGCCATTTTTCTTCACTTGTTTTTTTCACACTCTCATCCTCATTTCTTCTTCTACCTACACCCTAAATGTCTCATGTGTTGAGAAACCTAAGGTGTAATCAGACTAATTAATCCATCATTAGACTCTACATTATCTAGGCTACTTAAATTAGCATACTAAGTAACCTAGTTACCTCGGTTTAGAGGCAGGAGCTCAAAGTTGGCACTCTAGGGTGGATCATCATAGATGGGGGAGACCGGCGATCAAGCTTGTTCCATGACACCACAAGGACCTAAGGATGATGGTTGAAGACCTGAAGGACTTGGTTCATATAGGTATAATCACTTCATAGTAGATTTGTACCTTTGCAAGTATCATTATCTAGGGCTTACGGTAGATCTGAAATAATCGGGTTATTCTAGCGCCAGCTTAGAAAAATTTTGTTCCGCAATCAGCCACGGTTGGATGGCCAGGGCGCTAGCATAACCCAACAGAGACCATCTCGAGGAGTCGAGATCGGGTTTCCTAACTCTAGAATTAGCAGGGTGCTTGCTGCTCTTGTAGGGGTCTAGGGATGTGGGTTTGGCTATTCATCACGACTGCGGTATTCGTGTTTTTCATTATTGGCTTAATTTAAAACATGGACCTCCTAGTATCCAATATCTCATATGTTGACTTCTGCTGCTTGGTTCTGTGATGTGATCATATAACCGCGTGAGACGAATGCTATTATATATATAATATATAATAAACATTGCTTATGTTTTGCACCTGCGCTAGTCCATCCCCCGCTTTGCCGTTAGTTAAGTAACCTAACGGTGCATGACGGGGCCCCATGGCGAATGCGGATGGCATAAGCATACGTTCTATTTTCGTTTCTTTTCTGTGATGTTTAGGGAAACATAAATGATGGGAATTCATTAATGAGATTAATGGAAAGAAAAGAAATCTAAAGATGTTGCAGAATCAAAATTTTAAAAAAGGTAGCTCTACTTCTTGCTTTGCATAGTGGTATTCCTTGATGAATATCCAGCACCTCATTCGATGAGGAAAGAGCCGAGATCCTTTCACCGGGAGTGACCTCTTTACCAAAACTAGCAAATGCTACAACCCACTCGGTTTTGTTTTTATAGCTTCTCTAGTTCTTGTTTTGCATAGTGGTATTCCTTGATGAATATCCAACACCTCATTCGATGAGGAAAAAGCCGAGATCCCTTCGCCGGGAGTGACCTCTTTAGCAAAACTAGCAAAAGCTACAGAAACACTCTTTTTCAAAATCACTAGATTCTACAACGATATCAAGTTCATTACCTTAAAGGTTTTCTTCAAAACCAGTCGTAGCCCTCCGTCATTTCAGATAAATACTATTTAGTATTCGTGCTACGTTTGTTGACCATAGTCAAGGCATAGTGTGCGGTAGCTGATTAATGCTTATCTGCCGCATATGATGTGATTGGATTAGGGTAGTCGTACGGCCTTGTAGACCATAGTTAAGGGTCGTGCGGGTGGGTTTAATTCAATCACGAAATGATGGGTAGAACTTGACTAGCACTTATGATTTGTTGACCATAGTTAAGGTCATAAGCTGCTAGGGGTAAAAACTGATATTGGGAATTTCAAATGTTGAAATTTGCAATTAGATTGCATACCTTCTATGAGATAGTTTGATCCCGATACCCACTGCGAGTAAGAGTTACTTGTGGGAGAGTTTTCCACTTTATAATTAGCAGATCCAGTAGGTGTCTAAGAAAGGTGTTAACGGGGTTATGCCCTTGCAGAAATGAGGTTATTTAATTAGTTCCATGCGAAAACATGGGGAGACTCTCTCGGAGTACCAATACCTGCCTGGCTGACCGATTGGCGAACTTGTAGAGTGTAATTAATTTCGGCTAATCTTATCTTGTATGGTTTGAAGGAAGATTTGATAAAAACAGTGGGAGCCATCCTGATTAGATAAGATAATAACCAATTTAATCTTGCAAAGAGCGCACGTTAAAGCGTTTCCTTCTCTCTCTCTCCAGGTAACGACTAATGACACACATTAATCAAGATAATAATATGGATGTATTGACCGAACCCACTTATTATACTGAGCCGGGGAACGTTCGTTCTGCTTTTTCTTATGATTGTCATAAGTCTAAGCAAGGAATAAGAGAATATCAGTATTCCCGCGCAACCCGAACGAAGAAAGAGCATAATGATGCATCTTTTTCGGGTGAGTTCGTTACAGAGAACTGTTTCTCAGTTTGCTCTACGTCCTGAGTATTAGATACTGGACCAGGATCCCACGTATGTAGGGAACGTTGGTGATCATCACTGAAAACTGCATTTTAATACCGCTCATTCGTTATCTCTTTTGTTATATATCGGTGCTATTAATTAGTGTCTGCTCTGTAATTACAGTTTACAGGTATTCGTGATAAAATACTAGAAACACATTCAAAATCACGAATATATCGTCTGTGAGTCGACACTGCAACCGGCACTGAAAACCGACCGATATCCCAAGAGTTCGTTTGAAATAAATTGATGTGTACACACTTTTTGCATAAATGGTCCAACACAAGGCATGTACACACAAAACTCTTAGGCTAGAACCAAGATGGGGCAGCCATGAATCATGATGCATGTGGCATGGTGTGATGTGCATTAATGGTGCATTTATTGCATAAAGTGTGGATGTGATGTGAAGACAACATTTCCCTCCAATTCTCTATATACAAACCAGATAAAATAAGGCCAAGCAAACAGCATCAGAGGCTTATTGGAGTGCACACAAACCCACACACCCAATACGAGCCCCACTCCTCGGATTTGACCCGGCGACCATCCCTTGAAATCCGGCGACGCCGGCCCCACCTCCTCCTGTGGGCCCCATCTTTCTTCTGTGCCTCCCTTGCTGCCACGTAGGATTATTTTTATTGTTTATTTATTCCACTTTTGAGCCTATAAATACAGATCAAGGGGCAAGGGAAGGAGGCTACCTATGTATATACCACTTCTCATTTTCTTAGTTTGTTTCTTTTTGGTTTAGCTTGAGGGTGAGTGATCTTCACTTGGTTTCTTCTTCTTCTTCCCTCTTGAAGCTCTCTTTGGAGAGCTTCATTAAGGAGGTTGGACAAGATACCAAATTCTTGTATCTCATTTCCTCAAGTGTTAATATATTGCAATTGTTGTTTCTTTATACTTGCTTTCTTTTTATTATGCTTAACTAATTCTTTATTTTGGTTGTGGTGTGGGTGAGGAAGTGAGATGAAAGGTTTTGCCTCCTCCACCTCTTGTTTATGTTTCATGCGCTTAAATTCCATTTTGTGTTAAGGTTGCTAAGCTAGGATATGGTATGTTGTGATAAAGAGCTTGACAAACTCTTTGTTTCATATACTATATACCTTCACAAACCCTTAGCAAACTCAACACCAATATCTTTTGCTCTCACTAACCTCTTTGTGTTTTCGTTGTTGCGGTATGCTTGCAAAACCTCGTATTTAGTGTTGATACCCCAAGCGCGGACATACAAACGGTAAGTGACCAAAACAGACCCGTTTCGTGCTTTGCGGCGAATGTTGGACTTTGACGGTTTGCCGCATTGACAAGTCGTGCTTCATGCCGGAATCAAGGTAAAGCCGGAAAACTCATAACCAAGGAAGCGTAGAGGTAAACGTCGCGATTCAAGCTTCCGAATCAAGCCAGAACCATTCTTTCCTTACACTTGTTTTCTTGCTTTCGTATTCTTTTATAATTTTGTGACAACCAACCAATTCATTAATTTGTTAACCTTAAATAACGATACCTAATACTCAATTCCCTGCGGATCGACCCATGCTTGCCGGCTCGCTACAACGCGCCGTGCACTTACGGTTATAAATAGTAAAACGAGAATGATCTCGTGCGCGCATTCCGTTTCCTAAAACCATATCTCATATTTCAAAACATACGCGTCTGCGCGCGCGGGAAGATTCCCAACAAGTTTTTGGTGCCGTTGCCGGGGAGTTGTAGTTATTAGATATTGTTATTTCTGGTTCTACTAACTAAATTAACTTCTAATTCATTATTTTTTTCAAAAACTAACAAAATACCATTTTTTGGGACTTCTTTCAATTGTTCTCTGTTGTTAAGACCTACAATCACTCTGTAATTCAATTTAAAAATCAAGTAAAACTATTAGAACTCTAATATAGCCTAGAGACCCCACCAAAAAGCTCTGCACCTAACCTACTGAAAATACCGGCGACCAGAAAGGTAATTCCGGCGTTGCCGGCCTTTCGTAGGGTTTTGGGTTTTTTTCTCTTTTGGTTATCTCTAGTTCTGTGTTTTGGTTCTTTTGGTCTTGTTTGATTTTTACAATTTTGAGTGTGTAGGAATTGGGGCATTCATATCGCTTTTGACACTAAATATCGTATTTTCCGATATTTTAGGTTTTTCGCGGAATTACGACAAGCGATCATGCGGAGCGAGATTCAAATGCAAATTCAAGACTTTGGGGAAGATTAGTGCCAAAGATCCGGGTAGTTTGACCCGCGCAAGAGAACATTCAACGTCTCGGATCACTTTCAAGGGGTTTTTCTAAAACCCAATCCATTTGGTACGTATTTCCTAACACCTCCTCTCGAATCCGACGCAATCCAATTCTCTATCTTTTGCAGGATTCTTTGCACAATTTTGCCGCCAATTGTAAAGGGAACTTACCATATTTGTTGCAGCGCATAATACTTAACCGAAAAAGAAATATTTGAATTTCATGATTTCTTGAATTCTTTGATTTGATTGCACATTGCATCTTAATACGGAAATAAGGGCTAAATGGCCAAACAAGATACGGTAAAGGATTTCATCACCTTTTTTCCGTAGCCCACAAATCACAAAACTGCATTCTTGCACACCCTTAGTAAATTAAAATCAATTAGACTTTGACTCTAAGGACTTCACGCTCATTAGGAGAGGTTAACCGTGCTTAGAACTTTGCTTAACGGTATATCGTTCACGGAGTGTCTAGGCAAGTGTTAACGGCGCACTGCCAAAAGAGAAAGGGTTATTTAATTAAGGACCTTCGCGAAAGCGTCGGAAAACCTTCCCTTATCTCTTGCACTTACCTGGCTTCGTGATCTGTATATCTTAAGCCTATTTTTCGACACAGTTTTACTTTATCAATCAGGTTCTTGAGCAGGTCTAGTTGACTTAGAATACCGTAGACTGCTAGGGGTGTGATATTCTTTGTTTTTGTGATTTTTGTGAATTCTTGTTAAAATGGGTGACACACAATTCAATTCAATTTTTCATGATTCCTATTCTTTTGTTTATACTCAATCCCAAATTATTTGTTCAAATTGCCAAAATTCTCCCACATTCATGACGATTGTCCTTTCCTAGGGGGTGACCAACCATTCCAAATTCTTAACGGTCACCCACCTTACACTCCTGAACCCAGTCCCACTTCAAACATTGACCAAATGATTGCAAATTTAGAGAAAGAGGTCGACAGAATGACTGCTATAGCATCGCCACCATCATAACCCCTCCAACCCTAAAACGTTGAACCATCTGTAGGGTATGATAATGAGATGGATGCTAGGTTGACCGCTCTAGAAAAGGTATTGAAGTAATGACTGCAGTCGAGAATCAAACAGCTTCTACGTTAGCCCTGTTCATACAGTAGTCTGAGCAATTATTTCTTGCTCAGGCACAATCTTTGGCTAACATAGAGGAACAAGTGAAACATTTAGCTGAGAGGATTCTAGGGAGTGAGCACAGTCAATCAGAACCCGATAATGTCTGTCATCTAAGGAGTCACCCAAGTGAGGTAAATGATCAATCAAATTTTGATGATTTCTTAGATGATGATACGATTGAATTGACTGAGTGCTACCAGGACACACAAGAAAACCCTCTAAGTCAGTCCACCACTAACCTTCAAGTATCCACTAAACCTCCTGTCACTTTAGAGATTGATTTAACTGAAATAATACTTGATGAGGAAATTCTTGAACCGACTGATTTCTGCTTTCCAATTTTAGAGGAGGAACCTTGTGAATTTGTCGGGTATGGTTGTGATAGATTAGAAGAGATCAATGATCGGGAACCCACAATTTTTGTATCACCTGTTGATATTGTTTCGGAAGAAACATTAGGGTGGGAACCTACTTTTTTAGATGATATGAACCTACCCAGTTATGAATGTGAAAAGGAAAAATTCTTTTCGGGAGTGAGTGTAAATAATGAGTGTAGGATAGTGAAAAATAATCAGGAGGAAGACAGCATTGAAAATTATTCTTTCATGTCGAGTTTTGCGGAAATTTTTGCGGATGAACTTGATATTTTAGGTGAGTTGGAGTCAGGATCATTTTGGGATCTTCCTTTGAACCTTTCTTTTTCTGAACTTTTTGTAGATGAACTCCAGTTTTTACACGAACTTGACTTCGGAACTCCATATATGCTTATTGAACATCCAATTCATTCAGAAAACAACTCATTGACTTCCTTAAAATTTTATCTTCACTTTCAGCGTCTTCTGACCCCTATTTTTTCACGCCCATGCCCTTCACTAACAACTAACTTATACATATTCTTTTTCTTTTTCTTCTTCTTATACACATTCTTTTACCAGCCCCTACATTATATAGAAAAAATCTTTTTGTGGCTGGTATTAATTTCTGCACTAACCCAGTCTTTTAACATGTAAATACTGTAATTAATCTTAGTTTTTTTTCTCCTTTTTTCTTGAATAAAATTCTCACCCTGATGTCCAAGTCTAGCTACTGGACGCGGGGGCAACGATGAGGACATCATAAAATTCAGGTTTGGGGGTGAGCACTGCATCATGTGTATATTCTGCACTGTATATATATTAAAAAACCCATAAAAATTGAAAAATTTACAAAAATATAAAAACTTTTCAAGTTAGCCAATAGGGTAATTTAGATTTTATTCCGAAAGTTTAGTTGATACGTTAGATGTAACTAAATCCTAGGCTTAGGAATTGAAAACCCTAAAAATAACCCTCATTCTGTTTAAACTTTGTAAGTATACGTCCTTACAGTTTTTTTTGAGAAATAAGTAATCTTTTATTCAGTTCTTTAGTTACATCAAGATGAAGGGAAAGTATTGAAGCTTTACTGAAAGATAAGTCTGAAAAATAATTTCTGTTCTTGAGATCAAATTTAGAAAGTATATACCCTACAAATTGCACATACACGCACCTTGAAACTTGGAATAGTAGAGAATACCTAGAAATACTCTTGCCTGAAAACCTAGTATGAAAGAAAAATCGGTATTTAAAGCTAAACACCGAAAAAGAGCATTATTGAAAAATATATCCGGCCTTGAAAAGAAAAAGAAAAATAAAAGAAAAAAAATAATAAAGTCAAGACCTGGAGACTACTATTTGCGCTTTAATGCTCATACATTCAGTAATCGGCTGTTGGTGCCTAATGAAGCATTAATGGTCGCATGAAAGGTGTATGAGCAACACCGTCCATCCATTAACGAAAAGAAGTAGTATTAGGTATTAAGGCAAGGGTACTATAGCTTGAATTGAATTCTTAAGCGTAGGGGTGCAAATTTACACACACGTAGGGATATACAATCGATATTTGGAGGAAAGATAAAAACAAAGAATAAGACTTATGTTTCTGTAAAGTTGATAAAAATTCCTGACTTGAGACCGCACTTTTAGAAGGAAAACTTAGGAGTTACCGACATCTTTCTAAACTGTAAATATGTATAGGATCTAGGGATAAATAGATAGGAGGTGTGAAACATAAGGGTTGAATATTTCTTACTTAGGATGATAGAAATTCTAACGTAGATACTAAGCTGTAGGAGTAGGATCGACGTTAACTTATGAAACTAACTTGACTGGATTTTGTGGGTGTAATCCGCTGAAAACCCTCAGGAGACAACACTCCTCCTACTAGGGACACCTAGAGTTTTAACGGCTTGTTGCACATGCTCAGTGCAATCGCGTTCCCTGCAAAAGTGAGGCTAGAATTTTTTGTATTGCTTGGGATGAGCAATAGATAAGTTTGGGGGTATTTGATCATCACTGAAAACTGCATTTTAAAACCGCTCATTCGTTATCTTTTTTGTTATATATCGGTACTATTAATCAGTGTCTTTTCTGTAATTACAGTTTACAGGTATTCATGATAAAATACTAGAAACACATTCAAAATAACGGATATATCGTCTGTGAGTCGACACTGCAACCGGAACTGAAAACCGACCGATATCCCAAGAGTTCGTTTGAAATAAATTGATGTGTACACACTTTTTGCATAAATGGTCCAACACAAGGCATGTACACACAAAACTCTTGGGCTAGGACCAAGATGGGGCAGCCATGAATCATGATGCATGTGGCATGGTGTGATGTGCATTAATGGTGCATTTATTGCATAAAGTGTGGATATGATGTAAAGACAACATTTCCCTCCAATTCTCTGCATACAAACCAGATGAAATAAGGCCAAGCAAATAGCATCAGAGGCTTATTGGGGTGCACACAAACCCACACACCCAATACGAGCCCCACTCCTCGGATTTGACCCGGCGACCATCCCTTGAAATCCGGCAACGCCGGCCCCACCTCCTCCTGTGGGCCCCATCATTCTTCTGTGCCTTCCTTGCTTCCACGTAGGATTATTTTTATTGTTTATTTATTCTTCTTTTGAGCCTATAAATACCGATCAGTGGGCAAGAGAAGGAGGTTACCTATGTATATACCACTTCTCATTTTCTTAGTTTGTTTCTTTTTGGTTTAGCTTGAGAGTGAGTGATCTTCACTTAGTTTCTTCTTCTTCTTCCCTCTTGAAGCTCTCTTTGGAGAGCTTCATTAAGGAGGTTGAAAAAGATACCAAATTCTTGTATCTCATTTCCTCAAGTGTTAATATATTGCAATTGTTGTTTCTTTTTACTTGCTTTCTTTTTATTATGCTCAACTAATTCTTTATTTTGGTTGTGGTGTGGGTGAGGAAGTGAGATGAAAGGCTTTGCCTCCTCCACCTCTTATTTATGTTTCATGCGCTTAAATTCTATTTTGTGTTAAGGTTGCTAAACTAGGATATGGTATGTTGTGATAAAGAGCTTGACAAACTCTTTGTTTTATATACTATATACCTTCACAAACCCTTAGCAAACTCAACACCAATATCTTTTGCTCTCACTAACCTCTTTGTGTTTTCATTGTTGCGGTATGCTTGCAAAACCTCATGTTTAGTGTTGATACCCAAAGCGCGGACATACAAACGGTAAGTGACCAAAACTGACTCGTTTCGTGCTTTGCGGAGAATGTCGAACTTTGACGGTTTGTGCTCCGCAACCGCGTTGACAAGTCGTGCTTCATGCTGGAATCAAGGTAAAACCGGACAACTCATAACCAAGGGAGCGTAGAGGTAAACGTCGCGATTCAAGCTTCCGAACCAAGCCACAACCATTCTTTCCTTACACTTGTTTTCTTGCTTTCGTATTCTTTTATAATTTTGTGACAACCAACCAATTCATTAATTTGTTAACCTTAAATAACGATACCTAATACTCAATTCCCTGCGAATCGACCCGTGCTTGCCGGCTCGCTACAACGCGTCGTGCACTTGCGGTTATAAATAGTAAAACGAGAACGATCTCGTGCGCGCATTCCGTTTCCTAAAACCATATCTCATATTTCAAAACATATGCGTCTGCGTGCGCGGGAGGATTCCCAACAAGTTTTTGGCGCCGTTGCCGGGGAGTTGTAGTTATTTGATATTGTTATTTCTGGTTCTACTAACTAAACTAACTTCTAATTCATTATTTTTTTCGAAAACTAACAAAATACGATTTTTGGGACTTCTTTCAATTGTTCTTTGTTGTTAAGACATGCAATCACTTTGCAATTCAATTTAAAAATTAAGTAAAACTATTAGAACTCTAATATAGCTTAGAGACCCCACCAAAAAGCTCTGCACCTAACCTACTGAAAAAACCGGCGACCAGAAAGGTAATTCCGGCGTCGCCGGCCTTTCAGTAGGGTTTTGGGTTTTTTCCATTTTGGTTATCTCTAGTTCTTTGTTTTGGTTCTTTTGGTCTTGTTTGATTTTTACAATTTTGAGTATGCAGGAATTGGGGCATTGGTATCGCTTTTGACACTAAATATCGTATTTTCCGACATTTTAGGTTTTTCGTGGAATTATGACAAGCGATCGTGCGGAGCGAGATTCAAATGCAAATACAAGACTTTGGGGAAGATTAGTGCCAAAGATCCGGATAGTTTGACCCGCGCAAGCGAACATTCAATGACTCGGATCACTTTCAAGGGTTTTTTCTAAAACCCAATCCATTTGGTACGTATTTCCTAACACCTCCTCTCGAATCTGACGCAATGCAATTCTCTATCTTTTGCAGGATTCTTTGCACAATTTTGCCGCTAATTGTAAAGAGAACTAATCATATTTATTGCAGCGCATAATACTTAACCGAAAAAGAAATATTTGAATTTCATGATTTCTTGAATTATTTGATTTGATTGCGCATTGCATCTTAATACGGAAATAAGGGCTAAATGACCAAACAAGATACGGTAAAGGATTTCATCACCTTTTTTCCGTAGCCCACAAATCACAAAACTGCATTCTTGCATACCCTTAGTAAATTAAAATCAATTAGAATTTGACTCTAAGGACTTCACGCTCATTAGGAGAGGTTAACCATGCTTAGAACTTTGCTTAACGGTATAGATTTCATGTGATTCAAGTGCCGGTCACGTGCCGTTTTCAGGTCGTGACAAAGTTGGTATCAGAACGTAGGTTTAACCTTTGTTTAAGTCTAGATTTGACTATGTGGAGTCTAAGGCGTATATTTCAGAACCTAGGCTTAACCTTACGGAACTTAGACTTGACTTTGGGGGTATTAGACCCAAACTTTCGTTACCTAGGTTGAAATTGGTTGATAGAGTAGGTGGCTCAAGTAGAGTAACGTATCGTACGTATGTTCCGCGACATATTTACGATACGATACTCCGCTTAAGTAATCTTAGGATATATATCTTGAGATCCTTTCTTCTATTCATTCTTCTGATCTATCCTCATCGATACTTGTTGAGAGGGATGTGGCTAGAGATGCGGTCATGGAGAGATTGTCAGGGACGATGACTGACCACGATGTTATCCTGATGACGCAGGAACATTTTGATTATCCTTTTTATGTTAGGATTTCTCATTTTGAGGCGAGTGTTATGGATCCGCACCGGATGGTCGAGTCATTGCTTAAGGCCAGTCGGATTGAGAAGTCTGTTGACGTATAGCCTACTCCGGAGATCATTATGTTGTCTTCCATGGAGACAGATGTACCAGCCGTGGTTGAGATCGACAAGGTGTCGCTCCTAGAGTTTATGAAGATGAAGCTACATGAGTTTATAGGCATGGATGTGACAGAGGATCCTTAATCATTCCTGGATTAGGTGACTAGGATATTTCGTTTGTTAGGATGCTTCGATGCGAGATCAATTTAGTTGGTTAGTTTTTGTTTGAAGGGTCTTGCCCAGACCTGGTGTGAGTCGATCGAGAGAGGCTGAGTAGTGCATATTCTTCCGATGACTTAGGACGAGTTCTTGAGGGTATACCTAGATAGATTTTTTCCACAAAGTGCCAGAGATACCGAATTCATAGCTTCTAGTCTTTTCATGAGACTCCGGATATGACCGTAGCCGAGTATGAATTGCAGTTTAAGCAGCTATCGAGATATGATTCCAATTTGGTCGATATTGAAGAAAAGTGGATTAAGAGGTTCGTGCGAGATCTTAATGAGTCGTTGTTCCTCTCCGTTGATGCTAGAGATTTGATATGGATGCAGAGGCATTGGATACGGCCACATTTTCTGAGGAAAGTCATGATGAGATTGCTGCTGCTCTGGAACGGGAGCAGGTTCGTTTAAGGAGTGCCAGTTCCGGGCAGTTCGGCAGAGATAAGGTCGGCAGAAGCCGTGACGGGTTCTTTCCGGGATATTACAGTGATAGAGATTGGACCCAAGATTAGTTGTATGACGCGTACTCAAAAGGCCAGAGGCTGCCGTCGTTGATGTGTTACATTGCGAGTGGCCAGGTTACTTGGCCAGGAGATATTCAGAGAGGCGTCAGAGTGGGATTGTTTTCGTCGCTACTCCTCGCCAGGTGATTGTATCGAATGGATGTGGACTTATTGAGCCACAGAGAGAACAAAGACCTAAGGAGAGAGGACACCAGACCGTGGGCAGAAGGCAGGTGGGAATTCTTGCTCTGCCAGCTCTGGGTGCACAGGCAACTTTAGACATTGAAAGAGGTGTATTTCAATGCCATTTATTTTTTTATTTGTGTTTTGATGATCTGAGTATCACGATTTTGTCGTTTTGACTCTTGTGTTTTGATGATTGAGTTTAATGATTGATATTTTCGTACACTGTAGCTGTATCTAATGGATATTTTCTTTATGCACAGCAGTCGCACCTAATTTATGTTTTTATACATCCGTTGAACTTGATAGATGTTCTGTGCACACCAGTTGCACATATAGATGTTTTCGTGCACCCAGTTGCACTTGATATTGATTTTTGTGCATCATATTGTAGGGTTACTAGGCACTCTCACAAGGGTCTATAAAGCATCAACCATGCCCGATTTAAAATTTAGACGTGCCGAACAACCATAACCAAGATCTTTAAACTAGAGATTAGGCGAAACAAAGCATGTTAAACACTTTAACATCTAAGAGTTTGGGATTACAACCTTTGTAGTCCGGTCCTTCACATCTAAAGCTCCGTGTTGAGGTCCCTTCGCTGCGATCATCGAGTACCCGGACTCTAGAGGGGCTCCACGAAGAGAAAGATGCAAGCTTGCTTCCGATCTTCGATAACAAGAAAGATGCAAGCTTGCTTCCGATCTTCGATAACAAAGATGATCAACCTTGAAGTTTCTTTAACACAAGCTCTCACTCACTAATGAATTGAACACCCTAATCTAAATGGCTAGGATAGATTAGTATGATGAAGTAGGATTTTAGCTCTCATTTGTTTTCTTAATCTCACTCATTTTCATCACTCAGCAAAAAGCTAGAAAGCTTTTTCATCAAGGAAGAAGAAGAAAAAAAACCAAAACCTTTTGTGATGAGTAATGAATAACTCAAGTGTGAGGTTAGAAATGCAACCATGGTATATGTAACCCTTGTAAAGATTTAACCAAGGTTAAAATGTTTGGTTGGGTTAAAACAAATATCTATGCAAAATATCAACACAAATATCTTTGCACAAAACAAAACAAAACCTTCTAGAAGGTTCTAGAAAAGATTAACCCAAATCAAACCCTAACCATGTTTAATCTCCACTAAACATATTGCATTAATAACCCTAACATGTTACAATATTATATATCACATATACAATATTTATTGTAACAAAATAAAATAACACAATTAACATATATCGCATATATATCAATGTATTACCCGAGTGAGAAAAAGAATCTTTTAGTGAGCTTATATCAGTTAATGTAATTTAATATATCAAATATATAATTATACATTAAATTATCGAATCAACACTTGATCCGATAATCCGGTTATTTCACAAATAACCGACTAATATAATCTATATCAGTTCATCGAATCAACACTTGATCCTATGACCCGGCTATATCACATATACCCGGCCGATATCTCATATCGCGAGAATCTAGTACGGTATCACATACACGTATTGTTCTCGGTCCCGCACATATCATATATGTACTCCTACTCCGTTTTGCCTGAGTCAAGAAATCTCTGTGTAGGACTCTAAAGAATCGTCAATACGCCGGCAGTAGGTGATGATCATATCAAACACCCACAAGCTGCAAGCGGTCAGCTAAACGTAACAGCCACCCAGGTATTGATCGATCAGAATATCAATAAGCAAGACTGTACATTCTCCTGCGAATCCAATTAGTAACACTCCCGTACAGTCCGGTCTCTTCGTCTGATATGTTGCATATCTTGCCTAGGGGTGTCAAACGTCAGACCCCAGTAGCTCGATAAGTCATGTCGTTATGAGGTCTATAACAGTTCGAGAAACTACTGATAACACTTACCAGTAAATCTCAGCAACCCTGACCAGGGATTTCCAGTTATAGCCAATCGAACACAACGCAACATCAACTCCCTATACAGGGAGAGACGAATCCCCTCCTATCGCTCATTGCCTCCATGTGATTCAGGACTGTACCAAAAACCACCTTTTTGCACGCCCTCTTGGACGTGGTATCATGGAAATCAAAGCACAGTGGGAATCACACAAGACTGTATGAAGATCTCGGGTCTACAGACTAACCTGTACCAGTGTCACCAGAGAACTGCCATCTGACGTGAGGTATAATACCATCTGGGAGTTTTCGGCGAGTCCGTCCAGTGTACCCAGTCTCTACTGAGCACCCGTACACCATCCTTGATGTCAAACACTGATGGATATGGGATCATCCATCACCCATCATATGGGTCAAGATGCGTATACGCTAGTCTACTCTGGTGCATCGATGCCCTGTCTCGATACACTCTCGACTAGGAACAGTTATAGGATGTACTCGTCGACTACCGTGGCCCCACTAGTATGATCTCATCATAGTCCCAGTAGTCGAGTACATATCCTAAGGGCTTTATCAACATGTAACATAGAGACAATCAGAGTACATGTTAAGATAAAGAGCAACCAGATAGCGTACTATCATGTCGAGCAAGAAAGTCCTCCCTATATATGTCCAAGCATCCACTACAATATACATCGTATGTACAGTAATGACCTCTAGGGCATACATATAACTAACACATATTGTACTAGATACTTTTGTACAGAGCAGATGCACTTGATTTAGATTTTCATGCACACTCAGCGCACTTGATGTGGTTTTGTGCACATTTGATGCACTTGAGGATTTTCGTGCACACCAGTTGCACTTGATTTATGTTTTTGTGCACACCAGTTGTACTCGATTGAGATTTTCATGCACATCAGTTGCACTCGATTAAGATTTTCATACATCCCATATGCACTTGATGTCGTTTTCATGCACATTCGATACATTTGATCTGGTTGTCATGCACACTCTTTGCACTTGATAGATACTTTCATGCACACCCATTGCACTGGTTTTGACTTCGATTTTCATGTGCACCTGTCGCACATGGGTTGGTTTTCATGCACACCTATTGAGGTTGATTTCTTTTTCGAGCATCATGTTTTTATGAGATATATTATGTATTATAGTAGCCGAGCAGGACTGGTCTGAGAGACTGTACCTAAATGTTTTTGCATATATCGATGTATACTGAAGAGGTTTTAAAGGAGTTATAGTTTCATTATTTTCCTATGTGTTTATGAGCGACACTAGATTTTACAAAAAAACCCTTCTAAATTATTTTCAAAAGACAGGACGTATATCTTAAGCGAAACGTGTGTGTATCTTCATAAATGAACGTCTGCTACCTATGCCGTGATATACACATCATACGGCTACTTTGAAAGGATTTTTCATTCATACATTTTTCATCTATTTAGATGATTTTATATGGATGCATACTATATATGTATTGTACCCTTGATTATATTTGTGCATGATCGTGTGCTTGATTTAAACGGTAGATTTCGCAAATTGCATTTTTCATCGTGGCTTATATGATTCGCATAACACTGTTAGAGTTTCGGGTATTTGAGTTTTGTACTTTGTTTTCATGCGCACACGTTGCGCTATGATATTCTAGTTGTTTATGACTTCGGAGCCCCGTTGATTTGGTTTACCGAAATGTTTTAAGATTTGGGGTTTAAATTTAAATTTAGGGACTGAATTTATGTAAGGGGGGAATATTTTAATATTTCAGAAAAATAGTAAATATTATTTCGGGATTTAAATAATAAAATAATGAGTTTTACGAATATTATACCAAGTATGAATTTGTGTTTTCATAAATTGGTATAATTATGTACCTCTATTTTGTTAAGTAATTGGAATTTAAAATGAATTTATAATTATGAAAGCATTTATTTAAGTGGGGTTTTCTTAAATTAGCATATAATTATATCCATACAAGATTATAATGTTAAAACTAAATTGTGTTTTCCTAATTAGTACACTAAACCAAGTTTTACTTTGTTTAACCATGCTTAGGGTGGCATGACAGTATTAGAAGTATTAAAGGTTTATTTTATAGTTTTTTTTGGAAAATTTTAATATGAGATGGAAAGGGACAAGAGGGCATGGAGAGAGCATGGTAGTTATTTTAAATATTGATGAGAGAGGGAATGAGGGAGAGAAAGAGAGAGAGAGAGAAGCCTTAGCCATACTCTCGTACACCTTCTCATTTTTCATTCTTCTTCCTCTCATCCCCAAGCTCTTTCACTCTCTCATACATCTCTCAACCTCTCACAACCCAAACACAAATTCAAACACCATCTCACTCTCACTACAAACTCAACCCCAAACATATACCCTTCACATCTTCATCCCTTAAGTGAAGCCAAACTCAAGACTTCAAGTTTAAGAAGACTCCAAAAAGTTTTGATCTCCTCCTTCATCTCATTATAGTGGTAAAAATCTTTTTTTTTTCTACAAGTTCTTCTGGTATTTTAGTTTTAGCATTGGAAAAGTGTAGTATTTGCATAAAAATGGTATTTTGATGGGTTTTGATATGGTATGATTTGTAGTGATGGTGTTGTAGGGTTTATTTGGTAACTACTATTTGTTTTGAGTAGTTAGATGCAAGTATTTTTGATTTGCAAAGTGTTGCAATTTCAAAAACCTAAGTTAAGATTTTCAAATGTTGGTTTTCTATGTGGTTTTAATGTTTAAATCAAATCTGGAGTAGTTTGGGATCTTTGCAAAATATTTTGCGTATATATTTGACCTAATTAGACCACTAGAAGACCCCACCATGAAAACGAGACCTTGACTCCCAATTTTGACCGCAAATTGCAGAAAAATTGAATTTATCTGTGGCCCAATTTTTGACGTGGGTGTTGGGGTTTGTCCATTAGATGTTTCACATGATATATAAGCCTATTTTATATGCTAAATTGTCCCAGATTCCCTGAGAAAAAAGTCTAGAGTTGTTTTACTTAGCTTTTTGACAATGTCTTACGGTTTTTTAACTTGGTTTTTGGATTTTTATGTCTTGACTTGGTCGTTTGGTGTTCGTACATCGACGCCGGGGGTATTTTGTCATTTTGTCACGCGTTGACCATAGGTTCTAATCTATGTACGCTTCGCTAGTGGTTTCAGTTTTGATATGGGTTTTATAAGATTTTGTTACGATTTCGATTGCAGGTACAATCGCGGGGACTTCCGAGACGACGAAGAAGGGCAAGGTGTTCGTCGGCTTTGACTAGAGCGAGGCGTGTATCGGTGAATAAATGTATATCTATAGGGGAAGTCGGGTAGATAGCGTATAGCACCCCCTGCAACCGTAGTAATTAGAATACTATATATATTAAAAACGTATACCTAGCTTATAGGTTTTGATAGAACACTAGATGCGTATATTCATTTATTTAGTGTGTGTGTGTGTGTGTGTGTGTGTGTATAGGGTCTATTTCCTAAGTATTAGGTTATATATTTATACATAAAAGTATATATGATATAGGTATCTAGATGATTATAGTTTTGTGCTGTACACGACTAGGTGTCCGTACTTTATATGATAAGATATGAGTTGGCGTATACGACTTTAGATCCGTACTGTTTTGATTGGATGATATCGTACGAGGGAGATCCCGTACATGAGATGTGAGGATAGATTGACGAATACAGCCGATATTCACTTGACTCGGGGATTCTTGCTAAACTATAAATCAGGAATTTATGAGATGTTTAGAGCCATACTTATTTTAAAAACTAACGAATCGTTACTTACTTTTAAATGATAACATTAAGGGTGCGCTATGAATTTTCAAATGATATCTATTTCAAAAATATTGTAGTCCCTTATTTCCAAAACAACGTTTCGTGTTATTTTAAACTATAATTGTATAGCTCATACGTAGTTAGATATTTTAAACGCCTGCTCACGTTATGATTTCCTTATTTTTGTACATGCTCGCGCTTCAATTACTTATGAGACATACTATGTTTATACCTTTAGCTCTACTTAATTTCGTTTGGTATAACACTCGTACCATTACCGATGATTTAATGTTACACTTGCACATACCCGCATGTTTCACCTACACATCATCAGTAATTGACAAGCCACGTACACAAAGAAAACTCGTATCACACTATGCCATGTTAGTACTATAGATTATTTCTTATACGAACACACTTGTAGAACACTGTACAATACCAATGATTTACATGTTGCACGTACACAGGCTCGTATGTTTCACGCACACATCATTGGTAATTGCCATATCACATACACATATAGAACTTGCCATGTTATTTCACATCATACAATATTTCTGCCAGTACCTTAGGTCACTGCTCGTCACATATTTGCATGCATGATACCACTGTTCTGTACCTTTTAATTTGTTCCATTATTTCTATGTTCTTATGAGATTGTGTTTTCATTGGATTTCTGTTTCTATGAGATTTGAGAAACCGTGGATACGTTTTTATAAAACTTGTGAATATTTTAAAATGCAGTTTTCTCTTGATATGATGATTTGGCGTCCACCATGAGTTTTCCGGGTTCTGATGATATGAGTATTATCTGAATCGAGAGAGGGGAAGGAACCGATTGCGGATACATGGTGGACCCAATACGATAGCCAAGGGTTAGAAGCCCGTATAGAAAGGTGGGTGATCCTAGTAAGGATGAGGCCGACCGGTGATAGTATGGATACTCGGCGGATATCCGGAGGATACCAATCGGAGTTATATATTTCAGATGGATATAAGGGCTGATCCAAGAAACGGAGCCTGAGATATGAGAATTTCAAGTGTCGATACTGAACACAGGATTTATGAGGATTCGAGTGTCGATGCTGGACACTTAGTTGTTTTTATAAGGATTTTGAGTGTCGTTGTTGGACACTCATTGGATGATATATATATATATATATATATGTTATGGATGCCATTTCTGTTGGTGAGTTGTGCTCACTCTACATCGAAGTAGAGAGGCAGAATGCACAAAAATTAAATTTTTAAGCAAGCACAACCAACTTAACCCAAGTAATCAAACCATAACCCTAAACTAGCAACTACTAGGAGTTTTATCTACTATGAGAGAAGGTTATACCAGAAGATTCATGTCCTTCGGGTCTTCACTCCTCTTCTTAAGCTCCTAGGGATCTCCTACATCAACTTTGATGGTCGGCCTCCTCGGTCCTAGATGATCCACCGAGAGTTTATAATCCAAACTTAGCTTCACTAATGAAGCAACTCAACAATCTAATTTGCTAATCTAGGTTGCCAAGATGATGCAGTGAGTTTTCTAGTGTATTTCTATCTCTCTTCCTCCCTTGATTCTCAACTCATGAGATGGTAGGGAGGAAGATGAAGAAGAAAGTGGAGGAACTCAAGAAAGGCTAGAGAGGAGAGAGAAGCTCATGGTGAGAATGAAAATATCACCATCTCAAAACAATAATGCAAATATAGTTATATAAAACATATTTTGCAATATAAATATATCAACCATATTTGAATAGTTTGCACAAATGAATGTTAAGACCATTCAAGCATGGTTCTCACCATTCTCCCCTTACTACCTTTACACCTCATTTTCATTTAAAAAAATAAATGAATAAATCAAACATGAGGTGTCCACCTTCTAGAATATTTTTCGTATAGATACGGAATACACTCTATCGTATATACATACCCGTATTAGTACCAAAATACAAATACCCAAGAGATAGAATAATACCACTAATATAATACTAGCATTAAATCAATATCTGATTTAACAAACCGGCTTAATCCTAAGCCCGCCAATATTATAAACCGTCCGATCAGAAACCTGGATAACACTAGAATATACATATCGAAATATGTATATGTAAATTATTAAATCAATACCTGATTTAATAATCTAGCTTAATCCTAAACCGGCTAGTATTATCATTCGATCGGAACCCTGCTCAATCGAAAACCTGGACGACACTAGAATATACATATCAAAATGTGTGTATTGTAAATTATTAAATCAATACCTGATTTAATAATTCGGCTTAATTCTAAGCCGGCTACTATTATCATTCGATCGAAACCCTGCACGTATAAACAGAAGGCCGCCACATTGTTTCGCTTGAACAAGAGAAACCCTCCGTGTGGGACTCTAAATACTCGACAGTACGCTGGTAGTGGGTTTAACCACAAGTACGTTAGCAGCACTAGCTGTACATAACGGTTACCTAGGTACCTGTTGAAAAGGAAGGCCGACGAGCAAGCTCATCCGGACCCCTACTGAGCCTATCCGTGACAATCTCCGTACAGTTCGGTCTCTTTGACTAAGAGTATCACATACTGGGTCTAGGGGATGATAAATGCCTGACCCCTACTAACCCAATAAGTCGTGTCGATTTGGCTCAGGACCAATCCGAGAAACTACTGATCTAACCATCAGTAAATCTTAATTTTTTCCAGCCAAGATCTTATGGTTCTAGCCAACCGGACACAGTACGATATCGACTCGCAATACCGAGAGAGACGAATCCCTGACAATCACTCATTGCCTGTATGTAGCTCGAGACTGTACCCAACCAAAACCTATTTGCACGACTCAGCAGAGCCGTGGTAGGGTAGTGATCAAAGCACAGCGGGAACTCACACGAGAAAAATGATGATCTCAGGTCCTAAGTGAAGGGTTTTCTATAGCATCACTACTAGGGTTTGGTAGCAATACACATGCCATATTAAAAATTATAGGGTGCTAAAGAAAACATCCTAAGGATCATACTAGAAAAGCTAGGGTAACAAGACTTTTAACACCAACACGAGTAGTGAAAGGCTAGGGTTTGAGAATACAACCTTTGTAGCTCCCTATGCTAGACTTCTTGACCACTTGAGAGTTGAAAGAAGCTCGCTTGAGATCCTCTATGTCCACGGCGATCCACCCAGAGTCCTCTTTGTCCAAGCTAGAAGCTCCACTTGATCAAGAGAAGAAGTAGAACCCAACACTCTAAACTAATGGGCAAGAGTAGTGTAGAATGGTGATATGGTTTGTTTTCTCACTTCAAAACCCTAACTTGATCACTCTTTTGTTCACTACTAAAAGCTAGAGAGCAAGAGAGTAAGGAGGAAGAAGATGACAAGATGAAGAGCTCAAGAGATAATGATAAGAATGAGGATAAAAATGAGAATAGAATATATATATATATATATATATATATATATATATATATATATATATATATATATATTTTCTTCTTCTCGCCTTTAACCCAAGTTAATAAATATCTAGATATTTATCTTTGGATCCATAATGGGCATGGAAATTAACTCAAGGTTAATGCAAAGGTTAATGGGTGAATAAAATAATCAAGCATGATAGAATTTCCATTTCCATTTTCTTTTATCCAAAAAGAAATATCAACATATTTATAAGTGTGTGAGTCTTATATTGCCACCATCCATTGTATCAATAACCATGATACAAGAGTGTATACATGTATGTTTGCATGCACATCCATATGTGCATTAATGAGAATAAATGCATACATGCATGCATACAACAAAAGACAAGAAGGGTTTAAAATGAAAATGCAAACGGTCAATGTTAAATCAACACTTGATTTAGCAAACTGGTCATATCTCATACGACCTGACCAATAGCAAACCGCCCGATTAATGTACGGTATCACATACACGCATTTAATCGGGTCCCCGCGCATATCACATATGCACACTACATCGTTTTGCCTGGACTAGGTAACTCCATTGTGGGACTCTAAGACTCGTCAATACACCGGCAGTGGGTGATGATCATATCAATCACCCCCAAGCCGCAAGAGGTCAGCTAAACGTAACGGCCACCCGGATATTGAGCGATCAGAAGAAAACAAGTGAACCTGTCACAACTCCCGTCGAGCCAACCGGCAACACTACCATACAGTCCAGTCTCTTCATCAGATATGCCGCATATCGAGTCTAGGGATGGTAACGTTGACCCCAATAACTCAATAAGTCGTGCCGATGAATGGTCTACAACAGATCGAGAAACTACTGATAACACTTATCAGTAAATCTCAACAGCCCTGGCCAGGGACTTACTGATATAGCCAATTGAGCACAGCACAGCATCAACTCCCAATACCGGGAGAGATGAAACCCCTCCTATCGCTCATCGTCTGCGTGTGTCTCGGGACTGTACCCAAAAGCCACCTGTTTGCATGACTCAGTAGAGCCGTGGTAGGGTGGTAATCAAAGTACAGTGGGAGAACACACAAGACTCTACGATCTCGGGTCTACAGACTAACCTGTACCAGTGTCACCTGAGAACTGCTATCCGACGATAGATATAATACCATATAGGAGTTCTCGGTGAGTCCGTCCAGTGTACCCAGTCACCACTGAGCACCCGTATACGATCTTGATGTCAAACATCAATGGATGTGGGAACATCCATCGCCCATCTTATGGGTCTAGTATCATACATACTAGTCTACTCTGGTATATCGATGCCCCGTCTTGATACACCTACGACTAGGGACATTTCAGGATATGCTTATAAACTACAGACGTCCCACTAGTATGATCTCCATCATAATCACAGTAGTCAAGAAAATATCCTCAGGGCTTTATCAACATGTGTAAATGAATAATAGCATGATCAAGTCAACATGTCAGATAAAGAAGAACCAGATAGCATACTATCATGTCGAGCAAGAATGTACACCGAACATATATATATATATATATATATATATATATATATACTGTTGGATATAGTGCCCTAAGAGTCAATTATTGGATTACAGGCACGTGATTGCAATGATTGAGGGAGGACCTATACCGGTAGGACAGTCTTACTCAAGATGATAGTATGCTATCTGGTTTATCTTTATCATCGTGTACTGCTTTAGGTGACCTTAGAAGTCACTATTACACATTGATAAAGCCCTTAGGATTTTTGCTTGACTGCCGGCAGTATGATGGCGATCATATACGTGGGAGCTGGGGTTTATAAGCACATCCTTAAAAGGTCCCTAGTCGTGGGAGTTTTCGAGACAGGGCATCGATACTCCAGAGTAGACTAGTGTATACAGTCGAGACCCCGACGAGGGGCGGTGGCCGGTCTCACAAGCCACTGGTGTCAGTTGGTTCACCTAAGATGTATACAGGTGCTCATTGGGTTATGAGTACACCGGACAGGACTCGCCGGGAACATGCTAGTTGGTATTATACCTGACGTCAGATAGCAGTTCCCTGGTGACATGTGTACAGGTTAGTTCATCGACCTGAGATTGTTATTTGTCTCGTGTGAGTTCCTACTGTGCTTTGATTACTACCCTACCATGGCTCAAAGGAGTCATGCAAACAGGTTTTAGTTGGGTACAGTCCCGAGCCACATGGAGGCAGTGAGCGGATCGGCAGGGGTTCGTCTCTCCCGGTATTGGGGGTAAGGTCGCGCCGTGTCTAGGAGAGCCATTACACGAAGTCCTTGGCCAAGGCAGGAGATTTACTGGTAGGTATTCCAGTAGTATCTCAGGATGTTCAGGGCTACACTCCGACACGACTTATACCGCTTTTGGGGGTCTGACTTTTACCAACCCCCTAGGCCTGCCATGCGATGCTCATAGACGAATGGACCGGACTGTACAGATATTGTCACCGACAGGCTCAGTAGGGTGTCAGGATGAGTTCGCTCATCGACCTCCCTTTTGGTCAATACCTGGTAGCTCGTTATGTACGGCTAATACCTCTGACGTGCTAGTGGTTAAATCCACAGCCAAAGTATTGACGAGTCTTTAGAGTCCCCCACAGATAGTTTCTCAAGTTTCGGGCGAAACGTTGTAGAGGCCGTATGGATTTATGGCAGGGTTCGAACGTATGCGTGCACTTGTGCACGTGTTATGGTTCGGACGGATAATACTAGCGGGCTTTGGTTTAAGCCGGATCCTAGTATTATACAGTATAGATTTTGTCACATTGTATTTGTATTCGGTCGGAATACAAATGTGGGTATGTATATACAGTCGCGGGGTTATCCTGTAATTTTCTACCGGATCACTTTTTGAAGTTGCCAGCTTGCTTTCCCTTTTCGGCCATTTTCCTTTTCTTTTGTTCTTTGGCTGTTTTTTCCTTGGAGGTGGTTCTTTGCAAATGTGAAATTAGTGAAGGCAAGGGGTTTTTTGGAGTGCTGGGGCTCCAGCAGCTTCTACAATGATCTTGATGAGATTGATTTATTTTGTGCATCATTTCTTGCATTAATGAGATTGGATTTGGGAATGGATGGTGGTGTGACTCATTTTCCTCATTATCACCCATTTGCTTTTTGCTTGATATGCTCACCTTCCTGTAAGTCCACGTTGCCCACCCCGGTTCTTACGGGGAGGCGGAAACGGTAAAAAACGATTTTTTATGGCAAGGTAACATGGACTAGAAAAGAGGATCTTTGCTAAACAAAAACTTAGCAAACTAACTACAAGTTTAACTACTATGTTAGAGGGTTATACCTAGGTCTTGAACTCCTTCTCTTTTTGCTCCTTGGAGTGGTTGGAACGGCTCCACCTCATAGTCTCCTTGTTGTCGAAGAAGGATCCACCCGAAAGCCTCTACCTTGAGCTCCTACCTCAACCGAGAGGCAACTAAAGTGCTTGGCTTGCTAGAACTAGAACTCTAGAGTGAGTAGAGAAAAGTTTTGAAGGTTTTATCTCAATAGCTCAAGCTTCTCAACACATGAGACATGAGAGCTTTGAGAGAGAGGAAGAAGATGAGCTTTGGATGAGAGAGAGTGATCAAGTGAGAATGGGCTTGACCTTTTACAACCATGCTCACAAAAGAAAGAATAATGATGATAATAATAATAATTAAGAATTGTGATGGTTAGTTTCAATGACCATTATCATTTCATTAATTTAATGCATTTTGCAAAGAACAAGAAGCATCATTGAAATGAAATGATGATGGTCAACAAGTCCACAATGGTCAACCGGTCAACAAAGTCAACAAGTCAACAAAAGTCAAATGTTCAACTCAACCATGGCACAATAATACTTAATTAATATTATTAATCATATTTCTTATTCTCATTAGGGTTTAGGAAAAAGTCAACGGTCAACAACCCTAATGAAAATCCTCTGCCTCTGCCTCTGTCAACTGTGCATACACATCCGCATCCGTGTTCCGAGGAACACGAATACAACGAGATAAAACCAATCCCAGAACATATACTAGGATCTGGCTTAAACCAAAGCCCGCTAGTAATAACTGCCCGGACAACAAACGTTCATAAGTGCGCGGATGTGAACGAACCCTGTCGCAAAACCTTGCGACCTCTACTCTGTTTTGCCCAAAGGCGAATAGCTCTCTGTGTGGGACTCTAAAGACTCGACACTACGCTGGCAGTGGGTTTAACCACAGGCCGCAAGCGGTACTAGCTGTACGTAACGGTCCCCAGGTAGATGCCGATAAGAAGACTGATGAGATAAACCCATCCGAACTCCTACTGAGCCTGAATGTGACAATCTCCGTACAGTTCGGTCTGTTCGTCTAAGAATATCGCATGGCGGGCCTAGGGGGTGGTAAACGTCAGTCCCCTAATAGCGGTACAAGTCGTGTCGGAGTGTAGCCCAGAACACCCTGAGATAACACTGGAAAACCTACCAGTATATCCCGCTTGCCCTGGCCAGGGACGACTATGTGTAACGGCTCTCCTTGACACAGCGCGATATCAACCCCCAATATCGGGAGAGATGAATCCTGTCTAACTGTTACTGCCTCCAAGTGCTTCGGGAGTGCACGCAACTGCTACCTGTTTGCATGACTCATTTGAGCCGTGGTAGGGTTGCAATCTAAGAACAGTGGGAACACACTCGAGGCGAAGTGACAGTGTCAAGTCAGCGGACTAAGCTGTACTCATGTCACCTAGGAACTGATAACTGACGATAGGTATAGCACCAACCAACAGTTCCCGAAGTGTCCTGTCCAGTGTACTCTTAACCTAACGAGCACCCGCATACTATCTCAAGTACGACGTACTGACGGCTGTGGGACAGACCGTCTCTCCAGCTGGGATGAGAAGCGCATACGCTAGTCTACTCCGGAGTATCGATGCCCCGTCTCGATAATCCTACGACTAGGGACCTGTATAAGGATGTGCTTGTAGATTACCCAGCCCCCACTAGTGTGACTGCCATTACAACGCTGGTAATCAAGCAAAGATCCTAAGGGCTCCACTAATGTGTATAGGCGATATGCTAAAAGAAACACATGCACACATTAAAGTAGAAACAAACCAAGTAGCATACTACCATTTTGAGCAAGATTGTCTATACAACTGTGAATATCCCAAGCTTCCATCAAGTAATATACAAACTAGTATGATACAGTAATGGCCTCTAGGTCATATACACCAACAATCTCCCACTTGCACTAAGGCCATGTACTGGCGTATCGAAGACCTATCATCTCGATCAACCGCTCGAACTGAGTCTGGGGTAAGGCCTTCGTGAATGGATCTGCAGTGTTATCTCCTGTAGCAACCCTCCGAACCTCGATCTCCCGGCGATCCACGATCTCCCTGATCAGGTGATACCGTCTCAAGATGTGTCTGGACTTCTGATGGGACCTGGGTTCCTTCGCTAAAGCTATAGCCCCGTTGTTGTCACAATACAGAGGTACTGGATCAACAATGGACGGAACCACCTGAAGTTCTGTCAAGAACTTCCTCATCCAGACGGCTTCTTTTGCGGCATCAGATGCAGCGATATATTCCGCTTCCATCGTCGAGTCAGCAACGGTTTCCTGTTTGGAACTCTTCCAACACACCTCCCCTCCATTGAGGGTAAAGACATAACCCGACATGGACTTGGAGTCATCCTTGTCACTCTGGAAGCTGGAGTCAGCAAAGGCCTCGATCTGGAGGTCTTTTCTGCCGTAAACCAAAAACATGTCCTTAGTCTTTCTCAGGTACTTCAGAATGTTCTTTACCGCTATCCAGTGCTTCTCCCCAGGGTTTGACTGATACCGGCTTACCACACTCAGTGCATAAGCTACATCTGGTCTGGTACACAACATCGCATACATTATAGAGCCCAGAAGCGTAGGGTATAATAGACATGCGATCCCTTTCCAAATCAGTCTTGGGAGACATCTCTTTGGAGAGGGTGATACCGTGACAAGCCAGTAAATTACCGCGATTGGAATCTTCCATACTGAATCTTTTCAGTATGGTGCCGATGTACCTGGACTGTGAAAGTCCTAATATCCTCTTGGATCTATCACGATGGATCCGGATCCCCAGAATATAAGAGGCATCACCCAGGTTTTTCATGGAGAACCTGTGTGACAAGAACCCTTTGACAGATTGTAGTATAGGAATGCCATTTCCTATCAAGAGAATGTCATCCACGTATAAAACGAGGAATACGATAGTTCGTGCTACAATTTTACTATAGATGCATGGTTCATCTGGATTTTTGATAAAGCCAAATTCTTTGACTGTCTCATCAAAACCGATGTTCCAACTCCGCGATGCCTGCTTTAGTCCATAAATGGACTTAAGCAACTTGCACACTTTCCCGCTGCTCCCACTCTTAATGAAACCCTCTGGCTGGTCCACATAGACACACTCCTCTAAATTTCTATTTAGAAAAGCGGTCTTTACGTCCATCTGCCAAATCTCATAATCGTGGAAGGCAGCAATGGCAAGAAGGATCCGAATGGATTTGAGCATAGCCACTGGAGAAAAGGTTTCGTCATAGTCCAAACCAGGTCTTTGATGAAAACCCTTTGCAACAAGTCTAGCCTTATAGGTCTCAACCTGTCCATCTACACCAATCTTCCTTTTGAAGATCCATTTGCAGCCTACTAGTTTTACCCCTTCTGGAGCAACGTCCAAAGTCCATACTTTGTTGGTGTACATGGACTCCATTTCGGTCTGCATTGCATCCAGCCATTTTACCGAGTCAAAGCTCTGAATGGCCTGCTAGAAGCTAGTCGGCTCATCATTATCAATGATGCAATCCTCTCTATCCCCGTCTATGAGAAAACCGTAGTATCTCTTGGGCGGATGAGACTGCCTACTACTCCTGCGGAGCGGCGCAGGAATGTCCTGTTCTTTCGAACCCTCTGGTTCTACTAAGCTTTCAGTAATAGCTTGTGGTTCTGGAATTTCTTCCAGTTCTATTGCGCTCCCACTTATCTGATTTTCCAAAAATTCAATTTCCAAGAAGCAGACATGACGAGAAACAAAAACCTTTTGTTCCTCTGCGCAATAGAAGAAATATCCTTTGGAGTTCTTTGGATATCCCACAAACTTGCACTGTACTGAGCGTGCCTCGAGTTTGTCCGCATGCAGCTTTTTGACAAAAGCTGGACATCCCTATGTCTTAATGTGCTTAAGATAGGGTTTCTTCCCACTCCACATCTAATATGGTGTGGTAGGCACTATCTTAGTTGGAACTCGGTTCAAAAGGTATGCAGCTGATTCTAGTGCATATCCCCAGAATGATCGCGGCAACTTAGCGTTACTCATCATGGAACGTACCATATCCAATAGGGTTCGGTTCCGTCTCTCCGATACACCATTATGTTGTGGGGTGTATGGAGGAGTAAGTTGAGAGAGAATTCCATTCTCTTTTAGGTAACCCAGGAACTCGGCACTCAAGTATTCACCACCTCGATCAGATCTTAGTGTCTTGATACTTTTGCCTGTTTGTTTTTCTACTTCATTCTTGTATTCCTGGAATTTTTCGAAGGCTTCAGATTTATGTTTCATCAAGAAGACATACCCGTACCTTGAAAAATCATCCGTAAAAGTAATGAAGTAAGAATAACCACTTCGCGCATGTGTAGACATTGGACCGCATACATCGCTGTGTACGAGTCCCAAGAGCTCGCTCGCTCTTACTCCATGTCCAGTAAATGGAGTCTTTGTCATCTTTCCTTTGAGACAGGATTGAAAAGTTGCATATGATTGATATTCGAACGGATCCAAATATCCTTCTGTATGTAACTTCGTCAACCTTCTCTCATTGATGTGACTGTCACGACCCGAAAGTACGGAACGTGACCGGCACTTAGATTACGAAGCGTCTAGAAATCTAAACCATAAAAGAAGAAAAAGAAGAAAAGAAAAGAAAACAAGTATAAAAACATCAGCAAATTTTACCAAAAATTTCGGCAGAGTCTCCTCTGTAAAAACTGGCCCCAAACGGGTACAACAAGTATAATATACATAAACAATAAAAAGCATCCCCAAACGGGAGCTAGCATCAACGCCAACAGGTGGAAACAACCACAACAAGCATAATAATATACAACGCCAGTAGGCGAGGCTCAAAACTCAAAAGAAAACAAAACCACCAGATCAGAATAATACATGCGCGACTCTAGGGTCGAAATAAAAGACTGGTCCAATAACTTATCAAGTAATACAAATATGGTTGATGGAGCTTACTAGGTACAAATGAATGAATAAAAGTACAATGGTGGTTCGGATACAAGTGAACCAACCTACCGTGCAATTCACCCTGAAGAAAAGATGTGCCAACAAGCTGCCACGGAAACCTGTACATCGAACCAGTAATAAAATTTGGCACAACGGGGGTGAGTTGCCAACTCGTGAGTAGAAGACATCTACGAAAAGAAATCGAATGCACGACGCTATCTTAGGTCATAATAATACACTATTATATCTCAATCATCTAGAATAGCAGGGTAATACTACGTGTAAGTGCAAATACTCCGTGTCGTGTCAGTGCCTCATATAGTACTATGTCATATGAAATGAAATGCATGCACCATGAATGTAAAGTAACAAATCCTGAAATCCAGATATATATGTATGAGAACTCTTTAGCTGTTATCATAGTAAAGTGTGTATAAGCATCTGAAATCTCAACAATGAAATCCATGGAAATCCGTGTCAAGCATCGACACAACACATGTAACCTCAAGTCTCAATATGTCGGGCTCCGTCAGTCCGGATCGGCCCATATCATCAAATCCCACGACAACGGTCGGTATCCTCCGGATATCCGCCGCGCCAGACATCACCGGTAGGTAGCCTTCCCCTGCCAGGCTCATCGTCTACAACTCGATCTTCTTGTCCGGGGGTACCATACCGGGCTCACCATGTACCCGAGACGGTTCATCCACTCCTCGAATCGGGTCTCAAAATCCAACAGAAAACATGAAATACTCATGGTGGACGACACATACATCACGAGAAAACCGCATCTTATTTTAAAAAGAGAAGAGGAGAGAGAGAGAAGTTTTTATATATTTTTGCGGTTTTCCCCAAAAATACAGAAATCTCATAGAAATCCAAATCTCAAAATCATAAGTAACTATATGATAAGTGTCGGCATATGCCCATAATACTGCATGATAACATGAAAATATGAATGCATGAATGTCTAAGTAATGAATATCATGTCTTATACTAACATCAGAGAGTGATCACAATATTATATCGGTTTAGTTGTTAACTGATTCTATCAATAAAAGATAATATGATCTAAAGTGTACGTGACATAGCAATTACCGATGATGATGTGTGTGAGCCGGCAAATTGTAGGGTTCCTAGGCACTCTCAAGAGGTCACACAAGGCATCAACCATGCCAATTTCAAAAATTATGGGTGCCGAGAAACCCTAATACGGATCGTTGACTAGAAGTTTAGGCGAAAAAAGAATCTAGTTAACGACTTAACTAAAGATAAGAAGCTACAACCTTTGTAGATCCGGATATCCACTTCCTTAGCTCCACGTAGACGTCCTCTCGCTGTCCGTCTCGAATCTTAGACTCAATCGTCGGCTTGATCGGAGAAATGGGCGGACTAGGTCGTCGGCTTCGTGCCGAAGATGATCTACGTCGAGGCATCACAAGTTCAAGCTCCGACTTCACAAAGTTGTGAAACTTGTGAAGAAAACACCCAAAACAACTTTGCAAGAGATAGAGGGTGAAGAAATAGGAGGTGGGTTCACTTTAGAATTGGATTTCTCACTTTAGATCTCAAGTTGCCATTGATGGCATCAAGCTTTCTATCTTGAAGAAGAAGATGAAGAAGAAGAAAGAATATGATAAGTTTTTGAAGTAAAATGAAAAATAATCCAATACTTATCATAAGCAAACCATAGTTGAGTGCAGAGAATGTAAGTCCACGTTGCCCACCCCGGTGCTTGCGGGGAGGCGGAAAACATAATAAAAATTGGATTTTTATCAACTATAGGCAACATGGACCAAGCTTTAAGGATCTTTGCTAAACAAAAACTCGCTAAAGCTAACTACAAAGTAGCTAAGTGATGGAAAGGTTATACCTTGAGCTCAAAGTCCTTCTCTCCTTGCTCCTTGGAATGGTAGAAAGAGGTCACCTTGCTTGTCTTCTCCCGTCAAAGAAGGATCCACCCGAAAGCCTCGACCTTTAGCTTCAACTCCAAGCTAGGAGTAACTAGAGTGCAAGAAATTCTAAGACTTGAACCCTAGAAGAGAGTAGAGAAGATCAAGTGAGGGTTTTTCTCAAGCTTTTTGTTTCTCAACACATGAGAGGGAGAGGGCTTGAGAGAGAGGATGAGCAAGAGAGAGAAATGATATGAGAGAATGAAAAATAATTGAGCCATTCTCACTAATATGTGTGAATAATTTTAATTGAATAATTAGCTTGAAAATTGTCATGGTAAATCATGACATGACCATTATCATTTCAATTTTGCAAAGATCAAAGAGCATCTTCCAAAAGAAATGATGATGGTCAAGTTGTCAACAAGGTCAACAAGTCAATGAAGTCAAATTGTCAACAACAACAACCATGCACAATTATTAAGCTAATTATCAATTAACTATAATACACACAAAAGCAATAGGGTTAATAAAATGACAATAGCCATTAACCCTAAACAAGGTCCTCTCCCCCAATCTCAAGCAACTGTGCATACGCACCCGCATTCGTGATCCGAGGAACACGAATACTCTGAGAAAAACCAATCTCAAATCATATACTAGGATCCGGCTTAAACCAAAGCCCGCTAGTATAAACTGTCCGGACAGCAAACATGCACAAGTGCGCGGATGCGAACGAACCCTGTCGCAAAACCATGCGACCTCTACTCATTTTGCCTAAAGGCGAATAGCTCTCTGTGTGGGACTCTAAAGACTCGACACTACGCTGGCAGTGGGTTTAACCACAGACCGCAAGCGGCACTAGCTGTACGTAACGGTCCCCAGGTAGATGTCGATAAGAAGACTGACGAGGTGAACCCCATCTGCACTCCTACTGAGCCTGTATGTGACAATCTCCGTACAGTCCGGTCTGTTCGTCTGATACATCGCATGGCGGGCCTAGGGGGGCGGTGAACGTCAGTCCCCTAATAGCGGTACAAGTCGTGTCGGAGTGTAGCCCAGAACACCCTGAGATAACACTGGAAACCTACCAGTATATCTCGCTTGCCCTGGCCAGGGACTACTCGTGTAATGGCTCTCCTGGACACGGCGCGATGTCAACCCCCAATACCGGGAGAGACGAATCCTGTCTAACCGTCACTGCCTCCAAGTGCTTCGGGACTGCACCCAAAAACTACCTGTTTGCACGACTCCTTTGAGCCGTGGTAGGGTAGTAATCAAAGTGCAGTGGGAACACACTCGAGGCGAAGTGACAGTGTCAAGTCATCGGAATAAGCTGTACTCATGTCACCTGGGAACTGATAACTGACGATAGGTATATTACCAACCAACAGTTCCCGACGAGTCCTGTCCAGTGTACTCATAACCTAACGAGCACCCGCATACTATCTCAAGTACGACGTACTAACGGCTGTGGGACAGACCGTCTCCCACACTGGGATGAGAAGCGCATACGCTAGTCTACTCCGGAGTATCGATGCCCTGTCTCGATAGTCCAACGACCAGGGACTTGTATAAGGATGTGCTTATAGATTACCCAGCTCCCACGAGTGCGAGCGCCATCACAACGCTGGTAATCAAGCAAAGATCCTAAGGGCTCTACTAATATGTATACCAGCAATATGCTAAAAGAAACACATGCTCATATTAAAGCAGAGACAAACCAAGTAGCATACTACCATTTCGAGCAAGATTGTATATACAACTGTGAATATCCCAAGCTTCCATTAAGTAATATACAAACTAGTATGATACAGTAATGGCCTCTAGGGCATATATACTAACAATCTCCCACTTGCACTAAGGCCATGTACTGGCGTATCGAAGACCTATCATCTCGATCAGCCGCTCGAACTGAGTTTGGGGTAGGGCCTTCGTGAGTGGATCTGCAGTGTTATTCTCCGTATTAACTCTCTTCACCTCGATCTCCTGGCGATCTATGATCTCCCTGATCAGGTGGTACCGCCTCAAAATGTGCCTGGACTTCTGATGGGACCTGGGTTCCTTCGCTAAAGCTATAGCTCCGTTGTTGTCGCAATACAGCGGTATTGGATCAACAATGGTAGGAACCACCTGAAGCTCCGTGAGGAACTTCTTCATCCAGACAGCTTCCTTTGCGGCATCGCAAGCAGCTATGTACTCCGCTTCCATTGTTGAGTCTGCAACGGTCTCCTGCTTGGAACTCTTCCAGCAAACCGCCCCTCCATTGAGGGTAAAGACATAACCCGACATGGACTTGGAGTCATCCTTGTCACTCTGGAAGCTGGAGTCAGCAAAGGCCTCGAGCTGGAGGTCTTTTCCGCCATACACCAAGAACATCTCCTTAGTCCTTCTCAGGTACTTGAGAATGTTCTTTACCGCTATCCAGTGTTTCTCCCCTGGGTTTGACTGATACCGGCTTACAACGCTCAATGCGTATGCTACATCTGGTCTGGTACACAACATCGCATACATTATAGAGCCTACCGCAGAAGCGTAGGGTATAATAGACATGCGATCCCTTTCCAAATCAGTCTTGGGAGACATCTCTTTGGAGAGGGTGATCCCGTGACAAGCCGGTAGATTACCGCGCTTGGAATCTTCCATACTGAACCTTTTCAGTATGGTGTCAATGTACCTTGACTGTGAAAGTCCCAACATCCTCTTAGATCTATCACGATAGATCTGGATCCCCAGAATGTAGTTGGCATCGCCCAGGTCCTTCATGGAGAACCTCTGCGACAAGAATCCTTTGACTGACTGTAGCATAGGAATATCATTTCCTATTAGGAGAATGTCATCTACGTACAAGACGAGGAATACCACAGTTCTCCCTACAATCTTACTGTAAATGCATGGTTCATCTGGGTTTTTGATAAAGTCGAATTATTTGACAGTATCATCAAAGCAGATGTTCCAACTCCGCGATGCCTGCTTAAGTCCATAAATGGACTTGAGCAACTTGCACACTCTACCGTTGCTCCCACTCTGATTGAATCCCTCTGGCTGATCCATATAGACGCACTCTTCCAAATTTCCATTTAGGAAAGCCGTCTTTACGTCCATCTGCCAGATTTCATAATCGTGGAAGGCAGCAATGGCAAGAAGGATCCGAATGGATTTCAGCATAGCCACTGGAGAAAAGGTCTCGTCATAGTCCAAACCAGGTCTTTGACGAAAACCCTTTGCTACAAGTCTAGCTTTATAGGTCTCAACCTGCCCATCTACACCAATCTTCTTTCTGAAGATCCATTTGCAGCCTACGGGTTTTACCCCTTCTGGTGCAAAGTCCAAAGTCCAAACTTTGTTGGTGTACATGGACTCCATCTCGGCCCGCATTGCATCCAGCCATTTTACTGAGTCACCGCTCTGAATGGCTTGCTGGAAGCTAGTAGGCTCACCATGATCCATAGTGCAATCCTCTCTATCCCCGTCAATGAGAAAACCGTAGTATCTCTCGGGCGGATGAGACTGCCTACTACTCCTGCGGAGTGGCGCTGGGATGTCCTGTTCTTTCGAACCTTCTGGTTCTACCAAGCTTTCAGTAATAGCTTGTGGTTCTGGAATTTCTTCCAGTTCTATTGCGCTCCCACTTATCTGATTTTCCAAAAACTCAGTTTCCAAGAAGCGGGCATGACGAGAAACAAAAACCTTTTGTTCCTCTGCGTAATAGAAAAGATACCCCTTGGAGTTCTTTGGGTATCCCACAAACTTACACTGTACCGAACGTGCCTCGAGCTTGTCCGCATGCTGCTTTTTTACAAAAGCTGGACACCCCCATGTCTTAAAGTGTTTAAGACTGGGTTTCTTCCCACTCCACATCTGATATGGTGTGGTAGGCACTGACTTAGTAGGAACTTGGTTCAAAAGATATGCAGCTGTTTCTAGTGCATAACTCCAGAAGGATCGCGGCAACTCAGCCTTACTCATCATGGAACGAACCATATCCAATAGGGTTCGATTCCTCCTTTCCGATACACCGTTGTGTTGTGGTGTGTATGGGGGAGTAAGTTGAGAGAGAATTCCATTCTCTTTTAAGAAGCCCAGAAACTCGGCACTCAAGTATTCGCCACCTCGATCAGATCTCAGTGTCTTGATACTTTTGCCTGTTTGTTTTTCAACTTCATTCTTGTATTCCTGAAATTTCTCAAAGGCCTCGGATTTGTGCTTCATTAAGAAGACATGCCCATACCTAGAGAAATCATCTGTGAAAGTAATGAAGTATGAATAACCACTTCGCGCATGTGTAGACATTGGACCACACACATCACTGTGTATGAGTCCCAAGAGCTCGCTCGCTCTTTCTCCGTGTCCAGTGAACGGAGTCTTTGTCATCTTTCCCATGAGACATGATTCACAAGTGGCAAAAGACTGGTACTCGAACGGATCTAAGTATCCTTCTTTATGTAACTTTGTTAACCGTGTCTCATTAATGTGACCCAGTCTACAATGCCATAAGAAAGCCTGATTTAATTCCGGAGACTTTCTTTTAAGTGTGTTCTGGACACTGAAGACCTGAGCTTGATTCAAAACGTATATACCGTATTTCAATGTACCTGACCCAATCAGCACTTGATTTAGGTGGATGTTTACTACATCGCTTACAAAAGTAAAATCATATCCTTCCTTAGAAAGTAAGGATACAGATATGATGTTACAAGTCGCACCTGGCACATAAAAACAGTCACGCAGAATCAATATCTGCCCAGTTGTCAGTCCTAGATGATATTCCCCTACGGATTCAGCATACATGCTCATTCCGTTAGCAACCCTAAGAGTCATATCACCTTTCCTGATAACCCTACGGTTTCTCAAAGCCTGTAACGAATTACAGATATGAGATCCTGATCCGGTATCCAATACCCAGGAAGTAGGGTTAACTGACATACAGTTCTCAATCACAAACACACCCGAAGCCGAAGCCACAACATGCTTCGAATTCTGGCTACTGGCTTTACAAGCCCTGCAATCCTTCTGTCCATGTTCATTCCCGTAACAATAGGAACATCCTTCTTTTACAACATCTGTTCCTGAAACTTCTGCCCTTCCCTTTCTTTCTACTTTCCTAGTTTCCTTTAGGGTAGTAGGCAGAGACTGTTGAACTGAGTCAGCATCTGACCTGTTCTTCAACGTGGTCTTCAGGTCCGAGAGATCAAAAGAGCTGGTCTCTGTAAGGACGTTGCCCCCTACAGATGACCCGATAGCCAACCTCGCTGGAAGCAATTCGTTCGAGGTCTCATATCTTGCGATACGAGATTGCTCTCCATATAAAACTTTGTTATGGAGGAAGATAGAAGCTGAGTCCATCTTCTCGTGCTGCCTCTGGTATATACCATCAACTGAGGCTAACATGAGGCACTTGGCTTTCGCACAGTCTTCTTCCGATGTCCTACGAATATCAATATCCGTGACAGGGGAAACTGGACCTGAGACGGCAGGGGTTGGATCAGTTAAGAGGTGTCCCAGCTTGTCCTGGGCAATGGACATCTGGAAAGACCTTTGCCAGTCATAACAGTCAGATTCAGTCATCTTATTATCTAGATGTAACCTAGGTGCGGTCACTGGGTCGCTGCAATTAAGAGAGAGAAAAGAAAACACTTAGCATGATGCTCTTGCAAGTTTAGATTGGTTTTTAATTTATCTAAACAGGATGGCTCCCACTGTCTCTCGAATCCCTTCTCAAACCGTAAAGAAAGGATTAGTCAGGATCAATCTCACCGTACAATACTTGCTTAACCGTTCAGCCAGGCCAGTGTCGGTACTTCGAGGGAGGTTTTCCAACGCTTTCGCGAAGTTCCTTAATTAAGTAACCTCTTTTCCCTGTGGGCGTAGCCCCGCTAACACCTTTCTAGGCACCTACTAGGTTTATAGCATTGATCGTTAAGTGAGGGTTTTCCCGAGGAGTAGCATATACTCACAGTAGGATCGGGATCCAAATATCATCGCGTGATAAAACCGAAGGAATCCTACCAGAATCATCACACTCCAAATGGTATGCAGCGCTAGCAAGTTTCAGTACTTTTGAAACTCCCGATGTAGATTTTTGCCCCATGCTCTTATGACCTTGACTAAGGCCAACAAATCATAAGTCACATGTCAAGTTCTACCCGTCGTTATCCAGGTTAATTTGAACCCACCCGTATATACCCTTGACTATGGCCAACAAAGCAATACGACTGTCCCAAACCAACGCATTCTATCTATGCAACATATGAATACCCACCAGCTACCAAACACTGTGCCTTGACTAAGGCCAACAAACACAGCTTGAATACTGTTGAATATTTATATGAAACGACGGAGGGCTACGGATGGTTTTGGCGAAACCGTGAACGTAGTGAACTTGATATAGTCGATGGAACGAGATAGCTTTTAAAAGGAGTGGTTCAAGCTCCGCGTTTAAAATGCTTATTTTTGAAAAGAACCGAGTGGTTTTCAAAGTGTTCCAATCGACTTTTACTTGGTTTATTTTCTTGCATTAGTTCTTTTAATGCATCCCATCATTTAATCCTACCATTGCAGAAAACAACCAAAATATAACGTACGCTTATGCCATTCGCATTCGCCACGGGGCCCCGTCATCACCCGTTAGGTTACTTAACTAACGACAGAGCGGGGGCAGGGCTAGCGCGGCTGTAAAACATAAGTAACGCCTAAATAGTTATTATATATATATAGCAATGATAGACATTACAGATCACAGATGAATACATTGGATATACTAGGAATCCGCAATGCGTTCGAGCCTGCAACGTAAAGCGGATTACACGGTCGCGGTGAATAGCCAATACCCTACCCAAGACCCCTACGGGTGCGGCAAACTACCCGCCAAGCACCCGAAGCGAAGCAACCTCCCTCACCACCGTGAGTAGGCCACTCGGCACTTCGAGATACCCGGTAGTTTGTGCACCCCCTCCATGGGTCTATCCTAGGAGCAAAAACAGTAAAAAGAATTATACAATGACGGCTACAACCCCGACCCGGTTGTGCGGCCATACAAATAATATTATTACATCAATTTACATGTTACAAATGAATGAAAGAAAAATAACGCTCATCTCACATCCACCCCGGCTATTCACCCGCGACAATCCAATCCATTCATATCCACAAACCAACAACAATCACAGATCACAGAGATGTATAACCCCGACTAATCGACTTATAGCGATTAGTCGACGTTCAATACATGCAAGCATCACAGATATAACCGATATAGTTAAAGTGTAGTGAAATTCCGGAAAAATACGGATTTATAGGCCCCCAAAAGTAAATTTTAGTTCTGGAAAATCTGGGCACATATAACATATCCTAAAAATCACAAAACCAACATAGAAACACACTGCACCAAAATCGAGGCAGAGAGGAGACAAGACGGCCGCGGATGCGCGGCACAATAGCTTCCTATTGCCGCGGATCCGTGGCCATTTGGTCGACTCTCTGTCTCGTTTTTGGTGGTGTTCTTAACAAAACCCTGAGATAATTTTTGGTGTATAACAAATTTTATTTTGACCAGAAAAAAAATTAACAGAAACTTAGGGTTTTGCGAGTTTGGTTTTTCGATTTTCCGGTTTCGAAACTTCGTTACACTTAACTACTTAGCTAGTTTATGTTTAGTTAGTCTCTGATACCACTGTAAGTCCACGTTGCCCACCCCGGTGCTTGCGGGGAGGCGGAAAACATAATAAAAATTGGATTTTTATCAACTATAGGCAACATGGACCAAGCTTTAAGGATCTTTGCTAAACAAAAACTCGCTAAAGCTAACTACAAAGTAGCTAAGTGATGGAAAGGTTATACCTTGAGCTCAAAGTCCTTCTCTCCTTGCTCCTTGGAATGGTAGAAAGAGGTCACCTTGCTTGTCTTCTCCCGTCAAAGAAGGATCCACGCGAAAGCCTCGACCTTTAGCTTCAACTCCAAGCTAGGAGTAACTAGAGTGCAAGAAATGCTAAGATTTGAACCCTAGAAGAGAGTAGAGAAGATCAAGTGAGGGTTTTTCTCAAGCTTTTTGTTTCTCAACACATGAGAGGGAGAGGGCTTGAGGGAGAGGATGAGCAAGAGAGAGAAATGATATGAGAGAATGAAAAATAATTGAGCCATTCTCACTAATATGTGTGAATAATTTTAATTGAATAATTAGCTTGAAAATTGTCATGGTAAATCATGACATGACCATTATCATTTCAATTTTGCAAAGATCAAAGAGCATCTTCCAAAAGAAATGATGATGGTCAAGTTGTCAACAAGGTCAACAAGTCAATGAAGTCAAATTGTCAACAACAACAACCATGCACAATTATTAAGCTAATTATCAATTAACTATAATACACACAAAAGCAATAGGGTTAATAAAATGACAATAGCCATTAACCCTAAACAAGGTCCTCTCCCCCAATCTCAAGCAACTGTGCATACGCACCCGCATTCGTGATCCGAGGAACACGAATACTCTGAGAAAAACCAATCTCAAATCATATACTAGGATCCGGCTTAAACTAAAGCCCGCTAGTATAAACTGTCCGGACAGCAAACGTGCACAAGTGCGCGGATGCGAACGAACCCTGTCGCAAAACCATGCGACCTCTACTCATTTTGCCTAAAGGCGAATAGCACTCTGTGTGGGACTCTAAAGACTCGACACTACGCTGGCAGTGGGTTTAACCACAGACCGCAAGCGGCACTAGCTGTACGTAACGGTCCCCAGGTAGATGTCGATAAGAAGACTGACGAGGTGAACCCCATCTGCACTCCTACTGAGCCTGTATGTGACAATCTCCGTACAGTCCGGTCTGTTCGTCTGATACATCGCATGGCGGGCCTAGGGGGGCGGTGAACGTCAGTCCCCTAATAGCGGTACAAGTCGTGTCGGAGTGTAGCCCAGAACACCCTGAGATAACACTGGAAACCTACCAGTATATCTCGCTTGCCCTGGCCAGGGACTACTCGTGTAATGGCTCTCTTGGACACAGCGCGATGTCAACCCCCAATACCGGGAGAGACGAATCCTGTCTAACCGTCACTGCCTCCAAGTTCTTCGGGACTGCACCCAAAAACTACCTGTTTGCACGACTCCTTTGAGCCGTGGTAGGGTAGTAATCAAAGTGCAGTGGGAACACACTCGAGGCGAAGTGACAGTGTCAAGTCATCGGACTAAGCTGTACTCATGTCACCTGGGAACTGATAACTGACGATAGGTATATTACCAACCAACAGTTCCCGACGAGTCCTGTCCAGTGTACTCGTAACCTAACGAGCACCCGCATACTATCTCAAGTACGACGTACTAACGGCTGTGGGACAGACCGTCTCCCACACTGGGATGAGAAGCGCATACGCTAGTCTACTCCGGAGTATCGATGCCCTGTCTCGATAGTCCAACGACCAGGGACCTGTATAAGGATGTGCTTATAGATTACCCAGCTCCCACGAGTGCGAGCGCCATCACAACGCTGGTAATCAAGCAAAGATCCTAAGGGCTCTACTAATATGTATACCAGCAATATGCTAAAAGAAACACATGCTCATATTAAAGCAGAGACAAACCAAGTAGCATACTACCATTTCGAGCAAGATTGTATATACAACTGTGAATATCCCAAGCTTCCATTAAGTAATATACAAACTAGTATGATACAGTAATGGCCTCTAGGGCATATATACTAACAGAGAATAGACCATGGTTACTTGGATGGGTTAGGGTTAAGCATGAAGACAAGAATGGTTAAGAAGTCAAAGCTTCATGAAGCTTCAACTAGAAACAAAGAAAGCCACCATTCTCATCTTTATCTTTTCCAAATAAATAAATAAACAAATAAATAAATAAATGAATATGCAAAACCCTAATTATCAAATTAACCATGGATTAATTCTATACACTTAACTAAATGATCAAGTATCATCAAACATGATACAAATATGTGCACAAAAGTATATCACATATACTTTTGCACATCAAGTGAGAAAATCCATATAAAGTGAACTAATACTAGCTAATGCAAAGTAATATATCAAATATATAATTATACATTAAATCATTAAATCAACACTTGACTTAACGATCTGGTCATATCGCATATAACCGACTAGTATTCTATGTATCGGCTTATCGAATCAATGATTCGATAACTAGGTCATATCGAATATAACCAATCGATACATCCATCGCGAGAATGAAATACGGTATCACATACACGCATTATTCTCGGTCCTGCACATATCTCATATGCGCTCCTATTTCGTTTCGCTTGAGCCAGGAAACCTCTGTGTAGGACTCTAAAGATTCGTCAATACGCCGGTAGCAGATGATGATCATATCAAGCACCCACAAGCCGCAAGAGGTCTGCTAAACGTAACGGCCATCTGGGTATTGAGCGATCAGAAGATCGACTAGCTAGCCCGCTCACACTCCTGTGAATCCAACCAGTAACACTTACCGTACAGTCCGGTCTGTTCGTCTGATATGTCGCATATCAAGTCTAGGGGTGGTATACGTCAGACCCCAATAACCGATAAGTCGTGCCAATGTGAGGCTCATAACGGGTCGAGAAACTACTGGTAACACTTACCAGCAAATCTATGATCAGCCCTGGCCAGGGACTTCCCTGTTACGGGCACTCGAGCACAGCGCAACATCAACCCCCAATACCGGGAGAGACGAAACCCCTCCTATCGCTCATTGCCTCCATGTGACTCGGGACTGTACCGAAAGACCACCGTTTTGCACGCCCTCATGGACGTGGTAAGGTGGAGATCAAAGCACAGTGGGAATCACACAAGACTCTATGACGATCTCGGGTCTACAGACTAACCTGTACAAGTGTCACCAGAGAACTGCCATCTGACGTGAGGTATAATACCATCTGGGAGTTCTCGGCGAGTCCGTCCAGTGTACCCAGTCTCCACTGAGCACCCGTATACCATCTCTGATGTCAAACACCAATGGATATGGGATCATCCATCGCCCATCTCATGGGTCGAGAAGCGTATACGCTAGTCTACACTGGTATATCGATGCCCCGTCTCGATACACCTACGACTAGGGACCTTGAAGGATGTACCTATGGACTACCATGTCCCCACTAGTATGATCTGTATCATAGTCCAGGTAGTCAAGTACACATCCTAAGGGCTTTACCAACATGTAACTATAAGACAGTATAAAGAGACAAGTGTACATGTTAAGATAAAGAGTAACCAGATAGCATACTATCATGTCGAGCAAGAAAGTCATCTCTATATATATGTCCAAGCATCCAATATAATATACATCATCTGTACAATACTGGCCTCTAGGGCATACATACAACTAACAATCTCCCACTTGCACTAGGGCCAGCTGCTGTAGTATCGCATACCGAGCATCCCGAAGAGTCTCTCAAACTGTATCTGGGGAATGGCCTTCGTGAGTGGATCCGCCGTGTTGTTCTTCGTGTCAACCCTCCTGACCTCGATCTCCCGGCGATCAACTATCTCCCGGATCAGGTGATACCGCCTCAGAATATGCCTGGATCGCTGATGGGACCTGGGTTCCTTGGCCAAAGCCACCGCTCTATTGTTATCGCAATACAAAGGTATTGGATGCTCAATGGATGGAACCACTCCAAGTTCAGTAATGAACTTCTTGATCCAGACAGCCTCTTTAGCAGCATCGTTGGCAGCGATGTATTCAGCCTCCATCGTCGAGTCTGCCACGGTTTCCTGCTTGGAACTCTTCCAGCTAACCGCCCCTCCGTAAAGGGTAAAGACAAAACCCGACTGTGACTTAGAGTCGTCCTTATCACTCTGGAAGCTCGAATCGGTAAAGGACTCCACTTGGAGTTCTCCGTTACCATACACCAAGAGCATCTCTTTAGTCCTTCGTAAGTACTTGAGAATGCTCTTCACAGCTGTCCAGTGACTCTCTCCAGGATCAGCTTGATACCTGCTCACTACACTTAGTGAGTATGCTACATCGGGTCTGGTACATAGCATCGCATACATGATAGAGCCTACAGCCGAAGCATAGGGTATCCCTTGCATGCGAGCTCTCTCCAAATCAGTCTTGGGAGACATCTCTTTGGAGAGAGTGACTCCAGAGATCGTAGGCAAGTTTCCACGCTTGGATTCTTCCATACTAAATCTCTTTAGTATGGTGTCAATGTACCTGGATTGCGACAATCCCAAAATCCGTTTGGATCTATCTCTATAGATCCTAATTCCCAATATGCAGGAGGCATCACCAAGATCTTTCATTGAGAATCTTTGTGATAAGAAGAGCTTGACCGATTGCAGCATAGGAATATCATTTCCTATCAAGAGTATGTCGTCCACGTACAATACGAGGAAGACAACCTTACTCTCTGCCACCTTCTTGTAAATACAAGGTTCATCTGGGTTTTTGACGAAATCAAACTCTTTGATAACGACGTCAAAGCAGATGTTCCAACTCCGCGATGCTTGCTTTAATCCATAAATGGATTTAAGCAGCTTGCACACCTTCCCGCTGCTCCCACTGTCTACGAAGCCCTCTGGCTGAGTCATGTACACGCACTCTTCTAAATCACCATTTAGAAAGGCGGTCTTAACATCCATTTGCCAGATTTCGTAGTCATGATACGCAGCGATGGCAAGCATGATCCGGATGGATTTAAGCATAGCCACTGGAGAAAAGGTTTCGTCATAGTCCACACCTGGTCTTTGACGAAAACCTTTTGCAACAAGTCTAGCTTTGAAAGTCTCCACTTTCCCATCTACACCAAGTTTTTTCTTGAAGATCCACTTGCTCCCAATGGGTTTTACCCCTTCAGGAGCAACTTCCAAAGTCCATACTTTATTGGTGTACATGGATTCCATCTCGGACCGCATAGCATCCAGCCATTTCACTGAGTCCCTACTCGTGATGGCCTGCTCGAAGCTAGTTGGGTCATCATCCTCCATGATGCAATCCTCGCTCCCTCCATCCATGAGAAAACCGTATTATCTCTCAGGCTGGCGAGGAACCCTACTAGATCGGCGGAGAGGCTGAGGTTCATTGGGAACTACTGAATCTTCTGGTTCCACTAAATCTTCAGTTACGGTTTGTGTATCTGGAACTTCTTCCAGCTCTACCACTTTGCCACTAATTTCTTTTTCAAGGAATTCCTTTTCTAAAAAGGTGGCATGTTGAGCAACAAACACTTTTTGTTCCTCACTGTGGTAGAAAAAATACCCATAGGAGTTCTTTGGATATCCCACAAACTTGCAAAGAACTGACCATGCCTCGAGCTTGTCCGGATTTTGTCTTTTGACATAGGCTGGACAACCCCATATCTTAACTCGTTTAAGATATGGCCTCTTCCCACTCCATATCTCATATGGTGTGGTAGGTACAGATTTAGATGGAACTTGATTCAATAGGTATGCTGCTGTCTCCAGTGCATATCCCCAGAAGGAAATAGGTAACTCAGCTGTGCTCATCATAGAGCGCACCATATCTAATAGGGTGCGGTTCCTCCGTTCTAATACACCGTTGTGCTGTGGTGTATATGGAGGAGTCAGCTGAGAGAGAATCCCATTCTCTTTTAGGAAGTCCAGGAATTCATTGCTTAAGTATTCACCTCCTCGATCAGATCGAAGGATTTTAATACTTTTTCCGGTTTGGTTCTCGACTTTTTGTTTATATTCTCTAAATTTCTCAAAAGCTTCTGATTTGTGTTTCATCAGGAACACATATCCGAATCTAGAGAGATCGTCAGTGAATGTAATGAAGTACGAAGAACCATCCCTGGCATGTGTAGACATGGGACCGCATACATCACTATGTATCAGTCCCAAGAGTTCGGTAACTCTTTCTCCGTGTCCCGTAAACGGAGTTTTGGTCATCTTGCCTTTGAGACATGACTGGCAAGTGTCATAAGATGAAAATTCGAATGGTTTCAAATATCCATCCTTATGCAACTTAGCCAGTCGTGTCGCATTGATGTGACCCAGTCTACAATGCCACAAGAAGGATTCATTCAGGTCTGAACTCTTGCTCTTGTGTGTGTTTGTTATACTCAGAACTGTTGATTGGTTTAGAACATAAATGCCATTGCACAACGTGCCTGATCCAACCAACTTTTGGTTACGGAAAATGTTCATAACATTATCCTGTAATACAAAATTATATCCCTCTTTACTCAATAAAGAAACCGATATAATGTTGCATATCAGGTTCGGCATGTAATAACATTCGTTCAGAACCAATGTATTACCAGTTGGTAATACAAGGTGATATTCCCCGATAGTCTTAGCTGCAACAATTGCACCATTTCCAACTCTAATGTCTTTATCACCTTCTCCAAGTTCTCTACCTTTCCTAAGCCCATGTAACTGATTACATATATGGGATCCTGACCCGGTATCTAATACCCAGGACGTGGAGCAAATGGAGAAACAATTCTCTGTAACGAATACACCCGAAGAAAATGCATCAACATGTACTTTCTTCATTCGGGTGGCATGGGAATCCTGGTATTCCCCTATATCCTGTTCAGTCCTATAACTCTTATAGGTAAGAACGGAACCAATGTTCTCCAGCACAGTATAACATGCGGGTTCGGTCAATACATCCATATTATTATCTTTATTAGGGCATGAAATGGTCGCTACCTGGAGAGAGAGAGAAGAAAACACTTTAGCGTATGCTCGTGCAAGATCAGATTGGTTATTATCTTATCTAATCAGGATGGCTCCCACTGCTTTTTATCAAATCTTCCTTCAAACCGTAAAAGGAAAGACTAGCCGGGATTAATTACACACTACAAGTTCGCCAGTCTTTCAGCCAGGCCAGTGTCGGTACTTTGAGGGAGGTCCCTCGTGCTTTCGCACGAACCTAATTAATGTAAACCTCGTTTTCCCAGAGGCGTAACCTCGTTAACACCTTTCTAGACACCTACTTGATCGGCTAATTGTAATGTGTAAAACTCTCCCAGGAGTAACTCTTACTCGCAGTGGGTATCGGGATCCAACTATCTCATAGAAGGTATGCAATCTCATTGCAAATTTCAACACTTGAAATTCCTGATAATATTTTTCCCCTAGCGTCCTATGACCTTGACAAAGGCCAACAAATCATAGCATGCTGGTCAAGTTCAACCCGTCATTTCTTGATTGAATCAAACCCACCCACACGGCCCTTGACAAAGGCCAACAAGGTCGCACGACTACCCTGAAACAATCTGCATCATATGCATAAGTAGATAATCACTATTCAGCTACCGCACACTACGCCTTGACAAAGGCCAACAAACGCAGCACGAATACTAAACAGTTCTTATCTGAAATGACGGAGGGCTACGACAGGTTTTTCTGAAAACCTATTGCGTAATGAACTTGATATCGTTGTAGAATCAAATGAAGTTTTTGAAATGGAGTGATTTTGAGGCTCTTCTAGTTTTGTTAAAGGAGTCATTCCCGGTGAAGGGATCGTCGGTCCTTTCCTCGTCGAATGAGGTACGGGATATATCATATATATCACTGTGCAAAGCAAAACTCAAAAAACAATCAAAAGCAAACCGAGTGTGTAGCATTTGCCAGTTATTGCTAAAGGAGTCACTCCCGGTGAAGGGATCTCGGTCCTTTCCTCATCGAATAAGGTGCAGGGTATATCATATATACCGCTATGCAAAGCAAGAACTGTAGCTACCTGTTTTGTTTAAAATTTGATTCTACAACATCTTAGGTTTCTTTTCTTTCATTAATCATATTAATGAAGTCCCATCATTTAAATACCTAAACATTACAGATAAATACGACGTACACTTATGCCATCCGCATTCGCCTCGATGTCCCCTCGTGCACCGTTAGGTTAGGTAACTAACGGCAGAGCAGGGCAGGGCTAGTGCGGGTGCAAAACATAAGTAACGTCTATATAATATATCATATATACTATATAAAGTATCTATCACAGAACATCACAAGATCACATCACAGATATCGCAGCAGAAGAAACATATGAAACATTGGATATACTAGGACGTCCGTGTTTTCAATACGAGCCAGTATAAAACACGGATTCCACGGTCGTGATGAATAGCCAATCCCACACCCCTAGACCCTTACGAGAGCGGCAAGCAACCCTACCAATTCTAGGGTTAGGAGACCCGGACTCGACTCCTCGAGATGGTCTCCCACTGAACCCTAGAACCCGGTTACTTGTGCTCCCCTCCTTGGGTCTATCCTAATGCGGAAAAGTAAATAATATACAAAGGGTGACAGCTTCCGCAACCTGGAAGTGCCCCAAATAAAAGAATATTACATACAAGTTTTTACATGAATGAAAATGAAAAACACTCATCTCATATAAAAACCCCCGGCTATTCAAACACGGCAATCCAATATAACATATCCAGCAACACATAACATCACATGTCATCAACGTAAGTAAATATGCGCATCCCAATTGTCGTTGACATATAGCAACGAAACCGGCGATATCACATATTACACTTACGGTCACAGAAAAGAAAGTGTAAAACTACAACAGTTGGAATCCGCAATCTCTTTAGACATCACATGCCTAATCAAAATGAAATACTTAGACATCACACGCCTAACAGTTATAAACCCCGCATTTTAGTCTCATTATCGAAAACTCTTTTCAATATCAAATGAAACTAAACTGCTAGATTTATATCATTCATTCAGTTATCTCATAACTGTTTGTGAATTCCAATTATTGTATCCCATTCCGGATAAATTGAATATATTAAACTTTCCGATCGAACATTCGAACACCCAAGTTTTCCCGAAACCGTTCAACACATGAAATAGGTTCAAAGACATTTACTTCATGCCTCAGTACCAACGGTCCAGCCGTAGAAGGGTCAAGCCAACGCCTCACATGTGGCACGCCGTACTGCCCCAAACCCGAAGGTTCAAAGGGCAGTTCAAGACGGTCACATAATCGAGTTAAGGTTTGTTGTCTTCTAGAGAGACCATCGCATTACTTGCTTTACTTAGAACGTCCTTAAACCACACAAAAATCCAACACTTGGATATTTTCCGGCAGGGGAAAAGTTGGGTATTTATATCCGGTCGAACTTTTTAACATATTCTAAAGTCATCCGGAAAAACACAAAGACGAAATTTGATAATCCGATCGAAACATCGAAGCTCTAAAACACCCCAGAAAATTCAACTCTTGAATAAATATTAAAAATACCCATAAAACTCAGCTGCTGAAATGATGAATTACTGTGCAAAGGAGGAGGGATGACGTCATCATTAGGCCGCGGAACCGCCGCACATTCTACTGTTCATTGGAAAAAAATTTGCACTGTAATTCTTAGAATTCCCTGCTGAATTTTTTAAGCATTTTTAATCTTGGAAAAACCCAGTTTTTAGAAAAAGTCCAGAGAGCATGATGTGTTAGGGTTTCGATGTGTATTCGGGTTTCAAACGTCGTCTAGACTTCGCCTAAGGCTCTAGCTAGGCTCTGATACCACTGTAGGGTTCCTAGGCACTCTCAAGAGGTCACACAAGGCATCAACCATGCCAATTTCAAAAATTATGGGTGCCGAGAAACCCTAATACGGATCGTTGACTAGAAGTTTAGGCGAAAAAAGAATCTAGTTAACGACTTAACTAAAGATAAGAAGCTACAACCTTTGTAGATCCGGATATCCACTTCCATAGCTCCACGTAGACGTCCTCTCGCTGTCCGTCTCGAATCTTGGACTCAATCGTCGGCTTGATCGGAGAAATGGGCGGACTAGGTCGTCGGCTTCATGCCGAAGATGATCTACGTCGAGGCATCACAAGTTCAAGCTCAGACTTCACAAAGTTGTGAAACTTGTGAAGAAAACACCCAAAACAACTTGGCAAGAGGTAGAGGGTGAAGAAATAGGAGGTGGGTTCACTTTAGAATTGGATTTCTCACTTTAGATCTCAAGTTGCCATTGATGGCATCAAGCTTTCTATCTTGAAGAAGAAGATGAAGAAGAAGAAAGAATATGATAAGTTTTTGAAGTAAAATGAAAAATAATCCAATACTTATCATAAGCAAACCATAGTTGAGTGTAGAGAATAGACCATGGTTACTTGGATGGGTTAGGGTTAAGCATGAAGGCAAGAATGGTTAAGAAGTCAAAGCTTCATGAAGCTTCAACTAGAAACAAAGAAAGCCACCATTCTCATCTTTATCTTTTCCAAATAAATAAATAAACAAATAAATAAATAAATGAATATGCAAAACCCTAATTATCAAATTAACCATGAATTAATTCTATACACTTAACTAAATGATCAAGTATCATCAAACATGATACAAATATGTGCACAAAAGTATATCACATATACTTCTTGCACATCAAGTGAGAAAATCCATATAAAGTGAACTAATACTAGCTAATGCAAAGTAATATATCAAATATATAATTATACATTAAATCATTAAATCAACACTTGACTTAACGATCCGGTCATATCGCATATAACCGACTAGTATTCTATGTATCGGCTTATCGAATCAATGATTCGATAACTAGGTCATATCGAATATAACCAATCGATACATCCATCGCGAGAATGAAATACGGTATCACATACACGCATTATTCTCGGTCCTGTACATATCTCATATGCGCTCCTATTTCGTTTCGCTTGAGCCAGGAAACCTCTGTGTAGGACTCTAAAGACTCGTCAATACGCCGGTAGCAGATGATGATCATATCAAGCACCCACAAGCCGCAAGCGGTCTGCTAAACGTAACGGCCATCCGGGTATTGAGCGATCAGAAGATCGACGAGCTAGCCCGCTCACACTCCTGTGAATCCAACCAGTAACACTTACCGTACAGTCCGGTCTGTTCGTCTGATATGTCGCATATCAAGTCTAGGGGTGGTATACATCAGACCCCAATAACCGATAAGTCGTGCCGATGTGAGGCTCATAACGGGTCGAGAAACTACTGGTAACACTTACCAGCAAATCTCTGATCATCCCTGGCCAGGGACTTCCCTGTTACGGCCAATCGAGCACAGCGCAACATCAACCCCCAATACCGGGAGAGACGAAACCCTCCTATCGCTCATTGCCTCCATGTGACTCGGGACTGTACCGAAAGACCACCGTTTTGCATGCCCTCATGGACGTGGTAAGGTGGAGATCAAAGCACAGTGGGAATCACACAAGACTCTATGACGATCTCGGGTCTACAGACTAATCTGTACAAGTGTCACCAGAGAACTGCCATCTGACGTGAGGTATAATACCATCTGGGAGTTCTCGGTGAGTCCGTCCAGTGTACCCAGTCTCCACTGAGCACCCGTATACCATCTCTGATGTCAAACACCAATGGATATGGGATCATCCATCGCCCATCTCATGGGTCGAGAAGCGTATACGCTAGTCTACACTGGTATATCGATGCCCCGTCTCGATACACCTACGACTAGGGACCTTGAAGGTTGTACCTATGGACTACCATGTCCCCACTAGTATGATCTGTATCATAGTCCAGGTAGTCAAGTACACATCCTAAGGGCTTTACCAATATGTAACTATAAGACAGTATAAAGAGACAAGTGTACATGTTAAGATAAAGAGTAACCAGATAGCATACTATCATGTTGAGCAAGAAAGTCATCTCTATATATATGTCCAAGCATCCAATATAATAAACATCATCTGTACAATACTGGCCTCTACGGCATACATACAACTAACACAAATAAGTGTGCGTGGAATATGCGCATCATCGGTAATTGTGCTGGTGTCCTAACAGGTAAAGTTTATATTGATTATAGCAACATATAAAAGAACATGCACCATGATGATTATAGTATGAATGTAAATACAGGTGTGCATTATCCACTCCTCTGCGAGATACGAGTACAACTACCACTATGTGAGTCGAACCTAAACCAGTGTCCATCTAACATCCTAAGGAACTAAACCTAATAGACTAGTCAGTAAGAAACTAGAGTCTACCTAAGGTCTAAATCAATATCTCTAATAGTCGGCGATCCTGCCTCCATAGCGTCACGTACGTAGTACGGCTTCCTCGAATCAAGAGTGCGGATCGATCATCAAATCTAAGCTTCGTACGGTAAAATCCATCGTACGGCATCCTAATATCGGGGTACGGTCAAGTATCTCCTAGGTGTCTCTTCATTCGTATAATGTCATCATCAACACATCTCATGATCAAGGTGCTAAACTGTGATCGCATACATCAATCATATATCATTGCCATCATGATAAGCATCATTTGTTTATCCACAGAAATATCATATCATATGTGTAATATTGTGATTAAATCATACCGATATCTTATCGCCATCAAGTCACACCTATACGATATCGACATCAGGTCACACCTATATGATGTCGTAATCAAGTCATACATATACCATATCGTGATCAGTCACAAGCTACAGCCCAGGTACTATTTTAGCGTCCTATGTACCTCAATATCACCACCACTCTTTATAATTTATATGTTCATGATCATTATCTCATTCTCTAATGATCCGCTAACACTTTAATACTACTGTATAGTCAAGAATCACGGCATCAAGCCCAGTTATACTGTTTCATCATACCTCAAATATTATATCACATCAATGAATCCCATATACGTGTTGTATATATATATATATACACCTATACCTAGTTTTATATATATATACACATATACGTATACTCCATGTCGAGTTTTAGTGTGTGCGTGTGTGTTTCTATCAGAAACCTACGAACCTTTCCCAAAGTATTCATCCTCAGGTATGGTTTTCCTAAATCAGTCTAGTCCCGTCTAGGGTCATTACTAGGGTCCTGCCCAGTAAGAATCTAGGGTCACATCGGGTTTCCTAATGTCAATAAGTACTATTCCTATTCTACGTTGCGGGGGTGCTAAATGCCATCCACCCGACTTCCCCCCGTAGATATGCATCTACTCACCTGGTCCATGTCTGCCGAAGACAGTGTCGCCATCCTCCTCTTCATCGCCCGCAGTCCACGTGGGGGTACCTCCAAAATGTGAAATCCAAACAAGAAATGAGCCTCCAAAATACATGCTTTCCCACTCCAAAATCCATATAAAAAAGGGTAGAGAATAAAGGGTATGAAGAGATTAGGATTTTGTGTATTTTTTTGTTGAATTTTTGATGTAATTTGATGGATTTTTGTGCAAAAATGAGGTGGAAATGGGGGGGGGGCAGCCATGGGGGGTTGTGGCCGGCCTTGAGGGAGTGAGGGAGAGAAAGAAATGATTAAGGAAAAGTGTAGAAGTTTCAAGAGGAGAAATATCACTTAAAGGTCTTTTAATGGTTTATTTAATTATTTATTTATTTGTTTACTATAACAACTCAAGAAAGCTCTAGAAAATAGGAAAAATTTGCAAATAATTTTGGCATGATATATACTAAATTCTAACATGCCATGGTTCATTTTTACAAATTAAAACCATTTAAATTTGTAATTTACACTAATTTAGTGTAAAAAATAAAGCTTATGTTAATATTTAAAATAATTAATTTAGGAAATTTTTTTAATTAAACTAAAAATTTATAAGTGGCTAAATAAACACTATTTATTAGTAATTACATAATTAAATAGGTATTTTTGAATTTATAATGAAAAACAATTGCGGTTTGATTTTACGAAAAATACATTTTGCTTTACCGAAAATCAAAAAATTCACTTAAACAATTTTATTAATTTAATTATTTATTTAATTATTTTTAAAACGTTACAATCTTCCCCCCTTTAGGAAATTCGGTCCCCGAATTTAAATTTAAAACTCCCTTCCAAATACTAAAACATTTAGCAAAACACTCAAATCGTCGGGGCTCCGAAATCATCAATACATAACAAAAATCAACTCCGTCAAGCATGACGCAATCATCGGAGTTATGGCGATAATAAAATATCATAACCCAATGTGAAAACCATCATAATATACATCAATTTATAACTTATATATAGTTCGCATGCTAGTAAAATCGCCGAATCATCATAATAAAGAAGCATACAAAAACCCCTTCTTGAAAATCGCCGTGCAATGCACGTGTCACGGTCTAAGTAGCGGACGTTTAATTTAAAAAAATAGCTATATATATCTTTTATTTAACATGCACGTCCCGCCTGGTTACTAAATCAAATAATAATGATTATGAAAACATACTGCTCAAACTAAAATCAATCCCAATCACATCAATAAAATGTCATGTGCGTCCGGTGCGCACTGAAATCGAAACCAAATGCAGAAACCATGAATACCCACAAAACAAAACTAAGTGCAATAGGTGTGCACCAAAAACATCTGTCAAGTGCAACGGGCGTGCACGACTCAAAATCAGATGCATCTAATCTGCACAAAACCCCGATTTAGTGCATTTGGTGTGCACAAAATCGCATCAAGTGCGCCAAGTATGCGCAAGAATCCTAATCAGGTGCACATGGAGCACGAAAACATACATCGAATATCAGACTTGAATCACAGTACGAAAATGGATAAAAACTAGGTCGAAGCATATATCAAAATCATGTGTAACCCATATGCACGAAATCAAATCAAAAATCTCAAAATATATAAAACCAAATCAAGTGTACTGGGTGCGTACTAAACCACATCAATACAACTGATATATGAAACACAGATAGAATGAAGGTACACACAGGAAATTCCAATCATAGAACAAAGTCCTCAAAATACAAAAATCCAATCAACGAAAATAGGAAATTCAAATCACTAAATCACAATCGTAAACACTATCGTCAATATGCGCCTCTTTCCTCTGATGTCGACTGCTTCGAACTCGTTCTGTCATAGGTGTGCTGACTGCGCTACCAACGGCAATACTCATGTCTAGAGTCTCCCACATAGTCGATCCCTTCACTTGATATCCGGACTACATTAAACTTTTTGATCGATCCATCAAAATCCCATAATTTCCCGAGAGCTCAACACTCAAGTACAGTTTAAAAATATCCGGTACATACCCCAGCATCGTGATCCAGCCGTAGAAGGGCAAACCCAAGCCTCACTAATGGCACAGCGGAACTGCCGTAAACCCTAAGGTTCAAGGGCGTTCTCGTGGTCATTATGTCGAGTTAGGGTTTCATTCTTCTAGAGGGTCCATCGAAATACCTGCATGTTCTTCCGAATACTTTAAACTTAGGAAAATGGTTTTCTGATAATCGTTCGAACCCTTTAACTTCATCCGGACGGCATGTGAATACCCTTCGTCTGCACGCTAAGCAATGCTTCAATCCTCAAGAATAACCAATACTCTAATGGTTATCGCATTCGAGCCGCAGCTTCCTCTGCCCGTGCGCCCGTGGTAACAGAACCACCCTCTGACATCGACGAAGATAGATCAAGGAACGAATGAAATACGGTGCAAACAAATGTACATCCTAAGGCTCCTTAAGCAGAGTAGCGTATCGTAAGTATGCCGCGGACCATACCCACGGTACGTTACTCTACCTAAATCGCCTACTCCATCAACCAAGGGTCACCTAGACTTATACAGGGTTAAACCTAGCGCTCTGATACCAACTTTGTTAAGACCCGAAAGTACGGAACGTGACCGGCACTTAGATTACGAAGCGTCTAGAAATCTAAACCATAAAAGAAGAAAAAGAAGAAAAGAAAAGAAAACAAGTATAAAAACATCAGCAAATTTTACCAAAAATTTCGGCAGAGTCTCCTCTGTAAAAACTGGCCCCAAACGGGTACAACAAGTATAATATACATAAACAATAAAAAGCATCCCCAAACGGGAGCTAGCATCAACGCCAACAGGTGGAAACAACCACAACAAGCACAATAATATACAACGCCAGTAGGCGAGGCTCAAAACTCAAAAGAAAACAAAACCACCAGATCAGAATAATACATGCGCGACTCTAAGGTCGAAATAAAAGACTGGTCCAATAACTTATCAAGTAATACAAATATGGTTGATGGAGCTTACTAGGTACAAATGAATGAATAAAAGTACTATGGTGGTTCGGATACAAGTGAACCAACCTACCGTGCAATTCACCCTGAAGAAAAGATGTGCCAACAAGCTGCCACGGAAACCTGTACATCGAACCTGTAATAAAATTTGGCACAACGGGGGTGAGTTGCCAACTCTTGAGTAGAAGACATCTACGAAAAGAAATCGAATGCACGACGCTATCCTAGGTCATAATAATACACTATTATATCTCAATCATGTAGAATAGCAGGGTAATACTACGTGTAAGTGCAAATACTCCGTGTCGTGTCAGTGCCTCATATAGTACTATGTCATATGAAATGAAATGCATGCACCATGAATGTAAAGTAACAAATCCTGAAATCCAGATATATATGTATGAGAACTCTTTAGCTGTTATCATAGTAAAGTGTGTATAAGCATCTGAAATCTCAACAATGAAATCCATGGAAATCCGTGTCAAGCATCGACACAATACATGTAACCTCAAGTCTCAATATGTCGGGCTCCGTCAGTCCGGATCGGCCCATATCATCAAATCCCACGACAACGGTCGGTATCCTCCGGATATCCGCCGCGCCAGACATCACCGGTAGGTAGCCTTCCCCTGCCAGGCTCATCGTCTACAACTTGATCTTCTTGCCCCGGGGTACCATACCGGGCTCACCATGTACCCGAGACGGTTCATCCACTCCTCGAATCGGGTCTCGAAATCCAACAGAAAACATGAAATACTCATGGTGGACGACACATACATCACGAGAAAACCGCATCTTATTTTAAAAAGAGAAGAGGAGAGAGAGAGAAGTTTTTATATATTTTTGCGGTTTTCCCCAAAAATACAGAAATCTCATAGAAATCCAAATCTCAAAATCATGAGTAACTATATGATAAGTGTCGGCATATGCCAATAATACTGCATGATAACATGAAAATATGAATGCATGAATGTCTAAGTAATGAATATCATGTCTTATACTAACATCAGAGAGTGATCACAATATTATATCGGTTTAGTTGTTAACTGATTCTATCAATAAAAGATAATATGATCTAAAGTGTACGTGACATAGCAATTACCGATGATGATGTGTGTGAGCCGGCAAATAAGTGTGCGTGGAATATGCGCATCATCGGTAATTGTGCTGGTGTCCTAACAGGTAAAGTTTATATTGATTATAGCAACATATAAAAGAACATGCACCATGATGATTATAGTATGAATGTAAATACAGGTGTGCATTATCCACTCCTCTGCGAGATACGAGTACAACTACCACTATGTGACTCGAACCTAAACCAGTGTCCATCTAACATCCTAAGGAACTAAACCTAATAGACTAGTCAGTAAGAAACTAGAGTCTACCTAAGGTCTAAATCAATATCTCTAATAGTCGGCGATCCTGCCTCCATAGCGTCACGTACGTAGTACGGCTTCCTCGAATCAAGAGTGCGGATCGATCATCAAATCTAAGCCTCGTACGGTAAAATCCATCGTACGGCATCCCAATATCGGGGTACGGTCAAGTATCTCCTAGGTGTCTCTTCATTCGTATAATGTCATCATCAACACATCTCATGATCAAGGTGCTAAACTGTGATCGCATACATCAATCATATATCATTGCCATCATGATAAGCATCATTAGTTTATCCACAGAAATATCATATCATATGTGTAATATTGTGATTAAATCATACCGATATCTTATCGCCATCAAGTCACACCTATACGATATCGACATCAGGTCACACCTATATGATGTCGTAATCAAGTCATACATATACCATATCGTGATCAGTCACAAACTACAGCCCAGGTACTATTTTAGCATCCTATGTACCTCAATATCACCACCACTCTTTATAATTTATATGTTCATGATCATTATCTCATTCTCTAATGATCCGCTAACACTTTAATACTACTGTATAGTTAAGAATCACGGCATCAAGCCCAGTTATACTGTTTCATCATACCTCAAATATCATATCACATCAATGAATCCCATATACGTGTTGTATATATATACACACACCTATACCTAGTTTTATATATATATACACATATACGTATACTCCATGTCGAGTTTTAGTGTGTGCGTGTGTGTTTCTATCAGAAACCTACGAACCTTTCCCAAAGTATTCATCCTCAGGTATGGTTTTCCTAAATCAGTCTAGTCCCGCCTAGGGTCATTACTAGGGTCCTGCCCAGTAAGAATCTAGGGTCACATCGGGTTTCCTAATGTCAATAAGTACTATTCCTATTCTACGTTGCGGGGGTGCTAAACGCCATCCACCCGACTTCCCCCCGTAGATATGCATCTACTCACCTGGTCCATGTCTGCCGAAGACAGTGTCGCCATCCTCCTCTTCATCGCCCGCAGTCCACGTGGGGGTACCTCCAAAATGTGAAATCCAAACAAGAAATGAGCCTCCAAAATACATGCTTTCCCACTCCAAAATCCATATAAAAAAGGGTAGAGAATAAAGGGTATGAAGAGATTAGGATTTTGTGTATTTTTTTGTTGAATTTTTGATGTAATTTGATGGATTTTTATGCAAAAATGAGGTGGAAAGGGGGGGGGCAGCCATGGGGGGTTGTGGCCGGCCTTGAGGGAGTGAGGGAGAGAAAGAAATGATTAAGGAAAAGTGTAGAAGTTTCAAGAGGAGAAATATCACTTAAAGGTCTTTTCATGGTTTATTTAATTATTTATTTATTTGTTTACTATAGCAACTCAAGAAAGCTCTAGAAAATAGGAAAAATTTGCAAATAATTTTTGCATGATACATACTAAATTCTAACATGCCATGGTTCATTTTTACAAATTAAAACCATTTAAATTTGTAATTTACACTAATTTAGTGTAAAAAATAAAGCTTATGTTAATATTTAAAATAATTAATTTAGGATTTTTTTTTAATTAAACTAAAAATTTATAAGTGGCTAAATAAACACTATTTATTAGTAATTACATAATTAAATAGGTATTTTTGAATTTATAATGAAAAACAATTGCGGTTTGATTTTACGAAAAATACATTTTGCTTTACCGAAAATCAAAAAATTCACTTAAACAATTTTATTCATTTAATTATTTATTTAATTATTTTTAAAACGTTACAGTGACCCAGTCTATAATGCCATAAGAAAGCATGATTTATTTCTGAAGACTTTCTTTTGGGTGTATTCTGGACATTGAAAATCTGTGGTTGGTTCTATACGTATATACCGTTGCTTAATGTACCCGACCCAATCAGAGATCATGATTAAGGTGAATGTTTACAACATCGCTTACAAATGCAAAATCATAACCTTCTTTAGACATTAAAGATACATATATGATATTACAAGTCGCACTGGGTACAAAATAACAATCACGCAAAACCAAAACATGTCCATCTGACAATCCCAAGTGATAGTCCCCCACGGACTCAGCATCCATGCCAGCTCCGTTTGCAACTCTGAGGGTCATATCACCTGCCTTCAAAACCTTACGCTTTCTCAGTGCCTGCAAAGAATTACAGATATGAGATCCTGATCCGGTATCCATTACCTAGGAAGTAGAGTTTACTAATAGACAGTTTTCAATAACATACACACCTGAAGCCGAAGCCACAACTTGCTTCGGGTCCTGGTTCTTGGCCTTCCAAGCCCTGCAATCTTTCTTCCAGTGTCCTTTCTTATGACAATAAAAGCACTCTTCCTTTCCCACAAGCTGTTCCGCTACCTTTGTTGCCTTTGCTTTTCCCTTTGCTTCCACTTTACTAACACCGCCCCTTGGTTTGGTGGGGGCTGTCTTCTTCTTTCCTTTGGCTTTCGTCTTGGACCTAGAAGAAGATGGTCCTCCAACAGACAAAGCGGGTGTTTCCCTTACTTTCTATAAGGTTCCCTCTGCACTCCTCAACATGTTGAGGAGCTCCGGAAGTTCAACTTCTTTTCCTTGCATGTTGAAGTTCAGGATAAACTGGGCGTAAGTGGAAGGGAGGGACTGGAGAATCAAGTCAGTGTAGAGCTCGTTCTCTAACATGGTCCCGAGGTCCGCGAGCTCTTCAATAAAGCCAATCATCTTAAGCACGTGTTCCGCTACCGATGATCCGACGACCAATCTAGCTGAAAACAACTTTTTCGAGACTTCGTATCTGGCGATACGGGATTGCTCTCCATATAGTTCCTTAGTATGGAGAAATATGGATTCGAGGTCCATATTCTCGTGCCTCCTCTGATGTTCATTGTCCATAGAGGCAAGCACGAGGCACTTGGCCTTCACGCAGTCGATCTCCCAGGTCTTACGGATTTCCTTATCCGCGACGCTGGAGGTGGGACCTGGGACAGGGAGAGCTTTGGTGGTAAGGAGATACCCCAACTTGTCATAAGTGATTGCCATTTTGACATTCCTGAGCCAATCTTTGTAGTTTGGCCCTGTCAGTATATTTTTATCTAGTAGTAACTTAAGTCCGGTCATGATGTTTGGTCGCTGCAATTAGGAGAGAGAAGAAACACTTTAGCATGATGCTCTTGCAAGTTTAGAGTGGTTTTTAGTTTGTCTAAACAGGATGGCTCCCACTGTTTCTCGAACCCTTCCTCAAACCAAAAAGGAAGAATTAGTCGGGATCTGTCTCACCGTACAATACTTGCTTAACCGTTCAGCCAGGCCAGTGTTGGTACTTCGAGGGAGGTTTTCCAACGCTTTCGTGAAGTTCCTTAATTAAGTAACCTCTTTTCCCTGTGGGCGTAGCCCCACTAACACCTTTCTAGACACCTACTTGGTTTATAGCATTGATCGTTAAGTGAGAAAGTTCTCGAGGAGTAGCATATACTCACAGTAGGATCGGGATCCAAATATCATCGTGTGATAAAACTGAAGGAATCCTACCAGAATCATCACACTCCAAATGGTATGCAGCACTAGCAAGTTTCAGTTTCTTTAGAAACTCCCGATGTGGATTTTTGCCCCATGCTCTTATGACCTTGACTTTGGCCAACAAATCATAAGTCACATGTCAAGTTCTACCTATCATTTTCCAGGTTAATTTGAACCCACCCGTACCTACCCTTAACTTTGGCCAACAAGGCAGTACGACTGTCCCAAACCAACACATCTATCTATGCTACATATGAATATCCAATAGCTACCAATCACTGTGCCTTGACTTTGGCCAACAAACACAGCTTGAATACTATTGACTATCCATATGAAATGACGGAGGGCTACGAATGGTTTTGGCGAAACCGTGAACGTAGTGAACTTGATATAATTGATGGAACGTGATAGCTATTAAAAGGAGTTGGTTCAAGCTCCGCGTTTAAAAGTTGTTTTGAAAAGAAACCGAGTGGTTTTGAAATTGTTCCAACTAATTTACTTTGGTTTATTTTCTTGCATTAATTTAATGCGTCCCATCATTTAATCCTACCATTGCAGAAAACAACGAAAATATGACGTATGCTTATGCCATCCATATTTGCCACGGGGCCCCGTCATTACCCGTTAGGTTACTTAACTAATGACAGAGCGGGAGCTGGACTAGCGCGGATACAAAACATAAGCAACGCCTACTAGATATCATATATAGATATATACATTCATCAGATGCAATGATAGTCATTCCAGATCACAGATGAACACATTGGATATACTAGGAATCCGCGTTTCGTTCGAGCCTGCAACGAAAGACGGATTACACGGTCGCGATGAATAGCCAAACCCCCACCTTAGACCCCTACGGGTGCGGCAAACTACCCGCCAAGTACCCGAAGTGAAGCAACCTCCCTCAACAACGTAAGTAGGCCACTCGGCACTTCGAGGTACCTGGTAGTTTGTGCACCCCACCTTGGGTCTATCCTAGGAGCAAAAACAGTAAAAGAAATAATATACAATGGCGGCTACAACCTCATCCCGGATGTGCGGCCATAAGAACAATATTACATCAATTTACATATTACATCAAATGAAAGATAAAGAAAACTCTCATCTCACAACCCCCCGACTATTCATCCGCGACAATCCAACGAGTTCATATACACAAACCATCAACATTACAGATCACAGATATGCACAGCCCCCACTAATCGACGTATAGCGATTAGTTGACATTCAGTGCATATATCACATCACAGATATAACCCATTAGCTAAAGTCTACAGAACCTCGATCAAAAATACGGATTTGTAACTACCCCAAACACAACTTTGTTCTCTGGAAAATCTGGGTAGAAACAAAATACTTTAAAAATCCCAAAACAAAACACTGAACACACTGCAGCAAATCCGAGTCACGGCCGAGTCAACTCGGCCGCGGATCCGCGGCCAAACGCATGGTTTGGCCGTGTTAGTTATATGTATGCCCTAGAGGCCATTACTGTACATACGATGTATATTGTAGTGGATGCTAGGACATATATAGGGAGGACTTTCTTGCTCGACATGATAGTATGCTATCTGGTTGTACTTTATCTTAACATGTACTCTGATTGTCTCTATGTTACATGTTGATAAAGCCCTTAGGATATGTACTCGACTACTGGGACTATGATGAGATCATACTAGTGGGGCCACGGTAGTCGACGAGTACATCCTATAACTGTTCCTAGTCGAGGGTGTATCGAGACAGGGCATCGATGCACCAGAGTAGACTAGCGTATACGCATCTTGACCCATATGATGGGCGATGGATGATCCCATATCCATCGGTGTTTGACATCAAGGATGGTGTACGGGTGCTCAGTAGAGACTGGGTACACTGGACGGACTCGCCGAGAACTCCCAGATGGTATTATACCATACGTCAGATGGCAGTTCTCCGGTGACACTGGTACAGAGTAGTCTGTTGACCCGAGATCGTCATAGAGTCTTGTGTGGTTCCCACTGTGCTTTGATTTCCATCATACCACGTCCAAGAGGGCGTGCAAAAAGGTGGCTTTTGGGTACAGTCCCGAATCACATAGAGGCAATGAGCGATAGGAGGGGATTCGTCTCTTCCGGTATAGGGAGTTGATGTTGTGCTGTGTTCGATTGGCTATAACCGGAAATCCCTGGACAGGGTTGCTGAGATTTACTGGTAAGTGTTATCAGTAGTTTCTCGAACTTTTATAGACCTCATATCGACACGACTTATCAAGCTACTGGGGTCTGACGTTTACCACCCGTAGGCGAGATATGAAACATATCAGACGACGAGACCGGACTGTACAGGAGTGTTACTGTTTGGATTCACAGGAGAAGTTATAGGCTTGCTTGTTGATCTTCTAAGCGCTCAATACCTGGGTAGCTGTTACGTTTAGCTGACCGCTTGCAGCTTGTAGGTGTTTGATATGATCATCACCTACTGCCGGCGTATTGACGATTCTTTAGAGTCCTACACAGAGGTTTCTTGACTCAGGCAAAACGAAGTAGGAGCACATATGTGATATGTGCGGGACCGAGGATAATGCGATATGTGATACCGTATTGTATTCTCGCGATAATTGATATCAGCCGGGTCATCGGATCAAGTGTTGATTCGATGAATCGGTACGGATAAATATTAGTCGGTTATATGCGATATAGCCGGATTGTCGGATCAAGTGTTGATTCGATAATTTAATGTATAATAATATATATGATATATTAAATTGCATTAACTAATATTTGCTCACTAAAAGATTCTTTTTCTCACTCGGATAATACATTGATATATATGCGATATATGTTAATTGTATTATTTTATTTTGTTACGATAAATATTATATATGTGATATATAATATTGTAACATGATATGATAACTAATGCAACTTGTTTAGTGGAGTTTAAACATGATTAGGGTTTGGATTAGGGTTAAGCTTTCTAGATGTTTCTAGAAGCTTTTCTTTTTGTCATGATAAAGATATTTATAAGTGTCTCATGCTTTAACCCAACCCAAACCCTAACCCTAGTCAATTCTCTACAATGGTTAAGTCAACCATGGTTGCATTATTCATCATATTAATCCTTTCTTATTCATCACAAAAGAAAATGGAGCACTATTCTTCTTCTTCCTTCATTCTTTCATGAAAAAGCTTGCTTGATTTTTCCAAAGTGATGAATAAATATGAGAAAAAGATAAATAAAGAGAGCAAAAATCCTACTTCATCATCCTCATCTTCCCTTGCCATTTAGATGAGGGTGTTCACATCATTTCATGAGTGTTAGCTTGTGTTAAAGAAACTTCAAGGTAGATCATCTTAGTATCGAAGATCGGAAGCAAAGGTTGCGTCTTTCTCTTCGTGGAACCTCTCGAGAGTCCGGATCCCGATGATCGCAGCGAAGGGAACACAACACGGAGCATATGAAGTGAAGGACCGGATCTACAAAGGTTGTAATCCCTCTCACTTAGTGTTAAAGTGTTTAGCATACTTGTTTTCGCCTAATCTCTAGTTTAAAGTTCCGTATTCGGGTTGTTCGGCACGGCTAAATTTTTAATCGGGCATGGTTGATGCCTCGTAGACCCTTGTGCGCGTGCCTAGCAACCCTACAGTGGTATCAGAGCCAAGCTAGAGCTTTAGGCGAAGTCTAGACGAAATTTAAAGTCCGATCGAAACCCGAAACCCCGATAAAACCCGCTCTCTGGACTTTTTCTAAAAACTGGGATTTTTCCACATTAAAAATGCTTAAAATATTCAGCAGGGAATTATAAGAATTACGGTGCAAAATTTTTTTGATGAACAGTATAAATCGCCGCGGAACCGCCGCCGAAGGCATGCTTCTGCCGCGGTTCCGCCGCGAAGTGATGACGTCAGCATCTCCTGTTTGCACAGTAACTCCTATTTTATTATGCTGGATTTTCTGGGAATTTTTAATTTTTATTAAAAAGCTGAATTTTCTGGGGTTGTTTAGGGATTCGATGATTCGGTCGGATTATCAGATTTTGTCTATGTGTTTTTTCCGGATAACTTTTAGAAACTGTTAAAAAGTTCGAACGGATATCAATAACTCACTTTTTCCCCTGTCGGAAAATTTTTCAAAAGTTGGATTTTTTTTCTCGTGTTTAAGAATGTTCTAAGTCGTGCAAGTAACTCGGTGGACCCTCTAGAAGACAACAAACCTTAACTCGATTATGTGACCGTCTTGAACTGCCTTTTGAACCTTAGGGTTTGGGGCAGTACGGCGTGCCACATGTGAGGCGTTGGCTTGACCCTTCTACGGCTGGACCATTGGTACTGTGGCATGTGATGGATGTTTTTAAACTGATTTCAAGTGTTGAGATATATTGGGGAAATCTTGGGTGCTTGATGATTCGATCGGAAAGTTTAACTTTTTCTGTTTATCTGGAATGTGATACAATATTTGGAATCCACAGGTAGTTATGAGATAACTAATTTGAATATTATAAACATAGCAGTTTAATCTCAGATGATCGGTTGCCACGGAATTTTGATGTGATCAAAAGTCCGTCGCAATCACGTAGCGTACGCGGATACTCGCCGGGAAAACTTAATAGACAGCTACACCTCTTAGCCCCGACCAAGTGACTGTAGGAGAACCCCGTCGCCGAAAGCATCCGTTCGGGTGCTCGCGGTAGCGGTGTTCCGCCTTAGTGCACTTCGTCGACGGCATCCAGGGGTGCAGCCGTCTACTAAAGTTTGCGACGAGCATTCGATCAGGACGTCGGGAATCTTGTTGAATTGCCCGACTTGATATTGAAAAGAGTTTTCGATAAATGAGACTAAAATGCGGGGTTTATAATTGTTAGGCATGTGATGTCTAAGGAATTCATTTGGTTAGGCATGCGATGTCTAAGGAAGTTGCGGATTCCAACTGTTGTAGTTTTACACTTTCTTTTCTGTGACCGTAAGCGTAGTATGTGGTGTATCGCCGGCTTCGTTGCTATACATCAACGACAATCGGGATACGCATACTTGCTTACGTTGATAATAAGAGATATTATGTGTTGCTGTGATATGTTGTATTGGATCGTCGCGTTTGAATAGCCGGGGGTTTTATGTGAGATGAGAGTTTTTTCTTTTTCATTCATGTAAAATTCATTTGTATGTAATATTCTTTTATTGGGGCACTTCCAGGTAGCGGAAGATGTCACCGTTGTATATTATTTACTTTTCCGCATTAGGTAGACCCAAGGCGGGGAGCACAAGTAACCGGGTTCTAGGGTCCAGTGGGAGACCATCTCGAGGAGTCGAGACCGGGTCTCCTAACTCTAGAATTGGCAGTGTTACTTGCCGCTCTCGTAGGGGTCTAGGGATGTGGGTTTGGCTATTCATCGCGACCGTGGAATCCGTGTTTTATACAGGCTCGTATTGAAAACACGGACGTCCTAGTATATCCAATATTTCATATATGCTCTTCTGCTGCAATGTTCTGTGATGAGATCATATTACTGCCTGAGACGAATGTTTATATTATATATATGAGATATATGTTATATTGCAGATTTCGTTTCAAATGAGATGCTTATGAAGCATATTAAAATGGGACTTCATTAATAAGATTAATGAAATAAAAGAAACCTAAGATGTTGTAGAAACTTGTTTATAAAAACTGGTAGCTACAGTTCTTGCTTTGCATAGCGGTGTTCCTTGTAGAACATCCAGCACACTTATTCGATAAGGAAAGGACCGAGATCCCTTCACCAGGAGTGACTCCTTTAGCAATAACTGGCAGATGCTACAAACTCGGTTTGTCTTTTGATTGCTTCTATAGTTCTTGCTTTGCACAGCGGTATATATGATATATCCTGCACCTTATTCGATGAGGAAAGGGCCGACGATCCCTTCACCGGGAGTGACCCCTTTAGCAAAACTAGAAAAGCCTAAAAAACACTCCATTTAAAAATCACTCGATTCTACAACGATATCAAGTTCATTACGCAAAGGGTTTTCTGAAAAACCCGTCGTAGCCCTCCGTCATTTCAGATAAGTACTGGTTAGTATTCGTGCTACGTTTGTTGACTTTAGCCAAGGCATAGTGTGCGGTAGCTGATTAGTGCTTATCTGTATAAGCATATGATGCGATTGAGTTAGGGTAGTCGTGCGACTTTGTTGACCTTAGCCAAGGGTCGTGCGGGTGGGTTTAATTCAATCGGGAAATGACGGGTTGAACTTGGCTAGCACTTATGATTTGTTGACCTTAGCCAAGGTCATAAGATGCTAGGGGCAAAATATTATTGGGAATTTCAAGTGTTGAAATTTGCAATGAGATTGCATACCTTCTATAAGATAGTTGGATCCCGATACCCGCTGCGAGTAAGAGTTACTCCTGGGAGAGTTTTACACATTACAATTAGCCGATCAAGTAGGTGTCTAGAAAGGTGTTAACGGGGTTACGCCTCTGGGAAAACGAGGTTTACTTTAATTAGGTTCGTGCGAAAGCACGGGGGACCTCCCTCAAAGTACCGACACTGGCCTGGCTGAAAGATTGGCGAACTTGTAGCGCGTAATTAATCCCGGCTAGTCTTTCCTTTTAGGGTTTGAAGGAAGGTTTGACTAAAACAGTGGGAGACATCCTGATTAGATATATTAGATAACCAATCTAATCTTGCAAGAGCATACGCTGAGTGTTTTCTTCTCTCTCTCTCCAGGTAGCGACCATATCACGCCTTAATTAAGATAATAATACGGATATATTGACCGAACCCGCTTGTTATACTGAGCTGGGGAACGTTGGTCCCGCTCCAACTTATAATTGTTATAAGACAGAGCAGGAGATTGGGGAATACCAGATTTCCCATGCCGCCCAAACGAAGAAAGTGCATGTTGATGCATCATCTTCGGGTGTGTTCATTACACAGAATTGTTTCTCAGTATCCTTTACGTCCTGGGTATGTGATACCGGATCAGGATCCCGCATATGTAATCTGTTACATGGGCTACAGATAGGTAGAGAACTCAGAACGGGTGATAAGTTTCATGAGACAGAAAACGGTGCAAGTGTTGCAGCCAAGTCTGTTGGTCACTATCACCCTGTATTACCTGAATACATTGATTCTGAACAAATGTTATTAGATACCGAACCTGATATACAAAATCATATCAGTCTCTTTATTAGTAAAGAAAGGATATAATTTTGTATTGTTGGATAATGTTTTGAACATTTCCTATATCAAGAGTTGATCGGTTCAGGCACGTTATCTAAAATCATTGACGTTCTAAATCAAACTACAGTTCTTAGTATACAGAACACACACAAGAGGAAGAGTTCAGAAATGAACAAATCCTTCTTGAGGCATTGTAGACTAGGTCATATCAATGCGACCCGACTGGCTGAAGTTACATTTAGATGCATATTTAAATTAGTTTGAATTTACATCTTATGAAACTTGCCAGTCATGTCACAAAGATAAGATGACCATAGCTCTGTTTATTGGAAACAGAGAAAGAGTTAGTGAACTCTTGGGATTGATACATGCTGATGTATGAAAGTCTCCTGTCTACACATACCAAGACTGGTTCTTTGTACTTCATTACATTCTCTGATAATCTCTCAAGATTCAGACATGTGTTCCTGTTGAAACACAAGTCCGAACCTTTTGAGATTTTCACAGAATATAAGTTAGAAGTAGAGAACCAAAAACGGGTATAAGTATTATGTCCTTTGATGAGATCAAGGAGGAGAATACTTGAGCACGGAATTCCTGGACTATTCTAAAGGAGAATGAGATTCTCTCTCGGCATTACTCCTCCGGATACACCATAGCACGATGGTATATCGGGGCGGAGCAATCACACCCTATATGATATGGTGTGCTCTATGATGAGTACTACTGAGTTACCTTTTTCCTATTGGGTGTTATGCACTTGAGAAGTTGCATACCTATTGAATAGGGTTCGAATCAAATCAGTTACCTACCACTTCATATGTGATATGGAAAGGGAAGAGCCCATATCTTAAGTTGGTTAAGATTTGGGGTTGTCCGGCCTATGTCTAAAAGCAAAATCCAAACAAGCTCGAGGCAAGGTCTGTTATGTAGAACTGGAAATGTTCCAGCTATACAAACTGCAGCTTATGATTTGATAGAACCAAAGGATTCAGTAGATTCCAACGAACCTCAGCCTCTCCGCCGATCTAGTAGGGTTCCTCACCCACCTGAGAGATACTTCTGTTTCTCTATGACAGTGGGAGCGAGAATTGCATCATGAGATGATGACCCAACTAGTTTCGAGCTGGCCATCAGGAGTAAGACTCTGTAAGAATGGCTGGATGCTTATCGATCTGAGATGGAATCCTTATACACCAACAAAGTATGGACTTTGGTTGCTCTATCTGAAGGGTTAAATCCCCATCAGGAGCAAGTATATCTTAAGAAGATTACTAGGTGTACATGGAAAAGTTGAGACTTTCAAAGCTATGCTTAAGTCCATCCAGATCCTACTTGCCACGGCTACATACCATGACTACGATATCTGGTGGTTGGGTGTCATGACTGCTTTTCTAAATGATGTTTTAGAAAAGAGCGTTTATAAGTACACAGCTAGAGGGCTTCGTATACAGTGGGAGCAGCGGAAACGTGTGCAAGATGTTTTATATGATAAAACAGGCATCGCGGAGTTGGAACATCTGTTTTGATGTGGTAGTCAAAGAGTTTGACTTCATCAAAATGGTAGATGAACCTTGTATATACGAAAAGGTAGTAGAGAGTATGGTGGTGATCATCGTAGAGTACGTGGATGACATACTCTTGATAGGGAAGGAGTTTCCTATGCTACGCTCGGTCAATCTCCGCTTATCACAAGGATTCTCCATATAGGATAAAAGTGATACCTCCTAAATCCTGGGTTTTGGATCTATGAGATAGATCTAATTGGATGTTAGGATGCTCACTAGTTGTAGTGAGATGGTATCAATCGATCCTAGGGAGAATCACTGGAAAGGTTCCAGGATGATAAGGACGACTGAATATCAGTCGCAGGCTTGTCTACACCCTCAGTGGAGGGACGGTATGTTGGAAGAGTTCCAAGCTAGATACCGTGACATACTAGACGATTAAAGGCAAGATACATCGTTACCAAGGATGCTACCAAAGAGATAGTCTGGATATATATATAAGTTCATAAGATGAACTTCGTTCCTACCATTGTGTGACAATGGAGTTGTGGCTTATGCCAAGGAACTACCGTCCCATCAGAAATCCAGATATAATTCTTAGGCAGTATCACCTGATTATGGAGATGGTTGATCTCCAGAGAGATCGAGGTTAGGAGAGTAGACACAGAGGACAACAGCGCGGATCCACTCACAAAGGCCTTTTTCCCAGTAGAGACTTTTCTGGGATGGTTGAGTATGAGATACTTCAACTGCAGCTAATTGTTGGGTATGCGATACCATAACAGATGGCCCTAGTGCAAGTGGGAGATTGTTAGTTATATGTATGCCCTAGAGGCCATTACTGTACATACGATGTATATTGTAGTGGATGCTAGGACATATATAGGGAGGACTTTCTTGCTCGACATGATAGTATGCTATCTGGTTGTACTTTATCTTAACATGTACTCTGATTGTCTCTATGTTACATGTTGATAAAGCCCTTAGGATATGTACTCGACTACTGGGACTATGATGAGATCATACTAGTGGGGCCACGGTAGTCGACGAGTACATCCTATAACTGTTCCTAGTCGAGGGTGTATCGAGACAGGGCATCGATGCACCAGAGTAGACTAGCGTATACGCATCTTGACCCATATGATGGGCGATGGATGATCCCATATCCATCGGTGTTTGACATCAAGGATGGTGTACGGGTGCTCAGTAGAGACTGGGTACACTGGACGGACTCGCCGAGAACTCCCAGATGGTATTATACCATACGTCAGATGGCAGTTCTCCGGTGACACTGGTACAGAGTAGTCTGTTGACCCGAGATCGTCATAGAGTCTTGTGTGGTTCCCACTGTGCTTTGATTTCCATCATACCACGTCCAAGAGGGCGTGCAAAAAGGTGGCTTTTGGGTACAGTCCCGAATCACATGGAGGCAATGAGCGATAGGAGGGGATTCGTCTCTCCCGGTATAGGGAGTTGATGTTGTGCTGTGTTCGATTGGCTATAACCGGAAATCCCTGGCCAGGGTTGCTGAGATTTACTGGTAAGTGTTATCAGTAGTTTCTCGAACTTTTATAGACCTCATATCGACACGACTTATCAAGCTACTGGGGTCTGACGTTTACCACCCGTAGGCGAGATATGCAACATATCAGACGACGAGACCGGACTGTACGGGAGTGTTACTGTTTGGATTCACAGGAGAAGTTACAGGCTTGCTTGTTGATTTTCTGAGCGCTCAATACCTGGGTAGCTGTTACGTTTAGCTGACCGCTTGCAGCTTGTAGGTGTTTGATATGATCATCACCTACTGCCGGCGTATTGACGATTCTTTAGAGTCCTACACAGAGGTTTCTTGACTCAGGCAAAACGAAGTAGGAGCACATATGTGATATGTGCGGGACCGAGGATAATGCGATATGTGATACCGTATTGTATTCTCGCGATAATTGATATTAGCCGGGTCATCGGATCAAGTGTTGATTCGATGAATCGGTACGGATAAATATTAGTCGGTTATATGCGATATAGCCGGATTGTCGGACCAAGTGTTGATTCGATAATTTAATGTATAATAATATATATGATATATTAAATTGCATTAACTAATATTTGCTCACTAAAAGATTCTTTTTCTCACTCGGATAATACATTGATATATATGCGATATATGTTAATTGTATTATTTTATTTTGTTACGATAAATATTATATATGTGATATATAATATTGTAACATGATATGATAACTAATGCAACTTATTTAGTGGAGTTTAAACATGATTAGGGTTTGGATTAGGGTTAAGCTTTCTAGATGTTTCTAGAAGCTTTTCTTTTTGTCATGATAAAGATATTTTTAAGTGTCTCATGCTTTAACCCAACCCAAACCCTAACCCTAGTCAATTCTCTACAATGGTTAAGTCAACCATGGTTGCATTATTCTTCATATTAATCCTTTCTTATTCATCACAAAAGAAAATGGAGCACTATTCTTCTTCTTCCTTCATTCTTTCATGAAAAAGCTTGCTTGATTTTTCCAAAGTGATGAATAAATATGAGAAAAAGATAAATAAAGAGAGCAAAAATCCTACTTCATCATCCTCATCTTCCCTTGCCATTTAGATGAGGGTGTTCACATCATTTCATGAGTGTTAGCTTGTGTTAAAGAAACTTCAAGGTAGATCATCTTAGTATCGAAGATCGGAAGCAAAGGTTGCGTCTTTCTCTTCGTGGAACCTCTCGAGAGTCCGGATCCCGATGATCGCAGCGAAGGGACCACAACACGGAGCATATGAAGTGAAGGACCGGATCTACAAAGGTTGTAATCCCTCTCACTTAGTGTTAAAGTGTTTAGCATACTTGTTTTCGCCTAATCTCTAGTTTAAAGTTCCGTATTCGGGTTGTTCAGCACGGCTAAATTTTTAATCGGGCATGGTTGATGCCTCGTAGACCCTTGTGCGCGTGCCTAGCAACCCTACAGGCCGCGGTTCCGCGGTGAGTTGACCGAGTCACCGGCTCATTTTTGCTGTGTGTTTTGAGAAAACCCTGAGCCGATTTTTAAGATGTGTGGAATTATTTTTAGAGCAGTTTTAAAAATCGGCAGAAACATGAGTTTTCGGACGTGTTTTGTGATTTTTTCTCGGATCGAAATTCTAAATACTTTGTTAATATGCTACTTGTTGTTTAGCTAGTCTTTGATACCACTGTAAGTCCATGTTGCCCACCTCGGTTCTTACGGGAAGGCGGAAACGGTAAAAAATGATTTTTATGGCAAGGCAACATGGACTAGAAAAGAGGATCTTTGCTAAACAAAAACCTAGCAAACTAACTACAAGTTTAACTACTATATTAGAGGGTTATACCTAGGTCTTGAACTCCTTCTCTTCTTGCTCCTTGGAGTGGTTGGAACGGCTCCACCTCATAGTCTCCTTGTTGTCGAAGAAGGATCCACCCGAAAGCCTCTACCTTGAGCTCCTACCTCAACCGAGAGGCAACTAAAGTGCTTGGCTTGCTAGACCTAGAACTCTAGAGTGAGTAGAGAAGAGTTTTGAAGGTTTTATCTTAATAGCTCAAGCTTCTCAACACATGAGACATGAGAGCTTTGAGAGAGAGGAAGAAGATGAGCTTTGGATGAGAGAGAGTGATCAAGTGAGAATGAGCTTGACTTTTTACAACCATGCTCACAAAAGAAAGAATAATGATGATAATAATAATAATTAAGAATTGTGATGGTTAGTTTCATTATCATTTCATGCATTTAATGCATTTTGCAAAGAACAAGAAGCATCATTGAAATGAAATGATGATGGTCAACAAGTCCACAATGGTCAACCGGTCAACAAAGTCAACAAGTCAACAAAAGTCAAATGTTCAACTCAACCATGGCACAATAATACTTAATTTATATTATTAATCATATTTCTTATTCTCATTAGGGTTTAGGAAAAAGTCAACGGTCAACAACCCTAATGAGAATCCTCTGCCTCTGCCTCTGTCAACTGTGCATACACATCCGCATCCGTGTTCCGAGAAACACGAATACAATGAGATAAAACCAATCCTAGAACATATACTAGGATCTGGCTTAAACCAAAGCCCGCTAGTAATAACTGCTCGGACACCAAACGTGCACAAGTGCGCGGATGTGAACGAACCCTGTCGCAAAACCTTGCGACCTCTACTCTGTTTTGCCCAAAGGTGAATAGCTCTCTGTGTGGGACTCTAAAGACTCGACACTACGCTGGCAGTGGGTTTAACCACAGACCGTAAGCGGTACTAGCTGTACGTAACGGTCCCCAGGTAGATGCCGATAAGAAGACTGATGAGGTGAACCCATCCGAACTCCTACTGAGCCTGAATGTGACAATCTCCGTACAGTCCGGTCTGTTCGTCTGAGAATATCGCATGGCGGGCCTAGGGGGTGGTAAACGTCAGTCCCCTAATAGCGGTACAAGTCATGTCGGAGTGTAGCCCAGAACACCCTGAGATAACACTGGAAAACCTACCAGTATATCCCGCTTGCCCTGGCCAGGGACGACTATGTGTAATGGCTCTCCTTGACACAGCGCGATATCAACCCCCAATACCGGGAGAGACGAATCCTGTCTAACCGTCACTTCCTCCAAGTGCTTCAGGACTGCACCCAACTGCTATTTTTTTGCACGACTCATTTGAGCCGTGGTAGGGTAGTAATCTAAGAACAGTGGGAACACACTCGAGGCGAAGTGACAGTGTCAAGTTAGCGGACTAAGCTGTACTCATGTCACCTGGGAACTGATAACCGATGATAGGTATAGTATAACCAACAGTTCCTGATGAGTCCTGTCCAGTGTACTCGTAACCTAACGAGCACCCATATACTATCTTAAGTACGACGTACTGATGGCTGCGGGACAGACCGTCTCCCCTGCTGGGATGAGAAGCGCATACGCTAGTCTAATCCGGAGTATCGATGCCCCTTCTCGATAATCCTACAACTAGGGACCTGTATAAGGATGTGCTTGTAGAATACCCAGCCCCCACTAGTGTGACTGCCATCACAACGCTGGTAATCAAGCAAAGATCCTAAGGGCTCCACTAATGTGTATAGGCGATATGCTAAAAGAAACACATGCACACATTAAAGTAGAAACAAACCAAGTAGTCTACTACCATTTTGAGCAAGATTGTCTATACAACTGTGAATATCCCAAGCTTCCATCAAGTAATATACAAACTAGTATGATACAGTAATGGCCTCTAGGGCATATACACTGACACTCCCTCCTCTCAAATTTGGTCGAGCCCCTCATTTGGACAATCTATCTTTTTTATGTGTGAGATTGAGGATTCATTTCATCTTGCATAAAATTCCTTTGCCATTCCAAAGCTCATCTCCTTCTCCACTCCAAAAATGGCAACTTCATTAACTCTCGAGATATAGCGTTCTACACTTAGTCTACAGCAATCTTGGACACGTCGGCTATCCAACTTCGTGTCCGAGTTGCCTCGGTTCAGAGGTGGGAGCCCGTAAAAAGACTCGGTGATGTGGTGCCCTTTCCGACGAGGAGATCAAGACCGGAGATGCCGCGAGGAGCTTGGGATGGTGGCCAAAGACCGAAGGACACGGATCGATCGGTATAGCCTTCTATCCCCTCTCTAGTTAGCTAGGTATAGGTTAATGGTTCGATCCGGGTTTATATTCCGCGGTAGCGCCGGTTTCTAGTTTAAAAAAAGTTTTTGTTTCCGCATTTTGGCCTTGGACAAACGGCCGGGGCCCTACCGTAGACTTACATGGTATCAGAGCCACGCCATTAACCTTTTCTAGCTTGCTCTAACGTGTTTAGAACTTCGATCGAACAAAAGTTCTAAAAACCACAATTTCAAAATGCAGTTTCTGTCGATTTTCATTTGTGCTCGAAAAATTATTTTGAGTGTTGCAGAAATACATGCAGGCTTTTCTAAGAGTTTTGTGAAAATTTGGTGTGGTGATACTACAGTTTGGCCGCGGAACCGCGGCCAAACCCATGTTCTGGTCGTGGTTCCGCCGCAGTAAGGAGTCATCACCGTACCATTTTTCTACAGTGCTCGGAAATGGGGTTTATGGTATATTCTGTTTGGGCCCAGATTTATTTTGCGTACTGGGTATTGTACTTGGGGCCCACTTCGGGGAATTTTGTCGATTGAAAATTTTAAATATGTTAGTTCACAGTATTTATATTATATCTACGACTGTGAATGTCATTTGATCAGTAAATCCTGTCTAATTGCTATAGTTCTTTTAGACGGATTTGCGAACGTGACATTCACGTTGATGTTCTGTGTTGTGCTGTGATGTTGCGGATTTTTCGTGGTGGATAGCCTGGATGCAATGGTAGTACAGTTTAGTTGTATTTATATGCATTTGATATTGCAGGGCAAGCGTCCGACATGTGGACTGCCGTCACTGCCTGTTTGTATATTATTCTTTTGGGGCACGACCGGGCTGAGGTCGATGTACCCGTTGTATATATTTTACTTTCTGTACTAGGATTACCCCGCGGTGGGGTGCACGGGTAGCCGGGTTCTAGAGGGCAACGGGCCCGAATCTCATGGCTTTGAGACGGAGGGGACTTTACTCTAGAATTGGCGGGCTATTCGCCGCACTCGTAGGGGGTACAAGTTGAACCAAGGAGGGGTGCTCAAGTTACCGAATTCCGTGAAGTGCTGGGTAGTCCATTCACGTTGTTGAAGGGGGCTGCCTCGCTTCAGGTTTTGGCGGGTAACTTGCCGCGCCCGTAGGGGTCTAGGTTTTCATTGCACAGGCTATCCACACGACCAGGGGAACGCCGGGATTTAGTAGCGGCTCTATGAAACCCGGGGATCCCAGATTATCTGTATTGTTCTGTGATGCTTATTACATTTCTATGATGTTGCATTTTATCACGCCTTGAGCGAATATTATATATTGATATATATACTAGTAGATGTTGTATATGTTTTACACCCACGCTAGTCCAGTCCCCGCTTTGTCGTTAGTTAAGTAACCTAACGGGTGATGACGGGACCCAGTGGTGAATGCGGATGGCATATACGTACATCATTATTTTTGTTCTTTATTGGTGTGATCAATTGATTCGGATCAATACAAGCTAAAAAAACCTATTCTAATGTTGTTGGAACAATTTTTCAAAAAGCTGTTATTGCAAGGATGCTCTTTTGTTTTGCATAGTGGTATTCGGTTATGAATATCCAGCACCTCAGTCGACGAGGCAAGGGCCGAGATCTCTTCACCGAGAGTGACCCCTTGGACAAAAGTTTGCGTCAAGGTAATAACTTCACTATAGCCGATTACTTTTTGTTTTGCATCGTGGTATTCAGTTGGAATATTTTGCACCTCATTCTACGGGGAAAGAGCCGAGATCCCTTCACCGGGAGTGACCTCTTTAGCAAAGGTTTTCGCCACTATATTTTTATAAAAAGCTATCCGGTTCCTTCAACGATATCAAGTTCATTACGTTAAAGGTTTTTCGCCAAAAACCATTCATAGCCCTCCGTCATTTCAGACGGGTAGCACTTAGTATTCATGCTATGTTTGTTGGCCAAAGTCAAGGCATAGTGTATGTAGCTATTTGTTACTTTTCTGTTGCATAGATAGATGCGTTGGTTTGGAACAGTCGTACTGCCTTTTGGCCAAAGTCAAGGGTAGGTACGGGTGGGTTCAAATTAACCTGGATAATGACGGGTAGAACTTGACATGTGACTTATGATTTGTTGGCCAAAGTCAAGGTTATAAGAGCATGGGGTAAAAATCACATCGGGAGTTTCTAAAGAAACTGAAACTTGCCAGATATGCGCATACCTTCTGGAGTGTGATAACGTGAGTGGATTCCATCACGTTATCATGCGATGATAGTTGGATCCCGATTCCCACTGATGAGTTGGTTTACTCCTCCGGTGATCCTGACTAATTCTTCTTTCAGGTTTGGAGGAGAATTTGAGGTTACAGTGGGGGGTTTCCTGATTAGATAAAGTGATAACCATTCTGATCTTGCTTAGAGTGCACACTGAGTGTTTCTTTTCTCTCTCTCTTTAGCAGCGACCATGGCCCGACCCTTGACTATGACTCAGTGACCAAGTTGACCGAACTTTCTTAAAACACTGGCTTTTGGATTGTCAGAGTTGCATACCTCATTGCCACTCCTACTTTTACCCTTTTCTCCAGAATACCCCGTATTACTACGAACATCCACTTCCATTGGATAAAACCATCGTATGGTTATATACGAACTCGAAGGAACTTGTTCCAGATTCGAGTATGGTTTCCGGTTCTTGAGAAAACGAATAGGACTATTCAGTTGTCTTTTCCTTTTACCTTCTCTCAGGTTGCGAGTGTTCCTTGGATTAGGACGGTACACCTATTACGCTAATTGGATAGTCTTCTTCCAAACCATAGGCAAGTGCTGAATGGTTGGGAATGAAGAAAACCATTTAGCCTAAAAGGTGTACAGAAGGTATTAAGTAAAGACAAATAAAGGGATTAGTAAGAGGGCAAAGTAAACTGCGACTGCTATTCACGACCAAACCAAGTATTTCATCGCCACTCCTATTTCACCTTTGTATTTCTCCAGAACACTCTGTATCACTACGAAGATCTACAGTTATTTGGATACTCCATCGTATGGTTATATACGAACTCAAAGGAACTTGTTCCAGTTCGGGGATGGATTCTGGTTCAGGAGAAATAGGAATAAGGTTTATTTAGGTGTCTTTTATCTTTACCTTCTCTCGGGTTGCCAGTGTTCCTAGGATTAGGACAGTACACCCATTATGCTTATTGGATAGTCTTCTTCCAAACCATAGGCTGGTGCCGAAAGGTAGGGAAGGAAGAAAACCATTTAGCCTAAGAGGGTGTACAGAAGGTAATGATTAAAGACATATGAAGGGATTTGGAGAGATGGCAAAGATGTTGGATATAGTGCCCTCAAAGTCAATTATTGGATCGCAGGTACGTGATTGCAATGATTGAGGAGGACCTATACCGGTAGGACAGTCTTACTCGAGATGATAGTATGCTATCTGGTTTGCCTTTATCAGTCGTGTATAGGTTCAGGTGACTGATCACGATTACACTTTGATAGAGCCCTCAGGATTTTTTTTGACTACCAACAGTATGATGGCGATCATATAAGTGAGAGTTGGGTGGTCTATAAGCATTTCCTTAATAGTGGTCCCTAGTCGTGGGAGTTTCGAGACAGGGCATCGATACTCCGGAGTAGACTAGTGTATACAGTCGAGACCCCGATGAGGGGCGGTGGCCGGTCTCACAAGCCACTGGTGTCAGTTGGATCACCTAAGATGTATACAGGTGCTATTTGGGTTATGAGTACACCGGACAGGACTCGCCGGGAACCTGCTAGTTGGTATTATACATATCGTCAGATAGCAGTTCCCTGGTGACATGCGTACAGGTTAGTTCATCGACCTGAGGTCGTCATTTGTCTCGTGTGAGTTCCCACTGTGCTTTGATTTCTACCCTACCACGGCTCAAAAGAGTCGTGCAAACAGGTAGTTTTTGGGTACAGTCCCGAGCCACATGGAGGCACGTGAGTGGATCGGCAGGGGATTCGTCTCTCCCGGTATTGGGGGTGGAGGTCGCGCTGTGTCTAGGAAAGACATTACACCAAGTCCTTGGCCAAGGCAGGTGAGATTTACTGGTAGGTACTCCAGTAGTATCTCAGGGTGTTCAGGGCTTGTCTCCGACACGACTTATACAGCTATTGGGGGTCTGACGTTACTAGCCCCCTAGGCCGGATATGCGATACTCATAGACGAACGGACCGGACTGTATATACATGGTCACTGTTAGGCTCAGTAGGGTTTCTGGATGAGTTCTCTCATCAGCCTCCCTTGAGGTCAGTCCATGGGCAGCCGTTACGCACAGCTAGTGCCGCTGACGGCTTGTGGTTAAACCCACTGCCAGGGTACTGACGAGTCATTAGAGTCCCCCACAGATAGTTTCCCAAGTTCGGGCGAAACGTTGTAGAGGCCGTATGGTTTTATGGCAGGGTTTGGAAAATCCACGTGCGTTTACGCACGTGTCATATTTCGGGCAGATAATACTAGTGGGCTTTGGTTTAAGCCGGATCCATATATTATATAGAGTAGATATAATATCTTTGTCTCAGTTGCATTTGCATTCGGTCGTGATACAAATGCGGGTATATTTATACAGTTACGGGGTTATCCTGAAATTCGTTTCGGGATCACTTTTGGAAGTTGCCAGTTTCCAGTTTTCTATCAGCCGTATTTAACATTTGGTTAAATACAGATTTATCTTTTCTTGGGTGAGTCATGGTTCTAGAAGTTTCTAGATGATGAGAGGAAGCTTCTTGGAAGGTGACTTAGTGATTCATTGTTAGCATTTATTGTGAGATGAGGTGTATCAGTGACTCATGCTTTAGCTTTAATGTTTCTTGTTTACCTAAGGATATTTTCTCTTGATCTTTATCCTTATGGTTACCCCCACTCTCTCCTACACTCACCCCCCTTCCATATATTGTGGCCGGCCCCCTCCTTGGTGCCTATGAGATTTTTCACTCTCACTTGATTGGAAAAAAGATGTAGATTTCGGTGTATGGAATTTCACAGCTCATTTCATTCCATCACCCAATTCCAACGGCAACTTCATTAACCGTTCGTCCATGGCTTTGGTCGAAGCGAGACAAAGTATTCTACTCATTCTCTACATCAATCTTGGTCGTCTCTTTTAGCAAACTTGACGACCGAATTGCCTCGAGTCAGAGGCGGGAGCCCGTTTAAAGATCCAATGACGTGGTGCCACTTGGACGAGGAGATCGAAGATCGACGAGATCGGAGCAGCCGCAACGGAGCGTACGATGATGGTTAAAGAACGAAGGACTCGGATCGTTCGGTATAACCTTTCTACCCTCTTTAAAGTTTGTTAGTTTAGCGTTAATGGCAGATCCGGGTTATAGTATGAGATCGCGCCAGTTATAAAAGTTTTTGTTCCGCATTTGGCGTCTGAAAGACAGCCGGGGCGCTACCGTAGACTTACATGGTATCAGAGCCAGGCCATTAAGCTTTACTAACTTGTGCTAACGCGTTTAAAACATCTATCGGACCGAATATCAAAAACTGCAAAATTTCAAGTTCACAGTTTCTGTTGATTTTTAAAGGGTTCCAAAAATTATTTTACATATCACAGAAATCTGTGCAGGGTTTTTAAGCACACCGTACAAATTTGGGCACGTGATTCGACAAGACCGCCGCGGAATTGCAGTCAAACCTATGGTTTGACCGCGCATCCGCGGCAATTAAATGAGATCATGGCCCCAAATTTGCACAGTGTTTTCTTCTCTGGAAATTGGGGTTTTTGGTATATATCTTTTGGGCCCAGATTTTGTTACTGTACAACAGATGTTCGTGGGGCCCACTTCGTGATATTTAGTCGATCAAAATTTAAACGTGTTAGTTTACAGTGCTTACATTATATCTCCGACCGTGAATGTCATTTGATCGGTAAACCGCGTCTGATTGCTATAGTTCTTTTAGACGGGTTTGCGAACGTGACATTCGCGTTGATGTTCTGTGTTGTGCTGTGATGTTGCGGATTTGTCGTGGTGGATAGTAGTGTGCAATGATAGTGCAGTTTGGATTTATTTGTACATTTGATATTGCGGGGCGAGCGTCCAACATGTGGACTGCCGTTACTGCTTGTTGTATAATATTCTTTTGGGGCACAACCGGGTCGAGGTCGATGTACCCGTTGTACATGTTTTTCATTTCTGTACTAGATTTTACCCCGCGACGGAGTGCACGGATAGCCGGGTTCTGGGGGGCACATCTCATGGCTTTGAGAGGCAGAGGGGCCTCACTCTAGAATTGGCAGACTATTCACCGCACTCGTAGGGGGTACAGGTTGGCCCAAGGAGGGGTACCCAAGATTACCGGATTCCGTGAAGTGCTGGGTGGTCCATTCACTATGCTGTAGGGGGCTGCCTCGCTTCAGGTTTTGGTGGGTAACTTGCCGCACCCATAGGGGTCTAGGTTTCATTGCACAGGCTATCCACACGACAGGGGAACGTCGGGTTTCAGCAGCGGCTCTGTGAAATCCGGGGATCCCAGATTATCTGTATTGTTCTGTGATGCTTATTACTTTTCTGTAATGTTGCATATTATCACGTCTGGAGCGATTATTGTATATTGGTATATATACTATTAGATGTTGTATATGTTTTACACCCGCGCTAGTTCAGTCCCCGCTCTGTCGTTAGTTAAGTAACCTAACGGGTGATGACGGGACCCAGTGACGATTGCGGATGGCATATACGTACATTTTATTTTCGTTCTTTTCTGGTGTGATTAGTTGATGGGACTGCGTTGATTCTGATCAATGCAAAGTAAAACAAACCTGTTTAGATGTTGTTGGAACAATTTTAAAAAATGTTATTACAAAGACGTTTCCTTTTGTTATGCACAGTGGTATTCGGTTGGAATATCCTGCACCTCATTCGACGGGGCAAGGACCGATATCCCTTCACCGGGACTGACCCCTTGGGCAGAAGTTTGCGTCAGGGTAATAACTTCACTATAGTCGATTACAAGTTGCTTTGCATCGCGGTATTCAGTGGAATATCCTGCACCTCATTCCACGAGAAAAGAGCCGAAATCCCTTCTCCGGGAGTGACCTCTTTAGCAAAGGTTTTCGCTACTATACTTTTATAAAAAGCTATCATGTTCCTTCAACGAGATCAAGTTCATTACGTTAAAGGTTTTTCGCCAAAAACCAGCCGTAGCCCTCCATCATTTCTTATGGATGGTCAGTAATATTCAAGCTATATATGTTGGCTTTCGTCAAGGCATAGTGTTTGGTAGTTGCTGGGGTATTCATTTGTTGCATAGATAGATGAGTTGGTTTGGGACAGTTGTATTACCTTGTTGGCTTTCGTCAAGGGTATGTACGGGTGGGTTCGAATTAACAAGATAATGACGGGCAGAACTTGACATGTGACTTATGATTTATTGGCTTTCGTCAAGGTCATAAGAACATGGGGTAAAAATCATATCGGGAGTTTCTAAAGAAACTGAAACTTGCCAGGCATGCGCATACCATATGGAGTGTGATAACGCGATTGGATTCCGTCATGTTATCATGCGATGAGAGTTGGATCCCGATTCCCACTGATGAGTTGGTTTACTCTTCGGGTGATCCCGATTAATTTTTCTTTTAGGTTTGGAGGAGAATTTGACAGTACAGTGGGAGGTTTCCGGATTAGATAAAGTGATAACCATTCTGATCTAGGTTAGAGTGCACGCAGAGTGTTTCTTTTCTCTCTCTCTTTGGCAGCGACCTTTGACCGACCCTAGACTATGACTCAGTGACCAAGTTGACCGAACCTTCTTAAAATACTGGCTTTTGGATTGTCTATGTTGCATAAGTCATTGCCACTCCTTCTTTTACCCTTTGCATTTCTCAGAACACCCGTATTACTACGGACATCCACTTCCATTGGATAGATCCATCGTATGGTTATATACGAACTCGAAGGAACTTCTTCGAGGATGGATCAAGGTTCAGGAGAAAAAGAATTGGTTTATTCAGTTGTCTTTTATTATCACCTTCTCTCAGGTTGCGAGGGCTCCTTGGTTTAGGAGAGTACACCTATTACGCTTATTGGATAGTCTTCTTCCAAACCATAGGCAGGTGCCGAAAGGTAGGGAATGAAGAAAACCAATTAGCCTAAGTAGGGTATACAGAAGGTAATATGTAAAGACAAAATAAAGGGATTAGAAAGAGGGCAAAGTAAGTTGCGACTGTTATCATTCACGACCAAACCGCGTACTTCATCGCCACTCCTATTTCACCTTTAAAAGAATAAGGTATTATTCAGTTGACTTTTATCATCACCTTCTCTCAGGTTACGAGTACTCCTTGGTTTAGGAGGGTACACCTATTATGCTTACTGGATAGTCTTCTTCCAAACCATAGGCTGGTGCCGAACGGTAGGGAAGGAAGAAAACCATTTAGCCTAACGATGGTGTACAGAAGGTAATGACTAAAGACAAATAAAGGGATTTGGAGAGATGGCAAAGAAATATACGGTTAGAGTCATGAATTGGATTATGGAAGAGGCATTACTATGTATACCAGGGTACCCCTACGAAACATTTTCATGTTTCTGTGCATTGTTAATGGAAAACTGTTTTCCCGATTAGATACTTACTCCAAGGTGTGTATTCACCATGTTTCATTCTCATATCTGTATGGTTTTACAGATGATGAGTGGGAGAAAGTTATTGGGAATTAGGTGATCATCCTCATTATATCGGAATTCGTTGTAATTGGTGATATTTGAGAAAATCGCCTGGGTACAGTTTTCAACCTACGACACACAGATTTTGAGTTATTCAACTCAGCGGACTTATACAGAGTATTGTATGTTGTCCAGTGTCCATCAGGACAAAGGGGTAGGTCCTCGTACTATGTTCTGTTTACTTATGACTTCTCTAGTTTTTAGACAAGTGTTTCGTAAACATACAAGGTCTAAGTTTTGAGAAGTTGTGGGTATAAGAATAAAGTAGAGGACCAGATATCGCAAGTATCGGGATTCTTCAAAGAGATCGAAAATGTAGATACTTGTGATTGGTATTCAGATGATAGTAAAAGTTTTGAGAAACTTGTTTCTCTTTCAGGTTACTCATAATTGGATGGATTCCTAAGTTGAGTAATGCTGATTAGCCTCTATTCATTAAAGTTGATATGCTCTGGAGACAGCTGCATGATTAGTATCTGGTTCCAATTAAATAAGTGCCAAAGTTTCTATATTGGATATAGAATGGTTCGTTTCTTAACGATGTTAAGGTATGGGGAGTTGTCCGGCTTATGCTTAAAACCAGACTCTGGATAACTCAGGGCACGTTTCTGTAATGGCAGTTTGTGGGTTGGCCTAGGCTATGACGAGGGTTGACTTTCTACCATCTGGGAGATCAATAGTGATATTGTTCTTGACTCGCCACAGTTTTAGTAAAATGAATTTTTTCAGAAAACAGTAGTGGGAGTATGTGTCACGACCCGCAGGGTACGGAACGTGACTGGCACTTAAGTTTACGAAACGTCTAAAGGCGTCCGTAAAATAAGTAAGCCAAAACCCAGAAAACAAAACCAATTAAGCAAAAGAGTGAAGAAAACCCAAACATTTGAAAGCAAGTTTATCAAATAAGTCATGTAAAACCCTTTTTAAAAACAATACTAATTTTTCCGAAAATTTCGGCAGAGTCTCCTTTGTAAATACTGGCCCCCAAAATGGGTACAACAAAATATATACATGAATCCAACAAAATAGGGCATCCCCAAGCGGGAGCTAGCTCTTCGCCATAAGGCGGTCACAAATCCCACGCAATGTAAATGACAACAAGCATAATAATCATAAGGGAGCATAAAAAAAGTAGCATGTCGGCTCAAGTGAGCTCGACCCCAAAATACAGCATAAAATCCGCAAACCTCACTGTCTCATCTCTAGGTCAATATACAATAATCTGGTAGAAACAGTAGATGGAGTACACTAGATACAAATAATATACAAGTGGTACAAAATAATAACATAACCCACCTATGAGCAAAACTCGAGCTCAGGCAAAAGAGGCAAAAGACAAGTGCGCCCGCCGCTACTGAACTGACGGAGCGGACCTGCAAAAGACTGTGGCACAACGGGGGTGAGTTGCCAACTCGTGAGTAATAAATAACATCTGCAAAGGCTATCGTATGCATGCACACAAGCATCCTAGCATCTAAAATACAGGTATGACTGGATGCACTAGCAGGTGTGTATATCATATCAGTGTGCTAATATGTATGCAACATGAAAATCTGAGGTCTCAATAGGTATATATAAGAAATATTTTATCTCTTTTTTTGTTTTTTTGAAACTCTTTTAGAATGCCAGCATAATGTCAATGAATCGACGAAAATCGGTGTCCAGCAACGACACCCAAAAGCTGTCTCAAATCTCATAAATGTATCTCTGGCCTCAGCCGTCCGGCTGATCCATCTCAAATATCAATATATCATCATCTAGCGGCCACGGTCGGTATCCTCTGGATATCCGCCGTCCCAAACAGTCACCGGTAGGTAATCCATCCCCTGCCAGGCTCAACGTCATCACCACATTCCTCTTGCCCCGGGGTACCTTACCGGGCCCACCATGTACCCGTGCCGGTTCCTCCACTCCTCGACACGGATTTCCAAATCCACAGCAAACTCATGGTGGACGACACTTACATCACTAGAAAACCGCAATTTTTACATATTTTAAAATATAATAAGTTTAGAAAATTTGCGGTTTTCCCCCGAAATCCAGCAATATCATAAAATCTCAAGAAATCCTCATAAGTGCATATATCAATGATAATGAATGCGTATGATATCAATAATCAAGTCGCGATGTGTGATTAATGTATTAAGCATGAACAATTAATATGATGAAGTACATGCACATGAATAGCAATACTACGGTTTCATTTTTAAGGAATTAAAGGCAAAAGCAGCAGTTTAAGTATCAATTAGTAAAAGGTTTAATTTAAATGTTATCTAGTGTGGTGGCATGGCAATTACCAGGGTGTGTGTGTAAGCATGAATAGTGCTCGTGCTGCATATAAAAACCTGGTAATGGTGCATGTGTCCTACAATTGAGTTTGCGTATATGGATATAACATATTGATCTAATTGCAGCAATTATCATGCCAGTATTATTATTCTAATGTCACAAGTGATTATCCAATTTACTATTTTCCAGTTTACTAAATCTATCGGGCGACTTGCGCAATCCAAACGATCGTCCCCCGTAGATGTTAAATCTACTCACCGGGATCCCTGGCTAGCTGTGTCCAATCACCGCCTTTCCCTTTCGCGCCGCGTCTGACGTCTCCGCGACCGAACCTGGAATTTACATCAATACCAGACATAAGGTTACACATTCAAGAACGACACTAAACCCCAACGAAACTACTAAAGTTCGCTAGCTAGGTACAACGTGCACAAAGTGCGCGGAACACACGCGAAAATCGCAAAACTGTCGAAAAACGCCGATTTGGGTCGCCCGGCAAAACTAAAACCCGACTACCCAAAAACCGCACTCACGCATCCTAAAAGTCGCAGGACAAGCCATTACAATCATCAAGATATCAAAATTAATCCATCACATAATTTATATAAAAATCTAGTAAGCATACACATTCCAAAAATCGGTGCAACAATTGCCGATTTGCGACAAAACGACTACAATCTAGCACAATCGCCCAACCACACTACAAGCAATCTACAAACACTAATTATAACACAACAACAATGATTCCAATCCTATTTTCCATAAACAACCATTCTTGAATTTATAACTTAGCAAAATCCAATCAGTTTCCTCACTTGAAACTTTAAATTAACACAACAAAGCCCACTTAAGAAAATTAACCTCTTAGGTTAGGTTAGCAAAATACTAGATAACAAGTTAGGTTTAATCAATTAAATAATGCTTTCTAAAACTTAATCCACTCACTAATCAAGCTTCACAAACCAATTCCATACAAAACCCTCTCTTGAAAATCCTAAAAAGCAATTTCACACTTCTTAATTTTATCAAATTAGCATAATTGAAAACTACATCAACAAGATAACTATATGGATTAGTTAATTAACCACTAGATTAACTATAAAACAATCTAATTAAGTATTATGGCTTCAAAACCCTAGCTAAAATTTTCAAGCAAAACCTAAGAAACTAGATTAAACTACACTAAATTAACACTAAACCATCTAACATAAGAACTTAAACAAAAGAATTTAACATGATAGAAATTATACCTCTTGATCTATGGATCAAGCAAGAAAATTTTGCTCCAAATGATGGCCTCAACACCAAGATCCAAGCAAGAATGGCTAAGGATAATGATAGCTTAAGGATTTTGTTTGGATTTTTGAATTAAATCATGGATTTTGATGTATTTTCTTGAAGAAATTGAAGAAAATGAAAAGAAAAGAGAGGAAGAAGAGGGTGTGCAGGATTTTCGGCCAGAGGAGGAATGGGGGAGGGTGTGGGCAAGTGGGGAAGGTCATGGGTCAAGTCCACAAAGTCAAATGCACCTTACTTTATTCATTTTAATTAAAATAAACCCAAAAACCCCCTTAAATCACTCAAGAAAGCAACTAAAGAAAAGAGATCAGATATTTCTGGTCTCACACAAGGTGGGGCTGTCCTAGGGCTGAGGAAAAAGAGAGAGGGGTTTTACAAAAGAAATTTTATGCAAAAAGGCCCCCTACAACTCAAAAATTGCAAGTTTTAGCCCAAAATTCAATAAATTCGTTTCATATCATAAAAATTTGTTAAAAATCAAAATAAATTACTAAAAATTTATGTTATCACTAGATTATAATTATCATAATTTTAGAGATTAAAATTAGCCCGGAAAAATTTGTATTTATCGCTTATTTAATGTATTTTCTTACCGGCTTAAAATAATATTAAAAAATTGAAAAATTAGGGAAAATTTTTAAACGACCAGAATTTCATAATTAACTCATTAGCTACTAAAAACAAGTAATTACCTACCCATTTAAGGTATAATTAGCCCTAAACTGCAAAATATCGAGAAAGACGGTTTTCGGAAAAATACCGAATTTTCACCGAATTTCAGGAAAACACCAAAACGACTTTTCAAGACGCTACAATCTTCCCCCCTTAAAGAAATTCGGTCCCCGAATTTTAAAAAAAAATAGCTACGCGTACCTTCAAAGAGATGGGGATACTTCTTCCTCATCTCGCCCTCGGTCTCCCAGGTAACCTCCTCGCTGCTCGGGCTACGCCAAAGGACCTTGACGGTTGGTATAATATTTGACCTCAACTTCTTCACCTGCCGATCCAGGATGGCCACCGGCTGCTCTGCAAAAGAAAGGTCGCGCTCTAGCTGGACTGTCGGGTGCTGAATCGCATGCGAAGGGTCGTGAAGGTACTTGCGGAGCATCGAAACATGGAAGACGGGGTGAACATCGGGAAAGCTGGGAGGAAGAGCCAAACGATATGCAACAGCGCCAACACGCTCGAGGATCTCGAAGGGACCTACGAATCTAGGGCTAAGCTTCCCCTTTCGCCCAAAACGCATCACGCCCTTCATCGGAGAGACCCTCAGAAAAACATGGTCGCCAACTGCGAACTCTAATCTGCGACGGCGCCTGTCAGCATACGATTTCTGCCTGCTCTGAGCCGCTCTCATCCGGTCTCGGATCAACTGGATCTTCGATGTCGTCTCCTCAACAAGCTGCGGCCCCAAAATGCTGCTCTCGCTGAGCTCTGTCCAACAAACGGGCGATCTGCATCTCCTCCCATACAATGCCTCGAAAGGTGCCATCTGAATAGTATCCTGGAAGCTGTTGTTGTAGGAGAACTCCACTAGAGATAAATGACGATCCCAGCTACCCCCAAAGTCTAACACGCATGCTCTGAGCATGTCCTCGAGAGTCTGAATGGTCCGCTCTGACTGTCCGTCTGTCTGCGGATGAAACGCTGTGCTGAAGCTCAAACGAGTGCCCAAAGCCTCCTGAAGTCTCTGCCAAAGTCGGCTGGTGAACTGAGTGCCTCGATCTGACACGATACAAGTCGGTACGCCATGTAGTCGCACGATCTCGTCAATATAGAGCTGAGCATACTGAGCGAAGCTGAAAGTCGTCTTCACTGGCAGGAAGTGAGCCGCTTTCGTCAATCTATCCACGATCACCCAGATGGAGTCGTACCCTCGACTGGTCCTGGGTAGACCCACAACGAAATCCATCGAAATCTGCTCCCATTTCCACTCTGGAATGGGTAACGGCTGTAGCTCTCCTGCGGGCCTCTGGTGCTCGGCCTTGACTTGCTGACAAGTCAGGCATCTCGAAACGAACTCCGCAATGTCCCTCTTCATCCCGTCCCACCAGTAGGTCTCTCTCATATCATGGTACATCTTGGTGGAACCGGGGTGGACACTATACACTGATCGGTGTGCCTCCTCAAGAATGTCGCGCCGCAATCCATCAGCATCTGGTACGCACAGTCTAGATCCATATCGTAAAATCCCCTGATCGTCAACCACGAACTCGGAAAATCTGCCCTGTCCCACCTGTGCCATGATCTCTGAGCAACGGTCGTCACTGCGCTGTGCCTCATATATACGGTCAAGCAACTGTGGGCGTGCACGAACATGCGCGAGCTGTCCCCCTGTCTGAGTGAACTCGAACTCAACTCGGCTGTCGCATAACATCTGCCAATCTGCTGACGACTGCCTCTGCACTGCGCGCAAAAAGGATAGACTACCCCCGGGCCTCCTACTCAACGCATCTGCCACCACATTTGCCTTGCCGGGGTGATATAAGATCTCGCAGTCGTAGTCTTTCACCAACTCCATCCAACGACGCTGTCTGAGGTTCAGGTCTCGCTGCTGAAATATGTACTTTAAGCTCTTATGATCGGTGAATATCTGACACGACTCGCCGTAAAGGTAATGTCGCCAAATCTTCAGTGCAAAGACCACTGCAGCCATCTCCAAATCATGAGTGGGGTAGTTCTGTTCATGCTTCTTCAACTGCCGAGAAGCATAAGCGATCACCCGGCCATGCTGCATCAAAACGCATCCTAATCCCACTCGCGAAGCATCACAGTAGACAACAAATCCGCCTGATCCCGAAGGCAAAGATAATACCGGCGCCGTAGTCAAACAAGTCCGTAGCTGCTGAAAACTGCGCTCGCACTCCTCTGTCCAGACGAAAGGAACTCCCTTCCGGGTCAAACCGGTCAACGGTGCAGCTATACGGGAGAAGTCCTGAACAAAACGCCTGTAGTAGCCCGCCAAGCCTAGAAAACTACGGATCTCAGTAACCGATGTAGGTCGGGGCCACTGCTGAACAACCTCAATCTTCTTCGGGTCCACACAAATGCCGTCTCTCGTAACCACGTGACCCAAGAATCCGACGCTGTCCAGCCAGAATGCACACTTGGAGAACTTCGCGAACAGCTGGTGCTCCCTCAGAGTCTGTAACGTAATCCGCAAGTGCTGCTCGTGCTCCTCTCTGCTCCGGGAGTACACCAAGATATCGTCGATAAATACGATGATGAACAAGTCAAGATACGGCCTGAATGTACGGTTCATCAAATCCATAAATGCAGCTGGGGCGTTGGTGAGTCCGAACGACATCACCAAAAACTCGTAGTGGCCATAGCGTGTACGGAAAGCTGTCCTCGGTATATCCTTCTGTCGAACTCGCAGCTGATGGTATCCTGATCGCAAGTCGATCCTCGAAAAATACCCCGCACCCTGAAGCTGGTCGAACAAATCATCAATGCGCGGCAACGGATATCTGTTCCGAACGGTAACTTTGTTCAGCTGGCGGTAGTCGATACATAAGCGCAAACTTCCATCCTTCTTCTTGACAAACAGGACCGGAGCACCCCACGGAGAAACACTCGGTCGAATAAGCCCCTTATCCAACAAATCCTGCAACTGATCCTTCAGCTCTCGAAGCTCTGCCGGGGCCATCCGATAAGGCGGTACAGAAATAGGCCCCGAACCGGGAATCAAATCAATGCAGAACTCAACATCGCGCTCAGGCGGTAGCCCAGGTAGCTCATCAGGGAAAACATCAGGGAACTCACAAACTACCGGAACCCGGTCTAACGGAACCTCTGCAGCTCGAGTATCACAAACAAACGCTAAGAATCCCTGACATCCCTTCCGCAAGAGCTGACCAGCGCGAAGAGACGAAATTAAGCTGGGAAGGGTGACACTGCGGTCTCCCTGAATAACAAGGACTGGCTCTCCCGGAAAGCTAAATCTGACTGCCTTCTCACGGCAGTCCACCGAAGCATAACAAGTGGCTAGCCAATCCATGCCCAGAAGCACATCAAAGTCCAACATATCGAGGAGTATCAAATCAACTGATGAATCCCTCTCCCCGATACGAACGGAACACAAACGAAATACAAAACGAGCGACAAACGACTCGCCTACCGGAGTAACAACAACAAGCGGCCGATCTAACGACGACGACTCACGGCCCAACATCGGTGCAAAGTGTGTAGATACGTACGAATGTGTGGAACCTGGGTCGAATAATACCCGTGCGTCGAAAGTACAAACTGGCAAGGTACCTGTCACAACGGCATTGGATGCCTGCGCATCCTGCGGTGTCAAAGCAAAAACTCGGGCCTGTCCTCCACCGATAGCGGGATGACCTCGACCTCGGCCTCTGCCTCCTCGTCCTCTCTGAACAGGACCGCCGCGTCCACGGCCTCTCGGTGCACCTAACTGGCGTGGAGCATCGCCTGGGGTAGGAAGTAGGGCTCTCTGAGGAGAGGGTGGTGATGGTGGTAGGGTCACGTGCGGAACTGTCGCTGCTCCCTGTCGTCTCACCGGACAGTCTCTGACAAGATGGTGCAAACTCCCGCACCCAAAACATCCTGGCGACGGCTGCTGCCCCTGGGGATAAGAACCATATAACTGTCCCCGCCCAAATCCTCTGCCAGGCCTATCTCTCGGAAAGAATCTGGCGCGCTGCCTCTGAGGCGGTACATCGGTGCGCATCCTCTTCGGCCCAGAAACGGCCGAAGTCCGTGATATGCGTGCCTCCATCCGCAATGCCGTATCCATAGCAGCTGAATAAGTGTCGTAGTGATGGGCGCCAATGGCAAGATATAGCTGGGCATCAAGTCCCTGTACGAACCTCTTCAACATCTTCTCTTCGGTATCCACCAAATACTGAGCATATCGGGATAACTGTGTAAACTGGATATCATACTCAGACACCGTCATCCCAGGTGTCTTGACTAAGGCCTCGAAGCTGCGAGCTCTGGCGTCACGAACGCTCTCTGGAAGGAAACGGGCTAGAAAGACCACTGTAAACTCGACCCAAGTCATAGGCGGTAGATCTGCAGCTCGACCTCTCAAGACTGACTCCCACCATGTCTGCGCGAGACCCTCTAGTCGGAAACTCGCAAGCTCTACCCATCGATCATCCGAACATCTCAGCGAACGGCAGATCCTGGCTAAACTGTCAAGGAACGTCTGTGGGTCCTCCGCTGTCTCGGTGCCGGTGAATACTGGAGGTCTCAGCCTCATGAAATCCTGTAGTGAAACCGGAATGGCCACGGTGGTAGTAGTAGGAGCAGGTATCATGGTCGTCTGTGATGTAGTAGGTACGTCATCCGGCCTCGGTGTACGACTGGCTGCAACTAGGGATCCTACCATCTGACGCAGCTCCTGCATGCCTCCCATCATCTGTCGCAACTCCTCCATACCGGTCTCGAGCCTATCCATACGGCCTGGGGAAGGTGGATCGGTCTGTCCCTGCGGCGTAGGCATACCGCCCTGCTCAGTCCTAGTCTCGGACGAGCCAGCTCGAATCTCGTCTCTGGCGGCAGCCCTCTGTGCCCTCGTAGCCTTCGGCGGCATAGTGGCTGTTACAGGATAACGGATAGTAAGAACAGTGCAATAGGATCATAGGATACACTGAATTGAAGAAGGAATTTTTTTTTTCAAGCAAGTATCCTAAAGTCACTTAGGCGGAGTACCGTATCGTAAGTATGCCGCGGACATACGCACGCTACGTTACCCTGCTTAAGTCACTTACTCCATCTACCAAGGGTCATCCTACACTCACAAAGGTAAAACCTATCTCTCTGATACCAACTTTGTCACGACCCGCAGGGTACGGAACGTGACTGGCACTTAAGTTTACGAAACGTCTAAAGGCGTCCGTAAAATAAGTAAGCCAAAACCCAGAAAACAAAACCAATTAAGCAAAAGAGTGAAGAAAACCCAAACATTTGAAAGCAAGTTTATCAAATAAGTCATGTAAAACCCTTTTTAAAAACAATACTAATTTTTCCGAAAATTTCGACAGAGTCTCCTTTGTAAATACTGGCCCCCAAAATGGGTACAACAAAATATATACATGAATCCAACAAAATAGGGCATCCCTAAGCGGGAGCTAGCTCTTCGCCATAAGGCGGTCACAAATCCCACGCAATGTAAATGACAACAAGCATAATAATCATAAGGGAGCATAAAAAAAGTAGCATGTCGGCTCAAGTGAGCTCGACCCCAAAATACAGCATAAAATCCACAAACCTCACTGTCTCATCTCTAGGTCAATATACAATAATCTGGTAGAAACAGTAGATGGAGTACACTAGATACAAATAATATACAAGTGGTACAAAATAATAACATAACCCACCTATGAGCAAAACTCGAGCTCAGGCAAAAGAGGCAAAAGACAAGTGCGCCCGCCGCTACTGAACTGACGGAGCGGACCTGCAAAAGACTGTGGCACAACGGGGGTGAGTTGCCAACTCGTGAGTAATAAATAACATCTGCAAAGGCTATCGTATGCATGCACACAAGCATCCTAGCATCTAAAATACAGGTATGACTGGATGCACTAGCAGGTGTGTATATCATATCAGTGTGCTAATATGTATGCAACATGAAAATCTGAGGTCTCAATAGGTATATATAAGAAATATTTTATCTCTTTTTTTGTTTTTTTGAAACTCTTTTAGAATGCCAGCATAATGTCAATGAATCGACGAAAATCGGTGTCCAGCAACGACACCCAAAAGCTGTCTCAAATCTCATAAATGTATCTCTGGCCTCAGCCGTCCGGCTGATCCATCTCAAATATCAATATATCATCATCTAGCGGCCACGGTCGGTATCCTCTGGATATCCGCCGTCCCAAACAGTCACCGGTAGGTAATCCATCCCCTGCCAGGCTCAACGTCATCACCACATTCCTCTTGCCCCGGGGTACCTTACCGGGCCCACCATGTACCCGTGCCGGTTCCTCCACTCCTCGACACGGATTTCCAAATCCACAGCAAACTCATGGTGGACGACACTTACATCACTAGAAAACCGCAATTTTTACATATTTTAAAATATAATAAGTTTAGAAAATTTGCGGTTTTCCCCCGAAATCCAGCAATATCATAAAATCTCAAGAAATCCTCATAAGTGCATATATCAATGATAATGAATGCGTATGATATCAATAATCAAGTCGCGATGTGTGATTAATGTATTAAGCATGAACAATTAATATGATGAAGTACATGCACATGAATAGCAATACTACGGTTTCATTTTTAAGGAATTAAAGGCAAAAGCAGCAGTTTAAGTATCAATTAGTAAAAGGTTTAATTTAAATGTTATCTAGTGTGGTGGCATGGCAATTACCAGGGTGTGTGTGTAAGCATGAATAGTGCTCGTGCTGCATATAAAAACCTGGTAATGGTGCATGTGTCCTACAATTGAGTTTGCGTATATGGATATAACATATTGATCTAATTGCAGCAATTATCATGCCAGTATTATTATTCTAATGTCACAAGTGATTATCCAATTTACTATTTTCCAGTTTACTAAATCTATCGGGCGACTTGCGCCATCCAAACGATCGTCCCCCGTAGATGTTAAATCTACTCACCGGGATCCCTGGCTAGCTGTGTCCAATCACCGCCTTTCCCTTTCGCGCCGCGTCTGACGTCTCCGCGACCGAACCTGGAATTTACATCAATACCAGACATAAGGTTACACATTCAAGAACGACGCTAAACCCCAACGAAACTACTAAAGTTCGCTAGCTAGGTACAACGTGCACAAAGTGCGCGGAACACACGCGAAAATCGCAAAACTGCCGAAAAACGCCGATTTGGGTCGCCCGGCAAAACTAAAACCCGACTACCCAAAAACCGCACTCACGCATCCTAAAAGTCGCAGGACAAGCCATTACAATCATCAAGATATCAAAATTAATCCATCACATAATTTATATAAAAATCTAGTAAGCATACACATTCCAAAAATCGGTGCAACAATTGCCGATTTGCGACAAAACGACTACAATCTAGCACAATCGCCCAACCACACTACAAGCAATCTACAAACACTAATTATAACACAACAACAATGATTCCAATCATATTTTCCATAAACAACCATTCTTGAATTTATAACTTAGCAAAATCCAATCAGTTTCCTCACTTGAAACTTTAAATTAACACAACAAAGCCCACTTAAGAAAATTAACCTCTTAGGTTAGGTTAGCAAAATACTAGATAACAAGTTAGGTTTAATCAATTAAATAATGCTTTCTAAAACTTAATCCACTCACTAATCAAGCTTCACAAACCAATTCCATACAAAACCCTCTCTTGAAAATCCTAAAAAGCAATTTCACACTTCTTAATTTTATCAAATTAGCATAATTGAAAACTACATCAACAAGATAACTATATGGATTAGTTAATTAACCACTAGATTAACTATAAAACAATCTAATTAAGTATTATGGCTTCAAAACCCTAGCTAAAATTTTCAAGCAAAACCTAAGAAACTAGATTAAACTACACTAAATTAACACTAAACCATCTAACATAAGAACTTAAACAAAAGAATTTAACATGATAGAAATTATACCTCTTGATCTATGGATCAAGCAAGAAAATTTTGCTCCAAATGATGGCCTCAACACCAAGATCCAAGCAAGAATGGCTAAGGATAATGATAGCTTAAGGATTTTGTTTGGATTTTTGAATTAAATCATGGATTTTGATGTATTTTCTTGAAGAAATTGAAGAAAATGAAAAGAAAAGAGAGGAAGAAGAGGGTGTGCAGGATTTTTGGCCAGAGGAGGAATGGGGGAGGGTGTGGGCAAGTGGGGAAGGTCATGGGTCAAGTCCACAAAGTCAAATGCACCTTACTTTATTCATTTTAATTAAAATAAACCCAAAAAACCCCTTAAATCACTCAAGAAAGCAACTAAAGAAAAGAGATCAGAATTTTCTGGTCTCACACAAGGTGGGGCTGTCCTAGGGCTGAGGAAAAAGAGAGAGGGGTTTTACAAAAGAAATTTTATGCAAAAAGGCCCCCTACAACTCAAAAATTGCAAGTTTTAGCCCAAAATTCAATAAATTCGTTTCATATCATAAAAATTTGTTAAAAATCAAAATAAATTACTAAAAATTTATGTTATCACTAGATTATAATTATCATAATTTTAGAGATTAAAATTAGCCCGGAAAAATTTGTATTTATCGCTTATTTAATGTATTTTCTTACCGGCTTAAAATAATATTAAAAAATTGAAAAATTAGGGAAAATTTTTAAACGACCAGAATTTCATAATTAACTCATTAGCTACTAAAAACAAGTAATTACCTACCCATTTAAGGTATAATTAGCCCTAAACTGCAAAATATCGAGAAAGACGGTTTTCGGAAAAATGCCGAATTTTCACCGAATTTCAGGAAAACACCAAAATGACTTTTCAAGATGCTACAGTATGGTAGAACTGGAAGTGATTCCAGAACCGCAAACGATTACGGAAAATTTAATAGGACCTAAAGATTCAATCAGGTTTGACATTCCATTAGCCACTCCGCAGATTTGGTGGGTAACCTCAGACACCCGATAGGTACTTCGTGTAGGGTTCCTAGGCGCGCTAATGAGGTCTCACAAGGCATCAACCATGCCAATTTCAAATTTTACAAGTGCCGAGAAACCCTAATACAGATCGTTAACTAGAATTTTAGGCGAAACAAATACAAGTAAACGACTTTACTCTAAGTGAACGGAAATACAACCTTTGTAGATCCGGTGCTCCACCTCCATAGCTCCATGATGAAGTCCCCTTGCTGTCCAAATCAAATCCCGGGCTCTAGCGTTGGCTTCATCGGAGAAATGGGCGGGCTAGGTCATCGACTACGATGCCGAAGATGATCTACGTCGAGGCATCACAAGATCAAGCTCCCACTTCACCAAGTCATGAAACTTGTGAAGAAAACACCCTATACTACTTGGCAAGAGGTAGAGGATGAAGAAATAGGAAGTGGGTTCACTTTAGAATTGGATTTCTCACTCTTTTCATCAAATCACCATTGATGAAATCAAGGTTTTCTTCTTTGTAAAGATGAAGAAGAAGAAGAAGTATATTATGATAAGAATAATCTTATAGAAAAGAAAATCAATACTTATCATAATACAACCATGGTCAAGTGTAGAGAATCAACTAGGGTTAAGTGGAGTGGTTAGGGTTAAGCATGAGACAAAATGGTCACTTAGTCAAAGCTTCATGAAGCTTCAAGATGCAAACAAAGAAAGCCACCATTTTCTCTTTATGCCATTTTATTTTCTAAAAAGAATAAATAAATAAATAAATGAATAAGAAAAAAAAACCCAAACCATTCATATAACCATGGTTTAATCTTTACACAAACCCAAGTAAACATGTATCATCAAACATGATACAATCAAGTGCACAAAAGTATATCACATATACAACTTGTGCAATGCAAGTGAGAAAAACCATTTAAAGTGAACCAATACTAGTTAATGCAAAGTAATATATCAAATATATAATTATACATTAAATCATTAAATCAACACTTGATTTAACGATCCGGTCATATCGCATATAACCGACTAGTATCCTATGTATCGGCTTACCGAATCAATCCTTGATTCGATAACTAGGTTATATCGCATACAACCTTTCGATACATTCATCACGAGAATGAAATACGGTATCACATACACGCACTATTCTCGGTCCCGCACATATCTCATATGCGCTCCTATTTCGTTTCGCTTGAGCCAGGAAACCTCTGTGTAGGACTCTAAAGACTCGTCAATACGCCGGTAGCAGATGATGATCATATCAAACACCCACAAGCCGCAACCGGTCTGCTAAACGTAACGGCCACCCGGGTATTCAGCGATCAGAAGATCGACGAGCAAGCCCGCTCACACTCCTGTGAATCCAACCAGTAACACTTACCGTACAGTCCGGTCTCGTCGTCTGATATGTCGCATATCTTGCCTAGGGGTGGTAAACGTCAGACCCCAATAGCTCGATAAGTCGTGTCGATACGAGGCCTATAACAGTTCGAGAAACTACAGGTAACACTTACCAGTAAATCTCAGCAACCCTGGCCAGGGATTTCCGGTTATAGCCAATCGAACACAGCGCAACATCAACTCCCTATACCGGGAGAGACGAATCCCCTCCTATCGCTCATTGCCTCCATGTGACTCGGGAATGTACCCAAAAACCACCGTTTTGCACACCCTCTTGGACGTGGTAAGGTGGAAATCAAAGCACAGTGGGAACCACACAAGACTCTATGACGATCTCGGGTCAACAGACTACTCTGTACCAGTGTCACCAGAGAACTGCCATCTAACGTAAGGTATAATACCATCTGGGAGTTCTCGGCGAGTCCGTCCAGTGTACCCAATCTCCACTGAGCACCCGTATATCATCTCTGATCTCAAACACCAATGGATATGGGATCATCCATCACCCATCTGTATGGGTCGAGAAGGTATACGCTAGTCTACTCTGGTATATCGATGCCCCGTCTCGATACACCCACGACTAGGGACCTTGAAGGATGTACTTATGGACTACCATGTCCCCACTAGTATGATCTGCATCATAGTCCAGGTAGTCAAGTACACATCCTAAGGGCTTTACCAACATGTAACAGAGAGACAATCAATGTACACGTTAAGGTAAAGAGTAACCAGATAGCATACTATCATGTCGAGCAAGAAAGTCCTCCATATATATGTCCCAGCATCCACTACAATATACATCCAATGTACAGTAATGGCCTCTAGGGCATACATATAACTAACAATCTCCCACTTGCACTAGGGCCATCTGTAGCAGTGGTTGTAGTATCGCATACTCGACCATCCCATAAAAGTCTCTCTCTGGGAATAGGCCTTCGTGAGTGGTTCCGCCGTGTTGTTCTCTGAGTCTACTCTCCTAACCTCGATCCCCTGGAGATCAACCATCTCCATGATCAGGTAATACTGCCTTAGAATATGTCTGGATCACTGATGGGACGGACGTTCCTTGGCATAAGCCACAACTCCATTGTCACACAATGGGAGGAACAGAGTTCATCTCATGAACAAATATATACACCCAGACAGCCTCTTTGGTAGCATCTTAAGTAGCGATGTATCCAGCCTTTATCGTCTAGTATGCCACGGTATCTAGCTTGGAACTTTTCCAACATACCGTCCCTTTACTAAGGGCAAAGACAATGCCCGTGACTGACATTCAGTCGTCTTTATCACCCTGGAACACTTCCAGTGATTCTCCCCAGAATCATTTGAGACCATCTCACTACAACTAGTGAGAATCCTAACATCCAATTAGATCTATCTCATAGATCCAAAACCCAGGATTTAGGAGGTATCACTTTGATCATTTATGGAGAATCATTGTGATAAGCGGAGATTGACCGAGCGTAGCATAGGAAACTCCTTCCCCATCAAGAGTATGTCATCCACGTACTCTACGAGGATCATCACCATACTCCCTACTACCTTTTTGTATATACAAGGTTCATCTACCATTTTGATGATGTCAAACTGTTTGACTACTTCATCAAAACAGATGTTCCAACTCCGCGATGCCTGCTTTATCCTATAAAGCATCTTGTACACGTTTCCGCTGCTCCCACTGTCTACGAAGCCCTCTGGCTGTGTACTTATAGACATTCTCTTCTAAAACATCATTTAGAAAAGCAGTCATGGCACCCAACCGCCAGATATCGTAGTCATAGTATGTAGCCGTGGCAAGTAGGATCTGGATGGACTTAAGCATAGCTACTTGAAAAGGTTTCATCATTATCCACGCCTGGTCGATGACGAAAAGCTTTAACAAGTCTAGCTTTGAAAGTCTCAACCTTTCCATGTACACCAAGTAATCTTCTCAAGATATACTTGCTCCTGATGGGGATTTAACCCTTCAGATATAGCAACCAAAGTCCATACTTTGTTGGAGTATAAGGATTCCATCTCAGATCACTAAGCATCCAGCCATTCTTACAGAGTCCCACTCCTGATGGCCAGCTCGAAACTAGTTGGGTCATCATCTCATGATGCAATCCTCGCTCCCACTGTCATAGAGAAACCGAAATATCTCTCAGGTGGGTGAGGAACCCTACTAGATCGGCGGAGAGGCTGAGGTTCGTTGGAATCTACTGAATCCTTTGGTTCTACCAAATCATCTGCTGTTGTTTGTATAGCTAGAACCTTTCCAGTTGTACATAACAGACCTTGCCTCGAGCTTGTCCGGATTTTGCTTTTAGACATAGCCCGGACAACCCCAAATCTTAACCAACTTAAGATATGGGCTCTTGCCTTTCCATATCACATATGAAGTGGTAGGCAACTGATTTGATCGGAACCCAATTCAATAGGTATGCAACTTCTCAAGTGCATAACTCCCAAAAGGAAATAGAAAACTCAGTAGTACTCATCATAGAGCACACCATATCACAAAGGGTGCAACTGCTCCGCCTCGATATACCATCGTGCTATGGTGTATACGGAGGAGTAATGCTGAGAAAGAATCTCATTCTCCTTTAGAATAATCCAGGATTTTCGTGCTCAAGTATTCTCCTCCTCGATCACATCAAAGGACATAATACTTATACCCGTATTTTGGTTCTCTACTTCTAACTTATATTCTGTGAATATCTCAAAAGGTTCGGACTTGTGTTTCAACAGGAACATATGTCTGAATCTTGAGAGATCATCAGAGAACGTAATGAAGTATAAAGAACCAGTCTTGGCATGTGTAGACAGGGGACCTACATACATCAACATGTATCATCCCAAGAGTTCATTAACTCTTTCTCTGTTTCCAGTAAACAGAGCTATGGTCATTGTGTCTTTGTGATATGACTGGCAAGTTTCATAAGATGTAAATTCAAACAAATTTAAATATGCATCTAAATGTAACTTCAGCTAGTCAGGTCGCATTGATATGACCTAGTCTACAATACCTCAAGAAAAATTCGTTCATTTCTGAACTCATCCACTTGTGTGTGTTCTGTATACTAAAAACTGTAGTTTGATTTAGAACGTCAATGCTTTTAGATAACGTGCCTGAACCAATCAACTTTTGATATAGGAAATGTTCAAAACATTATCCATCAATACAGAATTTTATCATTTCTTTACTAATAAAGAGACTGACATGATTTTGTATATCAGGTTCGGTATCTAACAGCATTTGTTCAAAATCAATGTATTGGTAATACAGAGTGACAGTGACCAACAGACTTGGCTGCAACACTTGCCTGCAACACTTGCCCCGTTTTCTGCCTCATGAAACTTATCACCCGTTCTCAGTTCTTTACCTATCTGTAGCCCATGTAACAAATTACATATGCGGGATCCTGATCTGGTATCACATACCCAGGACGTAAAGAATACTGAGAAACAGTTCTGTATAATGAACACACCCGAAGATGATGCATCAGCATGCACTCTCTTCATTTGGGCGGCATGGGAATTCTGGTAATCCCCAATATCCTGCTCTGTCTTATAACAATTATAAGTTGGAGCGGGACCAATGTTCCCCAGCTCAGTATAACAAGCGGGTTCGGTCAATACATCCGTATTATTATCTTGATTAAGGCGTGATATGGTCGCTACCTGGAGAGAGAGAGAAGAAAACACTCAGCGTGCGCTCTTGCAAGAATAGATTGGTTATTATTTTATCTAATCAGGATGGCTCCCACTGTTTTAATCAAATCTTCCTTCAAACCCTAAAAGGAAAGACTTGCCGGGATTAATTACACACTACAAGTTCGCCAATCTTTCAGCCAGGCCAGTGTCGGTACTTTGAGGGAGGTCCCCCGTGCTTTCGCACGAACCTAATTAATGTAAACCTCGTTTTCCCAGAGGCGTAACCCCGTTGACACCTTTCTAGACACCTACTTGATCGGCTAATTGTAATGTGTAAAACTCTCCCAGGAGTAAGTCTTACTCGCAGCGGGTATCGGGATCCAACTATCTCATAGAAGGTATGCAATCTCATTGCAAATTTCATCACTTGAAATTCCTGATAATTTTTCCCCTAGCGTGCTATGACCTTGACGGAGGCCAAACTACATATAGTCCGCTAGTCAAGTTCAACCCGTCATTTCCTGATTGAATTAAACCCACCCACACAACCCTTGACGGAGGCCAAACAACGCCATACGAATACCCTAATCCAATCGCATCATATGCTAGCAGATAAGCACTAGTTAGCTACTGTACACTACGCCTTGACGGAGGCCAAACTACCGCAGCACGAATACTAACTAGTACTTATCTGAAATGACGGAGGGCTACGACAGGTTTTTCTGAAAACCTATTGCGTAATGAACTTGATATCGTTGTAGAATCAAATGATTTTAAAATGGAGATTTTTTGAGGCTTTTCTAGTTTTGCTAAAGGGGTCACTCCCGGTGAAGGGATCGTCGGCCCTTTCCTCGTCGAATGAGGTGCGGGATATATCATATATATCACTGTGCAAAGCAAATACTCTTAAAAGCAATCAAAAGACAAACCGAGTGTGTAGCATCTGCCAGTTATTGCTAAAGGGGTCACTCCCGGTGAAGGGATCTCGGTCCTTTCCTTATCGAATAAGATGCAGGATATATCATATATACCGCAGTGCAATGCAAGAACTGTAGCTACCTGTTTTATTTTTGAAATTCAATTCTACAACATCTTAGGTTTCTTTTCTTTCATTAATCATATTAATGAAGTCCCATCATTTAAATACCTAAACATCACAGATAAATACGACGTACACTTATGCCATCCGCATTCGCCTCGATGTCCCCTCGTGCACCGTTAGGTTAGGTAACTAACGGCAGAGCGGGGCAGGGCTAGAGCGAGTGTAAAACATAAGTAACGCCTATATAATATATCATATATACTATATAAAGTATCCATCACAGAACATATCACATGATCACATCACAGATATCGCAGCAGAAGAATCATATGAAATATTGGATATACTAGGACGTCCGTGTTTTCAGTATGAGCCAGTATAAAACACGGATTCCACGGTCGCGATGAATATCCAAACCCACACCCCTAGACCCCTACGAGAGCGGCAAGCAACCCTACCAATTCTAGAGTTAGGAGACCCGGACTCGACTCCTCGAGTTGGTCTCCCACTGGACTCCAGAACCCAGTTACTTGTGCTCCCCTCCTTGGGTCTATCCTAGTGCGGAAAAGTAAATAATAAACAAAAGGTGACATCTTCCGCAACTTGGAAGTGCCCCAATAAAAGAATATTACATACAAGTTTTTACCTGAATGAAAATGAAAAACACTCATCTCACATAAAAACCCCCGGCTATTCAAGCACGACGATCCAATATAACATATCCAGTAACACATAACATCACATGTCATCAACGTAAGTAAATATGCGCATCCCAATTGTCGTTGACATATAGCAACGAAACCGGCGATATCACATATTACACTTACGGTCACAGAAAAGAAAGTGTAAAACTACAACAGTTGGAATCCGCAACCTGCATAGACATCGCATGCCTAATCAAATGAATTCCTTAGACATCGCATGCCTAACAATTATAAACCCCGCATTTTAGTCTCATTATCGAAAACTCTTTTCAATATCAAGTCGGGCAATTCAACAAGATTCCCGACATCCTGATCGAATGCTCGTCGCAAACTTTTGTAGGCAGCTGCACCCCCGACGCCATCGACGAAGTGCACCAAGGCGGAACACCGCTGCCGCGAGCACCCGGACGGATGCTTTCGGCGACGGGGTTCTCCTACAGTCACTTGGTCGGGGCTATGGAGCGAGGCTGTCTATTAAGTTTACCCGGCGAGTATCCGCGTACGCTACGTGATTGCGACGGACTTTTGATCACATCAAAATTCCATGGCAACCGATCAAGTGAGACTAAACTGCTATGTTTATAACATTCATTCAGTTATCTCATAACTTATTGTGAATTCCAATTATTGTATCCCATTCCGGATAAATAGAAAATGTTAAACTTTCCGATCGAACATGAAAACACCCAAGTTTTCCCAAAACAGCTCATCACATGAAACTAGTTTAAAAACATTCACTTCGTGCCTCAGTACCAACGGTCCAGCCGTAGAAGGGTCAAGCCAACGCCTCACATGTGGCATGCCGTACTGCCCCAAACCCGAAGGTTCAAAAGGCAGTTCAAGACGGTCACATAATCGAGTTAAGGTTTGTTGTCTTCTAGAGGGACCATCGCGTTACTTGCACTACTTAGAACGTCATTAAACTACGGAAAGATCCAACACTTGGAAATTTCCCGACAGGGGAAAAAGTGGGTATTTATATCCGGTCGAACTTTTTAACATATTCTAAAATATCCGGAAAGCCACATAGACAAAATTAGAAAATCCGATCGAAACACCGAGTCCCCAATACAACCCAGAAAACGCAACTCTAGAGTAAATATTAAAAATTCCCAGAAAACTCAGCATTTCAAGAAAGAAGTTACTGTGCAAAAATTTTTGAATGAAGAGACTAAATGGGCGCGGAACCGCCGCAATAGGCGGCTAATGCCGCGGTTCCGCCGCACATTAGACAGATCATTAGGTAATTTTTTCACCGTAATTCTTAGAATTTCCTTCTGAATTTTTAAAGTATTTTTAATTTGGAAAAAACCACTTTTTCAGAAAAAGTCCAGAGAGGGTTAAAAGTTAGGGTTTCAGGGTTCGATCGGGTTTCTAACATCGTCTATGCATCGCCTAAGGCTCTAGCTAGGCTCTGATACCACTGTAGGGTTCCTAGGCGCGCTAATGAGGTCTCACAAGGCATCCACCATGCCAATTTCAAATTTTACAAGTGCCGAGAAACCCTAATATGGATCGTTAACTAGAATTTTAGGCGAAACAAATACAAGTAAACGACTTTACTCTAAGTGAACGGAAATACAACCTTTGTAGATCCGGTGCTCCACCTCCATAGCTCCATGATGAAGTCCCCTTGCTGTCCAAATCAAATCCCGGGCTCTAGCGTTGGCTTCATCGGAGAAATGGGCGGGCTAGGTCATCGACTACGATGCCGAAAATGATCTAGGTCGAGGCATCACAAGATCAAGCTCCCACTTCACCAAGTCATGAAACTTGTGAAGAAAACACCCTATACTACTTGGCAAGAGGTAGAGGATGAAGAAATAGGAATCGGGTTCACTTTAGAATTGGATTTCTTACTCTTTTCATCAAATCACCATTGATGAAATCAAGGTTTTCTTCTTTGTAAAGATGAAGAAGAAGAAGAAGTATATTATGATAAGAATAATCTTATAGAAAAGAAAATCAATACTTATCATAATACAACCATGGTCAAGTGTAGAGAATCAACTAGGGTTAAGTGGAGTGGTTAGGGTTAAGCATGAGACAAAATGGTCACTTAGTCAAAGCTTCATGAAGCTTCAAGATGCAAACAAAGAAAGCCACCATTTTCTCTTTATGCCATTTTATTTTCTAAAAAGAATAAATAAATAAATAAATGAATAAGAAAACAAAACCCAAACCATTCATATAACCATGGTTTAATCTTTACACAAACCCAAGTAAACATGTATCATCAAACATGATACAATCAAGTGCACAAAAGTATATCACATATACAACTTGTGCAATGCAAGTAAGAAAAACCATTTAAAGTGAACCAATACTAGTTAATGCAAAGTAATATATCAAATATATAATTATACATTAAATCATTAAATCAACACTTGATTTAACGATCCGGTCATATCGCATATAACCGACTAGTATCCTATGTATCGGCTTACCGAATCAATCCTTGATTCGATAACTAGGTTATATCGCATACAACCTTTCGATACATTCATCGCGAGAATGAAATACGGTATCACATACACGCATTATTCTCGGTCCCGCACATATCTCATATGCGCTCCTATTTCGTTTCGCTTGAGCCAGGAAACCTCTGTGTAGGACTCTAAAGACTCGTCAATACGCCGGTAGCAGATGATGATCATATCAAATACCCACAAGCCGCAAGCGGTCTGCTAAACGTAACGGCCACCCGGGTATTCAGCGATCAGAAGATCGACGAGCAAGCCCGCTCACACTCCTGTGAATCCAACCAGTAACACTTACCGTACAGTTCGGTCTCGTCGTCTGTTATGTCGCATATCTTGCCTAGGGGTGGTAAACGTCAGACCCCAATAGCTCGATAAGTCGTGTTGATACGAGGCCTATAACAGTTCGAGAAACTACAGGTAACACTTACCAGTAAATCTCAGCAACCCTGGCCAGGGATTTCCGGTTATAGCCAATCGAACACAGCGCAACATCAACTCCCTATATCGGGAGAGACGAATCCCCTCCTATCGCTCATTGCCTCCATGTGACTCGGGACTGTACCCAAAAACCACCGTTTTGCATGCCCTCTTGGACGTGGTAAGGTGGAAATCAAAGCACAGTGGGAACCACACAAGACTCTATGACGATCTCGGGTCAACAGACTACTCTGTACCAGTGTCACCAGAGAACTGCCATCTGACGTAAGGTATAATACCATCTGGGAGTTCTCGGCGAGTCCGTCCAGTGTACCCAATCTCCACTGAGCACCCGTATATCATCTCTGATGTCAAACACCAATGGATATGGGATCATCCATCGCCCATCTGTATGGGTCGAGAAGGTATACGCTAGTCTACTCTGGTATATTGATGCCCCGTCTCGATACACCCACGACTAGGGACCTTGAAGGATGTACTTATGGACTATCATGTCCCCACTAGTATGATCTGCATCATAGTCCAGGTAGTCAAGTACACATCCTAAGGGCTTTACCAACATGTAACAGAGAGACAATCAATGTACACGTTAAGGTAAAGAGTAACCAGATAGCATACTATCATGTCGAGCAAGAAAGTCCTCCCTATATATGTCCCAGCATCCACTACAATATACATCCAATGTACAGTAATGGCCTCTAGGGCATACATATAACTAACACTTCGGTAGCCTCAAGGACGGTGACAGGAAGGTTCTTATCTACCCAGACTTGACACTACTGTTGTTCCAGGCTATGAGACCCAGTAGGAGGGTTGTTGTGGTCAGTGGGAGCAGCGGAAGCATAGTGGGCAAGTAGCTTATGTCTATTTATAGACTTGAGCAGTTATAGCGGAGATTGATCATCTAATTTTGATGTGACAGTCATAGGTTTGACTTCATCAGAATAGGGGATGGATCTGTTAAGAAGGTAGTAGGGTGTGATGTCCCAGTATTATGGATGTCATACACAGAGTAGGAAGTAAAATTCCTATACTACGATCGGTTGTACTGTGGTCGTCACACTGTTATTTCTCCAGACAGGATATGGATATAATATTTGACATTCTGGTTTCTAGATCTATGGTTTTAGATCTGGATTTGGGTAGTTTCCCAATGTGGGTACTTTGACAGTATTCTAATGGTTTTTAGAATAAATGACTCCTGGCATGGTGGTGTACCTGCAGGTGATGGAGTCACCCTCTCTAAAGGTGTCTTACAGACTAAAGGGGAGAGGGATGTGCATGATTGGCAGATCACTTGCTTAGGCAATTGAGTCAATCATGAGATGTCAAGTACCACACCAGATGTTGTTTTTGCACTAGATGCAATAAGTTTGTATTAATCCAATCCTGGAGAAACATAAGGAAGCAGTTTTAGAACATAAGTGCATGTTCTACGGATTTGATGACGGCAGCCTCCTTCGGGAGACGGTTATCATTCCAGGCTTCAAAGGTGACATGGATGACAGAGAGATTGTCAGAGTTATAGTTTTCCCTCTGACGAGGGACAGTATCATGGACAGGTGGTCCAAGAGGATACTGTGGGAGGCATGGTGCATGATACTGATTAGGTTCAGTTATCGATACAGTCTAAGAAGTTTGGATTTGGAGTTCATTTATGAACTAGGTCTTATCAGATTTCCAGACATATTCTAAGACAGGTATTACTCAATTCGGAAGATGGCTTTCTCCGCGAACTTGAGATTAAGAGAGACATAGAAAGAAACATCCGGGCGGATCCACTCACTGAGGCTATTTCGCGAATACAATAGTTTTACAAACGGGCTTTGTGAAACTGATTAGTAGAGGAGTTGGGTGTTGGTTTCACACGGGCTGTGAGTACGCAACATTGCAATAATTAGCCTTAAGTGCAAGTTGGAGATTGTTGGATATAGTGCCCTCAAAGTCAATTATTGGATCGCAGGTACGTGATTGCAATGATTGAGGAGGACCTATACCGGTAGGACAGTCTTACTCGAGATGATAGTATGCTATCTGGTTTGCCTTTATCAGTCGTGTATAGGTTCAGGTGACTGATCATGATTACACTTTGATAGAGCCCTCAGGATCTTGCTTGACTACCAACAGTATGAGGGCGATCATATAAGTGAGGGTTGGGTGGTCTATAAGCATTTCCTTAATAGTGGTCCCTAGTCGTGGGAGTTTCGAGACAGGGCATCGATACTCCGGAGTAGACTAGTGTATACAGTCGAGACCCCGACGAGGGGCGGTGGCCGGTCTCACAAGCCACTGGTATCAGTTGGATCACCTAAGATATATACAGGTGCTCATTGGGTTATGAGTACACCGGACAGGACTCGCTGGGAACCTGCTAGTTGGTATTATACATATCGTCAGATAGCAGTTCCCTGGTGACATGTGTACAGGTTAGTTCATCGACCCGAGGTCGTCATTTGTCTCGTGTGAGTTCCCACTGTGCTTTGATTTCTACCCTACCACGGCTCAAAGGAGTCGTGCAAACAGGTAGTTTTTGGGTACAGTCCCAAGCCACATGGAGGCACGTGAGCGGATCGGCAGGAGATTCGTCTCTCCCGGTATTGGGGGTGGAGGTCGCGCTGTGTCTAGGAAAGCCATTACACCAAGTCCTTGGCCAAGGCAGGTGAGATTTACTGGTAGGTACTCCAGTAGTATCTCAGGGTGTTCAGGGCTTGTCTCCGACACGACTTATACAGTTATTGGGGGTCTGACGTTACTTGCCCCCTAGGCCGGATATGCGATACTCATAGACGAACGGACCGGAATGTATATACATGGTCACTGTTAGGCTCAGTAGGGTTTCTGGATGAGTTCGCTCATCATCCTCCCTTGAGGTCAGTCCATAGGCAGTCGTTACGCACATCTAGTGCCGCTGACGGCTTGTGGTTAAATCCACTGCCAGGGTACTGACGAGTCATTAGAGTCCCCCACAGATAGTTTCCCAAGTTCAGGCGAAACGTTGTAGAGGCCGTATGGTTTTATGGCAGGGTTCGAAAAATGCACGTGCGTTTACGCACGTGTCATATTTCGGGCAGATAATACTGGTGGGCTTTGGTTTAAGCCGGATCCATGTATTATACAGAGTAGATATAATATCTTTATCTCAGTTGCATTTGCATTCGGTCGTGATACAAATGCGGGTATATTTATACAGTTACGGGGTTATCCTGAAATTCGTTTCGGGATCACTTTTGGAAGTTGCCAGTTTCTAGTTTTCTATCAGCCGTATTTAACATTTGGTTAAATACGGATTTATCTTTTCTTGGGTGAGTCATGGTTCTAGAAGTTTCTGGATGATGAGAGGAAGCTTCTTGGAAGGTGACTTTGTTAGTGATTCATTGTTAGCATTTATTGTGAGATGAGGTGTATTAGTGACTCATGCTTTAGCTTTAATGTTTCTTGTTTACCTAAGGATATTTTCTCTTGATCTTTATCCTTTTGGTTATCCCCACTCTCTCCTACACTCACCCCCTTCCATATATTGTGGCCGGCCCGCTCTTTGGTGCCCATGAGATTTTTCACTCTCACTTGATTGGAAAAAAGATGATAGATTTCGGTGTATGGAATTTCACAGCTCATTTCATTCCATCACCCGATTCCAACGGCAACTTCATTAACCGTTCGTCCATGGCTTTGGACGAAGCGAGACAAAGTCTTCTACTCATTCTCTAGATCAATCTTGGTCGTCTCTTTTAGCAAACTTGACGACCGAGTTGCCTCGAGTCAGAGGCGGGAGCCCGTTTAAAGATCCAATGACGTGGTGCTACTTGGACGAGGAGATCGAAGATCGACGAGATCGGAGCAGCCGCAACGGAGAGTAGGATGATGGTTAAAGAACTAAGGACTCGGATCGTTCAGTATAACCTTTTTACTCTCTTTACAGTTTGTTAGTTTAGCGTTAATGGCAGATCCGGGTTATAGTATGCGATAGCGCCAGTTATAAAAGTTTTTGTTCCGCATTTGGCGTCTGAAAGACGGCCGGGGCGCTACTGTAGACTTATAAAAGAAATATACGGTTACAGTTGTGAATCTGGATAATGGAAGAGGCATTACTAGGAATACCCGGATACCTCTACGAACATTTCATTGTTTCAGTTTCACTGTGTACTGTTAAAAGAAAACTGATTTCCCAATCAGCCCTTGCTCCAGGGTATGTATTTACCAGGTATGATTCTCACATCTGTATGGTTTTACAGATGATGAGTGTGTGTAAGTTATTGGGAATTAGGTGATCATCCTCATTATATCAGGATTCGTTGTAATTGGTGATATTTGAGGAAATCACCTGGGTTGTTTGCCGGACGACAAATATTTGGTTTTGAATATCTGTTGTTATGCACCGATTTCAAATTGATATATCTATACGTTTATTTTTATAAAGTGAGATATAACTTTTTGAAATTATGTCGATGACATTTACCTATATCAGTGGATGGTTAGATAAGGAGCATTCAACAACGGTGTAATTCTTCATAACCATAGTACAGTTTTAACTTACGACACACAGGAAATGAGTTATTAGACTCAAAGGACTTATACAGAGTATTGTATGTTGTTCAGTGTCCATGAGGACAGAGGGGTTGGTACTCGTACTATATTCTGTTTACTTGTGACTTCTCTGGTTCTTAGACATGTATTTCGTAGAAATGCAAGGTCTAAGTTTTGAGAAGTTATAGGTATAAGAATAAAGTAGAGAACCAGGCATTGCAAGTATTGGGATTCTTCAAGGTGATCGAAGATGTGGATACTTGTGTATGGTATTCAGTTGATAGTAATGGTTTTGAGAAACTTGTTTCTCTTTCAGGTTACTCATATCTTGATGCATTCCTAAGTTGAGTAACGCTGATCGGCCTCCTTCCGTTTAGTTGACATGCACTGGAGATAGCTGCATGATTTGAATCTGGTTCCAATTAAATCATGTAAGTCCATGCTACCTCTCCCGGTACTTTCGGGCATGCGAAATTTGGTGAAAAACAATTTTCTAGAGGTGGTAACATGGACTCAAAACCGGATCTTTATTAAACATCTAACTAACAACCTAACTAGGAGTTGTTAACTACTCGGTTAGGGGGTTATACCTTTCTTTCTTGAACTCCTTCGTCTTCAAGCCTCGATGGTTGTCCGGATCGGCTTCACCCCGTCGTCTCCTTGCGCCGAAGATCGATCCACCTGAAAGCTTCTACCTTTGGCTTCTTCTTCGAGCTTTGAAGAAACTAGTTCACTCGGTTTGCTAAACCTTGTGAACTCGAGTGAGTAGAGGAGAGTGTGTTGGGATTTTCTCTATGGTTCTTGGTTCTCAACACATGAGACAAGTGAACCATAGACTAAAGAGAGGGAGAGTAAGAGGAAGAAGATGAGAGCTCAAGAACACAAGAGAGAGAAAGGAAATGAAAGAATGAGCAAGACTTTTCTCTCTTGGCTCTCATAATCCAAAACCATCATAACCAATAATAGCAATCAAGTATTAGTGATGGTTTAAGCTACAATAGCCATATCATTTCATGCACTCATTTTGCACAAGAGAACAAGCAAGCAAAATTCTTTGCCATGAAATGATAGCCATTGTCATCATGATGGTCAACTAGTCCAACCTAGTCAACCGGTCAACAAAGTCAACAAGTCAACAAAGTCAACCCCTCAACAACCATGTCACTATAATACTTAATTAATATTATTGTTAATTACATATCATATTCTCATTAGGGTTGAGCAAAAAGTCAATAGTCAACAGTCAACGGTCAACAACCCTAATGCGAATCCTCTGCCTCTGTCTCTCCGTCAACTGTGCATACACACCTGCATCCGCGTTCCGAGGAACACGAATACATACTGGATAAAACTAATCCCAAAACGTACACTAGGATCAGGCTTAAACCAAAGCCCGCTAGTTTTAACTGTCCGGACACTGTACGTGCATAAGTGCACGGATGTAACCGGACCCTGTCGCAAAACCATGCGACTTGTCGCAAAACCATGCGACCTCTACTCTTTTGCCTAAAGGCGAATAGCTTTCTGTGTGGGACTCTAAAGACTCGACACTACGCTGGCAGTGGGTTTAACCACAGACCGCAAGCGGCACTAGCTGTGCATAACGGTCCCCAGGTAGATGCCGACAAGAAGACTGACGAGGTGAAACCCATCTGAACTCCTACTGAGCCTGAATGTGATAGTCTCCGTACAGTCCGGTCTGTTCGTCTGATACATCGCATGGCGGGCCTACGGGGCGGTAAACGTCAGTCCCCTAATAGCGGTACAAGTCGTGTCGGAGTGAAGCCCAATACACCCTGAGATAACACTGGAAGCCTACCAGTATATCTCGCTTGCCCTGGCCAGGGACTACTCGTGTAATGGCTCTCCTAGACACAGCGCGATGTCAACCCCCAATACCGGGAGAGACGAATCCTGTCTAACCGTCACTGCCTCCAAGTGCTTCGGGACTGCACCCAACTACTACCTGTTTGCACGACTCATTTGAGCCATGGTAGGGTAGTAATCAAAGTACAGTAGGAACACACTCGAGGCGAAGTGACAGTGTCAAGTCAGCGGACTAAGCTGTACTCATGTCACCTGGGAACTGATAACTGACGATAGGTATAATACCAACCGGTCAGTTCCCGACGAGTCCTGTCTAGTGTACTCGTAACCTAACGAGCACCCGCATACTATCTCCAGTACGACGTACTAACGGCTGTGGGACAGACCGTCTCCCACACTGGGATGAGAAGCGCATGCGCTAGTCTACTCCGGAGTATCGATGCCTTGTCTCGATAGTCCTGCGACTAGGGACCTGCATAAGGATGTGCTTATAGATTACCCAGCCCCCACTGGTGTGACTGCCATCACAACGCTGGTAATCAAGCAATGATCCTAAGGGCTCCACTAATGTGTATAGGTGATATACTAAAATAAACACAAGTACACATTGAAGTAGAAACAAACCAAGTAGCATACTACTATTTTGAGCAAGATTGTATATACAAGGTGAATATCCCAAGCTTCCATTAAGTAATATACAAACTAGTATGATACAGTAATGACCTCTAGGGCATAAACACTAACAATCTCCCAATTACACTAGGTCCATATACTGGCGTATCGAAGACCTATCATCTCGATCAGCCGCTCGAACTGAGTCTGGGGCAAGGCTTTGGTGAATGGATCTGCAGTGTTATCTTCTGAAGCAACCCTCCGAACCTCGATCTCCTGGCGATCCACGATCTCCCTGATCAGGTGATACCGCCTCAAGATGTGTCTGGATCTCTGATGGGACCTGGGTTCCTTCGCTAAAGCTATAGCCCCGTTGTTGTCGCAATACAGAGGTATTGGATCAACAATGGAAGGAACCACCTGAAGTTCTTTCAAGAACTTCCTCATCCAGACAGCTTCTTTTGCGGCATCAGATGCAGCGATGTATTCCGCTTCCATCGTCGAGTCTGCAACGGTTTCCTGTTTGGAACTCTTCCAACACACCGCCCCTCCATTGAGGGTAAAGACAAAACCCGACATGGACTTGGAATCGTCCTTGTCACTCTGGAAGCTGGAGTCAGCAAAGGCCTCGATCTGGAGGTCTTTTCCGCCATACACCAAGAACATCTCCTTAGTCCTTCTCAGGTACTTGAGAATGTTCTTTACCGCTATCCAGTGTTTCTCCCCAGGGTTTGACTGATACCGGCTTACCACACTCAGTGCATAAGCTACATCCGGTCTGGTACACAACATCGCATACATTATAGAGCCTACCGCAGAAGCGTAGGGTATAATAGACATGCGATCCCTCTCCAAATCAGTCCTGGGAGACATCTCTTTAGAGAGGGTGATCCCGTGACAAGCCGGTAGGTTACCGCGCTTGGAATCTTCCATACTGAATCTTTTCAGTATGGTGTCGATGTACCTGGACTGTGAAAGTCCTAATATCCTCTTGGATCTATCACGATGGATCCGGATCCCCAGGATGTATGAGGCATCACCCAGGTCTTTCATGGAGAACCTGTGTGACAAGAACCCCTTGACAGATTGTAGCATAGGAATGTCATTTCCTATTAAGAGAATGTCATCCACGTATAAAACGAGGAATAATACAGTTCTCGCTACAAATCTACTATAGATGCATGGTTCATCTGGATTTTTGATAAAGCCAAATTCCTTGACCGTCTCATCAAAACAGATGTTCCAACTCCGCGATGCCTGCTTTAGTCCATAGATGGACTTAAGCAACTGGCACACCTTTCCGCTGCTCCCATTCTGAATGAAACCCTCTGGCTGGTCCATATAGACACACTCCTCTAAATTTCCATTTAGAAAAGCGGTCTTTACGTCCATCTGCCAAATCTCATAATCGTGGAAGGCAGCAATGGCAAGAAGGATCCGAATGGATTTCAGCATAGCCACTGGAGAAAAGGTTTCGTCATAGTCCAAACCAGGTCTTTGACGAAAACCCTTTGCAACAAGTCTAGCTTTATAGGTCTCAACCTGTCCATCTACACCAATCTTCCTTTTGAAGATCCACTTGCATCCTACGGGTTTTACCCCGTCTGGAGCAATGTCCAATGTCCATACTTTGTTGGTGTACATGGACTCCATTTCGGTCCGCATTTCATCCATCCATTTTACCGAGTCAATGCTCTGAATGGCCTGCTGGAAGCTAGTAGGCTCATCATAATCTATGATGCAATCCTCTCTATCCCCGTCTATGAGAAAACCGTAGTATCTCTCGGGGGGATGAGACTGCCTACTACTCCTGCAGAGCGGCGTAGGAATGTCCTGTTCTTTTGAACCCTCTGGTTCCACTAAGCTTTCAGTAATAGCTCGTGGTTCTGGAATTTCTTCCAGTTCTACTGTGCTCCCACTTATCTGGGTTTCCAAAAACTCAGTTTCCAGGAAGTATGCATGACGAGAAACAAAAACCTTTTGCTCCTCTTCGTAGTAGAAGAAATATCCCTTGGAGTTCTTTGGATATCCCACGAACTTGCACTGTACTGAGCGTGCCTCGAGCTTGTCCGCATGCTGCTTTTTAACAAAAGCTGGACATCCCCATGTCTTAATGTGCTTAAGATAGGGTTTCTTCCCACACCACATCTCATATGGTGTGGTAGGCACAGTCATAGTGGGAACTCGGTTCAAAAGGTATGCAGCTGATTCTAGCGCATACCCCCAGAATGATCGCGGTAACTCAGCGTTACTCATCATGGACCGTACCATATCCAATAGGGTTCGGTTCCGTCTCTCCGATACACCGTTATGTTGCGGAGTGTATGGAGAAGTAAGCTGAGAGAGAATTCCGTTCTCTTTTAAATAGTCCAGGAACTCGTCACTCAAGTATTCACCACCTCGATCCGATCTTAGGATCTTGATACTTTTGCCGGTTTGTTTTTCTACTTCATTCTTATATTCCTGGAATTTTCCAAAGGCTTCGGACTTATGTTTCATTAAGAAGACATAACCATACCTTGAAAAGTCATTCGTAAAAGTAATGAAGTAAGAATAACCGCTTCGTGCATGTGTAGACATTGGACCGCACACGTCGTTGTGTATGAGTCCCAAGAGCTCGCTCGCTCTTACTCTGTGTCTAGTGAACGGAGTCTTTGTCATCTTTCCTTTGAGACAGGATTGACAAGTGGCATACGATTGATATTCGAACGAGTCCAAATATCCTTCTGTATGTAACTTCGTCAACCTTCTCTCATTGATGTGACCCAGCCTACAATGCCACAAGAAAGTCTGATTGATTTCTGGAGACTTTCTTTTGTGTGTATTCTGGACATTGAAAATCTGTGGTTGGTTTAATACGTATATACCATTGCTCAATGTACCTGACCCAATCATAACTTGATTAAGGTGAATATTTACAACATTGCTTACAAACGCAAATTCATAACCTTCTTTAGAAACCAAAGATACAGAAATGATATTACAAGTTGCGTCGGGTACAAAAAAGCAATTATGCAAAATCAAAACATGTCCATCTGACATTCCCAGGTGATAGTCCCCCACGGCCTTAGCATCCATGCTAGCTCCGTTTGCAACTTTGAGGGTCATGTCACCTGCCTTCAAAACCCTACGGTTTCTCGACGCCTGCAAAGAATTACAGATATGAGATCTTGATCCGGTATCCAATACCCAGGAAGTAGAGTTTATTGAAAGACAGTTTTCAATAACATACACACCTGAAGCTGAAGCTGCAACCTGCTTCAGATCCTATGTTCTGGCCTTCCAAGCCCTGCAATCATTTTTCCAGTGTCCCTTCTTATGACAATAGAAGCATTCTTCCTTATCCACAAGCTTTCCCACTTTCTTTGTTGCTTTTGCCTTTCCTTTCGTATCCACTTTACTAACACCGCCCCTTGGTTTGGCGGGGGCTTTCTTCTTCTTTCCCTTGGCTTTCGCCTTGGACCTAGAAGATGAAGATCCTCCTACAAACAAAGTGGATGTTTCCCTACCTTTCTGTAGGGTGCCCTCTGCGCTCCTCAGCATGTTGAGGAGTTCTGAAAGTTCAACTTCCTTTTCTTGTAAGTTGAAGTTCAGGATAAACTGGGCGTAAGTGGAAGGAAGGGACTGGAGAATCAAGTACGTATAGAGCTCATTCTCCAACGTGGTCCCAAGGTCCGCGAGCTCTTCTATGTAGCCAATCATCTTAAGCACGTGTTCCGCTACCGATGATCCGACGGCCAACCTTGCCGAAAATAACTTCTTCGACACTTCGTATCTTGCGATACGAGACTGCTCTCCATACAGTTCTTTTGTATGGAGAAATATGGATTCGAGGTCCATATTCTCGTACTCCTCGGATGTTCGTTGTCCATAGAGGAAAGCACGAGGCACTTGGCCTTCGCGCAATCGATTTCCCAGGTCTTACGGATTTCCTTATCCGCGACGCTGGTTTTGGGACCTGGGACAGGGGGAGCTTTGGTGGTAAGAAGATACCCCAGCTTGTCGTAAGTGATTGCCATCTTGACATTCCTGAGCCAATCTTTGTAGTTTGGCCCTGTCAGTATGTTTTTATCTAGAAGTAACTTAAGTCCAGTCATGTCGATTGGTCGCTGCAATTAGGAGAGAGAGAAGAAACACTCAGCATGATGCTCTTGCAAGTTTAGAATGGTTTTTAGTTTGTCTAAACAGGATGGCTCCCACTGTTTCTCGAATCCCTCCTCAAACCAAAAATGAAGAATTAGTCAGGATCAATCTCACCGTACAATTCTTGCTTAACCGTTCAGCCAGGCCAGTGTCGGTACTTCGAGGGAGGTTTTCCAACGCTTTCGCGAAGTTCCTTAATTAAATAACCTCTTTTCCCTGTGGGCGTAGCCCCGCTAACACCTTTCTATACACCTACTTGGTTTATAGCATTGATCGTTAAGTGAGAAATTTCCCGAGGAGTAGCATATACTCACAGTAGAATCGGGATCCAAATATCATCGCGTGACGAAACTGAAGGAATCCTACCAGAATCATCACACTCCAAATGGTATGCAACACTAGCAAGTTTTAGTTCTTTTGAAACTCCCGATGTGGATTTTTGCCCCATGCTCTTATGACCTTGACTTTGGCCAACAAATCATAAGTCACATGTCAAGTTCTACCCGTCGTTCTCCAGGTTAATTTGAATCCACCCGTACCTACCCTTGACTTTGGCCAACAAGACAGTACGACTGTTCCAAACCAACGCATCTATCTATGCTGCACATGAATACCCAATAGCTACCAATCACTATGCCTTGACTTTGGCCAACAAACATAGCTTGAATACTATTGACTATTCATGTGAAACGACGGAGGGCTACGAATGGTTTTGGCGAAACCGTGAACGTAGTGAACTTGATATAATCGATGGAACGAGATAGCTTTTAAAAGGAGTTGTTCATGCTCCGCATTTAAAAGTTTGGTTTTGAAAAGAACCGAGTGGTTTTTCAAAGTGTTCCAACGACTTTTACTTGGTTTATTTTCTTGCATTAGTTCTTTTAATGCGTGATATTCTTGCATTAGTTCTTTTAATGCGTCCCATCATTTAATCCTACCATTGCAGAAAACAACCAAAATATGACGTACGCTTATGCCATTCGCATTCGCCACGGGGCCCCGTCATTACCCGTTAGGTTACTTAACTAACGATAGAGCGGGGGCTGGGCTAGCGCGGCTGTAAAACATAAGCAACGCCTAAATAATATCATATATAGATATATTGCAATGATAGCCATTTCAGATCACAGATGAACACATTGGATATACTAGGAATTCGCAATTCGCACGAGCCTGTAACGAAAAGCAGATTACACGGTCGCGGTGAATAGCCAATACCCCACCCAAGACCCCTACGGGTGCGGCAAACTACCCACCAAGTATCCGAAGCGAAGCAACCTCCCTCAACACCATGAGTAGGCCACTCGGCACTTCGGGATACCCGGTAGTTTGTGCACCCCCTCCATGGGTCTATCCTAGGAGCAAAAACAGTAAAAAGAAATTATACAATGATTTCTACAACCCCGACCCGGTTGTGCGGCCATACAAATAATTATTACATCAATTTACAAATTTACATGAATTGAAAGAAAAGAAACTCTCGTCTCACAACCCCCGGCTATTCACCCGCGACAATCCAATGAATTCATATACACATTCCAATGACATTACAGATCACAGATTTGTATAACCCCCACTAATCTTGAGAAATCATCAGTGAAAGTAATGAAGTATGAAAAACCGCCTCTAGCCTGTGTAGACATTGGCCCGCATACATCACTATGTATGAGGCCTAAGAGCTTAGTAGCTCTTTCTCCGTGTCCTGTAAACGGATTTTTGGTCATTTTACCCTTGATACAAGACTGGCAAGTTGCATAAGATTTATATTCAAAAGGGTTTAAATATCCATCTTTGTGTAACTTGTTTAGTCTTGTTTCGTTAATATGACCAAGTCTACAGTGCCAAAGAAAAGTTTCATTTATTTCTGAAAATTTTCTTTTAGAAGTGCGTTGTATGCTGAAAACTGTGTGTTGATTTAGGACGTATATCCCGTTATTAAGTGTACCATACCCAACCAACATTTGATTCAGGTGAATGTTTATAACATTGTTCTGCAATACAAAATTATATCCTTCATTGTCTAATAAAGAAATGGATATTATATTACAAAGCATACTAGGTACATAATAACATGGGTTCAAAACCAATATACACCAGACGGCAACCCCAAGTGATACTCTCCTACTGCAACTGTATATACATTGGAACCATTTCCAACGCGGAGAGTATGGTCACCTGTCTTCAAAACCTTGCTATTTCTCAGCCCCTGCATAGAATTGCAAATGTGAGAACCTGAACTGGTATCTAATATCCAGGAAGCAGAGTTTATTGAAAAACAGTTTTCTGTCACAAACACACCTGAAGTGGAAGCATCCCTATGCTTCTTCTTGAGATCCAAGTACTCCGTGCAGTTGCGCTTCCAGTGTCATGTTTTGTGGCAGTGATAACATTCCCCTTTCCCGAATTCCTTAGCTTTGGACTTGTCTTTCCCCTTAACCTTTTTGACTCCACCCTTAGGTTTGGTGGGTTTCTTCTTCATCTTTCCCTTGGCCTTAACCTTTGGGCGAGAGGAGGAAGATGGCCCAACACTCAAAACGGGAGTCTTCACTGACTTCAGCGTGCTCTCTGCACTCCTTAACATATTAAGGAGTTCAGGTAGTTCTTTCTCCATGTTGTGCATGTTGAAATTAACTATAAATTGAGCAAAGGTGGAGGGGAGAGACTGCAGAATAATATCCGTATATTGCTCATTGTCTATTGTCCATCCAAGATCCTCAAGCTCTTCTATGAGAGCTATCATCTTCAGAACATGGTCTCCTACTGGTGTGTCAGGGGCCTTCTCATTCGAAAAACTTTCTGGATGCTTCGTATCGTAATACGCTAGATTGCTCTCCATACAACTCCTTTGTATGGGAAAATATGGCTTGTACGTCCATATTCTCGTGTTGCTTCTGATGTGTGTTATCCATCGATGCAAGCGTGAGGAACTTGGCCGTTGCACAGTCAGCGTCCCATATCTTGCGGACTTCAATATCCGCAACTGAGGATTTAGGACCTGGGACGGGCGGGGCTGGACCTTGAGGACATATGATACCTTATCATAAGTCAAGGCAATGTTAAGATTCCTCACCCAGTCTTTATAATTTATCCCATTCAATTTATTTTTATCTAATAGAAGCTTGAGTCCTGTCATTGGTATCTGCCATTAAGAGAGAGAAAAGAATACACTCAGCGAAAGCTCTTGCAAAGATCAGATTGGTTATTATCTTATCTAATCGATGTCTCCCACTGCTTTAATCAAGTTTTTCTTTCAAACCTTAAAAAGAAAACTAGCCAGGATTAATTACAGTCTACAACTTCGCTAACCGTTCAGCCAGGCCAGTGTCGGTACTTGAGGGAGGTTCCCCGTGCTTTCGCACGGACCTACTTAATATAAACCTCGTCTTCCCAGAGGCGTAGCCCCGTTAACACCTTTCTAGACACCTAATGAGTTAGCTAATTGTAAACTGCAAAACTCTCCTGGAAGCAACTATTGCCCACAGTGGGATCGGGATCCAACCATCACATGGAAGGTATGCAATCTCATTGCAAATTTTAACTCTTGAAATTCCCGATGTGGTTTTTACCCCTAGTACCCATGACCTTAACTATGGTCAACAAATCATAAGCACTAGTCAAGTTCTACCCGTCATTTCTTGATTAATTAGACCCACTCACATGACCCTTAACTATGGTCAACAAAGTCGCATGAATGTCCTAATTAATCTGCATCATATGCAGTGTAGGAAGACATCACTTAGCTACCGTACACTACGCCTTAACTATAGTCAACAAATGTAGCACGAATACTAAGTACTCTACTTCCTAAAATTACGGAGGGTTGCGGATGGTTTTTAAGAAAACCTTTAACGCTTTGAACTTGATATCGTCGTAGAATCAAATGGTTTTCAAAAGGAGTGGCTTAAGCTCCGCAAGTTTGAAATGTAGCTTTTTCATAAAAAGCCGAGTGGTTTTCTAAGCTGATTCTACACCATCTTTTTAAGTTTATTTTCTTTACATTAATCATATTAATGTAGTCCCATCATTTAAATCCTTAAGCCAATCAAAGATAAGAAACGAAAATACAACGTACGCTTATGCCATCCGCATTCGCCGCAATGTTCCGTTATGCACCGTTAGTTTACTTAACTAACGGCATACCGGGACGGGACTAGCGCGGGGGCAAAACATAAGCAACGTCTATTATATATCTCATATATAATATAGCATTCGTCTCAGATATATTAAGCGATCACATGACAGAATATAGGCAACATAAACACATATATGATAATATAGGATATACTAGGACGTCCGTATTTAGTATTTAGACAACAATAGAAAATACGGATTCCACGGTCGTGATGAATAGCCAATCCCACACCCTAGACCCCTACGAGAGCGGCAAGCGACCCTACCAATTCTAGAGTTAGGAGACCCGGTCTCGACTCCTCGAGATGGTCTCCCACTGGACTCTAGAACCCGGTCACTTGTGCTCTCCATCTTGGGTCTATCATAATGCAGAAAAGTAAATAATATATAACAATGGTGACATCATCGTCAACCCGGAAGTGTCCCAAATAAAAGAATATTACATTACAAATGAATTTTACATGAATGAAAAGTAAAACTCTTATTTCACATAAAACCCCCCCGGCTATTCAATTACGACGATCCTATACATCACAACACAGCAACACATAACATCACATGTCATCAACGTAAGCAAGTGTGCGTACCCCAATTGCCGTTGACATATAGCAACGAAACCGGCGATACGCATACTACGCTTACGGTTGCAGAAACAAGTATCACATACTACTAGGCGATGTTAAACCCTTCGATCGAATTAACGAACACCCATATTCAACACTTGAGCACCGTTAAACAATACCTAAAATCTATGCCACAGTATTTAATAGACCATCCGTAGAAGGGCAGACCCAAGCCTCATTTGTGGCGCCACTAACTACGACAAACCCTATGGTTTAGTCGCAGTTTGGTGGTCACATCTCGAGTTAGGGTTACATTCTTCTAGAGGGTCCATAGGAATACCTGCATTATATATCGAGTACGTTCAACCTGGAAAATACCAGTGTTTGATAATTCGTTCGACCTATTTAACGTCGCCAGAGTTACCAATACAATGCTATAAAAATACGAATACGAAATACCCCGCAAAGAGCCCATTTCCAAACTAACATCACATGCAATTTTGGACTTCAAAACAGTACCAGAAACCCCAAATCAAGATGTACAGAGCGCTGGTGAAATACGATGAGGAGGGGAGCCAAAACAGTCGGCGTCGCCGGAATTTTAAGCCTGGTCCCCGGTTTTTTCCGAGCCCCTCCCTTTCGCATTTCACTAGTGTTCTTATATCATCCAAAATGCCACTCTGTAGTTGCTAAAATAATTTTTTGAACACTTTTTAAAAAATTTCCAGAGAGCATTTCATGGGTTTTCTAAATTTCGTATTTTTGTGAAAGTTTTCGTTTTCGTATTGTCATAACATCGTCTAGGCTTCTAGTTAGTGCTTTGATACCATGAAGGGTTTTCTACAGCACCACTATTAGGGTTTGGTAGCAACACACATGCCATATTAAAAATTATAGGGTGCTAAAGAAAACATCCTAAGGATCATACTAGAAAAGCTAGGGTAACAAGACTTTTAACACCAACACAAGTAGTGAAAGGCTAGGGTTTTGAATAAAACCTTTGTAGCTCCCTACGCTAGACTTTTTGACCACTTGAGAGTTAAAATAAGCTCGCTTGAGATCCTCTATGTCCATGACGATCCACCCGGAATCCTCTTTGTCCAAGCTAGAATCTCCACTTGATCAAAAGAAGAAGTAGAACCCAACACTCTAAACTAATGGGCAAGAGTTGTGTAGAATGGTGATGTGGTTTGTTTTCTCACTTCAAAATCCTAACTTGATCACTCTTTTGTTCACAACTAAAAGCTAGTGAGCAAGAGAGTGAGGAGGAAGAAGATGGCAAGATGAAGAGCTCAAGAGATAATGATAAGAATGAGGATAAAAATGAGAATTGAATATATATATATATATATATATATATATATATATATTCTTCTTCTCACCTTTAACCCAAGTTAATAAATATCTAGATATTTATCTTTGGATCCATAATGGCCATAAAAATTAACTCAAGGTTAATGCAAAGGTTAATGGGTGAATAAAATAATCAAGCTTGATAGAATTTCCATTTCCATGTTCTTTTATCCAAAAAGAAATATCAACATATTTATAAGTGTGTGAGTCTTATATTGCCACCATCCATTATATCAACAACCATGATACAAGAGTGTATGCATGTATGTGTGCATGCACATCCATATGTGCATCAATGAGAATAAATGCATACATGTATGCATACAACAAAAGACAAGAAGGGTTTAAAATGAAAATGCAAATGGTCAATGTTAAATCAACACTTGATTTAGCAAACCGGTCATATCTCATACGACCCGACCAATAGCAAACTGCCCGATTAATGTACGATATCACATACGCGCATTTAATCGGGTCCCCGCGCATATCACATATGCACACCACATCGTTTCGCCTGGACTAGGTAACTCCATTGTGGGACTCTAAGACTCGTCAATACGCCGGCAGTGGGTGATGATCATATCAAGCACCCCCAAGCCGCAAGAGGTCAGCTAAACGTAACGGCCATCCGGGTATTGAGCGATCAGAAGAAAACAAGCGAACCTGTCACAACTCCCATCGAGCCAACCGGCAACACTACCGTATGGTCCGATCTCTTCGTCAGGTATGCTGCATATCGAGTCTAGGGATGGTAACGTCGACCCCTATAACTCAATAAGTCGTGCCGATGAATGGTCTACAACAGATCGAGAAACTACTGATAACACTTATCAGTAAATCTCAACAGCCCTGGCCAGGGGCTTACTGATATAGCCAATCGAGCACTCCCAATACCGGGAGAGACGAAACCCCTCCTATCACTCATCATCTTCGTGTGTCTCGGGAATGTACCCAAAAGCCACCTGTTTGCACGACTCAGTAGTGCCGTGGTAGGGTGGTAATCAAAGTACAGTGGAAGAACACACAAGACTCTATGACGATCTCGGGTCTACAGACTAATCTGTACCAGTGCCACCTGAGAACTGCTATCCGACGATAGATATAATACCATATAGGAGTTCTCGGCGAGTCCGTCCAATGTACCCAGTCACCACTGAGCACCCGTATACGATCTTGATGTCAAACATCAATGGATGTGGAAACATCCATTGCCCACTTTATGGGTCTAGTATCATATACGCTAGTCTACTATGGTATATCGATGCCCCGTCTCGATACACCTACGACTAGGGACATTTCAGGATATACTTATAAACTATAGAAGTCCCTCTAGTATGATCTCCATCATAATCACAGTAGCCAAGAAAATATCCTCAGGACTTTATCAACATATGTAAATGAATAATAGCACGATCAAGTCAACATGTCAGATAAAGAAGAACCAGACAGCATACTATCATGTCGAGCAAGAATGTACATTGAATATATATATATATACATACATATATATATATACATGTATAAATACATCCACTATCATATAATGGCCTCTAGGGCATACATATATCCAACACTAAGACTAACCTATACTCATGTCATCTGAGAACCGCTATCCGACGATAGGTATAATACCATCTAAAGGTTCTCGGCGAGTCCGTCCAGTATACTCAACCCCAGTGAGCACCTGCATACAATCTTAAGTGATCACACCAATTGCTGTGGGACTAACCACCGCACCTCGTTGGGGTTTAGAGACGTATACACAAGTCTACTTTGGAATACGATGCCCGATCTTGATATTCTTACTACTTGGAACCTTTAAGGGTGTGCTTATGGACTACCCAGCTCCCACTAGTATGATCACCATCATAACGCTGGTAGTCAAGCAAAATCCTACGGGCTTTATCAACATGTATCCGCCATATGTGATATCGATTATAACTTATGCACATATTAAGATAAAGTCAAACCAAAATAGTATACTACTGTATCGAGCCTTTATCAATATGTGTAAACAATACAAAGCAACAAAAGAAAGAAATACACATATTAAGACAAAGACAACTCAAATAATATACTATATACAACTGAGCAAGATTGTCTTGTACATACATATCCCAAACATCCTATACAATACAGGCCTCTAGAGCATACATATCCAAAAATTTCCACATATTGTTTGACCATGGTAATCTTGTGTGTAATGCATGACCTGATATGATGCACTTATTATTACTGACGCGATATTTATGTATATACACGTTCACATTCGTTATCACATAGTATAATAGTATATTACAGTATGACCTAGGTAGATCATTATGCATTCGATTTCTACCTGATGATAACTTCTACTCACGAATTGACAACTCACCCGCATTGTGCCATAGTTTCTTGCATGACCAACTGCTCAGATCAGTAGTGGCTTGCTGACACTCTTCTTCTTCTTCAAATGATTGCTTTGGTAGGTGGGTTACATTCCAGATCGTAACCGCCACTTGTATATGTATAACCTCTTGTGATCTAGTTAAAAACTTCATCGACCAAACTTGTATAATTTTATGGACTTAGAGACGAGACTTGTATGTTATTATTTTATATGTCGAGTTTGGATATAGTGAGTTGATGATGCTTTTAGTATTTCTTTTACTTTTTTTGTGTTGATCTTTGCCTTGGGCATCGTATATTACTGCATGATTGTGTTTCTGCCGATTGGGCGTTGAGATAGCTCCCGATTGAGGACCTTAATATTATTTATGTATATGTATTGGTTTTTACCAAAATTTACAAAGGAGTTGCTGCCAAATTTTAAACGACGAAATTGTTTTCAAATCTTAGTCTAAAACCCACTTGCATTTTCAAATAAACGGTACTTATACTTTAAAAATGAACTTGATTTCATTGATACGCTTTTTCAACACTTCACCTCCACTATTTACTTAAAAGGTTTAGGTTCCTGGTTTTCGGCTTACTTGGGTTACGGTAGGGTCCTATAAACTTCACGTGATTCAAGTGCCGGTCACGTGCCATTTCCGGGTCGTGACATGATCTCACCATCAGTAAATCTCATTTGCCTTGGCCAAGGCCTTATAGTGATAACCTATCGAATACAGCGCGACACCGACTTCCTATACCGGGAGAGACAAATCTCTTTTATCGCTCACTGCCCCTAAGTGCTTCGGGACTGTACATAACTAAAACATGTTTGCACGACTCTTTAAAGTCGTGGTAGAGTAGTAATCTAAGTACAGTAGGAACATACTCGAGACTAATGATGATGTCCTCGAGACTAATGATGATGTCAGGTATAAAGACTAACCTGTACCTAGTCATTAGAGAACTTCCATCTGACGATAGGTATATTACCATCTAGAAGTTCTCGGCGAGTTCGTCCAGTGTAACTCATAACCTAATGAGTACATGTAAACAATCTTTGGTGCCGGATACCAATGGCTGTGGGACATGCCACCTTCCCTCACGAGAATAAGAAATGTATACACTAGTCTACTCCGGAGAATCGATGCCCTGTCTCGAAACTCCAATGACCAGGGAAAATTTAAGGATGTGCTTATAAGCTACCTAGATCCCATGAGTATGATCGCCATCATAACTCTAGTAGTCAAGTAAATATCCTATGGGCTTTACCAACATGTATTAGAGATACGTAATACTAATAGAACACATTCACATGTCGAGGCAAAGAAAAACCAGACAGCATACTATCATATCAAGCAAGACTGTCCTGTACATATATATCCCAAGCATCCACATGTAATATACAATCCTGTACTATACAATAATGGCCTCTAGGGCATATATCCAATAATCTCCCACTTGCACTAAGGCCATGTATTGGCGTATCAAAGACCAATCATCTCCAATAGCCGCTCAAGTTGAGCCTGAGAAAGTGCCTTTGTGAGTAGGTCCGCCGTGTTGTCCTTTGTATCTACTCTCCTGCGCTCGATCTCTCGACGTTCTATGATCTTCCTGATCAGGTGATACCGTCTTATATTGTGTCTGGATTTTTGATGGGACCGTGGTCCTTCACTAACGCTATAGCCCCACTGTTGTCACAATACAAAGGTATTGGATTAATAAGAGACAGAACCACCTCAAGTTCATAAATGAACTTCCTTATCCAGACAACCTCTTTTGCAGTATCATGAAATTTCCTAGTGCGGCAGCCGCGGCCAATGCAGAATCGAAAAACAAAAATTTTACGGGGAGCACTACAAACTAATCCCTAGCGATCGTTCCAAACACTAAACTATAATACAAGCATGCAAGATTTAGGGATTACAACTTTCGATGCATGTCCACCCAATCGTAGAAGACCTCTCCAAGCTCCACGTAGGCCATCGGGAACAAGCTTGATAGGCGACCGCCCCTACTGAAGATGATCCACCTAAGGAAACCGATCCAAGTTTCAGCTTCACTTAGTAAAGCAACCGACGCTCCAAGCTCAGTAGGAATGGAGAGTGAGGATGTAGGAATTTTCCACTATCATTTTCTCTCAATCACTCAATCTCAAGAGAGCATGCAAGAAGAAGAAGAAGGATGAGGAGCAAGCCTCTCATAACAAAAATGGCTAAGTGTTGAGAATGAGCGAATGATGGAATGGCTTCATAATTTTTCCAACAATAAAGAAAAATATCTCACACCCATTTTGTAACAAACAAATGAAGCCAATCCTCTTTACATGTCTAAACCATACTCAAATGCCACCTCACCCTCCACCTCATATTTGATTTTCCTAAAATGAAAATCAACAAATGAGGTGTCCTTCTAGAAATATTTCTATATAAATACGGAATACTTCCCAGTATATGTATCGAAATACATATACGCGCATCTTTATAAAAATACGAATAGCCAAAAGAGAGAGAATGAATAGTGAACAATAATACTAGAATATATGTAAATTATTAAATAAAAACTTGATTTAATAATCCGGCTTAATCCTAAACCCACTAGTGTTGGCTATACTGCCCTCAAAGCAATTATCGTAATCGCAGACAGGTGATTATGATGATTGAGGGAGGACCTATACGGATAGAACCGTCTTACTCGAGATGATAATATGCTATCTGGTTTGTCTTTATCATCATGTACATGCTTTATGTGGTATTATAAATCACTACTACATGTTGATAGAGCCCTTATGATTCTTTCTTGACAACCAGCATTATGATGGCGATCATATACATGGGAGCTGGGTGGTCTATAAGCACATCGTTAAATGTCCCTAGTCCTGGGAGTACCGAGACTGGGCATCGATACTCCAGAGTAGAATAGTGTATACTTATCAAGACCTCAACGAGAGGCGGTGGCCAGGTCTCATAAGACATTGGTGTCAGTTTGTTCACCTAAGATAGTATATAGGTGCTCATTGGGTTATGAGTACACTGGACGGACTCGCCGGGAACATGCTAGTTGGTATTATACCTATTGTCAGATTGCAGTTCCCAGGTGACATGTGTACAGATTAGTCCATTGACCTGAGATCTTCATTTCTCTCGTGTGAGTTCCCATTGTGCTTTGATTACTACCCTACCACGGCTCAAAGGAGTCGTGCAAACAGGTTTTAGTTGGGTACAGTCCCGAGCCACATAGAGGCAGTGAGCGGATCATCGGGGATTCGTCTCTCCCAGTATTGGGGGTTGATGTCGCGAGGTGCACGGGTGGCCATCACCAGAAATCCTTGATTAAGGTAGTCAAGAATTAATGATTTGGATCAGTAGTTTCTCAGTTTATGATGGGTTTCATACCGACACGAAATGCCACGTTATTAGAGGCCTTACTTTATCCACCCCCTAGACTCAATATGCGATACTCTTAGACAAACAGACCGTACTGTACGGATGTTGTCACGGACAGGCTCAATACTGGTCAGGATGAGTTTGCTCGTCGGCTTTTTTTTCGCTCAATACCTGGGTAGTCATTACGTACAGCTAGTACCGCTGATGTGCTTGTGGTTAAACCCATTGCCAGTATATTGACGAGTCATTAGAGTCCCACATAGAAGGTTTCCCTGCTTCGGGCGAAACGATGTAGAGGCCGTATGGTTTTACGGCAGGGTTCAATCATATACGTGTACTTTGTGCACGTATCATGATTCGGACAGATAATACCAGTGGCTTTGGTTTAAGCCGAATTCTAGTATTATTTTGTTGGATTATTCTCGTCTCTTTGTATTTGTATTTTGTCGGAATACGGATATAGGTATATATATATGGATGAGGAGTATTCTTGTAATTTACTACAAGGTGCTTCTAGAAGAAGACACCTCATTATGTTTAATAACCATTTAGTTAAATGGTTATTTGAGGTGGAGGATGAGGTGTGCTCGGCTTTAATTGATGGCATGACTCACTAGGTGACTCATGGGGTGACTCATGGTCACTATTCTAGCATGCTTGATATTTTAGTTTGTTTTGTGAGATATTTGTTCGCTTAAGATATTTTTTTCTTGGTTCACTTCTTCATCTCACAACACTTAGCCTTTTTCTTGAGTTGGTTTTAGTTTCACACTCTCATCCTCTCATGGCTTCTTCTTCTACCTCCACCCTAATAGTCTCTTGTGTTGAGAAACCTAGGGTGTTTAGAGACAAATTAATCCACCATTGGACTCTACATATTCTAGGCTATCTAGTTTAGCGAACAAGACACCCTAGTTACCTCGGATATGAGGTAGGAGCTCGGAATACAAATTCTCAGGTGGATCATCTTCGATGGAGGGAGACCGGTGACCAAGCTTGATCATGGTGGCCACTAGGAGCTTGGGAAGATGGTTAAAGACCAAAGGACACAGATCATTCGGTATAACATTCCAAACTCATTTATAGATTGCTAGATTAGGGTTTACGGAAGATCTGTTGGATAGAGTTCCGTTAGCGCCAGTTTAGAAAATTTTTGTTCCGCAATCGGCCACGGTTTGATGGCCAGGGCACTGGTGTAACCCAATATGATATCAGAGCTATTAGCATTGGATGTCGACCTATGGGGGGTTCTCTCTGTGTGAAAGTGTGGTGAAGCATAAGCTCTTACCCCCAGGGTCTCCCGAGACTGGAAGGTGTTCCGGCGAGTTGTAGTCCTCTCGAGGGGGCATGCGTAAAAAGTAGTTGCTGAGGGACCTGTAGGTACCACGGTGACCCATTAGATAGGGTGGCTTCCTGACCAACCTTATCAGAGCTAACCCATAATCCTAATACTAGCAGTTTAAACGATGTTTTAGATATCGAAACCGAAACAACTCTGAAACAATACCCGTAATATTCCAGTTTCTGTCAAATTTTTCAGAGTCTTCTAAAATTTTTTAAACAATTGCATAAGGCTATTTATGAGGTAACTAAAACACCCTGAAAATACGATCCCCAAATGCCAAAACTTGGCCAGCGAGATCAAGAAAAATCCCGGCCTGGCCGGTTCGCTATTCACTTTGGGACTTGAAATTTTTTTGGTGTTCTAGTCTCTAGAATATTGGTACTCGGGTATTGTTTGATTTTGCCCAGGTTGGATATCGTGTTATCTTTGGTTTGGGGGCAATTCGGGGTATTTCGAAGTCGCTATTTTTAACACTGTTTAAAAGTTTACAGTACATACATTACTATCTGCGACCGTGAATGTCATTAGAGCGGTATAGCTCGTCTAATTGCTATATGTTCTTTTAGACGGGTTTGCGAACATGACATTGACGTTGATGTTCTGTGTTGTGCTATGGTTATGGCTGGATTGTCGTGGTGGATAGCTTGGGTGCAATGCTAGAAGTTTAGTTCAGATTTATTTGTACATTTGATATTACAGAGCGAGCGTCCGACATGTGGACTGCCGTCACTGCCAGTTTGTATATTATTTGTTTGGGGCACGACCGGGTTGAGATCGATATCACCATTGTACATATTATATTTCTTTTCTATACTAGGATTACCCCATGGTGGAGTGCATGAATTGCAGGGTTCTAGAGGGCAACAAGCCCGTATCTCATGGCGTTGAGACGGAGGGGGCCTCACTCTAGAATTGACAGGCTATTCGCCGCACTCGTAGGGGTACAGGTTGACCCACGGAGGGGTGCTCAAGTTACCGGATTCCGTGATATGCTGGGTGGCCCACTCACTTTGTTGATTGGGGTTGCCTCACTTCTGGATTTGGCGGGTAACTAACCACACTCGTAGGGGTCTAGGTTTTCATTGCACAGGCTATACACACGACCCGGGGAATGTCGGGTTTCACTTGCGGCTCAAAGGAAACTCGGGGCTCCCAGATTATCAGTTTGTTCTGTGATGCTTATCGCTTTTCTGTGATGTTGCATATATCATGCCTGGGACGATTGTTATATATATTTATATATATACTAGTAGATGTTGCATATGTTTTGTACTCGCGCTACTCCAGCCCCTGCTCTGCCGTTAGTTAAGTAACCTAACGGGTGATGACGGGGCCTAGTGGCGAATGCAGATGGCATATACATACATTATATTTGCGTTCCTTCGCGGGAGTCGCACACAGCACATAGCTGGAAGTCAGAGGGCCCGTACTACCTGCCTAACCCTTTGCTCCGAGGGACCGATGGCGTGATATGTTTTAATTGATAAGACTGCGTTGATTCTGATCAATGCAAGGTTAAAACAAACCCATCTGATGTTGTTGGAACAAATTTTAAAAACTGATATTACAGACGTTTCCTTTTGCTTTGCACAGTGGTATTCGGGTATGAATATCTAGCACCTCATTCCATGAGGCAAGAGCCGAGATCCCTTCACAGGGAGTGACCTCTTGAGCAATAGTTTGTGTCAGGGTAATAACTTTACTATAGGTGATTCTTTTGCTTTGCATCGTGGTATTCAGTTAGGAATATCTTGCACCTCATTCGACGAGGAAAGTGCCAAGATCCCTTCACAGGAAGTGACCTCTTTAGCAAAAGTTTGCGCCACTATACATTTGTAAAACCACACGGTTCCTTCAAGTTCATTACGTTAAAGGTTTTTCGCTAAAAACCAGTCGTAGCCCTCCGTCATTTCAGATTAGTATTGCTTAGTATTCATGCTATATTTGTCATTGCTATTCGCCGAGACGTAGTGTGCGGTAGCTCTGTAATGCTTTTTTGTCGCATGAACATGTGGATTGGTTAGGACAGTCGTACGACTTTGTTGATTATTCGTCAAGGGTCGTGCGTGTGGGTTTAACGCAATCAAGATAATGATGGGTTGAACTTGACTAGGACCTTTTGATTTGTTGATTATTCGTCAAGGTCACTTGGGTCCTAGGGGTAAAAACCACATTGGGAGGTTCAAATATATTGGAAACTTGCCAGGCATGCGCATACCTTCTGGAGTGTGGTGACTTGAGTGGCTTCCATCAAGTTATCATGCAATGATAGTTGGATCCCAATTCCCACTGATGAGTAGGTGTTACTCCTCGGATGATTTTAGATGATCCCGACTAATTCTCCTTTTAGGGTTTGGGGGAGAATTCGAGGAAACAGTGGGAGCTATCCTGATTAGATAAAGTGATTAACCATTCTGATCTAGATTAGAGAGCACGCTGAGTGTTTCTTTTTTCTCTCTCTGGAAGCGACCATGGCCTGAATTAAACTAAAACTCATGAACCAAGTTAACCGAACCTTCTTAAAACACTTTGGCTTTTGGATTGTCATTTGGTCGCATATATCATTGCCGCTCCTTCTTTCCCTTTTGCATTTCTCCATAACACTCCGTATCACTACGAAGATCCACATTTATTGGATATTCCATCGTATAATTACATACGAACTTGAAAGAACTTGTTCCAGTTCGAGAATGGATTCTGGTTCTAGAGAAATTGAATAGGATTATTCAGTTGTCTTTTCCCTTTACCTTCTCTCAGGTTGCGAGAGCTCCTAGTGTTAGGAGAGTACACCTATTGCACTTATTGGATAGTCTTCTTCCAAACCTTAGGCTGGTGCCGAACAGTAGGGAAGAAAGAAAACCAATTAGCCTAAATGTGGTATACAGAAGGTAATATGTAAAGACATATAAAGGGATTAGATTAAAGGCAAAGGAAATTGCAACTGCTATCATTCACGACAAAACCGCGTATACCCCTGCCACTCCTACATCCACTTTGCATTTTTACAGAACACTTCATATCACTACGAAGATTTATATTGATTGGATATGCCATCGTATAGTTACATATGAACTTGAAAGGAACTTGTTCCAGTTCGAAGATGGATTCCGGTTCGGGAGAAATAGAATAGGATTATTCAGTTGTCTTTTCCCTTTACCTTTACTCAGGTTGTGAGGGATCCTGGTATAAGGAGAGTACACCTATTACGCTTATTGGATAATCTTCTTCCAAAGCTTAGGCTGGTGCCGATGGGTAGGGAAGGAAGAAAACCATTTATCCTAAGGATGGTGTGCAGAGGATAATAAGTAAAGACATATAAAGGGATCAGAGTGATGGCAATGAAGTATACGGTTGAATCGGGATAGTGGAAGAGGCATTACTAGGAATACCAGGCTACCCCTTCGAAACATTTTCATGTTTCAGTTTTACTGTGCGATATTAATTGAAAACTGTTTTCCTAATTAGATTCTAACTCTAGAGTATGTATTTACCAGATTTGATTCTTACATCTGTATGGCGTTACAGATGATGGGTGGGAGTAAGATATTGGGAATTGGGTGATTAAATCCTTAATACATATCGGAATTCTTTGTAATTGGTGATATTTGAGGAAATCACCTATGTTTTGCCTGACGACAAATATTTGGGTTTGAATATCCGTTGTTATGCACCAATTTCAAACTGATATATCTGTATGTTTATTTTATAAAGTGAGATATAACCTTTTGAAATTATGTCTATGATATTTACCTATATCAGTTGGTGGTTAGGTAAGGTGCATTCAACAGCGGTGTAATTCTTCTTAACCATAGTACAGTTTTCAACCTACGACAGACAGAATTCGAGTTACTAAACTCAAGAGACTTGTACAAAGTATTGTATGTTGTTCGATATCCGTTAGGACAAAGGGGTTGGTACTCGTACTATATTCTGTTTACTCACGACTTCTCTAGTTTTAGACAAGTATTTCATTGAAATACAAAATCCAAATTTTGAGAAGTTATAGGTATAAGAATAAAGTAGAGAACCATTTGTTACAAGTATCAGGATTCTTCAAGGTGATCGAAGATGTAGATACTTGTGTTAGGTATTCCGTAGTAAGTAAAAGTTTTGAGAACTTGCTTCTCTTTCAGGTTACTCATATGTGGATGCACTCTTAGATGAGTAATGCTGATAGGCCTCCTTCCATTTGGTTGATATGCACTGGAAACAGCTGCATGTTTTTGAATCTGGTTCCAATTAAATTAGTACCTTTGTTTCTATATGGTATATAGAATGGATTCATATCTTAACGATGTTAAGGTATATGGAGTAGTTCGGCTGATGCTTAAAACCAGAATCTAGACAACTGGAGGCACGTTTCAGTAATGGCAGTTTGTGGGTTATCCTGGGCTTTGACGAGGGTTAACTTTCTACCATCAGGAATATCAATAGTTTTATTGTTCTTGACTCGCCCCAGTTTTAGTAAAATGGATTCTTTTCAAGAAAAACATTAGTGGGAGTATGGTAGAATTAGAAGTGATTCCATAACCACAAACGATTACTAAAAATTTAGTAGGACCTAAACATTCAATTGGTTTTGACGATCCATTAGCGACTCCGCAGTTATGGTAGGCAACCTTAGGCACCCGAGAGGTACTTCGGACTCCTCAAAGACGGTGACAGTGTTGTGCCACGGCAGCGCCCCGGCCGTCTTACTCGAGGCCAAATTGCGGAATCAAAAATTTTCCTTACTCGGAAACCGGCGCTACCGCGGACAAAGAAAACCCGGATCGTTAACCATTAACCTACGCTAGCTAACAAGAGATAGGGAAGAGATGTATACCGAGTGATCCGAGTCCTCCGGTCTTCTCGTCATCGTCCCGATCTCCCGCGGAAAGTGTAGTCTCCATATCGTCGCCTCCTCGCCGGAAAGGGCACCACATCGCCTTCGTCTTTTACGGGCTCCCGCCTCAATACCGAGGCAACTCGGGCATGAAGCCGGCAACTCGACATGCCCAAGAATTGCTGTAGAAAGTGGTGTAGAATCATAGTCTCTATGGGGTGGTGAAGTTGCCTTGGAGGGGAAAAGAAAACATGAACTTTGGAGAGGGTTTATGGTGGCAAGAAAAAATGAGATCAATGATAAATTTCCAACACCCAAATCAAATGAACCATTCTCTCTCCCTCCTCTAAAGTGGCCGGCCATTCAATATAGGAAATGGTGGAGGGATAAAACCAATCACATGAAGGGAGGTGAGTGTAGGAGCAAGAGAGGAGGTGACCACAACCTAGATAAAGAAACATGCAAGCATGCTTCAACTCACATCAAACCCATACCCTTTTCAAATCACAATTAAAGAAAGTCATGGTGCAAGAAAAGAAAGCTATCATAATAGATCTTTATGCAAGAAAACCCCTCCACAAATGTAATTTGCAAAACTGCAAATTACCCCCTCCATCGGAAAAGTCCGGCCGGGAAAGAACAAAGGAAAACCGGCCGGAACGGAATGCAAACTGGCAACTCCAGAAAACTGGTCCCGTAATAAATCACAGGAAAACCCCGACACTGTGCATACACACCCGCATCTGTATTCCGACCGGATACAAATGCAATGAGACAAAATCTACACTGTACTAAACTAGTACCGGCTTAAAACAAAGCCGGCTAGTAAAAAACCGTTCGATCCTGATCCGTGCAATACCGCACGTATCTGATCGAACCCTGCCATATAACTATACGGCGATTAGTACAAACCGTCCGATCCTGATCCGTGCAATACCGCACGTATCTGATCGGACCCTGCCATATCTCCATACGGCCTCTACAGCGTTTCGCCCGAAAGCTGAGTAACTGAAAGTGTGGTGGACTCTAAAGACTCGTCAATACTATGGCTGTGGATTTAACCACTAGCACGTCAGAGGTATAAGCCAATACGTGACGGGCCACCAGCTATCGACCAAAAGGGACGTCGATGAGGAAGCTCACCCCGACACCCTACTGAGCCTGTCAGTGACAATATCCGTACAGTCCGGTCCGTTCGTCTATGAGTATCGCATGGCGGGCCTAGGGGGTTGGTAAAAGTCAGACCCCCAAAAGCGGTACAAGTCGTGTCGGAGTGTAGCCCAGAACGCCCTGAGATACTACTGGAATACCTACCAGTAAATCTCCTGCCTCGGCCGAGGGCTTTGCGTAATGGCTCTCCTAGACACAGCGCGACCTCACCCCCAATACCGGGAGAGACGAACCCCTGAAGATCCGCTCACTGCCTCCATGTGGCTCGGGACTGTACCCAACTAAAACCTGTTTGCACGACTCCTTTGAGCCGTGGTAGGGTAGTAATCAAAGCACAGTGGGAACTCACACGAGACAAATGACGATCCTCAGGTCGATGAACTAACCTGTACACATGTCACCAGGGAACTGCTATCTGACGTCAGGTATAAGACCAACTAGCAGGTTCCCGGCGAGTCCTGTCCGGTGTACTCATAACCCAATGAGCACCTGTATACATCTTAGGTGAACCAACTGACACCAGTGGCTTGTGAGACCGGCCACCGCCCCTCGTCGGGGTCTCGACTGTATACACTAGTCTACTAATGGAGTATCGATGCCCAGTCTCGAAACTCCCACGACTAGGGACCATTTAAGGATGTGCTTGTAGACTACCAGCTCCCACGTATATGATCGCCATCATACTGCTGGTAGTCAAGCAAGAATCCTAGGGGCTCTATCAACGTGTAATAGCGACATGTCAGGTCACCTAAAGCAGTACACGATGATAAAGGTAAACCAGATAGCATACTATCATCTCGAGTAAGACTGTCCTACCGGGATAGGTCCTCCCTCAATCATTGCAATCACGTGCCTGTGATCCAATAATTGACTCTGAGGGCACTATCTCCAACAATCTCCCACTTGCACTCAAGGCTAATTATTGCGATGTCGCATGCTCACAGCCCGTGTGACACCGAACACCCAACTCCTCTACTAGTCAGTCGCACAAAGCCTGTTTGCGAAACTATTGCGTTCGAGGAATAGCCTCAGTGTGTGGATCCGCTGTGATGTTTCTTTCTATGTCTCTCTATTTCTCAAGTTCGCGGAGAAAGCCATCTCCCGAAATGAGCAATACCTGTCTTAGAATGTCTGGATGTCTGATGGGACCTGGCTCATAAATGAACTTCAAATCCAAACTTCTTAGACTGTATCGTCAACTGAACTTAATCAGTATCCTGCGCCATGCCACCCTCAGTATTGCCTTAGACCACCTGTCCAAAATACTGCCCCTTGTCTGAAGGAAAACTATAACTCTGACAACCTCCTTGTCGTCCATGTCACCTTGGAAGCCTGGAATGATAACTGTCTCCCAAATGAGGCTGTCGTTATCATATCCCTAGAACATCCACTTATGTTCTAAGACTGCTTCCGACCGTTTCTCCAGGATTGGATCAATATCAACTTATTGCATCTAGTGCAAGAACAACATCTGGTGCGGTACTTGACATCTCATGATTGACTCAATTGCCTAAGCAAGTGATCTGCCAATCATGAGTATCCCTCTCCCCTTTAGTCTATAAGACACCTTTAGAGAGGGTGATTCCATCAACTGCAGGTATACTACCATGCCAGGAGTCGTCCATTCTAAATACTCATAGAATGCTGTCAAGGTACCCAGATTGGGAAACTACCCAAATCTAGATCTAAAACCATAGATCTAGTAACCAGTATGTCTGATATAATATCCAAGTCCCATATGGAGAAACCACTGTGTGACGACCAAAGTATAACCGATTGTAGTAAAGGAATATCACTTCCTACTACCTTCTCAACAGATCTATCCCCTATTCTGATGACGTCAAACCTATGACTGTCACATCAGAAACAGATGATCTATCTCCGCTATCTCTGCTTTAGTCTATAAATAGACATAAGCCTGATGTCCACCAATGCTTCCGCTGCTCCCACTGACTACGACAACCCTCTGGCAGAGTCATATAGACGTGCACTTCCAAAGCTAGTTTAGAACGACGCTATACTCATCCTCCTGCCGGGTCTCGCATCCTGGAACAACAGCAATGGCAAGTGTGGGTAAACAAGAACTTCCCTGTCACCGTCCTTGAGAATACCGGAGTACCTCTCAGGTGCCTGAAGTTACCCACCGTATCTGCGGAGTGGCCAATGGAATGTCAAAACAGATTGAATCTTTAGGTTCCTTATCAAATCTTCAGTAATCGTTTGTGGTTCTGGAATTACTTCCAGTTCTACCATACTCCCACTACTGTTTTCTGAAAAAATCCATTTTTAATAAAACTGTGGCGAGTCTAGAACAATATTGCTATTGTTCATCCAGATGGTAGAAAGTCAACCCTCGTCATAGCCTGGGTCAACCCACAAACAGCCATTACAGAAACGTGCCTTGAGTTATCCGGAGTCTGGTTTTAAGCATAAGCCGGACAACTCCCCGTACCTTAACATCGTTAAGATATGAACTGTTCTATATCCAATATAGAACCAGAGGCACTGATTTAATTGAACCAGATTCAAATCATGCAGCTATCTCTAGTGCATGTCAACTAAATGGAAGGAGGTCGATCAGCGTTACTCAACTTAGGAATGCTTCCAATTATGAGTAACCTGAAAGAGAAGCAATCTGTCTTCATCATTACTATCAACTGAATACCATACACAAGTATCTACATCTTCGATCTCTTTGAAGAATCCCGATACTTGCTACACCTGGTTCTCTACTCTATTCAAATACCTATAACTCCTCAAAACTTAGACCCTGTGTTTCCACGAAGCACATGTCTAAGAACTAGAGAAGTTAAAAGTAAACAGAATATAGTATGAGGACCAACCCCTCTGTCCTAATGGACACTGGACAACATACAGTACTCTGTATAAGTCCGCTGAGTCTAACAACTCTTTCACTGTGTGTCGTAGGTTGAAAACTGTACTTATGGTTAAGAAGAATTACACCGCTGTTTAATGCTCCTTACCTAACCATCCACTGATATAGGTAAATGTCATCGACATAATATCAAAAGGTATATCTCACTCTATGAAAATAGACGTACAGATATATCAATTTGAAATTGGTGCACAACAGCGGATATTCACAACCAAATATTTGCCGACCGGCAAACAACCCAGGTGACTTCCTCAAATATCACCGATTACAACGAATCCCGATATAATGAGGATGATCACCCAATTCCCAATAACTTACTCCCACTCACCATCTGTAAAACCATACAGATGTGAGAATCATACCTGGTAAATACATACCCTGGAGTAAGTGTCTAATCGGGAAATCAGTTTTCTTTTAACAGTACACAGTGAAACTGAAACATTGTAATGTTTCGATGGGGTATCCTGGTATTCCTAGTAATGCCTCTTCCATTATCCAGATTCACAACTGTCACCGTATATCTCTTTGCCATCTGTCCAAATCCCTTTATATGTCTTTAGTCAATACCGTCTGCACACCCCTTTAGGCCAAATGGTTTTCTTCCTTCCCTACCGTTCGGCACCAGCCTATGGTTTGGAAGAAGACTATCGAAAAAGCATAAAGGGTGTATTGTCCTAATCCTAGGAGCACTCGCAACGCGAGAGAAGGTGAAGATAAAAGACACCTGAATGTACCTTATTCCTATTTCTCCTGAACCAGAATCCATCCCCGAACTGGAACAAGTTCCTTTCGAGTTCGTATATAACCATACGATGGAGTATCCAATAAACTGTGGATCTTCGTAGTGATACGGAGTGTCCTGGAGAAATACAAAGGTGATTTAGGATTGGCGAAGAAATACTTGGTTTGGTCGTGAATATCAGTCGCAACTTACTTTGCCCTCTTACTAATCCCTTGCTTTGTCTTAACTTAATACCTTCTGTACACCGTTTAGGCTAACTGGTTTTCTTCATTCCCTACCGGTCGGCACCAGCCTATGGTTTGGAAGAAGACTATCCAATTTGCGTAATAGGTGTACTATCTCCTAAACCAAGGAGTACTCGTAATGAGAGAAGGTGAAAAGAAAAGACAACTGAATAATCCTATTCGTTTTCTCCAGAACCAGAAACCATCCTCGAAGTCCTTCGAGTTCGTATCTAACCATACGATGGTTTTGTCCAATGGAAGTGGACGTTCGTAGTAATACGGGGTGTCCTGGAGAAAAAGGGTAAAAGTAGGAGTGGCAATGAGGTCTGCAACTTTGACAATCCAAAAGCCAGTGTTAAGAAGGTTCGGTCAACTTGGTCACTGAGTCATAGTCCAGGGTCGGGTCAATGGTCGCTGCCAGAGAGAGAGAAAAGGAACACTCAGCGTGCACTCTAACCTAGATCAGAATGGTTACCAATTTATCTAATCAGGAAACCTCCCACTGTACCTCAAATTCTCCCCCAAACCTGAAAGAAGAATTAGTCGGGATCACCCGAGGAGTAAACTAACTCATCGGTGGGAATCGGGATCCAACTATCATTGCATGATAACTTGACGGAATCCACTCAAGTCACCACACTCCAGAAGGTATGCTCATGCCTGGCAAGTTTCAGTTCTTTTGAAACTCCCGATGAAAGTTTTACCCCTAGGACCCAAGTGACCTTGACACAGTCAACAAATCAAAGAGTCCTAGTCAAGTTCAACCCGTCATTATCCTGGATTGCATTAAACCCACCCGTACGAGCCCTTGACACAGTCAACAAGGCCGCACGACTGTCCTAACCAATCCCATTTATATGCTGCAAACAAACACTACTTAGCTACCGCACACTACGCCTTGACACAGTCAACAAACGCAGCACGAATACCAAGTAATACTTGTAAGAAATGACGGAGGGCTACGTCTAGTTTTTGGCGAAAAACTTTTAACGTAATGAACTTGATATCGTTGAAGGAACTGCATAGCCTTTTATAAAAATATAGTGACGAAAACCTTTACTAAAGAGGTCACTCCCGGTGAAGGGATCTCGGCTCTTTCCCCGTAGAATGAGGTGCAGGATATTCCAACTGAATACCACGATGCAAAGCAAAAGTAATCGGCTATAGTGAAGTTATTGCCCTGACGCAAACTTCTGTCCAAGGGGTCACTCCCGATGAAGGGATCTCGGCCCTTGCCTCGTCGACTGAGGAGCAGGATATTCCAAATGAATACCACGATGCAAAACAAAAGTGGACGTCCTTGCAATAACAGCTTTTTGAAAAAGTGTTCCAACAACATCAGAATAGGTTTGTTTATCTTGCATTGATCCGAATCAACGCAGTCCCAGCAAATAATCACACCACAAAGAACGAAAATATTCTGACGTACGTATATGCCATCCGCATTCGCCACTGGGTCCCGTCATCACTCGTTAGGTTAGCTTACTAACGACAGAGCGGGGACTGGACTAGCGCGGATGAAAAACATATACAACATCTACTAATATATATACCAATATATTATATTTCGCTCAAGGCGTGAATAAAATGCAACATCACAGAAATGTACAGCATCACAGAACAATACAGATATCTGGAAGCCCCGGGTTTCACAGAGCCGCTGCTGAAACCCGACGTTCCCCTGGTCGTGTGGATAGCCTGTGCAATGAAATCCTAGACCCCTACGGGCGCGGCAAGTCACCCGCCAAAACCTGAAGCGAGGCAGCCCCCTCCAGCACCGTGAATGGACCACCCAGCACTTCACGGAATCCGGTAACTTGGGCACCCCTCCTGGGTCAACCTGTACCCCCTACGAGTGCGTCGAACAGCCCGCCAATTCCAGACTGAAGCCCCCTCCGTCCCAATGCCATGAGATGCGGGCTTGTTGCCCTCCAGAACCCGGCTATCCGTGCACCCCTCCGCGGGGTAATCCTAGTACAGAAAGTAAAATATACATACACCGGGTACATCGACCGCAACCAGGTCGTGCCCCAAAAGAATAATACAAACAGGCAGTGACGGCAGTCCACATGTCGGACGCTCGCCCCGCAATATCAAATGTACATAATACTACAAAGCTGTACTAGCATTGCATCCAGGCTATCCCCCACGACCGATCCGCAACATCACAGCATAAACATAGAACATCAACGTGAAAGTCACGTTCGCAAATCCGTCTAACCGGGCTATAGCAGTTAGACCGGATTTACCGATCAAGTGACATTCACGGTCGCAGATATAATGTAAATACTGTGAAAAAATGTGTTTAAAATTTTCCGATTGACCAAAAATTAACAAGTGGGCCCCCAATCAAAACTGTAGCAGTCACAGAAAACCTGGGCCCAAATTTAATATTCCAAAACCCGTAATTTCAGCCCATAAGCCCACTGAAAAAAATGAAGCAATGAACCCACAAACTTGCGGCGGAAGGGCGGCAGAAATGGGGTTCGTGCCGCGCTTCCGCGCTCGACCTTGAGGTTCAATGTCTCGTTTTTTCCCAGAGTTCTTAGAACTTCCTGCACATCTTTCTGAGACCACCTGAAAAATTTTTAGACTTCAAAAAATTTCAACAGAAACTGATGTGCTAGAAAAATACGGTTTTTGGAAATTTCGGTCGATCGGAAACGCAAACACATCAAACGAAGCTAGGTAAGGTTAATGGCGTGGCTCTGATACCATGTTGTGCCACGGCAGCGCCCCGGCCGTCTTACTCGAGGCCAAATTGCGGAATCAAAAATTTTCCTTACTCGGAAACCGGCGCTACCGCGGACAAAGAAAACCCGGATCGTTAACCATTAACCTACGCTAGCTAACAAGAGATAGGGAAGAGATGTATACCGAGTGATCCGAGTCCTCCGGTCTTCTCGTCATCGTCCCGATCTCCCGCGGAAAGTGTAGTCTCCATATCGTCGCCTCCTCGCCGGAAAGGGCACCACATCGCCTTCGTCTTTTACGGGCTCCCGCCTCAATACCGAGGCAACTCGGGCATGAAGCCGGCAACTCGACATGCCCAAGAATTGCTGTAGAAAGTGGTGTAGAATCATAGTCTCTATGGGGTGGTGAAGTTGCCTTGGAGGGGAAAAGAAAACATGAACTTTGGAGAGGGTTTATGGTGGCAAGAAAAAATGAGATCAATGATAAATTTCCAACACCCAAATCAAATGAACCATTCTCTCTCCCTCCTCTAAAGTGGCCGGCCATTCAATATAGGAAATGGTGGAGGGATAAAACCAATCACATGAAGGGAGGTGAGTGTAGGAGCAAGAGAGGAGGTGACCACAACCTAGACAAAGAAACATGCAAGCATGCTTCAACTCACATCAAACCCATACCCTTTTCAAATCACAATTAAAGAAAGTCATGGTGCAAGAAAAGAAAGCTATCATAATAGATCTTTATGCAAGAAAACCCCTCCACAAATGTAATTTGCAAAACTGCAAATTACCCCCTCCATCGGAAAAGTCCGGCCGGGAAAGAACAAAGGAAAACCGGCCGGAACGGAATGCAAACTGGCAACTCCAGAAAACTGGTCCCGTAATAAATCACAGGAAAACCCCGACACTGTGCATACACACCCGCATCTGTATTCCGACCGGATACAAATGCAATGAGACAAAATCTACACTGTACTAAACTAGTACCGGCTTAAAACAAAGCCGGCTAGTAAAAAACCGTTCGATCCTGATCCGTGCAATACCGCACGTATCTGATCGAACCCTGCCATATAACTATACGGCGATTAGTACAAACCGTCCGATCCTGATCCGTGCAATACCGCACGTATCTGATCGGACCCTGCCATATCTCCATACGGCCTCTACAGCGTTTCGCCCGAAAGCTGAGTAACTGAAAGTGTGGTGGACTCTAAAGACTCGTCAATACTATGGCTGTGGATTTAACCACTAGCACGTCAGAGGTATAAGCCAATACGTGACGGGCCACCAGCTATCGACCAAAAGGGACGTCGATGAGGAAGCTCACCCCGACACCCTACTGAGCCTGTCAGTGACAATATCCGTACAGTCCGGTCCGTTCGTCTATGAGTATCGCATGGCGGGCCTAGGGGGTTGGTAAAAGTCAGACCCCCAAAAGCGGTACAAGTCGTGTCGGAGTGTAGCCCAGAACGCCCTGAGATACTACTGGAATACCTACCAGTAAATCTCCTGCCTCGGCCGAGGGCTTTGCGTAATGGCTCTCCTAGACACAGCGCGACCTCACCCCCAATACCGGGAGAGACGAACCCCTGAAGATCCGCTCACTGCCTCCATGTGGCTCGGGACTGTACCCAACTAAAACCTGTTTGCACGACTCCTTTGAGCCGTGGTAGGGTAGTAATCAAAGCACAGTGGGAACTCACACGAGACAAATGACGATCCTCAGGTCGATGAACTAACCTGTACACATGTCACCAGGGAACTGCTATCTGACGTCAGGTATAAGACCAACTAGCAGGTTCCCGGCGAGTCCTGTCCGGTGTACTCATAACCCAATGAGCACCTGTATACATCTTAGGTGAACCAACTGACACCAGTGGCTTGTGAGACCGGCCACCGCCCCTCGTCGGGGTCTCGACTGTATACACTAGTCTACTAATGGAGTATCGATGCCCAGTCTCGAAACTCCCACGACTAGGGACCATTTAAGGATGTGCTTGTAGACTACCAGCTCCCACGTATATGATCGCCATCATACTGCTGGTAGTCAAGCAAGAATCCTAGGGGCTCTATCAACGTGTAATAGCGACATGTCAGGTCACCTAAAGCAGTACACGATGATAAAGGTAAACCAGATAGCATACTATCATCTCGAGTAAGACTGTCCTACCGGGATAGGTCCTCCCTCAATCATTGCAATCACGTGCCTGTGATCCAATAATTGACTCTGAGGGCACTATCTCCAACAGACAGTGAGGTTCTTGTTTACCCAAACTTGACACTACTGCTGTTCAAGACTACGAGATCCGGCAGGAGGATGAGTATAACGTCGTTCTAAACTAGCTTTAGAAATGCACGTGTATATGACACTGCCAGAGGGTTGTTGTAGTCAGTTGGAGCAGCGGAAGCATAGTGGGCAAGTTGCTTATGTCTATTAATAGACTAAAGCAGGTATAGCGGATATAGATCATCTAGTTTTGATGTGACAGTCATAGAGTTTGACTTCATCAGAATAAGAGATGGATCTGGTAAGAAGGTAGTAGGGAGTGATGTCTTGGTTTTTGGATGACATGCACTCTATAGGAAGTGATATTCCTATACTACGATCGGTTATATATTGTGGTTGTCACAAGGTTTTTCTCCACATAGGATCTGGATAAAATATCAGTGATTCTGGTAACTAGATCTATGGTTTTAGATCTAGATTTATGAAGTGTCCCAATTTGGGTACTTTGAAATTATTCTAAAGGTGTTTTAGAATGGTGGACTCTTGGTGTGGTAGTGCACCCGCAGGTGATGGAGTCACCCTCTCTAAAGGATGTCTTCTAGACTAATAGGGAGAGGGATTTTCATGATTGGTATATTACTTGCTCAGGCAATTGAGTCAATCATGAGATGTCAAGTACCACACCAGATATTGTTTTTGCACTAGCTGCAATAAGTACATATATTAATCCAATCCTGGAGAAACGTTGGGAAGCAGTGATGAACATAAGTAGATGTTCTAGGAATATGGTAACGACATCCTCCTTCGGGAGGCGGTTATCATTTTAGGCTTCCAAGGTGACCTGGATGACAGAAAGACTGTCTGAGTTATAATTTTCCCTCTTCTAAGGGGCAGTATGTTGAACAGGTGGTCTAAGCGGATACTGTGGAAGGCATGGCGCTGTATACTGATTAAATTCAGTGGAAGATACAGTCTGAGAAGTTTGTTGGATTTGGAGTTCATTTATGAATTGGGTCCCATCAGATATCCAGACAAATTCTAAGACAGGTATTGCTCATTTCGGAAGATAGTCTTTCTCCGCGAAGTTGAGATATAGAGAGATACAGATAGATACATTAGAGCGGATCCACTAACTGAGGCTATATCTCAAACACAAAAGTTTCACAAATGGGCTTTGCGAAACCGATTAGTAAAGAAGTTTGGTGTTCGGTATCACACGGGCTGTAAGTATGCGACACCACAATAATTAGCCTTAAGTGCTAGTGGGAGATTGTTGGCTATAGTGCCCTCAAGGAAATTATCGAAATCGCAGGCAGATGATTATGAGGATTGAGGGAGGACATATACGGATAAAACAGACTTACTCGAGATGATAGTATGCTATCTGGTTTGTCTTTATCATCATGTACATGCTTTATGTGGTATTACAAGTCACAATTACATGTAGATAGATCCCTTAGGATTCTTGCTTGACTATCAGTATTATGATGGCGATCATATACGTGGGAGCTGGGTGGTCTATAAGCACATCCTTAAATGTTCTTAGTCATGGGAGTATTAAGACCGGGCATCGATACTCCGGAGTAGACTAGTGTATACTTATTGAGACCTCGACGAGGGGCGGTGGCCAGGTCTCACAAGCCATTAGTGTCAGTTTGTTCACCTAAGATAGTATACATGTGCTCATTGGGTTATGAGTACACTAGACAGACTCGCCGGGAACATGTTAGTTGGTATTATATCTATTGTTAGATAGCAGTTCCCAGGTGATGTGTACAGATTAGTCTATTGACCTGAGATCGTCATTTGTCTCGTGTGAGTTCCCACTGTGCTTTGATTACTACCCTACCACGGATCAAAGGAGTCGTGCAAACAGGTTTTAGTTGGGTACAGTCCCGAGCCACATGGAGGCAGCGAGCGGATCGTCGGGGATTCGTCTCTCCCGGTATTGAGGGTTGATGTCGCGAGGTGCACGGGTGGCCATCACCAGAAATCCTTGATCAAGGTAGTCGAGAATTACTGATTTGGATCGGTGTTTCTCAGTTTGTGATGGGCTTCATACCGACGCGAAATGTCACGTTATCAGGGGTTTGATTTTATCCACTCCCAGACTCGATATGTGATGCTCTTAGACGAACATACCGTACTGTACGGATATTGTCATGGACAGGCTCAGTAGGAGTCAGGATGAGTTTGCTCGTCGGGCTTCCTTTCGCTCAATACCTGGATAGCCGTTACGCACAGCTAGTGCCGCTGATGTGCTTGTGGTTAAATCCACTGCCAGCGTATTGACGAGTCTTTAATGTCCCACATAGAGGGTTTCCCTGCTTCGGGCGAAACGATGTAGAGGCCATATGGTTTTACGGCAGGGTTTGATATCATGATTCGGACGGATAATACTTGTGGTTTTGATTTAAGCCGGATTCTAGTATTATTTTGTTTGATTATTCTCGTCTCTTTGTATTCGTATTTTGTCGGAATACGGATACGGGTATGTATATATGGATGAGGGGTATTCTTGTAATTTACTACAAGGTGCTTCTAGAAAAAGACACCTCATTATGTTTAATAACCATTTAGTTAAATGGTTATTTGAGGTGGAGGATGAGGTGTGCTCGGATTTAATTGATGGCATGACTTACTAGGTGACTCATGGGGTGACTCATGGTCACTATTCTAGCATGATTGACATTTTAGTTTGTGTTGTTCACTTGAGATATTTTTTTGCTTGGTTCACTTCTTCATCTCACAACACATAGCCTTTTTCTTGAGTTGGTTTTAGTTTCACACTCTCATCCTCTCATGGCTTCTTCTTCTACCTATACCCTAATAGCCTCATGTGTTGAGAAACCTAGGGTGTTTTGAGATAAATTAATCCACCATTAGACTATATATATTCTAGTCTATCTAGTTTAGCGAACAAGATACCCTAGTTAACTCGGATATGAGATAGGAGCTCGGAATACAAATCCTCAGGTGGATCATTTTCGATAGAGGGAGACTGGTGACTAAGCTTGATCATGGTGGCCACTAGGAGCTTGGGAAGGTGGTTAAAGACCGAAGGACATGGATCATTCGGTATAACATTCCAAACTCTATAGATTGCTAGATTAGGGTTTACGAAATATCTGTTGGATAGGGTCCCGTTAGCGCCAGTTTAGAAAATTTTTGTTCCGCAATCGGCCTCGGTTTGATGGCCAGGGCGCTGGCGTAACCCAACAGAGTATTAACAACCGTCCATTTAAAGTCCGTGTAGCTTGTATACGTATTAAATCGGACCCCTGTATGTACTAACATACATCATTTACATCATGTCGCTTGAGTAGGGAAAATCCTTTATGTGGGACTCTAAAGACTCGACAATACGCTAGCAGTGAGTTACTGATAAATCCATAACCACAAGAACGTCAGCGACACTAGATATACATAACGGCTACCCAGGTATATACCGAAAGGGAGGTCGACAATCAAGTCCGTCCGTACCCTTCTGAGCCTGGATGTAACAATCTCCGTACAATCCGGTCTCTTCGTCTAAGAGTATCGCATACCAGATTTAGGAGATGGAAACCGTCAGACTCCTAATAATCCTATAAGTCATGTCGGAGTCAAGTTTATCACCAACCGAGAAACTACTGAACTCATATCAGTAAATCTTATCTACCGTGGCTATGAATTTTGGATGATGGCCAACCGAACAAAGCGCGGCATTGACTCCTAATACCAGGAGAGACGAATCCCCGACAATCGTTCACTGCTTTCTGTTGAATATAGGTGCCCTCAAGGTAATTATCATAATTATAGGAATGCAATTACAGAATTCATGAGGACCTATACAGAAAACAATCTTACTCGAGATGATAGTATGCTATCTGGTTTGTTTTTATCTGTCATGTGTATACGTGTTACTAGTTATCATGTATCGATAATACATGAGATAAAGCCTATAGGATCTTTGCTTGACTTCCGAGATTGTGATAAGGATCATACTAGTGGGGCCTGGTAGTTTATAAGCACATCCTTAAATGTCCTTAGTCATAGGAGTATCGAGACTGAGCATCGGTACTCCAGTTTAGACTATTGTATACATTTCATGACCCTGTACTGGGTAATGGCTGATCCTATAACCATTGGTGTTTGACACCGATGATTGTATACATATGCTCATTGGATGAGTTACACATGACAGACTCGCTGAGAACTCCTAGAGGGTATTATACCAATGTTAGATAGCAGTTCTCTGGTGACATGAGTACAGGGTAGTCCCTAGACCTGATATCGCCACAGTGTCTTGTGTGTGTTACCACTGTACTTAGATTACTACCCTACCATGGCTTTACTGAGTTGTGCAAATAGGTTTTAGTTGGGTACAGTCCCGAAGTACATGGAGGCAGTGAGCGGTCGAGGGAATTCGGCACTCTCGGATCGGGAGTCGATATCGCGTAGTGCAGGACATGACTATAACCAGAAGTCTGTGGCCACAGCAGTAGAGATAAACTGGTAAGTGTTACCAGTTGTATCTTTTTGGTTATAAGTTCTCTGTCAGCACGACTTATCGGGTTATTGGGGGTCTGACAGATTCCACTCCCCAGACCCGGTATGCGATATTCTGTGACAAAGACTGTACGGTGTCTGTCACTTATGGACTTTGTCGGGTCTGGATGAGTTCTCTCGTCGACCTACCTTTTTCTTGCGCATACCTAGGTAGCCATTACGTACAGCTAGTGCCACTGACGAGCTTGTGGATTAACCAGAAAGGGTGTTGACTATGAAAGTGTTTCAGATTCAATCAGATACTATCATGTATAACCTACTGCCAGCGTATTGATAGGTTTTTAGAGTCCCGTAACGAAATTGCATGCCCGGGCAAAACGCGATGTGACGTACATATAGGGATACGTGCATGAGTTCGATAAAACATGTATATTGGATATACATGTTTAATCGGATGACTGTTATACTAGCCGGTTTAAAAGCCAGAATATCAAATCAAGTTTTTACTTGATAACCGTATTTATGATGCGGTTTCTAGTATAGTATATATGATACACACACTCTCTTCAGTACATGATACCGAGAAGATATTGATGGCATTTCGTATAGGTGATACATGATATGTATATGTATAGGATATATGTACTAATACTTATTATATATATATTAATTCCCACCATTTTATATTATGTGTAAATAAATATACATATAAATATGTATGTAAATGTATATATGTCTTTATATATATATATATATATATATTTGTTAATGTGTGTGTGTGTATAATTTATTTATTATACATGATTAATGGTGGGGTCCACCCTCTCTCTTGTGAGTGTGACACATACATGAGAGAGGGAGTGTGGAAGAGTATATGTGTCATATAAAATATGACATGGGTGGAAAAATATTAGAATATTTTTTAATTATTTTTCCAAGTCATCAACTTCATCGTCTTCTTTCTCACACAAATAGCTAGAGCTCTCTTGAAAATGGAAAGTTTAGCTATGGCGAGGTAGTGTAAAAAGTAGAGAGTACCCAATATCACATCGCCTTCCTCTATGCTTGGCAAGCCTCTGGAGGAAGTTTCTCCGCCCAGTGATGGAGTTGAAGTTCGGGCAGCCCACTTTCAACGTGGATCATCTACGACGAGGCGGTCGACGTTCAGACGCATCCGGGAGCTCAAGGAGTCTAGAAAGGGTCTTCCGGGATTAGCTGGACATGCTACAAAGGTTTTAGCACCTCTTTACTCTTTCTTATTGCTCTTTATATTTTGCTAGATACTAGTGTTTGGACGATTTTTGACGTACGGTCAATTGGGCTCTTACAGATTTTTTGTTTTCCGTTCAGTCCCGCTTTCACTGCGCGCGCACGCGGAGCGCGCCCGACCTTACAGTGGTATCAGAGCCATCAAAGAATTAGGACTAGCTTAGGCAGTGTTTTAGTTTCGATCGACAATTTTCTGATTCCTATTTCCAATTTAAAACCCCTTCTCTGTTCGAATTTGTAAAATTGTTTTAAATTTTTTTAAAGTACTGCAGATTGTCATTTTGGATGTGAAAATGAAGTGGGAGAAAACTGGGGCAGTTTTGTGAAAAAATGGCCGCTGGTGGCAGCAAATTTGCGGCTTTCACGCCCCGCTTCCCAGTAGACGGAAACGTTGACGTGGCAAGCCCGCGACATATTTATTCAGAGAAGCTCATTCCCTAAATAAATATATTAAGTGTATTGAGACAATAATACACAATACAAGAATAAATGGAGACTGTAAAATTTTCAACAAATATCTTTATTTACATTCAATTTCAAATATTTACAAGTATATGAGTTTCAGCTGGAAAGTAAAAACAATAAAAGAAAATGCCTAAACATGTGGCATACATAAACTGAAGAAAAGTGAATCTGAGCTAGTCCTGAGTAGCTATTTGGTCGTAATCTTCCGTAGTAGCATACACTTCCCCCGTCTCGACCATATCTGATGAACATTCTAAGAAAATAAAGATAGGTGGAATGTCCGTCAGCGAACTAGCGCTCGGTAAGTCCCAAGGATAAAGTAAGAGTAAAAAGATGAGTATAGAATATATATATATATATATATATATATATATATATATATATATAACGAGTAAGAGTATATGTTCATGGGTGAATATGTACTATAGGTCTCTAGATGGTCACTATGTTAACGTTAAGTTCCAAGTGTGAATGTCAACACAGCCGTAGAAGTATTCACAAGCTCAAGAGTGGGGCCCCAGGAGTAAGAAAACATGGGCTCATTTCATATGTTAGCATCGAGGGTCTAGGCTGTAAATGAGTCAACCCGACTGATATTCGAGTAAAATAAAAAAAAGAGGTTAATACGGGACTCCTGAAGCTCCGTTGGATTCACATAAGAAACTATCCCAAGCACCCGAGTATAAATAGTTTATAACTGTATAGTATACTTAATTAAATTGATGGATTGGTTATAACATGTCTTGATAGAAACCATAGATTAAAAAAGGTATATAATGAAGTTGAATTAGTCGAGTAATATGTGAGTCATGTTAATTGCAATCTTGTTCGAGTTAAGTTAGTTCGAGTAGATTGGGTTCGAGTTCATGTTCAAGTTTAGATTCGAGTTGGGTTAGAGTTCGAGTTTGTGTTCGAGTTCTAGTTCAAGTTTAGATTCGAGTTCGGGTCTTTTTCATATGAATTGTTTTAAACTGTTAAAAATCTTATGTTTGGGAGAAATCGGCAACTGCTGCATATGGACGACAGGATTTGTGTCTTTTTCCAAGACAATTGCCATAGATAACTCTTTTAAATTGTCTAACCTAAATAGGCAAGCACTCACTTTCTCTGGGTCCCCGAGGCTCAAGAGAAATGATACCGCTTAGGCCTATATTAATCTAGAGTCCTTAAAATATTGTTTCCATATCTCGCGGGGGTTTCATGAAAAATAGCTTAATATTGTTTAAAAATAAACCTCGAGGGTGATTTATAATATTTAGGGTTTTCATGAACATGTATTTTAATTGTTATGGTATTTTAGTGATAAAACTTACCTTTTTGAAAGTTTATGGTATTTTTTAATGAAAACTAGCTCTTTTGGAAACTTGATGGTATTTTATTAAAATTTTAATCTTTCATTTAAAAATATAGTTTCATAATAAGTTTTTATTGAAAATATGAATTCATGGTTTAATATAATTTTCCAAAATTTAGTTTTTATTTAGAAATTCGTATTTCTTAAAAACCGTATTTTATTTCCTTTCAAGACCGAATACTCTGTGAGAAGTTCTGCATCTCGCTTTACTGTCCCAAGGATGTGCGATAATTCACACCATCTATTAGTGGGCCCCCGTAACGAGGGTTGTAGAGGCGTAATTGACAAGGATTACAAAAATACCGATTAAAAAAAACCCGTTTTGAAAAGGTGTGGTATTTTAATAAAAATCTTATTCTTTAAATTAGCCATATATTTGGAATACCGTGCTATGAAACCATAGTGTGCATTTGGGGTAGATCGTTACCCCGTGAAGGTTCTAGATGTGAGTATACTAGTTATCGAAAAAAGGATACACTAAAGTTCACGATATTTTAATGAAAAGTTCGTTATATGATTGTTTCACATGAAAATTTTGGTTAAACTCAAAACTAAATGATTGTAAACAAAGTTACAAGTAGTGTGAAAAAGTTAGTTTGACCTATTTTGCTTTAAAGAGGGGAGTATAAAGGTTAAAATCACACATATCGGAGTTAGCTTCACTTTACCGATATGTTAAGATGGTTTGAGATGAAAGTAGAAGAAAGAAGAGGGACTTACTCTCTGTGTAGCGTTGGGAAGAGGTTAAATAAAAGAAGGCGGTTTCGGTAGCGTCACGGAAGCTCTGGAAATGACTTCGATCTTCGATGGAAAGAGCTTGGTTGCTAACTCCACTTGCACTTAGTAAATTTTGGGATAATTTTGCTAGAAATTTTCAGAATAGAGGGGAGCTAGAGCATGGGGTGGTATTTATAATGAAGAAATTTGGGTTTGGGAATTAAAAATTTGGATTAAAAGAATTAAAATGGTATTAAATGATGAATTGAAGGGTCACTGTTTAATTGCAGGGAAATCAAACAGTGCAGGGGAAATTGAGGGGAGTTGAAGGGACGAGTGTGCAAAGCACGGAGACGATTGGAGCCAATTGAACCATCGACGCCGGCCCAAAGAGGGAAAGGGCGTTCGGATCTTAGGCAATTGCCTCGAGATTTGTGCCACCAGATTTAATCACTTTTTTCTCATTTTTTCGCATGTTTAATTTTTCTGAAACTTTTCTTTTCTCCATGAATTGCACGTGCAACTCTTGGGCTTCCAAAAAATTAAAAAGAAAAATCCTAAAAATAATTTAGTCTGATGGGATTCAAACACACAGGCTATGTCACAGTAGTGTAGTGGCTTTACCAGTGAGCTACACGTTGCTTCTTTCTTTTATTTAACAAAAATAATCTATAACTCTTATACAGGCTGTAATACCATTTTCTATATAATAAACAAGAAATTTTTGTACAGGGGTTTCAGAGTCGTTACATTCTACCCTCCTTATAAAAATTTCGTCCTCGAAATTTACAATTTACATAGAGACTAATTTTCAAAAAGGTAAGGGTATCGTGCACGCATATCTTCTTCTCTTTCCCAAGTTGATTCTCCTGGCGAATCTTTTCTCCACATCACTTGAACCAAGTTCTCCTCCTTGTTCCGCAATGTCTTTACTTTTCAGTCCAGGATCGCAACTGGTTGTTGTTCGCAGGTTAGATCAGTTTTTACTATGAGCTCTGAGTGATCAAGTATATGGATGGGATCACTCACATATCGTCGTAGTTGGGATATGTGGAACACGTTGTGCACTCCTTCTAACGAGGGTGGTTGTGCTAAATGGTACGCCACTTCTCCAACTCGTTCGAATATGTTGAACGGTTCTATGTATCTTGAACATAATTTACCCCTCGTGCCAAAGTGTATCACTCCTCTGTTCGGAGAGATCTTCAGGAATACATGCTCTCCTGGTTGGAACTCTAGGTGTCGAAGCTTTGCGTCTGCCCAATGTTTCTGTCCGTCTTGAGCTATGCGCATCCTTTCCCTGATTGTGCGAACTATATCTACAGTCGCCACGATCATCTCTGGTCCAAGGATTTCACGGTCCCCAACGTCGTCCCAACTCAACGGGGAACGACATTTCCTTCCATAGAGTGCTGCGAATGGTGCCATTCTAATGTTTGCTTGGTAGCTGTTGTTGTATGAAAACTCCACTAGATGTAGGTGATCTTCCCACGAACCTCCGAAGTCTAACATACAGGCTCTTAGCATATATTCTAATATCTGAATTGTTCGCTCGGACTGTCCATCTGTTTGTGGATGATATGCCGTGCTGAAATTCAGACTCGTTCCCAGGTAGCTTACAGACTCTGCCAAAACTGTGATCGGAATCTTGTATCACAATTGGAGATGATGCAAACAGGTACCCCATAGAATTTCATGATCTCATGTATGAGTTTATGGGTATCAAGTATGATACATCTTGAAGGTATCAAATCTTACTTTAGATTTATACTCACCTCCATGTCTTGCTAATGTCTCGGTTGATTGGCCAATTCGAAATGGAATACAGTGACCCGACTGCTGGGTTTTGCCGGCGCTCTGGCCATCAAAAGTGGCCGGTGTGGAACAAAAATGACAAATAAAATTCTGGTGCCGACGGAACCCAATCCCAAAATCGAACCCATAAACACTAAAACTAGCAAACCAAATACAAAGAGATAGAATGGTTATACCAAATGAACCAAGTCCTTCGGGTCTTCAACCATTTCTAAGCTCCTAGCGATGCGGATCGACTTTGGTCGCCGGTCTTCCTTCATCTCCGATGATCCACCTGAGTGAAATGGTGCAAGCTTCAGGTTCACCAAGCGAACCAACCGACTATCTAGGATTGCTAGTAGTAGAGAGGGAGGGGGTGTAGAATAGTGTCACTATAATTCTTTCTCTCAACCAAGAGCTCAAGTGAGCAACAAGTGAAGATGAAGAAGATGTGAGCTAAACTAGTGGCATGAGCAAAATTGGCTAAGGGTTTTTGGGTATGTGAATGAGAGTGTGATCCAAAAGAGCAAGCTCCCACTCCAACATAATTGTGGCCGGCCCCTCTCTCCTCTTCCAAAAAAAATGCACACCCAAAAACTCTTTTCCAATTAACAATAATTTATTAACAACCATACCAATCACTACATGTCCAAAGACCATGCTTTGACTCAAAACCCATACCCATGCCATGTCACCTTTTCCACCTCATCTAAAACAAATGATTTTCAAAAGAAAATCAATAATGAGGTGGCATCTTCTAGAAGCCATTCTGTATAAATACGGAATGCTTCCCGGTACATGTATCGAAATACACATACGCGTATTCGCACGAAAATACGAATAGCCAAAGAGAGGAAAAATAAATAGTGAGCGATAATACTAGAATACATATATACAAATACATATGTAAATTATTAAATCAAAACTTAATTTAACAATCTGGCTTAATCCTAAGCCGCTAGTATTATCAACTGTCCGATTAAAGTCTGTGCAGTCCGTGCACATATTTAATCGGATATCTGTATGTATCAACATACGTCAACTACACCATATTGCCTGAACCGTGAAAACCCTCTGTGTGGGACTCTAAACACTCGTCCATACGCTGGCAGTGGGTTTAACCACAAGCACGTCAGCGGCACTAGCTGTACGTAACGGCTACCCAGGTATTGAGCGAAAGGAAGGCCGGCGAGCTAACTCATCCGAACCCCTACTGAGCCTGTCAGCGACAATATCCGTACACTCCGGTCTGTTCGTCTAAGAGTATCACATATCGAGTCTAGGGGGGTGGATATAGTCAGACCCCTAATAACGCGATAATTCGTGTCGGTATGAAACCCATCACTTCCTGAGAAACTACTGATCCAAATCAGTAATTCTCCATTACCCCGGCCGAGGATTTCAGGTGATGGCCATCCGTGCACTGTACGACATCAACCTCCAATACCGGTAGAGACGAATCCTTGATGATCCGCTCACTGCCTCCATGTGGCTCGGGACTGTACCCAACTAAAACCTGTTTGCACGTCTCCTTTGAGCGTGGTAGGGTAGTAATCAAAGCACAGTGGGAACTCACACGAGAAAAATGATGATCCCAGGTCGACAGACTAACCTGTACACATGTCACCAGGGAACTGCTATCTGACAATAGGTATAATACCAACTAGCATGTTCCCGGCGAGTCCGTCTAGTGTACTCATAACCCAATGAGCACCTGTATACTATCTTAGGTGAACAACTAACACCAATGGCTTGTGAGACAGGCCACCGCCCCTCGTCAGGGTCTAGATAAGTATACACCAGTATACACTGGAGTATCGATGCCCAGTCTCGATACTCCCACGACTAGGGACATTTAAGGATGCGCTTATAGACCCCTAGCTCTCACGTATATGATCGCCATCATAATGCTGGTGGTCAAGCAAGAATCCTATGGGCTCTATCATGATGATAAAGACAAACCAGATAGCATACTATCATTTCGAGTAAGACTGTTTTATCGGTATAGGCCCTTCCTCAATCATCACAATCACGTGCCTGTGACTACGATAATTGCCTTGAGGGCATTATAGCCAACAATCTCCCACTTGCACTTAAGGCTAATTATTGCGATGTCGCATACTCACTGCCCGTGTGATACCGAACACCCAACTCCTCTACCAATCAGTTTCGCAAAGCCTGTTTATGAAACTAATGTGTTCGAGGAATAGCCTCAGGGAGTGGATCCGCTCCAATGTTTCTTTTTATGTCTCTCTTTATCTCGAGTTCACGGAGAAATCCATGTCCCGAATTGAGTAATACCTGTCTTAGAATATGTATGGACATCTGATAGCATCCGCTTGGACCACCTGTCCAAACTACTGCTCCTCGTAAGAGGGAAAGACTATAACTCTGACAGTCACTCTGTCATCCATGTCACTTTGGAAGCCTAGAATGATAACCATCTCCCGAAGGAGGCTGCAGTTATCAAATCCTTAGAACATTCACTTATGCTCATAAACTGCTTCCTAACGTTTCTCCAAGATTGGATTAATATTACAATTTATTGTATCTAGTGCAAAAACAACTTCTGGTGTGGTACTTGACATATCATGATTGACTCAATTGCCTAAGCAATTGATATGCCAATCATGCACATCCCTCTCCCCTTTAGTCTTTAAGACACCTTTAGAGAGGGTGAATCCATCACTTGCAGGTTTACCACCATGCCTGGAGTCTTCCATTCTAAAATTCCTTTAGAATGCTGTCTAAGTACCCCGATTTGGACACTTCCTAAATCTAGTTCTAAAACCATAGATCTAGTAACCAAAATGTCTGATATAATATCCATAACCTATGTGGAGAAACTACTGTGTGACAACCAGAGTATAACCGATCGTAGTATAGGAATTTCACTTCCTCTAAAGTGCATGTCATCCCAAATACCAGGACACACACCCTACTACTTTCTTAATAGATCCATCCCCTATTCTGATGAAGTCAAAACCCATGACTGTTACATCATAAATAGATGATGTATCTCCGCTATATCCGCTTTAGTCTATAAATAGACACAACCTACTTGTCCACTACGCTTCCACTGCTCCTACTGATTACGACAACCCTTTGGCAGAGTCATATACACGTGCACTTCTAAAGCTAGTTTAGAATGACGGTTTATTCATCCTCCTGCCGGGTCTCATAATCTGGAACAGCGGCAATGGCAAGTCTGGGTAAACAAGAACCTCCCTGTCGCCGTCTCTGAGAAGACCGAAGTACCTCTCGGGTGCCTGAGGTTACCCACCATATTTGCGGAGTGGCTAATGGAATGTCAAATTCAATTGAATCCTTAGGTTCTATTAAATTATCAGTAATCGTTTGCGGTTCTGGAATCACTTCCAGTTCTACCATACTCCCACTACTGTTTTCTGAAAAAATCCATTTTATTAAAACTGGTGGCGAGTCAAGAACAATATCACTATTGATCTTTCTGATGGTAGAAAGTTAACCCTTCGTGAAAGCCCGGGATAACCCACAAACGGCCATTACTGAAACGTGCCCTGAGTTTGTCCAGATTTTGGTTTTAAGCATCAGCCGGACAACTCCCTATATCTTAACATCGTTAAGATACAAATTGATTCTATATACCATACAGAAACAAAGGCACTAAATTTATTGGAACCAGATTCAAATCATGCAGCTGTCTCCAGTGCATGTGAACTAAATGGATAGAGGACAATCAGCATTACTCAACGTAGGAGTGCATCCAATTATGAGTAACCTGAAAAAAGAAACAAGTTTCTCAAAACCATCACTATTAACTGAATACCATAACACAAGTATCTACATCTTCGATCACCTTGAAGAATCCCGATACTTGCGACACCTGGTTCTCTACTTTATTCTTGCACCTATAACTTCTCAAAACTTAGACTTTGTATTTATACGAAACATATGTCTAAAACTGGAGAAGCCACAAGTAAATAGAATATAGTACGAGTACCTTCCCCTTTGTCCTAATGGACACTGGACAACATACAATACTTTGTATAAGTCCCTTGAGTTGAATAACTCAAACCCTGTGCGTCATAGGTTGAAAACTGTACCCAGGAGATTTCCTCAAATATCACCAATTACAACGAATTCCGATATAATGAGGATGGTCACCTAATTCCCAATAGCTTACTCCCACTCTTCATCTTTAAAACTATACAGATGTGAGAATCATACCTGGTAAATACATACCCTGGAGCAAAGGTCTAATTGGGAAATCAGTTTACAATTAACAATGCACAGTGAAACTGAAACATGAAAATGTTTCGAAGGGGTATCCGGGTATTCCTAGTAATGCCTCTTCCATTATCAGATTCATGACTGTAACCGTATATTTCCTTGCCATCTCTCCAAATCCCTTTATTTGTCTTTAGTCATTACCTTCTGTACACCTTCGTTAGGCTTAAATGGTTTTATTTCTTCCCTACTGTTCGGCACCAGCCTATGGTTTGGAAGAAGACTATCCAATAAGCATAATAGGTGTACTCTCCTAATCCTAGGAGTACTTACAACCGGAGAGAAGGTGATGATAAAAGACAACTGAATAAATCTTATTCTTATTTCTCCTTAACCAGAATCCATCCTCGAAAAAGGTTCCTTCGAGTTCGTATATAACCATACGATGGATTTATCCAATGGAATTGGATGTTCGTAGTGATACGGAGTGTTCTGGAGAAATACAAAGGTGAAGTAGGAGTGGCGATGAAAGACTTGGTTTGGTCGTGAATAGCAGTCGCATTTTACTTTGCCCTCTTTCTAACCCTTTTATATGTCTTTACTTATTACCTTCTATACACCACACTTAGGCTAATTGGTTTTCTTCATTCCCTACCATTCGGCACCTGCCTATGGTTTGAAAGAAGACTATCCAATAAGCGTAATAGGTGTGCTGTCTCCTAATCCTAGGAGTACTCACAACCGGAGAGAAGGTGATGATAAAAGACAACCGAATAGTCCTATTCATTTTCTCCAGAACCAGAAACCATCCTCGAAAAAGTTCCTTCGAGTTCGTATATAATCATACGACGGTTTTATCCAATGGAAGTGGATGTTCGTAATAATACGGGGTGTTCTGGAGAAACACAAAGGGTAGAAGAAGGAGCGGCAATGATGTATGCAACTCGGATAATCCAAAAGCCAGTGGTTTTAAAAAAGTTCGGTTAACTTGGTCATTGAGTTATTGTCTAGGGTCGGGCCATGGTCGCTGCCAAAGAGAGAGAGAGAGAAGAAACACTCAGCGTGCACTCTAACCTAGATCAGAATGGATAATCACTTTATCTAATCTGGATGGCTCCCACTGTTTTCTCGAATTCTCTTCCAAACCCAAAAGGAGAATTAGTCGGAATTACCCGAGGAGTAATCCTACTCATCAGTGGGAATCAGGATCCAACTATCATCGCATGATAACTTGATGGAAGCCACTCAAGTTATCACACTCCATAAGGTATGCGCATACCTGGCAAGTTTTCTGTATGTTTGAAACTCTCGATGTGATTTTTATCCCATACTCTTATGACCTTGACGTTGGTCAACAAATCATAAGTCACATGTCAAGTTCTACCCGTCATTATCCAGGTTAATTTGAATCCACCCGTACATACCCTTGACGTAGGCCAACAAGGTAGTACGACTGTTCCAAACCAACACATCTATCTATGCAACAGAAAAGTAACAAATAGCTACCATACACTATGCCTTGACGTAGGCTAACAAACATAGCATGAATACTAAGTGCTACCCGTCTGAAATGACGGAGGACTACGAATGGTTTTTGGCGAAAAACCTTTAACGTAATGAACTTGATATCGTTGAAGGAACCGGATAGCTTTTATAGAAATATAGCTACGAAAACCTTTGCTAAAGAGGTCACTCCCGGTGAAGGGATCTCGGCTCTTTCCTCGTCGAATGAGGTGCAGGATATTCCAAACTGAATACCATGATCCAAAGCAAAAATAATCGACTATAGTAAAGTTATTACGTTGACGCAAACTTTCACTCAAGGGGTCACTCCCGATGAAGGGATCTTGGCCCTTGCCTCGTCGAATGAGGTGCTGGATATTCATAACCGAATACCACTGTGCAAAGCAAAAGCGTACGTCTGTAATGTCAGTTTTTTAAATTGGTTCCAACAACATCAAATATAGGTTTGTTTTATCCTTGCATTGATAAGAATCAATCCAGTCCCATCAATTAATCACACCAGAAAAGAACGAAAATATAATGTACGTATATGCCATCCGCATTCGCCACTGGGTCCCGTCATCACCCGTTAGGTTACTTAACTAACGACAGAGCGGGGACTGGACTAGCATGGGTGCAAAACATATACAACATCTACTAGTATATATAAATATATAATAATCGCTCCAGGCATGATAAATGTAACATCACAGAAAAGTAATAAGCATCACAGAACAATTCAGATAATCTGGGATCCCCTGGTTTCCACTGAGCCATAAATGAAAACCCGACGTTCCCCTGGTCATGTGGATAGCCTGTGCAATGAAAGTCCTAGACCCCTACGAGCGCGGCAAGTTACCCGCCAAAACCTGAAGCGAGGCAGCCCCCTTCATCAAAGTGAATGGACCACCCAGCACTTCACGGAATTCGGTAACTTGGGCACCCCTCCTTGGGTCAACCTATACCCCCTACGAGTGCGGCGAATAACCCGTCAATTCTAGATTAAGGTACCCTCCGTCTCAACGTCATGAGATGCTGATTTGTTGGCCTCTAGAACCCGGCTATTCGTGCACTCCACCGCGGGGTAATCCTAGTACAGAAAAGAAAATAATATACAAGGGTGAAGTCAACCTCAGCCCGGTCTTGCCCCTAAAAGAATAATATACAAACAGGCAGTGACGGCAGTCCACATGTCGGACGCTCGCCCCGTAATATCAAATGTATAAATAAATCCGAACTGCACTACCATTGCACACAAGCTATCCACCACGACAATCCGCAACATCACAGTACAACACAGAACATCAACGTGAATGTCATGTTCGCAAACCCGTCTAAAAGGACTATAGCGGTTAGACAAGGTTTACCGATCAAATGACATTCACGGTCACAGATAGAAATGTAAAGTACTGAAAAATTACACAGTTAAAATTTCGATCGACTAAATTTTTCCGCAAAGGCCCCAAAAGCAAATCCAGTACTCAAAAGATTCTGGGCCAAAACCATATATCACAAAAATCATTTTTCCATGTCAGAGAGTGCCAGAAAAAATTTGGACGCATTTGGCCACAAAAGCGCGGCTGAACCGCCGCCAAATGGCATGTTTTGCGGCGGTTCCGCGGCCAAAAAATCGATTCATGCTTCCAAATTTCTTGTGGTGCTCTACAATTGCGTGGACGGATTTTTAAGCTATACAGAAAGATTTTTTGAGCAAGTTTGAAAATCGACAGAAACTTGGCAAATTTGGAATAATGTTTCGGAAAATTCGTTCGATCGATATTCTAACTTGTGCAACCTAGCTAGTAATGGTTTATGGGTGGCTCTGATACCACTGCTAGGTTATGCCGGCGCCCTGGTCATCAAAAGTGGCCGGTGCGGAACAAAAACGATAAATAAAATTCTGGAGTCGACGGAACCCAATCCCAAAATCGAACCCATAAACACTAAAACTAGCAAACCAAACACAAAGAGATAGAATGGTTATACCTAATGAACCAAGTCCTTCGGGTTTTCAACCATTTCCAAGCTTCTAGCGATGCGGATCGACTTTGGTCGCCGGTCTTCCTTCATCTCCGATGATCCACCTGAGGGAAATGGTGCAAGCTTTAAGTTCGCCAAGCGAACCAACCGACTCTCTAGGATTGCTAGTAATAGAGAGTTGGGGGGTGTAGAATAGTGTCACTATAATTCTTTCTCTCAACCATGAGCTCAAGTGAGCAACAAGTGAAGATGAAGAAGATGTGAGCTAAACTAGTGGCATGAGCAAAATTGGCTAAGGGTTTTTGGGTATGTGAATGAGAGTGATCCAAAAGAGCAAGCCCCCACTCCACCATAATTGTGGACGGCCCCTCTCTCCTCTTCCAAAAAAAATGCACACCTAAAAACCCTTTTCCAATTAACAATAATTTATTAACAACCATACCAATCACTACATGTCCAAAGACCATGCTTTGACTCAAAACCCATACCCATGCCATGTCACCTTTTCCACCTCATCTAAAACAAATGATTTTCAAAAGAAAATCAATAATGAGGTGGCATCTTCTAGAAGTCATTCTGTATAAATACGGAATGCTTCCCGGTACATGTATCGAAATACACATACGCGTATTCGTACGAAAATATGAATAGCCAAAGAGAGGAAAAATAAATAGTGAGCGATAATACTAGAATACATATATACAAATACATATGTAAATTATTAAATCAAAACTTGATTTAACAATCTGGCTTAATCCTAAGCCGCTAGTATTATCAACCGTCCGATTAAAGTCTGTGCAGTCCGTGCACATATTTAATCGGACACCTGTATGTATCAACATACGTCAACTACACCATATTGCCTGAACCGTGAAAACCCTCTGTGTGGGATTCTAAAGACTCGTCAATACGCTGGCAGTGGGTTTAACCACAAGCACGTCAGCGGCACTAGCTGTACGTAACGGCTACCCAGGTATTGAGCGAAAGGAAGGCCGATGAGCAAACTCATCCGAACCCCTACTGAGCCTGTCAGTGACAATATCCGTACAATCCGGTCTGTTCGTCTAAGAGTATCGCATATCTAGTCTAGGGTGGTGGATAAAGTCAGACCCCTAATAACGCGATAATTCGTGTCGGTATGAAACCCATCCCCTCCTGAGAAACTACTGATCCAAATCAGTAATTCTCCATTACCCCGGCCGAGGATTTCAGGTGATGGCCACCCGTGCACTGTGCGACATCAACCCCCAATACCGGGAGAGACGAATCCCTGATGGTCCGCTCACTGCCTCCATGTGGCTCGGGACTGTACCCAACTAAAACCTGTTTGCACGTCTCCTTTGAGCATGGTAGGGTAGTAATCAAAGCACAGTGGGAACTCACACGAGAAAAATGATGATCCCAGGTCGACAGACTAACCTGTACACATGTCACCAGGGAACTGCTATCTGACAATAGGTATAATACCAACTAGCATGTTCCCGGCGAGTCCGTCCAGTGTACTCATAACCTAATGAGCACCTGTATACTATCTTAGGTGAACAACTAACACCAATGGCTTGTGAGACCGGCCACCGCCCCTCGTCAGGGTCTAGATAAGTATACACCAGTCTACACTGGAGTATCGATGCCCAGTCTCGATACTCCCACGACTAGGGACATTTAAGGATGCGCTTATAGACCCTTAGCTCTCACGTATATGATTTCCATCATAATGCTGATGGTCAAGCAAGAATCCTATGGGCTCTATCATGATGATAAAGACAAACCAAACAGCATACTATCATCTTAAGTAAGACTGTTTTATCGGTATAGGCCCTTCCTCAATCATCACAATCACGTGCCTGTGACTACGATAATTGCCTTGAGGGCATTATAGCCAACAACGACTTGGTGAGTCGATCCACAATAACCCAAATTGTGTCATTACCCTTCATTCTGCGAAGGAGAGTAATCATGAATTCCATAGTAATGTACTGCCATTTCCATCTGGGATTGGTAACGGCTGTAGTAGACCAACAGTTCTGTGATGTTCAGCCTTCACTTGCCGACAAACTAGACACTTTGCTATGCTCCTTGCTGCTTCTCGTTTCATTCCATGCCACCATTAATGTTGTCGCAGATCCTTGTACATCTTTGTACCACTGGGGTGTGCCGAATATGGAGAGCTGTGAGCTTCTTTTATCAACTCTTCTTGAACATGTCCGACTGGTACGCATAAACGGCACCCATACCGCAAGGATCCATCTTCGTGGATGATGAAGTCAATTCGTAGTCCACTTTCTACTTGTTCTCTGATCTTTTGTAACTTGGCATCATTTGCTTGAGCTGCCTTGATATGATTGACAAGAGTGTGTTAGGAATATGTATGCCCTAGAGGCCATTATTGATGATATAGTAGATGCTTGGACATATATATAGAGGACTTTCTTGCTCGACATGATAGTACGCTATCAGGTTACCTTTATCTTAACATGTAGACTGGTATTTATGCTGTCTGTCTCTTACATGTTGATAAAGCCCTTAGGATATGTACTTGACTACCAGGATTATGATGAGATCATACTAGTGAGGCCAAGGTGGTCAATGATTGATCTCAAAAACTATCTATTACCGCAATCAAGAACGGCGTCGCATGTAGCTAGCCGGTGAGTACGGGTCGGTCCACAGGGATGTTGTGAATTTCCTAATCGCTCTTACGAGTTAATTCCAAACGGTGTGAATGGATTAATTAAATCTAAAAACTAAATTAATCTAAGGCAATTGAATTAAAGATCTAACTATCTAACTAGGGCAAGGAATTAAATTTAATCTAGTGCAGAGAATGAAAAATTACCTACGGCAAGAATTGAAATTACCTACTTACTTTACAGATGGCTCTCTCCAAATATCAACACAAGACTTGTCAGATCTGAATTTCTGAAATGAAAAGAGGCATCGATGCTCTCCAAAAGAAATCTAAATTTTATTCATAAAAAGAGGCATAGGGAGGCATAGCCTTTACAATGATTTAGAGTTCCTATTTATAGAGGATAGGAAACCCTAGGTTACAATTGATTCAGATGTCTACATTTACCAAAATATCCATAGGAAGACCTAGTCAAAGTAGACTCCAAGCTTTGGTAAAATTTTATGTCTGGAAATTTTGGAACTGATTCTGGGCTTCTTGGGCTTTTTATTTCTTTGGATCTTTATTCAATTTGGCTTCTCTATTTCTTCCAGATCTCCAGTGAACAATTGCAGTGGACTTTTAACCGTTTGCCCTGTAATCTTGGACCTTGCGTTACCTTGTACTGATCTTTTGTGTAGGCTTGATTAAGATCCTTCTATTTGTTGGTCAAAGTCCCTTTTTTTGTGTCGTCTTTTGTCTTTTTCACTGTTTTAGATTCAAGAACCTGTAACCTGTAATATGTAGCAGACATGCGTCAAAAGCACCTGTTTATTTATAAAACGAATAAGAATGGGAAATATAATAATGCAATATTATGGTATGAACAGTCAACAAGTACATCCTTTAATCAGTTCCTAGTCGAGGGAATATCGAGACTAGGGCATCGATATTCCAGAGTAAACTAGTGTGTATGTTTCTTATCCTTTAGAGGGAGATGGCTAATCCCATATCCATTGGTGTGTTATATCAAAGATTGTACACAGGTGCTCATTGGAGAATGGGTACACCGAACGGACGCGTCGAGGACTCCTATGTGGCAGTATACCTATCGTTAGATAGCAGTCCTTCATGCGACCGTTAATACTTCTTGAGGTACCAACAACCGATTACAAGATGTGTTAGCACTTTAAAGCGTAATTCCTGGTCTTGCAACACCCAAGGCTTTTAGCAGTGACTCCCAAACCAGTTGGTCTAAGGCACTAGGTGATGAAGCACCCTCGCTAAATATTTTTCTAATTTTTTTAGCCTTAAGTAATCACAAAAACCAGTGTTCATTTTTTTTCTCTTTATTCACTTTTTTCTTTTATTTTCATTGTACTATGGACTTTAGACAAGAGCATTTCAAGGTCTCCTCTACTATTCCAAATTTCAAGGTGCGTGTTTGTGCAATTTGTAGGGTATACATTTTCAGAATCTAGACTTAAGCTAGGAATTATTTTTCAAATTCATACTCTAATAAAACTATCAATACTTTTCCTTCGTTTCGACTTATCCCAAGAAGTGGACTCAAAATTTGCCTATTTCTAAATAAACTACAAAGACATATACTTTCTACCGTTAAACTTTAAGAAAGGTTCTATTTAGGGTTTTTAATTTACTAAGTCTAAGATCTAGTTGTTCCTAGCTAGTTAACCTATCTGTCGAACTTAAGTCAAATAAGGCCAAAATTGAATACATTAATTTTTATAATTTTTGAAATTTTTCAATTTTTTATGGGTTTTCAAATAAGTATGCAAATGCAAAAATATACACATGAATGCGAAGAAAGAAGACTTACCGAGCATACCCCCAAACTTAAACTTGACAGTGTCCTCACTGTCATGCTACACCAAGAGGGTCAAAATGTCGGCACTCCCCTGTTTATTTATTTATAAATTTATATATATATATATATATATATATATATATATATATATATTTATGTTTTGAATTTTTTTTGAATTTTTTTTTATTTTTTTTATAGAAAAAGAAAACAAAAAATATATATACATATATACAACAAGGTCCTCCACAAAGTAAGCAAGGCCTTACATAAGCCAAAGGTTAGCACCAACCATTCAAAGATTTTATCGTGGTAATGGTAGGGTTGGTGAAAGAATGGGGTGGAAAGAAAAGAAATGAGAAGTACACGAGACCGAATGGGAAGAAGAGTGGAATATGGTCTCGGCGGAGGAGAAGAATGGCTGAAAAGAGAAAGAAGTGGAGTACGATCTTGAGGGTGTAACTCGAGTGAGTAAATTAGCGCAATTTGTGATGACCGAAGTGTTAAAAGTGATTGTGCTAATCTATCAACTCGTCATGAAATGGGGTCAAATCCCTCAAGATTCGCAAGAACGCATGGGTACGTCGAACTTGGTATTGGAGATGACGGTCTCTTGCTCGGTCGGAACGATAGAACGGACGAAAGGGGGTGAATTAGGGATAGTCTCATTCTCACCGTAGTAAACTGTCTCGAACTTGAAAGATTCCAACAATGGTTCGAAACGACTGTAGGCAACCGAGTTTGATGGTTCAACTAACTCATCTGAAAATGTAAAGGACTCAAACTCGGGTGGTGAGTCATCAACATCGTCCGAAAAAGTGAAACACTCGTAAGTGTTATCGGCTGTGAGAACTGTGTCAGATTCAAAGGAAAATTTTTCAAGCTCACAGTCTTCAAGCGTGATCTTTTGCGTGGTCGGAACGATGGAAAGGAGGGAGGGTGATTTAGTCAAAGGTGCAAGAGGATGAATTGGAAAATTCGACACATCAAACAAAAATGGTTCAACCTCAATATTATCCTCAATACTCTCTTCAATACCATCCTCATAATTCTCCTCAATATTTAACTCATCCATGCCATTATCATCAAAATCAAGATGCATATGAAGTTCGGGAGAAACATCTAATGACTCGGGATGATGAATTGGACATAAAATTTCAAACAAATCGACAGGTTCATCATCCGAAATATTCCCGGCGTCTATATCCTCAATCAAGTGAAAATCAATATTTTCTGACACCTCATCAAAAGCATGGATATTTATCATTTTCGGTTCTAGAGTGGAGGTGTAAAGTTCAAAAGGATTAGGTGCGGTTTCACTCGAAAGGGGTTCTTCACAATCTGGCAAATCAAGCACTACAAAATCACACAACTCGTTTTTATTTTCAACAGGTGAACTATTTAGGGCAGTTGATGGAAAACCGGAGTTGTGGGCTTCAATTGGGTAAGGGTAGGTTTGATTTGGAAATCCTCTCAAATTCTCATTCTGTCCAACCGCCTCCTTATACATTGAAAAATTTGGAGCTAGCGGGAAACTAGCTACCGGTTCACTAGGTTGCATAAGGGCGGCCACAGACGCTTCCACATTCCTAGTCATTTTGTTTGTTGCTAAGATATAAGCCTCCAACGACTCTTCCAAACTAGACTTGGGTGGTAAGGGGGTTTCGGTAAAAAATTCGAAATTGTTTGGATATGTGAAACTCCCAAAAGGCTGTGTAGAAACAGTGTCTAGTGAAGGTGGGAAAGTCGGGTAGGACTGGTAGGAAGTGGGTGGTTGGACAGGGGTAGGGTCAACATGTGGATAAGAAGGTGAATAGTCTTGTGGATCCCTAGAACTAGATGAGTAGAGAGGGGTGAAAGATCGGCTACGAGATTGAGCAATATGCTCAGCAATGGACATCGGTTTAGGAGTTACAACAGGACTTGAAAAAGTGGTATCAACATATGAAGGTGGTAAAGGTTGACTTGGTTGACACAAAGTGGGTTGCAAAGTCAAACTGTTTCTCCTAGACGCTTCTATTTGATCTTTCAAAGAAATTTTTGGCACGGAGGGATCTTCCTTAAATCGACCGAAACAATTGACGTATGACGCAAAGTTAGGTTCGGGATACGAAAGTTCGGCAAGTGATTTATGATTTGGGGTACCCATGTTAGAAGAAAGGGGAAAAGAAAGAAGGTTGGGTGGTGCAAGGATTTCTTAGTGGCAAAAATTTTGCAAGTTGTAAAAAAAATATTTCCTTTTTCCGTTTGCTCTTTATTTGGAAAAATTGTTTTAGCAAAAAGATTAAGGATATGCAAATCAGAAAAGATCACATGCAATCAATTATTAGTTTAAGCATAGCGCAACAAATCCTGCATAAGATTTTGTTATTTGGAAGGGAAAAGATTTTTAAGGCGCAAATAATTCTGCAGGCATTTTTCAGAAGATTTATTAAGAGTTACAGAGGAGGAACAGAGGGAAGCTTACAGAGCAAAGTTCGTCAGATGAAGTAACCAAGGCGCCGCCTTTCCACGGCAATAGAGGGCTCCCACCGCTGTTCCGCGGTAAGCTAGTCGGTGCGGATCCCAAGAAATTTTCTGAACTGCTGATTTGACCAGACGGCCGCGTTTCCGAGGTCTTAGATGGGTATGCGCGGCGGAAACGCGGTGTGATGGAGGGCACGGATCTCTGAAAAAATTCTGCTGCTCTGATTTTGTAGTCCCTTTCTGTTTTGATATTTTGTTTTCTGTTTCTCTTTCTGTAAATTTCCAGATCCGAGTTTGTATATAGATCCTGCAAAATTCAAACAGCAAAGTACCCTTTCCAAAAATAACAGATGATATATTTTTATATCTTTTTGTGATTTTTAAGATTTTTATGATTTTTTTAATTTTAGATTAACCCGAAATTGCAAAAACAAAATAGCACGCCATCCCCGGCAACGGCGCCATTTGATTGATCTCAAAAACTATCTATTACCGCAATCAAGAACGGCGTCACATGTAGCTAGCCGGTGAGTACGGGTCGATCCACAGGGATGTTGTGAATTTCCTTATCGCTCTTACGAGTTAATTCCAAACGGTGTGAATGGATTAATTAAATCTAAAAACTAAATTAATCTAGGGCAATTGAATTAAAGATCTAACTATCTAACTAGGACAAGGAATTAAATTTAATCTAGGGCAGAGAATGAAAACTTACCTAGGGCTAGAACTGAAATTACCTACTTACTTTACAGATGGCTCTCTCCAAACATCAACACAAGACTTGTCAGATCTGAATTTCTGAAATGAAAAGAGGCATCGATGCACTCCAAAAGAAATCTAAATTTTATTCATAAAAAGAGGCATAGGGAGGCATAGCCTTTACAATGATTTAGAGTTCCTATTTATAGAGGATAGGAAACCCTAGGTTACAATTGATTCACATGTCTACATTTACCAAAATATCCATAGGAAGACCTAGTCAAAGTAGACTCCAAGCTTTGGTAAAATTTTATGTCTGGAAATTTTGGAACTGATTCTGGGCTTCTTGGGCTTTTTATTTCTTTGGATCTTTATTCAATTTGGCTTCTCTATTTCTTCCAGATCTCCAGTGAACAATTGCAGTGGACTTTTAACCGTTTGCCTTGTAATCTTGGACCTTGCGTTGCCTTGTACTGATCTTTTGTGTAGGCTTGATTAAGATCCTTCTATTTATTGGTCAAAGTCCCTTTTTTTGTGTCGTCTTTTGTCTTTTTCACTGTTTTAGATTCAAGAACATGTAACCTGTAATATGTAGCAGACATGCGTCAAAAGCACCTGTTTATTTATAAAACGAATAAGAATGGGGAATATAATAATGCAATATTATGGTATGAACAGTCAACAAGTACATCCTTTAATCAGTTCCTAGTCGAGAGAATATCGAGACTAGGGCATCGATATTCCAGAGTAAACTAGTGTGTATGTTTCTTATCCCTTAGAGGGAGATGGCTGATCCCACATCCATTGGTGTGTTACATCAAAGATTGTACACAGGTGCTCATTGGAGAATGGGTACACCGAACGGACGCGCCGAGGACTCCTATGTGGCAGTATACCTATCGTTAGATAGCAGTCCTCTGATGACACCGGTATAGGTTAGTCTGTAGACCCGAGATAGTCATAGAGTCTTGTGCGGCTCCCACCGTGCTTTGATTCCCTCTCTACCACGCTCAGAAGAGATGTACAAACAGGTGGATTTTGGGTACAGTCCCGAGTCGCATGGAGGCAATAAGCGATAGGAGGGGTTTTGTTTCTCCCAGTATTGGGGGTTGATGTTGCGCTATGCTCGATTGGCAATAACTGGAAGTCCTTGGCCAGGGCTGCTGCCAAGATTAACTAATAAGTGTTATCAGTAATTTCTCGAACCGTTATTGGCCAGATATTGGCATGACTTATTACGTTCTGGGGTCTGACGTTTACCACCCCTAGACATGATATGCGACATATCAGACGAAGAGACCGAACTGTACGGTAATGTTATTGATAGGCTTCATGGAGACTATGGATAAGCTTGCTTGTTGATCTTCATATCGTTCAATACCCGGGCTGCAGTAGCTCCAACATCTGGGGTGATATCTCGTCATTCGCGGCAACAACTGGCTCATTCGTCTGCACGCTAAACAGTGCCTCAATCATCAAGAATAATCTGTGCATTGACGGTCATCACATTCTGGCTGGCCTATATCAGTAGCTCAATCCTCTGGTGCCGATCTGCACGTCCGAGTAATCTTGTAAAAGTGTCCATCAAACGCTCCTTGTGCGAAAACACGATAAAACGACGCCTCTATGCAATCGTATGTCCCTAGAATCACGCCCTGGTCAGTCCTCATCCGTGACGAGATCGTGTTGACTCAACACCAGCCGTAGCTCTCTCTGCCCGTGTAATCGTGGCAGCAAAACCATAAACCAATATCGATGAGGATAGATCATAGGAATGAATATAATACTGTGCAAGGAAATGTACATCCTAAGGCTCCCTAAGCGGAGTAGCGTATTGTAAGTATGCCACAGAACATACATACGGTACGTCACTCTCCTTAAGTCACCTACTTCATCAACCAAGGTCAACCTACACGACGAAAGTTCATGTCTAATACCCCCTCGACTAAGTCTATGTTCCGTAAGGTCAATCCTAAGTTCCGAATATATACAAACGCTCTAGGCACCGCATAGTCAAATTTAGACTCGAACCAAGATTAACCTAGCGCTCTGATATCAACTTTGTCACGACCCGAAATGGCCCGTGACTAGCACTTGAATCATATGAAGTCTATAAGACCCCATCTAATTCAAGTAAGCCAAAAATCCCAGAAATCTAAACCATTTTAAGGAAGAAGTGAAGAAAAACTAGTTTTAAAATAAGTGGTTTTAAAAAAACATAAGCCGAAGTATGCATTTTTAAAATCCCAAGTCTTTTCTGAAAATTTCGGCAGAGTTTCCTTTGTAAATACTGGCCCCAAACGGGGTACAACATGAATATATGGAAATGGAAAGTAAATGCAACATTAAGGAATCTATATTAGTTATACGAGTCATATAGTTTGTCATTTAAAATCACACAAATCGTGGTGTTTTGGAAAAATAGGGGCTACGGTGTTTTTAAGAAAAGTGGTACGTCCTTTGAAATATCTGTAGAATCCCTTGGCCTGTCTTTAAAATACTCACGATTCGTTAGTTTTGGAAATAGGTATGACTCGAGTCTAGTCTAACATTTACAAGTAAACTACAGGACTAAACGAATAGTCTAACCGAAAGGGTAAGGGAAAACCACCTAAATCTGAGTCGATATATATAAATATAATAGTCGGTGATCCCGCCTCAATAGTATCACATACGATACAATATACAATATGACATCCTCGAGTCAAGGGTATGGGTCAAATCAATATATAGCTCGTACGTAAATTTCTCGTACAGCATCCCAAATCTGGGTACGGGTCAAATATCACATTCATCTCATTATTCATCTGGTATCCATTATCATCATATCCTGTATTAGGGGTACTGATCTAAGTCTAGTACATACTGATACCATATATATATATATATATTTGTATGAAAATACACGCCTAAAGGCCTGCTAAAACATCATGTCGTATCTCCTAATACGAATCAAAACATATCACCGATCTTGTGACATCATGCCCAATCTCATCGACTCATCTCCAAATATCATCCACTATCCTCATTATCCATGTATAGGTATACGTACACACACACACACACATATATGCCTAGTCCCGTACCCATGTGTGTGTGTGTGTGTGTGTATATACGTATCCCCATATACGCACAAGTAATAATAATAATTCATGCAAGGGTGAGTGCGTGCGTGTGTGCAAATCTATTCTATGGTTCGCGACTAAGAAATCAACCACGACGCTATCTTCCAAATACACCAACATTTATCCCATGATCTTCTAAGATCCTACTTGTTAATCATCCAAATTCACAACACATATGTAAATGTATAACATAACATAAGCTACACTACGAACTGCGGGGTGCTATACGCCATCCACCCGACTTCCCCTGTAGATGTGTATCTACTCACCTTGATCCACGCTTTCTGGAGTCGATGACACCACGCTCATCCTCGTCGTCTTGAAATCCACGTGGGGGTACCTACAACCAATACAAAATCGTAAATACGTATTAAAATCAAGTCGAAAAACCAAAACGGCACACGTTTCGCTCATAGGTTAAAACCTATAGCCTACGCCTGCAAAACCACCAAACAACCCCCGTCGCTGACGTACAAACGTCAGACGACGAAACACAAAATCAAATACAAAATCCCAAATAAAAACGAAGTCGCAAAACAATGCAGCAACTCAAGAAAATGGTCCCAGATTTTACCCTATGTGAAATTAGCCAATTTTGCACATATGGAGGGTCTAATTTACTGGAGATAAAGTCCTGGACCAAGCACGAATCCCAAATTCCATACTCTGGCCGCAATTTGCAGCCATAATGATTAAAATTGCGGCCGCAGTGAAGGTATAGGGGCTGGGGTCTTGGGTATAGGTTCCCGGTTGCCTGCTTGTGTCTCTATGTTTGCTAAATAATTTTCCAGGTCCCCGGGTTATAGCAGATATCTAAATATCATCTCAATTTCTCAAAATCTGCCAATGTCGAGGTTTCTAAGTTTGGGTTAAGGGGTTAAGTCTCTGGTTTTAATCCAATATACTATCATTAAAGGTTTTTTTTAGCCTCTACTAATCTCAATTACACAACCACAACTCAAGAATCCCTCAAACCCTAAATAGGAATTTTCTAAGTTCACCAAACCGAAATAAAACACTTCTAAACTTGTATGGATGCTTAAAGAAATGAAATACTACACTAATGGTGCAGAAATTACCTCATTTGGTAACTCAAGAATTTTCTTAAGTTACCCCAAGTCTTCAAAATCGGATTTTTCTTGGTACAAAGTGTTTGTCATGAGCTTGTGCATGTTTTTAGTGAAGGCAAGATGATGCTTTAGGGTGTTTTTGATGATGAAATGAGGTGTTTAGAGGGAGGAGGGAGATGGGTGCTGCCATGAGAGAAGAGAGGGGAGAGAAATGTGTTAGTGTATATGCCCTAGGGGCCATTATTGTATCATACTAGCATGTATATTACTTAATGGAAGCTTGGGATATTCACAGATGTATTGACAGTCTTGCTAAATATGGTAGTATGCTACTTGGTTTGTGTCTACTTTAATATGTGCATATGTTTCTTGTAACGTATCACTTATACATATTAGTAGAGACCATAGGTTCTTTGCTTGATTACCAGCGTTGTGATGGCAGTCATACTAGTGGGGGCTGGGTAGTCTATAAGCAACATCCTATACTTATCCCTAGTCGTAGGATTATCGAGACAGGGCATCGATATTTCAGAGTAGACTAGTGTGTACGCTTCTCATCCCAGTTGGGAAGATGGTCTGTCCCATAGCCATCAGTACGTCGTACTGGAGATAGTATACATGTGCTCGTTAGGTTACGGATACACCGGAAAGGACTCGCAAGGGAACTGTTGGTTGGTATTATACCCATCGTCAGTTAACAGTTCCCTGGTGACATGAGTACAGCATAGTCCGCAGACTTGACACTGCTACTTCTCCTCGAGTGTGTCCCACTGTTCTTAGATTGCTGCCCTACCACGGCTCAAAGGAGTCGTGCAAACAGGTAGCAGTTGGGTGCAGTCCCGAGCACTTGGAGGCAGTAGCGGTTAAACAGGATTCGTCTCTCCCGGTATTGGGAGTTGATATCGCACTGTGTCAGAGAGCCATTACGCAAAGTCCCTGGCCAGGGCAAGCGAGATTTACTGGTAGGTTCCAGTAGTTTCTCAGGGTGTAATGGGCTACGCTCCGACATGACTTATACTGCTATTAGGGGACTGACGCTTGCCGCCCCCTAGGCTCGATATCCGATAGTCTTAGATGAACAAACCGGACTGTACGAAGATTGTCACATAAGGCTCAGTGGTCTTCTTATCGACATCTACCTGGGGACCGTTACGTACAGCTAGTGCCGCTTGCGGTCTGTAGTTAAACCCACTCCCAGCATAGTGTCGAGTCTTTAGAGTCCCATACAGAGAGTTTCCCTGCTCCAGGCGAAACGATATAGAGGTCGTATGGTTTTACGACAAGGGTTCGGACGAGTACGTGTGTTTACGCATGTACGACGTTCGGACAGTTTTTACTAGCCGGCTTTGGTTTAGGCCAGATTCTAGTATCGGGTTATTGGATTTGTACAGTCTAAAGTTTTTCCGTGTTTTCACGAATTGTAGGGGCGTTCTCGTAATTTGTCGGGAAGCTTCTAGAAGCCTGGTGACTTGGGGGGGTAAGGTGGCATTAGCATTAAATGATATTGTGACTCATTATGTGTGATTCATCATGTCATTAATGCATTATTAAATGCTTAATGACTCACATAGTGAATCACTCATAATGCATTTATGTAGCATGATGAATAATCTCTTTTTATTCATTTATTCATTATGCTTCATATATCAAGTGAGAAACAATATCATGATTCATTCTTATCATCACCTTCTCTCTCCTCAAGCTCTCTCTCTCTCTTCAAACCCTAACCCTAACCCTAACCTCTCAAGAGTTGAGATCAAGGGTTAGCTAGACTAATACATCCATAACCTCACTCTATATCCCCTAGGTAGCTTAGATTAGCACTTTGAGCAACGTAGTTATCTCAAGTTAGAGATCAAGCTTGGCGTAGGAGCTCTCGGGTAGATCGTCTTTGACTCGAGGAGGCCGTTGAGGTGCCGATGTTCCAAGGAGCCTACGAGGAGTGGAGGACAGCGATGAAGACCCGAAGGACATATAACGTGAGGTATAACTTCGAATCCGAGTAGTTAAACCTCAAATAGTTAGTTAGTAATGGTTTAGATACGATTCATGCGCTCAAGTCCGTGTTACGAAGCTTTGATAATCGTTTTTCATATATTCCGCCTCATCGCAAGTTCGTGGGGGGCGTGACATGGACAAACAGTGGTATCAGAGCCAACTAAACCATTACTAGCTTGTTAGCAACTAATTAGAAGTTCGATCGACGGAAAAATGCTAAAAACGAAAAACCTTACTCTAACAGTTCTGTTAATTTTAAACATGTCTAAAAAATTATTTGATATGCCTTAAAATTCACAGCAGGGAAATATAAGAATTCTGAGAAAATACGAGACCCTAACTCGGCAAGATGGCCGCGGATCCGCGACACAATGGTACTTTTGGCCGCGTATCCGCCACCGAGTCAACTCCGAGTTGACTCGGATTTCCTCTTTAATTCATATTTTATGGTTTTCTGTTTTCCAGAATGTTCTGTTTCTACCCAGGTTACTTCAGTACAGGCTTGCTTTTGGGGTAGACACGGAAAATGGTGATCGATCGATGTTCTAAGATATTTGCTAATTGGGTTTTTATCTGTAATGTTTAATGTGTTCGTAAACCTCCCCTAACTGCTAGTATGTCAGTTGGCATGGGGTTGCACATTTCTGAAATGTTTACTGATTGTGTATATGAACTGTATTGGAATGTTGTGATGATTAGCCGGGGTTTGAGATGTGTTTTATATTCATTCATTCGATGTAAATGTAATATTATGTAATATTCTTTTTCGAGGCACATCCAGGTTGCGGTTGTAGCCACCATTGTATTATTTCTTTTTACTGTTTTTGCTCCTAGGATAGACCCAAGGTGGGTTGCAGAAACTACCAGGTACGTTGAAGTGTTTAGTGGCCTACTCACGTTTGCCTACTCACGTTGTTGAGGGAGACCGCTTCACTTCGGGTACTTGGCGGGTAGTTTGCTGTACCCGTAGGGGTCTAGGGTGGGGTAATGGCTATTCATCACAACTGTGTAATCAGTCTTTTATTGCAGGCTCAAAGCAAATGCGGATTGCTAGTATATCCAATAAAGTTCATCTGTGATCTGGAATGCCTATTATTGCGTCTGACGAATGTACAATATCTATATATGATAACTATTAAACGTCACTTATGTTTTACACTCGCGCTAGCCCAGCCCCCGCTCTGTCGTTAGTTAAGTAACCTAACGGGTGATGACGGGACCCAGTGGCAAATGCGGATGGCATAAGAGGACGTGGTATTTTCGTTGTTTTCTGCAATGATAGGATAAATGATGGAACGCATTATTATAATGCAAAGCAAATAAACCAAAAGTTAAGTCGTTGGAACAAATTTAAAAGAAACCACTCGGTTATTTTAAAAAGATCAGAATTTTTAATTGCGGAGCTTCAACCACTCCTTTTAAAAAGTATCAGGTTCCTTCGATTAAATCAAGTTCACTACGTTCACGGTTTTGCCAAAAACCATTCGTAGCCCTCCGTCATTTCATTTGTGTATTCAGTAGTATTCAAGCTATGTATATTTGGCCCTTAGTCAAAACATAGTGTTTGGTAGCTGCTGGGGTATTCATTTGTTGCATAGATAGATGCGTTGGTTTGGGACAGTCGTATTACTTTTCTTGGTCCTTAGTCAAGAGTATATACGGGTGGGTTCAAATTAACCTGGATAATGTCGGGTAGAACTTGACATGTGACTTATGACATATTTGGCCCTTAGTCAAAGTCATAAGAGCATGGGGAAAAAATCCATATCGGGAGTTTCTAAAGAAACTGAAATTTGCTAGTGTTGCATACCATTTTGGAGTTTGATGAATGTTGGTAGGATTCCTTCAACATTATCATACGATGATATTTTGGATCCCGATCCTACTGTGAGTACAAGCTACTTATCAGGAGATTCGTCACATAACGATCAATGCTATAAACCAAGTAGGTGCCTAGAAAGGTGTCAGTGGGGCTACGTCCCAGAGAAAAGAGGTTATTTAATTAAGGAACTTCGCGAAAGCGTTGGAAAACCTCCCTCGAAGTATCGACACTAGCCTGGCTGAACGGTTAAGCAAGTATTGTACGGTGAGAATAGTCCTGGCTAATTCTTCTTTTATGGTTTAAGGAAGGATTCGAGAAACAGTGGGAGCCATCCTGTTTAGATAAATTAAAAACCAATCTAAACTTGCAACAGCATCATGCTAAAATGTTTTCTTCTCTCTCTCTTAATTGCAGCGACCTTGTGACCACGACTAGGTTACATCTAGATAACAAATTGACTGAATCTAACTTATATGACTGGCAAAGGTCTGTCCAGATGTCCATTGCCTATGACAAGCTGGACCACCCTATTACTACTCAAGATCCCGCCGTCCCAGGTCCAGTTTCCACCGTCGCGGATATGGATATCCGTCAGACAAGGGAAAAGGATAAAACGACAGCCAAGTGCCTCGTGTTGGCTTCAGTTGATGGTGTATACCAGAAGCAGCACGAGAAGATGGACTCAGTTTCCATCTTTCTCCATAACAAAGATTTATATGGAGAGCAATCTCATATCGCAAGATATAAGACCTCGACCGAATTAATTCAAGCGAGGATGGCTGTCGGGTCATTTATAGGGGACAACGTCCTTACAATGACTAGCTATATTAATGAGCTCCAGGACCTGGAGACCACGTTGGGGAACAGGTCAGATACTGACTTGATTCTACAGTCTCTACCTTCTACCCTGAAGGAAACCAGGGAAGTAGAAGGAAAGAGAAGGTCAAAAGTTTCGGGACTGAAAGTAGTAAAAGAGGGACATTCCTATTGTTACGGGATTGGGCATTGGCAGAATGATTGCAGGGCTAGCAAAGCCAGTAGCCAGGATTCGAAGCATGTTGTCGCTTCGGCTTCGGGTGTGTTTGTAATAGAGAACTGTATGTCAATTAACTCTACTTCCTGGGTACTAGATACCGGAGCAGGATCTCATATCTGTAATTCATTACATGTTTTGAGAAATAATAGAGTTATAAAGGTAGGTGATTGGTCTCTCAGAGTTGCAAACGGAATGACAGTGAACGCTGAATCCATGGGAGAATATCGCCTAGGTTTGACAAGTGGGCATATATTGATTTTACGTAACTGTTTATATGTACCTAGTATGAGTTGTAATATCATATCAGTGTCCTCACTTTCGAGAGAGGGATATGATTTTACATTCGTAAGCGATGTAGTTAACATCCACCTAAATCAAGTTCTGATTGGGTCCGGTACATTAGATAACGGTATATACGTATTAAGTCAAGCTCAGGTTTTCAATGTCCAGAACACACTTAAAAGAATGTCTCCAGAAATAAATCAGGCTTTCTTATGGCATTATAGACTAGGTCACATCAATGAGAGAAGGTTAACTAAGTTATATAGAGAAGGATATTTGAATCCGTTCGAATATCAATCTTATGCTACTTGTGAATCTTGTCTCAAAGGAAAGATGACAAAGACTCCGTTCACTGGACACGGAGTGAGAGCAAGCGAGCTCTTGGGACTCGTACACAGTGACGTGTGCGGTCCAATGTCTACTCATGCGCGAGGTGGTTATTCCTACTTCATTACTTTTACGGATGATTTCTCTAGGTATGGATATGTCTTCTTAATGAAACATAAATCCGAGGCCTTTGAGAAATTCCAAGAATACAAGAATGAAGTGGAAAAACAAACAGGCAAGTGTATAAAGACACTGAGATCTGATCGAGGTGGTGAATACTTAAGTGCCGAGTTCCTGGGTTACTTAAAAGAGAATGGAATTCTCTCTCAGCTTACTCCTCCATACACACCACAACATAACGGTGTATCGGAAAGGAGGAATCGAACCCTATTGGATATGGTTCGTTCCATGATGAGTAACACTGAGTTACCGCGATCATTCTGGGGATATGCACTAGAATCAGCTGCATATCTTTTGAACCAGGTTCCCACTAAGACTGTGCCTACCACACCATATCAGATGTGGAGTGGGAAGAAACCCTATCTTCAGTATCTAAAGATTTGGGGATGTCCAGCTTAAGTTAAAAAGCAGTATGCGGACAAACTCGAGGCACGATCAGTACTATGTAAGTTTGTGGGATATCCAAAGAACTCCAGGGGGTATCTATTCTATTACGCAGAGGAACAAAAAGTTTTTGTTTCTCGTAATACCCATTTTCTAGAATATCAGTTTTTAGAAAAGGAAACAAGTGGGAGCGAAATAGAACTGGAAGAAATTCCAGAACCACAAACTACTACTGAAAGTTTGGTAGAACCAGAAGTTCAAGAAGAACTGGACATTCCTGCACCCCTTTGCAGGAGTAGTAGGCCGTCTCATCCGCCTGAGAGATACTACGGTTTTCTTATAGACGGGGATCGAGAAGATTGCATCATTAATGATGATGACCCTATTAGCTTCCAGCAAGCCAATCAGAGCGCCGACTCGGTAAAATGGCTGGATGCAATGCGGACCGAAATGGAGTCCATGTACACTAACAAAGTATGGATTTTGGACATTGCTCCAGATGGGGTAAAACCTGTAGGATGCAAATGGATCTTCAAAAAGAAGATTGGTGTAGATAGACAGGTTGAAACCTATAAGGCTAGACTTGTTGCAAAGGGTTTCCGTCAAAGACCTGGTTTGGACTATGACGAAACTTTTTCTCCAGTGGCTATGCTTAAATCCATTCGGGTCCTTCTTGCTATTGCTGCCTTCCACGATTATGAAATCTGGCAGATGGACGTAAAGACAGCCTTTCTAAATGGTAATTTAGAAGAGAGTGTCTATATAGATCAGCCAGAGGGATTCATTCAGAGTGGGAGCAGCAGTAAAGTATGCAAGCTGCTTAAGTCCATTTATGGACTAAAGCAAGCATCGCGGAGTTGGAACATCTGTTTTGATGATGCTGTCAAAGAATTCGACTTTATCAAAAATCCAGATGAACCATTCATATACAGTAAGATTGTAGGGAGAGCTGTAGTATTCCTCGTCTTGTACGTGGATGACATTCTCCTAATAGGAAATGATATTCCTATGTTACAGTCAGTCAAAAGATTCTTATCACAGAAATTCTCCATGAAAGACCTGGGTGATGCCACCTACATTCTGGGGATCCGGATCTATCGTGATAGATCAAAAAGGATGTTAGGACTTTCGCAGTCCAGGTACATAGACACCATAGTGAAGAGATTCAGTATGGATGATTCTAAGCGCGGTAACCTACCGGCTTGTCACGGAATCACCCTCTCCAAAGAGATGTCTCCCAAAACTGATTTGGAAAGGGATCGCATGTCGATTATACCCTACGCTTCTACGGTAGGCTCTATAATGTATGCGATGTTATGTACTAGACCAGATGTAGCATACACATTGAGCGTTGTAAGCCGGTATCAGGCAAACCCAGGGGAGAATCACTGGAAAGCAGTAAAGAACATTCTCAAGTACCTGAGGAGGACTAAGGAGATGTTCTTGGTATATGGCGGAAAAGACCTCCAGATGGAGGCTTTTGCCGACTCCGGCTTCCAGAGTGACAAGGATGACTCTAAGTCCATGTCGGGTTATGTCTTTACCCTCAATGGAGGGGCGGTCTGTTGGAAGAGTTCCAAGCAGGAGACCGTTGCTGACTCAACAATGGAAGCGGAGTACATAGCTGCTTGCGATGCCGCAAAAGAAGCTGTCTGGATGAAGAAGTTCCTCACAGAACTTCAGGTGGTTCCTACCAGTGTTGATCCAATACCTCTGTATTATGACAACAACGGCGCTATAGCTTTAGCGAAGGAACCCAGGTCCCATCAGAAGTCCAGACACATCTTAAGGCGGTATCACCTGATCAGGGAGATCGTAGATCGCCGGGAGATCGAGGTGAAAAGAGTAGAGACGGAGAATAACATTGCCGATCCATTCACAAAGGCCATTCCTCAGATGTAGTTCGAGAGGCTATTCGAGATGATAGGTCTACGATATGCCAGCTCATGGCCCTGTGCAAGTGGGAGATTGTTAGTGTATATGCCCTAGGGGCCATTATTGTATCATACTAGCATGTATATTACTTAATGGAAGCTTGGGATATTCACAGATGTATTGACAGTCTTGCTAAATATGGTAGTAAGCTACTTGGTTTGTGTCTACTTTAATATGTGCATATGTTTCTTGTAACGTATCACTTATACATATTAGTAGAGCCCATAGGTTCTTTGCTTGATTACCAGCGTTGTGATGGCAGTCACACTAGTGGGGGCTGGATAGTCTATAAGCAACATCCTATACTTATCCCTAGTCGTAGGATTATCGAGACAGGGCATCGATATTTCAGAGTAGACTAGTGTGTACGCTTCTCATCCCAGTTGGGGAGATGGTCTGTCCCACAGCCATCAGTACGTCGTACTGGAGATAGTATACAGGTGCTCGTTAGGTTACGGGTATACTGGACAGGACTCGCAGGGGAACTGTTGGTTGGTATTATACCCATCGTCAGTTAACAGTTCCCAGGTGACATGAGTACAGCATAGTCCACAGACTTGACACTGCTACTTCGCCTCGAGTGTGTCCCACTGTTCTTAGATTGCTACCCTACCACGGCTCAAAGGAGTCGTGCAAACAGGTAGCAGTTGGGTGCAGTACCGAGCACTTGGAGGCAGTAGCGGTTAAACAGGATTCGTCTCTCCCGGTATTGGGAGTTGATATCGCACTGTGTCAGAGAGCCATTACGCAAAGTCCCTGGCCAGGGAAAGTGAGATTTACTGGTAGGTTCCAGTAGTTTCTCAGGGTGTAATGGGCTACGCTCCGACACGACTTATACCGCTATTAGGGGACTGATGCTTGCCGCCCCCTAGGCTCGATATGCGATAGTTTTAGACGAACAGACCGGACTGTACGGAGATTGTCACATCAGGCTCAGTGGGAGTTCGGATGGGTTTCCTTATCGGCCTTCTTATCGACATCTACCTAGGGACCGTTACGTACAGCTAGTGCCGCTTGCGATCTGTGGTTAAACCCACTACCAGCGTAGTGTCGAGTCTTTAGAGTCCCACACAGAGAGTTTCCCTGCTCCAGGCGAAACGATATAGAGGTCGTATGGTTTTACGACAAGGGTTCGGACGCGTACGTGTGTTTACGCACGTACGACGTTCGGACAGTTTTTACTAGCCGGCTTTGGTTTAAGCCAGATTCTAGTATCGGGTTATTGGATTTATACAGTCTAAAGTTTTTCTGTGTTTTCACGGATTGTAGGGGCGTTCTCGTAATTTGTCGGGAAGCTTCTAGAAGCCTGGTGACTTGGGGGGGGGGTAAGGTGGCATTAGCATTAAATGATATTGTGACTCATTATGTGTGATTCATCATGTCATTAATGCATTATTAAATGCTTAATGACTCACATAGTGAATCACTCATAATGCATTTATGTAGCATGATGAATAATCTCTTTTTATTCATTTATTCATTATGCTTCATATATCAAGTGAGAAACAATATCATGATTCATTCTTATCATCACCTTCTCTCTCCTCAAGCTCTCTCTCTTCAAACCCTAACCCTAACCTCTCAAGGGTTGAGATCAAGGGTCAGCTAGACTATACATCCATAACCTCACTCTATATCCCCTAGGTAGCTTAGATTAGCACTTTGAGCAACGTAGTTATCTCAAGTTAGAGATCAAGCTTGGCCTAGGAGCTCTCGGGTGGATCGTCTTTGACTCGAGGAGGCCGTTGAGGTGCCGATGTTCCAAGGAGCCTACGAGGAGTGGAGGACAGCGATGAAGATCCGAAGGACATGTAACGTAAGGTATAACTTCGAATCCGAGTAGTTAAACCTCAAGTAGTTAGTTAGTAATGGTTTAGATACGATTCATGCGCTCAAGTCCGTGTTATGAAGCTTTGATAATCGTTTTTCATATATTCCGCCTCCCCGCAAATTCGTGGGGTGCGTGACATGGACAAACAAAATGAAGAAGAAACAATGAAGGGACAAGGAGCCATGGTCTTGGGTTGACCCCTCACCCCCTTCTCTCTTGCCCATCCCTCTTTCTTTATTATTTTCATTTGTTTCTTTTCTTTTATTTGTAAAACCAAATGAAAATCCAAAAGCAAAATGTCATAGTTAATAAAATGCACAAGTATAAAAATGTGATATGGTGCATGTCATGTGCACAAAACCGGCTTAATGCGCAATTTGCGATATTTAATTGCGATTAGCTTTAAAAATGAATATGATTAATTATAAAAAGTTATAATTTGCTTAAATCACATAAAACATCCTCATTTCAGTAATTTCTATAATTTTCCAAATATTTCTCCGATTTATCGGTATTTAATTATACCGCATTAATAAAATATTCAACATAATATTATTTAATTGTAAAATCCCCAAAAATAATATTTTATTTTTCTGAAATGTTACAATCTTCCCCCCTTAAAGAAATTCAGTCTCCGAATTTAAATTTAAACCCCTCAAATACTAAAACATTTCAGTAAAAAGTCCAAGTCGTCGGCGTTCTGAAATCATCAATACATAAAACGCATCATAGTGCAATGCATGCGCATGAACAACGAGCAAATAACTCTAAATCAAAAATCCGTCAAGTATCCCGCAATCATCGGAGTCATGGTGAAGACACAAATGTCAAATCTAATACGAAAACCAATATGATATACATCAAAACTATACATGTAAACATCTGAAGGAAATGCATGCCAAACCTTTCATGTTGATGTGCGATGCGCGTATCGCGGCACAGTGGCGGACGTCTATTGTAAGAAAATAACTATATATATACTTATCCTTTTTTTAATTTGTACGTCCTGCCGTTTTTGAAAATAATTTAGAAGGGTTTTCTTGTTTTTAAACGTTTCGTGTCATATCAGATACGTAGGTAAATACTGAGACTATAGCTCCCTTTTTGGAAATCCATTCGATAACTATCAATGCATGCAAAATAGATTCAGGTACAGTCCTCTGACTTGTCCTGCTCAGTACGAAAACAAATAGCAAATATCATAAAAATGTACCGTGTTGGAGATAGTGCCCTCAGAGTCAATTATTAGGTCACAGGTACGTGATTGCAATGATTGATGGAGGACCTATCCCGGTAGGACAGTCTTACTCGAGATGATAGTATGCTATCTGGTTTACCTTTATCATCGTGTACTGTTTTAAGTGACCTGACACGTCGCTATTACACGTTGATAGAGCCCCTAGGATTCTTGCTTAACCACCAGCAGTATGAGGGCGATCATATAAGCGGGAGCTGGGGGTCTATAAGCATATCCTTAAAAGGTCCCTAGTCGTGAGAGTTTCGAGACAGGGCATCGATTCTCCATAGTAGACTAGTGTATACAGTCGAGACCCCGACGAGGGGCGGTGGCCGGTCTCACAAGCCACTGGTGTCAGTTGGATCACCTAAGATGTATGCAGGTGCTCATTGGGTTATGAGTACACCGGACAGGACTCGCCGGGAACATGCTAGTTGGTCATATACCAGACGTCAGATGGCAGTTCCCTGGTGACATGTGTGCAGGTTAGTTCATCGACCTGGGGATCGTCATTTGTCTCGTGTGAGTTCCCACTGTACTTTGATTACTACCCTACCACGGCTCAAAGGAGTCGTGCAAACAGGTTTTAGTTGGGTACAGTCCCAAGCCACATGGAGGCAGTGAGCGTATCTTCAGGGGTTCGTCTCTCCCGGTATTGGGGGTGAGGTCGTGCTGTGTCTAGGAGAGCCATTACACGAAGCCCTCGGCCGAGGCAAGGAGATTTACTGGTAGGTATTCCAGTAGTATCTCAGGGTGTTCTGGGCTACACTCCGACACGACTTGTACCGCTTTTGGGGGTCTGACTTTTACCAACCCCCTAGGCCCGCCATGCGATACTCATAGACGAACGGACCGGACTGTACGGATATTGTCACTGACAGGCTCAGTAGGGTGTCAGGCTGAGTTCGCTCACAGACGTCCCTTTTAGTCAGTACCTGGTAGCCCGTTACGTATTGGCTTATACCTCTGACGTGCTAGTGGTTAAATCCACAACCAAGGTATTGATGAGTCTTTAGAGTCCCCCACATTTCAGTTACTCAGCTTTCGGGCGAAAGGTTGTAGAGGCCGTATGGAGATATGGCAAGGTCCGATCAGATACGTGCGGTATTGCACGGATCAGGATCGGACAGTCTGTACTATAGGCCGTATGGATATATGACAGGGTTCGATCAGATACGTGCGGTATTGCACGGATCAGGATCGAACAGATATTACTAGCCGGCTTTGGTATAAGCCGGATCCTAGTATAGTACAGTGTAGACTTTGTCTCATTGCATTTGTATTTCGGTCAGAATACAAATGCGGGTGTGTATGCACAGTATCGGGGTTTTCCTGTAATTTATTACGGGACCAGTTTTCTGGAGTTGCCAGTTTGCTTTCCGTTTCGGCCGATTTCTATTGTTCCGTTCATTGGCCGAAGATTGGTGGAGGAGGGCTTATTTGCATTGTTGCAAATAAGCATTTTGTGGAGGGGGGTCTTTGCTTATTCTTGTATCATGATGGTTTTCATGATAAGTACCATCACTTGACTTCTTCTTCTCATGATGGCTTGACTTTTTGAAGCCATCATGCATGAGATGATGCTTGTTTTGGAGTATGGGTTATGGTTGTGATCATTGGATTCTTTCATCATCTCTTGCTTGCATCATTGCATTCCACCCACCCCCTTGACCTTACTCTCTCTCTCCAATCACACTAATGGGGGGGGCGGCCACTTTGTTAGGATGAGGAAAATGCTTCTCTTTTGAGAGGGAAAAATATGATACTCTCATTCTTCTTGGTCTATCACATTTTTCCTTCACCTCTCTCCAAGTTCTTCTTCCTCCACCACAAAAGGCAACTCCATAATCCCAAATGAGACATGTAATCCACATTATATTCTACAGCAAATCTTGGGCACGTCGAGTAGCCGGCTTCGTGCCCGAGTTGCCTCGGCATTGAGGTGGGAGCCCGTAAAAGAAGTAGGCGATGTGGTGCACTTCCGGCGACGAGGAGGAGACGGGACATTCCGCAGGAGATCGGGATGATGACGAGAAGACCGGAGGACTTGGATCGTCGGTATATCTCTATTCCCTTTCTAGTAGATAGCTAGGACTAATTAATGGTTCGATCCGGGTATTAGTGCGCGGCGGTTTGCCAGTTCAAGAAAAATTAAAGTTTGTCACCGCTTCCGTATTTGGCCGTCGGATTGACGGCCGGGGCGCCGCCGTGCACTTACAGTGGTATCAGAGACACGCCATTAACTTAGTCTAGCTTAGTTTAATGTGTTTTGCATTTTCGATCGACCAAAATTCCAAAATCTACATTTTAGTTCGCATCAGTTTTCTGTTGAAACTTTTTGGTGTCCAAAATTTTTTCAGGTTGTATAAAAGTACTGTGCAGGAAATTCTAAGACTACTGGAAAAATTCGACACAGTCAGTCGACCAATATAGCGCGGATCCGTGGCCAAACCCCCCATTGGGCCGCGGATCCGCCGCACATTGGTGTCATGACTGTATCAATTTTTTCCAGTGGGCTTCTGGGCTTAAAATAGGGGTTTTGGAATATTAAAATTGGGCCAATTATTTCTGTGAGTGCTGCAGTATTGCTTGGGGGCCCACTTGTTATAATTTGATCGATCGGATATTTTTAAACACATTATTTCACAGTATTTACATTATATCTGCGACCGTGAATGTCACTTGATCGGTAAATCCGGTCTAACTGCTATAGCCCGGTTAGACGGATTTGCGAACGTGACTTTCACGTTGATGTTTTGTTTTTGCTGTGATGTTGCGGATCGGTCGGTGGGGATAGCCTGGATGCAATGCTAGTACTGTTTTGTTGTATTATGTATATTTGATATTGCGGGGCGAGCGTCCGACATGTGGACTGCCGTCACTGCCTGATTGTATTATTATTTTGGGGCACGACCTGGTTGCGGTCGATGTACCCGGTGTATGTATATTTTACTTTCTGTACTAGGATTGCCCCGCGGAGGGGTGCACGGATAGCCGGGTTCTAGAGGGCAACAAGCCCGCATCTCATGGCATTGGGACGGAGGGGGCTTCACTCTAGGATTGGCGGGCTATTCGCCGCACTCGTAGGGGGTACAGGTTGACCCAGGAGGGGTGCCCAAGTTGCCGGATTCCGTGAAGTGCCGGGTGGTCCATTCACGTCGCTGAAGGGGGCTGCCTCGCTTCAGGTTTTGGCGGGTGACTTGCCGCGCCCGTAGGGGTCTAGGATTTCATTGCACAGGCTATCCACACGACCAGGGGAACGTCGGGTTTCAGCAGTGGCTCTGTGAAACCCGGGGATCCCAGATATCTGTATTGTTTCTGTGATGCTGTACATATCTGTGATGTTGCATTTTATTCACGCCTTGAGCGAATACTATATATTGGTATATATATTAGTAGATGTTGTATATGTTTTACATCCGCGCTAGTCCAGTCCCCGCTCTGTCGTTAGTTAGCTAACCTAACGGGTAATGACGGGACCCACTGGCGAATGCGGATGGCATATACGTACATCAGTATATTTTCGTTCTTTTTGGTGTGATCAATTGATGGGACTGCATTGATTCGGATCAATGGAAGTTAAAAACAAACCTAATCTGATGTTGTTGGAACACTTTTCAAAAAGCTGTTATTGCAAGGACGTTCACTTTTGTTTTGCATCGCGGTATTCATTTGGAATATCCTGCTCCTCAGTCGACGAGGCAAGGGCCAAGATCCCTTCACCGGGAGTGACCCCTTGGACAAAAAGTTTGCGTCAGGGCAATGAATTCACTGTAAGTCCACGTTGCGACCCCCGGTTCTTACGGGGAGGCGGAAACGGTATAAAAATCAAATTTTAAGCGCAAGGGGCAACATGGACTAAGCAAAGTCGGGATCTTTGACTAAACTAAAACTAGCAAACTTAGCTAAAGAGAGTTAGCTACTTGGATGGAGATGGTTATACCTAAACTTGAACTCCTTCGTCTTCAAGCTCCGATGGTGGTTCGATGGCTCCTTCTCGTTGTCTCCGTACGCCGAAGATAGATCCACTTGAAAGCTCCAACCTTTAGCTCCTTCTTCGTTCTTTGAAGAAACTAGTTCACTTGGTTTGCTAAACCTAGTGAACTAGAATGAGTAGAGAGGAAATAGAATGGGATTTTATCTATGGTTCTTGATTCTCAACTCATGAGACAAGAGAACCATAGATCAAGAGAGGGAGCAAGAGGTTGAGGGTGAGAGCAAGAGGAGAGCTCAAGAACAAGAGAGAGAATGAGCAAGAAAGAATGAGCAAGTATTTTGTCTCTCACCCTCTCATAATCCAAAGCAATGATAACTCATCATATTAACAAAAGTCTTATGTGATGGTTAGAAGCAACCACAACCATATCATTTCATGCACTCATTTTACACAAATGAGCAAGTAAACAAAAGTCTTTGCCATGAAATGATGGCTATGGTTATCATGATGGTCAACTAGTCAAGCCTAGTCAACCGGTCAACAAGTCAACAAAAGTCAACAAGTCAACAAAGTCAACAAGTCAACAAAAGTCAACAAGTCAACAACCATATCACCATAATACTTAATTAATATAATAGTTAATCACATATCATATTCTCATTAGGGTTGAGCATAAAGTCAAATAGTCAACGGTCAACTGTCAACAACCCTAATGAGAATCCGCTGCCTCTGCCTCCCTGTCAACTGTGCATACACACCCGCATCCGCGTTCCGAGGAACACGAATGCAAACTGGATAAATCCAATCCCATAAGGTACACTAGGATCTGGCTTAAACCAAAGCCCGCTAGTGTAAACTGTCCGGACACTGTACGTGCACAAGTGCACGGATGTGACCGAACCCTGTCGCAAAACCATGCGACCTGTCGCAATACCATGCGACCTCTACTCTTTTGCCTAAAGGCGAAAAGCTTTCTGTGTGGGACTCTAAAGACTCGACACTACGCTGGCAGTGGGTTTAACCACAGACCGCAAGCGGCACTAGCTGTGCGTAACGGTCCCCAGGTAATGCCGACAAGAAGACCGACGAGGCGAAACCCATCTGAACTCCTACTGAGCCTGAGTGTGACATTCTCCGTACAGTCCGGTCTGTTCGTCTGATACATCGCATGGCGGGCCTAGGGCGCGGTAAACGTCAGTCCCCCAATAGCGGTACAAGTCGTGCCGGAGCGAAGCCCAAAACACCCTGAGATAACACTGGAAACCTACCAGTATATCTCGTTTGCCCTGGCCAGGGACTACTCGTGTAATGGCTCTCCTAGACACAGCGCGATGTCAACCCCCAATACCGGGAGAGACGAATCCTGTCTAACCGTCACTGCCTCCAAGTGCTTCGGGACTGCACCCAACCACTACCTGTTTGCACGACTCCTTTGAGCCGTGGTAGGGTAGTGGTCAAAGTACAGTGGGAACACACTCGAGGCGGAGTGACAGTGTCAAGTCAGCAGACTAAGATGTACTCATGTCACCTGGGAACTGATAACTGACGATAGGTATAATACCAACTAGTCAGTTCCCGACGAGTCCTGTCCAGTGTACCCGTAACCTAACAAGCACCCGCATACTATCTCAAGTACGACATACTGACGGCTGTGGGACAGACCGTCTCCCACACTGGGATGAGAAGCGCATGCGCTGGTCTACTCCGGAGTATCGATGCCCTGTCTCGATAGTCCTGCGACCAGGGACCTGCATAAGGATGTGCTTATAGATTACCCAGCCCCACTAGTGTGACGGCCATCACATCGCTGGTAATCAAGCAAAGATCCTAAGGGCTCTACTAATGTGTATAGGCGATATACAAAAATAAACACATGTACACATTGAAGTAGAAACAAACCAAGTAGCATACTACTATTTTGAGCAAGATTGTATATACAAGGTGAATATCCCAAGCATCCATTAAGTAATATACAAACCAGTATGATACAGTAATGGCCTCTAGGGCATATACACTAACAATCTCCCACTTGCACTAAGGCCATGTACTGGCGTATCGAAGACCTATCATCTCGATCAGCCGCTCGAACTGAGTCTGGGGCAGGGCCTTGGTGAATGGATCTGCAGTGTTATCTTCTGAAGCGACTCTCCGAACCTCGATCTCCTGGCGATCCACGATCTCCCTGATCAGGTGATACCGCCTCAAGATGTGCCTGGATCTCTGATGGGACCTGGGTTCCTTCGCTAAAGCTATAGCCCCGTTGTTGTCGCAATACAGAGGTATTGGATCAACAATGGACGGAACCACCTGAAGTTCTTTCAAGAACTTCCTCATCCAGACAGCTTCTTTTGCGGCATCAGATGCAGCGATGTATTCCGCTTCCATCGTCGAGTCTGCAACGGTTTCCTGTTTGGAACTCTTCCAACACACCGCCCCTCCATTGAGGGTAAAGACAAAACCCGACATGGACTTGGAATCATCCTTGTCACTCTAGAAGCTGGAGTCAGCAAAGGCCTCGATCTGGAGGTCTTTTCCGCCATACACCAAGAACATCTCCTTAGTCCTTCTCAGGTACTTGAGAATGTTCTTTACCACTATCCAGTGTTTCTCCCCAGGGTTAGACTGATACCGGCTTACCACACTCAGTGCATAAGCTACATCCGGTCTGGTACACAACATCGCATACATTATAGAGCCTACCGCAGAAGCGTAGGGTATAATAGACATGCGATCCCTCTCCAAATCAGTCTTGGGAGACATCTCTTTAGAGAGGGTGATCCCGTGACAAGCCGGTAGGTTACCGCGCTTGGAATCTTCCATACTGAACCTCTTCAGTATGGTGTCGATGTACCTGGACTGTGAAAGTCCTAATATCCTCTTGGATCTGTCACGGTAGATCCGGATACCCAGAATGTATGAGGCATCACCCAGGTCTTTCATGGAGAACCTGTGTGACAAGAACCCCTTGACAGATTGTAGCATAGGAATGTCATTTCCTATTAAGAGAATGTCATCCACGTATAAAACGAGGAATACTACAGTTCTCGCTACAAATCTACTATAGATGCATGGTTCATCTGGATTTTTGATAAAGCCAAATTCCTTGACCGTCTCATCAAAGCAGATGTTCCAACTCCGCGACGCCTGCTTTAGTCCATAGATGGACTTAAGCAACTTGCACACCTTTCCGCTGCTCCCACTCTGAATGAAACCCTCCGGCTGGTCCATATAGACACACTCCTCTAAATTTCCATTTAGAAAAGCTGTCTTTACGTCCATTTGCCAGATCTCATAATCGTGGAAGGCAGCAATGGCAAGAAGGATCCGAATGGATTTCAGCATGGCTACTGGAGAAAAGGTTTCGTCATAGTCCAAGCCAGGTCTTTGACGAAAACCCTTTGCTACCAGCCTAGCTTTATAGGTCTCAACCTGTCCATCTACACCAATCTTCCTTTTGAAGATCCACTTGCATCCTACGGGTTTTACCCCGTCTGGAGCAATGTCCAACGTCCATACCTTGTTGGTGTACATGGACTCCATTTCGGTCCGCATTGCATCCAGCCATTTCACTGAGTCAACGCTCTGAACGGCCTGCTGGAAGCTAGTAGGCTCATCATAATCTATGATGCAATCCTCTCTATCCCCGTCTATGAGAAAACCGCAGTATCTCTCGGGCGGATGAGACTGCCTACTACTCCTGCGGAGCGGCGTAGGAATGTCCTGTTCTGTTGAACCCTCTGGTTCCACTAACCTTTCAGTAATAGTCTGTGGTTCTGGAATTTCTTCCAGTTCCACTGCGCTCCCACTATTTTCCTTTTCCAAGAACTGGTGTTCTAGGAAGTGGGCATTACGAGAAACAAGGACTTTTTGTTCCTCTGCGTAGTAGAAAAGATACCCCCTGGTGTTCTTTGGGTATCCCACAAACTTGCACAGTACTGAGCGTGCCTCGAGTTTGTCCGCATGCTGCTTTTTGACAAAAGCTGGACATCCCCAAATCTTCAGATATTGAAGATAGGGTTTCTTCCCACTCCACATTTCATATGGGGTGGTAGGCACAGTCTTAGTCGGAACTCGGTTCAAAAGGTATGTAGCTGATTCTAGCGCATACCCCCAGAATGACCGCGATAACTCAGCGTTACTCATCATGGACCGCACCATATCCAATAGGGTGCGGTTCCGTCTCTCCGATACACCGTTATGTTGCGGGGTGTATGGAGGAGTAAGCTGAGAGAGAATTCCGTTCTCTTTTAAATAGTCCAGGAACTCGGCACTTAAGTATTCTCCACCTCGATCCGATCTTAGAATCTTAATACTTTTGCCGGTCTGTTTCTCTACTTCATTCTTATACTCCTGGAATTTTCCAAAGGCCTCGGACTTATGTTTCATTAAGAAGACATAACCGTACCTTGAGAAGTCATCCGTAAAAGTAATGAAGTAAGAATGTCCGCTTCGGGCATGTGTAGACATTGGACCGCACACGTCACTGTGTACGAGTCCCAAGAGCTCGCTCGCTCTTACTCCATGTCCAGTAAACGGAGTCTTTGTCATCTTTCCTTTGAGACAAGATTGACAAGTGGCATATGATTGATATTCGAACGCATTCAAATATCCTTCTGTATGTAACTTAGTCAACCTTCTCTCATTGATGTGACCCAATCTACAATGCCATAAGAAAGTCTGATTTATTTCTGGAGACTTTCTTTTGTGTGTATTCTGGACATTAAAAATCTGTGGTTGGTTTAACACGTATATACCATTACTCAATGTACCTGACCCAATCAAAACTTGATTAAGGTGAATGTTTACAACATTACTTACAAACGCAAATTCATAACCTTCTTTAGAAACTAAAGATACAGAAATGATATTACAAGTTGCGTTGGGTACAAAAAAGCAATTACGCAAAACCAAAACATGTCCATCTGACATTCCCAGGTGATAGTCCCCCACGGCTTTAGCATCCATGCTAGCTCCGTTCGCAACTCTGAGGGTCATGTCACCTGCCTTCAAAACCCTACGGTTTCTCAACGCCTGCAAAGAATTACAGATATGAGATCCTGATCCGGTATCCAATACCCAGGAAGTAGAGTTTATTGAAAGACAGTTTTCAATAACATACACACCTGAAGCTGAAGCTGCAACCTGCTTCAATTCCTGTGTTCTGGCCTTCCAGGCCCTGCAATCATTCTTCCAGTGTCCTTTCTTATGACAATAGAAGCATTCTTCCTTATCCACAAGCTTCCCCGCTATCTTTGTTGCTTTACCTTTTCCCTTCGTATCCACTTTACTAACACCGCCCCTTGGTTTGGCGGGGGCTTTCTTCTTCTTTCCCTTGGCTTTCGCCTTGGACCTAGAAGAAGATGATCCTCCTACAAACAAAGTGGATGTATCCCTACCTTTCTGTAGGGTGCCCTCTGCGCTCCTCAGCATGTTGAGGAGTTCTGAAAGTTCAACCTCTTTTTCTTGTAGGTTGAAGTTCAGTGTAAACTGGGCGTAAGTGGAAGGAAGGGACTGGAGAACTATATCCGTATATAGCTCACTCTCCAATGTGATCCCTAGGTCAGCGAGCTCCTCAATGTAGCCGATCATCTTTAGCACGTGCTCGGCTACTGATGATCCGACGGCCATTCTTGTCGAAAACAACTTTTTCGACGCTTCGTATCTTGCGATACGTGATTGCTCTCCATACAGTTCTTTTGTATGGAGCAATATGGACTCCATGTCCATATTCTCATGCCTCCTCTGATGTTCGTTGTCCATCGAGGCAAGCAGGAGGCACTTGGCCTTCGCGCTATCAATCTCCCAAGTCTTGCGGATTTCCTTATCCGCGACACTGGAAGTTGGACCAGAGACAGGGGGAGCTTTGGTGGTAAGAAGATACCCCAGCTTGTCATAAGTGATTGCTATCTTGACATTCCTGAGCCAATCTTTGTAGTTTGGCCCTGTCAGTTTGTTTTTATCTAGGAGTAACTTAAGTCCAGTCATGTTGATTGGTCGCTGCAATTAGGAGAGAGAAGAAAAAACACTCAGCATGATGCTCTTGCAAGTTTAGAGTGGTTTTTAGTTTGTCTAAACAGGATGGCTCCCACTGTTTCTCGAATCCCTCCTCAAACCATAAAGGAAGAATTAGTCAGGATCAATCCCACCGTACAATCTTGCTTAACCGTTCAGCCAGGCCGGTGTCGGTACTTCGAGGGAGGTTTTCCAACGCTTTCGCGAAGTTCCTTAATTAGAGAACCTCTTTTCCCTGGGGGCGCAGCCCCGCTAACACCTTTCTAGGCACCTACTAGGTTTATAGCATTGATCGTTAAGTGAGAAATTTCCCGAGGAGTAGCATATACTCACAGTAGGATCGGGATCCAAATATCATTGCGTGACGAAACTGAAGGAATCCTACCAGAATCATCACACTCCAAATGGTATGCAAATCTAGCAAGTTTCAGTACTTATGAAACTCCCGATGTGGATTTTTTGCCCCATGCTCTTATGACCTTGGCGTGAGGTCAAAATGTCATAAGTCACATGCCAAGTTCGTCCCATTATTATCCAGGTTAATTTGAACCCACCCGTACATACCCTTGACGTAGGCCAAAATGGCAGTACGACTGTCTCAAACCAACGCATTCTATCTATGCAACAGATAAATATCCGGCAGCTACCAATCACTATGCCTTGGCGTGAGGTCAAAATACATAGCTTGAATACTACCGAATATTTAACTGAAATGATGGAGGGCTACGGATGGTTTTGGCAAAACCGTGAACGTAGTGAACTTGATTTAGTCGATGGAACGAGATAGCTTTTAAATGGAGCGGCTCAAACTCCGTATTTTAAAAGTTTGTTTTTGAAAAGAACCGAGTGGTTTTTCGAAAGTGTTCCAACGACTTTAACTTGGTTTATTATCTTGCATTAGTTCTTTTAATGCGTGATATTCTTGCATTAGTTCTTTTAATGCGTCCCATCATTTAATCCTACCATTGCAGAAAACAACCAAAATATGACGTACGCTTATGCCATTCGCATTCGCCACGGGGCCCCGTCATTACCCGTTAGGTTACTTAACTAACGACAGAGCGGGGGCTGGGCTAGCGCGTCTGTAAAACATAAGCAACGCCTAAATAATATCATATATAGATATACTGCAATGATAAACATTTCAGATCACAGATAAATACATTGGATATACTAGCAATCTGTAATTTGTACGAGCCTGTAACAAAAACAGATAACACGGTCGCGGTGAATAGCCAAAACCCCACCCAAGACCCCTACGGGTGCGGCAAACTACCCGCCAAGTACCCGAAGCGTAGCAACCTCCCTCATCTCCATGAGTAGGCCACTCGACACTTCGGCATACCCGGTAGTTTGTGCACCCCCTCCATGGGTCTATCCTAGGAGCAAAAACAGTAAAAAGAAATTATACAATGACGGCTACAACCCCGACCCGGTTGTGCGGCCATACAAATAATTATTACATCAATTTACAAATTTACATGAATTGCAAGAAAAGAAAACTCTCGTCTCACAACCCCCGGCTATTCACCCGTGACAATCCAACATATTTATATACACATTTCAGCACATTACAGATCATGTATAACCCCGACCAATCGACTTATAGCGATTAGCCGACGTTCAATACATGCAAACATCACAGATATAACCATCATAGTCAAAGTGCAGTGAAGTTTGGAAAAAATACGGAATTATAGGACCCCAAAAGGAAATTTCTTTTCTGGAAAATCTGGGCACATATAATATATTCCAAAAATCCCAAAACCAACATAGACACACACTGCACGAAAAACGATGCAGAGAAGACGACAAACCGCGGCGCTTCCGCGGCACATGCCTACCTCGTGCGGCGGAAGCGCGGCGGTTTGAACGAAACAGTGGACCGTTTTTCATGGGTGTTCACACAAAACCCTGAGCCGAATTTAGGAGTATAAAGTTTTTCATTTTGACCAGAAAAAATTTCAACAGAAACTCAGGTTTTGTAAAAGTTAGGTTTTTGGATTTTTCCGGTTCCGAACTTCGTTACACTTTACTACCAAGCTAGTTTAAGTTTAGTTAGGCTCTGATACCACTGTAAGTCCACGTTGCGACCCCCGGTTCTTACGGGGAGGCGGAAACGGTATAAAAATCAAATTTTAAGCGCAAGGGGCAACATGGACTAAGCAAAGTCGGGATCTTTGACTAAACTAAAACTAGCAAACTTAGCTAAAGAGAGTTAGCTACTCGGATAGAGATGGTTACACCTAAACTTGAACTCCTTCGTCTTCAAGCTCCGATGGTGGTTCGATGGCTCCTTCTCATTGTCTCCGTACGCCGAAGATAGATCCACTTGAAAACTCCAACCTTTAGCTCCTTCTTCGTTCTTTGAAGAAACTAGTTCACTTGGTTTGCTAAACCTAGTGAACTAGAATGAGTAGAGAGGAAATAGAATGGGATTTTATCTATGGTTCTTGATTCTCAACTCATGAGACAAGAGAACCATAGATCAAGAGAGGGAGCAAGAGGTTGAGGGTGAGAGCAAGAGGAGAGCTCAAGAACAAGAGAGAGAATGAGCAAGAAAGAATGAGCAAGTATTTTGTCTCTCACCCTCTCATAATCCAAAGCAATGATAACTCATCATATTAACAAAAGTCTTATGTGATGGTTAGAAGCAACCACAACCATATCATTTCATGCACTCATTTTACACAAATGAGCAAGTAAACAAAAGTCTTTGCCATGAAATGATGGCTATGGTTATCATGATGGTCAACTAGTCAAGCCTAGTCAACCGGTCAACAAGTCAACAAAAGTCAACAAGTCAACAAAGTCAACAAGTCAACAAAAGTCAACAAGTCAACAACCATATCACCATAATACTTAATTAATATAATAGTTAATCACATATCATATTCTCATTAGGGTTGAGCATAAAGTCAAATAGTCAACGGTCAACTGTCAACAACCCTAATGAGAATCCGCTGCCTCTGCCTACCTGTCAACTGTGCATACACACCCGCATCCGCGTTCCGAGGAACACGAATGCAAACTGGATAAATCCAATCCCATAAGGTACACTAGGATCTGGCTTAAACCAAAGCCCGCTAGTGTAAACTGTCCGGACACTGTACGTGCACAAGTGCACGGATGTGACCGAACCCTGTCGCAAAACCATGCGACCTGTCGCAATACCATGCGACCTCTACTCTTTTGCCTAAAGGCGAAAAGCTTTCTGTGTGGGACTCTAAAGACTCGACACTACGCTGGCAGTGGGTTTAACCACAGACCGCAAGCGGCACTAGCTGTGCGTAACGGTCCCCAGGTAATGCCGATAAGAAGACCGACGAGGCGAAACCCATCTGAACTCCTACTGAGCCTGAGTGTGACATTCTCCGTACAGTCCGGTCTGTTCGTCTGATACATCGCATGGCGGGCCTAGGGGGCGGTAAACGTCAGTCCCCCAATAGCGGTACAAGTCGTGCCGGAGCGAAGCCCAAAACACCCTGAGATAACACTGGAAACCTACCAGTATATCTCGTTTGCCCTGGCCAGGGACTACTCGTGTAATGGCTCTCCTAGACACAGCGCGATGTCAACCCCCAATACCGGGAGAGACGAATCCTGTCTAACCGTCACTGCCTCCAAGTGCTTCGGGACTGCACCCAACCACTACCTGTTTGCACGACTCCTTTGAGCCGTGGTAGGGTAGTGGTCAAAGTACAGTGGGAACACACTCGAGGCGGAGTGACAGTGTCAAGTCAGCAGACTAAGCTATACTCATGTCACCTGGGAACTGATAACTGACGATAGGTATAATACCAACTAGTCAGTTCCCGACGAGTCCTGTCCAGTGTACCCGTAACCTAACGAGCACCCGCATACTATCTCAAGTACGACGTACTGACGGCTGTGGGACAGACCGTCTCCCACACTGGGATGAGAAGCGCATGCGCTGGTCTACTCCGGAGTATCGATGCCCTGTCTCGATAGTCCTGCGACCAGGGACCTGCATAAGGATGTGCTTATAGATTACCCAGCCCCACTAGTGTGACGGCCATCACATCGCTGGTAATCAAGCAAAGATCCTAAGGGCTCTACTAATGTGTATAGGCGACATACAAAAATAAACACATGTACACATTGAAGTAGAAACAAACCAAGTAGCATACTACTATTTTGAGCAAGATTGTATATACAAGGTGAATATCCCAAGCATCCATTAAGTAATATACAAACCAGTATGATACAGTAATGGCCTCTAGGGCATATACACTAACATTCACTATAGCCGATTACTTTTGCTTTGCACCGTGGTATTCAGTTGGAATATCCTGCACCTCATTCTACGGGGAAAGAGCCGAGATCCCTTCACCGGGAGTGACCTCTTTAGCGGAAGTTGTCGTCACTATATTTCAAAAAGCTATCCGTTCCTTCAACGATATCAAGTTCATTACGTTAAAGGTTTTCGCCAGAAACCATTCGTAGCCCTCCGTCGTTTCATATGGGTAGTCAATAGTATTCAAGCTGTGTTTGTTGGCCAAAGTCAAGGCACAGTGTTTGGTAGCTGTTGGTTATTCATATGCAGCATAGATAGATGCGTTGGTTTGGAACAGTCGTACTGCCTTGTTGGCCAAAGTCAAGGGTATGTACGGGTGGATTCAAAACAACCTGGAGAATGACGGGTAGAACTTGACATGTGACTTATGATTTGTTGGCCAAAGTCAAGGTCATAAGAGCATGGGGCAGAAATCACATCGGGAGTTTCAAAAGAACTGAAACTTGCCAGATATGCGCATACCTTCTGGAGTGTGATACCGTGAGCGGATTCCGTCATGTTGTCATGCGATGATAGTTGGATCCCGATTCCCACTGATGAGTTAGTTTACTCCTCGGGTGACACCGACTAATTCTTATTTCAGGTTTGGAGGAGAATTTGAGGTACAGTGGGAGGTTTCCTGATTAGATAAATTGGTAACCATTCTGATCTAGGTTAGAGTGCACGCTGAGTGTTTCTTTTCTCTCTCTCTCTTTGGCAGCGACCATTGACCCGACCCTAAGACTATAACTCAGTGACCAAGTTGACCAAACCTTCTTAAACACCGGCTTTTGGATTGTCAGAGTTGCAAACCTCATTGCCACTCCTACTTTTACCCTTTTCTCCAGGACACCCCGTATTACTACGAACGTCCACTTCCATTGGACAAAACCATCGTATGGTTAGATACGAACTCGAAGGAATTTATTCGAGGATAGTTTCAGGTTCTGGAGAAAACGGATAGGATTATTCAGTTGTCTTTTCCTTTTACCTTCTCTCAAGTTGCGAGTACTCCATGGTTTAGGAGATAGTACACCTATTACGCAAATTGGATAGTCTTCTTCCAAACCATAGGCAGGTGTCGACCGGTAGGGAATGAAGAAAACCAACTAGCCTAACGATGGTGTACAGAAGGTATTATGTAAAGACAAAGCAAGGGATTAGTAAGAGGGCAAAGTAAATTGCAACTGATATTCACGACCAAACCAAGTATTCCTTCGCCAATCCTAAATCACCTTTGTATTTCTCCAGGACACTCCGTATCACTACGAAGATCCACAGTTTATTGGATACTCCATCGTATGGTTATATACGAACTCGAAAGGAACTTGTTCCAGTTCGGGGATGGATTATGGTTCAGGAGAAATAGGAATTAAGTTCATTCGGTTGTCTTTTATCCTCACCTTCTCTCGCATTGCGAGTGTTCCTAGGATTAGGACAGTACACCCATTATGCTTATTGGATAGTCTTCTTCCAAACCATAGGCTGGTGCCGAACGGTAGGGAAGGAAGAAAACCATTTGGCCTAAAGGGGTGTACAGAAGGTAATGACTAAAGACATATGAAGGGATTTGGAGAGGTGGCAAAGAATTATATGGTTACAGTCGTGAATCTGGAAGAGGCATTACTAGGAATACCGGGATACCCCATCGAAATATTTCGATGTTTCAGTCTCACTGTGTACTGTTAAAGGAAAACTGATTTCCCGATTAGACACTTGCTCCAGGGTATGTATTTACCAGGTATGATTCTCACATCTGTATGGTTTTTACAGATGATGAGTGGGAGTAGGTTATTGGGAATTGGGTGATCATCCTCATTACATCGGGATTCGTTGTAATCGGTGATATTTGAGGAAATCACCTGGGCTGTTTGCCGGTCGGCAAATATTTGGTTTTGAATATCCGCTGTTATGCACCAATTTCAAATCGATATATCTGTACGTCTATTTTCATAGAGTGAGATATACCTTTTTGAAATTATGTCTATGACATTTACCTATATCAGTGGATGGTTAGGTAAGGAGCATTGAACAGCGGTGTAATTCTTCTTAACCATAAGTACAGTTTTCAGCCTACGACACACAGTGAATGAGTTATCAGACTCAAGGGACTTATACAGAGTATTGTATGTTGTCCAGGGTCCATCAGGAAAGAGGGGTTGGTCCTCGTACTATATTCGGTTTACGTATGACTTCTCTAGTTTTTAGACAGGTGTTTCGTAGGAAACACAGGGTCCGAATTTGGAGAAGTTATAGGTATTTGAATAGAGTAGAGAACCAGGTATAGCAAGTATCGGGATTCTTCAAAGAAATCGAAGATGTAGATACTTGTGTATGGTATTCAGTTGATAGTAATGATAAAGAGATCTTGCTTCTCTTTCAGGTTACTCATAATTGGAAGCAATCCTAAGTTGAGTAACGCTGATCGACCTTCTTCCATTTAGTTGACATGCACTGGAGACAGTTGCATGATTTGGATCTGGTTCAGTTAAATCAGTGCCTCTGGTCCTATATGGGATATAGAACAGTTCGTATCTTAACGGTGTTAAGGTACGGGGAGTTGTCCGGCTTATGCTTAAAACCAGACACTGGACAACTCAAGGCACGTTTCTGTAATGGCTGTTTGTGGGTTGACCCAGGCTATGACACGGGTTGATTTTCTACCATCTGGATGAACAATAGCAATATTGTTCTAGACTCGCCACAGTTTTAATAAAAATGGATTTTTTCAGAAAACAGTAGTGGGAGTATGGTAGAACTGGAAGTGATTCCAGAACCACAAACGATTACTGAAGATTTGATAAGGAACCTAAAGATTCAATCTGGATTGACATTCCATTGGCCACTCCGCAGATAAGGTGGGTAACTTCAGGCACCCGAGAGGTACTACGGTAGCCTCAAGGACGGTGACAGGGAAGTTCTTGTTTACCCACAATTACCATTGCTGTTGTTCCAGGCTGCGAGACCCGGTGGGAGGATGAGTATAGCGTCGTTCTAAACTAGTTTTAGAAGTGTACGTCTATATGACTCTGCCAGAGGGTTGTCGTAGTCAGTGGGAGCAGCGGAAGCATTGGTGGACAGATAGCTTATGTCTATTTATAGACTAAAGCAGATGTAGCGGAGATAGATCATCTACTTCTGATGTGACAGTCATGGGTTTGACTTCATCAGAATAGGGGATGGATCTGTTGAGAAGGTAGTAGGGTGTGATATCCTGGTATTTGGATGACATACACAGAGTAGGAAAAGAAACTCCTATACTACGATCGGTTATACTTTGGTCGTCACACAGTGGTTTCTCCACATGGGACTTGGACATTATATCAGACATTCTGGTTACTAGATCTATGGCTTTAGATCTAGATTTGGGTAGTTTCCCAATCAGGGTACTTAGACACCATTCTAAGAGTATTTAGAATGGACGACTCCTGGCACGGTAGTATACCTGCAGAAGATGGAGTCACCCTCTCCAAAGGTGTCTTACAGACTAAAGAGGAGAGGGATGTGCATGATTGGCAGATCACTTGCTCAGGCGATTGAGTCAATCATGAGATGTCAAGTACCACACCAGATGTTGTTCTTGCACTAGATGCAATAAGTTGACATTGATCCAATCCTGGAGAAACAGTCGGAAGCAGTTATAGAACATAAGTGGATGTTCTAGGGATATGATAACGATAGCCTCATGCGGGAGACAGTTATCATTCCAGGCTTCCAAGGTGACCTGGACGACAAGGAGGTTGTCAGAGTTATAGTTTTTCCTTCTGACGAGGGGTAGTATTTTGGACAGTTGGTCCAAGGCAATACTGAGGGAGGCATGGCGCTGGATACTGATTAAGTTCAGTTGACGATACCGTCTAAGAAGTTTGAATTTGGAGTTCATTTATGAGCTATATCCCATCAGACATCCAGACACATTCTAAGACAGGTATTGCTCATTTCGGGAGATGGGTTTCTCCGCGAACATGAGATATAGAGAGACATAGAAAGAAACAACAAAGCGGATCCACTCACTGAGGCTATTCCTCGAACGCAATAGTTTCGCAAACGAGCTTTGTGAGACTGACTAGTAGAGGAGTTGGGTGTTCGGTATCACACGGGCTGTGAGTATGCGACATCGCAATAATTAGCCTTGAGTGCAAGTGGGAGATTGTTGGAGATAGTGCCCTCAGAGTCAATTATTAGGTCACAGGTACGTGATTGCAATGATTGATGGAGGACCTATCCTGGTAGGACAGTCTTACTCGAGATGATAGTATGCTATCTGGTTTACCTTTATCATCGTGTACTGTTTTAAGTGACCTGACACGTCGCTATTACACGTTGATAGAGCCCCTAGGATTCTTGCTTAACCACCAGCAGTATGAGGGCGATCATATAAGTGGGAGCTGGGGGTCTATAAGCATATCCTTAAAAGGTCCCTAGTCGTGAGAGTTTCGAGACAGGGCATCGATTCTCCATAGTAGACTAGTGTATACAGTCGAGACCCCGACGAGGGGCGGTGGCCGGTCTCACAAGCCACTGGTGTCAGTTGGATCACCTAAGATGTATGCAGGTGCTCATTGGGTTATGAGTACACCGGACAGGACTCGCCGGGAACATGCTAGTTGGTCATATACCAGACGTCAGATGGCAGTTCCCTGGTGACATGTGTGCAGGTTAGTTCATCGACCTGGGGATCGTCATTTGTCTCGTGTGAGTTCCCACTGTACTTTGATTACTACCCTACCACGGCTCAAAGGAGTCGTGTAAACAGGTTTTAGTTGGGTACAGTCCCGAGCCATATGGAGGCAGTGAGCGTATCTTCAGGGGTTCGTCTCTCCCGGTATTGGGGGTGAGGTCGTGCTGTGTCTAGGAGAGCCATTACACGAAGCCCTCGGCCGAGGCAAGGAGATTTACTGGTAGGTATTCCAGTAGTATCTCAGGGTGTTCTGGGCTACACTCCGACACGACTTGTACCGCTTTTGGGGGTCTGACTTTTACCAACCCCCTAGGCCCGCCATGCGATACTCATAGACGAACGGACCGGACTGTACGGATATTGTCACTGACAGGCTCAGTAGGGTGTCAGGCTGAGTTCGCTCACAGACGTCCCTTTTAGTCAGTACCTGATAGCCCGTTACGTATTGGCTTATACCTCTGACGTGCTAGTGGTTAAATCCACAACCAAGGTATTGATGAGTCTTTAGAGTCCCCCACATTTCAGTTACTCAGCTTTCGGGCGAAAGGTTGTAGAGGCCGTATGGAGATATGGCAAGGTCCGATCAGATACGTGCGGTATTGCACGGATCAGGATCGGACAGTCTGTACTATAGGCCGTATGGATATATGGCAGGGTTCGATCAGATACGTGCGGTATTGCACGGATCAGGATCGAACAGATATTACTAGCCGGCTTTGGTATAAGCCGGATCCTAGTATAGTACAGTGTAGACTTTGTCTCATTGCATTTGTATTTCGGTCAGAATACAAATGCGGGTGTGTATGCACAGTATCGGGGTTTTCCTGTAATTTATTACGGGACCAGTTTTCTGGAGTTGCCAGTTTGCTTTCCGTTTCGGCCGATTTCCATTGTTCCGTTCATTGGCCGAAGATTGGTGGAGGAGGGCTTATTTGCATTGTTGCAAATAAGCATTTTGTGGAGGGGGGTCTTTGCTTATTCTTGTATCATGATGGTTTTCATGATAAGCACCATCACTTGACTTCTTCTTCTCATGATGGCTTGACTTTTTGAAGCCATCATGCATGAGATGATGCTTGTTTTGGAGTGTGGGTTATGGTTGTGATCATTGGATTCTTTCATCATCTCTTGCTTGCATCATTGCATTCCACCCACCCCCTTGACCTTACTCTCTCTCTCCAATCACACTAATGGGGGGGGGGGGCGGGGGCGGCCACTTTGTTAGGATGAGGAAAATGCTTCTCTTTTGAGAGGGAAAAATATGATACTCTCATTCTTCTTGGTCTATCACATTTTTCCTTCACCTCTCTCCAAGTTCTTCTTCCTCCACCACAAAAGGCAACTCCATAATCCCAAATGAGACATGTAATCCACATTATATTCTACAGCAAATCTTGGGCACGTCGAGTTGCCGGCTTCGTGCCCGAGTTGCCTCGGCATTGAGGTGGGAGCCCGTAAAAGAAGTAGGCGATGTGGTGCACTTCCGGCGACGAGGAGGAGACGGGACATTCCGCAGGAGATCGGGACGATGACGAGAAGACCGGAGGACTTGGATCGTCGGTATATCTCTATTCCCTTTCTAGTAGATAGCTAGGACTAATTAATGGTTCGATCCGGGTATTAGTGCGCGGCGGTTTGCCAGTTCAAGAAAAATTAAAGTTTATCACCGCTTCCGCATTTGGCCGTCGGATTGACGGCCGGGGCACCGCCGTGCACTTACATACCGCTCCATAAGAAATCAATCCTAAAATATGCATATGAATGCTACGTGCGTCTGGTGCACACAGAAATCAAAATCCATGAATGTGCCATACATGTGCACAGAAACAACATCTAAGTGCAACGAGTGTGCACGAAACACCTGTCAGGGGCAACGATGTGCCTGACAGTAATATCAGGTGCATCTGATATGCACAAAGAATCCTTATTTAGTGCATCTGGTGTGCACCAAAATCACATCTCATATCATGCGCCCAACATGCGCGAAAATCCAAATCAGGTGCATCCATCATGCACGAATAAAATCTAAATCATGTGCATCCAATATGTACGAAATCACGAAATCTAATATCAACCGCCGAACATGCGCAAAAGTCCTATCCAAGCGCGTCAAATATGCGCAAGAATCCAATCAGGTGCGCAAGGTGCACAAAACAAATATCGAGTATCACAATCGAAATCGATGGTATACAACACATTCAATCCAAATCCAAATCAAGTATACCGTGGTATATAATCTCACAACCATGTGCATCAGCGTGCACAAAAGAAAATCAAAATACTAAAAGTGCATGAAAACTAGGCCGAAAGCATAAGTCAAATCATATGCATGCCCTAGGCATGAAATCACAATCAATATCTCAAATGACATCAAAACGAAGTCCGGTGCAACTGTGGTGCACAAAATACATATCAATGCACTGCAAGCATATGTGAACTATACCGAGTGCAAAAACCAAATCGAATGCATACCATATGCATAATATCAACCCAACTGTATGAAATCCGTGAAATCATAAACATGTGCAGGCAAGGCACAAAACGATATTAAGTGCAATAACTGTGCACAAATCATAAATCAACACAATAGTGCATAAAGCATATATCAAGTGTAATAACTATGCGCAAAATATAAATACCCAGTAGGTGCAACCATGGTGCACGAAAATAAATATCATGAAACTCAGTCATCAAGACTAAATCATGTGAATAGATCGCCCAAAATACCGAAATCTAAGGTGACGGATACGTGATAATCGAATCACCAAATCACAAATCATAAATACCGTCGTCGATATTTCCTCATTCAAAGTCGAGAAGGTGTCGGTGCATCCAATGCTAGTAGAGCAAGATATCTACTTGCCTACTGTTCATGGCCTATCGTCTGGTGCCCTTAGGCTCACGTCTCTCTCTACAGATTGCTAAGTGCATAGCTCTTCAGCTCAACGGTTCAATATGGAAACGATAATAGAAGAAGTCCGCTCTGGCACATCCTCTAAAGATCTCTGGCCAACTATCATGGTCACTCATAACATGTCTCGTCGTCGATGCCGAACTCTGGCCTGCTGGGTGTGCGTAATATGACCGATCCTGGGTCCAAATCTTCTCGTATAGTATTCCAGAAAGGTCCTGTCGAGTTTTCTCTCAAATCTCGTTTTTGCCGAACTGCCCGGAGGTTATCATCCTTTTCTATATCTGTTTCTAGTTCCGAAATGGCTGTATACTCATCGCGACTCCTTCTGGAAGATATATCCATATACAACGCCTCTGCATGCGTATCACATCTCTGATGTCGGCGGAGTGGAACGTCATCTCATCAAGATCTCTTACGAACCTTTTACTCCAATTTTCTCTAATGTCGACTGCTTTAGACTCGTCTCTTTGTGGCTGCATGGACTACGCTCTAACGGCTATACTCGTATCTGGAGTCTTCCAAGCAATGTATCCCATCATATGATATCCGAATGACGTCGAACCTTTCGATCGATTCGTCAAAGTTCCATAATCCCCCAAGAGCTCAACATCTTGGGTACAGTTTAATAGTATTCTAGTACATGCCACAGTACCTATGGACCAACCGTAGAAGGGCAAACCCAAGCCTCACTAATGGCACCACTGAACTGCCGCAAACCCTAAGGTTTCAAAGCGTTCTCATGGTCATTATGTCGAGTTAGGGTTTCATTCTTCTAGAGGGTCCATAACATTACTTGCATTTGTCTCTGAATAACTTAAAGTTGGAAAATGGGCTTCTGACATTCGATCGTCTCTATCGACACTCAACATACCTGCGTGAAGTCGTTTATAGTGGAATCAATCAATCGGATGACCTCGCATCGGGGTAAGTGAACGAACCACATGTCCTAGTCATTCATCCTCGAACGACTAGAGACCTCCTATCATATCTCTGAGTATAAACTCGTGCTGCAGTAGTTCCAACATCTGGGGTGATATCTCGTCATTCGCAGCAACAACTGGCTCATTCATCTGTACGCTAAACAGTGCCTCAATCATCAAGAATAATCTGTGCATTGACGGTCATCACATTCTGGCTGGCCTCTATCAGTGGCTCAATCCTCTGGTGCTGATCTGCACGTCCGAGTAATCTTGTAAAAGCGATCCATCAAATGTTCCTGGCGTGAAAACACGATAAAACGATACCTCTATGCAATCGTATGTCCCTGGAATCACGCCCTGGTCAGTCCTTTTCCGTGACGAGCTTGTGTTGACGCAACACTAGCCGTAGCTCTCTCCGCCCGTGTAATCGTGGCAGCAAAACCATAAACCAATATCGATGAGGATAAATCATAGGAATGAATATAATACTGTGCAAGGAAATGTACATCCAAAAGCTCCCTAAGCGGAGTAGCGTATCGTAAGTATGCCGCGGAACATACACACGGTACGTCACTCTCCTTAAGTCACCTACTCCATCAAGCAAGGTCAACCTACACGACGAAAGTTCGGGTCTAATACCCCTTCGACTAAGTCTAAGTTCCATAAGGTCAAGCATAAGTTCCGAATATATAAAAACGCTCTAGGCTCCACATAGTCAAACCTAGACTCGAACCAAGGTTAACCTAGCGCTCTGATATCAACTTTGTCACGACCCGAAATGGCCTGTGACTGGCACTTGAATCATATGAAGTCTATAGGACCCCATCTAATTCAAGTAAGCCAAAAATCCCAGAAATCTAAACCATTTTAAGGAAGAAGTGAAGAAAAACTAGTTTTAAAAAAATTGGTTTTAAAAAAACATAAGCCGAAGTATGCATTTTTAAAATCCCAAGTCTTTTCTGAAAATTTCGGCAGAGTTTCCTTTGTAAATACTTGCCCCAAACGGGGTACAACATGAATATATGGAAATGGAAAGTAAATGCAACAATAAGGAATTTACATTAGTTATACGAGTCATACAGTTTGTCATTTAAAATCACACAAATCGTGGTGTTTTGGAAAAATAGGGGTTACGGTGTTTTTAAGAAAAGAGGTACGTCCTTTGAAATATCTGTAGAATCCCTTGGCCTTTCTTTAAAATACTCATGATTCGTTAGTTTTGGAAATAGGTATGACTCGAGTCTAGTCTAACATCTACAAGTAAACTACAGAACTAAACGATCAGTCTAATCGAAAGGGTAAGGGAAAACCACCTAAATCTGAGTCGATATATATAAATATAATAGTCGGTGATCCCGCCTCAATAGTATTACATACGATACAATATACAATATGACATCCTCGAGTCAAGAGTGCGGATCTATCATCAATATATAGCTCGTACGTAAATCCGTCGTACGGCATCCCAAATCTGGGTACGGGTCAAATATCACATTCATCTCATTATTCATTTGGTATCCATTATCATCATATCCTGTATTAGGGTACTGATCTGAGTCTAGTACATACTAATACCATCTATATATATACGTGTATGAAAACACACGCCTAAAGGCCCGCTAAAATCTCATGCTGTATCTCCTAATACGAATCAAAACATATCACCGATCTCATGACATCATGCCCAATCTCATCGGCTCATCTCCAAATATCATCCACTATCCTCATTATCCATGTGTGTGTGTGTGTGTGTGTGTGTGTATGCCTAGTCCCATACCTATGTGTGTGTGTATATATATATACGTATCCCCATATAGGCACGAGTAATAATAATAATGCATGCAAGGGTGTGTGTGCGCGTGTGTGCAAACCTATTCTATGGTTCACAACTAAAAAATCAACTACGACACTATCTTCCAAATACACCAACATTTATCCCATGATCTTCTAAGATCCGACTTGTTAATCATCCAAATTCACAACACATATGTAAATGTATAACATAACATAAGCTACACTACGAACTGCGGGGGTGCTATACGCCATCCACCCGACTTCCCCCGTAGATGTGTATCTACTCACCTTGATCCTTACTTGCTAGAGTCGATGACGCCACGTTCATCCTCGTCGTCTTGAAATCCATGTGGGGGTACCTACAACCAATACAAAATCGTAAATGCGTATTAAAATCATGTCGGAAAACCAAAACGGTACACGTTTCGGTTATAGGTTAAAACCTATAGCCTACGCCTGCAAAACCACCAAACAACCCCCGTCGCTGACGTACAAACGTCAGACGACGAAACACAAAATCAAATACCAAATCCCAAATTAAAACGAAGTCGCAAAACAATGCAGCAACTCAAGAAAATGGTCCCAGATTTTACCCTATGTGAAATTAGCCAATTTTGCACATTTGGAGGGTCTAATTTACTGGAGATAAAGCCCTGGACCAAGCACGAATCCCAAATTCCATACTCTGGCCACAATTTGCGGCCAGAATGATTAAAATTGTGGCCGCAGTGAAGGTATAGGGGCTGAGGTCTTGGGTGTAGGTTCCAGGTTGCCTGCTTGTGTCTCTGTGTTTGCTAAATAATTTTCCAGGTCCCCGGGTTATAGCAGATATCTAAATATCATCACAATTTCCCAAAATCTGCCGATGTCGAGATTTCTAAGTTCGGGTTAAGGGGTTAACACTCTGGTTTTAATCCAATATACTATCATTAAAGGGTTTGTTTAGCTTCTACTAACCTCAATTACACAACCACAACTCATGAATCCCTCAAACCCTAACTAGGAATTTTCTAAGTTCACCAAACCGAAATAAAACACTTCTAAACTTGTATGGATGTTTAAGGAATTGAAATACTACACTAACGGTGCAAAAATTACCTCATTTGGCAACTCAAGAATTTTCTTGAGTTGCCCCAAGTCTTCAAAATCGGATTTTTCTTGGTCCAAAGTGTTTGTCATGAGCTTGCGCATGTTTTTAGTGAAGGCAAGGTGATGCTTTGGGATGTTTTTGATGATGAAATGAGGTATTTAAAGGGAGGAGGGAGATGGGTGCTGCCATGAGAGAAGAGAGGGGAGAGAAATGAAGAAGAAACAATGAAGGGACAAGGAGCCATGGTCTTGGGTTGACCCCTCACCTCTCTCTCTCTTGCCCATCCCTCTTTCTTTATTATTTTCATTTGTTTCTTTTCTTTTATTTGTAAACCCAAATGAAAATCCAAAAGCAAAATGTCATGGTTAACAAAACGCACAAGTATAAAAATGTGATATGGTGCATGTCATGTGCACAAAACCGGCTTAATGCGCGATTAGCGATATTTAATCTCGATTAGCTTTATAAATGAATATGATTAATTATAAAAAGTTATAATTTTTTTAAATCACATAAAACATTTTAATTTCAGTAATTTCTATAATTTTCCAAATATTTCTCCGATTTATCGGTATTTAATTATACCGCATTAATAAAATATTTAATATAATATTATTTAATTATAAAAATCCCCAAAAATAATGTTTTATTTTTCTGAAATGTTACAAACTGGAAGAAGTTCTAACAAAGCAAACTATAACTGACAATTTGGTGGAACCGAAGGATTCAATAGTCCCCGACGAACCGCAGCCACTCCGCAGATCTAATAGGGTTCCTCATCTACCAGAGAGATACTACGGTTTTCTCATAGACGGTGGAAGAGAGGATTGCATCATGGAGATAATGGCCTAACTAGTTTCGAGCAGGCCATCACAAGTGGAGACTATGTGTAATGGCTGGATGTTATGCGATCTGAGATGGAATCCATGTACACCAACAAAGTATTGACATTGGATTTTGCTCCTGAAGGGGTAAAACCCATCGTGAGAAAGATGATTTTTGAGAAAGATAATTTGGTGTGGATGGAAAAGTTGAGACTTTCAAAGCTATGCTTAACTCCATCAGGATCCTACTTCCCATTGCTGCATACCATGACTACGATATCTGGCAGACTGCACGTCAAAACCGCTTTTATAAATGGTGATTTAGAAGAGAATGTGTATATGACACTGCCAGAGGGCTTCATAGACAGCGGGAGCAGCGGAAGCATGTGCAAGCTTCTTAAATCCATCTACGAGTTAAAGCAGGCATCGCGAGATAGAACATCTGTTTTAATGAAGCTGTCAAAGAGTTTGACTTCATCAAAAAGGTAGATGAACCATGTATAAATAAGAAGGTTGTAGAGGGTATGGTTGCCTTCTTTGTATTGTACATGAATGACATACTCTTGATAGGAAACGATGTTCTTATGCTACACTCAGTCAAGCACCTCTTATCACACAGGTTCTCCATAAAAGATCTAACTGATGCCTCCTATATCCTGGGGATATAGATCTAAAGAGATATATCTAAATGGATTTGGGATTGTCCCAATCCAGGTACATAGACACCATGCTAAAGGTGTTTAGTATGGATGATTCTAAGCGTGGTAATGTACTCGCTTGTTAAGGAATCACTCTCTCCAAAGAGATGTCTCTCGAGACTGATTTGGAGAGGGCTCACATGCAAGGAATGCCCTATGCTTTGGCAGACGGGTCAATCATGTATGCGATGTTATGTACCAGAACAGATGTAGCTTACTCACTAAGTGTAGTGAGTAAGTATCGAAAAGATCTTTGGGAAAACCACTGGATAGCTGAAGAACATTCTTAAGTGCTTGAGAAGGACTAAAGAGATGTTATTGGTGTATGGTAACGGTGAACTCCAGATGGAGTACTTTACCGATTCGAGCTTCCAGAGTGATAAGGACGACTGAAAGTCAGTCCCAGGTTTTGACTTTACCATCAGTGGAGGGACGACATATTGGAAAGATTCCAAGCTATATACCATAGCAGACTCGTTGATAGAGGCTAATTATATCGCTACCAATAATGTTGCCAAAGAGGTTGTCTGGATGAAAAAGTTCATATGATGAACTTGGTTCCTACTATTGGGCATCTAATACTTGTGTATTGTGATGACAATGGAGCTGTGGCTTTGTCCTAGGAACCCCGGCCCCGTCAGTGATCCAGACATATTCTTAGATAGTATCACCTGATCAGGGAGATAGTTGATCTCCGGGAGATCGAGGTCAAGAGAGTTGACACGGAGGATAACACAGCGGATCCACTCATCGAGGCCATCCCCCAGATGCTATTCGAGAGACTTCTGGGAACGTTGGGTATAAGATACTACAACAATCGACCTCAGTACAAGTGAGAGATTGTTAGGAATATGTATGCCCAAGAGGCCATTATTGATGATATAGTGGATGCTTGGACATATATATAGAGGACTTTCTTGCTCGGCATGATAGTATGCTATCAGGTTACCTTTATCTTAACATGTAGACTGGTATTTATACTGTCTGTCTCTTACATGTTGATAAAGCCCTTAGGATATATACTTGACTACCAGGATTATGATGAGATCATACTAGTGGGGCCAGGGTGGTCAACAAGTACATCCTTTAATCAGTTCCCAGTCGAGAGAATATCGAGCCTAGGGCATCGATATTCCAGAGTAGACTAATGTATACGTTTCTTGTCCCTTAGAGAGCGATGGCTGTTCCCACAGCCATTGGTGTGTGACATCAAAGATTGTACACAGGTGCTCATTGGAGAATGGGTACACCGAACGGACTCGCCGAGAACTCCTATGTGGTAGTATACCTATCGTCAGATAGTAGTCCTCTGGAGATATCGGTACAGGTTAGTCTGTAGACCCGAGATCATCATAGAGTCTTGTGCAGCTCCTACTGTGCTTTGATTTCCTCCCTACCACGCTCAAAAAGACGTGCAAATAGGTGGATTTTGGGTACAGTCCCGAGTCGCATGGAAGCAATGAGCGATAGGCGGGGTTTCGTCTTTCCCGGTATTGGGGGTTGATGTTGCGCTCTTCTCGATTGGCTATAACTGGAAATCCCTGGCCAGGGCTGCTGCCGAGATTTCTCGATAAGTGTTATCAGTAGTTTCTCGAACCGTTATAGGCCAGACATCGGCATGACTTGTCACGTTACTAGGGTCTGACGTTTACCACCCCTAGACATGATATGCGACATATCAGACGAAGAGACCAGACTGTACAGAAGTATTACTAATAGGCTTCATGGAGACTATGGACAAGCTTTCTTGTTGATCTTCATATCGCTCAATACCCGGGTAGCCGTTACATCCAGCTAGTTGTTAGTTATATGTATGCCCTAGAGGCCATTACTGTACATTGGATGTATATTGTAGTGGATGCTGGGACATATATAGGAAGGACTTTCTTGCTCGACATGATAGTACGCTATCTGGTTGCACTTTATCTTAACATGTATACTTTCTGTCTCTCTGATTACATGTTGATAAAGCCCATAGGATGTGTGCTCGACTTCCAGGACTATGATGTAGATCATACTAGTGGGGCCTGGGTAGTCCAAGAGTACATCCTTGAATTGTTCCTAGTCGTGGGAATATCGAGACGGGGCATCGATATTCCAGAGTAGACTAGCGTATATCTTCTCGACCCATGCGATGGGCGATGGATGATCCCATATCCATTGGTGTTTGACATCGAAGATGGTATGCGGGTGCTCAGTGGAGACTGGGTACACTGAACGGACTCGCCGAGAACTCCCAGATGGTATTATACCTCACGTCAGATGGCAGTTCTCTGGTGACACTGGTACAGCTTAGTCTGTTGACCCAAGATCGTCATAGAGTCTTGTGTGTCTCCCACTGTGCTTTGATTTCCACCCTACCACGGCTCTACTGAGTTGTGCAAACAGGTGGTTTTTTGGTACAGTCCCGATTCACATGGAGGCAATGAGCGATAGGAGGGGATTCGTCTCTCCCGGTATTGGGGGTTGATGTTGTGCTATGCTCGACTGGCCATAACAGGAAATCCCTGGCCAGGGTTGCAGTGATATACTGGTAAGAGTTATCAGTAGTTTGACGAATGTTATGGACCCTACGTCGGCATGACTTATCGAGCTATTGGGGTTTGACGTTTACCACCCCTAGGCGAGATATGCGACATATCAGACGAACAGACCGGACTATACGGTAGTGTTACTGGTCGGATTCGCAGGAGTGTGAGCGGGCTTGCTCGTCGATCTTCTGATCGCTCAATACCCGGGTGGCCGTTACGTTTAGCAGACCGCTTGCGGCTTGTGGGTGTTTGATATGATCATCATCTGCTGCCGGCGTATTGACGAGTCTTTAGAGTCCTACACAGAGGTTTCCTGGCTCAAGCGAAACGAAATAGGAGCGCATATGAGATATGTGCGGGACCGAGAATAATGCGTGTATGTGATACCGTATTCCATTCTAGCGATCTATGTATCGATTGGTTATATGCGATATAACCTAGTTATCGAATCAAGGATTGATTCGATAAGCCGATACATAGGATACTGGCCGGTTATATGCGACATGACCGGATCATTGAATCAAGTGTTGATTTAATGATTTAATGTATAATTATATATTTGATATATTACTTTGCATTAACTAGTATTGGTTCACTTTAAAAGGATTTTCTCACTAGAATTGTGCAAGTTGTATATGTGATATATTTCTTTGTGCACATGATTGTATCATGTTTGATGATACATTCTTGTTTGGTTTTGTGTAAAGTATTAAACCATGGTTAGTTAGTGATTAGGGTTTCATCTTATTCATTTATCTTTTTATTTTATTTATTTCAAAAGAAAAAGAAAATGAGAAATGAATGGTGGCTATTTTTGTTTTTAGTTGAAGATTCATGTAGCATTGTTTTAGTCACCATTCTTGTCTCATGCCTAACCCTAACCACTCATCTAACCTAAGTTAAGTCTCTACACTAAACCATGGTCAAAGATATGATAAGTATTGTATTTTCTTTTCTATTTTAATTTAACTTATCATATCTTCTTCTTCTTCTTCATCTTCTTCAACATTGAAGAAAGCTTGCTACTCCAATGGCAAGTCATGAAGTATAGTGAGAAATCCAAAACTAAAGTTTACCCAGTTCCTATTTCTTCATCCTCTACCTCTTGCCAAGTAGTATAGGGTGTTTCCTTCACAAGTTTTTCCGACTTGGTGAAGTTGGAGCTTGTTCTAGCGATGCCTCGACGTAGATCATCTTCGGCATCGAACCGACGATCAAGCCCGCCCATTCTTCGATGATGCCGACGCTAGAGCCCAAGACATAATTTGGACAGCGAGGGGACTTCATTGCGGAGCCGTGGAGGTGGTGGACCGGATCTGCAAAGGTTGTATATCCGTTCCCTTAGTTAAAATGTTAACTAGTTTATGTTTTCGCCTAAATATCTAGTAAACGATCCGTAGTCGGGTTTGTAGGCACCCGTAAAATTTGATTTGTGCATGTTTGATCACTTGTGAGACTTCACTAGAGTGCCTAGGAACCCAACAGTGGTATCAGAGCCAGGTTAGAGCCTTAGGCGAAGTCCAGACGGAATCTGAAACCCGAACGAACCCGAAACCCGTCTCAAATCATGCTCTCTGTCCTTTTTCAAAAAATTGGGATTTTTCCATATTAAAAATATTCAGTAAAATCAGCAGGCAATTCTAAGGGATACTGAAAAATTCGTATGCCTGATTCCATCAAAGCGCCGCGTTTCCGCGGCACGAGCATGGCTCGTGCGGCGGAACCGCGGCCATTTTGTCGTTTGTGGCATCCAAATTTGTACAGTAATTCATAATATTCTGTGCTGGTTTTCCTGGGTATTTTTGATATTTTTTCAAGAGTTGAATTTTCTGCAGTTGTTTTGGGGATTCGGTGTTTCGATCGGGGTATCAAATTTTGTCTGTGTGGCTTTCCGGATAAATTTTAGAATATGTTAAAAAGTTCGACCGGATATAAATACCCAATTTTTCCCCTGTCGGGAAATTTCCAAGTGTTGGATTTTTCCGTAGTTTAACGACGTTCTAAGTAGTGCAAGTAACGCGATGGTCCCTCTAGAAGACAACAAACCTTAACTCGATTATGTGACCGTCTTGAACTGCCCTTTGAACCTTCGGGTTTGGGGCAGTACGGCGTGCCACATGTGAGGCGTTGGCTTGACCCTTCTACGGCTGGACCATTGGTACTGAGGTACGAACTGAATGTTGTTAGACTTATTTCATGTGTTGATCTGTATTAGGAAAACTTGGGTGTTCGATTGTTCGATCGGAAAGTTTAACATTTTCTATTTATCTGGAATGGGATACAATAATTGGAATTCGCAAAAGTTATGAGATAACTGAATGAATGTTATAAACATAGCAGTTTAGTCTCACTTGATCGGTTGCCACGGAATTTTGATGTGATCAAAAGTCCGTCGCAATCACGTAGCGTACGCGGATACTCGCCGGGTAAACTTAATAGACAGCCTCACTTCATTGCCCCGACCAAGTGACTGTAGGAGAACCCCGTCGCCGAAAGCATCCGTCCGGGTGCTCGCGGCAGCGGTGTTCCGCCTTGGTGCACTTTGTCGACGGTATCGGGGGTGCGGCCGCCTACTAAAGTTTGCGACGAGCATTCGATCAGGATGTCGGGAATCTTGTTGGATTGCCCGACTTTATATTGAAAAGTGTTTTCGATTTTGAGACTAAAATGCGGGGTTTATAATTGTTAGGCATGAGATGTCTAAGAAATTCATTTGGTCAGGCATGCGATGTCTGAGGTGGTTGCGGATTCCAACTGTTGTAGTTTTACACTTTCTTTTCTGTGACCGTAAGTGTAATATGTGATATCGCCGGTTTCGTTGCTATATGTCAACGACAATTGGGATGCGCATATTTACTTACGTTGATGACATGTGATGTTATGTGTTGCTGGATATGTTATATTGGATCGTCGTGTTTGAATAGCCGGGGTTTTTATGTGAGATGAGTGTTTTTCATTTTCATTCATGTAAAAACTTGTATGTAATATTCTTTTATTGGGACGCTTCCAGGTTGCGGAAGTTGTCACCGTTTGTATATTATTTACTTTTCCGCACTAGGATAGACCCAAGGAGGAGAGCACAAGTAACCGGGTTCTGGAGTCCAGTGGGAGACCAACTCGAGGAGTCGAGTCCGGGTCTCCTAACTCTAGAATTGGTAGGGTTGCTTGCCGCTCTCGTAGGGGTCTAGGGGTGTGGGTTTGGCTATTCATCACGACCGTGGAATCCGTGTTTTATACTGGCTCGTATTGAAAACACGGACGTCCTAGTATATCCAATATTTCATATGTTTCTTCTGCTGCGATATCTGTGATTTATCTGTGATCATGTGATGTTCTATGACAGGTATTATATATAGTATATATGATATATTATATAGACGTTGCTTATGTTTTACACCCGCGCTAGCCCTGCCTCGCTCTGCCGTTAGTTACCTAACCTAACGGTACAGACGGGACATCGAGGCGAATGCGGATGGCATAAGCGTACGTTATATTTATCTGTGATGGTTAGGTGGATTTAAATGATGGGATATTCATTAATGAGATTAATGAAAGAAAATAAACCTAATTGATGTTGTGGAATCGAATTTCAAAATAAAAACAGGTAGCTACAGTTCTTGCTTTGCATCGCGGTGTTCATTATAGAACATCCTGCACCTTATTCGATGAGGAAAGGACCGAGATCCCTTCACCGGGAGTGACTCCTTTAGCAATAACTGGCAGATGCTACACACTCGGTTTGTCTTTGATCGCTTCTATAGTTTCTGCTTTGCACAGTGATATATATGATATATCCCGCACCTCATTCGACGAGGAAAGGGCCGACGATCCCTTCACCGGGAGTGACCCCTTTAGGAAAACTAGAAAAGCCTCAAAAACATTCCATTTAAAAAACCATTTGATTCCGCAACGAGATCAAGTTCAAAGCGTTAAAGGTTTTCACAAAAACCAGCCGCAACCCTCCGTCATTTTAGGAAGTAGAGTACTTAGTATTCGTGCTACGTTTGTCGACCATAGCCGAGGCGTAGTGTGCGGTAGCTAAGTGATGTCTTCCTACACCGCATATGATGCGATTAGTTAGGACAGTCATGTGGCTTTGTTGACCTTAGCCAAGGGTCATGTGGGTGGGTCTAATTAATCACGAAATGATGGGTAGAACTTGACTAGTACCTATGATTTGTTGACCTTAGCCAAGGTCATAGGTGCTAGGGGTAAAAACCATTATCGGGAGTTTCAAGTGTTGAAACTTGCAATGAGATTGCATACCTTCTATATGATAGTTGGATCCCGATACCCACTGCGAGTAATTGTTACTCCTGGGAGAGTTTTGCACTTTGCAATTAGCCGGTCAAGTAGGTGTCTAGAATGGTGTCAACGGGGTTACGCCTCTGGGAAAACGAGGTTTACTGTAATTAGGTCCGTGCGAAAGCACGGGGAACCTCCCTCAAAGTACCGACACTGTCCTGGCTGAAAAATTGGCGAACTTGTAGAGTGTAATTAATCCCGGCTAGTCTTTCCTTTTAGGGTTTGAAGGAAGATTTGATAAAAAGCAGTGGGAGCCATCCTGATTAGATAAAATAATAACCAATCTATTCTTGAAAGAGCGCACGCTGAGTGTTTTCTTCTCTCTCTCCAGGTAGCGACCATATCACGCCTTAATCAAGATAATAATACGGATTATTGACCGAACCCGCTTGTTATACTGAGCTGGGGAACGTTGGTCCCGCTCTAACTTATAATTATAAGACAGAGCAGGAAATTGGGGATTACCAGAATTCCCGTGCCGCCCAAACGAAGAGAGTGCATGCTGATGCATCATCTTCGGGTGTGTTCATTACAAAGAACTGTTTCTCCGTATCCTCTACGTCCTGGGTATGTGATACCAGATCAGGATCCCAGATATGTAATCTGTTGCATAGGGCTACAGAAAGGTAGAGAACTGAAAACGGGTGATAAGTTTCATGAGGCAGAAAACGGGGCAGGAGTTGCAGCCAAGTCTGTCGGTCACTGTCACCCTGTATTCCAAATACATTGATTCTGAACGAATGTTATTAGATACCGAACCTGATATACAAAATCATATCACTCTCTTTATTAGTAAAGAAATGATAAAATTTTGTATTGTTGGACAATGTTTTGAACATTTCCTATATCAAAAGTTGATCGGTTCAGGCACGTTATCTAAAAGCATTGAAGTTCTAAATCAAACTACAGTTCTTTAGTATACGGAACACACACAAGAGGAAGAGTTCAGAAATGAACGAATCCTACTTGAGGCATTGTAGACTAGGTCATATCAATGCGACCCGACTAGCTAGAGTTACATAAAGATGCATATTTAAATTAGTTTGAATTTGCATCTTGTGAAACTCGCCAGTCATGTCACAAAGATAAGATGACCACAGCTCCGTTTATTGAAAACAGAGAAAGAGTTAGTAAACTCTTGGGATGATACATGTTGATGTATGTAAGGTCCCCAGTCTACACATGCCAGGACCGGTTCTTTATACTTCATTACATTCTCTGATAATCTCTTTAGATTCAGACATATGTTCTTGTTGAAACACAAGTCCGAGCCTTTTGGGATATTCACAGAATATAAGTTAGAAGTAGAGAACCAAAATACGGGTATAAGTATTATGTCCTTTGATGCGATCAAGGAGGAGAATAATTGAGCACGGAAATACTGGACTATTCTAAAGGAGAATGAGATTCTCTCTCAGCATTACTCCTCTGTATACACCATAGCACGATGGCATATCAGGGCGGAGCAATCACACCCTATATGATAAGGTGTGCTCTATGATGAGTACTACTGAGTTACCTTTTTCCTTTTGGGAGTTATGCACTTATGAAGATGCATACCTATTGAATAGGGTTCCAATCAAATCAGATCACTGCCAACCACTCCATATGAGATATGGAAAGGGAAGAGCCCATGTCTTAAGCTAGTTAAGATTTGGGGTTGTCCGGCCTATGTCTGAAAAGCAAAATCCGGACAAGCTAGAGGCAAAGTCAGTTATGTAGAACTGGAAATGTTCCAGCTATACAGACTGCAGCTGATGATTTGATAGAACCAAAGGATTCAGTAGATTCCAACGAACCTCAGCCTCTCCGCCGATCTAGTAGGGTTCCTCACCCACCTGAGAGATACTTCGGTTTCTCTATGACAGTGGGAGCTAGGATTACATCATGAGATGATGACCCAACTTGTTTCGAGCTGGCCATCAGGAGTAGGACTCTGTAAGAATGGCTGGATGCTTAGCGATCTGAGATGGAATCCTTATACACCAACAAAGTATGGACTTTGGTTGCGATATCTGAAGGGTTAAATCCCCATCAGGAGCAAGTATATCTTAAGAAGATTACTTGGTGTACATGGAAAGGTTGAGACTTTCAAAGCTAGAATTGTTAAAGGTTTTCGTCATCGACCAGGCGTGGATAATGATGAAACCTTTTCCAATACCTATGCTTAAGTCCATCCAGATCCTACTTGTCACGGCTACATACCATGACTACGATATCTGGTGGTTGGGTGTCATGACTGCTTTTCTAAATGATGTTTTAGAAGAGCGCGTCTATAAGTACACAGCCAGAGGGCTTCGTAGACAGTGGGAGCAGCGGAAACGTGTGCAAGATGCTTTATAGGATAAAGCAGGCATCGCGGAGTTGGAACATCTGTTTTGATGGATTAGTCAAAGAAGTTGACATCATCAAAATGGTAGATGAACCTTGTATAAACAAAAAGGTAGTAGGGAGTATTGTGACGATTCTCGTAGAGTACGTGGATGACATACTCTTGATAAGGAAGGAGTTTCCTATACTACGATCGGTCAATCTCCTATTATCACAAGGATTCTCCAAATAGGATCAAAGTGATACCTCCTAAATCCTGAGTTTTCATCTATGAGATAGATGTAATTGGATGCTAGGATTCTCACTAGGTGTAGTGAGATGGTATCAATCGATCCTAGGGAGAATCACTGGAAGAGTTCCACGGTGATAAAGACGACTGAATGTCAGTCACAGGCATTGTCTTTACCCTCAGTAAAGGGACGGTATGTTGGAAGAGTTCCAAGCTAGATACCGTGGCAAACTAGACGATAAAGGCTGGTAACATCGCTATTGAAGATACTACCAAAGAGGCAGTTTGGGTGTATATTGGTTCATAAGATGAACTTGGTTCCTGCCATTGTATGACAATGGAAGTGTGGCTTAGGCCCTGGAACCCTGGTCCCATCAGTGACCCAGACATATTCTGAGGAAGCATCACCTGATCATCGAGATAGTTGATCTCCAGGTTGATCGAGGTTAGGAGAGTAGACTCAGAGGACAACACGGCGGATCCACTCACGAAGGCCTTTTTCCCAAAGAGAGACTTTTAAGGGATGGTTGAGTATGTGATACTGCAACCACTGCTACAGATGGCCCTAGTGCAAGTGGGAGATTGTTAGTTATATGTATGCCCTAGAGGCCATTACTGTACATTGGATGTATATTGTAGTGGATGCTGGGACATATATAGGAAGGACTTTCTTGCTCGACATGATAGTACGCTATCTGGTTGCACTTTATCTTAACATGTATACTTTCTGTCTCTCTGATTACATGTTGATAAAGCCCATAGGATGTGTGCTCGACTTCCAGGACTATGATGTAGATCATACTAGTGGGGCCTGGGTAGTCCAAGAGTACATCCTTGAATTGTTCCTAGTCGTGGGAATATCGAGACGGGGCATCGATATTCCAGAGTAGACTAGCGTATATCTTCTCGACCCATGCGATGGACGATGGATGATCCCATATCCATTGGTGTTTGACATCGAAGATGGTATGCGGGTGCTCAGTGGAGACTGGGTACACTGAACGGACTCGCCGAGAACTCCCAAATGGTATTATACCTCACGTCAGATGGCAGTTCTCTGGTGACACTGGTACAGCTTAGTCTGTTGACCCGAGATCGTCATAGAGTCTTGTGTGTCTCCCACTGTGCTTTGATTTCCACCCTACCACGGCTCTACTGAGTTGTGCAAACAGGTGGTTTTTGGGTACAGTCCCGATTCACATGGAGGCAATGAGCGATAGGAGGGGATTCGTCTCTCCCGGTATTAGGGGTTGATGTTGTGCTATGCTCGACTGGCCATAACAGGAAATCCCTGGCCAGGGTTGCAGTGATATACTGGTAAGAGTTATCAGTAGTTTCACGAATGTTATGGACCCTACGTCGGCATGACTTATCGAGCTATTGGGGTCTGACGTTTACCACCCCTAGGCGAGATATGCGACATATCAGACGAACAGACCGGACTATACGGTAGTGTTACTGGTCGGATTCGCAGGAGTGTGAGCGGGCTTGCTCGTCGATCTTCTGATCGCTCAATACCCGGGTGGCCGTTACGTTTAGCAGACCGCTTGCGGCTTGTGGTGTTTGATATGATCATCATCTGCTGCCGGCGTATTGACGAGTCTTTAGAGTCCTACACAGAGGTTTCCTGGCTCAAGCGAAACGAAATAGGAGCGCATATGAGATATGTGCGGGACCGAGAATAATGCGTGTATGTGATACCGTATTCCATTCTAGCGATCTATGTATCGATTGGTTATATGCGATATAACCTAGTTATCGAATCAAGGATTGATTCGATAAGCCGATACATAGGATACTGGCCGGTTATATGCGACATGACCGGATCATTGAATCAAGTGTTGATTTAATGATTTAATGTATAATTATATATTTGATATATTACTTTGCATTAACTAGTATTGGTTCACTTTAAAAGGATTTTCTCACTTGAATTGTGCAAGTTGTATATGTGATATATTTCTTTGTGCACATGATTGTATCATGTTTGATGATACATTCTTGTTTGGTTTTGTGTAAAGTATTAAACCATGGTTAGTTAGTGATTAGGGTTTCATCTTATTCATTTATCTTTTTATTTTATTTATTTCAAAAGAAAAAGAAAATGAGAAGTGAATGGTGGCTATTTTTGTTTTTAGTTGAAGATTCATGTAGCATTGTTTTAGTCACCATTCTTGTCTCATGCCTAACCCTAACCACTCATCTAACCTAAGTTAAGTCTCTACACTAAATCATGGTCAAAGATATGATAAGTATTGTATTTTCTTTTCTATTTTAATTTAACTTATCATATCTTCTTCTTCTTCTTCATCTTCTTCAACATTGAAGAAAGCTTGCTACTCCAATGGCAAGTCATGAAGTCTAGTGAGAAATCCAAAACTAAAGTTTACCCACTTCCTATTTCTTCATCCTCTACCTCTTGCCAAGTAGTATAGGGTGTTTCCTTCACAAGTTTTTCCGACTTGGTGAAGTTGGAGCTTGTTCTAGCGATGCCTCGACGTAGATCATCTTCGGCATCGAACCGACGATCAAGCCCGCCCATTCTTCGATGATGCCGACGCTAGAGCTCAAGACATGATTTGGACAGCGAGGGGACTTCATTGCGGAGCCGTGGAGGTGGTGGACCGGATCTACAAAGGTTGTATATCCGTTCCCTTAGTTAAAATGTTAACTAGTTTATGTTTTCGCCTAAATATCTAGTAAACGATCCGTAGTCGGGTTTGTAGGCACCCGTAAAATTTGATTTGTGCATGTTTGATCACTTGTGAGACTTCACTAGAGTGCCTAGGAACCCAACACTAGTACCACTGACGGCTTGTAGGTGACCGATGTGATCATCACCTACTGCTGGCGTATTGACGGGTCTTTAGAGTCCTACACAGAAGTTCCCTGGTTCAAGCGAAACGAAGTAGGACACATATGTGATATGTGTGTGGGCCTGATTAAATAAGTGTATGTGATACCGTATTGTAATCTGGCAGTTATCTGTTATCGGTTCGGTTATATGTGATATAACCAGATTGTCGAATCAAGTGTTGATTTGATAATGTGATATACAGATAAATGATATTAGTCGATCATATGTGATATAACCGGATTATTAAATCAAGTGTTGGTTTAATAATATGATATATATTATATGTGATATAATTATATCTTAAATAATATCATTAGCTCACTAATTATTCTTCCATTATATATATATAATATTTGAATTTCTATTTTTGAAAAAAATAGAAATGAGGTGGAAAATGAGAGCATGGTTGCAAGCATGGGAGTTATATTTGTTTATTCATCTTGACTCACTATTCAAACATGGTTGCAATTTTATATTGCAAAATTTAATGCTTGAATGAGTGGGGGTCAAGAGTTGCCATTCATTCTAAGCTCATTCCCAACACTTAGCCATTTTTCCTTAGTTACTCCCATGGTTGCTCTCCAGCTTCTTCTTCTTCCTCAATGTCATAGTTCAAGCTTCAACCCTCACATGTGATGTGAACCATGAAGTTTGAACACAAACTTGTGAGCTTTAAACATCCCCTACTTCACCATCCTACACTTGACCAGCGATCGAGTGTAGCGTGCTACTACGCTAAAGAGTTTAGTGTAGAGGTAGCTTGAGTTGGAGGGATTTCGCGTGGATCCTCTTTGGCACGAAAGTCATCGGAGGAAGCTCGTCCAAAACCTCAAGTGGAGCCCAGTGGAGTCGCGGGACTACTACATGGAGCATGTGAAGTGAATGACAAGATCTACGAGGGTATAGCCATCTTTCACTTTCTCTAGTTGTTCACATCATCATAGCAAACCTTAATATTCTAGCAAAGATCTTATATAGTCTAACTTAACACCTAATAAAAATTAAAATTTGGTATGCTTGATGCTACTAAAACCTCATGGTGGTGCTAGGGCTGACTTTCAGAGTGGACTGGACTTGTGAGTTCATCAAAAATGAAGCGTTACCTGGCGCAACAACTTTACTCCCCAATCCATGTAGTTCTTGCTGCAGCTTTTACTGAGCGGCGAGGTTCATTGCTAATGGCTGGCGACTAAGTGCATCAGGAACTACGTTTACCTCCCTAGGATGATACTGTAGGTTGATGTCGAAGACTTCCATGAGTTCTAGCCATCTTCTTTGTCGCATGTTGAGTTCCTTCTGAAGGGTTGCGGCAGTGCCCCGGCCGTCGAAACGCGGCCAAAATGCGGAACAAAAATTTCTGAAACCGGCGCTACCGCTACCCGAATCCCGGATTGACCTTAAAACATAAACTAGCAAATTAAACTAAGAGTTAGAATTGTTATACCGAGTTGATCCGAGTCTTTCGGTCTTCATTCCAAACTCCTAGCGATTCCTTGATGTGGTTTAGTCGCCGGTCTTCCTCCATCTCCGATGATCCACCCGAGGGAAACGGCGCAAGCTCCAACCTCGTCGAATGAGGTAACCGACGCTCCAAAGTCGCTAGCGATGGAGAGTCGAGGTGTATGGAAGTGTCACTACATTTTTCTCTCTACCCAAGGTGCTCATGGAGCAACCATAGAAGAAGATGAAAGAGGTGAAAGCTTTTTGGCATGAGCAAAATGGTTAAGGGTTTTTGTGGGCATGAGAGAGTGAGCTATTGTAATTAATCATGTAAATGAATCCCCACCCAAAATTGTGGCCGGCCCCCCTCTCATCCTACCAAAAAATATCATTTTTCCAATTAATCAAATAAACAAATCCAACCATACTTTGCACCATGCTTTGACTCATGCCCATTCATGTCACCTTTTCCACCTCATCAATAAAACAAATGAATTTCCATAAATGGAAAATCATATTATTGAGGTGGCATCTTCTAGAAGCTATTCCGTATAAAATACGGAATACTTCACGGTACATGTATCGAAATACATATACGTGTATTCGTACCAAAATACGAATAGCCAAGAGAGAAAACGAATAGTGAACAATAATACTAGAATACGCATATACAAATACATATATCAATTATTAAATCAAAACTCGATTTAATAATCCGGCATAATCCTAAGCCGCTGGTATTATCAACCGTCCGATTAAAGTCTGCGCAGCAAGTGCACATATTTAATCGGACACCAATATGTACCAACATACGACATGTACACCATATTGCCTGAACCATGAAAACCCTCTGTGTGGGACTCTAAAGACTCGTCAATACGCTGGCAGTGGGTTTAACCACAAGCACGTCAGCGGCACTAGCTGTACGTAACGGCTACCCAGGTATTGAGCGAAAGGGAGGCCGACGAGCAAACTCATCCTAAACCCCTGCTGAGCCTGACAGTGACAATATCCATACAGTCCGGTCTGTTCGTCTAAGAGTATCGCATATCGAGTCTAGGGGTTGGATAAAGTCAGACCCCCAACAACGCGATATTTAGTGTCGGTATGAAACCCATCACCACCTGAGAAACTATCGATCCTGGATCGATAATTCTCGTCCACCCTGGCCACGGATTTATGGTTATGGCCATCCGTACACAACGCGACATCAACCCCCAATACCGAGAGAGATAAATTCCCGACGATCCGATCACCGCCTCCATGTGGCTCGGGACTGTACCCAACTAAAACCTGTTTGTACGACTACTTTGAGCCGTGGTAGGGTAGTAATCAAAGCACAGTGGGAACTTATACGAGACAAATGCCAATCTGAGGTCGACAGACTAATCTGTACACATGTCACCTGGGAACTGATATCTGACAATAGGTATAATACCAACTAGCAGGTTCCCGGCGAGTCCGTCCAGTGTACTCATAACCCAATGAGGACCTGTATACTATCTTAGGTGAACAAACTAACACCAATAGCTTGTGAGACCTGGCCACCGCCCCTCGTCGGGGTCTCGATCAGTATACACTAGTCTACACTGGAGTATCGATGCCCGGTCTCGATACTCCCACGACTAGAGACATTTAAGGATGTGCTTATAGACCCCAGCTCCCACATATATGATCGCCATCATAATGCTGGCAGTCAAGCAAGAATCCTATGGGCTCTATCAACACGTACACGATGATAAAGACAAACCAGATAGCATACTATCATATTGAGTAAGACTGTTTTATCGGTATAGGTCCTCACTCAATCATCATAATCACAAGTCCGCTACTATGATAATTGCCTTGAGGGCACTATAGCCAACAATCTCCCACTTGCACTTAAGGCCAATTATTACGATGTCGCATACTCACAGCCCGTGTGATACCGAACACCCAACTCCTCTACTAATCAGTTTCGCAAAGCCCGTTTGCGAAAATGATTGCGTTCGAGAAATAGCCTCAGTGAGTGGATTCGCTCCAATGTTTCTTTCTGTATCTCTCAATATCTCAACTTCACGGAGAAAACTATCTCCCGGAATGAGCAATACCTGTCTTAGAATTTGTCTGGATATCTGATGGGACCCAGTTCTCAAATGAACTCCAAATCCAGCAAACTACTTAGACTGTATCGTCCACTGAATTTAATCAGTATCCTACACCATGCCTTTCCTCAGTATCCGCTTGGACCACCTGTCCAACATACTGTCCCTCAAAAGAGGGAAAACTATAACTCTGACGGTCACTCTGTCATCCAGGTCACCTTGGAAGCCTAAAATGATAACCGTCTCCTAAAGGAGGCTGCCGTAATCATTTCCCTAGAACATCCACTTATGTTCAATAACTGCTTCCCAATGTTTCTCCAGGATTGGATTAATATATCTGCATATTGCATCTAGTGCAAAAGCAATATCCGGTGTGGTACTTGACATTTCACGATTAACTCAATTGCCTAAGAAAGTGATATGCTAATCATGCAGACCCCTCTCTCCTTTAGTCTGTAAGACACCTTTAAAGAGGGTGACTCCATCACCTGCAGGTACTCCACCATGCCAGGAGTCGTCCATTCTAAAATCTCTTTAGAAAAATGTCAAAGTACCCAGATTGGGATACTTCCCAAATCTAGATCTAAAACCATAGATCTAGTAACCAGAAAACCTGATATTATATCCATATCCTATTTGGAGAAACAACTTTGTGACAACTACAGTATAACCGATCGTAGCATAGGAATATCTTTTCCTATCAAGTGCATGTCATCCAAATACCTGGACATCACTCTCTAGTACCTTCTTACTATATCCATCTCCTATTCTGATGAGGTCAAGACCTATGACTGTCACATCAAAAATAGATGATCTATTTCCACTATACCTGCTTTAGTCCATAAATAGACATAAGTTACTTGCCTACTATGCTTCCGCTGCTCCCACTGACTATAACAACCCTCTGGCAGAGTCATATACACGTGCACCTCTAAAGCTAGTTTAGAATGACGGTATACTCATCCTCCTGCCGGGCCTTATAGTCTAGAGCAGCAGCAATGGCAAGTCTGGGTAAACAAGAACCTCCTTATCACCGTTACTGAGAAGACCGAAGTACCTCTCGGGTGCCTGAGGTTAACCACCAAATCTGCGGATTGGCTAATGGAACGTCAAAACTGTAAGACTACGGTAGCGCCCCGGCCTTCTTTCCGAAGCCAAAATGCGGAAACGAAAACTTTTTCAAACTTTAAACTGGCGCTATCGTATGCTTAAATCCCGGATCGAACCATTAACCTACAACTAGCAACTAAAGAAAGGGTTGGGAAGCTATACCTATCGATCCGTGTCCTTCGGTCTTTGGCCACCATCCCAAGCTCCTCGCGGCATCTCCAATCTCGATCTCCTCGTCGGAAAGGGCACCACATCATCGATTCTTTTTACGGGCTCCCGCTTCATCCGAAACAACTCAGGCACGAAGTGTCCAAGGTGAAGTAGAGAATGTGTGTGGCAACTTTGTCTCTTGCATCCATTGTTTGGATGGAGGTTGAAGGTGATGCCATCCATGGAAATGGTGAGCTAGAGGAAGAAGAAGAAGAAGAAGAAAAAGAAGAAGAAGAAGAAGAGGCTCTCTTTTCTTTTCTTTTCTTTTCTTGTGTTGAATTGATAATGAGAGCAAGCATGAAATAATACAAGAGCAAAACAACACTATCATGGCAGCCCCTCTCTCTCTCTTCTTATCAAATCATCACAAATCTACCACATTATGTGACATTTGCATAAGAAATGAGACCATGAGTCATCCATGAAGCACATGTCTTATTTAATGCACAAAATGATAATATCTAGCTCACAATTTCCATTTACAAACATTAATCCAAATGTTTGCAGCAATAAAAAGATACGGCAACATCTAAAATAAACTCATGATGGATCATAAGGATACCCCTCACCTATATATACATACCTGCAACTGCATTCCGACTGAATGCGAATACGATGAGACTAAAGTAATCCAACAAATCTAATACTAGGATCCGGCTTAAACCAAAGCCCATTAGTATGATCCGCCCGATCATGATCCGTGCACTACCACACGTATATGGACGAATCCTGCCATACATCATATGGCCTCTACAACATTTCGCCCGAAACTTGAGAAACTGTCTGTGGGGGACTCTAAAGACTCGTCAATACTTTGGTTGTGGATTTAACCACTAGCACGTTAGAGGTATTAGCCGTACGTAACGGGCTACCTGGTATTGACCAAAAGGGAGGTCGATGAGCGAACTCATCTTGACACCCTTTTGAGCCTGTCAGTGACAATATTCGTACAGTCCGGTCCGTTTGTCTATGAGCATCGCATGGCGGGGCTGGTAAAAGTCAGACCCCCAAAAGCGGTACAAGTCATGTCGGAGTGTAGCTCAAAACACCCTGAGATACTACTGGAATACCTACCAGTAAATCTCCTTCCTTGGCTAAGGATTTCGTGTAATAGCTTTCCTAGACACAGCGCGATCTCACCCCCATTACCAGGAGAGACGAAACCCCTGCCGATCCGCTCACTGCCTCCATGTGGCTCGGGACTGTACCCAACTAAAACCTGTTTGCACGAATCCTTTTAGCCGTGGTAGGGTAGTAATCAAAGCACAGTGGAAACCCACACGAGACAAATGACGATCTAAGGTCGATGAACTAACCTGTACACATGTCACTAGGGAACTGCTATCTGACATCAGGTATAATACCAACTAGCATATTCCCGGCGAGTCCTGTCCGGTGTACTCATAACCCAATGAGCACCTGCATACATCTTAGGTGAACCAACTGACACCAATGGCTTGTGAGACCGGCCACCGTCCCTCGTCGGGGTCTCGACTGTATACACTAGTCTACTAATGGAGTATCGATGCCCAGTCTCGAAACTCCCATGACTAGGGACCTTTTAAGGATGTGCTTATAGACCCCAGCTCCCACGTATATGATCGCCATCATACTGCTGGCAGTCAAGCAAGAATCCTAAGGGCTCTATCAATGTGTAATAGCGACCTATAAGGTCACCTAAAGCAGTACATGATGATAAAGATAAACCAGATAGCATACTATCGTCTTGAGTAAGACTGTCCTACCGGTATAGGTCCTCCCTTAATCATTGCAATCACGTGCCTGTGATCCAATAATTGACTCTGAGGGAACTATATCCAACAATCTCCCACTTGCACTCAAGGCTAATTATTGCGATGTCGCATACTCACAGCCCGTGTGATACCGAACACCCAACTCCTCTACTAATCGGTCTCACAAAGCCCGTTTGCGAAACTACTGCGTTCAAGGGATAGCTTCAGTGAGTGAATCCGCCCTGATGTTTCTTTCTATGTCTCTCTTTATCTCAAGTTCGCGGGGAAAGCCATCTCCCGAAATGAGCAATACCTGTCTTAGAATATGTCTGGATGTCTGATGGGACCTAATTCAAAAATGAACTCCAAATCCAAACTTCTTAGACTGTATCGACAACTGAACTCAATCAGTATCCTGCGCCATGCCTCCCTTAGTATCCGCTTGGACCTCCTGTCCAAACAACTGCCCCTCGTCAAAGGGAAAACTACAACTCTGACAGTCACTCTGTCATTCAGGTCATCTTGGAAGCCTGGAATGATAACCGTCCCCGGAAAGAGGCTCTCGTTATCATATCCCTAGAACATCCACTTATGTTCTAAAACTGCTTCTGAACGTTTCTCCAGGATAGGATTAATATCAACTTATTGCATCTAGTGCAAAAACAACGTCTGGTATGGTACTTGACATCTCATGATTGACTCAATTGCCTAAGCAAGTGATCTTCCAATCATGCACATCCCTCTCCCCTTTAGTTTGTAAGACACCTTTAGAGAGGGTGGCTCCATCACCTGCAGGTACACTACCGTGCCAGGAGTCGTCATTTCTAAAACACCTGTAGAATGCTGTCTAAGTACCCAAATTGGAGATCTAAAACCATAGATCTAGTAACCAGAACGTCTGATATTATATCTATGTCCTTTGTGGAGAAACCATTGTGTGACAACCAAAGTATAACCGATCGTAGTATAGGAATTTCACTTCCTACTCTGTGCATGTCATCTAAATATCAGGACATCACACCCTACTACCTTCTTAACAGATCCGTCCTCTATTCTGAATGAAGTTAAACCTATGACTGTCACATCAGAAATAGATGATCTATCTCCGCTATATCTGCTTTAGTCCATAGATAGACATAAGCTACGTGTCCACCAATGCTTCCGCTGCTCCCACTGACTACGACAACCCTCTGGCAGAGTCATATACATGTACACTACTAAAGCTATTTCAGAACGACGCTATACTAATCCTCCTGCCGGGTCTCACAGTCTGGAGCAACAGCAATGGCAAGTCTGGGTAAACAAGAACCTCCCTGTCACCGTCCTTGAGGCTACCGGAGTACCTCTCGGGTGCCTGAGGTTACCCACCATATCCGCGGAGTGGCTAATGGAATGTCAAACCAGATTGAATCTTTAGGTTCTTATCAAATTTTCAGTAATCGTTTGCGGTTCTGGAATCACTTCCAGTTCTACCATACTCCCACTACTGTTTTCTGAAAAAAATCCATTTTACTAAAATTGTGGCGAGTCAAGAACAATATTACTATTGATCTTCCAGATAGTAGAAAGTCAACCTTCGTCATAGCCCAGGTCAACCCACAAACAACCATTACAGAAACATTTCTTGAGTTATCCAGAGTCTGGTTTTAAGCATAAGCCGGACAACTCCCCGTACCTTAACAATGTTAATATATGAACTATTCTATATCTAATATAGAAACAGAGGCACTGATTTAATTGGAACCAGATTCAAATCATGCAGCTGTCTCCAGTGCATGTCAACTAAATGGAGAGAGGCCGATCAGCATTACTCAACTTAGGAGTGCATCCAAACATGAGTAACCTGGAAGAGAAACAAGTTCTCATAATCATTACTATCAACTGAATATCATACACAAGTATCTACATCTTCGATCACCTTGAAGAATCATGATACTTGCAACGCCTGGTTCTCTACTTTACTCTTATACCTATAACTTCTCAAAACTTAGACCTTGCATTTCTACGAAACACATGTCTAAGAACTAGAGAAGTCACAAGTAAACAGAATATAGTACGAGTACCAACCCTTCTGTCCTCATGCACACTAGATAACATACAATACTCTGTATAAGTCCTCTGAGTCTAATAACTCATTCCCTGTGTGTCGTAGGTTGAAAACTGTACTTATGGTTAAGAAGAATTACACCGCTGTTTAATGCTCCTTGTTGGGGTAAAAATTTACACCCCAGTTGACCAAGTCAAAATCAAAGTCAACCCCAAGCTAGGTGGGCCCAAGCCCAGGTCAAGCGGGTCCATGCCTAAGTCGAGCCCGCAGCCAGCCTCCCCATGCCAACAACAAAATCATCTAATAAATAATTTTTATGTAATTGTTTATGCATGAATGTAAACAAAATGGGCATAAAGCCAACATTTTGTAAGCCCATGGCTTATGTGCAAAAATGAAATGGCACATGAGCCATGGGATGGCTAAAATGCCATTTTTGTAAAGCCCAAGGGGCTATATGTAAATATGTAAGCCTATATAAGGCAACATGATGATGAATAAAAAAAAGAACACTTTTCATTCCCCCAAAAACTAGGGTTCTTTGTGCCTCCTGCTCCTTCTCCAAGGTTCTAAATCTTCTCATTTCTTTTGAATTAAATCAAGAGTTTTACTCTTTCCTTTCCAAAACTAAGTAGTTTTCCACCACAAAACCCTCAAAGGGGAACTCAGATCTCCCATCAGATCTCAAAAAGAAGAGGTTTTGAGATCTCACATCTCTTGATCTTCAAGATCCGGCCAAACAACAGGAGGAAGAAGAAGAACCCCCCTCCATCAGCTTCAAAACATCCTAGGAGTTTAACTCTATACATATATACATAATAAATATTTCCTTTCTGAAGCATAGCTTCTGTTTCTTAGGCTAAAAGCCTCCTTTTCTCGCCGGCGCTCAAGCGCAGAGCGCCCGCGTGCCGACACGTTGCGAGCTTGCGCTCGAGCGCAAGCGCTCGAGCGCAAGTTGCCCCGGTGTCGACATGTGGCACGCTCCCCCGTGCCGACACATGGCGCGCTTGTGCTCAAGCGCAAGCGCTCGAGTCCCCCCGGTGCCGACACGTGGATCGCTTGCACTCCAGCTCAAGCGCTCGAGCGCAAGTCGCCCTGTGCCGACACGTGGCACGCTTGCGCTCCAGCGCAAGCGCTCGAGCGCAAGTCGCCCCCGTGCCGACACGTGGCGCGCTTGCGCTCAAGCGCCCAGCGCTCAAGCGCAGAGCGCCCACGTGCCGACACGTGGCACTCTAGCGCCTGAGCGCACAGCACCTAGGCGCACAGCGCCCAAGGTGCTGCCCTACGCATCCTTTGGATGTCTTTTCCCCTTTTTTATATATATACATGTATATCTATACATATGTATACATATGTACATACACACATACTCTACGACACTGTCCCTGTTAGAAAAAAATTTCTAACAGGGCGCTGCACAACACCCCGCAAGGGGGCTGCTAGCCCCCTTGACCCCCAGCCCGCTATCCGGGTAGCGGGACCCCCGTAAAAACTCTGCGTGGCTCCCAATATATCCAAAACCGTCCTTTCAAAACACAACACACGTACACTGCACATTGAGTTCGCATGACCAGTTTAACCCGTTAATCGGAGGTTCCCTCGCCCCAAAGGCGAGGGGTAATTAACAGCAGCTTAGTCCGCGGCTGCCGGAGATTCGGATCCCCACAATCATTAAACCCTGGCCTACCCGAGGCAGGGGGAATCTGTAGTACGCCTGACAAGCGCTCGCGTATTCCCATCTCAATGGGGTGACGAAAAACACCCTACAGATTCTGGCACGCCCGGTGGCACTTATCTCTCCTCCCATATTTCGGGTTAAGCATTCATGCGAACTCAATCTATATACATACCTGTATTTATACTAAAATAATGCTCTGTCATGCAGATTTTCAAGCAATCACCTTTTAACGATGTCTTCGATGATGAACTCAGCTCCCGTCTCCTACACAATGAGGATAGACTCTAGGACGGTCCTTCCGGCCAGTCTCGGGCGACAATGGGAGGAGCCGCTGCTACCATTCGGCTCTATCATGTTCATGCCAGTTGGCGCCATCCCAGCTCCTCAAGCCCCGATGGCAGACAAACCGGTCTCGAAAGGCAAAAGGCCAAATGTGGTGGTCGCGAGGGCATCTCAGCCCAAGCGCAAGTCCGTTCCCGAACGACTCTCCATGGCCCCAGCTGGGGGCAGGGCCATCGACACCAACAAAGCTGCAAGGCGTTTCGAGCAAGCTCCAACGGTACCCTCAACAACTGCTCGATCGGGTGCTTTCTCTAAGCTCCCCACCAATGAGAAAGAGACGACTGGATATGAGGTCCACATTGTCTACATGGTGGGCACGCGTAGCAAGAGCAAGAACGGAGCCACTACATCTCAAATCCAATCTGGCTTGAATGTGGTGGCCGCTTCCCAAGAACAGCCACCTCTGCTGGGTGATGAAGACCCTCTCGATGAGGATGATTGGCAGAAAGACCCTTCGGTCCATGAGGAGTCGGGCTCGGAAAGCGAAGAAGAGCCGGCTTTCCGCCCCAGAACCGCGGAGCAAGAGCTGCTTCAAGAGCTCCGAAAGCAGCTCAGAAACAAAGACAAGGAGATGGCCAAACTCTACTCCAAAATCGATGACTTGACGAATGCCGTGATGCAGCTCACGACCCTACTTGTCTCTCAGCCGCCCAATCAAGCGGAGGGCTCTGCTCATGAACCGGGAAGTGGTGTCCCAAACCAGCCGACGCCTATTCCCTCAAATCCAAAAGTGGGCGAACTACATGAAAATCAGTCGCATCCTATCTCGGGAAATGTCTTGGCTACCGATGACAGTAGCCCGCTAACTCAAGATCAAATCATGGATTTAGTTGCCAGCAAAGTCAAAACATTGGTAGCCGAAGCCGAAGCGCAAAAAGATATCAGCAGTAGTGGGAGACCATATCCTGCTCAGTATGATCTGGTGGAATTCCCTAGCGGCTACGTCATCCCCAAATTCGGAAGATTCGACGGGACGGGAAATACGAATCAGCACATCGCCCACTTCAAAGCCTCATGCGGGAACACTGGGGGCAACGATGGACTTCTCCTCCGCCAGTTCGTTAATAGCTTGACCGATGTTGCTTTCGACTGGTATGCGAGCATACCAGATGGCTCCGTCACAACCTTTGTCCAAATGGAGTCTCTGTTTCGGCAGAGGTTCATGAGCGTCAGCGATAAGATTACCATTGCCGAGCTCGTAAGGACCAAGCCCAAGAGCAACGAAAGCAGCACGGATTTTATAACCCGATGGCGTAATCTCTCCGTCAAATGCGATCCGCCGATAGAGCATGATCAATCTGTCAGTCTCCTTGTCGGAAATCTCAATAACTGGATGGCCCCGTTTCTATGTACCGCGGGTCTCAAAACATTCCAAGAGCTGACCAAAAAGGTCCAAACGTTGGAATGCTCAAAGCCCGAGTCCACTTAGGATCTTCAGTTCACAAACAGACCGAAAACTTGGAGGGACGACAACCGAAAAGGCGGAAGTTCTAACATCACCGATTCTCCAAATAAGCAGAGAACGGGCGGGGAAAAAACTGACCAGTCTCGAGAGCCAACTTTGGAGGAAAGAAGAAATAAGGACTACTCATTCCGAAGGGATAAGGTCCACAAAATTTTTAAAGAAGCTCTGAAAAGTGGCCTGCGGCTACCAGAACCGAGAAGGCTAAGTGAAGCGAACATGACTGATCATCCCAACTTTTGCCCATACCACCGAGTGCTGGGGCACACTATTGAAGACTGTTGCATCTTCAAGGATTGGGTCGAGAAACAATACAAGGCGGGAGAAATATCATTGTCCCCTGGCGTGTTAACAAACAATCAAGCTGCGACCGCCAATTTCATACACACGGGGACCGAAGTCCTTCAGGGACCTGATTCTCACAAACACCCGCCTTTCTCTGGGAACAAGCGACCGCCACGTCATTAAACTGGGAACAATCGACCTCTAAGTCGTTAAACTGAGAATGTAAAAATATACATATATATATATATATATATGTAAATAAACAAAAAAAATGTGTAAATAAAAGAAAAATAAAGAAAAGCCGAAATGATGGGGCAACTCGCAATAAAAATCAGCGAGTAAAATAAAGATGAAAATAAAGCCGAAATGATTGGGCAACCGCGAATAAAAGCCGAAAGGATAGGGCAATCGCGACCTTCGCGATAAGAAAAGCTGAAATGATAGAGCAATCGCGGTAAAATAATAAAACAAAAAAACAAAAAAAACAAAAAAAACAAGGGCGGATGATGAGTTGCTCCTGGCATTATTCCAGTGCAGCAATGCAGACGCCAAAAAAAATCCAATTCCCCAAAATTCTTTTGGCCCTACGGTTAGTCCCCAACTTGACTACCGTATACAATCCACGGGTTCAAATAATCCTCAGCATATACATGCCCTACCGCAATCACCAGTTACGCTGCCGGCCTCCGCCTTTGGGATTATGCTCCATTAGGGAGACCCACTCATGTGTCCTGGCACATGTGCTTCAGTGTTAACAACGCTGACGCTGGCCCCAATCCCAAAATTCCAAATCAATCCAATAGACCTCCACGTCTTTAAAACTGGAAACAGATGACCTCTAATTCGTTAAACTGGAAACAGCAGACCTCTAAGTCTTTAAACTGGAAACGGATGACCTCTAAGTCGTTAAACTGAAAACAGCGGACCTCTAAGTCTTTAAACTGGAAACAGATGACCACCAAGTCGTTAAACTGGAAACAGATGACCTCTAAGTCGTTAAACTGGAAACAGTAGACCACCAAGTCTCTAAACTGGAAACATATGACCTCTAAGTCGTTAAACTGGAAACAGCAGACCTCTAAGTCTTTAAACTGGAAACAGATGACCTCTAAGTCGTTAAACTGGAAACAGCGGACCTCTAAGTCTTTAAACTGGAAACAGATGACCTCTAAGTCATTAAACTGGAAATAGCAGACCTCTAAGTCTTTAAACTGGAAACAGATGACCTCTAAGTCGTTAAACTGGAAACAGCGGACCTCTAAGTCTTTAAACTGGAAACAGACGACCACCAAGTCGTTAAACTGGAAACAGATGACCTCTAAGTCGTTAAACTGGAAACAGTAGACCACCAAGTCTCTAAACTGGAAACAGATGACCTCTAAGTCATTAAACTGGAAACAGCGGACCTCTAAGTCTTTAAACTGGAAACAGACGACCACCAAGTCGTTAAACTGGAAACAGATGACCTCTAAGTCGTTAAACTGGAAACAGTAGACCACCAAGTCGTTAAACTGGAAACAGATGACCACCAAGTCGTTAAACTGGAAACAGATGACCTCTATGTCGTTAAACTGGAAACAGATGACCTCTAAGTCGTTAAACTGGAAACAGTCGACCACCAAGTCTCTAAACTGGAAATAGATGACCACCAAGTCGTTAAACTGGAAATAGATGACCTCTATGTCGTTAAACTGGAAACAGATGACCGCTAAGTCGTTAAACTGGAAACAATAGACCTCTAAGTCTTTAAACTGGAAACAGATGACCACTATGTCGTTAAACTGGAAACAGATGACCTCCACGTTTTTAAAACTGGAAACAGATGACCTCTAAGTCTTTAAACTGGAAACAATAGACCTCTAAGTCTTTAAACTGGAAACAGATGACCACCACGTCGTTAAACTGGAAACAGATGACCACCACGTCATTAAACTGGAAACAGATGACCACTACGCCGTTAAACTGGGAACGAGAGAAATCCACTCATATGTCTTCACGATACATGAGGAGAACAAACCTTCGTGGGATCCTTACGACTCATGAAGAAAGAAAAAAACACACTTAGGAGTCCTCACGACTCCTAAGGAGAAAATACACCTGCGAGATCCTTACGACTCGCAGGGAGAAAATGCTTTTATGGGACCCTCTCAGCCCATAAAATTGAAAATCCTTAGGCGATAGGGATCTGAACCTGTCTCCAAAACCACCGCTCCCCAACCCCCAATTGGCGAATGATGAGTCGCTCTTGGTACCATATTCCAGTGCAGCGATGCAGACGCCAACCAAATTCCGAATCCTATACCCCAACGGCGAATGATGAGTCGCTCCTGGTACCACATTCCAGTGCAGCGATGCAGACGCCAACAAAGTCCTCAAATTTTTCCGGCCCTACGGTCTGGATCATACATCCTGCAAAACCGTATACAATCCATGGGCGTAAAACAATCCTGATCTCTCCAAAAAAAAGAAAAAAAAAAGAAAAAAAACGGTATGTCCACAAGCAAAATGGGCACGGATGAAAACCCGAAAGGGCTCCGTGAGTAAAAACAGCAGGACTGCCGGCGAGTTTGTGAAAACCCAAAAGGGCGCAAACTCGTAAAAAAAAGGAAATGAAATGCACTTGCAAAGTCCTCTCGACTTTGTGAGGAGAAAATTCCCGCGTGAGATCCCTACGACTCACAAAGGAGCAACACACTTAGGAGTCCCCACGACTCCTAAGGAGAAAATACACCTACGGGATCCTTACGACCCGTAGGGAGAAAATGCTTTGTGAGACCCTTACGGCTCACAAAATGGAAAAGCCTTAGGTGACAGGGATCCAAACCTGTCTCCTAAGCAACCAAATCCAATTCCTCTCGGGGCACATGATGAGTTGCTCCTGGCATTATTCCAGTGCAGCAATGCAGATGCCAAACAAAAAACCAAATCCAAATCCTCCCGGGGCACATGATGAGTTGCTCCTGGCATTATTCCAGTGCAACAATGCAGATGCCGACAGAAAACCAATTCCCAAATCCTTTCAAAGACAAATGATGATTCACTCTTTGTACCATATTCCAGTGTAGCGATGCTGATGTCGACTCAAATCAAACAAATCAAACCAACCAATTCCAACATCGACCTCTGCGTCAACAAGAGACACTCTGCATCGGGGAAAAGCCCAACACAGACACTCCGCATCAGGGAAACGTCCGACAATGACACTCCGTAACGGGGACACGTCAACAAATGACACTCCGTACCGGGGAAACGTCCAACAGCAGACACTCCGTACCGGGGAAACGTCCAACAGCAGACACTCCGTACCGGGGAAACGTCCAACAGCAGACACTCCGTCTCGGGGAAAAGTCAACCAACGACACTCCATGCCGGGGAAAAGTCGACCAGCGACACTCCGCGCCGGGGAAAAGTCGATCAGCGACACTCCGCGCCGGGGAAAAGTCAATCAGCGACACTCCGTGCCGGGGACACGTCAACAAGCGACACTCCGTCTCGGGGATACATCAACCAGCAGACACTCCGCACCGGGGACACGTCGACCAGCGACACTCCGTCTCGGGGAAACGTCAAGCAGACACTCCGCCTCGGGGATACGTCAACCAGCCGATACTCCGCCTCGGGGAAACGTCAACCAGCAACACTCCGTGCCGGGGGCACGTCAACGAAATCACTCCGGGCTAGGGAAACGTCTACCACGGACACTCTATCTCGGAGATGCGTCAAGCGCCGACCGTCCATGTCGTAAAAAGGGTAGTGCGTCCCAAAAAGTGGGAACCAAAGCAAGTCGCCTCCACGCAAAAGAAGATCCATCAATTTCATGCACACGACCCACATATGCTGTGTGCATTTATTGATGGGGGGCAATATGTTGGGGTAAAAATTTACACCCCGGTTGACCAAGTCAAAATCAAAGTCAACCCCAGGCTAGGTGGGCCCAAGCCCAGGTCAAGCGGGCCCATGCCCAAGTCCAGCCCGCAGCCAGCCTCCCTATGCCAACAACAAAATCATGTAATAAATAATTTTTATGTAATTGTTTATGCATGAATGTAAACAAAATGGGCATAAAGCCAATATTTTGTAAGCCCATGGCTTATGTTCAAAAATGATATGGCACATGAGCTATGGGATGGCTAAAATGCCATTTTTGTAAAGCCCAAGGGGCTATATGTAAATATGTAAGCCTATATAAGGCAACATGATGATGAATAAAAAAAAGAACACTTTTCATTCCCCCAAAAACTAGGGTTCTTTGTGCCAACTGCTCCTTCTCCAAGGTTCTAAACCTTCTCATTTCTTTTGAATTAAATCAAGAGTTTTACTTTTTCCTTTCCAAAACTAAGTAGTTTTCCACCACAAAACCCTCAAAGGGGAACTCAGATCTCCCATCAGATCTCAAAAAGGAGAGGTTTTGAGATCTCACATCTCTTGATCTTCAAGATCCGGCCAAACAACAGGAGAAAGAAGAAGAACCCCCCTCCATCAGCTTCAAAACATCCTAGGAGTTTAACTCTATACATATATACATAATAAATATTTTCTTTCTGAAGCATAGCTTCTGTTTCTTAGGCTAAAAGCCTCCTTTTCTCGCCGGCGCTCAAGCGCAGAGCGCCCGCGTGCCGACACGTGGCGTGCTTACGCTCAAGCGCAAGCGCTCGAGCGCAAGTCGCCCCGGTGTCGACACGTGGCGTGCTTGCGCTCAAGCGCAAGCGCTCAAGCGTAAGTCGCTCCCGTGACGACACGTGGCGCGCTTGTGCTCAAGCGCAAGCGCTCGAGCGCAAGTCCCCCCGGTGCCGACATGTGGCGCGCTTGCGCTCCAGCGCAAGCGCTCGAGCGCAAGTCGCCCCGTGCCGACACGTGGCGCGCTTGCGCTCAAGCGCCCAGCGCTCAAGCGCAGAGCGCCCACGTGCCGACACGTGGCACTCTAGTGCCTGAGCGCACAGCACCTAGGCGCACAGCGCCCAAGGTGCTGCCCTACGCATCCTTTGGATGTCTTTTCCCCTTTTATATATATATACATGTATATCTATACATATGTACATACACACATACTCCACGACACTTTCCCTGTTAGAAAAAAATTTCTAACGGGGCGCTGCCCCACACCCCGCAAGGGGGCTGCTAGCCCCCTTGACCCCCAGCCCGCTATCCGGGTAGCGGGACCCCCGTAAAAACTCTGCGTGGCTCCCAATATATCCAAAACCGCCCTTTCAAAACACAACACACGTACACTGCACATTGAGTTCGCATGACCAGTTTAACCCGTTAATCGGAGGTTCCCTCGCCCCAAAGGCGAGGGGTAATTAACGGCAGCTTAGTCCGCGGCTGCCGGAGATTCGGATCCCCACAATCATTAAACCCCGGCCTACCCGATGCAGGGGGAATCTGTAGTACGCCTGACAACCGCGCGCGTATTCCCATCTCAATGGGGTGACCAAAAACACCCTACACTCCTTACCTAACCATCCACTGATATAGGTAAATGTCATGGACATAATTTCAAAAAGTTATATCTCACTTTATAAAAATAAACGTACAGATATATCAATTTGAAATTGGTGCATAACAACGGATATTCAAAACCAAATATTTGCCGTCTGGCAAACAACCCAGGTGATTTCCTCAAATATCACCAATTACAATGAATCCCGATATAATGAGGATGATCACCCAATTCCCAATAACTTACTCCCACTCATCATCTTTAAAAACATACTGATGTGAGAATCAAACCTGGTAAATACATACCCTAGAGCAATGACTAATTTGGGAAATCAGTTTTCTTTTAACACGACACAGTGAAACTGAAACATGTAAATGTTTTGAAGGGGTATCCGGGTATTCTTAGTAACGCCTCTTCCATTATCAGATTCACAACTGTAACCGTATATTTCTTTGCCATCTCTCCAAATCGCTTTATATTTCTTTAGTCATTACCTTCTATACACCCCTTTAGGCCAAATGGTTTTCTTCCTTCCCTACCATTCGGCACCAGCCTATGGTTTGGAAGAAGACTATCCAATAAGCATAATAGGTGTACTGTCCTAATCCTAGAAGCACTCGCAACGCGAGAGAAGGTAAAGATAAAAAACAACTGAATAAACCTTATTCCTATTTCTCCTGAACCAGAATCCATCCCCGAACTGGAACAAGTTCCTTCGAACTCGTATATAACCATACGATGGAGTATCCAAATAACTGTGGATCTTCGTAGTGAAACGGAGTGTTCTGGAGAAATACAAAGGTGATATCGGATTGGCGAAGAAATACTTGGTTTGGTCGTGAATAGCCATCGCAATTTACTTTGTCTTCTTACTAATCCCTTTATTTGTTTTTACTTAATACCTTCTGTACACCTTTTAGGATAAATGGTTTTCTTCATTCCCCACCGTTTGGCACCTGCCTATGGTTTGGAAGAAGACTATCCAATAAGCATAATAGGTGTACTGTCCTAATCCAAGGAGCACTCGCAACGCGAGAGAAGGTAAAAGGAAAAGACAACTGAATAGTCCTATTCGTTTTCTCCAGAACTAGAAACAATCCTCGAATAAGTTCTTTCGAGTTCGTATATAACCATACGATGGTTTTATCCAATGGAAGTGGACGTTCGTAGTAATACGAGGTGTTCTAGAGAAAAGGGTAAAAGTAGGAGTGGCAATGAAGTATGCAACTCTGACAATCCAAAAGCTAGTGTTTTAAGAAGGTTCGGTTAACTTGGTCACTGAGTCATAGTCTAGGGTCGGGCCATGGTCGCTGCCAAAGAGAGAGAGAGAAAAGAAACACTCTGCGTGCACTCTAACCTAGATCAGAATGGTTACTAATTTATCTAATCAGGAAACCTCCCACTGTATCGTCAAATTCTCCTCCAAACCTGAAAGAAGAATTAGTCGGGATCACCCGAAGAGTAAACCAACTCATCAGTGGGAATCGGGATCCAACTATCATTGCATGATAACGTGATGGAATCCACTCACGTTATCACACTCCAGAAGGTATGCGCATGCCTGGCAAGTTTCAGTTTCTTCAGAAACTCCCGATGTGATTTTTACCCCATGCTCTTATGACCTTGACTTTGGCCAACAAATCATAAGTCACATGTCAAGTTCTACCGGTCATTATCCAGGTTAATTTGAACCCACCCGTACCTATCCTTGACTTTGGCCAACAAAGCAGTACGACTGTCCCAAACCAACGCATCTATCTATGCAACAGAAAAGTAACAAATAGCTACCATACACTATGCCTTGACTTTGGCCAACAAACATAGCATGAATACTAAGTGCAACCCGTCTGGAATGGCGGAGGGATACGAATGGTTTTTGGCGAAAAACCTTTAACATAATGAACTTGATATCGTTGAAGGAACCGGATAGCTTTTTATAAAAATATAGTGGCGAAAACCTTTGCTAAAGAGGTCACTCCCGGTGAAGGGATCTCGGCTCTTTCCCCGTAGAATAAGGTGCAGGATATTCCAACTGAATACCACGATGCAAAGCAAAAGGCAATCGGCTATAGTGAAGTTATTACCCTGACGCATACTTTTGTCCAAGGGGTCACTCCCGGTGAAGGGATCTCGGCCCTTGCCTCATCGACTGAGGTGCTGGATATTCATAACCGAATACCACTGTGCAAAACAAAAGAGAACGTCCTTGCAATAACATCTTTTTTTTGAAAAATGTTCCAACAACATCAAAATAGGTTTGTTTAGCTTGCATTGATCTGAATCAAAGCAGTCCCATCAATTGATCACACCAATAAAGAACGAAAATATGATGTACGTATATGCCATCCGCATTCGCCACTGGGTCCCGTCATCACCCGTTAGGTAACTTAACTAACGACAGAGCGGGGACTGGAGTAGCGCGGGTGTAAAACATATACAACATCTACTAGTATATATATATCAATATATAATATTCACTCAAGGCGTGATAAAATGCAACATCACAGAAATGTAATAAGCAACACAGAACAATATAGATAATCTGGGATCCCCGGGTTTCATAGAGCCGCTACTGAAACCTGACGTTCCCCTGGTCGTGTGGATAGCCTGTGCAATGAAATCCTAGACCCCTACGGGCGCGACAAGTTACCCGCCAAAACCTGAAGCGAGGCAGCCCCTTTCAACAAAGTGAATGGACCACCCAGCACTTCACGGAATCCGGTAAGCTGAGCACCCCTCCTTGGGTCAACCTATACCCCCTACGAGTGCGGCGAATAGCCCGCCAATTCTAGAGTGAAGCCCCCTCCGTCTCAGACGCCATGAGATGCGGGCTCGTTGCCCTCTAGAACCCGGCTTTCCGTGCACCCCACCACGGGGTAATCCTAGTACAGAAAGTAAAATATACAACGGGTACATCGACTTCAGCCCGGTCGTGCCCCAAAAGAATAATATACAAACAGGAAGTGACGGCAGTCCACATGTCGGACGCTCGCCCTGCAATATCAAATGTACAAATACAACCAAACTATACTACCATTGCATCCAGGCTAACCACCATGACAAATCCGCAACATCACAGCACAACACATAACATCAACGTGAATGTCACGTTCGCAAATCCGTCTAAAAGGGCTATAGCAATTAGACAGGATTTACCGCTCCAATGACATTCACAGTCGTAGATATATTGTAAATACTGTGAATATTGAGAACTAACATGTTTAAAATTTTTGATCGACAAAATTTCCCGAAGTGGGCCCGAAGTACAATACCCAGTACTCAGACAAATCTGGGCCCAAACAAAAAATACCAGAAACCACATTTCCAAGTTAGAGACCACCTCAGAAAACTTCATGCACTGTGGCTACAGTACTGCGGCGGATCCGCAGCCAAAACGTGGGTACGGCCGCGGTTTCGCCACGCTACAGTGAAATCAGCTCACCAAATTTTCTCAGTTTTCTTAGAAAAACCTGGCTGATTTTCTGCAATACTCAAAATAATTTTTTGACGACAATAAAAATTCGACAGAAAGTTCATGATTGGAAATGTAGTTTTTGGAAATTTCGTCCGATCGAAATTCTAAACACGTTAGAGCAAGCTAGTAAAGGTTAATGGCGTGGCTCTGATACCATGTAAGACTACAGTAGCGCCTCGGCCGTCTTTCCGAAGCCAAAATGCGGAAACAAAAACATTTTCAAACTTTAAACCGGCGCTATCGTATGCTTAAATCCCGGATCGAACCATTAACCTACAACTAGCAACTAGAGAAAGGGTTGGAAAGCTATACCGATCGATCCGTGTCCTTCGGTCTTTGGCCACCATCCCAAGCTCCTCGCGGCATCTCCGATCTCGATCTCCTCGTCGGAAAGGGCACCACATCATCGATTCTTTTTACGGGCTCCCGCTTCATCCGAATCAACTCGGGCACGAAATGTGCTAGCCGACGTGTCCAAGGTGAAGTAGAGAATGTGTGTGACAACTTTGTCTTTTGCATCCATTGTTTGAATGGAGGTTGAAGGTGATGCCATCCATGGAAATGGTGAGCTAGAGGAAGAAGAAGAAGAAGAAGAGGCTCTCTTTTCTTTTCTTTTCTTTTCTTTTGTTGAATTGATAATGAGAGCAAGAATGAAATAATACAAGAGCAAAACAACACTATCATGGCAGCCCCTGTCTCTCTCTTCTTCACAAATCTATCACATTATATGACATTTGCACAAGAAATGAGACCATGAGTCATCCATGAAGCACATGTCTCATTTAATGCACAGAATGATAATTTCTAGCTCACAATTTCCATTTACAAACATTAATCCAAATGTTTGCAATAATAAAAAGATACGGCAACATCTAAAGTAAACTCGTGACGGATCACAAGGATACCCCTCACCTGTATATACATACCTGCACCCGCATTCCGACTGAATGCGAATGCGATAAGACTAAAGTAATCCAACAAATCTAATACTAGGATCCGGCTTAAACCAAAGCCCACTAGTATGATCCGCCCGATCATGATCTGTGCACTACCATACGTATATGATTAAACCCTGCCATATATCATACGGCCTCTACAACGTTTCGCCCGAAACTTGAGAAACTGTCTGTGGGGGACTCTAAAGACTCGTCAATACTTTGGCTATGGATTTAACCACTAGCACGTTAGAGGTATTAGCCATACGTAGCGGGCTACCAGGTATTGAACTAAAGGGAGGTCGATGAGCGAACTCATCTTGACACCCTACTGAGCCTGTTAGTGATAATTTCCGTACAGTCCGGTCCGTTCGTCTATGAGCATCGCATGGCGGGCCTAGGGGGCTGGTAAAAGTCAGACCCCCAAAAGCGATACAAGTCGTGTCGGAGTGTAGCTCAGAACACCCTGAGATACTACTGGAATATCTACCAGTAAATCTCCTTCCTTGGCCAAGGACTTCGTGTAATGGCTCTCCTAGACACAGCGCGTTCTCACCCCCAATACCGGGAGAGATGAAACCCCTGCCGATCCGCTCACTGGCTCCATGTGGCTCGGGACTGTACCCAACTAAAACCTGTTTGCACGACTCCTTTGAGCCGTGGTAGGGTAGTCATGAAAGCACCGTGGGAACTCACACGAGACAAATGACGATCTTAGGTCGATGAACTAACCTGTACACATGTCACCAGGGAACTACTATCTGACGTCAGGTATAATACCAACTAGCATGTTCCCGACAAATCCTGTCCGGTGTACTCATAACCTAATGAGCACTTGCATACATCTTAGGTGAACCAACTGACACAAATGGCTTGTGAGACCGGCCACCGCCCCTCATCGGGGTCTCGACTGTATACACTAGTCTACTAATGGAGTATCGATGCCCAGTCTCGAAACTCCCACGACTAGGGACCTTTCAAGGATGTGCTTATAGACCCCAGCTCCCACGTATATGATCGCCATCATACTGCTGGCAGTCAAGCAAGAATCCTAAGGGCTCTATCAATGTATAATAGCGACCTATAAGGTCACCTAAAGCAGTACACGATGATAAAGATAAACTAGATAGCATACTATTATCTTGAGTAAGACTGTCCTACCGGTATAGGTCCTCCCTCAATCATTGCAATCACGTGCCTGTGATCCAATAATTGACTCTGAGGGAACTATATCCAACAAAAACTAATTGAATCCTCAGGTTCTATTAAATCTTCAGTAATCGTTTGTGGTTCTGGAATCACTTCCAGTTCTACCATACTCCCACTTCTGTTTTCTGAAAAAATCCATTTTACTAAAACTGTGGCGAGTCAAGAACAATATAAATATTGATCATCCTGATGGTAGAAAGTTAACCCTCGTCAAAACCCGGGATAACCCACAAACAACCATTACTGAAATGTGCCTTGAGTTTATCCGGATTCTGGTTTTAAGCATCAGCCGGACAACTCCCTATACCTTAACATTGTTAAGATATAAATTGATTCTATATAAATCTAATATAGAAACAAAATCACTAATTTAATTTGAACCAGATTCAAAATCATGCAGCTGTCTCCGGTGCATATCAATCAAAGGGAAAGAGGACAATCATCATTACTCATTTAGGAGTGCATTCATATATGAGTAACCCAATAGAGAAGTAAGTTCTTAAAACCATTACTATTAACTGAATACTAAACACAAGTATCTACATTTTCGACTTCCTCGAAGAATCCTGATACTTCCAACAAATGGTTTTTGTACTTTATTCTTATACCTATAACTTCTCAATATCTTGACCTTGCATTTCAACGAAATACATGTCTAGAACTTAGAGAAGTTATGAGTAAACGGAATATAGTACAAGTACCAACCCCCATTGTCCTAATAGACACTGCACAACATACAATACTTTGTATAAGTCTCCTGAGTTCAATAACTCAAACTCTGTGCGTCGTAGGTTGAAAAACTGTACTATGGTTAAGAAGAATTACACCGCTGTTGAATGCACCTTACCTAATCACCAACAGATATAGATAAATGTCACAGACATAATACCAAAAAGATATATCTCACTTTAAAAAAATAAACGTACAGATATATTAGTTTGAAATTGGTGCATAACAACGGATATTCAAATCCATATATTTGCCATCCGGCAAAATCCAGATGATTTCCTCAAATATCACCAATTACAACGAATTTCAATATAATGAGGATCTAATCACCCAATTCCTAATATCTTACTCCCACTCACCATCTGTAATAACATGCAGATGTGAGAAACTGATCTGGTAAATACATACCCTGGAGTTAGATTCCAACTGGGAAAACAATTATCAATTAACATCGCACAGTGAAATTGAAACAAGAAAATGTTTCGAAAGGGGTTTACTGGTATTTCTAGTAACGCCTCTTCCACTATCCTGGTTCACAACAGTAACCATATACTTACCTGCCCTCACTCCAATCTCTTTATTATGTCTTTACTTATTACCTTCTGTACACCTTCTTTAGGCTAACTGGTTTTCTTCTTTCCCTACCTTTCGGCAGCAGCCTAAGGTTTGGAAGAAGACTATCCAATAAGCGTAATAGATGTACTCTCCTAATCTTAGGAGCCCTCGCAATCTGAGAGAAGGTAATGGGAAAAGACATCCGAATAATCCTATCCAATCTCTCCAGAACCAGAATCCATCCTCAAAAAAGTTCCTTCGAGTTCGTATATAACCATACGATGGATTTATCCAATGAAAGTGGATATCCGTAGTGATACGGAGTGTCCTAGAGAAAAGCAAAGTGGATGTAGGAGTGGTAGGGGTATACACGGTTTTTGTCGTGAAAGATGGTGGTCGCAATTTCCTTTGCCATTATTCTAATCCCTTTATATGTCTTTACTTATTACCTTCTGTACACCACACTTAAGCTTAATTGGTTTTCTTCCTTCCCTACCGTTCGGCACCTGCCTATGGTTTGGAAGTAGACTATCCAATAAGCTCAATAGGTGTACCCTCTCCTAATCCTAGGAGCCCTCCCAACCTGAGAGAAGGTAAAGGGAAAGGACAATAGAATAATCCTATTCAATCTCTTCAGAACCAGAATCCATCCTCGAAAAAGTTCCTTCGAGTTCGTATATAACCATACGATGGATTTATCCAATGGAAGTGGATGTTCGTAATAATACGGGGTGTTCTGGAGAAATGCAAAAGGTGATATAGAAATGGCAATGATGTATGCGACACCGTGACATTCCAAAAGCCAAAGTGTTTTAAGAAGGTTCGGTCAACTTGGTTTCATGAGTTTTAGTCAAAGGTCGGGTCATAGTTGCAGCCAGAGAGAGAGAGAAGAAACACTCAGCGTGCACTCTAACCTAGATCAGAATGGTTAATCATTTTATCTAATCTGGATGGCTCCCACTGTTTTCTCGAATTCTCCTCCAAACCTTAAAGGAGAATTAGTCGGAATAACCCGAGGAGTATTCCTACTCATCAGTGGGAATCGGGATCCAACTATCATCGTATGATAACTTGATGGAAGCCACTCAATTTACCACACTCCAGAAGGTATGCGCAAGCCTGGCAAATTTCCTGTATGTTTAAAACTCCCGATATGATTTTTACCCCTAGGACCCAAGTGACATTGACTGAGCCAACATATCAAAGGATCCTAGTCAAGTTCAACCCGTCACTATCTTGATTGCATTAGACCCACCCGTGCGAGTCCTTGACTGAGCCAAAATGACCGTACGACTGTCCTAACCAATCGCATATCCATGCAACAGAAAAGCACTACATAGCTACCGAACACTACGCCTCGGCTAAGCACGACATATGTAGCACGAATACTAAGCAATACAAATCTGAAGTGATGGAGGGCTACGACTGGTTTTTGGCGAAAAACCTTTAACGTAATGAACTTGATATCGTTGAAGGAACCTAAGTGCTTTTATAAATATATAGTGGCGAAAACTTTTGCTAAAGAGGTCACTCCCGGTGAAGGGATCTCAGCTCTTTCCCCGTCGAATGGGGTGCAGGATATCCCAAACTGAATACCATGTTGCAAAGCAAAAGAAAAAGACTATAGTGAAGTTATTACATTGACGCAAACTTTTACCCAAGGGGTCACTCCCGATGAAGGGATCTCGGCCCTTGCCTCGTCGAATGAGGTGCTGGATATTCTAAAATGAATACCACGATGCAAAGCAAAAGTGTACGTCTGTAATGTTAGTTTTTAAAAAACTTGGTTCCAACAACATCATATATAGGTTTGTTTTATCCTTGAATTGATAAGAATCAATGCAGTCCCATCAATTAATCACACTAGAAAAAAATGAAAATAAAATGTACGTATATACCATTCGCATTCGCCACTGGGTCCCGTCATCACCCTTTAGGTTACTTAACTAATGACAGAGCGGGGACTGGGCTAGCGCGGGTGCAAAACATATACAACATCTACTAGTATATATAAATATATATATAACATTCGTCCCAGGCATGATATAAAACAACATCATAGAAACATCACAGAAGCAACACAGAATGGTGGATAATCTGGAGCCCCGGGTTTCACTTGAGCCGCAAGTGAGACCCGACGTTCCCTATCGTGCGGATAGCCTATGCAATGAAACCTAGACCCCTACGAGCGCGGCAAGCTACCCGCCAAAACAAGAAGCGAGGCAGCCCCCTTCAACAAAGTGAATGGGCCACCCGGCACTTCACGGAATCCGGTAACTTGAGCACTCCTCCTGGGTCAACCTATACCCCCTACGAGTGCGGCGAATAACCTGCCAATTCTAGAGTAAGGTCCCCTCCGTCCCAACGCCATGAGATGCGGACCAGTTGCCCTCTAGAACCCGGCTATTCGTGCACTCCACCACGAGGTAATCCTAGTACAGAAAAGGAAATAATATACAAGGGTGACATCGACCTCAGCCCGATCGTGCCCTAAAAGAATAATATACAAACTGGCAGCGATGGCATTCCACATGTCGGACGTTCGCCCCGCAATATCAAATATACAAATGAAATTAAACTGTACTAACATTGCACCATTGCTATCCACCACGACGATTCAACCAACATCACAGCACAACACAGAACATCAACATGAATGTCACGTTCGCAAACCCGTCTAAAAGACATATAGCAGTTAGACGGGTTTACCGATCAAATGACATTCACGGTCGCAGATTATAATGTATGCACTGTCAAACGCACGCTTAAAATATCGATCAACTAAGTTCCAAATTGGCCCCAATAGCAAAACAACACTTCACTGAAATCTGGGCCAAAACAGAATATCACAAAAATCACATTTCCAAGTAAATGAGCTAAAGAAAAAATTTGGACGCCCGTTGCCACTAAACCGCCGCGGAACCGCCGCCAATAGGGGCTAAGTGCGGCGGATCCGCGACACTTTTGGGGAATGACGAGCCAAAATTTTTTGTGTACACATAAAATCGCCTGCACGGATTTTTAAGATGCTGCAAATAATTTTTTGAACACCTTTGAAAAACGACAGCAAACAGAAAAATGAAACTGTGATTTTGGAAATTTCCGTCGATCGATCTTTCAAGCACATTTAAACAAGCTAGTAAGGGGTTTAAAGGGTGACTCTGATACCATGAAGGGTTGCGGCAGCGCCCCGGCCGTCGAAACGCGGCCAAAATGCGGAACAAAAATTTCTGAAACCGGCGCTACCACTACCCGAATCCCGGATCGACCTTAAACTCTAAACTAGCAAATTAAACTAAGAGTTAGAATTGTTATACCGAGTTGATCCGAGTCCTTCGGTCTTCATTCCAAGCTCCTAGCGGTTCCTTGATGTGGTTTGGTCGCCGGTCTTCCTCCATCTCCGATGATCCAACCGAAGGAAACGGCGCAAGCTCCAACCTCGTCGAACGAGGTAACCGACGCTCTAAAATTGCTAGCGATGGAGAGTCGAGGTGTATGGAAGTGTCACTACATTTTTCGCTCTACCCAAGGTGCTCATGGAGCAACCATAGAAGAAGATGAAAGAGGTGAAAGCTTTTTGGCATGAGAAAAATGGTTAAGGGTTTTTGTGAGCATGAGAGAGTGAGCTAATGTAATCAATCATGTAAATGAATCCCCACCCAAAATTGTGGCCGGCCCCCCCTCTCTCATCCTACCAAAAAATATCATTTTTCCAATTAATCAAATAAACAAATCCAACCATACTTTGCACCATGCTTTGATTCATGCCCATTCCTTGTCACCTTTTCCACCTCATCAATAAAACAAATAAATTTCTGTAAATGGAAAATTATATTAATGAGGTGGCATCTTCTAGAAGCTATTCCGTATAAAATACGGAATACTTCCCGGTACATGTATCGAAATACATATACGTGTATTCGTACCAAAATACGAATAGCCAAGAGAGAAAACGAATAGTGAACAATAATACTAGATTACGTATATACAAATACATATATCAATTATTAAATCAAAACCTGATTTAATAATCCGGCTTAATCCTAAGCCGCTAGTATTATCAACCGTCCGATTAAAGTCTGCGTAGCAAGTGCACATATTTAATCGGACACCCGTATGTACCAACATACGACATGTACACCATATGGCCTGAACCGTGAAAACCCTCTGTGTGGGACTCTAAAGACTCGTCAATGCGCTGGCAGTGGGTTTAACCATAAGCACGTCAGCGGCACTAGCTGTACGTAACGGCTACCCATGTATTGAACGAAAGGGAGGCCGACGAGCAAACTCATCCTGAACCCCTACTGAGCCTAACAGTGACAATATCCGTATAGTCCGGTCTGTTCGTCTAAGAGTATTGCATATCGAGTCTAGGGGTTGGATAAAGTCAGACCCCCAACAACGCGATATTTAGTGTCGGTATGAAACCCATCACCACCTGAGAAACTATCGATCCTGGATCGATAATTCTCGTCCACCATGGCCACGGATTTATGGTGATGGCCATCCGTACACAACGCGAGAGATGAATCTCCGACGATCTGATCACTGCCTCCATGTGGCTCGGGACTGTACCCAACTAAAACCTATTTGCACGACCCCTTTAAGCCGTGGTAGGGTAGTAATCAAAGCACAGTGGGAACTCACACGAGACAAATGACGATCTCAGGTCGATAGACTAACCTGTACACATGTCACCTGGGAACTGCTATCTGACAATAGGTTTAATACCAACTAGCAGGTTCCCGGCGAGTCCGTCCAGTGTACTCATAACCCAATGAGAACATGTATACTATCTTAGGTGAACAAACTAACACCAATGGCTTGTGAGACCTGGCCACCGCCCCTCGTCGGGGTTTCGATCAGTATACACTAGTCTACACTGGAGTATCGATGCCCGGTCTCGATGCTCTCACGACTAGGGACATTTAAGGATGTGCTTATAGACCCCAGCTCCCACATATATGATCGCCATCATAATGCTGGCAGTCAAGAAAGAATCCTATAGGCTCTATCAACACGTACATGATGATAAAGACAAACCAGATAGCATACTATCATCTTGAGTAAAACTGTTTTATCGGTATAGGTCCTCACTCAATCATCATAATCACAAGTCCGCGACTATAATAATTGCCTTGAGGGCACTATAGCCAACACCTTCTATGTAAATACATACTTCAGACTCTTGTGGTCAATGTATATAACCACTCTTTCCCCCAAAAGATAGTGGCGCTCATGAACCTTTAGTTGTCTTGATGCAAAAACCACAACCTTTCCATGCTTGTATAGAACACATCCTAATCCTTTACTGGATGCATCACAATGCACAACGAATCCGCCAGATTGATCCGGTATTACAAGAATAGGTGAAGCGGTTAACCTCGACTTGAGTTCTACAAAAGGCTTCTCACATTCTTTTGACCACACGAATGCTTCATCTTTACGTGTAAGCTTGGTCAGGCGTGCTGCGATCTTTGAGAATCCTTTAATGAATTGTCAGTAGTATCCTTCTAAGCCCAAGAAACTTCTTATATCTTTCATCATCTTTGGTGTCGACCACTCACTGACAGCTGGCACTTTAGCTGGATCCACAGAGATTTCTTCGATTGAAACAATATGTCCGAGAAATTCGACTTGATCTAGCCAAAATTCACACTTGCTGTATTTGGCGTAGAGCTGATGTGGTCGTAATGTCTCCAGGACAATCCGTAAGTGCTTGGCGTGTTCTTTCCAATTCTTTGAATACACTGGGATATCGTCAATGAAGATAACAACAAACCAGTCTAAGTACTCTCGGAAAACTTGGTTCATCAGGTTTATAAATATGGCAGGTGTATTGGTAACTCCAAATAGAATTACGAGATATTCATAATGCAATAACGAGTCCTAAACGCCGTCTACGGAATGTCGGACTCTTTGACCTTCACCTGATGGTAACCCGAACGAAGATCTAGCTTTGAAAAGACACAAGATTCACTAAACCAATCGATAAGGTCATCGATGTGCGGTAGTGGATACTTGTTCTTAATTTTCACTTCGTTCAGCGCTCGATAATCCACGCACATCCTGTATGTACCTTCCTTCTTCTTCACCAGTAGCACCGGAGATCCCTAACTTGAAGTACTGGGTCAGATCCATCCTTTCTTCAAGAGTTCATCCAACTAAATGCGGATCTCCTTCAATCTCTCTGGAATTAATCGGTACGGAGCTTTTATTACTGGTTGTGCGTCAGGTTGTAAATCGATGTTGAATTCAAGAGCTCGATCGGGAGGCAAACCTGATATATCTGTTGGCTATAGTGCCCTCAAAGTCAATTATTGGATCCCAGGCACGTGATTGCAATGATTGAGGGAGGACCTATACCGGTAGAACAATCTTACTCGAGATGATAGTATGCTATCTGGATTTTCTTTATCATCATGTACATGCTTCAGGTGATATTACAGATTACTATTACATGTTGATAGAGCCTATAGGATTCTTACTTGACTACCAGCAGTATGATGGCGATCATATACGCGAGAGTTGGGTAGTTTATAAGCACATCCTTAAAGTGTCCTTAGTCATGGGAGTTTCGAGACTGGGCATCGATACTCCATGTGTAGACTAGTGTATACGGATCAAGAACCCGACGAGGGGCGGTGGCTTGTCTCACAAGCCGTTGGTGTCAGTTGGTTCACCTAAGATAGTATACTGGTGCTTGTAGGGTGTTTTTCGTCACCCCATTGAGATGGGAATACGCGCGCGCTTGTCAGGCGTACTACAGATTCCCCCTGCCTAGAGTAGGCTGGGGTTTAATGATTGTGGGGATCTGAATCTCCGGCAGCCGCGGACTAAGCTGCCGTTAATTACCCCTCACCTTTGGGGCGAGGGAACCTCCGATTAACGGGTTAAACTGGTCATGCGAACTCAATGTGCAGTATACGTGTGTTCAATTCTGAAAGGGGGGTTTGGATATATCGGGAGCCACGCAGAGTTTTTACGGGGGTCCCGCTACCCGGATAGCGGGCTGGGGGTCAAGGGGGCTAGCAGCCCCCTTGCGGGGTGCGGGGCAGCGCCCTGTTAGAAATTTTTTTCTAACAGGGACAGTGTCGTGGAGTACGTGTATGTATAAATTTGTATACATATGTATATGTGTATGTATGTACAAAAAAGAGGGGGAAAAGACATCCAAGGGATGCACAGGTGCGCAAGCGTGCGCGCCACGTGTCGGCACGCGGGCGACTTGGCACTTGCGCAGTTGCGCAAGCGCGCGCGCCACGTGTCGGCACGCGGGCGCCTTGCGCAACTGCGCAGTTGCGCAAGCGCGCGCGCCACGTGTCGGCACGCGGGCGACTTGCGCACAAGCGCAGTTGCGCAAGCGCGCGCGCCACGTGTCGGCACGCGGGCGACTTGTGCACTTGCGCAGTTGCGCAAGCGCGCTCGCCACGTGTCGGCACGCGGGCGACTTGCGCACACAACAGGCTTTTAGCCTAAAAAGATTTCTCTGAAGAGAAATCAAAGAGGAGTTAGACTCCTGAGTTTTTTTTTTTTTTTTTTTTTTTTTTTTTTTTGGGTTAATGGAAGGGTTCTTCTTCTTCCTCCTGTTGCTTGCTGGATCTTGAAGATCAAGAGATGTAAAATCTCAAAATCTCTCCTTTTTAAGATCTGATGGCAGATCCAAGTTCCCCTTTGTGGGTTTTGTGGTGGAAAACTATTTAGTTTTGAAAAAGGAAGAGTAAAACTCTTGATTTAATTCAAGAGAAAGAAGAGGGTTTTGGAACCTTGAAGAAGGAAGAAAGAGCTCAGCTCTAATTTTTGTGGAGAGAATGAAAAGTTGTTTTTTTTTTATTCATCATGTTGCCTTTTATAGGCTTACATATTTACATATAGCCCCTTGGGCTTTACAAAAATGGCATTTTAGCCATCCCATGGCTCATGTGCCATTTCATTTTTGCACATAAGCCACGGGCTTACAAAATATTGGCTTTATGCCCATTTTGCATACATTCATGTATAAAAAATTACATAAAAATTATTTATTACATGATTTTTGTTGTTGGCATGGAGGAGGCTGGCCGCGGGCTCGACTTGGGCATGGGCCCGCTTGACCTGGGCTTGGGCCCACCTGGCTTGGGGTTGACCTTGACTTTGACTCGGTCAACGGGGGTGTAAATTTTTACCCCAACAAAGTGCCCCCCATCAATAAATGCACACCGCACATGTGGGTCGTGTGCATGAAATTGATGGATCTTCTTTCACGTGGAGGCGACTTGCTTTGGTTCCCACTTTTTTGGGACGCACTGCCCTTTTTACGACATGGACGGTCGACGCTTGACGCGTCTCCGAGACGGAGTGTCCGTGGTAGACGTTTCCCTGGCCCGGAGCGATCTGGTTCCTGCTTTGTAGGAAGCCTGCACTGCCCTTTTTGCGACATGGACGGTCGACGCTTAACGCGTCTCCGAGACGGAGTGTCCGTGGTAGACGTTTCCCTGGCCCGTAGCGATCTGGTTCCTGCTTTGTAGGAAGCCTGCACTGCCCTTTTTGCGACATGGACGGTCGACGCTTAACGCGTCTCCGAGACGGAGTGTCCGTGGTAGACGTTTCCCTGGCCCGGAGCGATCTGGTTCCTGCTTTGTAGGAAGCCTGCACTGCCCTTTTTGCGACATGGACGGTCGACGCCCTGTTACGAAGCGATTTGGGTTCCCAATTTGCGGGAGCCTGCACTGCCCTTTTTGCGACATAGACGGTCGACGCTCTGATCCGGAGCGATTTGGGTTCCCAATTTGCGGGAGCCTGCACTGCCCTTTTTGCGACATGGACGGTCGACGCTTAACGCGTCTCCGAGACGGAGTGTCCGTGGTAGACGTTTCCCTGGCCCGGAGCGATCTGGTTCCTGCTTTGTAGGAAGCCTGCACTGCCCTTTTTGCGACATGGACGGTCGACGCTTAACGCGTCTCCGAGACGGAGTGTCCGTGGTAGACGTTTCCCTGGCCCGGAGCGATCTGGTTCCTGCTTTGTAGGAAGCCTGCACTGCCCTTTTTGCGACATGGACGGTCGACGCCCTGTTACGAAGCGATTTGGGTTCCCAGTTTGCGGGAGCCTGCACTGCCCTTTTTGCGACATAGACGGTCGACGCTCTGATCCGGAGCGATTTGGGTTCCCAATTTGCGGGAGCCTGCACTGCCCTTTTTGCGACATGGACGGTCGACGCTCTGTTACGAAGCGATTTGGGTTCCCAATTTGCGGGAGCCTGCACTGCCCTTTTTGCGACATGGACGGTCGACGCTCTGTTACGAAGCGATTTGGGTTCCCAATTTGCGGGAGCCTGCACTGCCCTTTTTGCGACATGGACGGTCGATGCTTGATTTGACTTGCTCTGCTTCTTGCAGTGTCAGGGGTAGACTTGACTTTCTCCGCTTCTTGCGGTGTCGAGATTGGATTCTGACTTGCTCCGCTTTCTGCGGTGTCGGAGTGGAAGTTGACTTGTTGATTTTGATTTCGAGGCGGAGCATAATTCCGACGAGGAGGTCGTTATCCCGAGGCAAAGCATGATTTCGACACGGGGTAAATTCTGGGACGAAGCGTGATTCCGCCGCAGAGGTTGTTGGTTTGATTTGATTTGGTGTTGACATCAGCATCGCTACACTGGAATATGGTACCAGGAGCGAATCATCATTTGTCATGAGAGAATTTTGGGATTGGTATTTTTGTCGGCATCTGCATTGCTGCACTGGAATAATGCCAGGAGCAACTCATCATTTGTCCCGGGAGGATTTGAATTTGGTTTTTTTTTGTTTGGCATCTGCATTGCTGCACTAGAATAATGCCAGGAGCAACTCATCATGTGCCCCGAGAGGATTTGGATTTGGTTTGTTTGGCATCTGCATTGCTGCACTGGAATAATGCCAGGAGCAACTCATCATGTGCCCCGAGAGGATTTGGGAATTGGTGGCTTACGAGACAGGTTTAGATCCCTGTCACCTAAGGCTTTTCAATTTTATGGGCCGTGAGGGTCCCATAAAAGCATTTTCTCCCTACGAGTCGAAAGGATCTCGTAGATGTATTTTCTTCTTAGGAGTCGTGGGGACTCCTAAGTGTATTGCTCCTTTGTGAGTCGTAAAGATCTCACGTGGGAATTTTTTCCTCACAAAGTCGAGAGGACTTTGCGAGTGCATTTCATATTTTTTTTTTTTTTTTTTTTTACGAGTTTGCGCCCTTTCGGGTTTTCACAAACTCGCCGGCAGTCCTGCTGTTTTTACTCACGGAGCCCTTTCGGGTTTTCATCCGTGCCCATTTTGCTTGTGGACATACCGTTCTTTTTTTTTTTTTTTTTTTTTCGAGAGAGAGATTGAGATTGTTTTACGCCCGTGGATTGTATACGGTTTTGCAGGATGTATGATCCAGACCGTAGGGCCAAAAACATTTCGGGACTTTGTTGGCGTCTGCATCGCTGTACTGGAATATGGTACCAGGTGCGACTCATCATTCGCCGTTGGGGTATGGGAGTTGGAATTTGGTTGGCGTCTGCATCGCTGCACTGGAATGTAGTACCAGGAGCGACCCATCATTCGCCACTTGGGGATTGGGATTTGGAATTTGGTTGGCGTCTGCATCGCTGCACTGGAATATGGTACCAGGAGCAACTCATCATTCGCCACTTGTGGATCGGGGAGAGATGGCTTAGGAGACAGGTTTAGATCCCTATCGCCTAAGACTTTTCAATTTTATGGGCCGTGAGGGTCCCATAAAGCTATTTTCTCCCTGCGAGTCGTAAGGATCCCGCAGGTGTATGTTCTCCTTAGGAGTCGTGGGGACTCCTAAGTGTGTTTTTCCTTTGTGAGTCGTAAGGATCCCACAAAGGTTTGTTCTCCTCATGTATCGTGAGGACACATGAGTGGATTTCCCTCGTTCCCAGTTTAATGACTTAGAGGTCGACTGTTTCCAGTTTAACGACTTAGAGGTCATCTGTTTCCAGTTTAAAGACGTAGAGGTCATCTGTTTCCAGTTTAACGACGTAGCGGTCATCTGTTTCCAGTTTTAAGACTTAGGGGTCTGCTGTTTCCAGTTTAATGACTTAGAGGTCATCTGTTTCCAGTTTAACGACATAGCGGTCATCTGTTTCCAGTTTAGAGACTTAGAGGTCATCTGTCTCCAGTTTAACGACTTAGAGGTCATCTGTTTCCAGTTTAAAGACTTAGAGGTCATCTGTCTCCAGTTTAACGACTTAGAGGTCATCTGTTTCCAGTTTAAAGACTTAGGGGTCTATTGATGGTGAGCTTGGAATTTTGGGGTAGGGGCCGGCATCAGCGTTGCTAACACTGAAGCAGAGGTGCTCGGAGCAATTCATCGTTTGCCACTCTTGTTGGCGGAGCGATGGCTTAGGAGATGGGTTTAGGTCCCTATCGCCTAAGGCTTTTCAATTTTATGGACCATGAGGATCCCATAAAAGCATTTTCTCCCTGCGAGTCGTGAGGATCCCGCAGGTGTATTTTCTTCTTAGGAGTCATGGGGACTCCTAAGTGTGTTTTTCCTTTGTGAGTCGTAAGGATCCCACAAAGGTTTGTTCTCCTCATGTATCGTGAGGACACATGAGTGGGTCTTCTCAATGGAGCATAATTCTGAGGGCGGAGACCAACCGCTGGACTAGTGATTGCAGTGGGATATGGGGATGATGAGAATTATTTGAGCCCGTGGATTGTATACGGTAGTCAAGTTGGGGACTAAACGTAGGGCCGAAAGAATTTTGGGAAATTGGATTTTTGTTTGGCGTCTGCATTGCTGCACTGGAATAATGCCAGGAGCAACTCATCATCCGCCCTTGTTTTTTTTTTGTTGTTTTTTTTTCTACCGCGATTGCTCTATCATTTCAGCTTTTCTTATCGCGAAGGTCGCGATCGCCCTATCATTTCGGCTATTTATTCGCGGTTGCCCCATCATTTCGGCTTTATTTTCATTTTCATTTTTACTCGCTGATTTTTATTGTGAGTTGCCCCATCATTTCGGCTTTTCTTTATTTTTCTTTTATTTACACATTTTTTTTATTTACATTTTTTTTTTTACATTCCCAGTTTAACGACTTAGAGGTCGATTGTTCCCAGTTTAATGACGTGGTGGTCGATTGTTTCCAGTTTAACGACTTGGAGGTCATCTGTTTCCAGTTTAAAGACTTAGAGGTCATCTGTTTCCCAGTTTAAAGACGTAGAGGTCATCTGTTTCCAGTTTAACGACTTAGAGGTCATCTGTTTCCCGTTTAAAGACGTAGAGGTCATATGTTTCCAGTTTAAAGACTTAGAGGTCATCTGTTTCCCAGTTTAAAGACGTAGAGGTCATCTGTTTCCCAGTTTAAAGACGTAGAGGTCATCTGTTTCCAGTTTAACGACTTGGAGGTCGTCTGTTTCCAGTTTAACGACTTAGAGGTCAGAGAAGATACCTGATCGGGCAGTTGTCGGGGTTGATGGCCTTGCCCCCAGCTGGGGCCAAGGAAAGTCGTTCAAATACCGACTTGCATCGAATATGGCAATTGGAAATTGTTAACCCCTGCAAATAGAAACATTATTTCAGTATAGGTAATCGATATGTATATTGATTGAGTTCGCATGAACATATAACCCGAAATATGGAAGGAGAGATGGTCCCACCGGGCGTGCCAGAATCTGTAGGGTGTTTTTCGTCACCCCATTGAGATGCGAATACGCGCGCGCTTGTCAGGCGTACTACAGATTCCCCCTGCCTAGAGTAGGCTGGGGTTTAATGATTGTGGGGATCCGAATCTCCGGCAGCCGCGGACTAAGCTGCCGTTAATTACCCCTCACCTTTGGGGCGAGGGAACCTCCGATTAACGGGTTAAACTGGTCATGCGAACTCAATGTGCAGTATACGTGTGTTCAATTCTGAAAGGGGGGTTTGGATATATCGGGAGCCACGCAGAGTTTTTACGGGGGTCCCGCTACCCGGATAGCGGGCTGGGGGTCAAGGGGGCTAGCAGCCCCCTTGCGGGGTGCGGGGCAGCGCCCCGTTAGAAATTTTTTTCTAACAGGGACAGTGTCGTGGAGTACGTGTATGTATAAATTTGTATACATATGTATATGTGTATGTATGTACAAAAAAGAGGGGGAAAAGAAATCCAAGGGATGCACAGGTGCGCAAGCGCGCGCGCCACGTGTCGGCACGCGGGCGCCTTGCGCAACTGCGCAGTTGCGCAAGCGCGCGCGCCACGTGTCGGCACGCGGGCGCCTTGCGCAACTGCGCAGTTGCGCAAGCGCGCGCGCCACGTGTCGGCACGCGGGCGACTTGCGCACAAGCGCAGTTGCGCAAGCGCGCGCACCACGTGTCGGCACGCGGGCGCCTTGCGCACTTGCGCAGTTGCGCAAGCGCGCGCGCCACGTGTCGGCACGCGGGCGACTTGCGCAGTTGCGCAAGCGCGCGCGCCACGTGTCGGCACGTGGGCGACTTGCGCACACAACAGGCTTTTAGCCTAAAAAGATTTCTCTGAAGAGAAATCAAAGAGGAGTTAGACTCCTGAGTGTTTTTTTTTTTTTTTTTTTTTTGTTGGGTTAATGGAAGGGTTCTTCTTCTTCCTCCTGTTGCTTGCTGGATCTTGAAGATCAAGAGATGTAAAATCTCAAAATCTCTCCTTTTTAAGATCTGATGGCAGATCCAAGTTCCCCTTTGTGGGTTTTGTGGTGGAAAACTATTTAGTTTTGAAAAAGGAAGAGTAAAACTCTTGATTTAATTCAAGAGAAAGAAGAGGGTTTTGGAACCTTGAAGAAGGAAGAAAGAGCTCAGCTCTAATTTTTGTGGAGAGAATGAAAAGTTGTTTTTTTTTTATTCATCATGTTGCCTTTTATAGGCTTACATATTTACATATAGCCCATTGGGCTTTACAAAAATGGCATTTTAGCCATCCCATGGCTCATGTGCCATTTAATTTTTGCACATAAGCCACGGGCTTACAAAATATTGGCTTTATGCCCATTTTGCATACATTCATGTATAAAAAATTACATAAAAATTATTTAATACATGATTTTTGTTGTTGGCATGGAGGAGGCTGGCCGCGGGCTCGACTTGGGCATGGGCCCGCTTGACCTGGGCTTGGGCCCACCTGGCTTGGGGTTGACCTTGACTTTGACTCGGTCAACGGGGGTGTAAATTTTTACCCCAACAGTGCTCATTGGGTTATGAGTACACCGGGCGGACTCGCAGAGGGACCGCTGGTTGGTATTATACCTATCGTCAGGAGCAGTTCCTAGGTGACATGAATACAGCTTAGTCCGTTGACTTGACACTGCTACTTTGCCTCAAGTGTGTTCCCACTGTTCTTTGATTGGTATCCTACCATGGCTCAAAGGAGTCGTGCAAACAGGTAGTAGTTGGGTGCAGTCTCGAAGCACTTGGAGGCAGTGGCGGTTAGATAGGATTTGTCTCTCCCAGTATTAGGGGTTGATATCGCGCTGTGGTTAGGAGAGCCATTACACATAGTCCTTGGCCAAGGCAAGTGAGATTTACTGGTAGGTATTCCAGTAGTTTCTCAAGGTGTTCTGGGATACACTCCGACATGACTTATACCTCTATTGGGGGTCTAACGTTTACCATCCCTCTAGGCCCGATATGCGATACTCATAGACGAACAGACTGGAGTGTACGGAGATTGTCACATATAGGCTCAGTAGGGTTTCAGGATGAGTTCGATCTTCGGCCTCCCTTTCGCTCAATACCTGGGTAGACGTTACGTACAGCTAGTGCCACTGACGTGCTTGTGGTTAAACCCACTGCCAGTATATTGACGAGTCGTTAGAGTCCCATACAGAGGGTTTCCCAAGTTCGGGCGAAACGTTGTAGAGGCCGTATGGTTTTATGGCAGGGTTCGATCATATACGTGCACTTGTGCACGGATCATGATCGGACGTATCATACTAGTGAGCTTTGGTTTAAGCCGGATCCTAGTATTGGAATATTTTCGTCTCACTGTATTCATATTCAGTCGGAATACGGATGCGGGTATGTATATACGGATGAGGGATTTTCTTGTGATCCGTTACAAGATTACTTTTGAAGTTGCCATTTTTTTCAGTTGATTAAACATTTGGTTTAATGTTTAATTAATGGAAATTTGTGAGCTTTGATTTTTGGCCAAATTCCTTCACTGGGCAATCTATGGGAATGGCAGTGAGAAAATTCGTGGGCTTTTTCATGAGGGAATGGAGGTGGTGAGTCATTGATTGCATTAATTGTTGCCCATAGTTTTATGATGAGGTGTGTGATTTGAAGAGGGATGGGCTGCTGACTTTGTGAGAGTGGGGAGATATTTTTTGTGAGGGAATATGGAAATTGTAGGCTGTTGGTTTTTTAGGTGATGGGGATTAATTTATTAGTGAGTTTTGATTGATACACATCCCCACCAAAAATATCCCCAGTGAACCCTTTTTGAGAATTGGCCGAACCATATTTCAGAGAGCTCAATTTTTCCACCTGACCGAAATGAAATTCTTAGCTCACACTTCTTATCTAAATTGGCAACTTCATTTACCTCCACCCATCTCCTTGGGTTCCTTGAGAAAATGTATTCACACACTATCTCTACTTCATCTTGGGTATCTAGGCTAGCAAACTGGATGCCCGAGTTGCTTCAGTTTGAAGCGGGATCCCGTATAAAGAACCCTCGATGTGGATCTTCTTCGGCAAGGGAGACCGGAGATTGAACTTATCTTGGAGCAGCCGTGAGGAGCTTGGGAAGAGGTTAAAGACCGAAGAACACGGATCGATCAGTATAATATCTGAACTCACTTTACAGTAGTTAGATAGTTAGCAGTTAATGGTTCGATCTGGGTAATTGGTTGCTGTAGTGCCAAGTTTGAAAAGTTTTTGTTCCGCATTTGGCCACGGATTGATGGCCGGGGTGCTGCTGTAATACAACATGGTATCAGAGCCAGTCCATTAACCGTACACTAGTGGTTTAGACAATGTTAAACTATCGAAACCAAAACAAACCCGATACACTGCACTGCTGATTCCAGTCTCTGTTGTTTTTTAAAGTGTCTTCAAAAATTATTCACTACTACAAATAAGGGTTGCCCCTACGGATATATGCGTAGGGGCGAAAAAATACCCCGTAGGTGCAAAGGCCGCAAGTGCAAGTTGAGGCCCTGAACTTGCCCCTACGGGCAAATTCTTGCCCCTACGGATTTCTTTGTAGGTCCTAGTGTCCCTACGGACTAAGCCGTAGGGTAAAAAAATTTATATTATTTACGGATTTTTTAATATATTAAGTGTACCTACGGATATGTCCGTAGGTCCAAGTTATATCCCCTACGGATAACTGCGTAGGTACCTATCCGTAGGTGCAAAATATCAGGATTCCTGATATTTTGCCCCTATGGATATCTCCGTAGGGGAGAGGCAGTAGCCCCTACGGATATGTCCGTAGGGGCACTTCCAACCCCCTGGTATTGAGATCAGGGGGCAAATATTAGTTACTGCTGATATTTTGCCCCTACGGCTATATCCGTAGGAGCAACATGTGTGCCTACGGATTAATCCGTAGGTACATATTGTCTGTATTTTTTTTTTAAAAAGTGATGCCTGATTTTTTCCCGCCCTGTGCACAATAATATATACATCAATCAAATATAAAAATAATCATCACACAACATATATCGCAGTATTCATAATCACATCTCACGCATATAATATACAAAAGAAATCCAAAAACTGAATATGATATAAATATAAACCAATATCGATATCATTTCAAAATGTAGTACAATGTGTATGATATAAATAAATACATGTTTCAAAAAATAAGAACCAAAAAGCTACCCTAGTTCGGTCCAGCTCCACCTCTGAATAACGATAGAATAACGCGCGCCTGCTCCTCGGTCAATAAACTCTGCAATTCGGCGCGAGCGGGAGTCTGAGCGGCCTGTGGAGCTGGCGATGTGGTCTGCGCAGCTGCCGTCGAGGTAGTCGCTTGCGGAGCCGCGGCTGCGGGAGTCTGAGTGGGCGGTGGAGCTACAGGAGCTGTCTGCGGAAGCGCAGCCGATGTAGTGGCTTGCGGAGCCGCAGCCGAAGGAGATGCATGTGGAGGCTCGGCCGATGTACCCTGTCGCGTCTGGACCTAACGTGTGTAATAAGCGTGTAAGAACTGTGTATTATTCGAATTCGTATCATTATTAAGTTATTTCGAAACCCCGTTTGGATATCTAGTTTGTTGTTTATTTTAATTACATCTGTATGTATGATTAATCAAACTTAAGTCTAAAACCAAATAAGCTCAAGCTACGTACTAATTATGGATATGTTGATATCTATATAATATGACATGATATTTTACTATAAAGCAGTATGCATACCAGCATCTCCTTCAACTCCTGAACGGTGGCCCTCAAGCTCTCCAGTTCCTGATGGACACGTCGGTCACCGGAGACGGAGGAAGTAACCGCCGGGGTGGAGTCCAACCTCATATGGGCCCTGCTAGGGCCCAGTCCCCGGCCTCTCTCCCAACCTCCGTGGTGCCCTCCGTGTGCGGCGTCCAGAACTGGGGTCAGCAGCCTCGGATCGCTCTGTCCGATAAAATCGATCCCCGAGGCCTGGGCCTGCTCAACCACCCGCTCCTACACCCACATTAAGCAGTAAAGTATAAGTATAAGATTTAAACTTGAACCTTCCAAAACTAAAATTTCAAATTTGGGTAGAAAAAATATTAACACTTACGCAGTACTCCTGGGTAGCGACGTCGGGATATCGAAACTCGCCCGTGGCGGGATCTGTCGAGGTGCCGTAGACGGCAAGATATGCGGACAGCACACTTGGTGTACCACCTGACGCCACGGTCCGAGATGTCTGCAATATTAGAAAGTAACTCTTAATATTAGAAATATTAGAAAATAACTCTTAATATTGCAGAATATCACAAACGTCGGTCTATTGTAATTTACCGATAACTCCATGGCTCGAGTAATGTTCCTTGAGCCACCTGTGTAAGTGGGGCGACCCCTCTTCGCCGACTTCCTGATCTCTGTATTCTGAGCGGCCTGTTTCTGCACAACGCATTAATATTTAGTTTTCTAATTAAGACACACAAAGAAATAAATTATATCATAAATAATGAATTACATTTAAAATACATACCTGTTTGCGTTGGGAGTCGAAATAAGCGCACAATAGAGGCCATGTCTCTACGTCGACTCTCGCAAACGCCGAAGTAGATAGGAGGGCCGCTCTCTCTGCCTCGGGGGTCACCATCCACAGGGAGTAGCAGTCGGCCTTCAGCTCATTCCTGTTGTATCGGACCTTGGCCTGCATGTTCTTCATCAGGCCATTGTACAGAGCATGAAGGTCGAGCACCCTCCCCGGGTGATCAGGGTCGGCTACAGGGTGAAAATCGTAATCCAACTGAAAATACAAAAAAACATTGTTATTAGATTGCAAGTGTTAATAATAAATATATTGGATAGATCAAATGAAAATATATATTAATACATATCCGAGCCTGATCAAAGAAGTGGGCGAATGAGCGCTCGTGCTGCTCGCCCCACTCAACGTGAAGTGGATTGTTCTTCACGAGCCGGCTCTCGTCCCCCAAATACCAGCCGAACCTCTCAGCATGAGGACCGGTATAGCGATAGTCAAGGGTAAAAAAAAGGGGGAACGCTGCCTCCCCCCTAGCTCTGTCAGGCCTCAGCCTATGGGACTGATTCGGGCCTCGAGTCCCCCTCTGGGGATGGGGAGGCCCTGCGTCTGCACGAAATATCAAGACAATCAATAATAAGACAAAGTTGTGTTAAGAAATCAAGGTTAAATGAAAATTCAAGTGTGATATATACCTCCGGTGACTATCGCACGAGCCTGGGCCCGGGTAGCAGCACGAGCGGGACGATAGTTCCTCCGGTGAGGAACAACCGGGGTCCCGGATGCGGACGCATCCCCTCCAACTAGAAAATAAACATCGACGCTAAATTTCCATGAAGTTCATATTTATTCTATAGAGCATATGTAAAATGAGTAAATATTTTAAATTTATTCATACTAACCTGCAGACGATGCGGAGGGTATGGAAGCGGCAGGAGTGGCCCCTGCGGAAGATGTGGACGCACCACCTATAATTAGACAATTAAAAATAGATTATATAAGTAATTGCAAAAAGAATGTGTAGATCAATAATATAACGTTCTAAATCAATATGCATGCACTATAGGATATATAAACATACCCGCAGGTGCGGTGGTGTCACCACCTACAGCTAGACAATAATAAAAATTGCTAAGTAAGAGCAAAAGGAATGTGTGTATTTATGATATAGCATTCTAAATCAATATACATACACTATATGATATATAAACATACCTGGAGGAGCGGGGGTGGCCTCTGTCCCAGATGTGGACGCATCACCAACAACTAGACAATCAAACATTGACAGTATAAGTAATTTTGACATAAACAGGCATGAATATCTGTAATATTACATTCAAAATGGATATGCGTGCAGTATATCTGGAGGTGTGGCAAAATCCACACGGAAGGAGGCATCCGAAGGGGTCTCCGATCTAGGTGCAAGACCGGCCCTTTGAAGCTCCCTACGGAGCTCTCCGGGCGGCAGAACCGCTCTGCCTCTGCCTCTGCCTCTGCCGCGGCTGGAGCTCCTGCCGCCCCTCGCTGCTCCCGACATCGTCATCAAATCTAGATAAACGGTTCGTGGACGCATTAGAAAATCATTAAAAGTATTGACTATATATGTATAGAGCGTAAAATGTGAAGTAATAATATAACATTACTGATAACCTTTTTCGTTTCGTGGGCGCATCATACATATCTACTTGGATTTCATCGTCGATGTCATTTCTAACCCACGTAACTTCATGATCGGTCGAAGACAACCCGTCCTTCAAAACAGACGGTCGGAGCACTTTAAGCCTTCTCTCTTCTTCATCCTCATCGTTGTCCTCGTATTCTGGGACATCGTAGACATCTCTGGGTTTCCATCGGCATACAACACTCCACCCCGGATGCTTCAAACACTGTGAATAGTATACAAGGAACGCTTGGTTCGGAAAGATAAACGGATCGTCCTGACCGTAAAATCGAAGTGTGTTCACACTGGTCAATCCATATTCATCTTTCCAAGTCCCAAGACTGCTTCTCCACCTGTCCGTATCGGTTCGCGGATCGTACCAAGTACACTGGAATATATAAAAGGGTTCTGATCGTCCGGGATAGTGGATGCCGAGTATACAATTTAAGTACCCATAATAAATCACACCGTCCGATCCTACCGTCGCAATCCCACTATTCTGAGTGGTTCTAGATGTTTCTATGTCCTTAACTTCGAATTTGTATCCAAGGACACCAAATCCTTTGTAATATGCAACCTCCATACTAGGAAATTGAGCTAAACATCTTGAATCACTCTCAAATGATGCAGACAAGTTCGGATCGTGGATCTAACAAAACAAATTTTACGACAAATACATAACGATACAAGTTTAGATTAAAAATGATAGTAATAAAATGTAATTCGAATAACTTACATGCTCTGTGACCCAATCACAAAAATTATCCTGATGGTATTTTTCCAAACGTTCTTCATTCCAATCAGGATGCCCCTCACGTACCTCGTTAAAATGAGTTCTGTTTTCGACAAATAATTGTGACATTAATATTATGTCATTTCATACACACACAAACACAGATATAACAATTAATCCAAAATAACTTACTCTCTAATTTGTTCAAGACATGCGCCATTAATCAAGATAAACCGATATATCTTGTTGATAAACATAGCGTCTACCCTCTTATACTCGGCTTTACCATATGGCCCGTCTTGAATTCTTCGTGGTCGGTTAAGCCTTGTCTCAATGTTCTCGTCCAGATAGCGGGAACAAAATGTGGTTGCTTCATCAAGAAGATAACCTTGCATGATAGAACCCTCTGGTCCATTTTTATTGCGTATATACTTCTTAAGAGTGTAAAGGTACTTAATGAGAATATGTTGAATAAATAAAAACGGGCATACAGGACAACAATAAATTTATAAATTGCGCGAAACGAAAAATTACACGTACCTCTCGACGGGATACATCCATCGATATTGTACTGGTCCGGCTAACTTCGCCTCAGTTGCAAGATGAACCGTCAAGTGTATTATGATATCGAAGAATGACGGTGGGAAAATACGCTCAAACTTGCAAAGTATCAACGCAATAGAATTTTCTAGTTTATCCAGCGTCGCAACATCCAGTGTTTTAGCACACAACTCCCTGAAAAAACAACATAGGTCATTGATTACTAGACCAACCGAGTCGGGGAGAGAAGTCCTGAGGGCTAATGGAAGAAGGTGCTCCACGATAACATGGTGATCATGACTTTTCAGCCCATCGATCTTGCCCTTCACAATTTTTATTTTCTTACTGAATGATCCTGAGAAACCTGTGGGGACTTTCAAATCATGCAACACCTGCAGGAATCTTTTCTTCTCCGGTTGTGACATATGATAAGCGGCATTGGGAAGTACAAACTTGCCCGGTTTACCCGCTACCGGTTTAGGGTGCAGTTCACTTCTTATTCTCCACTCTTGTAGATCCATCCGAGCATTCATGTTGTCTTTCGATTTCCCGTCTTTACACAGAAGCAAGTTAAGTATGTGCTCTGATACTCCCTTCTCTATATGCATGACGTCCAGACAATGACGCACTGAATTTGTAGGCCAGTACGGAAGCTCGAAGAAAATGCTTAACTTGTTCCAATATTGTGGTTTGACCTGTTTCATCGGATCCATCCCGAAGGTCACGTTATTGTAACCATCCCATTTAGCAGTCACGTCCTCTCCGGACAATGGGGATGGAGGTCCAAGAAGCTCCTGATGACCATCAAAGTGAACCGTGTCTAACCTATAGTGGTGGTCTGGAGGCAGAAAACGTCGATGGCCGCAATAACAAACCTTCCTGCTAAAATTCAAAAATTTTGATGTTGTGTGTTCATGGCAATGAGGACATGCTTTGTGACCATGTACGGACCAACCTGATAGCATTCCATATGCAGGAAAGTCATTAATTGTCCATATTAAAGCCGCACGCAGTATGAAGGTTGTATTTGTGTTTAAATCATATGTCTCTACACCATCAATGAACAAAGTTTTCAGCTCCTCGATCAGAGGTCGGAGATAGACGTCGATATTGTTCCCCGATGAGTTTGGTCCGTCGATAAGAAGAGGCATCATAAAGTATGATTGGTCCATAGCCAACCAAGGCAACAGATTATAAATTATTATTACAACGGGCCAAGTACTGTGACTTCCAGCCATATAGTTGAATGGGCAGAAGCCATCGGTAGCCAGTCCGAGCCGGACATTGCGAGGATCGCTACTGAATATTGCATGCCTCCTATCGAAATCCTTCCATGCCGGTGAATCTCTTGGATGGCTCATTTTTCTATTTTCGCTTGGAGGAGCACGGTGATGCCAAATCATTGCCTCGGCTGTTTTCTTGCACCTGAATAGCCTCTGTAGCCTCTGTGTTATGGGAAAGTATCGTGCTATCTTCACAGGTATATCAGGCTTCTTATCAGAATCTTTCGTCTTATACCTGGCCTCTCCGCATGTTGGACACTCTTTCAAATCTGAATTCTCTTTCCGGTACAACACGCAATTTTTAGGACATGCTTGAATCTTCTCGCACTTTAGACCCAAATCAGACATCATCTTCTGGGCTTCGTACCAGCTTTCGGGCACATTATTTCCCGGAGGCATAGAATCTTTCAAGAACGAAAGAAGCATTGTGAATGACTTGTTGCTCCATCCATTTAGGCACTTAATCTGGAAAAGTTGGACGAACCATGAGAGGGTGGAATACTTCGCATTCTCATAAATTGGTTTCCTAGCATCATTCATGAAATTTTCATATTTATCCGCACGCGGTCCTTGACCGGAAGGAATGTCATCTTCGGTACGAATAGATTCACCTAGGGCAGCCTCTACCATATCCTCCATTTCTTCTGATGGAAATAAATTTCCGTCTCCTGCCGTATTACCGAATTCTTCTTCTTCTCCTGCCGCATTATCGTGTTCTCCTTCTTCTTCTACCGCAGTACTGCATTCTTCTCCTTCCCCGTGATATTTCCAAGTTGAATAAAGTCTAGTAAACCGATGTTTTACAATATGAAGCTCTGCCAATTCTACCTTCTGCCAGTACTTATTGCCACATCTATCGCACGGACAGAGAATCTTCTCTATTATGATCTTATTATGTGCGCGTGCAAATTCAAAGAAAGCAGCAACTCCTGCGACAAACTTAGGTTGCATACGTTGTTTCCAATCCACATACATCCAGTCCTTAACTCTGACGTACTCATGGGCCATGTTAGACTGAATAACATATAAATTGTAGGTTATGCTGACTATATTGAGAAATATAAGAACGGGATAGTTACTGACAAAGGAGAAAATCCGTGTATATGCTTTGTGTGTGCGTTTGTCGTTGAAAAGAATAAATTATCGCACGTATGTTAACCGATAGACAGGGACTAAGTGGCGCTTTTAGTTTCATATATGAGTATCGATGGGAATATGAAGGTTTCATATTATCATATATTGGTTTTAACCCGAACATCTCGAATCGCTTTATAATTATGCGTTTGTATGTGTATGTTCCGGCTGTCGGGGGTAGGCTTCTATCCCATTAAGAATGTGTAGAGCGAACGCCCATCACTTGTGCTTTCAACCGTTTTGAGTAAATTTCGGCAGCACCTCCTCGCTGTTCTCCGAATACACTGTAATAGAATAGATAATCATTTCAAAGCTGTGAAACAACGTTGAAATGAACATCTAATCTATCTTTGTACACGGAGAACCAGCGGAAAGGTACCGAAGAAATATCTCGAAACGGATGAAAACACAAGTGAATGAAGGCGTTTGCTTTATACATTCTTAACTTGTCCACACGGGACAAATCTATGGGTTACCATACGATTGAATTTTCTCGTCGCGTAGACTATACGACGGTTGTTAGTATCGAGCTATACTGTCCGATATTTAACAACCTTCGTATAGTTCTAGGTCACGACGAGCATCGCACGTATGTTAACCGATAGACGAGGACTAAGTGGCGCTTTTAGTTTCATATATGAGTATCGATGGGAATATGAAAGTTTCATATTATCATCGAGTATCATATATTGGTTTTAACCCGAACATCTCGAATCGCTCTCTAATTATACGTTTGTTGTGTATTCTTGTTGTATGTGTGTGTTCCGGCTGTCGGGGGTAGGCTTCTATCCCATTAAGAAAGTATAGAGCGAACGCCCATCACTTGTGCTTTCAACCATTTCGAGTACATTTCGGCAGCACCTCTCCGCTGTTCTCCGAGTACACTGTAATAGAATAGATAATCATTTCAAAACTGTGAAACAACGTTGAAATGAACATCTAATCTATCTTTGTACACGGAGAACCAGCGGAAAGGTACCGACGAAATATCTCGAAACGGATGAAAACACAAGTGAATGAAGGCGTTTGCTTTATACATTCTTAACTTGTCCACACGGGACAAATCTATGGGTTACCATACGATTGAATTTTCTTGCCGCGTAGACTATACGGCGGTTGTTAGTATCGAGCTATACTGTCCGATATTTAACAACCTTCGTATAGTTCTAGTTCACGACGAGCATCGCACGTATGTTAACCGATAGACGGGGACTAAGTGGCGCTTTTAGTTTCATATATGAGTATCGATAGGAATATGAGGGTTTCATATTATCATTGAGTATCATATATTGGTTTTTACCCGAACATCTCGAATCGCTCTCTAATTATGCGTTTGCTGTGTATTCTTGTTGTATGTGTGTGTTCCGGCTGTCGGGGGTAGGCTTCTATCCCATTAAGAATGTATAGAGCGAACGCCCATCACTTGTGCTTTCAACCGTTTCGAGTAAATTTCGGCAGCACCTCCCCGCTGTTCTCCGAGTACACTGTAATAGAATAGATAATCATTTCAAAGCTGTAAAACAACGTTGAAATGAACATGTAATCTATATTTGTACACGGAGAACCAGCGGAAAGGTACCGACGAAATATCTCGAAACGAAAGAAAACACAAGTGAATGAAGGCGTTTGCTTTATACATTCTTAACTTGTCCACACGGGACAAATCTATGGGTTACCATACGATTGAATTTTCTCGTCGCGGGGACTATACGACGGTTGTTAGTATCGAGCTATACTGTCCGATATTTAATAACTTTCGTATAGTTCTAGGTCACGACGAGCATCGCACGTATGTTAACCGATAGACGGGGACTAAGTGGCGCTTTTAGTTTCATATATGAGTATCGATGGGAATATGAAGGTTTCATATTATCATCGAGTATCATATATTGGTTTTAACCTGAATATCTCGAGTCGCTCTCTAATTATGCGTTTGTTGTGCATTCGTGTTGTATGTGTAACATGATTTTAAACCATTGAGATCAAGATTGATAGAACTGATCATCCTACAGTGCAATAGCATTCATCAACCAAAAACTATTATTGCAATGGTATTCATATATAACAATCAACAATTAAAACTACAAATGTAGGATACTGATATCATAAAGCGTTATACGCAACATTGATAGAACTGATAAATAAAACAACGAAACACAAACCGTATCAAAATTTAACAACTTTGATTATGTCATATACGCGGGCCGATATTTTCATATTAGCCAATAGGCAAAAATAGATTGCGTTGTGGATATGGCATATTGGCAGATGTTACCTATATGCATACATGCATGTTGTCTCCCCATTTTTTCATAAATCAAACCAACTACATACATCAAACTAGTCCATGCCACCAATCGGAAACTCCACTATGTCTTTGAATTATTATTTTTCCAAATAGCATTGAGCTCCTATTGACATTGTCCCATCCAACAAATTTGTTGTGCTTGCCTCGACCTTCATCTAGCTTTCACATGCCATACACATTAGATGAGTAATATAGTTATAAATTATGGTATTTTGTTGTCATCAATCCACCTAACCCTAACCCCAATCTAGCCCCAGCCCCAGCCCCAGCCCAGCTCAACCCCAACCTAACCCTAACCCCAGCGTGGCCAGCTAAACCCCAACACCAACCCTAAGGCAAACCCTAACCCCAGCCCCAGCCCCAGCAGCAGCCGAACCCCAACCCTAACCCTAACCCCAACCCCAACCCCGACCCCGACCGCGACCCCTGCCGAACCCCAACTCGCGCGCGCAACCCCAGACCCAGCCATGAACCCTAAGCCCAAAATAATCAAAAAATTCTTTAATTTACCTCAAGAGTTACTCACCTGAACGGCGGTGGCGACGACCTGAACGGCGGTGGCGACGAGAACGGCGGTGGCGACGAGGAGAACGACGGTGGCGACGAGGAGAACGGCGTGTCGATTTGGGGATTTTTTTCGCGCGCGATCGAGAGAGAGAAAGAAAGTGAGCGTAGGCGATCGATCTGTGCCTTTATTAAATCGATATTTAGTTGCCCCTACGGATTTACCCGTAGGTCCTTTGTTTGCGGCTCCGTAGGGGCAAACACCAAATTAAGAATTAATATTTTTATTCTTGGACGTCTGGGCCCATAGGGGCAACCTTTTAGCCTACGGATTAATCCGTAGGGCCAAGTTAAATCTGCCCCTACGGATTCCAATATCCGTAGGGGCAACCCCCTATTTTACTAGTGATTTAAACAACTGTAGAAGACTACTGACATGATTATTAGAACACACTGCAAACACGGGCCCCTAATTCAAAATTTGGATCAGCCACATTGGCCAAAAATCCGAGGAGGCCAGCCATTTTGAGGCTACTGGGTTTGGAATTTACAGTGCGGTTTGGTTTTTGGAATCTTGGTTCAGTGGTATTGTTTGTTTAGCCCAGTTTGGATATGGTCTTACCTAGTTGTTTGGTGTTATTCGGAGGTTATTTCGAAGTCGATATTTTCTAACATTGTTTAAAATTTGCAATACTTACATTACTATCTGTGACCGTGAATGTCATTCGAGCGGTAAATATTGTCTAATTGCTATAGCTCATTTAGACGGATTTACGAACGTGGCATTCACATTGATATTCTATGTTGTGCTGTAATGTTGCGGATTTGTCGTGGTGGATAGCTTGGGTGCAATGTACGTACAGTTCAGTTTTATTTGTACATTTGATATCGCGGGGCGAGCGTCCGACATGTGGACTGCCGTCACTGCCTGTTTGTATATTATTGTTTTGGGGCATGACTGGGTTGAGGTCGATGTCACCATTGTATTTCTTTTCTGTACTAGGATTACCCCGTGATGGAGTGCACGGATTGCCAGGTTCTAGAGGGAAACGGGCCCGCATCTCATGGCTTTGAAATGGATGGGGCTTAGGGGGTACAGGTTGACCCAAGGTGGGGTGCTCAAGTTACCGGATTCTGTGAAGTGCTGGGTGGTCCATTCACTTTGTTGAAGGGGCTGCCTCACTTCTGGTTTTGGTGGGTAACTTGCCGCGCTTGTAGAGTTCTAGGTTTTCATTGCACAGGCTATCCACACGACCAGGGGAACGTCGGGTTTTAGTTGTGGCTCAAAGGAAACCCGAGGCTCCCAGACTATCTGTATTGTTCTGTGATGCATATTACTTTTCTGTGATGTTGCATTTATCATGGCTGGAGCGATTATTATATATTGATATATATACTAGTAGATGTTGTTTACGTTTTACACCCGCGCTAGTCCAGTCCCCGCTCTGTCATTAGTTAAGTAACCTAACGGGTGATGACGGTGTTAGTGTATATGCCTTAGAGGCCATTACTGTATCATACTAGCTTGTATATTACTTAATGGAAGCTTGGGATATTCACAGTTGTATTGACAGTCTTGCTCAAAATGGTAATATGCTACTTGGTTTGTCTCTACTTCAATATATGCATGTGTTTCTTTTAGCATATCGCTTATATACATATTAGTAGAGCTCTTAGGATCTTTGCTTGATTACCAGTGTTGTGATGGCAGTCATACTCGCGGGGGCTGGGTAATCCATAAGCATATCCTTATACAGGTCCCTAGTCGTAGGACTATTGAGACAGGGTATCGATACTCCGGAGTAGACTAATGTATGCGCTTCTCATCCCAGCGGGGGAGATGGTCTGTCCCACAGCCGTCAGTACGTCGTACTTGAGATAGTATGCGGATGCTCGTTAGGTTACGAGTACACTGGACATGACTCGTCGGGAACTGTTGGTTGGTATTATACCTATCGTCAGTTATCAGTTCCCAGTTGACATGAGTACAGCTTAATCTGCCGACTTGACACTGTCACTTCGCCTCGAGTGTGTTCCCACTGTACTTAGATTACTACCCTACCACAGCTCCAAGGAGTCATGCAAACAGGTAGTAGTTGGGTGCAGTCCCGAAGCACTTGGAGGTAGTGACGGTTACACAGGATTCGTCTCTCCCGGTATTGGGGGTTGACATCACGCTGTGTCTAGGAGAGCCATAACACTAGTAGTCCCTGGCCAGGGCAAGCGAGATATACTGGTAGGTTTCCAGTGTTATCTTAGGGTGTTCTAGGCTTCACTCCGACACGACTTGTACCGCTATTAGGGGACTGACGTTTACCGCCACCCTAGGCCCGCCATGCGATGTATCAGACGAACAGACCGGACTGTACGGAGATTGTCACATACAGGCTCAGTAGGAGTTCGGATGGGTTTACCTCATCGGCCTTCTTATCGACATCTACCTGGGGACCGTTACGTACAGCTAGTGCCGCTTGCGGTCTGTGGTTAAACCCACTGCCAGCGTAGTGTCGAGTCTTTAGAGTCCCACACAGAGAGTTTCTCTGCACTGAGAGAAACGTGTAGAGGCCGTATGGTTTTACGGCAGGGCTACGATCACTTACGCGCACTTGTGTGCGTATGCTGTTCGGGCAGGCAATACTAGTGGGCTTTGGTTTAAGCCAGATCCTAGTATTGCACGGATGGATTTAATTTGTCTTCTATGCATCTGCATTCTACGAAAAGCGGATGCGGGTGTGTATGCACAATTTTGAGGAGCGATGAAGGAGGAGGTGCCCCATTAGGGTTTTGGCAGTTGGTTACGCCAAAACCGTAATGTGGCACACTCATTAAGGTTTTGACGATTCGTTTGGTCAAAACTATTATGAGCCAGAGACATTGTTTACTAATCTTTTTAGTGATAGATTAGTGATGGCTAATTGCATTGACCATTTGACCACTTAGACCTCTCTTGACCTTGTTGACCCGTTGACCGAGTTGACCGTTGACCTTCAAGAGAGATCTACACTCTTCTTTTCTTTTCTTTTTATTTCTTGTGTTATGATAATGGTCAATTCAATATGCCATCAACTTTATCATGATAGGATTAGTAATGATGATATTGTGCATTATTGCAACCATGGTTCATTTCCCTTGAGTTAATCTTTTCATTATTCTCTTCTTATTCTCTCTCATGAAATGAGAAGAAAAGAAAAGCTCCATGGTTGCTAAGTTTTCTCCTTCATCTTCCTCCTCTTGAAAATTCTTTTGATCTCATGTGTTGAGAGAAAAAGAATCCACATAGACAAACACTTCCATCTTTCTCTTCTACACAACCTAAGGCATTTAGATTAGCAATCTCTTTGCCCTAGTTGCCTTGGCTTGAGGCGGAGCTTAGTGTACAACTCTCGGGTGGATCGTCTTCGACTCAAGAAGGCCGTGGAGTTGCCCAAGGTCCGGATCACCACTTGGAGTTTGGATGGACGAGCGGGACAACGGAATGGAGACCCGAAAGACCGGTTTCGTGAGGTATACTTTCTACAGCATAGTAGTTAAAGCCTCTAGTAGTTTACTAGTTTCTAGTTTAGCCAAGATCCGTGCTTTAAGTCCATGTTGCATTGCGCCAAATCATTGTTTTTCGTCGTTTCCGCCTCCCCGTAAAAACCGGGATGAGCAACGTGGACTTACAGTGGTATCAGAGCCTAGCTAAACATAAACTAGTAAGTTAGCATAGTGTTTAGAACATCGATCGGAAAAAAGTCGCAAAACACGTCCGCAAAACCTCAAGTTTCTATCGATTTTCATACTGCTGAAAATGTGATTTAAAATATATGAAAAATCGTCTCAGGGTTTTGTGAAAAGACTGCAGAAAAACGAACCAGTGATTCGATCAAACGACCGCGGTTCCGCGGCAATGACATGCTCATTGCCGCGGTTCCGCCGCCGTTTTGACTCGGCTTTTCTGCAGTGTTTTAGTTTGGCTGTTTGGGGATTTTTAATACATGATTTTTCTACCCAGATTTTCCAGAGAGCAAATTGAATTTTGGGGTAGTCAAAAATTCGTATTTTGATCGGTATTCCGTACACTTTGGCTAATGGATATTATCTGTGATGTGATATATGTATTGAACGTCTACTAATCGCTATAAATCAATTAGTAGGGGTTATACATATCTGTGATCTGTAATGTTGATGGTTTGTGGATATGAACTCGGTGGATTGTCGCGGATGAATAGCCGGGGTGGTTGTGAGATGAGAGTTTCTTTTTTCTTTCATTCATTATAAAATTTGTAAATTGATGTAATATTATTTGTATGGCCGCACAACCGGGTCGGGGTTGTAGCCGTCATTGTATAATTCTTTTTACTGTTTTTGCTCCTAGGATAGACCCATGGAGGGGGTGCACAAACTACCGGGTATCCCGAAGTGCCGAGTGGCCTACTCACGGTGTTGAGGGAGGTTGCTTCGCTTCGGGTACTTGGCGGGTAGTTTGCCGCACCCGTAGGGGTCTTGGGTGGGGTATTGGCTATTCATCGCGACCGTGTAATCCGCTTTTCGTTGCAGGCTCGAACGAATCACGGATTCCTAGTATATCCAAAGTGTTCATCTGTAATCTGTAATGGCCATCATTGCTATATATCTATATATTATATCTATTTAGGCGTTGCTTATGTTTTTCAGCCGTGCTAGCCCAGCCCCCGCTCTGTCGTTAGTTAAGTAACCTAACGGGTGATGACGGGGCCCCGTGGCGAATGCGAATGGCATAAGCGTACGTCATATTTTGGTTGTTTTCTGCAATGGTAGGATTAAATGATGGGACGCATTAAAAGAACTAATGCAAGAAAATAAACCAAGTAAAAGTCGTTGGAACACTTTCAAAAACTACTCGGTTCTTTTTCAAAAACCAGCTTTTTAAACGCGGAGCTTGAACCACTCCTTTTAAAAGCTATCTCGTTCCATCGATTATATCAAGTTCACTACATTCACAGTTTCGCCAAAACCATCCGTAGCCCTCCGTCGTTTCATATGAATATTCAACAGTATTCAAGCTGTGTTTGTTGGCCTTAGTCAAGGCACAGTGTTTGGTAGCTGGTGGGTATTCATATGTTGCATAGATAGAATGCGTTGGTTTGGGACAGTCGTATTGCTTTGTTGGCCATAGTCAAGGGTATATACGGGTGGGTTCAAATCAACCTGGACAACGACGGGTAGAACTTGACATGTGACTTATGATTTGTTGGCCTTAGTCAAGGTCATAAGAGCCTGGGGCAAAAATCCACATCGGGAGTTTCAAAAGTACTGAAACTTGCTAGCGCTGCATACCATTTGGAGTGTGATGATTCTGGTAGGATTCCTTCAGTTTTATCACGCAATGATATTTGGATCCCGATCCTACTGTGAGTATATGCTACTCCTCGGGAACTTTCTCACTTAACGATCAATGCTATAAACCTAGTAGGTGTCTAGAAAGGTGTTAGCGGGGTTACGCCCACAGGGAAAAGAGGTTACTTAATTAAGGAACTTCATGAAAGCGTTGGAAAACCTCCCTCGAAGTACCGACACTGGCCTGGCTGAACGGTTAAGCAAGTATTATACGGTGAGATTGATCCCGACTAATTCTTCCTTTATGGTTTGAGGAGGGATTCGAGAGACAGTGGGAGCCATCTTGTTTAGATAAATTAAAAACCAATCTAAACTTGCAAGAGCATCATGCTAAGTGTTTTCTTCTCTCTCTCTTAGTTGCAGCGACCCAGTGACCGCATCTAGGTTACATCTAGATAATAAAATGACTGAATCTGACTGTTATGACTGGCAAAGGTCTGTCCAGATGTCCATTGCCCATGACAAGCTGGGACAGCCCTTAACTAATCCAACCCCTGCCGTCTCACGTCCAGCTTCCCCTGTCACAGATATTCATATCCATAGGACATCGGAAAAAGACTGTGCGAAAGCCAAGTGCCTCGTGTTAGCCTCAGTTGATGGTACATACCAGAGGCAGCACGAGAAGATGGACTCGGTTTCTATCTTCCTCCATAACAAGGATTTATATGGAGAGCAATCTCGTATCGCAAGATATGAGAGCTCGAACGAATTGCTTCCAGCGAGGTTGGCTATCGGGTCATCTGTAAGGGGCAACGTCCTTATAGAGACCAGCTCTTTTGAGTTCACGGACCTGAAGACCACGTTGAAGAACGGGTCAGATGCTGACTTAGTTCAACAGTCTCTACCTACTACCCTGAAGGAAACCAGGGAAGTAGAAAGAAACGGAAGGGCAGAAGTTTCGGGAATAGATGTAGTAAAAGAGGGATGTTCCTATTGTTACGGGAATGAACATGGACAGAAGGATTGCAGGGCTAGTATAGCCAGTAGCCAGAATTCGAAGCATGTTGTGGCTTCGGCTTCGGGTGTGTTTGTAATTGAGAACTGTATGTCAGTTAACCCTACTTCCTGGGTATTGGATACCAGATCAGGATCTCATATCTGTAATTCGTTACAGGCTCTGAGAAACTGTAGGGTTATCAAGAAAGGTGATATGACTCTCAGGGTTGCTAACGGTATGAGCATGTATGCTGAATCCGTAGGGGAATATCATCTAGGACTGACAACTGGGCAGATATTGATTTTGCGTGACTGTTTTTATGTACCAGGTGCGACTTGTAATATCATATCTGTATCCTTACTTTCTAAGGAAGGATATGATTTTACTTTTGTAAGCGATGTAGTGAACATCCATCTAAATCAAGTACTGATTGGGTCAGGTACATTGAAAAACGGTATATACGTTTTGAATCAAGCTCAGGTCTTCAGTGTCCAGAACACACTTAAAAGAAAGTCTCCGGAATTAAATCAGGCTTTCTTATGGCATTGTAGACTGGGTCACATTAATGAGACACGGTTAACAAAGTTACATAAAGAAGGATACTTGGATCCATTCGAGTACCAGTCTTATACCACTTGTGAATATTGTCTCATGGGAAAGATGGCAAAGACTCCGTTCACTGGACACGGAGAAAGAGAGAGCGAGCTCTTGGAACTCATACACAGTGATGTGTGTGGTCCATTGTGTACACATGCGCGAAGTGGTTATTCATACTTCATTACTTTCACAGATGATTTCTCTAGGTATAGGCATGTCTTCTTGATGAAGCACAAATCCGAGGCCTTTGAGAAATTTCAGGAATACAAGAATGAAGTTGAAAAACAAACAGGCAAAAGTATCAAGACACTGAGATCTGATCGAGGTGGTGAATACTTGAGTGCCGAGTTTCTGGGCTTCTTAAAAGAGAATGGAATTCTCTCTCAGCTTACTCCTCCATACACACCACAACACAATGGTGTATCGGAAAGGCGGAATCGAACCCTATTGGATATGGTTCGATCCATAATGAGTAAGGCTGAGTCACCGCGATCCTTCTGGAGTTATGCACTAGAAACAGTTGCAAATCTTTTGAACCAAGTTCCTACTAAGTCGGTGCCTACCACACCATATCAGATGTGGAGTGGGAAGAAACCCAGTCTTAAACACTTTAGGACATGGGGATGTCCAGCTTTTGTAAAAAAGCAGCATGCGGACAAGCTCGAGGCACGTTCAGTACAGTGTAAGTTTGTGGGATACCCAAAGAACTCCAAGGGGTATCTTTTCTATTACGCAGAGGAACAAAAGGTCTTTGTTTCTCGTCATGCCCGCTTCTTGGAAACTGAGTTTTTGGAAAATCAGATAAGTGGGAGCGCAATAGAACTGGAAGAAATTCCAGAACCACGAGCTATTACTGAAAGCTTAGTAGAACCAGAAGGTTCGAAAGAACAGGACATTCCTACGCCACTCCGCAGGAGTAGTAGGCAATCTCATCCGCCCGAGAGATACTACGGTTTTCTCATTGATAGGGATAGAGAGGATTGCACCATGGATTATGGTGAGCCGACTAGCTTCCAGCAAGCCATTCAGAGCGGTGACTCGGTAAAATGGCTTGATGCAATGCAGACCGAGATGGAGTCTATGTACACCAACAAAGTTTAGACTTTGGACTTTGCTCCAGAAGGGGTAAAACCCGTAGGATGCAAATGGATCTTCAGAAAGAAGATTGGTGTAGATCGGCAGGTTGAAACCTATAAAGCTAGACTTGTTGCAAAGGGTTTTCGTCAAAGACCTGGTTTGGACTATGACGAGACCATTTCTCCAGTGGCTATGCTGAAATCCATTCGGATCCTTCTTGCCATTGCTGCTTTCCACGATTATGAAATCTGGCAGATGGACGTAAAGACGGCTTTCCTAAATGGATATTTAGAAGAGTGCGTCTATATGGATTAGCCTGAGGGATTCATTTAGAGTGGGAGCAGCGGTAGAGTGTGCAAGTTGCTAAAGTCCATCTATGGACTTAAGCAGGCATCGCGGAGTTGGAACATCTGCTTTGATGATACTGTCAAGGAATTTGACTTTATCAAAAACCCAGATGAACCATGCATTTACAGTAAGATTGTAGGGAGAACTGTGGTATTCCTCGTCTTGTACGTGGATGACATTCTCCTAATAGGAAATGATATTCCTATGTTACAGTCAGTCAAAGGATTTTTGTCGCAGAGGTTCTCCATGAAGGACCTGGGCGATGCCAACTACATTCTGGGGATCCAGATCTATCGTGATAGATCTAAGAGGATGTTGGGACTTTCATAGTCCAGGTACATTGACACCATACTGAAAAGATTCAGTATGGAGGATTCAAAGTGCGGTAATCTACCGGATTGTCACGGAATCACCCTCTCCAAAGAGATGTCTCCCAAGACTGATTTGGAAAGGGATCGCATGTCTATTATACCCTATGCTTCTGTGGTAGGCTCTATAATGTATGCGATGTTATGTACCAGACCAGATGTAGCATACGCATTGAGCGTTGTAAGCCGGTATCAGTCGGACCCAGGGGAGAAACACTGGATAGCGGTAAAGAACATTCTCAAGTACCTGAGAAGGACTAAGGAGATGTTCTTGGTGTATGGCGGAAAAGATCTCCAGATCGAGGCCTTTGCTGACTCCAGCTTCCAGAGTGACAAGGATGACTCCAAGTCCATGTCGGGTTATGTCTTTACCCTCAATGGAGGGGCGGTTTGCTGGAAGAGTTCCAAGCAGGAGACCGTTGCTGACTCAACTATGGAAGCGGAGTACATAGCTGCTTGCGATGCCGCAAAGGAAGCTGTCTGGATGAAGTAGTTCCTCATGGAGCTTCAGGTGGTTCCTACCATTGTTGATCCAATACCGCTGTATTGCGACAACAACGGAGCTATAGCTTTAGCGAAGGAACCCAGGTCCCATCAGAAGTCCAGGCACATTTTGAGGCGATACCACCAGATCAGGGAGATAGTAGATCGCCGGGAGATTGAGGTGAAGAGAGTAAATTCGGAGAATAACACTGCAGATCCACTCACGAAAGCCCTACCCCAGACTCAGTTCGAGCGGCTGATCGAGATGATAGGTCTTCGATACGCCAGTACATGGCCTTAGTGCAAGTGGGAGATTTTTAGTGTATATGCCCTAGAGGCCATTACTGTATCATACTAGCTTGTATATTACTTAATGGAAGCTTGGGATATTCACAGTTGTATTGACAGTCTTGCTCAAAATGGTAGTATGCTACTTGGTTTGTCTCTACTTCAATATGTGCATGTGTTTCTTTTAGCATATCGCTTATATACATATTAGTAGAGCCCTTAGGATCTTTGCTTGATTACCAGCGTTGTGATGGCAGTCATACTCGTGGGGGCTGGGTAATCCATAAGCACATCCTTATACAGGTCCCTAGTTGTAGGACTATCAAGACAGGGCATCGATACTCCGGAGTAGACTAGCGTATGCGCTTCTCATCCCAGCGGGGGAGACAGTCTGTCCCACAGCCGTCAATACGTCGTACTTGAGATAGTATGCGAGTGCTCATTAGGTTACGAGTACACTGGACAGGACTCGTCGGGAACTATTGGTTGGTATTATACCTATCATCGGTTATCAGTTCCCAGGTGACATGAGTACAGCTTAGTCCGCCGACTTGACACTGTCACTTTGCCTCGAGTGTGTTCCCACTGTACTTAGATTACTACCCTACCACGGCTCAAAGGAGTCGTGCAAACAGGTAGTAGTTGGGTGCAGTCCCGAAGCACTTGGAGGCAGTGACGGTTAGACAGGATTTGTCGCTCCCGGTATTGGGTGTTGACATCGCGCTGTGTCTAGGAGAGCCATTACACGAGTAGTCCCTGGCCAGGGCAAGCGAGATATACTGGTAGGTTTCCAGTGTTATCTCAGGGTGTTCTGGGCTTCACTCCGACACGACTTGTACCGCTATTAGGGGACTGACGTTTACCGCCCCCTAGGCCCGCCATGCGATGTATCAGACGAACAGACCGGACTGTACGGAGATTGTCACATACAGGCTCAGTAGGAGTTCGGATGGGTTTACCTCATCGGCCTTATTATCGACATCTATCTGGGGACCGTTACGTACAGCTAGTGCCGCTTGCGGTCTGTGGTTAAACCCACTGCCAGCGTAGTGTCGAGTCTTTAGAGTCCCACACAAAGAGTTTCTCTGCACTGAGCGAAACGTGTAGAGGCCGTATGGTTTTTCGGCAGGGCTACGATCACTTACGCGCACTTGTGTGCGTATGCTGTTCGGGCAGGCAATACTAGTGGGCTTTGGTTTAAGCCAGATCCTAGTATTGCACGGATGGATTTGATTTGTCTTCTGTGCATCCGCATTCTACGGAAAGCGGATGCGGGTGTGTATGCACACTTTTGAGGAGCGATGAAGGAGGAGGTGCCCCATTAGGGTTTTGGCAGTTGGTTCCGCCAAAACCGTAATGTGGCACACTCATTAGGGTTTTGACGATTCGTTTGGTCAAAACCATTATGAGCCTGAGACATTGTTTACTAATCTTTTTAGTGATAGATTAGTGATGGCTAATTGCATTGACCATTTGACCACTTAGACCTCTCTTGACCTTGTTGACCCGTTGACCGAGTTGACCGTTGACCTTCAAGAGAGATCTACACTCTTCTTTTCTTTTCTTTTTATTTCTTGTGTTATGATAATGGTCAATTCAATATGCCATCAACTTTATCATGATAGGATTAGTAATGATGATATTGTGCATTATTGCAACCATGGTTCATTTCCCTTGAGTTAATCCTTTCATTATTCTCTTCTTATTCTCTCTCATGAAATGAGAAGAAAAGAAAAGCTCCATGGTTGCTAAGTTTTCTCCTTCATCTTCCTCCTCTTGAAAATTATTTTGATCTCATGTGTTGAGAGAAAAAGAATCCACATAGACAAACACTTCCATCTTTCTCTTCTACACAACCTAAGGCATTTAGATTAGCAATCTCTTTGCCCTAGTTGCCTTGGCTTGAGGCGGAGCTTAGTGTACAACTCTCGGGTGGATCGTCTTCGACTCAAGAAGGCCGTGGAGGTGCCCAAGGTCCGGATCACCACTTGGAGTTTGGATGGACGAGCGGGACAGCGGAATGGGGACCCGAAGGACCGGTTTCGTGAGGTATACTTTCTACAGCATAGTAGTTAAAGCCTCTAGTAGTTTACTAGTTTCTAGTTTAGCCAAGATCCGTGCTTTAAGACCATGTTGCCTTGCGCCAAATCATTGTTTTTCGTCGTTTCCGCCTCCCCGTAAGAACCGGGATGAGCAACGTGGACTTACAGACGGGACCCAGTGGTGAATGCTGATGGCATATAAGTAAATTATATTTTCGTTCTTTTGTGGTGTGATTAATTGATGGAACCATGTTGATTCAGATCAATGCAAGGAAAACAAACCTATTCGATGTTGCTGGAACAATTTTAAAAAAAAGCTGTTATTACAAGGACGTTCTCTTTTGCTTTGCACAGTGGTATTCGGTTATGAATATCCAGCACCTCATTCGACGAGGCAAGGGTCGAGATCCCTTCATCGGGAGTGACCCCTTGTGCAGTGGTTTGCGCCAGGGTAATAACTATAGGGTTCCTAGGCACTCTTGTAAGGGTTCATAAGGCATCAAACATGTCCGAATAAAATTTTAGACGTGCCGAACAACCCAAAACCGGGATCTTTGCTAGATTATTAGGGTTTAACATGCAAGTAAACATCTTTACTTCTAAGTGTGAGGGATTACAACCTTTGTAGTCCGCTCCTTCGCTTCACAAGCTCCGAGTAGAAGTCCCTTCGCCGCGATCCACGATCTCCCGGACTCAAGAGAGGCTCCACGACTCGAACGATCCATGATAGCTTGTCGTATTCCTTTTCTCCGATGATCTACGTCGAAGTTGCAATAGCTCAAGCTCTCTCACTCTAATGAGGTGAACACCCTAATCTAATGGGCTAGATTAGATGAGGATGATGGAGTAGTATTTATACTTTCTTTTTATATCATTTTCTCATAAGAAATCATCACAAAAGAAATCACAAGTGAGCTCTCTCTAAAACTCAAGAGAGAAGAAGATGAAGAATAATGAGATAATTCCATTGGTGATGAATAGTAGATAAGAATATATGATTTATTATGGAACCATGGTCAAGGATGAGAGGCTTAGCCTATTTTGAGAATAAACTAGAGCTAGGGTTTGGTTAGGTTAAGAATGAGTCATGGATAAGTACCAACCATAATATCTTAACCAAGACAAAATAAAATCCTTCTAGAATGAACAAGAGGGAGCTAACCCTAATCAAACCATAATCTCCTTTTATCATCCCTAAACATGTTTCATAATAAATCATATCATGTCACAATAATATATATCACATATATATTATATATTTGCAACAAAAGAAAATAATACAATTAACATATATCGCATATATATCAATGTATTAATCCGGTGAGAAAATGAAATAATAAAGCGAGCCAATATTAGATAATGTAATACAATATATCATATATATCATTATACATTAAATCATCGAATCAACACTTGATCCGACGATCCGGCTATATCGAATATAACCGACTAATATATCATGTACCGACTCATCGAATCAACACTTGATCCGATGTCCCGGTTCATATCTAAATATCACGAGAATGTAATACGGTATCTCATATCGCATTATCCTCGGTCCTGCACATATCACATATGTACCTCTACTCCATTTTGTCTGAGCCAAGAAACCTCTGTGTAGGACTCTAAAGAATCGTCAATACGCCGGTAGCAGGTGATGATCATATCAAACACCCACAAGCTGCAAGCGGTCAGCTAAACGTAACAGCCACCCAGGTATTGAGCGATCAGAAGATCAACAAGTTAGCCTGTCCTTTCTCTTGTGAATCCAATCAGTAACACTCCCATACAGTCCAGTCTGTTCGTCTGATATGTCGCATATCAAGTCTAGGGGTGGTATACGTCAGACCCCAGTAATCGATAAGTCGTGTCGATGTGAGGCTCATAAAGGTCGAGAAACTACTAGTAACACTTACCAGTATATCTCTATATCAGCCCTGGCCAGGGACTTCCAGTTATAGCCAATCGAACACAGTACAACATCAACTCCCTATACCGGGAGAGACGAATCCCCTCCTATCGCTCATTGCCTCCATGTGATTCGGGACTGTACCCAAAAGCCACCGTTTTGCACGCCCTCTTGGACGTGGTAAGGTGGAAATCAAAACACAGTGGGAATCACACAAGACTCTATGACGATCTCGGGTCTATAGACTACCCTGTACCAGTGTCACCGGAGAACTGCCATCTGACGTGTGGTATATCACCATCTGGGAGTTCTCGGCGAGTCCGTCCAGTGTACCCAGTCTCCACTGAGCACCCGTACACCATCTCTGTTGTCAAACACCGATGGATATGGGATCATCCATCGCCCATCATATGGGTCAAGATGCGTATACGCTAGTCTACTCTGGTGTATCGATGCCATGTCTCGATACACCCTCGACTAGAAACATTTATAGGATGTACTCATCGACTACCGTGGCCCCACTAGTATGATCTCATCATAATCCCAGTAGTCGAGTACAGATCCTAAGGGCTTTATCAACATGTGAGAGAAAGACCGTAAAACAATACAAGTCAACATGTTAAGATAAAGTGAAACCAAATAGCATACTATCATGACGAGCAAGAAAGTCCTCTCTGCATATATCCAAGCATCCATCATAATATATATCATATGTACAACAATGGCCTCTAGGGCATATACATAACTAACAATCTCCCACTTGCACTAAGGCCAGCTGCTGTAGTATCTCATACCTAGCATCCCGAATAATCTCTCAAACTGTATATGGGGAATGGCCTTCGTGAGTGGATCCACAGTGTTGTCCTTCGTAACTACTCTCCTGACCTCGATCTCCCGGCGATCAACTATCTCCCTGATCAGGTGATACCGCCTCAGAATATGTCTGGACTTCTGATGGGATCTGGGTTCCTTGGCCAAAGCCACTGCTCCATTGTTATCGCAATACAGAGGTATTGGATGTTCAATGGATGGAACCACACCAAGTTCAGTGATGAACTTCTTCATCCAGACAGCCTCTTTGGCAGCATCGTTGGCAGCGATGTATTCAGCCTCCATCGTCGAGTCTGCAACGGTATCCTATTTGGAACTCTTCCAACATACCGCCCCTCCATTGAGGGTAAAGAAAAATCCCAAGTGCGACTTAGAGTCGTCCTTATCACTTTGGAAGCTGGAATCGGTAAAGGACTCCACCCGGAGTTCTCCGTTACCATACACCAAGAACATGTCTCTAGTCCTTCGCAAGTACTTAAGAATGTTCTTCACAGCTGTCCAGTGACTCTCTCCAGGATCTGCTTGATACCGACTCACTACACTTAGTGAGTATGCAACATCGGGTCTGGTACACAGCATCGCATACATGATAGAGCCTACTGCCAAAGCATAGGGTATCCCTTGCATGCGAGCTCTCTCCAAATCAGTCTTGGGAGACATCTCTTTGGAGAGTGTGAGTCCAGAGATCGTGGGTTGGTTCCCACGCTTGGATTCTTCCATACTAAACCTCTTTAGTATGGTGTCAATATACCTGGATTGGGACAATCCCAGTATCCGTTTGGATCTATCTCTATAGATCCTAATCCCCAATATGCAGGAGGCATCACCTAGATCTTTCATTGAGAATCTTTGTGATAAGAAGAGCTTGACTGATTGCAGCATAGGAATATCATTTCCTATCAAGAGTATGTCATCCACGTACAATACGAGGAAGACAACCTTACTCTCTGCCACCTTCTTATAGATACAAGGTTCATCTATATTTTTGATGAAGTCAAACTCTTTGACTACAACATCAAAACAGATGTTCCAACTCCGCGATGCTTGCTTTAACCCATAAATGGATTTAAGCAGTTTGCACACCTTTCTGCTGCTCCAACTATCTATGAAGCCCTCTGGCTGAGTCATGTACACGCACTCTTCTAAATCACCAATTAGAAAGACGGTCTTAACATCCATTTGCCAGATGTCGTAGTCATGGTATGCAGTAATGGCAAGTAAGATCCGGATGGACTTAAGCATAGCCACTGGAGAAAAGGTTCGTCATAATCCACACCTGGTCGTTGACGAAAACCCTTTGCTACAAGTCTAGCTTTGAAAGTCTCAACTTTTCCATCTACACCAAATTTCTTTTTAAAAATCCACTTGCTCCCAATGGGTTTTACCCCTTCAGGAGCATTTTCCAAAGTCCATACTTTATTGGTGTACATAGATTCCATATCGCATTGCATCCAGCCATTTTACAGAGTCACCACTCATGATGGCCTGCTCGAAACTAGTTGGGTCATCATCTTCCATGATGCAATCCTCGCTTCCTCCATCAATTAGAAAACAGTAGTATCTCTCAGATGGACGAGAAACCCTACTAGATCGGCGGAGAGGCTGGGGTTCGTCGGGTACTACTGAATCCTCTGGTTCTACTAAATCTTCAGTTGCAGTTTGTGTTTCTGGAATATCTTCCAGCTCTACCTCTTTGCCACTAATTTCTTTTGCAAGAAATTCCTTTTCCAAAAAGGTGGCATATTGAGAAACAAACACTTTTTGTTCTTCAGCGTGGTAGAAAAAATATCCTTGAGAATTCTTAGGATATCCCACAAACTTGCAAAGAACTGACCATGCCTCGAGTTTGTCTGGATTTTGCCTTTTGACATAGGACGGACAACCCCATATCTTAACTCGTTTAAAATATGGTCTCTTCCCACTCCATATCTCATATGGTGTGGTAGGTACAGATTTAGACGGAACTTGATTCAATAGGTATGCTGCTGTCTCAAGCGATAACCCCAGAAAAAAATAGGCAACTCAGCCTCGCTCATCATAGAGCGCACCATATCTAATAGGGTGCGATTCCTCCGTTCCGATACACCGTTGTGCTGTGGTGTATAAGGAGGAGTAAGCTGAAAGAGAATCCCATTCTCTTTTAGATAATCTAGGAACTCATTGCTTAAGTATTCACCTCCTCGATCAGATCGAAAAATCTTAATACTTTTGCCCGTTTGATTCTCCACTTCGTGCTTATATTCTCGGAATTTCTCAAAAGCTTCAGACTTGTGTTTCATCAGGAACACATGTCCGAATCTAGAGAGATCGTCAGTGAATGTAATGAAGTAAGAAGAACCGTTCCTGGCATGCGTAGACATGGGACCGCATACATCACTATGTACCAGTCCTAAGAGTTCCGTAACTCTTTCTCCGTGTCCACTAAACGGAGCTTTGGTCATTTTTCCTTTGAGACATGAATGGCAAGTATCATAAGATGATAATTCGAATGGATTCAAATATCCATCCTTATGCAACTTAGCCAGTCGTGTCGCATTGATATGACCAAGTCTACAATGCCACATGAAGTATTCGTTCATTTCTGAACTCTTCCTCTTGTGTGTGTTTTGTATATTGAGGACTGTATTCTGATTTAGAATGAATATGCATTATGTAACGAGCCTGATGCAATCAACTTTTGATCTAGGAATATGTTCATAACATTATCCTTTACTACAAAATTATATTCTTCTTTACTTAATAAAGAAACTGATATAATGTTGCACATCATGTTCGGTATATAATAGCACTCATTTAGAATCAGTGTATTACGACTTGGCAATACTAGGTGATATTCGCCAACTGCTTTGGCTGCAATACTTGCACCGTTCCTTACTTGAACGGAATGATCACCTTTTCCCAGTTCTCTACCTTTACGTAGCCCATGTAACAATTTACATATGTGGGATCCTGATTCGGTATCTAATACCCAGGACATAGGGTGAATTGAGAAACAGTTCTCAATAACTAACACACCTGAAGAAGATGCATCAACATGCATGTTCTTTTGGGCGGCTTGAGAATCCAGATATTCTCCTGTTTCCTGTTCAGTCCTATAACTCTTATAAGAAAGAACGGGTCCAACGTTCCCCTGCTCAGTATAATAAGCGGGTTCAGTCAATACATCCATATTATTATCTTGATTATGGCCTGACATGGTCGCTACCTGGAGAGAGAGAGAAGAAAACACTTTAGCGTATGCTCTTGCAAGATTAGATTGGTTATTATCTTATCTAATCAGGATGTCTCCCACTGTTTTTATCAAATCTTCCTTCAAACCCTAAAAGGTAAGATTAGCCAGGATTAATTACACCTTACAATTTCGTTAATCTTTCAGCCAGATCAGTGTCGGTACTTGAGGGAGGTTCCCCGTGCTTTCGCACGGACCTAATTAAAGTAAACCTCGTTTTCCCAGAGGCGTAACCCCGTTAAAACTTTTCTAGACACCTACTTGATCGGCTAATTGTCCTGTGTAAAACTCTCCCAGGAGTAACTCTTACTCGCAGTGGGTATCGGGATCCAACTATCTCGGTATGCAATCTCATTGCAAATTTCAACACTTGAAATTCCCGATAATATTTTGCCCCTAGCAATTTATGACCTTAACATAGTCAGCAAATCATAATTGCTAGCCAAGTTCAACCCGTCATTTCCCGATTGAATTAAACCCACCTGCACGACCCTTAACATTGTCAACAAAGTCGTACAACTACCCTAATCCAATCACATCTCATGTTTTAGCAGATAAGTACTAATTAGCTACCGCACACTACGCCTTAACATAGTCAACAAACGTAGCACGAATACTAACTAGTCTTTATTTGAAATGACGGAGGGCTACGCAGGTTTTTCAGAAAACCATGAGCGTAATGAACTTGATATCGTCGTAGAATCATGTGAAATTTTGAAATGGAGTGTTTTTTAGGCTTTCATTAGTTTTGCTAAAGAGGTCACTCCCGGTGAAGGGATCTCGGCTCTTTCCTCATCGAATAAGGTGCATGACATATCATATATATCACTGTGCAAAGCAAAACTCTAAAACCAATCAAAAGACAAACCGAGTTTTGTAGCATCTGCCAGTTTCGCTAAAGAGGTCACTTCTGGTGAAAGGATCTCAGCTCTTTCCTCATCGAATAAGGTGCAGGGTATATCATATATACCGCTATGCAAAGCAAAACTGTAGCTACCCTTTTTATAAAGTTTTGATTCTACAACATCTTTTAGGTTTCTTTGCTTTTTATTAATCTCATTAATAAAAAATCCCATCAGCTTATGCTTCCTATGCATCACAGAAGAAACGAAAGCAGTAATATTTATATATCAGCATATATATATATATATACTATAAGCATTCGTCTTAGGCAGTAATATGATCTCATCACAGAACATTGCAGCAGAAGAACATATATGAAATATTGGATATACTAGGACTTCTGTGTTTTCAATACGAGCCTGTAGAAAACACGGATTCCACGGTCGCGATGAATAGCCAAACCCACATCCCTAGACCCCTACGAGAGCGGCAAGTAACATTGCCAATTCTAGGGTTAGGAGACCCGGTCTCGACACCTCGAGATGGCTTCCCACTGGACCCTAGAACCCGGTTACTTGTGCTCCCCTCCTTGGGTCTACCTAATGCGGAAAAGTAAATAATATACAATGGTGACATCAACCTCATCCCGGAAGTGCCCCAATAAAAGAATATTGCATACAAATGAATTTTACATGAATGAAAATAAAAACCCTCATCTCACATAAAACCCCCGGCTATTAAGAACACGACGATCCAATATAACATATCACAGCAACACATAATATCACATATCATCAACGTACGTAAGTATGCATACACCGATCGTCGTTGTCGTATAGCAACGAAAACCGGCAATACAACTACATACTACACTGACGGTCACAGAAAAGAAATTGTAAAATTACAATATTTGGAATCCACAATCACTTTAGAAATCGTAAATCCGAAATATCACATACTTCGCATTCCATGCCTAACTCTATGAATTCCACATATTGTGTTACATTCCAGATAAATAGACAGTATTTGTTAGTGTATATGCCCTAGAGGCCATTACTGTATCATACTAGTATGTATATTACTTGATGGAAGCTTGGGATATTCACAGTTGTACATACAATCTTGCTCGAAATAGTAGTATGCTACTTGGTTTGTCTCTGCTTTAATGTGTACATGTGTTTCTTTATTATATCACCTATAAGCATTAGTAGAGCCCTTAGGATCTTTGCTTGATTACCGGCGTTGTGATGGCGATCACACTCGTGGGGGCTGGGTAATCCACAAGAACATCCTTATACACGTCCCTAGTCGTGGGATTATCGAGACAGGGCATCGATACTCCGGAGTAGACTAGCGTATGCGCTTCTCATCCCAGCACGGGAGACGGTCTGTCCCACAGCCATCAGTATGTCGTACTTGAGATAGTATGCGGGTGCTCGTTAGGTTACGAGTACACTGGACAGGACTCATCGGGAACTGATGGTTGGTATTATACCTATCGTCAGTTATCAGTTCCCAGGTGACATGAATACAGCTTAGTCCGCTGACTTGAAACTGTCACTTCGCCTTGAGTGTGTTCCCACTGTTCTTTGATTACTACCCTACCATGGCTCTACTGAGTCGTGCAAACAGGTAGTAGTTAGGTGCAGTCCCGAAGCACTTGGAGGCAGTGACTGTTAGACAGGATTCGTCTCTCCCGGTATTGGGAGTTGACATCGCGCTGTGTCTAGGAGAGCCATTACACATGTAGTCCCTGGCCAGGGCAAGCGAGACATACTGGTAGGTTTCCAGTGATGTCTCAGGGTGTTCTGGGCTACACTCCGACACGACTTGTACCGCTATTAGGGGACTGACGTTTACCGCCCCCTAGGCCCGCCATGCGATGTATCAGACGAACAGACCGGACTGTACGGAGATTGTCACATACAGGCTCAGTAGGAGTTCGGATGGGTTTACCTCATCGGCCTTCTTATCGACATCTACCTGGGGACCGTTACGTACAGCTAGTGCCGCTTGCGGTCTGTGGTTAAACCCACTGCCAGCGTAGTGTCGAGTCTTTAGAGTCCCACACAGAGAGTTTCCCTGCATTGAGCGAAACGTGTAGAGGCCGTATGGTTTTACGGTGGGGCTACGATCACTTACGTGCACTTGTGTGCGTATGCTGTTCGAGCAGGCAATACTAGTGGGCTTTGGTTTAAGCCAGATCCTAGTATTGCACGGATGGATTTGTTTTGTCTTCTGTGCATTCGCATTCTACGGAATGCGGATGCGGGTGTGTATGCACAGTTTTGAGGAGCGATGAAGGAGGAGGTGCCCCATTAGGGTTTTGGCAGTTGGTTCGGCCAAAACCGTAATGTGGCAAACTCATTAGGGTTTTGACAGTTCGTTTGGTCAAAACCGTTATGAGCCGGAGATATTGTTTACTAATCCTTTTAGTGATAAATTTGTGATGGCTAATTGCATTGGCCATTTGACCACTTGGATCTCTTTTGACTTTGTTGACCCGTTGACCGTGTTGACCGTTGACCTTCAAGAGAGATCCACACTCTTCTTTCATTTTCTTTTTATTTCTTGTGTTATGATAATGGTCAATTCAATGTGCCATCAACTTCTATCATGATAGGATTAGTAATGATGATTTGGTGTATTATTGGAACCATGGTTCATTTCTTTTGGCTTAATCTTTTCATTATTCTCTTCTCATTCTCTCTCTTGAAGTGAGAAGAAAAAGAATAGCTCCATGGTTGCTAAGTTTCTCCTTCTTCCTCCTCTTGATCTCATCTTTTGATCTCATGTGTTGAGAGAAAATGATCCCACAAAGACAAACACATCCATACATCTCCTCTACACATCCTAGGGCTTCTTGACTAGCAATCACTTTGCCCTAGTTGCCTCGGCTTGAGGTGGAGCTCGGTGTACATCTCTCGGGTGGATCGTCTTCGACTCAAGGAGGCCGTGGAGGTGACCAAAGTCCGGATCAACCCTCGGAGCAAGCAAGGAGAAGAACAACAAGAAGAGAAGGAGTTCAAGTTGTGGTATAACTCCTAACCGAGTAGATAAATCTCTAGTTAGGATGCTAGTGTGTTGTTTAGCAAAGATCCAGCTTTTACGGTCCATGTTACCAAGTCTAGAAAAATTTTTGTTTTACCGTTTCCGCAACCCCGAAAGTACCGGGAGAGGTAACGTGGACCTAACAGTGGTATCAAAGCCTAACTAAACACACCCTAGCATGTTAGCAAAGTATTTAGAATTTCGACCGGACGAAAAACCGTAAAACACCCCGGAAATTTCAAGTTTCTGCCGATTTTCAGATCTGTTCCAAAATTAATAAATCATACACTAAAAATCGGCTCAGGCTTTTTATAGAATACTGAAGAAAATTGATCACCCAACTCGTTTAAAGCGCCGCGTTTCCGCGGCATAAGCTTGCTTATGCCGCGGAACCGCGGCCGAGTTAACTCGGTTGGGGATCCTGTTTGCTGCAGTATTCTTATATGGGTATTTTGGGATTTTTGAAATATGATTTTTCTGCCCAGATTTTCCAGAAAGAAAAATTTGTTTTTGGGGCTTAAAAATCCGTATTTTTTGGTCGATGTTCTGTAGACTTTGGCTAATGGTTATATCTGTAATGTTATATGTGTATTGAACGTCTACTAATCGCTATATGTCGATTAGTGGGGGTTATACATATCTGTGATCTATAATGCTGATGGTTTCTGTATATGAACTCGTTGGATTGTCGCGGATGAATAGCCGGGGTGGATGTGAGATGAGAGTTTCTTTTTCTTTCATTCATGTAATAAATTTGTAAATTGATGTAATATTATTTGTATGGCCGCGCAACCGGGTCGGGGTTGTAGCCGTCATTATATAATTCTTTTTACTGTTTTTGCTCCTAGGATAAACCCATGGAGGGGGTGCACAAACTACCGGGTATCTCGAAGTGCCGAGTGGCCTACTCACGGTGTTGAGGGAGGTTGCTTCGCTTCGGGCACTTGGCGGGTGGTTTGCCGCACCCGTAGGGGTCTTGGGTGGGGTATTGGCTATTCATCGCGACCGTGTAATCCGCTTTTCGTTGCAGGCTCGAACGAATTGCGGGTTCCTAGTATATCCAAAGTGTTCATCTGTGATCTGGATTGGCTATCATTGCTATATATCTATATATAATAACTATTTAGGCGTTGATTATGTTTTTCAGCCGCGCTAGCCCAGCCCCCGCTCTATTGTTAGTTAAGTAACCTAACGGGTGATGACGGGGCCCCGTGGCGAATGCGAATGGCATAAGCGTACGTCATATTTTGGTTGTTTTCTGCAATGGTAGGATTTAAATGATGGGATGCATTAAAAGAACTAATGCAAGAAAATAAACCTAAAAGACGTTGTTGGAACAATTTTTCAAAAAAAGCTGTTATTGCAAGGACGTTCACTTTTGTTTTGCATCGAGGTATTCGGTTATGAATGCCCAGCACCTCATTCGACGAGGCAAGGGCCGAGATCCCCTCATCGGGAGTGACCCCTTGGACAAAAGTTTATGTCAGGGTAATAACTTCACTATAGTCGATTAATTCTTGCTTTGCATCGAGGTATTCAGTTTGGAATATCCTGCACCTCATTCGACGAGGAAAGAGCCGAGATCCCTTCACAGGGAGTGACCTCTTTAGCAAATGTTTTTCGCCACTATATTTTCAAAAAGTATATCCCGTTCCTTCAACGATATCAAGTTCATTACGTTAACGGGTTTTCGCCAAAACCCAGCCGTAGACCTCCGTCATTTCTTATAAGTTATACTTAGTATTCGTGCTGCGTTTGTTGACTATGTCAAGGCGCAGTGAACGGTAGCTGAGTATTGCTTATCTGCTGGATACAATGTGATTGGTTAGGACAGTCGTGTAACCTTGTTGACTGTGTCAAGGGTTATACGGGTGGGTTTAATGCAATCAAGATAATGACGGGTTGAACTTGAGTAGGACCCTTTGATTTGTTGACTGTGTCAAGGTCACTTGGGTCCTAGGGACAAAAACCACATCGGGAGTTTCAAAAGTACTGAAACTTGCTAGTGTTGCATACCATTTGGAGTGTGATGATTCTGGTAGGATTCCTTCAGTTTTGTCACGCGATGAAATTTGGATCCCGATCCTACTGTGAGTATATGCTACTCCTCGGGAACTTTCTCGCTTAACGATCAATGCTATAAACCAAGTAGGTGTCTAGAAAGGTGTTAGCGGGGCTACGCCTACAGGGAAAAGAGGTTACTTAATTAAGGAACTTCGCGAAAGCGTTGGAAAACCTCCCTCGAAGTACCGACACTGGCCTGGCTGAACGGTTAAGCAAGTATTGTACGGTGAGATTGATCCCGACTAATTCTTCCTTTATGGTTTGAGGAGGGATTCGAGAGACAGTGGGAGCCATCCTGTTTAGATAAATTAAAAACCAATCTAAACTTGCAAGAGCGCACGCTAAGTGTTTCTTTTCTCTCTCTCCAGGTAGCAACCATTTCAAGCCCTACTCAAGATAATAAAATGTATCGCTTGACCGATCCGAATTCTTATTCGGGGCTGGGGAACGTTGGTTCAGCTCTAACTTGTGACAACAGTCATGAATATGAGCAAGGGAAAGGGGATTGTATGGATTCCCAGGATACCCAGTTGAAGAAGAAGCATGGTTTTGCATTTACTTCAGGTGTTCTTATAATTGAGAACTGTTTTACGGTCATCCCTACCTCTTGGGTACTTGATACCGGATCAGGATCTCATATCTGTAATTTATTACAGGGACTGAGAAAAAGTAGGAAAGTTGCACCGGGTGATATGTCGCTCAGAGTAGCGAACGGAGCACAAGTTAATGCGGCAGCCGTCGGTGAATATCACCTAGTATTGCCAAATGGCAAGACTATGATTTTGAACGATTGATACTATGTACCCTCCATGGTTTGCAACATCATATCAGTTTCTTTACTCGATAAAGATGGATATAACTTTGTTCTTGATAGAAATATCATGAACATTTACCTTCATAAGGTACTGGTTGCAGAGGGTACACTGTGTAATGGTATCTACGTTCTAAATCAGAATACAGTTCTCAATATACAAAACACACGCAAGAGGAAGAATTCAGATACGAATGAATCCTACTTGTGGCATTGTAGACTTGGTCATATCGGTGAGAAAAGACTGAGTAAGTTGCATAAAGATGGACTCTTGAATACGTTCGAGTTTTCATCCTATGAAACTTGTCAGTCTTGTCTCAAAGGGAAGATGACCAAATCTCCGTTCACCGGACATGGAGAAAGGGCAGCAGAGCTCTTGGGACTCATACACAGTGATGTATGTGGTCCGATGTCTATACATGCAAGGGGTGGGTTCTCGTACTTCATCACATTCACTGACGATCTCTCTAGGTTCGGATATGTGTATCTTATGAAACACAAATCTGAAGCTTTTGAGAAATTCAAGGAATTTAGAAACAAAGTAGAGAACCAGACTGGCAAAAGTATCAAGATCCTCCGGTCTGACAGGGGAGGGGAGTACTTAAGCACGGAATTCCTAGATTACTTAAAAGAAAATGGCATTCTCTCTCAGCTTACTCCTCCTTATACACCACAGCACAACGGTGTTTCGGAGCGGAGGAATCGTACCCTATTGGATATGGTTCGCTCCATGATGAGTAGTGCTAAGTTGCCTCTTTCATTCTGGGGATATGCACTTCAAACTGCAGCACATCTATTGAATCAAGTTCCATCCAAATCCGTGCCTAAGACTCCGTATGAAATATTGAGTTGTAAGAGTTTGTATCTTAAACGTTTTAAGATTTGGGGTTGCCCAGCTTATGTCAAAAAGCAGAACCCAGACAAACTTGAGGCACGGGCAGTTTTGTGTAAGTTTGTGGGATACCCAAAAGATTCAAGTGGGTATCTATTCTACCATGCAGAGGAACAGAAGATAATTGTTTCATGAAATGCCATATTTTTAGAAAAAGAATTTCTTGTTAAAAATATTAGTGGCAGCACGGTAGAACTGGATGAAATTCCAGAAACACAAGCTTTAACAAAAGATTTGGTGGAACCGCTAGATTCAGTTACAACCAACGAACCTCAGCCACTCCGCAGATCTGGTAGGATTTCTCGTCCGCCCAAGAAATACTACGGTTTTCTCATAGACGAGGATCGAGAAGATTGCATCTTGGAAGAAGATGACCCTACCAGTTTCAGGCAGGCCATTATCAGTAGGGACTCTGATAAGTGGCAGGAAGCAATGCAATCCGAAATGGAGTCCATGTACGCCAATAAAGTGTGGACCTTGGATATTGCTCCACCTGGGGTAAAACCCATTGGATGCAAATGGATCTACAAAAGGAAACTTGGTGTAGATGGGCAGGTGGAAACCTATAAGGCTAGACTCGTTGCAAAAGGTTTTCGTCAAAGACCTGGTTTGGACTATGACGAAACTTTTTCTACGGTAGCTATGCTCAAATCCATTCGGATCCTACTTGCCATTGCTGCCTTCCATGACTATGAAATCTGGCAGATGGATGTTAAAACGGCTTTCCTAAACGGTTGTTTGGAAGAGTACGTTTACATGGATCAGCCAGAAGGTTTCGTAGACAGTGGGAGCAGCGGGAAGGTGTGCAAGTTGCTTAAATCCATTTATGGATTAAAGCAGGCATCGCGGAGCTGGAACATCTGTTTTGATGAGGCAATCAAGGAATTTGATTTCATCAAGAACGAAGATGAACCCTGTGTCTATAAAAAGATTGTAGGAAGAACTGTCGTATTCCTAGTCTTGTACGTGGACGACATTCTTTTAATAGGAAATGACATTCCTATGCTACAATCGGTCAAGCTATTTTTGTCACAACGGTTCTCCATAAAGGACCTGGGTGATGCCTCGTACATTCTGGGGATCAAGATATATAGAGATAGATCCAAGAGACTACTGGGACTTTCGCAGTCCAGATACATAGAGACCGTACTAAAGAGATTTACTATGGAGGATTCCAAGCACGGTAACATACCCGCATTGCATAGAATTACCCTCTCCAAGAAGATGTCTCCTAAGACTGACGAGGAGAGGGTTCGCATGAGCACTATACCCTACGCTTCGGCGGTAGGATCTATAATGTATGCGATGCTATGTACAAGACCAGATGTAGCTTACGCGCTGAGCACGGTAAGTCGGTATCAGTCAGACCCAGGTGAGGACCACTGGATAGCAGTGAAGAACATTCTCAAGTACCTGAGAAGGACTAAGGAGATGTTCCTGGTTTACGGTAATGGAGACCTTAGGGTCGAGTCCTTTACCGATTCAAGCTTCCAGAGTGACAAAGATGACAGCAAGTCTGTCTCGGGTTTTGTATTTACCCTCAACGGAGGGGCGGTATGTTGGAGGAGTTCCAAACAGGATACCGTCGCAGACTCGACGATGGAGGCTGAATACATTGCTGCAAGCGATGCCGCAAAAGAGGTGGTCGGGATGAAGAAGTTCATTAGTGAACTTCAGGTGGTTCCGTCCAATGTTGACCCAATACCTTTGTATTGCGATAACAATGGGGCTATAGCTTTAGCGAAGGAACCAAGGTCCCATCAGAAATCCAGGCACATCTTAAGGCGGTATCACCTGATCAGGGAGATCATTGATCGCCAGGAGATCGAGGTGCGGAGAGTGGACACAAAGGACAACACAGCGGACCCATTCACGAAGGCCTTGCCCCAGACTCAGTTCGAGCGGCTGATCGAGATGATAGGTCTTCGATACGCCAGTACATGGCCTTAGTGCAAGTGGGAGATTGTTAGTGTATATGCCCTAGAGGCCATTACTGTATCATACTAGTATGTATATTACTTGATGGAAGCTTGGGATATTCACAGTTGTATAGACAATCTTGCTCGAAATAGTAGTATGCTACTTGGTTTGTCTCTGCTTTAATGTGTACATGTGTTTCTTTATTATATCACCTATACGCATTAGTAGAGCCCTTAGGATCTTTGCTTGATTACCGGCGTTGTGATGGCGATCACACTCGTGGGGGCTGGGTAATCCACAAGCACATCCTTATACACGTCCCTAGTCGTGGGATTATCGAGACAGGGCATCGATACTCCAGAGTAGACTAGCGTATGCGCTTCTCATCCCAGCACGGGAGACGGTCTGTCCCACAGCCGTCAGTATGTCGTACTTGAGATAGTATGCGGGTGCTCGTTAGGTTACGAGTACACTGGACAGGACTCGTCGGGAACTGATGGTTGGTATTATACCTATCGTCAGTTATCAGTTCCCAGGTAACATGAGTACAGCTTAGTCCGCTGACTTGACACTGTCACTTCACCTCGAGTGTGTTCCTACTGTTCTTTGATTACTACCCTACCACGGCTCTACGGAGTCGTACAAACAGGTAGTAGTTGGGTGCAGTCCTGAAGCACTTGGAGGCAGTGACGGTTAGACAGGATTCGTCTCTCCCGGTATTGGGGGTTGACATCGCGCTGTGTCTAGGAGAGCCATTACACATGTAGTCCCTGGCCAGGGCAAGCGAGACATACTGGTAGGTTTCCAGTGATGTCTCAGGGTGTTCTGGGATACACTCCGACACGACTTGTACCGCTATTAAGGGACTGACGTTTACCGCCCCCTAGGCCCGCCATGCGATGTATCAGACGAACAGACCGGACTGTACGGAGATTTTCACATACAGGCTCAGTAGGAGTTCGGATGGGTTTACCTCATCGGCCTTCTTATCGACATGTACCTGGGGACCGTTACGTACAACTAGTGCCGCTTGCGGTCTGTGGTTAAACCCACTGCCAGCATAGTGTCGAGTCTTTAGAGTCCCACACAGAGAGTTTCCCTGCATTGAGCGAAACGTGTAGAGGCCGTATGGTTTTACGGTGGGGCTACGATCACTTACGTGCACTTGTGTGCGTATGCTGTTCGAGCAGGAAATACTAGTGGTCTTTGGTTTAAGCCAGATCCTAGTATTGCACGGATGGATTTGTTTTGTCTTCTGTGCATTCGCATTCTACGGAATGCGGATGCGGGTGTGTATGCACAGTTTTGAGGAGCGATGAAGGAGGAGGTGCCCCATTAGGGTTTTGGCAGTTGGTTCGGCCAAAACCGTAATGTGGCACACTCATTAGGGTTTTGACAGTTCGTTTGGTCAAAACCGTTATGAGCCGGAGACATTGTTTACTAATCCTTTTAGTGATAAATTTATGATGGCTAATTGCATTGACCATTTGACCACTTGGATCTCTCTTGACTTTGTTGACCTGTTGACCGTATTGACCGTTGACCTTCAAAAGAGATCCACACTCTTCTTTCATTTTCTTTTTATTTCTTGTGTTATGATAATGGTCAATTCAATGTGCCATCAACTTCTATCATGATAGGATTAGTAATGATGATTTGGTGTATTATTGGAACCATGGTTCATTTCTTTTGGCTTAATCTTTTCATTATTCTCTTCTCATTCTCTCTCTTGAAGTGAGAAGAAAAAGAATAGCTCCATGGTTGCTAAGTTTCTCCTTCTTCTTCCTCCTCTTTATCTCATCTTTTGATCTCATGTGTTGAGAGAAAAAGATCCCACAAAGACAAACACATCCATACATCTCCTTTACACATCCTAGGGCTTCTTGACTAGCAATCACTTTGCCCTAGTTGCCTCGGCTTGAGGTGGAGCTCGGTGTACATCTCTCGGGTGGATCGTCTTCGACTCAAGGAGGCCGCGGAGGTGACCAAAGTCCGGATCAACCCTCGGAGCAAGCAAGGAGAAGAACAACAAGAAGAGAAGGAGTTCAAGTTGTGGTATAACCCCTAACCGAGTAGATAAATCTCTAGTTAGGATGCTAGTGTGTTGTTTAGCAAAGATCCGGTTTTTACGGTCCATGTTACCAAGTCTAGAAAAAAAATTGTTTTACCGTTTCCGCAACCCCGAAAGTACCGGGAGAGGTAACGTGGACCTAACAGTATTGAACTTTCCGATCGAATAATTAAATACCCAAGATTTCCTAAATAGCTCAACACTTGAGCGGAGTTCAAAAGTTCCAGAATACGTCACAGTAGCAACGGTCCGGCTGTAGAAGGGTCAAGCCAACGCCTCACATGTGGCACGCCGTACTGCCCCAAACCCGAAGGTTCAAAAGGCAGTTCAAGACGGTCAGATAATCGAGTTAAGGTTTTTTGTCTTCTAGAGGGTCCATTGCGTCACATGCACGTTTTTCCGAAAGATTTAAACTCGAGAAAAATTCAACACTTGAATGTTTTTCGTGCCGGAAAAAATTGAGTTAATGATATTCGTTCGAACATTTTAACGGTTTCTAAATATCCGGAAATAATAATGAATTTAAATATTCCGATCGAATCTACGACTACAAAATAAACCCCAGAATATTCAAAACTTCAGTCAGAATAAAAAATACCCTGAAAATATACAAACAGCAAAAAGAATTACTGTGAAAACAGAAGTGTCTTTTCAAACAGTAGTGCCGTGGATCCGCGGCCCAAGCAAGGTACGGCCGCGGTTCCGCGGCGCTCTGTAGGGATGACGTCATTGTTTTTCACACATATTCTTGAATTTACCTGCTAATTTTTTTAGGTATTTTTAATTCAGAAAAATCCCAGTTTTTAGAAAAAGTCCAGAGAGGGGTTTTATTTTGTCGGTACGGGTTCGATCGGAGTTTTAACTTCGTAAACACGTCGCCTAATGCTCTAGCTAGGCTTTGATACCACTGTAGGGTTCCTAGGCACTCTTGAGAGGGTTCATAAGGCATCAAAAATGCCCGAATAAAATTTTAGACGTGCCGAACAACCCAAAGCCAGGATCTTTGCTAGATTATTAGGGTTTAACATGCAAGTAAACATCTTTACTACTAAGTGTGAGGGATTACAACCTTTGTAGTCCGCTCTTTCGCTTCACAAGCTCTGAGTAGAAGTCCCTTCGCCGCGATCCACGATCTCCCGGACTCAAGAGAGGCTCCACGACTCGAACGATCCATGATAGCTTGTCGTATTCCTTTTCTCCGATGATCTACGTCGAAGTTGCAATAGCTCAAGCTCTCTCACTCTAATGAGGTGAACACCCTAATCTAATGGGCTAGATTAGACGAGGATGATGGAGTAGTATTTATTCTTTCTTTTTATACCATTTTCTCACAAGAAATCATCACAAAAGAAATCACAAGTGAGCTCTCTCTAAAACTCAAGAGAGAAGAAGATGAAGAATAATGTGATAATTCCATTTGTGATGAATAGTAGATAAGAATATATGATTTATTATGGAACCATGGTCAAGGATGAGAGGCTTAACCTATGTAGAGAATAAACTAGAGCTAGGGTTTGGTTAGGTTAAGAATGAGTCATGGATAAGTATCAACCATAATATCTTAACCAAGACAAAATAAAATCCTTCTAGAATGAACAAGAAGGAGCTAACCCTAATCAAACCCTAATCTCCTTTTATCATCCCTAAACATGTTTCATAATAAATCATATCATGTCACAATAATATATATCACATATATATTATATATTTGCAACAAAAGAAAATAATACAATTAACATATATCGCATATATATCAATTTATTAATCCGGTGAGAAAATGAAATAATAAAGCGAGCCAATATTAGATAATGTAATACAATATATCATATATATCATTATACATTAAATCATCGAATCAACACTTGATCCGACGATCCGGCTATATCGAATATAACCGACTAATATATCATGTACCGATTCATCGAATCAACACTTGATCCGATGTCCCGGTTCATATCTAAATATCGCGAGAATATAATACGGTATCTCATATCGCATTATCTTCGGTCCTGCACATATCACATATGTGCCTCTACTCCGTTTTGTCTGAGCCAAGAAACCTCTGTGTAGAACTCTAAAGAATCGTCAATACGCCGGTAGCAGGTGATGATCATATCAAACACCCACAAGCTGCAAGCGGTCAGCTAAACGTAACAGCCACCCAGGTATTGAGCGATCAGAAGATCAACAAGCTAGCCTGTCCGTTCTCCTGTGAATCCAATCAGTAACACTCCCGTACAGTCCGGTCTGTTCGTCTGATATGTCGCATATCAAGTCTAGGGGTGGTATACGTCAGACCCCAGTAACCGATAAAACGTGTCGATGTGAGGCTCATAACTACTAGTAACACTTACCAGTATATCTCTATATCAGCCCTGGCCAGGGACTTCCAGTTATAGCCAATCGAACACAGTACAACATCAACTCCCTATACCGGGAGAGATGAATCCCCTCCTATCGCTCATTGCCTCCATGTGATTCGGCACTGTACCCAAAAGCCACCATTTTGCACGCCCTCTTGGATGTGGTAAGGTAAAAATCAAAGCACGGTGGGAATCACATAAGACTCTATGACGATCTCGGGTCTACAGACTACCATGTATCAGTGTCACCGGAGAACTGCCATCTGACGTGTGGTATATCACCATCTGGGAGTTCTCGGTGAGTTCGTCCAGTGTACCCAGTCTCCACTGAGCACCCGTACACCATCCCTGATGTCAAACACCGATGGATATGGGATCATCCATCGCCCATCATATGGGTCAAGATGCGTATACGCTAGTCTACTCTGGTGTATCGATGCCCTGTCTCGATATACCCTCGACTAGGAACATTTATAGGATGTACTCATCGACTACCGTGGCCCCACTAGTATGATCTCATCATAATCCCAGTAGTCGAGTACAGATCCTAAGGGCTTTATCAACATGTGAGAGAAAGACAGTAAAACAATACAAGTCAACATGTTAAGATAAAGTGAAACCAAATAGCATACTATCATGACGAGCAAGAAAGTCCTCTCTGCATATATCCAAGCATCCATCATAATATACATCATATGTACAACAATGGCCTCTAGGGCATATACATAACTAACAATAACTTCACTATAGTCGATTACTTTTTGCTTTGCATCGCGGTATTCAGTGAGAATATCCAGCACCTCATTCGACGAGGCAAGGGCCGAGATCCCTTCATCGGGAGTGACCCCTTGGGCAGAGGTATGCGTCAGGGTAATAACTTCACTATAGTCGATTACTTTTGCTTTGCATCACGGTATTCAGTGAGAATATCCTGCACTTCATTCTACGGGGAAAGAGCCGAGATCCCTTCATCGGAAGTGACCTCTTTAGCAAAGGTTTTCGCCACTATATATTTATAAAAAGCTATCCGGTTCCTTCAATGATATCAAGTTCATTACGTTAAAGGTTTTTCGCCAAAAATCGGCCGTAGCCCTCTGTCATTCTAGATTAGTATTGCTTGGTATTCGTGCTACGTATGTTGTGCTTAGCCGAGGCGTAGTGTTCGGTAGCTATGTAGTGCTTTTCTGTTGCTTAGATATGCTATTGGTTAAGACAGTCGTGCGGTCATTTTGGCCCAGTCAAGGGCTCGTGCGGGTGGGTCTAATGAAATCAAGATAATGATGGGTTGAACTTGACTAGGATCCCTTGATATGTTGGCTCAGTCAAGGTCACTTGGTTCCTAGAGGTAAAAACACACATCGGGAGTTTCTAAAGAAACTGAAACTTGCCAGGCATGCGCATACCTTCTGGAGTGTGGTGACTTGAGTGGATTCCATCAAGTTATCATGCGATGATAGTTGGATCCCGATACCCACTGATGTGTTGGTTTACTCCTCGGGTGATCCTGACCAATTCTTCTTTCAGGTTTGGAGGAGAATTTGAGGATACAGTGGGAGACATCCTGATTAGATAAAGTGATTAACCATTCTGATCTAGGTTAGAGTGCACGATGAGTGTTTCTTTTCTCTCTCTTTTTGACAGCGACCATGGCCCGACCCTGGACTATAACTCAATAACCAAGTTAACCGAACTTTCTTAAAACACTGGCTTTTGGATTGTCTGAGTTGCATACTTCATTTCCACTCCTACTTTTACCCTTTGCTTTTCTCCGGAACATTTCGTATCACTATGAACATCCACTCTTATTGGATAAATCCATCGTATAGTTACATACGAACTCGAAGGAACTTGTTCCAGATTCGAGGATGGATTCTTGTTCTGGAGAGAATGAATAGGTTTATTTAGTTGTCTTTTCTCTTTTACCTTCTCTTAGGTTGCGAGTGCTTCTAGGATTAGGAGAGGGTACACCTATTACGTTTATTGGATAGTCTTCTTCCAAACCATAGGCAGGTGCCGAAAGGTAGGGAATGAAAAAAACCAATTAGCCTAAATGTGGTGTACAGAAGGTAATAAGTAAAGACAAATAAAGGGATTAGAAAGAGGGGAAAGTAAATTGCGACTTCTATTATTCACGACCAAACCACGTATTTCATCGCCACTCCTACTTCACCTTTTCCTTTCTCCGGTTCAGGAGAAATAGAATAAGGTTTATTCAGTTGTCTTTTATCTTTACCTTTTTTCAGGCTGCGAGTGCTCCTAGGATTAGGACAGTACACCTATTACGCTTATTGGATAGTCTTCTTCCAAACCATAGGCTGGTGCCGAACAGTAGGGAAGGAAGAAAACCATTTAGCCTAAGAGTGGTGTACATAAGGTAATGAGTAAAGACAAATAAAGGGATATGGAGAGATGGCAAAGAAATATACAGTTAGAGTCATGAATCTGGATAATGGAGGAGGCATTACCAGGAATACCCGGATACCCTGTTTCCCCCAATCAGAGCAAAGCTCTGTTTTGAAATTCAAAATTCAAAAATTGAAGCAATGCTTCAGATCCAGCGCTAGGTGCGCTGCGCGCCACGTGTCAAACAAGGATGCGCTAGCGCCAGGTGCGCTGCGCCCTAGACAGTGCACCATGTGTGTGCTAGCGCTAGGCGCGCTGCGCGCCACGTGTCAAACACGGGTGCGCTAGTGCAAGCTGCGCTGCGCTCTGAGCAGCGTACTACGTGTCAAACACAGGTGCGCTAGCGCAAAGTGCGTTGCGCTCTGAGCAGCGCACCACGTGCAAAGCACGGGTGCACCAGCGCTGGAATTATAAAATTCCCCACCGTTAGATCAAAATATCTAATAATAATGATAAATCATTAATCAATCAGAATTAAAATTCTGTTATGGAAAGATTTTCCAATCTTGTTAAAAACAAGTAGATTGCAAACTGTAAAACTGAAGCCCTAGGATCAAAGATCCAACGGTGGGAAACATCCCCAAATCAATCAGAGAATGATCTCTTTAACCGATTTAACAAATCAACTTGCCCTATATAAAGGCCCCAAGACTTCAAGTTTGATATAGAAAACCCCCCTATAAACTTTGAGAAACTCAAAAGAAAGAGAGCAAGCTCTTGCAAGAAAATATTTCTTCAAGGTAACAATGATGAATGATGAACACAGAGATGAAATCATCTCTTAAAAAGAAGAATTATCTTCTTAAAAGATCATAGATCTACAAAGACCAAGGTCTTTTATAAAAAGATCAAAAGATCTCATCACATAATAAAAGAAGAACATATTCTTCACACAGATCATTGATCTATAAAGGAAAGTCCTTTCATAAATAAGAACTGTTGTTCTTGAATCTTGAGACAAAGTCTCTTTTAAAAGAACATAAATTTGTTCACAGATCATAAAAATTGATCAAATGCGCTTTGCGCTATTGAAATGTGCTTTACGCTATTGAAATGCGCCTTGCGCTCTTAAACTGCGCTTCAACGCTCCTTGGATCAGCGCGCACCGCCAAATGCGCCATGTGTCAATCACGTATATAACTTGCGCTTTGCGCTTCTGAAATAGCGCACTGCGCTTCTGAAATAGCGCACTGCGCTCATGGGCTGGCGCTCAGCGCCAAGCGTGCCACGTGTCACTCACAAGTGCGCCGCTAAATTGATAGCGCAATGCGCTCATGGACTAGCGCTTAGCGCTCATAAACTGGTGCAATGCGCCCATCATCTGGCGCTTAGCGCCAAGCGCGATACATGTCCTTCTCGTATGCGCTACTTGGCAGAGGCGCACTGCGCTCTTTAACTGGCGCAAAGCGCCGAGCGCGCCACGTGTTGCTCTGACAGAACATAAATTGTTCTGATGAATGCTCTGCATTCAATACAGGACAAAAATATTGTCAGAAGGGCCAAGCCCAAATAAAGGCTCAATAGCCAGAATAAGGAAATGTTAAACATTTATTGGACTTAGCCCAATATTGGCCATAAGTCCTCAACTTATATTTAATTGAGTCCATTTGCTCACGAATATTTAACAGATCTTAGTCCCAAATTGGACTACAGATCTTCCGACCAATTCACACCGGTTCAAGGGTACATCTCTTTACTCCTCTGATATTTGTCATTGTAAGCCTTCAACGTCTTCAGAGAGGTGACGGGTCCCGACAACCATACATTTCATGGACTGTGGGGTCCTTAAACCCATGGACTATGATGTCCTTAAGCTTTATAGACTATGACGTCTTTAAACTACGGACTGTGGGGTCCTTAAACTCATGGACTACGATGTCCTTAACCTCGACCGCGATGTCTTTAAACAAACATTGGACCGAGATGTCCTTAAACTAACAATAGACCGTAATGTCCTTAAACTAACATTCGACCGCAATGTCCCTAAACTAAACATTAGAGTCCAATTGCTCTTTTGTTGGATCTAAACGATCCCGTTAAGTTGATCTTAGTCTAAAATGAAACTAACGTATCCTTAACAAACGTTTAAGTCGATCTTAGTCCCAAATGAGGCTAACGTATCCTTAAACCCAACCCCCAAACCCAAATCTAAGAAGATACGGATTTGGACTAATCCACGCCCTACGGGCGACAACAAAAGTTAGTCTCCGTATACAATCCACGGGCAACCACAAACAAAACAAACACCCACGACACGAAGTGACCATCTGGAGAACGAGAAAGTTGTTACAGTGATGCGGTAGCGTAATTAACTGCAGGGGCTTGCGCCTGCAGGGAAGAGCGTCCCCACAATCAAAAACCCCTCAAACGAGGGGGAATCTGACGAAGTCTGCTATATCGGCCGCATCCATTTAAACCTTCGATACATGGTGCCATAAATCAACTTGGCATCTTCGGAGAGGTGGATGGATAGCACCAATTAGCATCTGTCCCCAAATTCAGGCAAGACGGACCTACACGGTCGCGTATCTGTGTTCGGCAGTAAGCAGATTCTGGCACGCCCGGTGGGACCTTTTCCGTCTTTCCACTCCACACTTCGTGTGTCGTGTTCGCGAACGAATCACGGTTGCTAATGGTTGCCCTTGGGTTTGAGGTACTAAGATTTGGTGTCTTGCTTGGTGCAGAAAACAAAAGATCAATAGCGTCTACTTGCACGAAGTGTTCTAGCTGCAACTGCAACTCACGTTCCGCCTCATCTAGAGGTATAGCTTACAGGTCCCAGGCGACCTCCCTGTTCACAATGCCGATAGAGCAGGTGACGCATGTTACCACCAAATTGTTCTTCGGGACCATGCTATCACCGTTGAACATTAATATCCCGCTGCCGCAAGAAGTGCAAAAGAAGTCGGTCTTTGATCGGCTCACCACTACCACGGCTCCTCTCAACAGGTCGTCCGATGTCAAGACAACAGTGTCAGTCTTCGACAGGCTGAGCGTGAACTCCAATGGGCCTGTCAAGAAGCCCACGATACCTGAAGCGGCCATCCCAAAGCGGATAGCCATTCCTGCTCTCGAGGTCACTAAAGAAGCTTCTCCCGTCAAGGGATCGGTCTTTATGAGGCTGGCCACTCCGGCTCCCGTTCCTGCTTAAAGGTCTGTCTTTGACAGATTGGATACTGCTGCTCGACGGACGTCGGTCTTCAAGAGGCTGGTACCAGCAGCGCCTCACAAGAACAGGGGGCATGAAGAAATCACCCCTAAAGCTGAAACAATCCCAACGGCTCGACATGCTCGACGTCTCCACTGGCACCGAGTAAGGAAGGCTGGGGGCAACTCCCCCTCTGGGCTAACTCCACCAGCCCCAACGGTGGAAGTCAATATTGCTGTTCCAACTGGGAACAGCTTCGAGATGCTTAACAGGGTGCGTATGAATTCACGTACTGCCATACTGAAAAGATCTCCTCCACCCGTGGAAAATGTTACAGAAACGAAGCTGGAGCAGTCCCCCCAGCGGCTGTCCTCCAGAATTTACAAAGTTTGGCGACAGGTTCAAGGGTCGGTGATTGACCAGGACTACTCTCGCCGATCAAAGAAGCTTAAAGCTCGATAAGGAGAAAACCATCCTGTTAAGCCACAAAAGACGACACCTACCTGGGTGCCTTCTGTAACGGCCCCCTCAACTTCAACTGCTCAAAAGAGAAGGAGGCCGGAGAAAGCCCCTGTGACTACGGTAGACCATAAAGACGCTGAGCCCAAACACCCCAAGTTTGGGGACATAATGGTGCATACTGTTTATATGGCTTCCGGAAAAGAGGAAAGCCGTTCTTCCACGGGTCACCGACCGCTCACCCGATCAATAACAAGGGCTTAGGAATAACAACAGCAGAAGCTTCAGGAGATGCTGACTGCAATGGCCGCCCTCACTGGGCCGAAAGAAACTCCAGAAACCTCGGAGCAGCGTTAGGAACAAGAAACTGACACTGAGTTCCTCCGAAGAATGCTCGAGAGGAAAGAAAAAGAGGCTGCGGAACAGGTAGCCAATATAAAACGAATGGCTCTCTTGTTCCAAGACATAGCTGGGATGATATTACAGCCGGAACCTCCAGCTGAAGACCTTCAGATCATCATTGAAGATGACAGAGGGGAGACATCGAACCCTCCTCTGGCTCTTTCAGCAGCCAAAGAGGAAACCATTTCCAAGGCCGCCCTAGATGACTACATTGCTCAGCAAATACGAGCTCACCAGGCGAATGAAGCGGCCAGCCAAGTTGTTAAAACTGGGCGACCATACCCAGGCTGGTATGACCAAATAAAGTACCCGCCGGAATATACGATCCCTAAATTTCATGTATATAAAGGGATGGGCAATCCCCACCAACATGTCGCCCATTTCAGGGCTCTATGTGGCAACACCGGAGGTGATGATAAATTGCTACTCCACCAATTCCTCGGCAGCTTGTCGGAGACGGCATTCGAGTGGTATTCTGAATTTCCAAATGACTCCGTCAAGACTTTCGCGGAGATGGAGCTATTATTCACCCAGCTATTCGCGAGTGCTAGTGAACGCACCCCAATAACGACATTGATCAATGCAAGGGTGAAGCCAGGTGGGACATGGGTTCAATACGCAATACGATGGCGGAATCTGTGGTCGAAATACGAACAGCGCATCGAAGAAGCGCCGGCGGTGGGCATGTTCGTGGGCACTCTAGACCCTTATGCAACTATTTCCCAATTCATGATGTTCTTCAAGCCGACCACGTTCCAAGCCTTGATCGACAAACTGGCCCAAATAGACCAGATGGGTTATAGACCGTCTCCTCCAAAGCCAGAGCCGCAGAACGAGAAGGGAAAGGGGAAAGAGACCGTCGTCGCTAACGCTCAACAGCAGCCCAGTGGTCTAAGACCAATTGATCGCCAAAATAATAGAACTCGATCTCTTGAAAATAAAATGAGACGCCCTTACTCGTTCCCTCGAGACAAGATGAAGAGGTTATTCGAGCTTGCACTGCGCAACAGGCTCATCAATCTGCCGGTGCCAAGACACCCAGCGCAACCAGGCGACATTAGTAATCCTAACTATTGCCCTTATCACCGAATATTGGGTCATCCGATCGAGGATTGTTACATCTTCAAAAGCTGGATAGAAGATCAGTACCAGCAGGGTAAATTCGTATTATCTGTGAATTGGAAAGTGAACCCGCCTCGGCCACACACTCCTAAGAAGACGGATACACCCGGGTATCGTGTTCTTTCATAGAGGAAGCTCCATGGGAGGTCGCTCTTTCAGCCAAAACTAAAAGAATGCTGAACGATCTCCACACATGTCCGGCAATTAGGTGGAAGAATCCACTGGAACCTGAGATCATCGAAGGGATGCTGAAGCCGCACCCAACTCCAAAAATTGATGGTGATAGCCAAAGTATTCACACCCAGCTTTCAAAATCTTTGAAGAAGAAGCGGAAATCCAAGAAGCTCGTGAATCCTGGTGACAAGCGCACGGACCTGCAAAAGCAGATTGACGCGTTGGAGGAGTATAACCAGAAGGAGCGGACTCCAGTCACACTTCAAGAGTTTCTCCACCACGTCCTTGAGGACGGAGATGACGATAATGGAGAAGACTCGTCAGATGAATCTGAAGATTACGTGGCAAGTTGCCATGTGATCTCTCACTCGTCGATAGACGATGAAGAAGCTCCTTATAAAGAGAAACTGGGGGCAAATCCTGAACCGGAACTTCTAGGGCCATCAGACGAAACGATTGATGCATTCCTGAACGAAGCTCTTCTTAAAAGCAAAGCTGCTCGAGAGCATGAGATGAAAAGCCAATCGCCGACGACTGGATCAAAGAGTTGAAATACTCCCGCTAGATCAAAGCACATCCGTTGCAAATAAAAACAAGTTCAAGATGAGGAAAAGGTTCGCTAAAGCCATATCGATGGGAATGAAGTTGCCACCCTCCGAAGGAAATATTCTTGGTGAAGTGGAAATACATCCTAGCTACTGCTTATATCATCGAAAGATTGCGCACCCTACCAAAGAGTGCAACGCTTTTAAAAGATGGTGGCAGGGATATGTTGCTCACCGGCAACATTTCAAGCGGATGAAACGCAAAATTCATCTTGAGCAAAGAAGTACGACCGAGGAGCATAAAAGAACTACCGGCAACTGTCGCATGGTCAATGCCGGGGGATCACAAGTTCTCACCTTCGGGAGGGACTCTGACGAAGAAATGACTCTTAGCCCTCTCTTTAAAGAATCCACCTTAGGAAAAGAGGAAGAACCGAAGACCTGTGAAAATATTCAGCTGCGCAATCGTACGTTGCCCGAAAAGAATCTTGGGCCCTCGAACAGTGGGTCAAATAGAAAAGATAAGGGAAAAGAAAATGTCCCTGAGGATATCATTCTTGATGACCAAGCTGTTGAAAAGCTGACAGCCAAGGATCCGCCAAAGAAAAGTAAGGTGGACTACAACGTTCTGGCACGCTTGAGGAAGATACCCTCGCAACTCAGTATTCTCGACGCCCTTCTGCTATCCAAAGTGGCGAGAGATTCGCTGATCAAGGCATTATAAGAGCCCCTGCAATTGCAAGCTTTCCTCGCCGAAGAAAAGATGAAAGACGAGCTACAAGAAGTGCACACCGCCGATATCACCTTCGGCGACGAAGATTTCCTCCTTGGGACATGCGATCACAACCGTCCCTTATATGTCTCCGGATACTGTCATGACATCAAGATAGGTAAAATCCTGGTCGACAATGGGTCCTCCGTCAATCTCCTTAACGTAAGGGTGTTAAAGGAAATCTGCATGAGTGTTCAACACCTCGCTCGTGATAAAATTACCATCTCCGGGTTTGACTCCCAGTCATCACGGACGCTCGGATCTGTAATATTGACATTACGCTTTGGGGTGCTCATCATGGACATCAAGTTCCACGTCATTGACGCCAAGACATGCTATAACGCTTTGCTCGGCCGGCCTTGGTTACACGAGTACAATATCATCCCCTCCACACAACATCAGTGTTTGAAATATTTCAAAGATGGTCTCGAGTATACCGTGACAGGAGAGCTAAACCCATTCTCCATGAATGAAGTCCGAAAGTACGAAGATGCAAAATATTTCCTGCCAGATTTCAAGGACGCAGAAAGATGTCGCAAACTGGAGGATAAGAACAAAGCTATCACCACTATTCCGGTATTCGGGAGTGATACCGAGGAGGAAGAAGAAATAGTTTATTCAGGTCCGCCCCAGTGCCACAAGCCGGCACCGTCCACTCCTATGTTGATCTTCGGCCGTGACTCGGAAGATGAGGTCAATGCCGTATTCTCTGCTCGGCCATCAATACAAGCCTTCGCTAATGAAGATCAAAGTTTGCAAGTTGCCATGGTTCCGCCAAAGCATCATAAAGAGCTAGACGCGCTTGATACCTATAGTGTGGAAGAACTGCAGACATTCTACGTCCCTCCCAGGCGAAAAGGTGAAGAGGCGATCCTATTCTACCGATCCGGGGAAACCAAAGTGGAGAAAGAAATCTGGCATGGCGTGGATTCTACACTCGATAGGCTCTAGCCCATCCGTTTGCCCAGATATTACACGAACGGACTAAAGAGACTCTTGAGATGCCAAGGTGTACCCCTTAAGCAAACTGCGCGACAAGCACGGTTCTATAACAGGATCTGGAACATTCCCGGAACTCAACGAAAGTTGCCCAATGGAAGAATGGAAACAACCGGGCTTGGGTATGTTCAATCCAAGAAATGGGAGCTACTCCGTGACTGCTACGTCGTACATGACTTTGATAAAGAAAGAGATGCTCTGTGGGAAGATGCTAACCCTGAACCAGAAAGAGCTCCCGCCATGAAAATGCCCAGTCCGTCGTTCGAAGAATAAATGGACAAGCTTATAAGGGAAGCAGGTCAAAAGGTCCGAGACAAACATAATCGCGAAATGTCCATCTACGTGAAAGCCAGGACGTAACGCCTCCTTCAACAGGCTGTGAAAAATGAAAATGCTCCTCCTTGTCAATCCGTTGTACAAAAAGCTCGACGCAGAGGCAAAAACAAACCAAAGAACGGGAAAGGCGTTCGACAGCGACAAAACGGGTCCAAGAAGCCATGCGATCAGGAATCGAGTAGCTCGGATTCATCTCTTATAAAAAAGATGGATCGAGCATATTCTTTTCCCCAAGACAAGACGAGGAAGATGTTCGATCTTGTCATAAAACATCAGATGATGACACTCCCAGAGTCCAAGCACCCCGAGCAAGCAGGCGGAGTCTCTCATCCGGACTATTGCTCTTATCACCAAGCAATAGGGCATCCTCTCGAAGACTGCTTCACCTTCAAGAACTGGGTTGAAGACCAATATCAACTCAGCAGGTTCGCTCTATCCAGCAGTTGGAGGGTAATCCCACCGCAGAAGCATGAACCGAAAGCCACGCATGCAGCGAGCATGGAACCAGATCAATGTCGGTCTTGGAAACGATCTCGTACCTGTCATGTGATAATGCTGTCAAAAGAAGAGTCCGAGAATATGGATGATCTCCCCTAGTGCTTCGAAAACGATGACGACGAGGTGATCTCAGAATTTCCACCGGCGCCAAAAGAGCTGGAAGATGGGATACATACTACTGCAGACAACCTCAGAAAGATTGATTTAGGGACAGCAAGTGACCTGCGGCCGACGTTCGTCAGTGAGCTGTTGTCTGAAAAAAGGGTGGCTACGCTAAAGGACGTGCTCATGCAGCATAAAGATTGCTTCGCATGGAACTATTCCAAGATGCCAGGATTAGATCCAGAGATTGCTGTGCACAAATTGGCGATATCTCCGGACGTCAAACCGATCAAACAAGCGCCAAGAAGAATGAGGCTCGAGCTTGAGATGAGCATCAACGCCACGGTCAAGAAGCTAATCGACTCCGGCTTCATCCAAGAGGTTCAATATCCTGATTGGATCGCCAACATCATCCCGGTGATGAAGAAAAATGGGACGGTGCGCATATGTATGGACTTTCGGGATCTCAATAAAGCCTGCCCGAAGGACGACTTCCCAGTACCGGTCACCGAGCTGATGATAGACAATATGTCCACTCATGAAGTTTTCTCCTTCATGGACGGCTCGTCAGGATACAATCAGATAAAGATGCATCCCGAAGACCAGAAGCGCACCGCTTTCCGGACCCCTTTAGGCATATTCTGCTACAAGGTGATGCCCTTCCGTCTAAAGAACGCCGGCGCCACCTATCAGAGGGCCATGACGAAGATCTTCCATGACCTCATACATGAAATCATCGAATTCTATATCGACGACCTTGTGCTTAAGAGCAAATCATACGAGGAACATTTAGAGCATCTGAAGACCGTATTTCAACGCCTTCGGAAATACAATTTGAAGATGAACCCTCTCAAATGCGCGTTCGGAGTTTCCTCGGGCAAATTCCTAGGATTCATCGTCCGACACCGAGGCATCGAGATAGATCCGTCAAAAATCAAGGCGATTATGGAAATGCCTCCGCCAAGGACTCTCAAGCAATTGCGGTCTCTCCAAGGGAAACTCGCGTATATCCGGCGATTCATAGCCAATCTCTCAGGAAAGTGCCGTCCTTACAGTCACCTGATGAAGAAAGGAACCCCGTTCGTCTGGGATCACAAATGCCAAAGCGCACTGGATGAAATCAAGCAATACCTGCTGAATCCGCTAGTACTGGCCGCTCCCGTTAAAGGAAAACCTCTCATCCTATACACAACAGCCCTTGAGGGTTCTTTAGGCGCGTCGTGGGCACAAGAAAACAACCAAGGGAAAGAGAGAGCCCTTTATTATCTGAGTTGAGTTCTAGTGGGGGCAGAAAGCAATTACTCTTGAAGGGTTCCGGCAGCGCCCCGGCCGTCGAAACGCGGCCAAAATGCGGAACAAAAATTTTCTAAACTGGCGCTACCGCTACCCGATTTACGGATCGACCTTAAACCCTAAACTAGCGAGCTAACTAAGAGTTAGAAAGGTTATACCGAGTTGATCCGTGTCCTTCGGTCTTCATTCCAAGCTCCTAGTGATCCTTTGACGATGTTTGGTTGCCGGTCTTCCTTTGTCTCCGATGATCCACCCGAGGGAAACGGCGCAAGCTCCAACCTCGTCGAACGAGGTAACCGACGCTACAAAGTCGCTAGCGATGGAGAGTGGGGGTGTATGAATATGTCACTACAATTTTCTCTCTACCATGTGCTCATGGGAGCAACCATAGAAGATGAATGGATGTGATGAAGCTTTTTGGCATGAGCTTGAATGGCTAAAGCTTTTGTGAACCTTTTTTTGAGTGAATGAGAGAGTGGAGTGTAGCAAGCATAATGTAATCAAATGAAAAATCAATCCCCACTCCAAAGTGGCCGGCCCCCCTCTCATTCCCATAAAAAATGTTTCAATTTTTAATTTCATTAAACAATTCCAAACCATGCCATACACCATGCTTTGACTCATGCCCAAACCTTTGACTCACCTTTTCCACCTCATTAAAGAAAAACAAATGAATTTCCATAAATGGAATATCACATATAAATGAGGTAGCATCTTCTAGAAGCTATTCCGTATAAAATACGGAATACTTCCCGGTACATATACGTGTATTCGTACCAAAATACGAATAGCCGAGAGAGAAAATGAAAAGTGAACTATAATACTAGAATACGTATATACAAATGCATATATAAATTATTAAATCAAAACCAGATTTAATAAACTGGCTTAATCTTAAGCCGCTAGTATTATCAACCGTCCAATTAAAGTCTGTGCAGCATGTGCACATATTTAATCGGACACCTGTATGTATCAACATACGCCATGTACATCATATCGCTTGAACCGTGAAAACCCTCTGTGTGGGACTCTAAAGACTCGTCAATACGCTGGCAGTGGATTTAACCACAAGCATGTCAGCGGCACTAGCTGTACGTAACGGCTACCCAGGTATTGAGCGAATGAGAGGCCGACGAGCAAACTCATCCTGAACCCCTACTGAGCCTGTTAGTGACAATATCCGCACAGTCCGGTCTGTTCGACTAACCTGTACACATGTCACCTAGGAACTGCTATTTCACAATAGGTATAATACCAACTAGCAGGTTCCCGGCGATCCGTCCAGTGTACTCATAACCCAATGAGCACCTGTATATACTATCTTAGGTGAACAAACTAACACCAATGGCTTGTGAGACCTGACTAACGCCCCTCGTCGGGGTCTCGATCAGTATACACTAGTCTACACTGGAGTATTGATGCCCGGTCTCGATACTCCTACGACTAGGGACATTTAAGGATGTGCTTATAGACCCCCAACTCCCACGTATGTGATTGCCATCACAATGCTGGCAGTCAAGCAAGAATCCTATAGTCTCTATCAACATGTATATGATGATAAAGACAAACCAGATAGCATACTATAATCTTGAGTAAGACTGTTTCATCGGTATAGGTCCTGCCTCAATCATCTTAATCATAAGTCCGCGACTATGATAATTTCCTTGAGGGCACTATAGCCAACAATCTCCCACTTGCACTTAAGGCCAATTATTGCGATGTCGCATACTCACAGCCTGTGTGATACCGAACACCCAACTTCTCTACTAATCAGTTTCGCGAAGCCTGTTTGCGAAAATGATTGCGTTCGAGAAATAGGCTCAGTGAGTGGATCCGCTCTAATGTTTCTTTTTGTATCTCTCTTAATCTCAACTTCGCGGAGAAAGCTATCTCCCGAAATGAGCAATACCTGTCTTAGAATTTGTTTGGATATCTGATAGGACCCAGTTCACAAATGAACTCCAAATCCAGCAAACTACTTAGACTGTATCGTCCACTGAATTTAATCAGTAACATGCGCCATGCCTTCCACAGTATCCGATTGGACCACCTGTCCAACATACTGTCCCTCAAAAGAGGGAAAACAATAACTTTGACAGTCACTCTGTCATCCAGGTCACCTGGGAAGCTTGAAATGATAACCGTCTCCTGAAGGAGGCTGCCGTTATCATATCCCTAGAACATCCGTTTATGTTCATAAACTGCTTCCTAATGTTTCTCCACGATTGGATTGATATATCTGCTTATTTCATCTAGTACAAAAACAACATCTGGTATGGTACTTGACATTTCATGATTAACTCAATTGCCTAAGCAAGTGATATGTTAATCATGTAGATCCCTCTCCCCTTTAGTCTGTAAGACACCTTTAGAGAGGTTGACTCCATCACCTGCAGGTTCACCACCATGCCAGGAGTCGTCCATTTAATGTCAAAGTACCCAGATTAGGATACTTCCTAAATATAGATCCAAAACCATAGATCTAGTAACCAGAAACCCTGATATTACATCCATATCCTGTGTGGAGAAACAACTGTGTGACAACCACAGTGTAACCGATCGTAGTATAGGAATATCTCTTCCCATCAAGTGCATGCCATCCTAATACCTGGACATCACTCTCTAGTACCTTCTTACCAGTTCCATCTCCTATTCTGATGAAGTCAAAACCTATGACTGTCACATCAGAAATATAGATGGTCTATTTCCACCATACCTGCATTAGTCTGTAAATAGACATAAGCTACTTGCCTACTATGCTTCCGCTGCTCCCACTGACTACAACAACCCTCTGGCAGAGTTATATACACGTGCACTTCTAAAACTAGTTTAGAATGACGGTATACTCATCCTCCTGCCGGGTCTTATAGTCTAAAACAGCAGCAATGGAAAGTCTGGGTAAACAAGAACCTCCCTGTCACCGTCTCTGAGAAGACCGAAGTACCTCTCGGGTGCCTGAGGTTACCTACCAAATCTGCGGAGTGGCTAGTGGAACGTCGAAACCAATTGAATCCTCAGATTCTACTAAATCTTCAGTAATCGTTTGTGGTTCTGGAATCACTTCCAGTTCTACCATACCGCCACTTATGTTTTCTGAAAAAGTCCATTTTATTAAAACTGTGGCGAGTCAAGAACAATATAAATATTGATCTTCCTGATGGTAGAAAATTATCCCTCGTCAAAGCCCGGGATAACCCACGAACAACCATTACTAAAACGTGCCTTGAGTTTATCTGGATTCTGGTTTTAAGCATCAGCCGGACAACTCCCTATACCTTAACATCGTTAAGATATAAATTGATTCTATATATATCTAATATAGAAACAAAAGCACTAATTTAATTTGAACCAGATTCAAAATCATGCATCTGTCTCCAGTGCATATCAACAAAATGGAAAAAAGGCCATTCAGCATTACTCATCTAGGAGTGCATCCATATATAAGTAACCTGAAAAAGAAGAAAGTTCTCAAAACCATTACTATTAACTGAATACCAAACACAAGTATCTACATCTTCGACTTCCTCAAAGAATCCTGATACTTACGACAAATGGTCCTCTACTTTATTCTTATACCTATAACTTCTGAATATCTGGACCTTGCATTTCAACGAAATACATGTCCAGAACTGGAGAAGTCACAGGTAAACAGAATATAGTACGAGTACCAACCCTATTGTCCTAACGGACACTGGACAACATACAATACTTTGTATAATTTCTCTGAGTCCACTAACCCAAACTCTGTGCGTCGTAGGTTGAAAAACTGTACTTTGGTTAAGAAGAGTTACACCGCTGTTGAATGCACCTTACCTAATCACCAACTGATATAGGTAAATGTCATAGACACAATATCAAAAAGATATATCTCACTTTATAAAATAAATGTGCAGATATATCAGTTTGAAATTGGTGCATAACAACGGATATTCAAAACTAAATATTTGCCATCCGGCAAAATCTAGATGATTTCCTCAAATATCACCAATTACCAAGAATTCTGATATAATGAGGATCTAATCACCCAATTCCCAATATCTTACTCCCACTCACCATCCGTAATAACATGTAGATGTGATAAACTGATCTGGTAAATACATACCGTGGAGTTAGATTCCAATTGGGAAAACAGTTTTCAATTAACATCGCATAGTGAAACTGAAACATGAAAATATTTCAAAATGGGTTAACTGGTATTCCTAGCAACGCCTCTTCCACTATCCTGATTCACGACAGTAACCATATACTTGCCGGCCCTCTCTGCAATCCCTTTATTATGTCTTTACTTATTACCTTCTGTACACCTCTTTTACGCTAATTGGTTTTCTTCATTTCCTACCCTTCGGCACCAGCCTAAGGTTTGGAAGAAGACTATCCAATAAGCGCAATAGGTGTACTCTCCTAATCCTAGGAGCCCTCGCAACCTGAGAGAAGGTAAAGAGAAAAGACATCTGAATAATCCTATTCAATTTCTCCTGAACAAGAATCCATCCTCGAAAAAGTTCCTTCGAGTTCATATGTAACTATACGATGGATTTATCCAATGGAAGTGGATATCCGTAGTGATACGGAGTGTCCTAGAGAAAAGCAAAGTGGATGTAGGAGTGGCAGGGGTATACACGGTTTTTGTCGTGAATGATGGTGGTCGCAATTTCCTTTGCCATTATTCTAATCCGTTTATATGTCTTTACTTATTACCTTCTGTACACCACACTTACGCTTAATTGGTTTTCTTCTTTCCCTACCGTTCGGCACCTGTCTATGGTTTGGAAGAAGACTATCCAATAAGCTCAATAGGTGTACTCTCTCCTAATCCTAGGAGCCCTCACTGTCATGTCCCGAAAGTACGGAATATGACCGGCACTTAAACTACGAACGTCTCGAGGCGTACGTAATCTAAGTAAGCCGAAAACCCAGAAATCCAAACCAAGAAAAGTAGTAGAGTGAAGGAAAACCAATTTAAAACAAATAGTTTTAATAGCATAAGCCGAATTATGCGTTTTAAAAACATCAAGAATTTCCTGAAAATTTCGGCAGAGTCTTCTTTGTAAAAACTGGCCCCCAAACGGGATACAACATGAATAGTATACGAAATCAATAAAAAGGCATCCCCAAGCGGGAGCTAGCTCTTCGTCAATCGACGGTCACAACCACACGAGCAATATAATATACAACGCCAACGGCGAGTATCAAAATTCAAAAGGAAACTCAAAACCACAAGAAAACAACAGAAATATAACGCGCGACTCTAAGGTCGAAGGAATAACATCACTGGTCTCTATCTCAAAATAAACACATGTTTGGTTGATGGAACTTCTAGATACAACAGAGTAATAATATACAAGTTATATAATGGGGGTTACGATACAAGTAAACCCACCTACTAGCAAATCACCCGAAAGAAACTATGCCCGCAAGCCGTAATGAAACCTGTACGGCAAACCTGCAAGAAACTGGGGCACAACGGGGGTGAGTTGCCAACTCGTGAATAGAAAAACATCTACGCACAGAAATCGCATAAATAACGCAACCTAGGTCAATGATCATAATATATCCGCAAATATATGAATAACATGCAGCCTATAACGATGGCTAGGGTAATATCTAACCCGAGTGTGATCTCATGTGCCCGTGTCAGTGCCTCAGGTAGCAGTATATCATATGAATGAGGTATGAATGCATGAAAACAGAATACATGTAAATGAAGAAACTGTTTTCATAATTTAGTGAGATTTCCTTTGTACTTTTAAAATGAGGTATTATAATGAAATCAGCATAAAACAGTGCCTAGCATCGGCACAAAACGTAATCCCAATATCTCGATATCTCTGTATCACAGTCTCTGTACCTCAATATCTCGAAATCTCAATATCTAGGGCGCCGTCAATCCAGACCGGCCCCTACCATCCATCTCAAGACCACGACGGTATCCTCCGGATATCCGACGCGTCGGGTAATATCACCGGTCGGTAGTGCTCCCCTGCCGGGCTCAACGTCAACAACACATTCCTCTTACCCCGGGGTACCGCACCGGGCCCACCATGTACCCGAAACGGTTCCTCCACTTCTCGAATCGGGTCTCGAAATCCATCAGCAAACTCATGGTGGACGACTCATACATCATGGGAAAACCGCACCTTTTATTTTAAAAGAGAGAAAAGGTTTATTTATGTTTTTGCGGTTTTCCTCCAAATCCAGAAAATCTCATGGAAATCCGAATCCAAGCCTCAATAACACGTAAAATAGTGAATATATGCATGAGAATCCATGAATGCGGCATAACAATGAATAACAGTATGCATGAAGCAGCAGGTAATAACTACAATGTCTAAACTAACATATAAGGCAAGTACACTAATATCATGTCTAAACTATTAGCTAACAGGCTATGTCAAGCAATAATATTTTCTAAGGTGTACGTGACATGGCAATTACCGATGAAGATGTGTGTGAGCCGGCAAGTAAGTGTACGTGGTATATACGCATCATCGGTAATGGTGCTGGTGTCCTAACAGCATGATATCAATAATGGAGTATGAAACATAATATAAGCATGCGATGCGAAGCGAACCACAATAATGAGCGGGAGCTGAATACTAAACGCAACTATAACTGATCTGCATTGATCTAATATAAGTCCTACAAATGGTTCCTTTTGAAATAACACGAATCATGGGGTTTTGAAAATAGGGGCTACGGTGTTTTTATGAAAAGATACGTCTTTGAAATATCCGTAGGATCCCTTGGGCTGTCTTTTAAAATACCCACGATTCGTTAGTTTTTGAAATAGGTAAGAATCGAATCGAATCTAACAACTAAACTAAACTAAAGGGCTAAGCTAACAAGCTGGACTACAGGTAAGGAAACCGCCTAACATCTGAGTCGATACATATACATACCAGTATATATATTAGTCGGTGATCCCGCCTCAATAATATCATATCCGATACCGTATCTATAATCAGACATCCCAAATCAAGAGTGCGGATCAATCATCAAATATAGCTCGTACGTAAATCCGTCGTACGGCATCCCAAATCTGGGTACGGGTTAATATCACATTCATCATACTATTCACCTGGTATCCTCTTTATCAAATATCATGATCCGGGTACTGATCTACGTCTAGTACAGTACTGATACAGCCTAAGTATGCATGGACGTGTGTGAAACACTGCGTCAAGGACCCTCTACAACGTCATGTCGTATCTCAAATACGAATCCTGCCATATCACCGATATCACAACCACAAAACAAATCTCATCGACTCAGCTCAAACCCAAGTATCATCCTCAAATCCGTATGTGAACACATAGTCCCATACCCATGTGAACACATAACTATAAAGAATCCCATGAGCACATATAAATAGGAATGTATGCAAGTATGTATGTGTGTATGTGTAGTGCAACACTACCTTAGGGTTCGCAACACTAAAATAATCCAACACACAAATATTCATCCTAAACATCGTTATTAATCCTAAATAACATATAATAATTGTTGGTATGTATACGCATCCGTATACACCACCACGGACTTGTAAGTCCACGTTGCGACCCCCGGTTCTTACGGGGAGGCGGAAACGGTATAAAATCAAAATTTTATCGCAAGAGGCAACATGGACTAAGCTAGGTCGGGATCTTTACCTAAACTAAAACTAGCATACTAAGCTAAAGATATTTAGCTACTCGGATGAAGATGGTTATACCTAAACTTGAACTCCTTCTCTTCAAGCTCCGATGGTGGTTCGATGGCTCCTTCTCGTTGTCTCCGTACGCCGAAGATAGATCCACTTGAAAGCTCCAACCTTTAGCTCCTTCTTCGTTCTTTGAAGAAACTAGTTCACTTGGTTTGCTAAACCTAGTGAACTAGAATGAGTAGAGATGATTTAGAATGGGATTTTATCTATGGTTCTTGATTCTCAACTCATGAGACAAGAGAACCATAGATCAAGAGAGGGAGCAAGAGGTTGAGGGTGAGAGCAAGAGGAGAGCTCAAGAACAAGAGAGAGAATGAGCAAGAAAGAATGAGCAACTCTTTTGTCTTTCACCCTCTCATAATCCAAAGTGATCATAACTCATCATATCAAAAAAGTCTTATGTGATGGTTAGAAGCAACCATAACCTTATCATGTCATGCACTCATTTTGCTCAAATGAGCAAGCAAGAAAAAGTCTTTGGCATGAAATGATAACCATGGTTATCATGATGGTCAACTAGTCAAGCCTAGTCAACCGGTCAACAAGTCAACAAGTCAACAAAGTCAACAAGTCAACAAAAGTCAACAAGTCAACAACCATATCACCATAATACTTAATTAATATAATAGTTAATCACATATCATATTCTCATTAGGGTTGAGCATAAAGTCAAATAGTCAACGGTCAACTGTCAACAACCCTAATGAGAATCCGCAGCCTCTGCCTCCCTGTCAACTGTGCATACACACCCGCATCCGCGTTCCGAGGAACACGAATGCAAACTGGATAAATCCAATCTCATAAGGTACACTAGGATCTGGCTTAAACCAAAGCCCGCTAGTGTAAACTGTCCGGACACTGTACGTGCACAAGTGCACGGATGTGACCGAACCCTGTCGCAAAACCATGCGACCTGTCGCAATACCATGCGACCTCTACTCTTTTGCCTAAAGGCGAAAAGCTTTCTGTGTGGGACTCTAAAGACTCGACACTACGCTGGCAGTGGGTTTAACCACAGACCGCAAGCGGCACTAGCTGTGCGTAACGGTCCCCAGGTAATGCCGACAAGAAGACCGACGAGGCGAAACCCATCTGAACTCCTACTGAGCCTGAGTGTGACATTCTCCGTACAGTCCGGTCTGTTCGTCTGATACATCGCATGGCGGGCCTAGGGGGCGGTAAACGTTAGTCCCCCAATAGCGGTACAAGTCGTGCCGGAGTGAAGCCCAATACACCCTGAGATAACACTGGAAACCTACCAGTATATCTCATTTGCCCTGGCCAGGGACTACTCGTGTAATGGCTCTCCTAGACACAGCGCGATGTCAACCCCCAATACCGGGAGAGACGAATCCTGTCTAACCGTCACTGCCTCCAAGTGCTTCGGGACTGCACCCAACCACCACCTGTTTGCACGACTCCTTTGAGCCGTGGTAGGGTAGTGATCAAAGTACAGTGGGAACACACCCGAGGCGAAGTGACAGTGTCAAGTCAGCGGACTAAGCTGTACTCATGTCACCTGGGAACTGATAACTGACGATAGGTATAATACCAACTAGTCAGTTCCCGACGAGTCCTGTCCAGTGTACCCGTAACCTAACGAGCACCCGCATACTATCTCAAGTACGACGTACTGACGGCTGTGGGACAGACCGTCTCCCATACTGGGATGAGAAGCGCATGCGCTGGTCTACTCCGGAGTATCGATGCCCTGTCTCGATAGTCCTGCGACCAGGGACCTGCATAAGGATGTGCTTATAGATTACCCAGCCCCACTAGTGTGACGGCCATCACAACGCTGGTAATCAAGCAAAGATCCTAAGGGCTCCACTAATGCGTATAAGTGATATACTGAAATAAACACAAGTACACATTGAAGTAGAAACAAACCAAGTAGCATACTACTATTTTGAGCAAGATTGTATATACAAGGTGAATATCCCAAGCATCCATTAAGTAATATACAAACTAGTATGATACAGTAATGGCCTCTAGGGCATATACACTAACAATCTCCCACTTGCACTAAGGCCATGTACTGGCGTATCGAAGACCTATCATCTCGATCAGCCGCTCGAACTGAGTCTGGGGCAAGGCCTTGGTGAATGGATCTGCAGTGTTGTCTTCTGAAGCGACTCTCCGAACCTCGATCTCCTGGCGATCTACGATCTCCCTGATCAGGTGATACCGCCTCAAGATGTGCCTGGATCTCTGATGGGACCTGGGTTCCTTCGCTAATGCTATAGCCCCGTTGTTGTCGCAATACAGAGGCATTGGATCAACAATGGACGGAACCACCTGAAGTTCTTTCAAGAACTTCCTCATCCAGACAGCTTCTTTTGCGGCATCAGATGCAGCGATGTATTCCGCTTCCATCGTCGAGTCTGCAACGGTTTCCTGTTTGGAACTCTTCCAACACACCGCCCCTCCATTGAGGGTAAAGACAAAACCCGACATGGACTTGGAATCATCCTTGTCACTCTGGAAGCTGGAGTCAGCAAAGGCCTCGATCTGGAGGTCTTTTCCGCCATACACCAAGAACATCTCCTTAGTCCTTCTCAGGTACTTGAGAATGTTCTTTACCGCTATCCAGTGTTTCTCCCCAGGGTTTGACTGATACCGGCTTACCACACTCAGTGCATAAGCTACATCCGGTCTGGTACACAACATCGCATACATTATAGAGCCTACCGCAGAAGCGTAGGGTATAATAGACATGCGATCCCTCTCTAAATCAGTCTTGGGAGACATCTCTTTAGAGAGGGTGATCCCGTGACAAGCCGGTAGGTTACCGCGCTTGGAATCTTCCATACTGAACCTCTTCAGTATGGTGTCGATGTACCTGGACTGCGAAAGTCCTAATATCCTCTTGGATCTGTCACGGTAGATCCGGATACCCAGAATGTATGAGGCATCACCCAGGTCTTTCATGGAGAACCTGTGTGACAAGAACCCCTTGACAGATTGTAGCATAGGAATGTCATTTCCTATTAAGAGAATGTCATCCACGTATAAAACGAGGAATACTACAGTTCTCGCTACAAATCTACTATAGATGCATGGTTCATCTGGATTTTTGATAAAGCCAAATTCTTTGACCGTCTCATCAAAGCAGATGTTCCAACTCCGCGATGCCTGCTTTAGTCCATAGATGGACTTAAGCAACTTGCACACCTTTCCGCTGCTCCCACTCTGAATGAAACCCTCTGGCTGGTCCATATAGACACACTCCTCTAAATTTCCATTTAGAAAAGCTGTCTTTACGTCCATTTGCCAGATCTCATAATCGTGGAAGGCAGCAATGGCAAGAAGGATCCGAATGGATTTCAGCATGGCTACTGGAGAAAAGGTTTCGTCGTAGTCCAAGCCAGGTCTTTGACGAAAACCCTTTGCTACCAGCCTAGCTTTATAGGTCTCAACCTGTCCATCTACACCAATCTTCCTTTTGAAGATCCACTTGCATCCTACGGGTTTTACCCCGTCTGGAGCAATGTCCAACGTCCATACCTTGTTGGTGTACATGGACTCCATTTCGGTCCGCATTGCATCCAGCCATTTCACTGAGTCAACGCTCTGAACGGCCTGCTGGAAGCTAGTAGGCTCATCATAATCTATGATGCAATCCTCTCTATCCCCGTCTATGAGAAAACCGTAGTATCTCTCGGGCGGATGAGACTGCCTACTACTCCTGCGGAGCGGCGTAGGAATGTCCTGTTCTGTTGAACCCTCTGGTTCCACTAACCTTTCAGTAATAGTCTGTGGTTCTGGAATTTCTTCCAGTTCTACTGTGCTCCCACTTATCTGGTTTTCCAAAAACTCAGTTTCCAAGAAGTAGGCATGACGAGAAACAAGAACTTTTTGTTCCTCTTCACAGTAGAAGAAATATCCTTTTGAGTTCTTTGGATACCCCACAAACTTGCACTGTACTGAGCGTGCCTCGAGCTTGTCCGCATGCTGCTTTTTGACAAAAACCGGACATCCCCATGTCTTAATGTGCTTAAGATAGGGTCTCTTCCCACACCACATTTCATATGGTGTGGAAGGCACAGTCTTAGTCGGAACTCGGTTCAAAAGGTACGCTGCTGATTCTAGCGCATACCCCCAGAATGATCGCGGCAACTCAGCGTTACTCATCATGGACCGCACCATATCCAATAGGGTGCGGTTCCGTCTCTCCGATACACCGTTATGTTGCGGGGTGTACGGAGGAGTGAGCTGAGAGAGAATTCCGTTCTCTTTTAAGTAGTCCAGGAACTCGGCACTTAAGTATTCTCCACCTCGATCCGATCTTAGAATCTTAATACTTTTGCCGGTCTGTTTCTCTACTTCATTCTTATACTCCTGGAATTTTCCAAAGGCCTCGGACTTATGTTTTATTAAGAAGACATAGCCGTACCTTGAGAAGTCATCCGTAAAAGTAATGAAGTAAGAATGTCCGCTTCGGGCATGTGTAGACATTGGACCGCACACGTCACTGTGTACGAGTCCCAAGAGCTCGCTCGCTCTTACTCCTTGTCCAGTAAACGGAGTCTTTGTCATCTTTCCTTTGAGACAAGATTGACAAGTGGCATACGATTGATATTCGAACGCATTCAAATATCCTTCTGTATGTAACTTAGTCAACCTTCTCTCATTGATGTGACCCAATCTACAATGCCATAAGAAAGTCTGATTTATATCTGGAGACTTTCTTTTGTGTGTATTCTGGACATTAAAAATCTGTGGTTGGTTTAACACGTATATACCATTACTCAATGTACCTGACCCAATCAAAACTTGATTAAGGTGAATGTTTACAACATTACTTACAAACGCAAATTCATAACCTTCTTTAGAAACTAAAGATACAGAAATGATATTACAAGTTGCGTTGGGTACAAAAAAGCAATTACGCAAAACCAAAACATGTCCATCTGACATTCCCAGGTGATAGTCCCCCACGGCTTTAGCATCCATGCTAGCTCCGTTCGCAACTTTGAGGGTCATGTCACCTGCCTTCAAAACCCTACGGTTTCTCAACGCCTGCAAAGAATTACAGATATGAGATCCTGATCCGGTATCCAATACCCAGGAAGTAGAGTTTATTGAAAGACAGTTTTCAATAACATACACACCTGAAGCTGAAGCTGCAACCTGCTTCAATTCCTGTGTTCTGGCCTTCCAGGCCCTGCAATCATTCTTCCAGTGTCCTTTCTTATGACAATAGAAGCATTCTTCCTTATCCACAAGCTTCCCCGCTATCTTTGTTGCTTTACCTTTTCCCTTCGTATCCACTTTACTAACACCGCCCCTTGGTTTGGCGGGGGCCTTCTTCTTCTTTCCCTTGGCTTTCGCCTTGGACCTAGAAGAAGATGATCCTCCTACAAACAAAGTGGATGTATCCCTACCTTTCTGTAGGGTGCCCTCTGCGCTCCTCAGCATGTTGAGGAGCTCTGAAAGTTCAACCTCTTTTTCTTGTAGGTTGAAGTTCAGTATGAACTGGGCGTAAGTGGAAGGAAGGGACTGGAGAACTATATCCGTATATAGTTCACTCTCTAATGTGATCCCTAGGTCAGCGAGCTCCTCAATGAAGCCGATCATCTTTAGCACGTGCTCGGCTACTGATGATCCGACGGCCATTCTTGTCGAAAATAACTTTTTCGACGCTTCGTATCTTGCGATACGTGATTGCTCTCCATACAGTTCTTTTGTATGGAGCAATATGGACTCCATGTCCATATTCTCATGCCTCCTCTGATGTTCGTTGTCCATCGAGGCAAGCAGGAGGCACTTGGCCTTCGCGCTATCAATCTCCCAAGTCTTGCGGATTTCCTTATCCGCGACGCTGGAAGTTGGACCAGGGACAGGGGGAGCTTTGGTGGTAAGAAGATACCCCAGCTTGTCATAAGTGATTGCTATCTTGACATTCCTGAGCCAATCTTTGTAGTTTGGCCCTGTCAGTTTGTTTTTATCTAGGAGTAACTTAAGTCCAATCATGTTGATTGGTCGCTGCAATTAGGAGAGAGAAGAAGAAACACTCAGCATGATGCTCTTGCAAGTTTAGAGTGGTTTTTAGTTTGTCTAAACAGGATGGCTCCCACTGTTTCTCGAATCCCTCCTCAAACCATAAAGGAAGAATTAGCCGGGATCAATCCCACCGTACAATACTTGCTTAACCGTTCAGCCAGGCCGGTGTCGGTACTTCGAGGGAGGTTTTCCAACGCTTTCGCGAAGTTCCTTAATTAAAGAACCTCTTTTCCCTGGGGGCGTAGCCCCGCTAACACCTTTCTAGGCACCTACTAGGTTTATAGCATTGATCGTTAAGTGAGAAATTTCCCGAGGAGTAGCATATACTCACAGTAGGATCGGGATCCAAATATCATCGCGTGACGAAACTGAAGGAATCCTACCAGAATCATCACACTCCAAATGGTATGCAAATCTAGCAAGTTTCAGTACTTATGAAACTCCCGATGTGGATTTTTGCCCCATGCTCTTATGACCTTGACTTTGGCCAACAAATCATAAGTCACATGTCAAGTTCTGCCCGTCGTTCTCCAGGTTAATTTGAATCCACCCGCACCTACCCTTGACTTTGGCCAACAAGGTAGTACGACTGTTCCAAACCAACGCATCTATCTATGCTGCACATGAATACCCAATAGCTACCAATCACTGTGCCTTGACTTTGGCCAACAAACACAGCTTGAATACTATTGACTATTCATGTGAAACGACGGAGGGCTACGGATGGTTTTGGCAAAACCGTGAACGTAGTGAACTTGATTTGGTCGATGGAACGAGATAGCTTTTAAAAAGGAGTGGCTCAAGCTCCGCATTTAAAAGTTGTTTTTGAAAAGAACCGAGTGGTTTTTCGAAAGTGTTCCAACGACTTTAACTTGGTTTATTATCTTGCATTAGTTTTTTTAATGCGTGATATTCTTGCATTAGTTCTTTTAATGCGTCCCATCATTTAATCCTACCATTGCAGAAAACAACCAAAATATGACGTACGCTTATGCCATTCGCATTCGCCACGGGGCCCCGTCATTACCCGTTAGGTTACTTAACTAACGACAGAGCGGGGGCTGGGCTAGCGCGTCTGTAAAACATAAGCAACGCCTAAATAATATCATATATAGATATACTGCAATGATAAACATTTCAGATCACAGATAAATACATTGGATATACTAGGAATCTGTAATTTGTACGAGCCTGTAACAAAAACAGATTACACGGTCGCGGTGAATAGCCAAAAACCCCACCCAAGACCCCTACGGGTGCGGCAAACTACCCGCCAAGTACCCGAAGCGTAGCAACCTCCCTCATCTCCATGAGTAGGCCACTCGACACTTCGGCATACCCGGTAGTTTGTGCACCCCTCCATGGGTCTATCCTAGGAGCAAAAACAGTAAAAAGAAATTATACAATGACGGCTACAACCCCGACCCGGTTGTGCGGCCATACAAATAATTATTACATCAATTTACAAATTTACATGAATTGCAAGAAAAGAAAACTCTCGTCTCACAACCCCCGGCTATTCACCCGCGACAATCCAACATATTTATATACACATTCCAGCACATTACAGATCATGTATAACCCCGACTAATCGACTTATAGCGATTAGCCGACGTTCAATACATGCAAACATCACAGATATAACCATCATAGTCAAAGTGCAGTGAAGTTCGGAAAAATACGGAATTATAGGACCCCAAAAGGAAATTTCTTTTCTGGAAAATCTGGGCACATATAATATATATTAAAAATCCCAAAACCAACACAGACACACACTGCACGAAAAACGATGCAGAGAAGACGACAAAGCGCGGCGGTTCCGCGGCGGCTGCCTAGCTCGCGCGGCGGAAGGGCGGCGGTTTGGACGAATTACTGTATCGTTTTTCTTGGGTGTTCACACAAAACCCTGAGCCGAATTTACAAGTGTAAAGTTTTTCATTTTGAGCCAAAAAAATTTCAACAAAAACTCAGTTTTTGTAAATGTTTGGTTTTTGGATTTTTCCGGTTCCGAACTTCGTTACACTTTACTACCAAGCTAGTTTAAGTTTAGTTAGTCTCTGATACCACTGTAAGTCCACGTTGCGACCCCCGGTTCTTACGAGGAGGCGGAAACGGTATAAAATCAAAATTTTATCGCAAGAGGCAACATGGACTAAGCTAGGTCGGGATCTTTACCTAAACTAAAACTAGCATACTAAGCTAAAGATATTTAGCTACTCGGATGAAGATGGTTATACCTAAACTTGAACTCCTTCTCTTCAAGCTCCGATGGTGGTTCGATGGCTCCTTCTCGTTGTCTCCGTACGCCGAAGATAGATCCACTTGAAAGCTCCAACCTTTAGCTCCTTCTTCGTTCTTTGAAGAAACTAGTTCACTTGGTTTGCTAAACCTAGTGAACTAGAATGAGTAGAGATGATTTAGAATGGGATTTTATCTATGGTTCTTGATTCTCAACTCATGAGACAAGAGAACCATAGATCAAGAGAGGGAGCAAGAGGTTGAGGGTGAGAGCAAGAGGAGAGCTCAAGAACAAGAGAGAGAATGAGCAAGAAAGAATGAGCAACTCTTTTGTCTTTCACCCTCTCATAATCCAAAGTGATCATAACTCATCATATCAAAAAAGTCTTATGTGATGGTTAGAAGCAACCATAACCTTATCATGTCATGCACTCATTTTGCTCAAATGAGCAAGCAAGAAAAAGTCTTTGGCATGAAATGATAACCATGGTTATCATGATGGTCAACTAGTCAAGCCTAGTCAACCGGTCAACAAGTCAACAAAAGTCAACAAGTCAACAAAGTCAACAAGTCAACAAAAGTCAACAAGTCAACAACCATATCACCATAATACTTAATTAATATAATAGTTAATCACATATCATATTCTCATTAGGGTTGAGCATAAAGTCAAATAGTCAACGGTCAACTGTCAACAACCCTAATGAGAATCCGCAGCCTCTGCCTCCCTGTCAACTGTGCATACACACCCGCATCCGCGTTCCGAGGAACACGAATGCAAACTGGATAAATCCAATCCCATAAGGTACACTAGGATCTGGCTTAAACCAAAGCCCGCTAGTGTAAACTGTCCGGACACTGTACGTGCACAAGTGCACGGATGTGACCGAACCCTGTCGCAAAACCATGCGACCTGTCGCAATACCATGCGACCTCTACTCTTTTGCCTAAAGGCGAAAAGCTTTCTGTGTGGGACTCTAAAGACTCGACACTACGCTGGCAGTGGGTTTAACCACAGACCGCAAGCGGCACTAGCTGTGCGTAACGGTCCCCAGGTAATGCCGACAAGAAGACCGACGAGGCGAAACCCATCTGAACTCCTACTGAGCCTGAGTGTGACATTCTCCGTACAGTCCGGTCTGTTCGTCTGATACATCGCATGGCGGGCCTAGGGGGCGGTAAACGCCAGTCCCCCAATAGCGGTACAAGTCGTGCCGGAGTGAAGCCCAATACACCCTGAGATAACACTGGAAACCTACCAGTATATCTCGTTTGCCCTGGCCAGGGACTACTCGTGTAATGGCTCTCCTAGACACAGCGCGATGTCAACCCCCAATACCGGGAGAGACGAATCCTGTCTAACCGTCACTGCCTCCAAGTGCTTCGGGACTGCACCCAACCACCACCTGTTTGCACGACTCCTTTGAGCCGTGGTAGGGTAGTGATCAAAGTACAGTGGGAACACACCCGAGGCGAAGTGACAGTGTCAAGTCAGCGGACTAAGCTGTACTCATGTCACCTGGGAACTGATAACTGACGATAGGTATAATACCAACTAGTCAGTTCCCGACGAGTCCTGTCCAGTGTACCCGTAACCTAACGAGCACCCGCATACTATCTCAAGTACGACGTACTGACGGCTGTGGGACAGACCGTCTCCCACACTGGGATGAGAAGCGCATGCGCTGGTCTACTCCGGAGTATCGATGCCCTGTCTCGATAGTCCTGCGACCAGGGACCTGCATAAGGATGTGCTTATAGATTACCCAGCCCCACTAGTGTGACGGCCATCACAACGCTGGTAATCAAGCAAAGATCCTAAGGGCTCCACTAATGCGTATAAGTGATATACTGAAATAAACACAAGTACACATTGAAGTAGAAACAAACCAAGTAGCATACTACTATTTTGAGCAAGATTGTATATACAAGGTGAATATCCCAAGCATCCATTAAGTAATATACAAACTAGTATGATACAGTAATGGCCTCTAGGGCATATACACTAACAGGACTGCGGGGGTGCTATACGCCATCCACCCGACTTCTCCCCGTAGATATAAATCTACTCACCTGGTCCTCACTTGCCGGTGCCGACGTCGCCACGCGCTTGCTTGTCGTCTCGAAGTCCACATGGGTTACCTACATATCATAACGCACCGTATCTCATTAAAATCCGACTCAAGACCAAAACGACTCACGAATCCCACATAGGTCAAAACCTATGGTTGCTTTCACAAATCAACCCAAAAACTCTCGACGTCGGTGTACAAATGCCAGACCATCGAGAAAAACCCAAATACACTCATTTGCACATTCACGAACACTAATTTTAATATAAAATAGGTTAAAACTCACAAAAACCCCAATTTCAATTAAAAAGTCATTTTTCCGAAATTCTAGCAAGCACAAATCACCGTTTTAGTACAAAACATGATGTTTTAACAAAACTAATGGCCATAAGGCTCACTAACCTTCTTAATTAAGTCATACCAATGTTAATTAGATTTTAAACTTAATTCTTAATATCAATCTCAAAAAAATCTTGTTTGCAAACATAACCAATTTTAACAATTTCATAGCAAAAATGCACAAACTACAATCTAGCTTAGATTTGCATGATCTAAAGCATTAAACTACACTTAATAATGTTAATGAAGTCATGAAAAACCTAATTAGATTTTTAGTATAACATTTGCAATTATTTTACAAAACCAAGTTTGCACTAGAAATCGAAAAATTGCGCAAACATCGCGAATTTGCGACAAAATGGTCACAACATTGCACAATCACCCAATCCACACAACTAGCTAGCTACAACACTCAAATTAACCCACATGAAAGGATTCAATTTTAAATTTCTAACTTTAACCCTTCCCTTGAATTTCATCACACAACCAACAACAACCAAATTAACACTTTAAAAGCCTATTTTAGCATAATCAAACTACAAATTAAACATTAGATTAGAATTATACCTCTCAAGTTTGAAACCCTAGGTTCTATAGCCTCCAAAGACACCTCCTTTCACCATGCTTTAAACCAATTTGAATGTTAGAAGAGGTAGAATAGGGATTAGCTTTGAATTAGTGAAGGAATTGTGGATTTTTTTGATGTGTTTTAAGATGAAATTGAAGCAAAAGAGATGGAAATTTGGGGGGGGGGGAAATGGGGTTGTTGCTGGTCATTTTCAGCCATGGGAGGAAGTGGGGAGTTGTGAGGGAATGGTGTGAAGAAAAAACTAAATCAAAGCCCCTCCCAATTACCATAATACCCCCACCTACATAAATATATAAAAAAAACCTTTATTTTAACCATTCTTTTCACATAAAAGAAGTAAAAAGGAGAGGGAAAGTGAGTGGGCTGCTGTTGGTGGTGGTAAGGCCGGCCATGAGTGGGTGAGGATGGGTGAGAGAGAGTACAAGAAAATTCCATGCAAAAATAACCCCTCAAGTTACCAAATTGCAAGTTTTCACTAATTTCACCAAAAAGCCTTTTTTTCTTCAATAATTTCTAACACCGTTTGGCAGATTCATTTTGTTTCAAAAACAACATGTTAAAATTATGTTTAATATGTTATGATGCAAAAAATTTGTTTCAACTCATTCCAATTTGTAATTTTCCCTAATTAAATGTATTAGTGACGGCTTAAAAAAATAATAAAATAATTTTTTTCAGAAAATTTGAAATTTCACCAGTGGCTCAATAAACACCAAATACTAGCAATTACATAGGTAGAATATGTATATTTAATTTTTATAATAAGATATTTGCATTTTGACTTTTTACAGAAAACCCTCTTATTTTACCGATTTTCCGAAATTTCACCGAAACTATTTTCAAAACGCTACAATCTTCCCCCCTTAAAAAAATTCGGTCCCCGAATTTAAAGTAAAACTTCCCCCAAATACTAAAACATCTAAACCAAAACCATCAAGTCGTCGGGGCTCCGAAATTATAAATACATAAAACAAATTGTAGCGCAGCGCATGCGCATGAAAAATGAGCATATAACTCAAATCAAAACTCCGTCAAGCATCCCGCAATCATCGGAGTCATGGTAAAGACACAAATGTCAAATCCAATACAAAACCAATATGATATAATCTTGAAACTATACATGTAAATATCAACTCTATATATGTAAATATCTGAAGAAAATGCATGCCAAATCTTTTAAAGTCGCTGTGCAATGCGCATACACCGCACAGTGGCGGACGCCTCTTATAAGATGATAACCATATACGTATATATCTTTTGTTTAACATGTACGTTCCGCCATTTTTTTTTTGAAAATAATTTAGAAAAGGATTCCCTTATTTTTTTTTAAATGTTTCGTGTCCTATCAGACACGTAGGTAAATACTAAGACTATAGCTCGCTTTTTGGAAATCCCCTTCGATAGCTATCAATGCATGCAAAATATACTCAGGTACTGTTCTCTGACTAGTCCTGCTCAGTACGAAAACCATAATAACATCATAAAAACGCACTACTCCATAAGAAATCAATCCCAAAATACGCATATGAATACTATATGTGTCTGGTGCGCACGGAAATCAAAATCCATATATGTGCCAACATGTGCACAGAAACAAGATCTAAGTGCATCGGGTGTGCACGAAACATCTGTCATAGGCAACGTAGGTGCTTGACAGCAAAAATCAGGTGCATCTGACATGCACGAAGAATCTCGATTTAGTGCATCTTGTGTGCACCAAAATCGCACCTCAAAACATGCGCCCAACATGCGTGAAAATCCAAATCAGGTGCATCCTCTAAGAATCTCGGGCCAACTGTCGCGGTCACTAGTGGGACGTCTCGTCGATGATCATGAACTCTGGCCTGCTGGTGTGCGTAACAATGACCACTCCTGGGTCAAGGTCTTCACTGTGAATTACCAATCTCTCGGTCCATCGGCTCATCGGCCCTGTCAGGTGTGCTAACGGGGATGATCCCGTTCTGGCACGTCTCTTGTCATCTCCCGGTCAATCATCGCGACCACTCGTAAGACAGCATATCACTGGCGTCGGCCTCTGGCTCTCTGAATGTACGTGACACATCTGATCCTAGGTGCAAGTATCATTGCAGCAGTGTCCTGAAAGGAATCCTGCTCACGGTCTCTTCCATGTCTCGTCTCTGCCAACTGTCCGGAAGTCATCGTCCTTTCCTATATCGGCATCTTGCTCTGGAACGGCTGCATACCCATCGCGACTCCTTCTGGAAGGTATATCCAGTACTCTGTCTCGGCATGCGCATCGCATCTCTGATGTCGGCAAAGGGGAACGTCATCATATCCAGATTGTACGAACCTCTTACTCCATTTTTCTCTAATGTCGACCGCTTCGGACTCGTCTCGTCGTGGCTGTATGGACTGAGCTCCAACGGCTATCCTCGTATCGGGAGTCTCCCAAGAAATGCATCTCACCACCTAGCATCCGAATTAAGTCGAACCATCCAATCGATTGTCAAAACCTCATAATCCCCCAAGGGCTCAACATCTTGGGCACAGTTTAATAGTATCAAGTACATACCACAGCAGCGGTGGTCCAGCCGTAGAAAGGCAAACCCAAGCCTCACTAATGGCGCCGTGGAACTGCCGCAAACCCGAAGGTTCAAAGGCTTTCATACGGTCATTAAGTCGAGTTAGGGTTTCATTCTTCTAGAGGGACCATAGAATTGCCTGCATGTCTTTCCGACTACTTTAAACTTGGAATAATAGGTTTCTGACATTCGATCGTCTCTGTCGACTCTCAACATCTCCGCGTGAAGTCGTCTCTAGCTGGAATCAATCTATCTGATGATCTCGCATCGGGGTAGCGAACGAACCACATGTCCTAGTCATTCATCCTCGGTGACTAGCGACCTTCTATCATCTCTTAGTACAACTCGTACTGCAATAGCTCCAACATCTGGGGCGATATCTCGTTGTTCGCAGCAATAGCTAGCTCGCTTGTCTGCACGCTGAACAGTGCCTCGACCATCACGAATACGCAATACATCATCGGTCATCAAAATCTGGTTGGCCTCTATCAGTGGCGCAATCCTCTGGTGATGATCTGCACGTCTGAGTAATCTCATACAGCGATCCATCCAACGCTCGTGGCGCAAAAACACAATAAAATGACACATCTCTGCAATCGTGTGTCGCCGAAATTACGCCCTGGTCAGTCCTCGTCCGTAACGGGCTCGTGCTGACCGCAACTCTAGCCATAGCTCTCCCTGCCCGTAATCGTGGCAGCAAAACCATAACTGGTACTGATGAGGCTAGATCGGAATGAATATAATACTGAGCAAAGAAATGTACATCCTAAGGCTTCTTAAGTGGAGTAGCGTATCGTAAATATGCCGCGGAACATACCTACGGTACGTCACTCTACTTTAGTCACCTATTCCATCAACCAAGGGTCATCCTACGCTCCGAAGGTAAAACCTAACGCTCTGATACCAACTTTGTCATGTCCCGAAAGTACGGAATATGACCGGCACTTAAACTACGAACGTCTCGAGGCGTACGTAATCTAAGTAAGCCGAAAACCCAGAAATCCAAACCAAGAAAAGTAGTAGAGTGAAGGAAAACCAATTTAAAACAAATAGTTTTAATAGCATAAGCCGAATTATGCGTTTTAAAAACATCAAGAATTTCCTGAAAATTTCGGCAGAGTCTCCTTTGTAAAAACTGGCCCCCAAACGGGATACAACATGAATAGTATACGAAATCAATAAAAAGGCATCCCCAAGCGGGAGCTAGCTCTTCGTCAATCGACGGTCACAACCACACGAGCAATATAATATACAACGCCAACGGCGAGGATCAAAATTCAAAAGGAAACTCAAAACCACAAGAAAACCACAGAAATATAACGCGTGACTCTAAGGTCGAAGGAATAACATCACTGGTCTCTATCTCAAAATAAATACATGTTTGGTTGATGGAACTTCTAGATACAACTGAGTAATAATATACAAGTTATATAATGGGGGTTATGATACAAGTAAACTCACCTACTAGCAAATCACCGAAAGAAACTATGCCCGCAAGCCGTAATGAAACCTGTACAGCAAACCTGCAAGAAACTGGGGCACAACGGGGGTGAGTTGCCAACTCGTGAATAGAAAAACATCTATGCACAGAAATCGCATAAATAACGCAACCTAGGTCAATGATCATAATATATCCTCCAATATATGAATAACATGCAGCCTATAACGATGGCTAGGGTAATATCTAACCCGAGTATGATCTCATGTGCCCGTGTCAGTGCCTCAGGTAGCAGTATATCATATGAATGAGGTATGAATGCATGAAAACAGAATACATGTAAATGAAGAAACTGTTTTCATAATTTAGGGAGATTTCCTTTGTATTTTTAAAATGAGGTATTATAATGAAATCAGCATAAAACGGTGCCTAGCATCGGCACAAAACGTAATCCCAATATCTCGATATCTCTGTATCACAGTCTCTGTACCTCAATATCTCGAAATCTCAATATCTAGGGCGCCTTCAATCCAGACCGGCCCCAACCATCCATCTCAAGACCACGATGGTATCCTCCGGATATCCGACGCGTCGGGTAATATCACCGGCCGGTAGTGCTCCCCTGCCGGGCTCAACGTCAACAACACATTCCTCTTGCCCCGGGGTACCGCACCGGGCCCACCATGTACCCGAAACGGTTCCTCCACTCCTCGAATCGGGTCTCGAAATCCATCAGCAAACTCATGGTGGACGACTCATACATCATGGGAAAACCACACCTTTTATTTTAAAAGAGAAAAAATGTTTATTTATGTTTTTGCGGTTTTCCTCCAAATCCAGAAAATCTCATGGAAATCCGAATCCAAGCCTCAATAACACGTAAAATAGTGAATATATGCATGAGAATCCATGAATGTGGCATAACAATGAATAACAGTATGTATGAAGTAGCAGGTAATAACTACAATGTCTAAACTAACATATAAGGCAAGTACACTAATATCATGTCTAAACTATTAGCTAACAGGCTATGTCAAGCAATAATATTTTCTAAGGTGTACGTGACATGGCAATTACCGATGAAGATGTGTGTGAGCCGGCAAGTAAGTGTACGTGGTACATACGCATCATCGGTAATGGTGCTGGTGTCCTAACAGCATGATATCAATAATGGAGTATGAAACATAATATAAGCATGCGATGCGAAGCGAACCACAATAATGAGCGGGAGCTGAATACTAGATGCAACTATAACTAATCCGCATTTATCTAATATAAGTCCTACAAATGGTGCCTTTTGAAATAACACGAATCATGGGGTTTTGAAAATAGGGGCTACGGTGTTTTTATGAAAAGATACGTCTTTGAAATATCCGTAGGATCCCTTGGGCTGTCTTTTAAAATACCCACGATTCGTTAGTTTTTGAAATAGGTAAGAATCGAATCTAATCTAACAACTAAACTAAACTAAAGGGCTAAGCTAACAAGCTGGACTACAGGTAAGGAAACCGCCTAACATCTGAGTCGATACATATACATACCTGTATATATATTAGTCGGTGATCCCGCCTCAATAATATCATATCCGATACCGTATCTATAATCAGACATCCCAAGTCAAGAGTGCGGGTCAATCATCAAATATAGCCCGTACGTAAATCCGTCGTACGGCATCCCAAATCTGGGTACGGGTTAATATCACATTCATCATACTATTCACCCGGTATCCTCTTTATCAAATATCATGATCGGGGTACTGATCTATGTCTAGTACAGTACTGATACAGCCTAAGTATGCATGGACGTGTGTGAAACACTACGTCAAGGACCCGCTACAACATCATGTCGTATCTCAAATACGAATCCTGCCATATCACCGATATCACAACTACAAAACAAATCTCATCGACTCAGCTCAAACCCAAGTATCATCCTCAAATCCGTATGTGAACACATAGTCCCATACCCATGTGAACACATAACTATAAAGAATCCCATGAGCACATATAAATAGGAATGTATGCAAGTATGTATGTGTGTATGTGTAGTGCAACACTACCTTAGGGTTCGCAACACTAAAATAATCCAACACACCAATATTCATCCTAAACATCGTTATTAATCCTAAATAACATATAATAATTGTTGGTGTGTATACGCATCCGTATACACCACCACGGACTGCGGGGGTGCTATACGCCATCCACCCGACTTCTCCCCGTAGATATAAATCTACTCACCTGGTCCTCGCTTGCCGGTGCCGACGCCGCTACGCGCTTGCTTGTCGTCTCGAAGTCCACATGGGTTACCTACATATCATAACGCACCGTATCGCATTAAAATCCAACTCAAGACCAAAACGACTCACGAATCCCACATAGGTCAAAACCTATGGTTGCTTTCACAAATCAACCCAAAAACTCTCGACGTCGGTGTACAAATGCCAGACCATCGAGAAAAACCCAAATACACTCATTTGCACATTCACGAACACTAATTTTAATATAAAATAGGTTAAAACTCACAAAAACCCCAATTTCACTTAAAAAGTCATTTTTCCGAAAATCTAGCAAGCACAAATCACCGTTTTAGTACAAAACATGATGTTTTAACAAAACTAATGGCCATAAGGCTCACTAACCTTCTTAATTAAGTCATACCAATGTTAATTAGATTTTAAACTTAATTCTTAATATCAATCTCAAAAAATCTAGTTTGCAAACATAACCAATTTTAACAATTTCATAGCAAAAATGCACAAACTACAATCTAGCTTAGATTTGCATGATCTAAAGCATTAAACTACACTTAATAATGTTAATGAAGTCATGATAAACCTAATTAGATTTTTAGTCTAACATTTGCAATTATTTTACAAAACCAAGTTTGCACTAGAAATCGAAAAATTGCGCAAACATCGCGGATTTGCGACAAAATGGTCACAACATTGCACAATCACCCAATCCACACAACTAGCTAGCTACAACACTCAAATTAACCCACATGAAAGGATTCAATTTTAAATTTCTAACTTTAACCCTTCTCTTGAATTTCATCACACAACCAACAACAACCAAATCAACACTTTAAAAGCCTATTTTAGCATAATCAAACTACAAATTAAACATTAGATTAGAATTATACCTCTCAAGTTTGAAACCCTAGGTACTCTAGCCTCCAAAGACACCTCCTTTCACCATGCTTTAAATCAATTTGAATGTTAGAAGAGGTAGAATAGGGATTAGCTTTGTATTAGTGAAGGAATTGTGGATTTTTTTGATGTGTTTTGAGATGAAATTAAAGCAAAAGAGATGGAAATTTGGGGGAAAAAATGGGGCTGCTGCTGGTCATTTTCGGCCATGGGAGGAAGTGGGGAGTTGTGAGGGAATGGTGTGAAGAAAAAACTAAGTCAAAGCCCCTCCCAATTACCATAATACCCCCACCTACATTAATATATAAAAAAAACCTTTATTTTAACCATTCTTTTCATATAAAAGAAGTAAAAAGGAGAGGGAAAGTGAGTGGGCTGCTGTTGGTGGTGGTGGGGCAGGCCATGAGTGGGTGAAGATGGGTGAGAGAGAGTACAAGAAAATTCCATGCAAAAAGAACCCCTCAAGTTACCAAATTGCAAGTTTTCGCTAATTTCACCAAAAAAGCCTTTTTTTCTTCAATAATTTCTAACACCGTTTGGCAGATTCATTTTGTTTCAAAAACAATATGTTAAAATTATGTTTAATATGTTATGATGCACAAAATTTGTTTCAACTCATTCCAATTTGTAATTTTCCCTAATTAAATGTATTAGTGACGGCTTAAAATAATAATAAAATAAATTTTTTTCAGAAAATTTGAAATTTCACCAGTGGCTCAATAAACACCAAATACTAGCAATTACATAGGTAGAATATATATATTTAATTTTTATAATAAAATATTTGCATTTTGACTTTTTACAGAAAACCCCCCTTTTTTACCGATTTTCCGAAATTTCTCCGAAACGATTTTCAAAACGCTACACTCACAATCTGAGAGAAGGTAAAGAGAAAAGACAACCGAATAATCCTATTCAATCTCTCCAGAACCAGAATCCATCCTCGAAAAAATTCCTTCGAGTTCGTTTGTAACTATACGATGGATTTATCTAATGGAAGTGGATGTTCGTAGTGATACGGGGTGTTCTGGAGAAACGCAAAGGTGATATAGAAGTGGCAATGATGTATGCGACACCGTGACATTCCAAAAAGCCAAAGTGTTTTAAGAAGTTTCGGTTAACTTGGTTCATGAATTTTAGTTTAGGGTCGGGTCATAGTCACAGCCAGAGAGAGAGAGAGAAGAAACACTCAGCGTGCACTCTAACCTAGTTCAGAATGGTTAATCATTTTATTTAATCTGGATGGCTCCCACTGTTTTCTCGAATTCTCCTCCAAACCTAAAAGGAGAATTAGTCGGAATCACCCGAGGAGTAATCCTACTCATCAGTAGGAATCGGGGTCCAACTATCATCGCATGATAACTTGATGGAAGCCACTAAAGTCATCACACTCCAGAAGGTATGCGCAACCCTGGCAAGTTTCCTGTATGTTTGAAACTCCCGATGTGATTTTTACCCCAAGCGGTTTATGACCTAGACTAGGTCAACAAACCATAAACCGCTAGTCAAGTTCAACCCGTCATTATCCTGGATTGCATTAAACCCACCCGCACATGCCCTTGACTAGGCCAACAAGGCCGCATGACTGTCCTAACCAATCGCATTTAAAATGCAACAAATAAGCACCACTTAGCTACCGAACACTACGTCTTGACTAGGTCAATAAACACAGCACGAATACTAAATAATACTCATAAGAAATGACGGAAGGCTACGGCTGGTTTTTGGCGAAAAACCTTTAACGTAATGAACTTGATATCGTTGAAGGAATCCAAGTGGTTTTACAAATATATAGTGGCGAAAACTTTTGCCAAAGAGGTCACTCCCGGTGAAGGGATCTCGGCTCTTTCCCCGTCGAATGGGGTGTATGATATCCCAAACTGAATACCACGATGCAAAGCAAAAGGAAACGACTATAGTAAAGTTATTACGTTGACGCAAACTTTTACCCAAGGGTCACTCCCGATGAAGGGATCTCGGCCCTTGCCTCGTCGAATGAGGTGCAGGATATTCCAAAATGAATACAACGATGCAAAGCAAAAGTGTACGTCTGTAATGTCAGTTTTTTTTATAAAAAACTTGGTTCCAACAACATCATATATAGGTTTGTTTTATCTTTGCATTGATAAGAATCTATGCAGTCCCATCAATTAATCACACCAGAAAAGAACGAAAATAAAATGTACATATATGCTATCCGCATTCGCCACTGGGTCCCGTCATCACCCATTAGGTTACTTAACTAACTACAGAGCGGGGACTGGACTAGCGCGAGTACAAAACATATACAACATCTACTAGTATATATAAATATATATATAACATTCGTCCCAGGCATGATATAAAGCAACATCACAGAAACATCACAGAAGCAACACAGAATGGTGGATAATCTGGAGCCCCGAGTTTCACTTGAGCCGCAAGTGAGACCTGACGTTCCCAGTCGTGTGGATAGCATGTGCAATGAAACCTAGACCCATACGAGCGCGGCAAGTTACCCACCAAAACCAGAAGTGAGGCAGCCCCCTTCAACAACGTGAATGGGCCATCCGGCACTTCTCGGAATCTGGTAACTTGAGTGCCCCTCCGTGGGTCATACCTATACCCCCTACGAGTGCGGCGAATAGCCCGCCAATTCTAAAGTAAGGTCCCCTCCATCCCAACGCCATGAGATGCAGACCCGTTGCCCTCTAGAATCCGGCTATTCATGCACCCTACCGTGGGGTAATCCTAGTACAGAAAATAAAAAATATACAAGGATGACATCGACCTCAGCCCGGTCGTGCCCCAAAAGAATAATATACAAACTGGCAGTGATGGCAGTCCACATGTAGGATGCTCGCCCCGCAATATCAAATGTACAAATAAAATAAAACTGTACTAACATTGCACCATTGCTATCCACCACGACGATCCAACCAACATCACAGCACAACATAGAACATAAACGTGAATGTCACGTTCGCAAACTCGTCTAAAAGAACATATAGCAGTTAGACGGGTTTACCGATCAAATGACATTCACGGTCGCAGAAAGAAATGTATGTACTGTCAAACACACGCTTAAAATATCGATCGACGAAATTCCAAATTGTCCCCAATAGCAAAAACAGCACAGCACAGAAAACTGGGCAAAAACAGAATATCACAAAAATCACATTTCCAAGTGTATGAGCTACAGAAAAAATTTGGACGCCCGTTTCCACTAAATAGCCGCGGAACCACCGCTAATAGGGCCTAAATGCAGCAGTTCCTCGGCGCTTTAGTGGAATCTTGGCCCCAAAGTTTTTGTGTACTCCTAAAAAAGCCTGTACGGATTTTTAAGCCTCTGGAAAATATTTTTTGACCACTTTTGAAAATCGGCAGAAAGTATAAAAATGGAATCGTGATTTCGGTAAAATCCGTCGATCGATCTTTTAAGCACGTCTAAACAAGCTAGTAAGGGGTTTAAAGGATGGTTCTGATACCATGAAGGGTTCCGGCAGCGCCCCGGCCGTCGAAACGATGCCAAAATGCGGAACAAAAATTTTCTAAACTGGCGCTACCGCTACCCGATTTACGGATCGACCTTAAACCCTAAACTAGCGAGCTAACTAAGAGTTAGAAAGGTTATACCGAGTTAATCCGTGTCCTTCAGTCTTCCTTCCAAGCTTCTAGTGATCCTTTGACGATGTTTGGTTGCCGGTCTTCCTTTGTCTCCGATGATCCACCCGAGGGAAACGGCGAAAGCTCCAATCTCGTCGAACGAGGTAACCGACGCTCCAAAGTCGCTAGCGATGGAGAGTGGGGGTGTATGAATATATCACTACAATTTTCTCTCTACCATGTGCTCATGGGAGCAACCATAGAAGATGAATGGATGTGATGAAGCTTTTTGGCATGAGCTAGAATGGCTAAGGCTTTTATGAACCTTTTTTTGAGTGAATGAGAGAGTGGATTGTAGCAAGCATAATCTAATCAAATGAAAAATCAATCCCCACTCCAAAGTGGCCGGCCCCCCTCTCATTCCCATAAAAAATGTTTCAATTTTTAATTTCATTAAACAATTGCAAACCATGCCATACACCAAGCTTTGACTCATGCCCATGCCTTTGACTCACCTTTTCTACCTCATTAAAGAAAAACAAATGAATTTCCATAAATGGAAAATCACATATAAATGAGGTGGCATCTTCTAGAAGCTATTCCGTATAAAATACGGAATACTTCCCGGTACATGTACCGTAATACATATACGCGTATTCGTACCAAAATACGAATAGCCGAGAGAGAAAATGAATAGTGAACAATAATACTAAAATACGTATATACAAATAGATATATAAATTATTAAATCAAAACCTGATTTAATAAACTGGCTTAATCCTAAGCCGCTAGTATTATCAACCATCCAATTAAAGTCTGTGCAGCATGTGCACATATTTAATCGGACACCTGTATGTATCAACATACGCCATGTACACCATATCACCTGAACCGTGAAAACCCTCTATGTGGGACTCTAAAGACTCGTCAATATGCTGGCAGTGGGTTTAACCACAAGCACGTCAGCAGCACTAGCTGTACGTAACGGCTACCCAGGTATTGAACGAAAGGGAGGCCGACGAGCAAACTCATCCTGAACCCCTACTGAGCCTGTCAGTGATAATATCCGCACAGTCCGGTCTATTCGTCTAAGAGTATCGCATATCGAGTCAAGGGGGTGGATAAAGTCAGACCCCCAACAACGCGATATTTAGTGTCGGGATGAAACTCATCACCACCTGAGAAACTATCGATCCTGGATCGATAATTCTCGTCCACCGTGGCCACGGATTTATGGTGATGGCCATCCGTACACAACGCGACATCAACCCCCAATACCGGGAGAGACGAATCCCCGACGATCCGATCACTGCCTCCATATGGCTCGGGACTGTACCCAACTAAAACCTGTTTGCACGACTCCTTTGAGCCGTGGTAGAGTAGTAATCAAAGCATAGTGGGAACTCAAACGAGACAAATGACGATCTCAGGTCGACAGACTAATCTGTACACATGTCACCTGGGAACTGCTATCTGAAAATAGGTATAATACCAACTAGCAGGTTCCCGGCGAGTCTGTCCAGAGTACTCATAACCCAATGAGCACCTGTATACTATCTTAGGTGAACAAACTAACACCAATGGCTTGTGAGACCTGGCTACCGCCCCTCGTCGGGGTCTCGATCAGTATACACTAGTCTACACTGGAGTATCGATGCCCGGTCTCGATACTCCTACGACTAGGGACATTTAAGGATGTGCTTATAGACCCCCAACTCCCACGTATGTGATCGCCATCACAATGCTGGCAGTCAAGCAAGAATCCTATGGGCTCTATCAACATGTATATGATGATAAAGACAAACCAGATAGCATACTATCATCTTGAGTAAAAATGTTTCATCGGTATAGGTCCTGCCTCAATCATCATAATCACAAGTCCGCGACTATGATAATTGCCTTGAGGGCACTATAGCCAACAACTCTCCCATTGAAAAACATTGCTTGGCGTCGATCTTCGCAATAACGAAGCTCAGACACTACGCGTTGGCACATGAGGTCCATCTCATATCAAAGGTGAATCCTCTCAAATATTTGATGTCAAAGGCCATATTAACAGGACGGCTTGCTAAGTGGGCCTTGCTTTTGATGGAGTTCTCGATAACTTATCGACCTCTTAAGGCAGTGAAAGGCCAGGCCATCGCCGATTTCCTCGCTGAGTATCCGATACCTGCCGATTCTCCTTTGAATTGCGAACTGCCAGACGAACATGCGTTTGACACGATCGACGGGGACGATACTCGGTGGGAACTCTATTTCGATGGTCTTCCATGAAGAAGCGCAAACAAAGCACGCCCATAATCAAATCAGGGGTAGGCCTCATCTTCATAACTCCACAAGGAGGGATAATGCGCTTTGCCTTCTCCTTAACAGAGCCGAGGACGAACAATGAAGCCGAGTATGAAGCTTTGATAGTAGGTCTCGAGATTCCTATCGACATGGGAATTGAAAACCTCCTCATATACGGAGATTCCCAACTGATCGTTAGTCAAGTAAACGGCGACTATCAAACGTGCAAGCCTGAGCTGGTAAAGTGCGGTGAGAGAGTACAACAGTTGCTGACTCAAATTCCTTCCCACACCTTGGAAAGTATACCACGTGCGGAAAATAGCAAGGCGGATGCATTAGCCAAGCTCGCTAAAGAACTGGCTGACGAGAACCTCGATGACGTGAGGATCGTTGTGCAAAGCCGTCGGGTTCTTGCACCGGCAGAAATATCTCCGGAGTTGTCCGAAGAAGAGGGAGCGACCGAGCAAATGACTCTGCAAATAAAATACCAGGAAAAGGTTACAGATTGGAGAGAAGTCTTTATAGACTACTTCAAATCCCGTCGAACACCTGAAGATGCATCCTCAAGATATCAGCTTATGAAACGAGCTCTGTCTTTCACCTTCGTCAATGATACTCTGTATAAGAGATCATTTGACTCTTTATGGCTAAGATGCCTGGGACCGGAAGAAGCAAAAAGATTCATCCAAGAAATTCACGATGGACTCTGCGGATCTCATCAAGCCGGGCTAAAAATGAAGCTGAAGATTAAAAGGATGGGCTACTATTGGCCTACGATGATCCAGGACTGCCTCGAATACGCGAAGCAGTGCCACTCGTGCCAAATTCACGGAGACTTTATCCATCAGCATCCAAATCTACTGCATCCAACGGTGGCTAGCTGGCCATTCGAAATGTGGGGAACTGACATAATCGGCCCCATCGAACCAGCATCGTCCAGAGAACACCGATTCATTTTGGCGACAACTGATTACTTCTCCAAATGGGCAGAAACAGTACTGCTGAGGGAAGTGAAGATGGAGAATATCCTCCATTTCTTCAAGACACACGTCATTTATCGGTTTGAAACTCCGAGACGGATCATCTCCGATAACGGGCCAGCCTACAGAAACCACAAGATCTGCCGCTTCGCACAACAGCATAACATAGACTGGAGATACTCCTCAGTCTATAATCCCTGAGCTAATGGTTTAGCTGAGGCTTTTAACAAGACCTTGACGAAGATCGTAAAAAAGACGGTGTCCCGAAATAAGAAGGACTGGCATGAAAGATTGCATGAAGCACTCTGGGCGTATCGGACTACGTTCAAAACGGCCACGAACACAACGCCGTACGCATTGGTATTCGGTACAGAGGTGGTACTCCCCCTCGAGATAGAGTTACCCTCTCTATGAGTGGCAGTTCATTACGAGCTAACGGACGAAGGGAATGCTCACCTTCGGCTTGAGGAGCTCGATGCTCTTGATGAAACCCGGCTCATAGCGCAACAAAATTTGGAGGCTTACAAAGCAAAGATGACGCTCTCATACGAAAGATTGACTAGGCCGAGAACATTCCGCCAAGGCGAACTTGTGCTAGTGGTTAAAAGACCTATAATCCCCAATCGCGCCAAGCGGGGGAAATTCGAGCCGAACTATGAAGGCCTGTATATCATAGACAAAGTCTACCAGGGTGGAGCCTATCTACTTATGGACATGCATGGTGAAAGGCCTTTCAGGCCAATAAACGGTCGCTTCCTGAAGAAATACTACGCTTGACAAGTCACGGCCTAGGTCAACGATAGATGATGACGCCTGTGTCCGCTCGCTATCCTCCTAAGCCCAAACTCTATAAGTAGTAACCGGCAACGGACCGAAACATCCCTAAACTAACGACGGACCGAAACATCCTTAAACTAACGATGGACCGAAACGTCCTTAAACTAACGACGGACCGAAACGTCCTTAAAACTAATAATGGACCACCATGTCCTGAAAATAGCTGTTGACCGAGACGTCGATAAACTACTGTAGACTGCAGCATGTTAGATCCACGTTACCTACCCCGGTTCTTTCGGGGAGGCGGAATAGGTAAAAATCAAAATTTTCTAACAAGGTGGCATGGACCATCCATGATGGATCTTTGCTAAACAAAAACTAACACATAAACTACAAGTTCTGGCTACTATGTAGAATGGTTATACCTAGGTCTTGAACTCCTTCTCTTCTTGTTGTGGTTCTCTTTCTTGCTTGCTCCTTGTAATGGCGTAGACGGCTCCTCCTCGTCGTCTTCTCTTTGCCGAAGATAGATCCACCCGAGGGCCTCGAACTTGAGCTCCTACCTCAACCAAGAGGTAACTAAAGTGCTAGGTTTGCTACACAAAGAACCCTAGAAAGAGTAGAGATGAGTCTTGATGGTTTTGTCTCAAGAGCTTATGATTTCCAACACATGGAACACTTAAGCTTTGAGAGGAAGAGGGAGAGCTCAAAATATGAGAGAGAAAGAGCAAGAGATAATGAGAGAGTTTTTGCAACCATACTCTCATATGAGAGAATTATGAAAATAACAATAATAATTAAAGAAAATGTGATGGTTCATTTGAATGACCATTATCATTTCACATTAAATGAATTTTGCAACAATCAAGGAGCATCTTTCATGTGAAATGATGATGGTCAATATGTCAACATAGGTCAACAAGTCAACCAAAGTCAAATGGTCAACAACCCTAACCATGGCACAATTATTTTTAATTAATACCATTAATTATATTTCTCATTCTCATTAGGGTTTGGAAAAAGTCAATGGTCAACAGCCCTAATGAGAATCCTCTGCCTCTGTTAACTGTGTATACACACCCGCATCCGTGTTCCGAGGAACACAAATACAATGAGACAAAACCAATCCCAAAACAAATACTAGGATCTGGCTTAAACCAAAGCCCGCTAGTAATAACTGCTCGGACACCAAACGTGCATAAGTGCATGGATGTGAACGAACCCCTTCGCAAAACTGTGCGACCTCTACTCTGTTTTGCTCAAAGGCGAATAACCCTCTGTGTGGGACTCTAAAGGCTCGACACTACGCTGGCAGTGGGTTTAACCATAGGCCGCAAGCGGTACTAGCTGTACGTAACTGTCCCCAGGTAGACGCCGATAAGAAGACTGATGAGGTGAACCCATCCGAACTCCTACTGAGCCTGAATATGACAATCTCCGTACAGTCCGGTCTGTTCGTCTGAGAGTATCGCATGGCGGGCCTAGGGGGCGGTAAACGTCAGTCCCCTAATAGCGGTACAATTCGTGTCGGAGTGTAGCCCAGAACACCCTGAGAAACTACTGGAAACACTACCAGTAAATCTCTCTTGCCCTGGCCAGGGACAACTATGTGTAATGGCTCTCCTAGACACAGCGCGATATCAACCCCCAATACCGGGAGAGACGAATCCTGTCTAACCGTCACTGCCTCCAAGTGCTTCGGGACTACACCCAACTACTACCTGTTTGTACGACTCAATAGAGCCGTGGTAGGGTAGCAATCTAAGAACAGTGGGAACATACTTGAGGCGAAGTGACAGTGTCAAGTCAATGGACTAAGCTGTACTCATGTCACCTGGGAACTGTTAACTGGCGGTAGGTATAATACTAACCAATAGTTCCCGACGAGTCCTGTCCAGTGTACTCGTAACCTAACGAGCACCTGCATACTATCTCCAGTACGACGTACTGATGGCTGTGGGACAGACCATCTCCCCTGCTGAGACGAGAAGCGTATGCACCAGTTTACTCTGGAGTATCGATGCCCTGTCTCGATAATCCTATGACTAGGGACCAAAATAAGGATGTGCTCTTAGACTACCCAGCCCCCACTAGTGTGATCGCCATCACAACGCCGGTAGTCAAGCAAAGATCCTAAGGGCTCCATCAATATGTTTTTAGCAATATGTTAAAAGAAACATATACACATATTAAGATAGAAACAAACCAAGTAGCATACTACTATATCGAGCAAGACTGTCGTAAACTCGTATATATTTCCCAAGCCTCCAAAATGTATTATACAAACTAGTACTATACAATAATGGCCTCTAGGGCATACATATCCAACACAGCATCCCAAGGCTGACACAAAAGAAAGAGAAGAATAAAAGAATAAAAAAAAAAGATAGAAAAAGAAAAACGGTATGTCCACAAGCAAAAAGGGCACGGATGAAAGCCCGAGAGGGCTACGTGAGTAAAAACAACAGGGCTACCGGCGAGTTTTGTGAAAATCCGAAAGGGCTCAATCTCGTTAAGAGACACTTGCAAGGTCCTCTCAAACTTGTGAAGAGAAACCACCTGCGTGAGATCCTTACGACTCACAATGGAGCAACACACTTAGAGATCCCCACGATTCCTAAGGAGAAATTACACTTGCGAGATCCTCACGACTCGTAAGGAGAACCCTCTTATGAGACCCTCATGGCTCATAAGATTCAAAAGTCTTAAGCTACAGGGATCTGGACCTGTTCTTAAACGCCCACCACAACCTCCAATACTGCCCTACAAGCAGTTCAGTATTGACCCTTGTATACAATCCACGGGCGCGAAAAAACATTTTCCTAAAAAAGTCCTATCCGTGACTAGGGATATGTCTACATGGTGAACAACCCTTGTAAGTCCTCTCGACTTATAAGGAGAAAGCACTCTTGTAAGATCCTTACGACTTATAAGAGAACACACACTTAGGAATCCTCACGATTCCTAAGGAGAAAACGCACCTACATGATCCTCACGACTCGTAGGGAGAAATACCTTCATGAGACCCTTACGGCTCATGAAGTCAAAAGCCTTAGTCGACAGGATCCTAACCCTGTCTACTAAGCCACCTTTGTTCGACATTAACAGAGGCAAATGATGATTCGCTCCTGGCAATATCCCAGTTGTAGCGGTGCTGATGCCGAAATCGGTATCTAACTCCAAGCTTGCGGCAAAGAAGCTAGCGAGCCACACATGCATACGAAATAGCCGAAATGATGGGGCAACTTGCAGCAAAATTAGCAAGTAAAAATGTATGCATGCAAAATAGCCAAAATGATTGGGCAACTCGCAATAAAAAGCGGTGAGTAAAAATAAAATAAATAGCCGAAATGATTGAGCACTACGAAAAATATCCGAAATAATTGGGCAATCGCGACCTTCGTGATATAAAAGTTGAAATGATAGAGCATCGCGAAAAGAAATATAATAAAATGAAATTTATGCCCTACATATGATATCACATCAATCCCTGTATACAATCCAGGGGCGCAAACAAAGGAGGAATCACACCTTCCCTCCCCAGGCTCCATCAGAAAACGAAGCCAAATCTCGACGGTTCAGGGACAGCCCAGAGATCATCAACAGCGTTCTTCTCCATTCCAGCAGGATTCAGACGCTGCAATCAACCTTGGAGCTACGACAAAGCCCCTACTCCAAATCTCGATGGTTCCCAGACAACCTGGAGACCACTTCTATATTCGTCTCATTACAACAGACGCTACGTCATCCACATGACCCCGTCTCGGAAATATGTCATCTACATGACCCTGTCTCGGAAATACGTCATCCACATGACCCCGTCTCAGAAATACGTCATCCAGATGACCCCGTCACGGAAATACGTCATCCACATGACCCCATCTCGGAAATACGTCATCTACATGACCCTATCGTGGAAATACGTCATCCATATGACCCCGTCTCGGAAATACGTCATCCATATGACCCCGTCGTGGAAATACGTCATCCACATGACCCCGTCGTGGAAATACGTCGTGGAAATACGTCTCGGAAATACGTCATCCACATGACCCTGTCGCGGAAATACGTCATCCACATGACCCCGTCTCTGTAGGGTTACTAGGAACTCTCACAAGGGTCTACAAGGCATCAACCATGCCCGATTTAAAATTTAGCCGTGCTGAACAACCCTAACCAAGATCTTTACCAGAGATTAGGCGAAAACAATAAGCAAGCAAACAACTTTATTTCTAAGAGTTTGGGATTACAACCTTTGTAGTCGGGTCCTTCGCTTCATAAGCTCCGAGTAGAAGTCCCTTCGCTGCGATCATCAAGTTCCTGGACTCTTGAGAGGTTCCACGAAGAGAAAGATGCAAGCTTGCTTCCGATCTTCGATAACAAAGATGATCTACCTTGAAGTTTCTTTAACACAAGCTCTCACTTACTAATGAAGTGAACACCCTAATCTAATTGGCAAGAATAGATTAGGATGATGAAGTAGGAATTTGGCTCTCATTTGTTTTCAATTTCTCACATATAAACATCACCAATGAAAAAGCTAGAAAGCTTTCTCATCAAAGGAAGAAGAAGAAGAGGATCAAAACCTTTTGTGATGAATAATGAAATCACTTATGTGGTTAGAAATGCAACCATGGGTTAAGTATGAAGACTTAACCCATGTAGAGAAACAACTATGGTTAAAGGGTTGGGTTGGGTTAAAGAAATATCACAAAATATCCAAGTCAAAGTCAAAGCTTCTTGAAAGCTTCATGCAAGCTTAACCCTAATCCAAAGCTTAACCATATTTAAACTCCACAAAACATGTTGCATTTATAACCATAACATGTTACAATATTATATATCACATATACAATATTTATTGTAACAAAATAAAATAATACAATTAACATATATCGCATATATATCAATGTATTACCCGAGTGAGAAAAAGAATTTTTAAGTGAGCTTATACTAGTTAATGTAATTTAATATATCAAATATATAATTATACATTAAATTATCGAATCAACTCTTGATCCGATAATCCGGCTATTTCATAAATAACCGACTAATATTATCTGTATCAGTTCATCGAATCAACACTTGATCCGATGACCCGGCTATATCTCATATACCCGGCCGATATCTCATATCGCGAGAATCTAATACGGTATCACATACACGTATTGTTCTCGGTCCTGCACATATCACATATGTGCTCCTACTCCATTTTGCCTGAGCTAAGAAACCTCCGTGTAGGACTCTAAAGAATCGTCAATATGCCGGCAGTAGTTGATGATCATATCAAACACCCACAAGCTGCAAGCGGTCAGCTAAACGTAATAGCCACCCAGGTATTGAGCGATCAGAAGATCAACAAGCAAGCCTATATATTCTCCAGTGAATCCAACCAGTAACACTCCCGTACAGTCCGGTCTCTTCGTCTGATATGTCGCATATCTCGCCTAGGGGTGGTAAACGTCAGACCCCAGTAGCTTGATAAGTCATGTCGATATGAAGTCCATAATAGTTTGAGAAACTACCGATAACACTTACCAGTAAATCTCAGAAACCCTGGCCAGGGATTTCCAGTTATAGCCAATCGAACACAGCGCAACATCAACTCCCTATACCGGGAGAGACGAATCCCCTCCTATCGCTCATTGCCTCCATGTGATTCGGGACTGTACCTAAAAGCCACCTTTTTGCACGCCCTCTTGGACGTGGTATGATGGAAATCAAAGCACAGTGGGAATCACACAAGACTCTATGACGATCTCGAGTCTATAGACTAACCTGTACCGGTGTCACCAGAGAATTGCCATCTGACATGAGGTATAATACCATCTGGGAGTTCTCGGCGAGTCCGTCCTGTGTACCCAGTCTCCACTGAGCACCCGTATACCTTCTCTGATGTCAAACACCAATGGATATGGGATCATCCATCGCCCATCATATGGGTCAAGAAGCGCATACGCTAGTCTACCCTGGTATATCGATGCCCTGTCTCGATACACCTACGACTAGGAACATTTGAAGGATGTACTTGACGACTACACTGACACCACTAGTATGATCCGCATCATAGTCCTGGTAGTTAAGTACTCATCCTAAGGGCTTTATCAACATGTAACATAGAGACAATCAGAGTACATGTTAAGATAAAGTGTAACCAGATAGCATACTATCATGTCGAGCAAGAAAGTCCTCCCTATATATGTCCAAGCATCCACTACAATATACATCGTATGTACAGTAATGGCCTCTAGGGCATACATATAACTAACAGTCTCGGAAATACGTCATCCACACGACCCCGTCGCGGAAATACGTCATCCACATGACCTCGTCTCGGAAATACGTCATCTACATGACCCCGTCTCAGAAATACGTCATCCACATGACCCCGTCTCTGAAATACATCATCCACATGACCCCGTCGCGGAAATACGTCATCCACATGACCCCATCACGTAAATACGTCATCCACATGACCCCGTCACGGAAATACGTCATCGACATGACCCCGTCTCGGAAAAACGTCATCCACAAGACCCCGTCTCGGAAATACGTCATCCACATGACCCTGTCCCAGAAATACGTGATCTACATGACCCCGTCGTGGAAATACGTCATCTACATGACCCCGTCATGGAAATACGTCATCCATATGACCCCGTCACGGAAATACGTCATCCACATGATCCCGTCACGGAAATACGTCATCCATATGACCCCGTTGCGGAAATACGTCATCCATATGACCCCGTTGCGGAAATACGTCATCCAAATGACTCCGTCTCGGAAATATGTCATCCAAATGACCCTATCTCGGAAATGCGTCATCCACATGACCCCGTTGTGGAAACACGTCATACACATGATCCCGTCATGGAAATACGTCATTTACATGTCAATCTCACTAAACACTTACGGGTCCTCTCGATTCGTAAGGAAGAAAACTCTCTTATAAGATCCTTACGACTTATAAGGGAAAACGCACTTAGGAATCCTCATGATTCCTAAGGATAAAATACACCTACGAGATCGTCTCGACTCGTAGAAAGAAAGTCTTTATGAGACCCTCACGGCTCATGAAGTTGAAAAGTCTTAGGCAGAAGATCTGAACCTGCTTCCTAAGCCAACACTACCCCTCGAAGAAGCCAAAACAAGATGCTCACTCTATCATCTGCCGACTATGCTTGCTAAGGTGACATGCTGATAACAAAAGAAAGAAGAAAGCAGAGAGATGACACAAGACATTGCGAAAGAAATGTATCTTTTATTCGTGAATTCAATTGGGTATAAAATACATCATATGAAAGAATAAAAAAATGAATACATTTTATTCAAAATTACAAATGGTACAAAAAAAAGCAACTATTAAGAGGGAAGCACTTTCAATAGTACGATCAGCCGCTCGCATACTTCCCTCAGCCCCTTTTCTTGATCAGCTGCCGCAGCCAACTCTGCTTCGACTTGGGCTCGTTGCTGCAAGTAAGACGAAAGTTGTTCTTCGACGACCCGCTGAGCTGCCTCATAATTTTGTGCATCCCATTCGACGACGTCGAGTTTGTTGGATATAGTGCCCTCAGAGTCAATTATTGGATCACAGGTACGTGATTGCAATGATTAAGGGAGGACCTATACCGGTAGGACAGTCTTACTCAAGATGATAGTATGCTATCTGGTTTATCTTTATCATCATGTACTACTTTAGGTGACCTTACTGGTCGCTATTACACGTTGATAGAGCCCTTAGGATTCTTGCTTGACTGCCGGCAGTATGATGGCGATCATATACGTGGGAGCTGGGGTCTATAAGCACATCCTTAAAGTGGTCCCTAGTCGTGGGAGTTTTCGAGACTGGGTATCGATACTCCATTAGTAGACTAGTGTATACAGTCGAGACCCCGACGAGGGGCGGTGGCCGGTCTCACAAGCCATTGGTGTCAGTTGGTTCACCAAAGATGTATACAGGTGCTCATTGGGTTATGAGTACACCGGACAGGACTCGCCGGGAACATGCTAGTTGGTATTATACCTGACGTCAGATAGCAGTTCCCTGGTGACATGTGTACAGGTTAGTTCATCGACCTGAGATCGTCATTTGTCTCGTGTGAGTTCCCACTGTGCTTTGATTACTACCTTACCACGGCTCAAAGGAGTCGTGCAAACAGATTTTAGTTGAGTACAGTCCCGAGCCACATGGAGGCAGTGAGCGGATCGGCAGGGGTTTCGTCTCTCCCGGTATTGGGGATGAGATCGTGTCACGTCCCGAAAGTACGGAAAATGACCGACACTTAAACTACAAAACGTCTCGAGGCGTGCGTAATCTAAGTAAGCCGAAAACCCAGAAATCCAAACCAAAAAAAATGGTAGAGTGAAGGAAAACCAATTTAAATCAAGTAGTTTTAATAGCATAAGCCGAATTATGCGTTTTTAAAAACTTCAAATATTTCCTGAAAATTTCGGCAGAGTCTCCTTTGTAAATACAGGCCCCCAAACGGGATACAACATGAATAGTATACGAAATCAATAAAAGGCATCCCCAAGCGGGAGCTAGCTCTTCTTCAATCGACGGTCACAACCGCACAAGCAATATAATATACAATGCCAAGGGCGAGGATCAAAACTCAAAGGAAACTCAAAACAACAGGAAATCCACAGAGATATAACGCGCGACTCTAAGGTCGAAAGAATAACATCACTGGTCTCAATCTCAAAAATAAATACATGTTTGGTTGATGGAACTTCTAGATACAACAGAGTAATAATATACAAGGTATATAATGAGGGGTACGATACAAATAAACCTACCTACCAGCAAATCATTCGGAAATGGAAGTAGTGCTAGCAAAGCCGTAATGAAACCTGTACGGCAAAACCTAAAAGAACTGTGGCACAACGGGGGTGAGTTGCCAACTCGTGAGTAGAAAAACATCTACGAACAGAAACTGCATGAACAACGCAATCCTAGGTCAACGATCATAATATATCCTCAAATATATATAACATGCAGCCTATAACAATGGCTAGGGTAAATATCTAACCCGAGTGTAATCCCATGTGCCCGTGTCAGTGCCTCAGGTAGCAATATATCATATGGATGATGTATGAATGCATGAAACAGAATGCATGTACTGAAGAAAACTGCTTTCATAAATTAGTGAGATTTCTGTATCTTTTTTTAAAAAAAGATGAGGTATCATAAATGAAATCAGCATAAACAGTGCCTAGCATCGACACAAAGCAAATATCCAAATATCTAGATATCTCTGTGTCACAATCTCTGTACCTCAATATCTCAAATATCTCTGTATGTCTCAATCTCACTATCTAGGACGCCGTCGGTCCAGACCGGCCCCTACCATCAATCTCAAGACCATGACGGTATCCTCTGGAAATCCGACGCGTCGGGTAATATCACCGGTCGGTAGCGCTCCCCTGCCAGGCTCAACGCCATCATCTGCGATCCTCTTGCCCCGGGGTACCACACCGGGTCCACCATGTACCCGAAACGGTTCCTCCACTCCTAGAACTCGGGTCTCGAAATCCATCAGCAAACTCATGGTGGACGACTCATACATCATGGGAAAACCGCACTTTTTATTTAAAAGAGAGAAAAGAAGTTTATATAAATTTTTCGGTTTTCCCCCAAATCCAGAAAATCTCATGGAAATCCGAATCCAAAACCTCAATAGCACGTAAAACAGTGAATATAGGCATGAGAATCCATGAATGCGGCATAACGATGAATAACAGTATGCATGAGGTGACAAGTAATAACTACAATGTCTAAACTAGCATATAAGGCACATATACTAATATCATGTCAAAACTACTAGCTAACAAGCTAAATCAAGCAATAATATTCTCTAAGTGTACGTGACATGGTAATTACCGATGAAGATGTGTGTGAGCCAGCAAGTAAGTGTACGTGGTACATACGTATCATCGGTGCTGGTGTCCTAACAGCATGATATCAACAATAGAATATGAATCACAGTAAGTATGCGATGCGGAGCAACAGCAAAAATGAGTGGGAGCTGAATACTAGACACAACGATAACTAATCCGCATTACCCTAGTATAAGTCCTACAATAATGCCTTTTGAAATAACACGAATCGCGGTGTTTTGAAAATAAGGGCTACGGTGTTTTTAAGAAAATATATATCTTTTGAAATATCCGTAGAATCCCTTGACCTGTCTTTTAAAATACCCACGATCCGTTAGTTTTGAAATAGGTAGGAATCTAACCTAGTCTAACAACTACACTAAACTATACGGCTGAACTAACAAGCTAACTGAAGGTAAGGAAACCTCCTAACATCTGAGTCGATACATATATATATATATATATATATATATATATATATATATATATATATATATATTAGTCGGTGATCCCGCCTCGATAATATCACATCCGATACCATATCTATAATCAGATATTCCCAAGTGAAGAGTGCGGATCAAACATCAATATATAGCTCTTACGTAAATCCGTCTTACGGCATCCCAAATCTCGGTACGGGTCAATATCACATTCATCACACTATTCATCTAGTATCCCCTTTATCAAAGATCATAATCCGGGTATTGATCTATGTCTAGTACAATACTGACACCACCTACGTATGCATGCACGTGTGTGAAACACCACGTCAAAGGACCCGCTACAACGTTATGTCGTATCTCAAATACGAACCCTGCCAAATCACCGATCTCACGGCCTCAAATCAAATCTCATCGACTTATCTCAAATCCCAAGTATTATCCTCAAATCCAGTATATGAACACATAGTCCCATACCCATGCGAATACATAAATATACAATCCCATATACGCACATGTAAAAGAAAGGATGTATGCAAGTATGTGCGTGTATGCGTTCACGGGTGCAACCCCTACTCTAGGGTTTCGCAACTACACTATACAGAACACCGAAGTCCATCTTTATCATCAAAAAATCTCAAATCAACATATACTAAATATATGGGTGTAAACGTATTCGTATACATCACCACGAACTGCGGGGGTGCTATACGCCATCCACCCGACTTCTCCCCGTAGATATAAATCTACTCACCTGGTCCTCGCTCGCCAGTGCTGACGTCGCCACGCGCTTGCTTGTTGTCTCAAAGTCCACATGGGGTACCTACATATCATAACGCACCGTATCGCATTAAAACCAAATCCGAAATCGAAACGGCATACGAAAATCAAATTGGCACGCGTATCATGCATAGGTCAAAACCTATCGCCTACGCATGCAAAAATAGCCAAACCAACCCTCGATGTTGTTAGTTATATGTATGCCCTAGAGGCCATTACTATACATAGGATGTATATTGTAGTGGATGCTGGGACATATATAGTGAGGACTTTCTTGCTCGACATGATAGTATGCTATCTGGTTGAACTTTACCTTAACGTGTACACTGATTGTCTCTCTATTACATGTTGGTAAAGCCCTTAGGATGTGTACTTAACTACCTGGACTATGATGCGGATCATACTAGAGGGGACATGGTAGTCCATAAGTACATCCTTCAAAGTCCCTGGTCGAGGGTGTATCGAGACGGGGCATCGATATACCAGAGTAGACTAGCGTGTACCTTCTCGACCCATACAGATGGGCGATGGATGATCCCATATCCATTGGTGTTTGACATCAGAGATGATATACGGGTGCTCAGTAGAGACTGGGTACACTGGACGGACTCGCCGAGAACTCCCAGATGGTATTGTACCTCACGTCAGATGGCAGTTCTCTGGTGACACTGGTAAAGAGTAGTCTGTTGACCCGAGATCGTCTGTCACGACCCGAAAGTACGGAACGTGACCGGCACTTAGATTACAAAGCGTCTAGAGGCGCCACATGACCTAAGTAAGCCGAAGCCCAGAGATCTAAACCATAAAAGAAGAAAAAGAAGAAAAGAAAAGAAAACAAGTATAAAAACATCAGCAAATTTTTCCAAAAATTTCGGCAGAGTCTCCTCTGTAAAAACTGGCCCCCAAACTGGTACAACAAGTATAATATACATAAACAATAAAAAGCATCCCCAACGGGTGCTAGCTCAACGCCAACAGGCGGAGAAAACCACAACAATCACAATAATATACAACGCCAAAGGGCGAGGCTCAAATCTCAAAAGAAAACAAAAACCACCAGATCAGAATAACACATGCGCGACTCTAAGGTCGAAATAAACAACTGGTCTAATAAACTTATCAAGTAATACAAATATGGTTGATGGAGCTTACTAGATACAAATGAATGAATAAAAGTACAATGGTGGTTCGGATACAAGTGAACCAACCTACCGTGCAAATCACCCTGAAGAAAAGATGTGCCTACAAGCTGCCACGGAAACCTGTACATCGAACCTGTAAAGAATTTGGCACAACGGGGGTGAGTTGCCAACTCGTGAGTAGAAGACATCTACGAAAAGAAATCGAATGCACGACGCTATCCTAGGTCATAATAATACACTACTATATCCCAAACATCAAGTAATAGCAAGGTAATACTACGTGTAAGTGAAAATACTCCGTGTCGTGTCAGTGCCTCATATAGTACTATGTCATATGAAATGAAATACATGCACCATGAATGTAAAGTAACAAATTCTGAGATCCAGATATATATGTATGAGAACTCTTTAGCTGTTATCATAGTAAAGTGTGTATAAGCATCTGAAATCTCAACAATGAAATCCATGGAAATTCGTGTCAAGCATCGACACAACACATGTAACCTCAAGTCTCAATATGTCGTGCTCCGTCAGTCCGGATCGGCCCATATCATCAAATCCCACGACAACGGTCGGTATCCTCCGGATATCCGCCGCGCCAGACATCACCGGTAGGTAGCCTTCCCCTGCCAGGCTCATCGTCTACAACTCGATCTTCTTGCCCCGGGGTACCATACCGGGCCCACCATGTACCCGAGACGGTTCATCCACTCCTCGAATCGGGTCTCGAAATCCATCAGAAAACATGAAATACTCATGGTGGACGACACATACATCACGAGAAAACCGCATCTTATTTTAAAAAGAGAAGAGGAGAGGGAGAGAAGTTTTTATATATTTTTGCGGTTTTCCCAAAAAAATCCAGAAATCTCATAGAAATCCAAATCTCAAAATCATGAGTAACTATATGATAAGTGTCGGCATATGCCCATAATACTGCATGATAACACGAAAATATGAATGCATGAATGTCTAAGTAATGAATATCATGTCTTATACTTAACATCAGAGAGTGATCACAATATTATATCGGTTTAGTTGTTAACTGATTCTATCAATAAAAGATAATATGATCTAAAGTGTACGTGACATAGCAATTACCGATGATGATGTGTGTGAGCCGGCAAATAAGTGTGCGTGGAATATGCGCATCATCGGTAATGGTGCTGGTGTCCTAACAGGTAAAGTTTATACTGATTATAGCAACATATAAAAGAACATGCACCATGATGATTACTGTATGAATGTAAATACAGATGTGCATTATCCACTCCTCTGTGAGATACGAGTACAACTACCACTATGTGAGTCGAACCTAAACCAGTGTCCATCTAACATCCTAAGGAACTAAACCTAATAGACTAGTCAGTAAGAAACTAGAGTCTACCTAAGGTCTAAATCAATATCTCTAATAGTCGGCGATCCTGCCTCAATAACGTCACGTACGTAGTACGGCCTCCTCGAATCAAGAGTGCGGATCAATCATCAAATCTAAGCCTCGTACGGTAAAATCCATCGTACGGCATCCCAATATCGGGGTACGGTCAAGTATCTCCTAGGTGTCTCTTCATTCGTATAATGTCATCATCAGCACATCTCATGAGCAAGGTGTTAAACTGTGATTGCATACCTCAATCATATATCATTTCCATCATGATAAGCATCATTAGTTTATCCTCAGACATATCATGTCATATGTATCATATTGTGACTAGGTCATACTTATATGATATCGGTATCAGGTCAAACCAATATAATATCGTAATCAAGTTATACATATATCATATCGTGATCAGTCACAAGTTACAGTCCGGGTACTATTCTAGCGTCCCATGTACATCAATATCACCACCACTCTTTATAATTTATATATTCATGTTCATTATCTCATTCTCTAATGATCCGCTAACACTTTATTACGACTGTATAGTCAAGAATCACGGCATCAAGCCCAGTTATACTATTTCATCATACCTCGGATATCATATCACATCAATGAATCACCTATACGTGTTGTATATATATGTATATACCTATACCTAGTTCTATATATATACACATACACGTACCCCATGTCGAGTTTCAGTGTGTGCGTGGGTGTGTTTCTATCTGAAACCTACGAACCTCTTCCAAGGTACTCATCCTCTGATATGGTTTTCCTAAATCAGTCTAGTCCAGCCTAGGGTCAATACTAGGGTCCTACAAGGGTCACGTCTGGTTTCCTAATGTCGATAAGTACTATTCCTATTCTACATTGCGGGGGTGCTAAACTCCATCCACCCGACTTCCCCCCGTAGATATACATCTACTCACCTGGTCCATGTCTGCCGAAGACGGTGTCGCCATCCTCCTCTTCATTGCCCGCAGTCCACGTGGGGGGGGGGGTACCTAGACGCAAAAATATAAATAGCATCGTAAACTGAATCACATACGAAAGTCAAACGATCTAAAGGAGCAAGCATAGGTTAAAACCTATGTCCCGTCCACGCAAAAGAACCAAATACCGCTCGATATCGGCGTACAAACTCCGATGGATCGAGATAACATCATCAAACAACTTGTAGTTTTAAAACACATTACTTATACCATAAAACATGATTAAATCTATCGAAACCCTAAAATATATCAAACCGTCCAATTTCGCAAAAACCCGAAACTGCCAGTATACCGTTTTTCATCAAAACTTGACATTTAAATGAAACTAATGGTCATAAAACTCATTAAATAGCATTACTAGACTATACAAACCATTACAATATTTTTATTACACAATTTTGCATTTATTTGAAATTTCAAGTTTGCAACTTTTAACAATTTTAACATTTTTCAAGCAAAATACCACAATTCCACCGCAAAACGTGATTTTGCATAAATTAATGTCTTAAACTACAATTTATGATGATAATGATATAATGAAACTATAATTTAAATTTTTACTCTCAATTAATTAAGAATTTCCAAGAACTAGTTAGCAAAATAGCAATTTTCATCATAATTTATCCACTATCAATAAAACTAGTAACTAAATTGAGTTTTTCATTCCACCAACAAGTTAAAATTCTCTTAAAAATCACACTCTAGTGTTATAAACATTAGTTGTAAATTTATCTCACTAATAAATATATTATTCATAAATCTAGTTTGCAATAAAATCGCTTGAATTAACAATTTGATTGAGCAAATTACAATTCAACAACCATACAAGAATTTCTCATTCTAAAATTGTTAAACTAGTTATTATAAGCCTAATTAATTAATAAAAATCATAACTTGATTTTACCACCCTAACTTGAATTTTTAAAACTTGGAAATAGAATTAATTTATTAATTATAATTATGCTAGAATGAAACATTAAATGAAAAATAAACAAAAGAATGAGATTTATACCTTCATGACATGAAACCTAAGCATGAAATAAGCCTCCAAAATAATGGTTTCCATCTCCAAGATCCATGCCCAAAAGGTTAAAGAATATTGGGTAAAGATTAAATTGGATTTTGGGGTTTATTTTGGAATTTTTTGATGGAATTTGATGATTTTAATGCAAGTGAAGTGGGGAATTTTTTTTGGGGCAGCCATGGGGTGAGGAGGCCGGCCACTTTGGGGAGGAGAGGGAGAGAGAGAAAAGAGTGAGAATGATGTAGAAAGTTCCCCACAAATATCCACCTCTTTATGTCATTTCAACATTTTAATCAATTTCTTTTATTTCATTTCTAACACAACTCAAGAAAACTCTAGAATTTTCAAAATTTTGCAAATAAATTTTGCATGATACACACTAAATTATAATATGCCATGGTTCATTTTTACAAATTAAAACCATTCAAAATTGTAATTTATACTAATTTAGTGAAAAAAATAAAGTTTATGTTAATATTTAAAATAATTAATTTAGGAAAAATATTTTATTAAACTAAAAATTTATAAGTGGCTAAATAAACACCATTTACTAGTAATTACATAATTAAATAGGTATTTTTGAATTTATAATGAAAAACAATTGCGGTTTGATTTTTCGAAAAATACATTTTGCTTTACCGAAAATCATAAAATTCACTTAAACAATTTTATTTATTTAATTATTTATTTAATTATTTTTAAAACGTTACAATCTTCCCCCCTTTAGGAAATTCGGTCCCCGAATTTAAATTAAAACTCCCCATCCAAATACTAAAACGTTTAGCAAAACATTCAAATCGTCGGGGCTCCGAAATCATCAATACATAACAAAAATCAACTCCGTCAAGCATAACGCAATCATCGGAGTTAAGGCGATAACAAAATATCATAACCCAATATGAAAACCATCATAATATACATCAATCTGTAACTTATATATAGTGCGCATCATAGTAAAACCATACAAATATCTGGATAAGGAAGTATGCAAACACCCCTTTTTGAAAATTGCCGTGTGATGCACGTGTCACGGTATAAGTAGCGGACGTTTAATTTTAAAAAAATAGCTATATATATAAATATCTTTTATTTAACATACACGTCCCGCCTGGTTACTAAATCAAATAATAATGACTATGAAAACATACTGTTCAAACTGAAATCAATCCCAATCACATCATAAAAATATCATGTGCGTCCGGTGCGCACTGAAATCGAAACCAACTAAAGATACCATGAATACACACAAAAACAAAACTAAGTGCAACAGGTGTGCACCAAAAACATCTGTCAAGTGCAACGGGCGTGCACGACTCAATATCAGGTGCATCTAATCTGCACAAAACCCCGATTTAGTGCATCTGGTGTGCACAAAATCGCATCGAGTGCGCCAAGTATGCGCAAGAATCCTAATCAGGTGCACATGGTGCACGAAACATACATCGAATATCAGACTCGAATCACAGTACGAAAATGAATAAAAACTAGGTCGAAGCATATATCAAAATCATGTGTAACCCATATGCACGAAATCAAATCAAAATCTCAAAATATATAAAACCAAATCAAGTGTACTGGGTGCGTACTAAACCACATCAATACAACTGATATATGAAACACAGATAGAATGAAGGTACACACAGGAAATACCAATCGTAGAACAAAGTCCTCAAAATACAAAAATCCAATCAATGAAAATAGGAAATTCATATCACTAAATCACAATCGTAAACACTATCGTCAATGTGCGGCTCTTTCCTCTGATGTCGACTGCTTCGAACTCGTTCTTTCATAGGTGTGCTGACTGCGCTACCAACGGCAATACTCATGTCTAGAGTCTCCCACATAGTCGATCCCTTCACTTGATATCCGGACTACATTAAACTTTTCGATCGATCCATCAAAATCCCATAATTCCCCGAGAGCTCAACACTCAAGTACAGTTTAAAAATATCCGGTACATACCCCAGCATCGATGATCCAGCCGTAGAAGGGCAAACCCAAGCCTCACTAATGGCACAGCGGAACTGCCGTAAACCCTAAGGTTCAAGGGCGTTCTCGTGGTCATTATGTCGAGTTAAGGTTTCATTCTTCTAGAGGGTCCATCGAAATACCTGCATATTCTTCCGAATACTTTAAACTTAGGAAAATGGTTTTCTGATAATCGTTCGAACCTTTAACTTCATCCGGACGGCATGTGAATACCCTTCGTCCGCACGCTAAGCAATGCTTCAATCCTCAAGAATAACCAATACTCTAACGGTTATCGCATTCGAGCCGCAGCTCCCTCTGCCTGTGGTAACAGAAACCACCATCCGACATCGACGAAGATAGATCAAAGAAACGAATGAAATACGGTGCAAACAATGTACATCCTAAGGCTCCTTAAGCAGAGTAGCGTATCGTAAGTATGCCGCGGACCATACCCACGGTACGTTACTCTACCTAAATCGCCTACTCCATCAACCAAGGGTCACTTAAACATATACAAGGTTAAACCTAGCGCTCTGATACCAACTTTGTCACGACCCGAAAGTACGGAATGTGACCGGCACTTAGATTACAAAGCGTCTAGAGGCGCCACGTGACCTAAGTAAGCCGAAGCCCAGAGATCTAAACCATAAAATAAGAAAAAGAAGAAAAGAAAAGAAAACAAGTATAAAAACATCAGCAAATTTTTCCAAAAATTTCGGCAGAGTCTCCTCTGTAAAAACTGGCCCCCAAACTGGTACAACAAGTATAATATACATAAACAATAAAAAGCATCCCCAACGGGTGCTAGCTCAACGCCAACAGGCGGAGACAACCACAACAATCACAATAATATACAACGCCAAAGGGCGAGGCTCAAATCTCAAAAGAAAACAAAAACCACCAGATCAGAATAACACATGCGCGACTCTAAGGTCGAAATAAACAACTGGTCCAATAAACTTATCAAGTAATACAAATATGGTTGATGGAGCTTACTAGATACAAATGAATGAATAAAAGTACAATGGTGGTTCGGATACAAGTGAACCAACCTACCGTGCAAATCACCCTGAAGAAAAGATGTGCCTACAAGCTGCCACGGAAACCTGTACATCGAACCTGTAAAGAATTTGGCACAACGGGGGTGAGTTGCCAACTCGTGAGTAGAAGACATCTACGAAAAGAAATCGAATGCACGACGCTATCCTAGGTCATAATAATACACTACTATATCCCAAACATCTAGTAATAGCAAGGTAATACTACGTGTAAGTGCAAATACTCCGTGTCGTGTCAGTGCCTCATATAGTACTATGTCATATGAAATGAAATGCATGCACCATGAATGTAAAGTAACAAATTCTGAAATCCAGATATATATGTATGAGAACTCTTTAGCTGTTATCATAGTAAAGTGTGTATAAGCATCTGAAATCTCAACAATGAAATCCATGGAAATTCGTGTCAAGCATCGACACAACACATGTAACCTCAAGTCTCAATATGTCGGGCTCCGTCAGTCCGGATCGGCCCATATCTTCAAATCCCACGACAACGGTCGGTATCCTCCGGATATCCGCCGCGCCAGACATCACCGGTAGGTAGCCTTCCCCTGCCAGGCTCATCGTCTACAACTCGATCTTCTTGTCCCGGGGTACCATACCGGGCCCACCATGTACCCGAGACGGTTCATCCACTCCTCGAATCGGGTCTCGAAATCCATCAGAAAACATGAAATACTCATGGTGGACGACACATACATCACGAGAAAACCGCATCTTATTTTAAAAAGAGAAGAGGAGAGGGAGAGAAGTTTTTATATATTTTTGCGGTTTTCCCAAAAAAATCCAGAAATCTCATAGAAATCCAAATCTCAAAATCATGAGTAACTATATGATAAGTGTCGGCATATGCCCATAATACTGCATGATAACACGAAAATATGAATGCATGAATGTCTAAGTAATGAATATCATGTCTTATACTTAACATCAGAGAGTGATCACAATATTATATCGGTTTAGTTGTTAACTGATTCTATCAATAAAAGATAATATGATCTAAAGTGTACGTGACATAGCAATTACCGATGATGATGTGTGTGAGCCGGCAAATAAGTGTGCGTGGAATATGCGCATCATCGGTAATGGTGTTGGTGTCCTAACAGGTAAAGTTTATACTGATTATAGCAACATATAAAAGAACATGCACCATGATGATTACAGTATGAATGTAAATACAGATGTGCATTATCCACTCCTCTGCGAGATACGAGTACAACTACCACTATGTGAGTCGAACCTAAACCAGTGTCCATCTAACATCCTAAGGAACTAAACCTAATAGACTAGTCAGTAAGAAACTAGAGTCTACCTAAGGTCTAAATCAATATCTCTAATAGTCGGCGATTCTGCCTCAATAACGTCACGTACGTAGTACGGCCTCCTCGAATCAAGAGTGCGGATCAATCATCAAATCTAAGCCTCGTACGGTAAAATCCATCGTACGGCATCCCAATATCGGGGTACGGTCAAGTATCTCCTAGGTGTCTCTTCATTCGTATAATGTCATCATCAGCACATCTCATGATCAAGGTGTTAAACTGTGATTGCATACCTCAATCATATATCATTGCCATCATGATAAGCATCATTAGTTTATCCTCAGACATATCATGTCATATGTATCATATTGTGACTAGGTCATACTTACATGATATCGGTATCAGGTCACACCAATATAATATCGTAATCAAGTTATACATATATCATATCGTGATCAGTCACAAGTTACAGTCTGGGTACTATTCTAGCGTCCCATGTACATCAATATCACCACCACTCTTTATAATTTATATATTCATGTTCATTATCTCATTCTCTAATGATCCGCTAACACTTTATTACGACAGTATAGTCAAGAATCACGGCATCAAGCCCAGTTATACTATTTCATCATACCTCGGATATCATATCACATCAATGAATCACCTATACGTGTTGTATATATATGTATATACCTATACCTAGTTCTATATATATACACATACACGTACCCCATGTCGAGTTTCAGTGTGTGCGTAGGTGTGTTTCTATCTGAAACCTACGAACCTCTTCCAAGGTACTCATCCTCTGATATGGTTTTCCTAAATCAGTCTAGTCCAGCCTAGGGTCAATACTAGGGTCCTACAAGGGTCACGTCTGGTTTCCTAATGTCGATAAGTACTATTCCTATTCTACATTGCGGGGGTGCTAAACGCCATCCACCCGACTTCCCCCCGTAGATATACATCTACTCACCTGGTCCATGTCTGCCGAAGACGGTGTCGCCATCCTCCTCTTCATTGCCCGCAGTCCACGTGGGGGGGGGTACCTAGACGCAAAAATATAAATAGCATCGTAAACTGAATCACATACGAAAGTCAAACGATCTAAAGGAGCAAGCATAGGTTAAAAACCTATGTCCCGTCCACGCAAAAGAACTAAATACCGCTCGATATCGGCGTACAAACTCCGATGGATCGAGATAACATCATCAAACAACTTGTAGTTTTAAAACACATTACTTATACCATAAAACACGATTAAATCTATCGAAACCCTAAAATCTATCAAACCGTCCAATTTCGCAAAAACCCGAAACTGCCAGTATACCGTTTTTCATCAAAACTTGACATTTAAATGAAACTAATGGTCATAAAACTCATTAAATAGCATTAATAGACTATAAAAACCATTACTATATTTTTATTACACAATTTTGCATTTATTTGAAATTTCAAGTTTGCAACTTTTAACAATTTTAACAATTTTCAAGCAAAATACCACAATTCCACCGCAAAACATGATTTTGCATAAATTAATGTCTTAAACTACAATTTATGATGATAATGATATAATGAAACTATAATTTAAATTTTTACTCTCAATTAATTAAGAATTTCCAAGAACTAGTTAGCAAAATAGCAATTTTCATCATAATTTATTCACTATCAATAAAACTAGTAACTAAATTGAGTTTTTCATTCCACCAACAAGTTAAAATTCTCTTAAAAATCACACTCTAGTGTTATAAACATTATTTGTAAATTTATCTCACTAATAAATATATTATTCATAAATCTAGTTTGCAATAAAATTGCTTGAATTAACAATTTGATTGAGCAAATTACAATTCAACAACCATACAAGAATTTCTCATTCTAAAATTGTTAAACTAGTTATTATAAGCCTAATTAATTAATAAAAATCATAACTTGATTTTACCACCCTAACTTGAATTTTTAAAACTTGGAAATAGAATTAATTTATTAATTATAATTATGCTAGAATGAAACATTAAATGAAAAATAAACAAAAGAATGAGATTTATACCTTCATGACATGAAACCTAAGCATGAAATAAGCCTCCAAAATAATGGTTTCCATCTCCAAGATCCATGCCCAAAAGGTTAAAGAATATTGGGTAAAGATTAAATATGGATTTTGGGGTTTATTTTGGAATTTTTTGATGGAATTTGATGATTTTAATGCAAGTGAAGTGGGGAATTTTTTTTGGGGCAGCCATGGGGTGAGGAGGCCGGCCACTTTGGGGAGGAGAGGGAGAGAGAGAAAAGAGTGAGAAAGATGTAGAAAGTTCCCCACAAATATCCACCTCTTTATGTCATTTCAACATTTTAATCAATTTCTTTTATTTCATTTCTAACACAACTCAAGAAAACTCTAGAATTTTCAAAAATTTTGCATGATACACACTAAATTATAATATGCCATGGTTCATTTTTACAAATTAAAACCATTCAAAATTGTAATTTATACTAATTTAGTGAAAAAAATAAAGTTGATGTTAATATTTAAAATAATTAATTTAGGAAAAATATTTTATTAAACTAAAAATTTATAAGTGGCTAAATAAACACCATTTACTAGTAATTACATAATTAAATAGGTATTTTTGAATTTATAATGAAAAACAATTGCGGTTTGATTTTTCGAAAAAATACATTTTGCTTTACCGAAAATCATAAAATTCACTTAAACAATTTTATTTATTTAATTATTTATTTAATTATTTTTAAAACGTTACATCGTCATAGAGTCTTGTGTGGTTCCCACTGTGCTTTGATTTCCATCTTACCACGTCCAAGAGGGCGTGCAAAACGGTGGTTTTTGGGTACAGTCCCGAGTCATATGGAGGCAATGAGCGATAGGAGGGGATTCGTCTCTCCCGGTATAGGGAGTTGATGTTGCGCTGTGTTCGATTGGCTATAACAGGAAATCCCTGGCCAGGGTTGCTGAGATTTACTGGTAAGTGTTACCAATAGTTTCTCGAATTATTATAGACCTCATATCGACACGACTTATCGAGCTATTGGGGTCTGGCGTTTACCACCCCTAGGCGAGATATGCGACATATCAGACGATCAGACCGGACTGTACGGTAGTGTTACTGGTTGGATTCACTGGAGTGTGAGCGGGCTTGCTCGTCGATCTTCAGATCGCTCAATACCCGGGTGGCCGTTACGTTTAGCAGACCGCTTGCGGCTTGTGGGTGTTTGATATGAACATCGCCTGCTGCCGGCGTATTGACGAGTCTTTAGAGTCCTACACAGAGGTTTCCTGGCTCAAGCGAAACGAAATAGGAGCGCATATGAGATATGTGCGGGACCGAGAATAATGCGTGTATGTGATACCGTATTCTATTCTCGCGATGAATGTGTCGAATGGTTGTATGCGATATAACCTAGTTATCGAATCAAGGATTGATTCGATAAATCGATACATTGGATATTAGTCGGTTATATGCGATATGACCGGATCGTTAAATCAAGTGTTGATTTAATGATTTAATGTATAATTATATATTTGATATATTACTTTGCATTAACTAGTATCGGTTCACTTTAAATGGATTTTCTCGCTCGGATGTGCGCATTATATATGTGATATGATTTTGTGCACATGCTTGTATCATGTTTGATGATACATGCTAGTTTGGGTTTGTGTAAAGAATTAAACCATGGTTACTTAAGTGGTTAGGGTTTCATTTCCTTTTCTCATTTATTTATCTATTTATTTCATTTAGAAAAGATAAAGAGAAAAGAATGGTTGCTAGTTTTGTTTTATTTGAAGCTTCTTGAAGCTTTGAACAAGTCCACCATTCTTGTCTCTTCTCTAACCCTAACCACTCATCTAACCTTAGTTAATTCTCTACACCTAACCATGGTTTGCTTATGATAAGAATTGATTTTCTTTTCTCTTTTAATTATTCTTATCATAACATTATCTTCTTCTTCTTCATCTTCAACCTTGAAGAAAGCTTTCTACCAACAATGGTGGAATGTGAAAATGAGTGAGAAATCCAATTCTAAAGTCTACCCACTTCCTATTTCTTCATCCTCTACCTCTTGCCAAGTAGTAGAGTGTGTTTTCTTCACAAGTTTCTTGACTTGGTGAAGTCGGAGCTTGATTTAGCGATGCCTCGACGTAGATCATCTTCGGCATGGACATCGACGACCTAGCTCGCCTATTCTCCAATGAAGCCGACGCTAGAGCCCGGGATTTATTTTGGACAGCGAGAGGACTTCATTGCGGAGCTATGGAGGTGGAGCACCGGATCTACAAAGGTTGTATTTCCGTATTGTTTATAGTTAAGTTGTTAACTAGTTTCTAGTTTCGCCTAAACTTTAGCCAACGATCCGTATTAGGGTTTCTCGGCACCTAGATTTTTTGAAATTGGCATGGTTGATGCCTTGTGAGACCTCACTAGTGTGCCTAGGAACCCTACAGATGTCGATGTACAAACGTCAAACGATCGAGAAAAACCCAAACACACTCATTTGCGCATTCACGAACACTAATTATAATATAAAATAGGTTAAAATTCACAAAAACCCCAAACTCACTTCAAAAGCCATTTTTCCGAAAATCTAGCAAGCAAAAATTTACCGTTTTAATTCGAAACTTGATGTTTTAACAAAACTAATGGCCATGATATCCACTAAATATCATAATTATGTCATATAAACCATTTTCATATTTTAATCTCATCAATTTTTATAAAACTAAAAATTCTAGTTTCGCAATTTTAACAAATTTTAACAATTCCAAGTAGAAATGCACAAAACAACAACTAAGCTTGGTTTTGCATGAACCAAAGGCATTAAACCACTCATTATAATATTAATAATGACATGAAACCTTAATTATATTTTAATATAAAGTATTTAATAATTTTCCAAAAACCATAGTTAGCGACATTTTATAAGTAATGGTTTGTAATTAACAACTAGATTAGCTTTCTACAAGACTTAAGATGTTAAACCATATCATAAAAGCATGCACAATTGATCACAACCCAATTCCACAACAAAACCCTAAATAGAATTCCTTAATCATACAATTAAACTTATCTAAAACCTAATTAATCACTTAGTTAACTTAGATTAAAGCATCCAGACAACAAATTTAACAAAAGCATGAGATTATACCTCCCATGTTTGAGATCAAACTCAAGATCTAGCCTCCCAAAATGCTCTCTTTTCACAAAGATCCATGCTTGAAAGGCCAAGGAATAATGGGTAAAACTTGGATTTGGAATTAGAGTTGAATTTGTATGGATTTGAAGTGATTTTTGTGGATTTTTTTGATGCAAAATAGGGTGAGATTTGGGGGGGAGGGGCTACTGTTGTAGGCTGAAAATTTGGCCAGAATTGGAGGGTGAGGGAGGAGAGAGAGTGAGGTGGAGAAAGTGGGGAAAAAGACAAAGTCCACACCCTCCTGACCTTCTTTCATTTTCCTTTCTTTTCTTTTCTTTTCTTTTGAAAAGTGAGGTGATTGGAGAAAGAGGGGGGAGAGGGCTGTCAAGGTGGGGCCGGCCACATGGGGAGACAGAGAGAGGGTGAGGTGTGGGTGTGTGGGTTAGGGAAAAAGATAAATATATTACCCCAATTCCCACTAACACAACATTCACTAATTAAGCCATTTTTCTTCGATATTTTCTAAACCGTTTTGGCAAACTATTTCGTTTCAGAAATAATATTTTACATGTCAGTTTAGTGTGTCATGAATTATAAAATTTGTATCAACCCATTCCAATTTGTAATTTTCCCTAATTAAATGTATTAGTGACGGCTTAAAATAATATTAAAATAATTAATTTCAGAATTTTTTTCAGAAAATTTGAAATTTCACCAGTGGCTCAATAAACACCAAATACTAGCAATTACATAGCTAAAATATTTATATTTAATTTTATAATAAGGATATTTGTATTTTGACTTTTTTTTTACAGAAAACCCCTTTATTTTACCGATTTTCCGAAATTTCATCGAAACGATTTTCAAAACATTACAATCTTTCCCCCTTAAAGAAATTCGGTCTCCGAATTTAAATTAACACTGCCCCCAAATACTAAAACATCTAAGCAAAACCATCAAGTCGTCGGGGCTCCGAAATCGTAAATACATAAAACAATTCGTAGCGCAGCGCATGCGCATGAAAAATGAGCATATAACTCAAAATCAAAACTCCGTCAAGCATCTCGCAATCATCGGAGTCATGGTAAATACACAATTGTTAAATCCAATTCAAAACCAATATGATATAACTCGAAACTATACACGTAAATATCAAATCTATATATGTAAATATCTGAAGGAAATGCATGCCAAATCTCTTAAAGTCGCTGTGCAATGCGCATAACACTGCACAGTGGCGGACGTCTATCGTAAGAAAATAACTATATACGTATATATCTTTTTTTTAATATGTACGTTCCGCCGTTTTGGAAACAATTTAGAAGGGTCCCTTGTTTTTTTTAAACGATTCGTGTCATATCGGACACGTAGGTAAATACTGGGACTATAGCTCGCTTTTTGGAATTCCCTTCGATAGCTATCAATGCATGCAAAATACATTCAGGTACTGTCCTCTGACTAGTCCTGCTCAGTACGAAAACACATAGCAAATATCATAAAAACGTACTGCTCTATATGAAATCAATCCCAAAATACGCATATGAATACTACGTGCGTCGGGTGCGCATGGAAATCAAAATCCATATATATGACATACAAGTGCACAGAAACAAGATCTAAGTGCATCGGGTGTGCACGAAGCATCTGTCATAGGCAACGTGTGTGCCTGACAGCAAAATCAGATGCATCTGACATGCACGAAAAATCTCGATTTAGTGCATCTGGTGTGCACCAAATCGCATCTCAAAACATGCGCTCAACATACGCGAAAATCCAAGGCAGGTGCATCTTTCATGCACGAAATCATGAAATCCAATCAGGCGCACAAGGTGCACAAAACAGATATCGAACATCACAATCGAAATCGAAGTCCAGTGCAGCTAAGTGCACAAAATGCGAATCACTGCACCGCAAGCATATGTGAACTATACCGAGTGCAAAAACCAAATCGTGTGCGTACATATGCACAAAATCAACTCAACTGTGTGAAACACATAAAATCATAAACATGTGAAACCAAGGCACAAAAACGATATCAGGTGCAACAACTGTGCAACAATCGTAAATACTCAATAGGTGCAACCATGGTACATGAAAACAAATATCATGAAACTCAATCATCAAAATCAATCATGCGAATAGATCGCCCAAAATACCGAAATCAAGTATGGCAGAATAGTCCCGCTCAAGCACATCCTCCAAGAATCTCTGGCCAACTATCGTGGTCACTCATAGCATGTCTCGTCGATGATCCTGAACTCTGGCCTGCCGGTGTGCATAACATGACCACTCCTGGATCTAAGTCTTCTCGTAATTCATTCCAGAAAGGTCCTGTCGAGATCTCTCCCAAATCTCGTCTCTGCCGAACTGTCCGGAAGTCATCGTCCCTTACTAGATCTGTTCTCATTCCGGAATGTCTGCATACTCATCGCGACTCCTTCTGGAAGGTATATCCAAGTACAATGCCTCGGCATGCGTATCGCATCTCTGATGTCGGTGGAGTGGAACGTCGTCTCATCAAGATCTCATACGAACCTCTTACTCCACTTTCTCTAATGTCGACTGCTTCGGACTCGTCTCGTCGTGGCTGCATGGACTGAGCTCCAACGGCTATCCTCGTATCTGGAGTTTCCCAAGAAATGCATTTCACCACCTAGCATCGGAATGAAGTCGAACCATCCGATCGATTCGTCAAAACCTCATAATCCCCCAAGAGCTCAACATCTTGGGTAGAGTTAACAGTATCGAGTATGTACTACAGCATCGATGGTCCAGCCGTAGAAGGGCAAACCCAAGCCTCACTAATGGCGCCGTGGAACTGCCGCAAACCCTAAGGTTCAATGGCTTTCACACGGTCATTAAGTCGAGTTAGGGTTTCATTCTTCTAGAGGGTCCATAGAATTGCTTGCATGCTCTTTCGAATACTTTAAACTTGGAATAATAGGTTTCTGACATTCGATCGTCTTTGTCGACTCTCAACGCCTCCGCGTGAAGTCGTCTCTAGCTGGAATCAATCTATCCGATGGCCTCGCATCGGGGTAGGCGAACGAATCGCATGTCTTTATCATTCATCCTCGGTGACTAGCGACCTTTTATCATCTCTTAGTACAACTCGTACCGCAATAGCTCTAACACCTGGGCGATATCTCGTCGTTCACAGCAACAACTGGCTCACTCGTCTGCACGCTGAACAGTGTCTCAATCATCCTGAATAAGCAATATGCCAACGGTTATCAAAATCTGTCTGGCCTCTATCAGTGGCTCAATCCTCTGGTGTCGCTTTGCACGTCCGAGAAATCTCATACAGCGATCCATCAAACGCTCGTGGCGTGAAAACATAATAAAAAGACACATCTCTGCAATCGTGTGTCGCCGAAATTACGCCCTGGTCAGTCCTCGTTCTTAACGAGCTCGTGCTGACCGCAACTGTAGCCGTAGCTCTCCCTCCCCGTAATCATGGCAGCAAAACCATAACAGGTACCGATGAGGCTAGATCAGGAATGAATATGATACTGAGCAAAGAAATGCATATCCTAAGGCTCCTTAAGTGGAGTAGCGTATCGTAAGTATGCCGCGGAACATACCACGGTACGTCACTCTACTTCAGTCACCTATTCCATCAACCAAGGGTCATCCTACGCTCCGAAGGTAAAACCTAACGCTCTGATACCAACTTTTTCACGTCCCGAAAATAGGGAACATGACCGGCACTCAAACTACGAAACGTCTCGAGGCGTACGTAATTTAAGTAAGCCGAAAACCCAGAAATCCAAACCAAAAAAAGTGGTAGAGTGAAGGAAAACCAATTTAAATCAAGTAGTTTTAATAGCATAAGCCGAATTATGCGTTTTTAAAAACATCAAATATTTCCTGAAATTTTCGGCAGAGTCTCCTTTGTAAATACAGGTCCCCAAACGGGATACAACATGAATAGTATACGAAATCAATAAAAGGCATCCCCAAGCGGGAGCTAGCTCTTTGTCAATCGACGGTCACAACCGCACAAGCAATATAATATACAACGCCAAGGGTGAGGATCAAAACTCAAAGGAAACTCAAAACACCAAGAAATCCACAGAGATATAACGCGCGACTCTAAGGTCGAAAGAATAACATCACTGGTCTCTATCTCAAAAATAAATACATGTTTAGTTGATGGAACTTCTAGATACAACAGAGTAATAATATACAAGGTATATAATGAGGGGTACGATACAAATAAACCCACCTACTACCAAATCACCCGGAAATGAAAGTAGTGCCAGCAAAACCGTAATGAAACCTGTACAGCAAAACCTGCAAGAACTGTGGCACAACGGGGGTGAGTTACCAACTCGTGAGTAGAAAAACATCTACGAACAGAAACCGCATGAACAATGCAATCCTAGGTCAACGATCATAACATATCCTCAATTATATATAACATCCAGCCTATAACAATGGCTAGGGTAAATATCTAACCCGAGAGTAATCCCATGTGCCCGTGTCAGTGCCTCAGGTAGCAATATATCATATGGATGATGTATGAATGCATGAAACAGAATGCATGTACTCAAGAAAACTGCTTTCATAAATTAGTGAGATTTCTGTATCTTTTTTTAAAAAAAAAACGAGGTATCATAAATGAAATCAGCATACACAGTGCCTAGAATCGACAAAAAGAAAATATCCAAATATCTCGATATCTCTGTGTCGCAATCTCTGTACCTCAATATCTCAAATATCTCTGTATGTCTCAATCTCACTATCTAGGGCGCCGTCAGTCCAGACCGGCCCTTACCATCAATCTCAAGACCACGACGGTATCCTCCGGATATCCGACGCGTCGGGTAATATCACCGGTCGGTAGTGCTCCCCTGCCAGGCTCAACGCCATCATCTACGATCCTCTTGCCCCAGGGTACCACACCGGGTCCACTATGTACCCAAAACGGTTCCTCCACTCCTCGAACTCGGGTCTCAAAATCTATCAGCAAACTCATGGTGGACGACTCATACATCATGGGAAAACCGCACTTTTTATTCAAAAGAGAGAAAAGAAGTTTATATAAGTTTTGCGGTTTTCCCCCAAATCCAGAAAATCTCATGGAAATCCAAATCCAAAACCTCAATAGCACGTAAAACAGTGAATATAGGCATGATAATCCATGAATGCGGCATAACGATGAATAACAGTATGCATGAGGTAACAAGTAATAACTACAATGTCTAAACTAGCATATAAGGCAAATACACTAGTATCATGTCAAAACTACTAGCTAACAAGCTAAATCAAGCAATAATATTCTCTAAGTGTACGTGACATGGCAATTACCGATGAAGATGTGTGTGAGCCGGCAAGTAAGTGTACATGGTACATACGCATCATCGGTAATGGTGCTGGTGTCCTAACAGTATGATATCAATAATAGAATATGAATCATAATAAGTATGCGATGCGGAGCAACAGCAATAATGAGCGGGAGCTGAATACTAGACACAACGATAACTAATCCGCATTACCCTAGTATAAGTCCTACAATAATGCCATTTGAAATAACACGAATCACGGTGTTTTGAAAATAAGGGCTACGGTGTTTATAAGAAAAGATACGTCTTTTGAAATATCCGTAGAATCCATTGACCTGTCTTTTAAAATACCCACGATCCGTTAGTTTCGAAATAGGTAGGAATCTAACCTAGTCTAACAACTACACTAAACTATACGGCTGAACTAACAAGCTAACTGAAGGTAAGGAAACCGCCTAACATCTGAGTCGATACATACATACATACATATATATATATATATTAGTCGGTGATCCCGCCTCGATAATATCACATCCGATACCATATCTATAATCAGATATTCCCAAGTCAAGAGTGTGGATCAAACATCAATATCTAGCTCGTACGTAAATCCGTCGTACGGTATCCTAAATCTGGGTCGAGTCAATATCACATTCATCAAACTATTCATCTAGTATCCCCTTTATCAAAGATCATAATCCGGGTACTGATTTATGTCTAGTACAATACTGACACCACCTACGTATGCATGCACGCGTGTGAAACACCATGTCAAAGGATCCGCTACAACGTTATGTCGTATCTCAAATACTGTTAGTGTATATGCCCTAGAGGCCATTACTGTATCATACTAGTATGTATATTACTTGATGGAAGCTTAGGATATTCACAGTTGTACAGACAATCTTGCTCAATATAGTAGTATGCTACTTGGTTTATCTCTGCTTTAATGTGTACATGTGTGTTTATTCATTATATCACCTATACGCATTAGTAGAGCCCTTAGGATTTTTGCTTGATTACCGGCGTTGTGATGGCGATCACACTCGTGGGGGCTGGGTAATCTACAAGCACATCCTTATACACGTCCCTAGTCGTGGGAGTATCGAGATAGGGCATCGATACTCCGGAGTAGACTACCGTATGCGCTTCTCATCCCAGCATGGGAGACGGTCTGTCCCACAGCCGTCAGTACGTCGTACTTGAGATAGTATACGGGTGCTCGTTAGGTTACGAGTACACTGGACAGGACTCGTCGGGAACTGATGGTTGGTATTATACCTATCGTCAGTTATCAGTTCCCAGGTGACATGAGTACAGCTTAGTCCGCTGACTTGACACTGTCACTTCGCCTCGAGTGTGTTCCCACTGTTCTTTGATTACTACCCTACCACGGCTCTACTGAGTCATGCAAACAGGTAGTAGTTGGGTGCAGTCCCGAAGCACTTGGAGGCAGTGACGGTTAGACAGGATTCGTCTCTCCCGGTATTGGGGGTTGACATCGCGCTGTGTCTAGGAGAGCCATTACACGAGTAGTCCCTGGCCAGGGCAAGCGAGATATACTGGTGGGTTTCCAGAGTTATCTCAGGGTGTATTGGGCTTCACTCCGACACGACTTGTATCGCTTTTAGGGGACTGACGTTTACCGCCCCCCTAGGCCCGACATGCGATGTATCGGACGAACAGACCGGACTGTACGGAGATTGTCACATACAGGCTCAGTAGGAGTTCGGATGGGTTTACCTCATCGGCCTTCTTATCGACATCTACCTAGGGACCGTTACGTACAGCTAGTGCCGCTTGCGGTCTGTGGTTAAACCCACTGCCAGCGTAGTGTCGAGTCTTTAGAGTCCCACACAGAGAGTTTCCCTGCACTGAGCGAAACGTGTAGAGGCCGTATGGTTTTACGGCAGGGCTGCGATCACTTACGTACACTTGTGTGCGTGTGGTGTTCGGGCAGGCAATACTAGTGGGCTTTGGTATAAGCCGAATCCTAGTATTGCACGGATGGATTTGTTTTGTCTTCTGTGCATCCGCATTCTACGGAATACGGATGCAGGTGTGTATGCACAGTTTTCCGGAGCGATGAAGGAGGAGGTGCCTCATTAGGGTTTTGGCAGTTGGTTCGGCCAAAACCGTTATGTGGCAGGCTCATTAGGGTTTTGACAGTTCGTTTGGTCAAAACCATTATGAGCCGGGGACATTATTTACTAATCCTTTCATTGATAATTATGTTATGGCTAATTACATTGACCATTTGACCATCTTGACTTTGTTGACCATTTGACCAAAGTTGACTAGGATCTTCTTGAAAGATCTAAAGTATTCTTTGGTTTTCTTTTTTTTTATGATGATAATGGTCATGTCATTTGTAGCCATCAACTTTATCTTTATGGGATTAGTAATGATAATGTTTTTGCATTATTGCAACCATGGTTGTGTTTTCTCTTGGTTAAGTTTTTCATTTGCTCATTCTCATTCTCTCTCTTGGAATGAGAAGCTCCATGGTTGTTAACTAGCTCCTCCTTCTTCCTCCTCTTGATTTATCTTTTGATCTCATGTGTTGAGAGATAAAGATCCCACAAAGACAAAACCATTCATCTACCACTTCTACATAACCTAGGGCTTCTAGATTAGCAATCTCCTTGCCTTAGTTACCTCGGCTCGAGGTGGAGCTCGGTGTACATCTCTCGGGTGGATCGTCTTCGACTCAAGGAGGCCGCGGAGGTGACCAAAGTCCGGATCAACCATCGAGCAAGCAAAGAGAAGAACAACAAGAAGAGAAGAACAACAAGAAGAGAAGGAGTTCAAGTTGAGGTATAACCCCTAACCGAGTAGATAAATCTCTAGTTAGGATGCTAGTGTATTGTTTAGTAAAGATCCGGCTTTTACGGTCCATGTTGCCAAGTCCAGAATTTTTTTTTTTACCGTTTCCGCAACCCCGAAAGTACCGGGAGAGGTAACGTGGACCTAACAGTGGTATCAGAGCCAAGTTAAACACACCCTAGCATGTTAGCAAAGTATTAAGAATATCGACCGGACGAAAACCCGCAAAATTACCCCGGAAAATTCTGTTTCTGACGAATTTTAGAACTGTTCCAAAATTGAAAATTTATACACTAAAAATCGGCTCAGGCTTTTGTTTGAAAACTGGAAAAATTTCATCCCCCAACTCATCCAAAGCGCCGCGTTTCCGCGGCATATGCTTGCTTATGCCGCGGAACCGCGGCTCCCTTGGCTCTGTTGGGGAATCGTTTTCTTGCAGTTTTCTTATTTGGGTATTTTGGGATTTTTGGTATATGACTTTTCTGCCCAGATTTTCCAAAACGAAAAATTAGTTTTTGGGGCTTAAAAATCCATATTTTTGGTCGATGTTCTGTAGACTTTGGCTAATGGTTATATCTGAAATGTTATATGTGTATTGAACGTCTACTAATCGCTATATGTCGATCAGTAGGGGTTATACATATCTGTGATCTGTGTTGTTGATGGTTTGTGTATATGAACTCGTTGGATTGTCGCGGATGAATAGCCGGGGTGGATGTGAGATGAGAGTTTTTTTTTCTTTCATTCATGTAATAAATTTGTAAATTGATGTAATATTATTTGTATGGCCGCACAACCGGGTCGGGGTTGTAGCCGTCATTGTATAATTCTTTTTACTGTTTTTGCTCCTAGGATAGACCTATGGAGGGGGTGCACAAACTACCGGGTATCTCGAAGTGCCGAGTGGCCTACTCACGGCGTTGAGGGAGGTTGCTTCGCTTCGGGTACTTGGCGGGTAGTTTGCCGCACCCGTAGGGGTCTTGGGTGGGGTATTGGCTATTCATCGCGACCGTGTAATCCGCTTTTCGTTGCAGGCTCGAACGAATCGCGGGTTCCTAGTATATCCAAAGTGTTCATTTGTGATCTGGATTGGCTATCATTGCTGTATATCTATATATAATAACTATTTAGACGCTGCTTATGTTTTACAGTCGCGCTAGCCCAGCCTCTGCTCTGTCGTTAGTTAAGTAACCTAACGGGTGATGACGCGGCCCCGTGGCGAATGCGAATGGCATAAGCGTACGTCATATTTTGGTTGTTTTCTGCAATGGTAGGATTTAAATGATGGGACGCATTAAATGAACTAATGCAAGAAAATAAACCTAAAATACGTTGTTGGAACAAGTTTTTCAAAACAAAGCTGTTATTACAAGGACGTTCATCTTTTTGTTTTGCATCGAGGTATTCGGTTATGAATGCCCAGCACCTCAATCGACGAGGCAAGGGCCGAGATCCCCTCATCGGGAGTGACCCCTTGGACAAAAATTTTGTGTCAGGGTAATAACTTCACCATAGTCGATTATTCTTGCTTTGCATCGAGGTATTCATCTTACGAATGCCCAGCACCTCACTCGACGAGGAAAGAGACGAGATCCCTTCACAGGGAGTGACCTCTTTAGCAAAAGTTTTCGCCACTATGTTTTCAAAAGGTCTATCATGTTCCTCCAACCACATCAAGTTCATTACGTTAACTGGTTTTTCGCCAAAAACTCAGCCGTAGCCCTCCGTCGTTTCAGAAAATTAATACTTAGTATTCGTGCTGTGTTTGTTGATTATTCGTCAAGACACAGTGAACGGTAGCTGAGTAATAATTCTCTGTTGCACTGATAGATGCGATTGGTTAGGACGGTCACATGATTTTGTTGATTATTCGTCAAGGATCATGCGGGCGGGTCTAATGCAATCCTGGATAACGACGGGTTGAACTTGACTAGGACCTTTTGATTTGTTGATTATTCGTCAAGGTCACTTGGGTCCTAGGGGCAAAAACCACATCGGGAGTTTCAAAAGAACTGAAACTTGCAGATTTAGCATACCTTCTGGAGTGTAGTGACTAGAGTGGATTCCATCTAGGTCATCACACAATGATAGTTGGGTCCCGATCTCACTGATGAGTTGGATTACTCTCGGGAGATTATTTCACTTAACAATCAATGCTATAAACCTAGTAGGTGTCTAGAAAGGTGTTAGCGGGGTTACGCCCCCAGGGAAAAGAGGTTCTTAAATTAAGGAACTTCGCGAAAGTGTTGGAAAACCTCCCTCGAAGTACCGACACTAGCCTGGCTGAAAGGTTAAGCAAGTATTGTGACGTGAATGAAATCCCGACTAGTTCTTCTTTTAAAAGGTTTTAAGAAGAATTTGAGGAAACAGTAGGAGACATCCTGGTTAGATAAACTAATAAACCAATCTAATCTTGCAAGAGCGCCCGCTGAGTGTTTCTTTTCTCTCTCTCCAGGTAGCAACCATTTCACGCCCTAATCAAGATAATAAAATGTATCGCTTGACCGATCCGAATTCTTATTCGGGGCTGGGGAACGTTGGTTCAGCTCTAACTTGTGACAACAGTCATAAGTACGAGCAAGGGAAAGGGGTTTGTATGGATTTCCAAGATACCCAGTTGAAGAAGAAGCATGGTTTTGCATCTACTTCAGGTGTTCTTGTAATTGAGAACTGTTTTACGGTCAGCCCTACCTCCTGGGTACTTGATACCGGATCAGGATCTCATATCTGTAATTTATTGCAGGGACTGAGAAAAAGTAGGAAAGTTGCACCGGGTGATATGTCGCTCAGAGTAGCAAACGGAGCACAAGTTAATGCGGCAGCCATCGGTGAATATCACCTAGTATTGCCAAATGGAAAGACTATGATTTTGAACGATTGCTACTATGTACCCTCCATGGTTTGCAACATCATATCAGTTTCTTTACTCGATAAAGATGGATATAACTTTGTTCTTGATAAGAATATCATGAACATTTACCTTCATAAGGTACTGGTTGCAGAGGGTACACTGTGTAATGGTATCTACGTTCTAAATCAGAATACAGTTCTCAATATACAAAACACACGCAAGAGGAAGAATTCAGATACGAATGAATCCTACTTGTGGCATTGTAGACTTGGTCATATCGGAGATAAAAGACTGAGTAAGTTGCATAAAGATGGACTCTTGAATGCGTTCGAGTTTTCATCTTATGAAACTTGTCAGTCTTGTCTCAAAGGGAAGATGACCAAATCTCCGTTCACCGGACATGGAGAAAGAGCAGCAGAGCTCTTGGGACTCATACATAGTGATGTATGTGGTCCGATGTCTATACATGCAAGGGGTGGGTTCTCCTACTTCATCACATTCACTGACGATCTCTCTAGGTTCGGATATGTGTATCTGATGAAACACAAATCTGAAGCTTTTGAGAAATTCAAGGAATTTAGAAAGGAAGTAGAGAACCAGACTGGCAAAAGTATCAAGATCCTCCGGTCTGATAGAGGAGGGGAGTACTTAAGCACGGAATTCCTAGATTACTTAAAAGAGAATGGTATTCTCTCTCAGCTTACTCCTCCTTATACACCACAGCACAACGGTGTATCGGAGAGGAGGAATCGTACCCTTCTGGATATGGTTCGCTCCATGATGAGTAGTGCTGAGTTACCTCTTTCATTCTGGGGACATGCGCTTCAGACAGCGGCATACCTTTTGAATCAAGTTCCGTCCAAATCTGTGCCTAAAACTCCGTATGAAATATGGAGCAGTAAGAAACCATATCTTAAGTTTATTAAGATATGGGGTTGTCCGGCCTATGTGAAAACACAGAAACCGGACAAGCTTGAGGCACGATCAGTTCTGTGTAAATTTGTGGGATATCCTAAAGACTCACTAGGATATCTGTTCTACCACACTGAGGAACAGAAGGTGTTTGTATCTCGCCACGCTAACTTCTTAGAAAGGGAGTTTCTTGCAAAAGAAACTAGTGGGAGTCCGGTAGAACTGGGAGAAATTCAGCGACCACAAAATGTAACTGAAAATTTAGAGGAACCTAACCCCAAACGAACCTCAGTCACTCCGCAGATCTGGTAGGATTTCTCATTCGCCCGAGAGATACTACGGTTTTCTCATAGACGGGGATCGAGAGGATTGCATCTTGGAAGAAGATGACCCTACCAGTTTCAGGCAGGCCATTATCAGTAGGGACTCTGATAAGTGGCAGGAAGCAATGCAATCCGAAATGGAGTCCATGTACGCCAATAAAGTGTGGACCTTGGATATTGCTCCACCTGGGGTAAAACCCGTTGGATGCAAATGGATCTACAAAAGGAAACTTGGTGTAGATGGGCAGGTGGAAACCTATAAAGCTAGACTCGTTGCAAAAGGTTTCCGTCAAAGACCTGGTTTGGACTATGACGAAACTTTTTCTCTGGTGGCTATGCTCAAATCCATTCGGATCCTACTTGCCATTGCTGCCTTCCATGACTATGAGATCTGGCAGATGGATGTTAAAACGGCTTTCCTAAACGGTTGTTTGGAAGAGTGCGTTTACATGGATCAACCAGAAGGTTTCGTAGACAGTGGGAGAAGCGGGAAGGTGTGCAAGTTGCTTAAATCCATTTATGGATTAAAGCAGGCATCGCGGAGCTGGAACATCTGTTTTGATGAGGCAATCAAGGAATTTGATTTCATCAAGAACGAAGATGAACCTTGTGTCTATAAGAAGATTGTAGGACGAACTGTCGTATTCCTAGTCTTGTACGTGGACGACATTCTCTTGATAGGAAATGACATTCCTATGCTACAATCGGTCAAGCTATTTTTGTCACAACGGTTCTCCATGAAGGACCTGGGTGATGCCTCGTACATTCTGGGGATCAAGATCTATGGAGATAGATCCAAGAAACTATTAGGACTTTCGCAGACCAGGTACATAGAGACCGTACTAAAGAGATTTAGTATGGAGGGTTCCAAGCGCGGTAACATACCCGCATTGCACGGAATTACCCTCTCCAAGAAGATGTCTCCCAAGACTGACGAGGAGAGGGTTCGCATGAGCACTATACCCTACGTTTCGGCGGTAGGATCTATAATGTATGCGATGCTTTGTACAAGACCAGATGTAGCTTACGCGCTGAGCGCGATAAGCCGGTATCAGTCAGACCCAGGTGAGGACCACTGGACAGCAGTGAAGAACATTCTCAAGTACCTAAGAAGGACTAAGGAGATGTTCATGGTTTACGGTAATGGAGACCTCAGGGTCGAGTCCTTTACCGATTCAAGCTTCCAGAGTGACAAAGATGACAGCAAGTCTGTCTCGGGTTTTGTGTTTACTCTCAACGGAGGGGCGGTATGTTGGAGGAGTTCCAAACAGGATACCGTCGCAGACTCGACGATGGAGGCTGAATACATTGCTGCAAGCGATGCCGCAAAAGAGGCGGTCTGGATAAAGAAGTTCATTAGTGAACTTCAGGTGGTTCCGTCCATTGTTGACCCAATACCTTTGTATTGCGATAACAATGGGGCTATAGCTTTAGCAAAGGAACCAAGGTCCCATCAGAAATCCAGGCACATCTTAAGGCGGTATCACCTGATCAGGGAGATCATTGATCGCCAGGAGATCGAGGTGCGGAGAGTGGACACAAAGGACAACACAGCGGACCCATTCACGAAGGCCTTACCCCAGACTCAGTTCGAGCGGCTGATCGAGATGATAGGTCTTCGATACGCCAGTACATGGCCTTAGTGCAAGTGGGAGATTGTTAGTGTATATGCCCTAGAGGCCATTACTGTATCATACTAGTATGTATATTACTTGATGGAAGCTTGGGATATTCACAGTTGTACAGACAATCTTGCTCTATATAGTAGTATGCTACTTGGTTTATCTCTTCTTTAATGTGTACATGTGTGTTTATTCATTATATCACCTATACGCATTAGTAGAGCCCTTAGGATTTTTGCTTGATTACCGGCGTTGTGATGGTGATCACACTCGTGGGGGCTGGGTAATCTACAAGCACATCCTTATACACGTCCCTAGTCGTGGGAGTATCGAGATAGGGCATCGATACTCCGGAGTAGACTACCGTATGCGCTTCTCATCCCAGCATGGGAGACGGTCTGTCCCACAGCCGTCAGTACGTCGTACTTGAGATAGTATACGGGTGCTCGTTAGGTTACGAGTACACTGGACAGGACTCGTCGGGAACTGATGGTTGGTATTATACCTATCGTCAGTTATCAGTTCCCAGGTGACATGAGTACAGCTTAGTCCGCTGACTTGACACTGTCACTTCGCCTCAAGTGTGTTCCCACTGTTCTTTGATTACTACCCTACCACGGCTCTACTGAGTCGTGCAAACAGGTAGTAGTTGGGTGCAGTCCCGAAGCACTTGGAGGCAGTGACGGTTAGACAGGATTCGTCTCTCCCGGTATTGGGGGTTGACATCGCGCTGTGTCTAGGAGAGCCATTACACGAGTAGTCCCTGGCCAGGGCAAGCGAGATATACTGGTGGGTTTCCAGTGTTATCTCAGGGTGTATTGGGCTTCACTCCGACACGACTTGTACCGCTTTTAGGGGACTGACGTTTACCGCCCCCCCAGGCCCGACATGCGATGTATCAGACGAACAGACCAGACTGTACGGAGATTGTCACATACAGGATCAGTAGGAGTTCGGATGGGTTTACCTCATCGGCCTTCTTATCGACATCTACCTGGGGACCGTTACGTACAGCTAGTGCTGCTTGCGGTCTGTGGTTAAACCCACTGCCACCGTAGTGTCGAGTCTTTAGAGTCCCACACAGAGAGTTTCCCTGCACTGAGCGAAACGTGTAGAGGCCGTATGGTTTTACGGCAGGGCTGCGATCACTTACGTACACTTGTGTGCGTGTGGTGTTCGGGCAGGCAATACTAGTGGGCTTTGGTTTAAGCCGGATCCTAGTATTGCACGGATGGATTTGTTTTGTCTTCTGTGCATCCGCATTCTACGGAATACGGATGCAGGTGTGTATGCACAGTTTTCCGGAGCGATGAAGGAGGAGGTGCCTCATTAGGGTTTTGGCAGTTGGTTCGGCCAAAACCGTTATGTGCCAGGCTCATTAGGGTTTTGACAGTTCGTTTGGTCAAAACCATTATGAGCCGGGGACATTATTTACTAATCCTTTCATTGATAATTATGTTATGGCTAATTACATTGACCATTTGACCATCTTGACTTTGTTGACCATTTGACCAAACTTGACTAGGATCTTCTTGAAAGATCTAATGTATTCTTTGGTTTTCTTTTTCTTTTGTGATGATAATGGTCATGTCATTTGTAGCCATCAACTTTATCTTGATGGGATTAGTAATGATAATGTTTTTGCATTATTGCAACCATGGTTGTGTTTTCTCTTGGTTAAGTTTTTCATTTGCTCATTCTCATTCTCTCTCTTGGAATGAGAAGCTCCATGGTTGTTAACTAGCTCCTCCTTCTTCCTCCTCTTGATTTATCTTTTGATCTCATGTGTCGAGAGATAAAGATCCCACAAAGACAAAACCATTCATCTACCACTTCTACACAACCTAGGGCTTCTAGATTAGCAATCTCCTTGCCTTAGTTACCTCGGCTCGAGGTGGAGCTCGGTGTACATCTCTCGGGTGGATCGTCTTCGACTCAAGGAGGCCGCGGAGGTGACCAAAGTCCGGATCAACCATCGAGCAAGCAAAGAGAAGAACAACAAGAAGAGAAGAACAACAAGAAGAGAAGGAGTTCAAGTTGAGGTATAACCCCTAACCGAGTAGATAAATCTCTAGTTAGGATGCTAGTGTATTGTTTAGTAAAGATCCGGCTTTTACGGTCCATGTTGCCAAGTCCAGAAAATTTTTTGTTTTACCGTTTCCGCGACCCCGAAAGTACCGGGAGAGGTAACGTGGACCTAACAAATACGAACCCTGCCAAATCACCGATCTCACGGCCTCAAATCAAATCTCATCGACTCATCTCAAATCCCAAGTATTATCCTCAAATCAGTATATGAACACATAGTCCCATATCCTTGTGAACACATAAATATACAATCCCATATACGCACATATAAAAGAAAGGATGTATGTAAGTATGTGCGTGTGTGCGTGTACGGGTGCAACCCCTACTCTAGGGTTTCGCAACTACACTAAACCAATCACAGAACACCGAAGTCCATCTTTATCATCAAAAAATCTCAAATCAACATTTACTAAATATATGGGTGTATACGTATTCGTATACATCACCACGAACTGCGGGGGTGCTATACACCATCCACCCGACTTCTCTCCGTAGATATAAATCTACTCACCTGGTCCTCGCTCGTCTGTGCCGACGTCGCCACGCGCTTGCTTGTCGTGTCAAAGTCCACATGGGGTACCTACACATCATAACACACCGTATTGCACTAAAACCAAATCCGAAATCGAAACGGCATACGAAAATCAAATCGGCACGCGTATCACGCATAGGTCAAAACATATCGCCTATGCATGCAAAAATAGCCAAACAACCCTCGATGTCGATGTACAAACGTCAAACCATCGAGAAAAACCCAAACACACTCATTTGCGCATTCACGAACACTAATTATAATATAAAATATGTTAAAATTCACAAAAACCCCAAACACACTTTAAAAGCCATTTTTCCGAAAATCTAGCAAGCAAAAAATTACCGTTTTAATTTGAAACTTGATGTTTTAACAAAACTAATGGCCATGATATCCACTAAATATCATAATTATGTCATATAAACCATTTTCACATTTTAATCTCATCAATTTTTATAAAACTAAAAATTCTTGTTTCGCAATTTTAACAAATTTTAACAATTCCAAGTAGAAATGCACAAAACAACAATTAAGCTTGGTTTTGAATGAACCAAAGGCATTAAACCACTCATTATAATATTAATAATGACATGAAACCTTAATTATATTTTAATCTAAAGTTTTTAATAATTTTCCAACAACCCTAGTTAGCAAAATAGCTTAATTATGATATTTTATAAGTAATGGTTTGTAATTAACAACTAGATTAGCTTTCTACAAGACTTAAGATGTTAAACTACATCATAAAAGCATGCACAATTGATCACAACCCAATTCCACAACAAAACCCTAACTAGAATTCCTTAATCATGCAATTAAACTCATCTAAAACCTAATTAATCACTTAGTTAACTTAGATTAAAGCAACCAGACAACAAATTTAACAAAAGCATGAGATTATACCTCCCATGTTTGAGATCAAACTCAAGATCTAGCCTCCAAAAATGCTCTCTTTTCACAAAGATCCATGCTTGAAAGGCCAAGGAATAATGGGTAAAACTTGGATTTGGAATTAGAGTTGAATTTGTATGGATTTGAAGTGACTTTTGTGGATTTTTTTGATGCAAAATGGGGTGAGATTTGGGGGGGGGGCTACTTTTGTAGGCTGAAAATTTGGCCAGAATTGGAGGGGTGAGGGAGGAGAGAGAGTGAGGTGGAGAAAGTGGGGAAAAAGACAAAGTCCACACCCCCATTTGACCTTCTTTCATTTTCCTTTCTTTTCTTTTCTTTTCTTTTGAAAAGTGAGGTGATTGGAGAGAGAGAGAGGGGGGAGGGCTGTCAAGGTGGGGCCGGCCATATGGGGAGAGGGAGAGAGGGTGAAGTGTGGGTGTGTGGGTTAGGGAGAAAGATAAATATATTACCCCAATTCTCACTAACACAACATTCACTAATTAAGCCATTTTTCTTCGATATTTTCTAAACCGATTTGGCAAACTATTTCATTTCAGAAACAATATTTTACATGTCAGTTTAGTGTGTCATGAATTATAAAATTTGTATCAACCCATTCCAAATTGTAATTTTCCCTAATTAAATGTATTAGTGACGGCTTAAAATAATATTAAAATAATTAATTTCGGAAATTTTATCAGAAAATTTGAAATTTCACCAATGGCTCAATAAACAACAAATACTAGCAATTACATAACTAGAATATTTATATTTAATTTTATAATAAAGATATTTGTATTTTGACTTTTTTACAGAAAACCCTCTTATTTTACCGATTTTCCGAAATTTCACCGAAACGATTTTCAAAACGTTACAGATCGTGCTGTGTCTAGGAGAGCCATTACACGAAGTCCTTGGCTAAGGTAGGAGATTTACTGGTAGGTATTCCAGTAGTATCTCAGGGTGTTCTGGGCTACACTCCGACACGACTTGTACCGCTTTTGGGTGTCTGGCTTTTACCAACCCCCTACGCCCGCCATGTGATGCTCGTAGACGAACGGACCGGACTGTACAGATATTGTCACTGACAGTCTCAGTAGGGTGTCAGGATGAGTTCGCTCATCGACGTCCCTTTTGGTCAATACTTGGTAGCCCGTTACGTACGGCCAGTACCTCTGACGTGCTAGTGGTTAAATCCACAGCCAGTGTATTGACGAGTCTTTAGAGTCCCCCACAGACAGTTTTCAAGTTTCGGGCGAAACGTTGTAGAGACCGTATGATATATGGCAGGATTCGATCATATATGTGCGGTAGTGCACGGATCATGATCGGACGGATCATACTAGTGGGCTTTGGTTTAAGCCGGATCCTAGTATTAGATTTGTTGGATTACTTTAGTCACATCGTATTCGCATTCAGTCGGAATGCGGATACAGGTATGTATATACAGGTGAGGGGTATCCTTGTGATCCGTCACGAGTTTACTTTAGATGTTGCTGTATCTTTTTGTTGTTGCAAACATTTGGATTAATGTTTGCAAATGGAAATTATGAGCTAGAAATCATCATTTGGAGCATTAATTGTGACACATTCACAAGTGATGACTCATGGTCTCTTTCTTTGTGCATGTATCACATTATGTGATTGATATATGTGATGAAATGATAAGAGGAGAGAGAAGGGCAGCCATATGATGGTGGGTTAGCTCTTGTAATATTCATTCTTGCTCTCATTCTTATCATCTCAACACATAAGAAAAAGAAAAGGGGAACTTCTTCTTCTTCCTCTTCTTCTTCTTGCTCTAGCTCACAACCTCCATTGATGGCATCATCTTCAACCTCCATCCATACAATGGATGCAAAGAGACAAAGTGATCACACACATTCTCTACATCGCCTAGCGAACTTCGTGCCCGAGTTGCTTCGGATGAAGCGGGAGCCCGTAAAAAGACTCGAAGATGTGGTGCCCTTTCCGACATGGAGATCGAGACCGGAGATGCCGTGAGGAGCTTGGGATAGTGGCCAAAGACCGAAGGACACGGATCGATCGGTATAGCCTTTCCAACCCTTCTCTAGTTTGCTAGTTGTAGGTTAATGGTTCGATTCGGGTTTTAAGCGCCGGTTTCAAGTTAAGAAAAAGTTTTCGTTTCCGTATTTTGGCCTCGGATAGACGGCCGGGGCGCTACCGTAGACTTACATGGCATCAGAGCCACGCCATTAACCTTTACTAGCTTGCTCTAACGTGTTTAAAATTTCGATCGAACGAAATTTTCCAAAACCGCATTTCCAATTCTGCAGTTTCTGTCGAAATTTTTTTGTTCTCTAAAAATTATTTTCAGTGCGTTAGAAAATCAGGCAGGGTTTTTGAAGAACACTGTTGAAATTTGGTGCACTGATCTCGTGATAGCGCCGTGGAACCGTGGCACTAACCTTGTTTTGGCATCGGTTCCGCCGCACTACAGAAGTATCAGCCCACCAATTTTTCTACAGTGCTCTCTGACATGGAATTAGGGTTTCTGGTATTTTTAGTTTTGGCCCAGATTATTTTGAGTACTGGAAATTGTACTTGGGTCCCACTTCGGGAAATTTTGTTGATCGAAAATTTTAAATATGTTAGTTCACAGTATTTACATTATATCTGCGACCGTGAATGTCATTTGATCGGTAAATCTTGTCTAATTGCTATAGCCCTTTTAGACAGATTTGTGAACGTGACATTCACGTTGATGTTCTGTGTTGTGCCAAGCCCGATGGTTTGACTTGACTATTCTCTGTGTTGTTGCGGATTTGTCGTGGTGGATAGCCTGGATGCAATTTTAGTACAGTTTGGTTGTTTGTACATTTGATATTGCGGGGCGAGCGTCCGACATGTGGACCGCCGTCATTACCTGTTCGTATATTATTCTTTTAGGGCACGACCGGGCTGAGGTCGATGTACCCTTTGTATATATTTTACTTTCTGTACTAGGATTACCCCGCGATGGGGTGCACGGATAGCCGGGTTCTAGAGGGCAACAGGCCCGCATCTCATGGCTTTAAGACGGAGGGGCTTTACTCTCGAATTGGCGGGCTATTCGCCGCATTCATAGGGGGTACAGGTTGACCCAAGAAGGGGTGCCCAAGTTAACGGATTCCGTGAAGTGCTGGGTGGTCCATTCACTTTGTTGAAGGGGGCTGCCTCGCTTCAGGTTTTGGCGGGTAACTTGCCTCACCCGTAGGGGTCTAGGTTTTCATTGCACAGGTTATCCACACGACCAGGGGAACGTCGGGTTTCAGTAGCGGCTCTATGAAACCCGGGGATCCCAGATTATCTGTATTGTTCTGTGATGCTTATTACATTTCTGTGATGTTGCATTTTATCACGCCATGAGCGAATATTATATATTGATATATATACTAGTAGATGTTGTATATGTTTTACACCCGTGCTAGTCCAGTCCCCGCTCTGTCGTTAGTTAAGTAACCTAACGGGTGATGACGGGACCCAGTGGCGAATGCGGATGGCATATACGTACATCATATTTTCGTTCTTTTGTGGTGTGATTAATTGATGGGACTGCATTGATTCGGATCAATGCAAGCTAAACAAACCTATTCTGACGTTGTTGGAACAGTTTTCAAAAAACGGTTATTGCAAGGACGTTCTCTTTTGTTTTGCACAGTGGTATTCAGTTGGAATATCCTGCACCTCAGTCGACGAGGCAAGGGCCGAGATCCCTTCACCGGGAGTGACCCCTTGGACAGAAGTTTGCGTCAGGGTAATAACTTCACTATAGCCGATTGCCTTTTTGCTTTGCATCGTGGTATTCAATTGGAATATCCTGCACCTCATTCTACGGGGAAAGAGCCGAGATCCCTTCACCGGGAGTGACCTCTTTAGCAAAGGTTTTCATCACTATATTTTTATAAAAAGCTATCTGGTTCCTTCAACGATATCAAGTTCATTACGTTAAAGGTTTTTTGCCAAAAACCATTCGTAGCCCTCCGTCATTTCCTACAAGTGGTACTTAGTATTCGTGCTGCGTTTGTTGACTCCGTCAAGGCGTAGTGTACGGTAGCTAAGTGGTGCTTGCTTGTAGCATGGATATGCGATTGGTTAGGAGAGTCGTGCGGCCTTGTTGACTCCGTCAAGGGCACTTACGGGTGGGTTTAATGCAATCAAGATAATGACGGGTTGAACTTGACTAGGACTCTTTGATTTGTTGACTCCGTCAAGGTCACTTGGATCTTAGGGGTAAAAATCATATCGGGAGTTTCTAAAGAAACTGAAACTTGCCAGGCATGCGCATACCTTCTGGAGTATGATAATGTGAGTGGATTCCATCACATTATCATGCGAAGATAGTTGGATCCTGATTCCCACTGATGAGTTGGTTTACTCCTCGGGTGATCCCGACTAATTCTTCTTTCAGGTTTGGAGGAGAATTTGAGGTTACAGTGGGAGGTTTCCTGATCAGATAATGTAACACCTGAGTTTAGGGTTAGTGGTAATTGTGTGTTAATATGGGGTTTTTGGTGAAAAGTTTACCAAAATGGGTCTCTAGTAATTTATTTGGTTTTATGGTTATTTTAGTAGAATTTTATCACGACCGCACACACTTGTGCACGATAACTAGGGTTAAGCCTAGGGTTACCAAGTTGGGTGTGCATGGTGGGTTAACCATGTTTAGCCAACCATGGTGGGTTAGGCCTTTGGTTAAGATAATTGAGTTGATTATGAGCTAATTAGTTTAATTAAGGGTGATTAGGGGTTGGTGTTGACTTGAGAAGGGATTTGATGGTTGTCTTGTAAACATTAAATGAGAGAGAGAGAGAATGGTGTCTCCTAGGTTTGGTCACCATCCAACTCCTCAAACCTTTTTGCATGTCTCCTCACACTATCTTTCACTCCCTCACATCTCTCTGTCACTCACACACTCACATCAGCCCAAATATCATCATTTCAGCCACCAAAACATCCTGAATCAGCAGCAACAGCTGCTGCAAACAGCCCCAACTCCTTACATAACACTTCCCCCAAAAACACACAACCCTTCCCACAACAATTCTTCAACCCCTGCTGCTGCTACTGCTACAACAGCAACACAAAAAAAAAATATACCACACAACAACAAAGAGAAAGCAAAACAACAGCAGCAACTTCAGCAAGTTCAGTAGCAGCAACAGAGCCTGAAACTGTAAAACAGTTCAGCACTTTCCAGCCAAGTTTTGCAGCATCAGGAGCTGTAGCAGCAGCACACACCTCCTACTTCTTCTCTTCTCCTTCATCTAGGGTCTCTAGAGGTATAACCCCTTAACACAACTCCTAATTGCTAAAGTTATGGTTATCTAGCTTAATTTAGTGTTTATTATATGTTTTAGTGGTAGTTTGGGGTAATTTTGGGGAGTTTTGGCAAAATAATGGTTGTGATGGTTAGGGTAGCCTTATAGGGTGCTGTTGAAACTAGATCACCCAAGTTTGGTTCCAGATTTCCCACAAATACCCGATTTATCCGACTTGGCGTAATTTAGCAGTTTTAGCGACTTTTTAGCTTCTGTTAGATCTGTTGTTGAGCCGAGCCCTTCAGAATAAAATTGGTGAAACTGTAGCATGGTGAGACTAGCATACACACACGCACACAAAGCACGGGGACCCACCTCATACTTGAGGCCGCCGGTTTATTCGTTCTGGCCGCAAATTGCGGCCAGAGTAGGGGGTGGGGGGTTAGGTTTTGGTGTGTGGGGTTGTTCTGGGTAGATTAGTGTGTTGGTATCTGTAACTTTTTAAGTTAGGCCCAGAGGAAAAATATGGAGCTATAAACGTGTTTTCGATGTTTTAAAACTTGTGCGACACGCACGTGATACGCGTGGTTCTGTGGCGCACTGCGCGATACAGCGCGTCGGGGTTGGTTCTGGTTGGTTCGCACGCGTCGCGACGTGTCGTGTGCACGCGCGTTTAGTTTCACGCACGCGTATCCTTTTTATCAATATATCGTGTTTTGCAGGATTTTTCCTTATATGGTGACTTTTGTAAATTCTAGGTTCGCCGGCGGAGACTTCGAGCGCAGCGGAGAAAGGGAAGCAGGTGGTCGGACACACCTAGCACGGGATCACGGGTGAGTAGATTTCACATCTACGGGGGACGAATCGTTTGGATGGTGCAAGTCGCCTGATAGATTTAGTAAACTTGAAAATAGTAAACTTTAACATTTACTTGTGACATTAGAAATAATAATACTTGCATGATATTTGCTGCAGTTAGGATTTATATGTTGTACCCATATTCGCAAACTCATTCTGTAGGACACATGCATCATTACCAGGTTTTTATATGCGGCACGAGCACTATTCATGTGTACACACACACCCTGGTAATTGCCATGTCACGACACTAGACAACTATAAATCTGAAACATGTTAATTACTTAGACCTGTGCTATTGCAATAAATATTTAAAATGAAATCATAAGAATTGCTATTCCCGTGCATATATATTATTATATCATTTGCTCATGCCTAGTATAAATCATACATTACAAATTGATACCATATGCATTCATTATCATTGACATATGCACCCATGATGATTTCATGAGATTTATGATATTTCTGGATTTCAGGGGAAAGCCGCAAGATTTCAAACTTATAATCTTTTAAAATATAAAAGTTGTGGTTTTCTAGTGATGTAAGTGTCGTCCACCATGAGGTTGTTGTGGTTTTCGAGACCCGTTTCGAGGAGGTGGATGAACCGTCTCGGGTACATGGTGGGCTCGGTAAGGTACCCCGGGGCAAGAAGATCGCAGGAGATGGCGTTGAGCCTGGCAGGGGACGGATTACCTACCAGTGACTTCATTTGGCACGGCGGATATCCAGAGGACACCGACCGTGGCCGCTGGATTGAGATATTGATATTTGACATGGATCAGCCGGATGGCTGAGACCAGAGATACTTGACATGGATATATGAGATTGAGACAGTTTTGAGGCGTCGTTGCTGGACACGGATTTTGTTGATTTCATGGATATTATGCGGATATTTGAAAAGAGTTTCAAAAACAAAGAAGGAATAATTCTTGTACTTACCTGTTGAGATCTTGAGTTGACTCATATAGCATACATACATGTTAGTATAGTCATGTGGCATACATGCCTGTTAGTACATCCATGTGACATATATACTTGTTAGTACACTGATGATGCATACATACCTGCTAGTACATATAGCCATACCTGTTTTAAAGATGCCAGGATACTTGTGTGCATGCATGCGATAGCCTTTGTAGATGTTATTTATTACTCACGAGCTGGCAACTCACCCCCGTTGTGCCACAACTTTTCTACAGGTCCGTTCCGTCAGCACCGTAGCGGCGGACACTTTTGCCTCTTTTGCTCTTTTTGCCTGGACTCGAGGCTTTTGCTCATAGGTGGGTTGTTATCATTTTGTACCACCTTATATATTCATTGTATCTAGAATACTCCATCTGCTATTATTTCAGCTGTACCAGTTTTATTTGGAATGATGTTTATTGACCTAGAGGTGAGGTTGTGAGACTTGTGGATGATATATTATATTTGGGGTCGAGCTCACTTGAGTCGACATATTATTTTACCTGTGCTTTCATGATTACTTATGCACATTGTATTTTACATTGTGTGGGATTTGTGACCGCCTTGAGGCGAAGAGCTAGCTCCCGCTTGGGGATGCCATATTTCTGTTATTCACTTGTATTCCTGTTGTACCCGTTGGGGGACTATTTTACAAGAAGATTTTGCCGGAAATTTGGGAAAAGGAAGTTGTTTTTAATAAAAAGAGACTTGATATGATTTAATGGAACAAAGTGCTTTAAATAAAAATGGTTTTTCCTGCATTCTAATTCTTAACTGGGTTTTGATTTCTGGGCTTCGGCTTACTTATCTTACAGACGCCTTGAGACGTTTCGTAACTTAAGTGCCGGTCACGTTCCGTACTCTGGGGGTCGTGACAGATAAATTGGTAATCATTCTGATCTAGGTTAGAGTGCACGATGAGTGTTTTTCTCTCTCTCTCTCTCTCTCTCTGGCAGCGACCATGACCCGACCCTTGACTATGACTCAGTGACCAAGTTAACCGAACCTTCTTAAACACTGGCTCTTGGATTGTCTGAGTTGCATACCTCATTGCCACTCCTACTTTTACCCTTTTCTCCAGAACACCCCGTATTACTACGAACATCCACTTCCATTGGATAAAACCATCGTATGGTTATATACGAACTCGAAGGAAATTATTCGAGGATGGTTTCCAGTTCTGGAGAAAATGAATAGGACTATTCAGTTGTCTTTTCCTTTTACCTTCTCTCAGGTTGCGAGTGCTCCTTGGATTAGGACGGTACACCTATTATGCTAATTGGACAGTCTTCTTCCAAACCATAGGCAGGTGCCGAACGGTGGGGAATAAAGAAAACCAATTAGCCTAACGAAGGTGTGCAGAAGGTTTTAAATAAAGATAAATAAAGGGATTAGTAAGAGGGCAAAGTAAACTGCGACTACTATTCACGACCAAACCAAGTATTTCATCGCCACTCCCACCTTTGTATTTCTCCAGGACACTCCGTATCACTACGAAGATCCACGGTTATTTGGATACTCCATCGTATGGTTATATATGAACTCGAAAGAACTTGTTCCAGTTCGGGGATGGATTCTGGTTCAGGAGAAATAGGAATAAGGTTTTATTCAGTTGTCTTTTACCTTTACCTTCTCTCAGGTTGCGAGTACTCGTAGGATTAGGGGAGTACACTCATTATTCTTATTGGATAGTCTTCTTCCAAACCATAAGCTGGTGTCGAACGGTAGGGAAGGAAGAAAACCATTTAGCCTAAAGGGGTGTACAGAAGGTAATGACTAAAGACATATAAAGGGATTTAGAGAGATGACAAAGAAATATACGGTTACAGTTGTGAATCTGATAATGGAAGAGGCATTACCAGGAATACCCGGATACCCCTTCGAAACATTTATATGTTTCAGTTTCACTGTGTATTGTTAAAAGAAAACTGATTTCCCAGTTAGCCCTTGCTCCAGGGTATGTATTTACCAGGTTTGATTCTCACATCTGTATGGTTTTACAGATGATGAGTAGGAGTAAGTTATTGGGAATTGGGTGATCATCCTTATTATATCGGGATTCGTTGTAATTGGTGATATTTGAGGAAATCGCCTGGGTTGTTTGCCGGACGGCAAATATTTGGTTTTGAATATTCGTTGTTATGCACCAATTTCAAATTGATATATCTGTACGTTTATTTTTATAAAGTGAGATATAACTTTTTGAAATTATGTCTATGACATTTACCTATATCAGTGGATGGTTAGGTAAGGAGCATTAAACAGCGGTGTAATTCTTCTTAACCATAAGTACAGTTTTCAACCTACGACACACATGGAATGAGTTATTAGACTCAGGGGACATATACAGAGTATTGTATATTGTCCAGTGTCCATTAGGACAGAAGGGTTGGTACTCGTACTATATTCTGTTTACTTATGACTTCTCTAGTTCTTAGACATGTGTTTCATAGAAATATAAGGTCCAAGTTTTGAGAAGTTTTAGGTATATGAATAAAGTAGAGAACCAGGTATTGCAAGTATCAGGATTCTTCAAGGTGATAGAAGATGTAGATATTTGTGTATGGTATTCAATTAATAGTAATGATTATGAGAACTTGCTTCTTTTTCAGGTTACTCATATCTGGATGTATTCCTAAGTTGAGTAATGCTGATCGGCCTCTCTCCATTTAGTTGACATGCACTGGAGACAGCTGCATGATTTGAATCTGGTTCCAATTAAATCAGTGCCTCTGTTTCTGTATTGGATATAGAATAGTTCATATCTTAACAATGTTAAGGTACGGGGAGTTGTCCGGCTTATGCTTAAAACTAGACTCTGGATAACTCAAGGCACGTTTCTGTAATGGCTGTTTGTGGGTTGACCCGGGCTATGACGAGGGTTGACTTTCTACCATCTGGAAGATCAATAGTGATATTGTTCTAGACTCGCCACAGTTTTAGTAAAATGGATTTTTTCAGAAAACAGTCGTGGGATTATGGTAGAACTGGAAGTGATTCCAGAACCACAAACGATTACTGAAAATTTAATAGGATCTAAAGATTCAATATGGATTGACATTCCATTGGCCACTCCGCAGATATGGTGGGTAACCTCAGGCACTCGAGAGATATTTCGGTATGCTCAAGGACGGTGACAAGGAGGTTCTTGTTTACCCAGACTTGCCATTGCTGTTGTTCCAGACTGTGAGACTCGGCAGGAGGATGAGTGTAGCGTCGTTCTAAACTAGCTTTAGAAGCGTACGTGTATATGACTCTGCCAGAGGGTTGTCGTAGTCAGTAGGAGCAGCGGAAGCATAGTGGACAGGTAGCTTATTTTTATTTATAGACTAAAGCAGATATAGCGGAGATAGATCATCTATTTCTGATGTGACAGTCATGGGTTTGACTTCATCAGAATAGGGGATGGATCTGTTAAGAAGGTAATAGGGTGTGATGTCCTGGTATTTGGATGACATACACAGAGTAGGAAGTAAAATTCCTATACTACGATTGGTTATACTTTGGTTGTCACACAGTGGTTTTTCCATAAAGGACTTGGATATTACATGAGACATCCTGGTTACTAGATCTATGGTTTTAGATCTAGATTTGGGTAGTTTCCCAATTTGGGTACTTAGACAGTATTCTAAAAGTATTTAGAATGGACGACTCCTGGCACGGTAGTGTACCTGCAGGTAATGGAGTCACCCTCTCTAAAGGTGTCTTACTGACTAAAGAGGAGAGGGATGTGCATGATTGGCAGATCACTTGCTTAGGCAATTGAGTCAATCATAAGATGTCAAGTACCACACCAGATGTTGTTTTTGCATGAGATGCAATAAATTGATATTAATCCAATCCTGGAGAAACGGTCCGAAGCAGTTTTAGAACATAAGTGGATGTTCTAGGGATCTGATAACGACAGCCTCTTTCGGGAGACGGTTATCATTCCAGCCTTCCAAGGTGACCTGGATAACAGAGTGACTGTCAGAGTTATAGTTTTCCCTTTGACGAAGGGCAGTATTTTGGACAGGTGGTCTAAGGGGATACTGAGAGAGGCATGGTGCAGGACACTGATTAAGTTCAGTTGACGATACAGTCTAAGAAGTTTGGATTTGGAGTTCATTTATGAACTAGGTCCCATCAGATATCCAGACATATTCTAAGACAGGTATTGCTCATTTTGGGAGATGGCTTTCCCTACGAACTTGAGATAAAGAGAGACATAGAAAGAAACATTAGGTCGGATCCACTCACTGAGGCTATTCCTCGAACGCAATATTTTCGCAAATGGGCTTTGTGAAACTGATTAGTAGAGGAGATGGGTGTTCGGTATCACACGGGCTGTGAGTATGCGATATCGCAATAATTAGCCTTGAGTGCAAGTGGGAGATTATTGGATATAGTGCCCTCAGAGTCAATTATTTAATCACAGGCACGGGATTGCAATGATTGAGGGAGGACCTATACCGGTAGGACAGTCTTACTCAAGATGATAGTATACTATCTGGTTTATCTTTATCATCGTGTACTGTTTTAGGTGACCTTACAGGTCGCTATTACACGTTGATAGAGCCCTTAGGATTCTTGCTTGACTGCCGACAGTATGATGGCGATCATATACGTGCGAGCTAGGGTGTATAAGCACATCCTTAAAGTGGTCCCTAGTCGTGGGAATTTTCGAGACTGGGCATCGATACTCCATTAGTAGACTAGTGTATACAGTCGAGACCCCGACGAGGGGCGGTGGCCGGTCTCACAAGCTATTGGTGTCAGTTGGTTCACCTAAGATGTATACAGGTGCTCATTGGGTTATGAGTACACCGGACAGGGCTAGCCAGGAACATGCTAGTTGGTATTATACCTGACGTCATATAGCAGTTCCCTGGTGACATGTGTACAGGTTAGTTCATCGACTTGAGATTGTCATTTGTCTCGTGTGAGTTCCCACTGTGCTTTGATTACTACCCTACCACGGCTCAAAGGAGTCGTGCAAACAGGTTTTAGTTGGGTACAGTCCCGAGCCACATGGAGGCGGTGAGCGGATGGGTAAGGGTTTCGTCTCTCCCGGTATTGGGGGTGAGATCGCGCTGTGTCTAGGAGAGCCATTACACGAAGTCTTTGGCCAAGGCAGGAGATTTACTGGTAGGTATTCTAGTAGTATCTCAGGGTGTTCTGGGCTACACTCCGACATGACTTGTACCGCTTTTGGGGGTCTGACTTTTACCAACCCCCTAGGCCCGCTATGCGATGCTCTAGACGAACGGACCGGACTGTACGGATATTGTCACTGACAGGCTCAATAGGGTGTCAGGATGAGTTCACTCATCGACCTCCCTTTTGGTCAATACCTGGTAGCCCGTTACGTACGGCCTGTACCTCTGACGTGCTAGTGGTTAAATCCACAGCCAGTGTATTGACGAGTCTTTAGAATCCCCCACAGACAGTTTTCAAGTTTCGGGCGAAACGTTGTAGAGGCCGTATGATATATGGCAGGGTTCGATCATATACGTGCGGTAGTGCACGGATCATGATCGAACGGATCATACTAGTGGGCTTTGGTTTAAGCCGGATCCTAGTATTAGATTTGTTTGATTACTTTAGTCTCATCGCATTCGCATTCAGTCGGAATGCGGATGCAGGTATATATATACAGGTGAGGGGTATCCTTATGATCCGTCACGAGTTTACTTTAGATGTTGCCGTATCTTTTTGTTGTTGCAAACATTTGGATTAATGTTTGCAAATGGAAATTATGAGCTAGGAATCATAATTTGGAGCATAATTGTAACACATTCACAAGCGATGCTCATGGTCTCTTTCTTTGTGCATGTGTCACGTTATGTGATTGATATATGTGATGAAATGATAAGAGGAGAGAGAATGGAAGCCATATGATGGTGGGCTAGCTCTTGTAATATTCATTCTTGCTCTCATTCTTATCATCTCAACACATAAGAAAAAGAAAAGGGGAACTTCTTCTTCTTCCTCTTCTTCTTCTTGCTCTAGCTCACAACCTCCATTGATGGCATCATCTTCAACCTCCATCCATACAATGGATGCAAAAAGACAAAGTGATCACACACATTCTATACATCTCCTTGGACACGTCAGCTAGCGAATTTCGTACCCGAGTTGCTTTGGATGAAGCGGGAGCCCGTAAAAAGACTCGAAGATGTGGTGCCCTTTCCGACGAGGAGATCGAGACCGGAGATGCCGCGAGGAGCTTGGGATGGTGGCCAAAGACCGAAGGATATGGATCGATCGGTATAGCCTTTCCAACCCTTCTCTAGTTTGCTAGTTGTGGGTTAATGGTTCGATCCGGGTTTTAAGCATACGATAGCGCCAGTTTCAAGTTAAGAAATAGTTTTCGTTTCCACATTTTGGCCTCGGATAGACGGCCGGGGCGCTACCGTAGACTTTCAGAGTTTCTGCAACAGTGTTAACCCGTCAGAGATGCATCGCAGAAAGCCTTCAAAGATAACTTTCAACTGTGCAGCATTTGCATCAACCTGAGCATGCAGTCGGGCAGATTCGCTTGAAGTTTCTTCACATTCCTTATGCTTTAAGGCCGCTTCTTGTTCAAGATGTCGGAAGTAAGAAGTGCTCTGCTCGACCCACGCAGCCCGTTGAGTGTTCACAGCCAGGACCTCTGGAGCAGGACGTCTGACCTCGAGCTCATGCAGGCAAGCCTCAATCTTCCTGCATTGATTAACCCAAGACTCAACGACGCCCTCACTATGAAAGTTCACGAGCGTCTCCAGCATAGGGTTAACTTCCGCGGCAAAATCCACTGCGAATGTGGGAGTCTCCATGTCAAGCTCCTCAATATAATCGCTCAACATGCGCAGACTATTCACGTCGCCTTTCGAGGATGCACGTCGAGAAAAAGGGCCGGCTGGCATTATGATGCGAGACTCGAACGGAGCTAGAGTCGACGTGATTGCTGCAAAATAAATCATAGTCAAATGTCGGCTCAAGAAATAAAGAAAATACACGAACAATAGAGTCCACTATACCGGCTGTAACAGGGGGCAGAGCTGGGAGTACTGGTGGCGCAACAATACCCTCGTCCACTCCTTCAATTTGTAAGGTTACAAGCAATACAAAGAAGAATTATCAATAATGTGACTGTCCGTTAAAGAAAGGACGTCATTTAGAAAAGATACTCACCGACACCAGCAGATGGACTAATCTCTGACTGGAAAGAAAAGTGTGGGTACAACACCTGATACAGGTGATCAAAAAGGACTCCTGTAAGGACGCAGTAATGCAATGTCAGTACATAAATTATACAGCCTAGAAATAAGACTGATGGGTCACAAATCCACACCTTCCGACGTCTGAGATGGTACGAGAGAAGGTAGAGGAGTGGTCACCGTCAAAGCGGTAATTAATAGCGTTGCCTCGGGTAGCGCAATCTCAACGCTTGCCACGCCTGCATTAGAAACGAGATAAATACCGTCAGGAAAGATTGAAAGAGATTGTAGAATAAAAAAAAGCAATGACCCAAAATCTACCTGGTGAGTTGCCGGTCGGAACCGCAACAAGGGCGTCACTTGATATAGTGACTGCTTCACTCTCTTCCAGCAAGATGGTCTCACCTCCCGTCGCCTCATCTCCTGACTCCACGAGAGCCGTCGTAACGCTTGCGACGCCAGGAGATGGCAAAGAGCCGCAGGCAGAAAGAATGATGATTGGGGCGGTGCCCGACTTTTGAGAGGGAGCGGCCACCACGGGCTCAGCAATTGTAGCCATCTCACCCACCGCTACCTCGAGCTCGACTATGGTAGCCATCTCACCTACCACCATCTCGGGATCGGCGATCATGACAGTCTCACCCACCGCTACCTCGAGCTCGGCAATTGTAGCCATCTCTCCTACCGCTGCCTCGGGTTCGGCGATCATGGCTACCTCCTCTACCGCTGCCCCAGGCTCAGTGGTCGCCGCCACTTCTTCGGTAAGACTCGGCCCTGCAAGATAGAATATATGAGAACTGAAAGTTAAAACTTTGACAACAAAACCCAATGTCACATTTCCTTAAGTTGGTCTTCCGATTGCTTCCCGAGCCGCACGTGCTGCCCGTCTGTGGGCGATAGACAAGGCAGCCGGAGTATCTTTTGAAGGAGTAGGGGCAGGGGTAGCGGCGCTAGAACCTACACCCGTGGCCAAGGCAGCACTACGCTCCCTTGTCGCACGCATTCTGCGCTTCCTTTCCGCTCGGGCCGTTAAAGCGGATCTTCTAGAAGCCTCCATCAACAGGACGTCATCGTCCACGCCAGGGGTTACCTCTGGAGCCGTTATGGCATCCGTCATCGGTCGTTTGAGTAAGGCCTCTTTCGGCAGTCCTGAGGAGGCCGGGGCTTCGATGGCTGGCCCGGGAAGCATCTCCGCATCACCTTGCGGGATTGGCATTGTAGTCCCTACGATAAGATAAAGAAGGGGTCGGATTGTCCATAAGAAAGGAGAATGAAGATTCAATGAGCCGAGACATACCAACTCCCAACAAAGCGCGAGTCCTCTCCTCTTCCTCAAAGGTCCCGAGAGAAGCCGCTAGAGCTTCTTCAGTGGTAAAGCCTGTTAAAGAAGGAAAAATGTCAGTCAAGACATGATAATAAAAATAAAAATATAATGCAATAACAGAAGTTACGGCTTATACTCACTTGATTGCGTGAGGACGGCCATTTCCGCTTTGTGGCTTGCTGATCGCACAGAAGCTGCAATGGCGGCCTCGAGATCAGTATCTTCCGGCGCTATGAATAGACCATCGTTGGTCCCATATTCGCTCAGGCCCTCGCTGTGAGGAGCATGAGGCTCTAGGCCGAGTACATCGTCTATAGAGTGGATCGACTTCTTTTTCCTCTTCTGCGAGCGAGCTCCAGTCGCAGCCAGCACAAGCTTACGCTTGGTGGGCACTTTGGGGCGACGAGCCCCATGTCTGAGCCCACGCCAGACTCAGAGGAAGCTACATTTACCGTCTCCATAGGAGCACGGGGCACCGGTAGTACATCCACCATATCCATGGGAGCACGGGGCACCGGTAGCTCAGGCCTGTCATGGGGGACTTCAATCACGGCAGCTTCTCTTAGCGGAGGGAGGACAATGGTCCATCGCTTTAAGGGGACATTTCGATCACCAGCAGGGGGTACACCCTTGCGGTCGAGTAGCAGTCGTTTCTCCTCCCTGATAACAGCTCCCATTGGATGTTGGTACCAGGCCACGTGTATATTAAGGGCCTTTGGGACACAATTCGGTTCGCTGATATAGAAGTGAGACCGCGTATTCAAGCGCATGAAATGATGCAGTGCACTCCGCATCCCCTTTTCGGTGGCAGCAGGTTCTACCGAGAAAGCCTCCAGAGGGACTCCCTGATTGTAACTCAGCTGCTGGGCAAAACGATGTGGATTGTTTCATGAATAGCGCCGCATCATTTTGCCTGAATACAAGAAAGCCCATCCTGATGGAGTACAAATGAAGAATCTCCCAGGCTTTCAACACGAAGGCCCCATCTTTAAAAATGTCTCGCAATGATAGCACCACCTTTGAAGTTTCCTGGATGATGGTCAAGACTTTGTCTGTGAAAGACATACCATCTCCAACTGTGCACGGACGGAGGAGCAAGCCCCTAGCTTCCCGTGGTGACAGACTCACGATTGAGGCGTCAACCAGTCGCATGATCCGGGGGAACTTGCATCTGTCGTAAAATGAAGGACTTTTGTGGATGCCAAAGACCCTAAGCACGTGCAGCTCCATCCATGAAGTGAAGTAATGCATTGGGAAGTTGGCAGGATGCACCCCTGGTTCAGTGGTATCCGCTGCTACGCTAAGACCGTGATATAGGTGGGCTAACCCGGCGATCCCAATGGCCACTTGTATTCCGGCAACCATGCGATGCGCGGGGTAGAAGGTGGAAGGCCTCATGTAACGAGGATGCATAGGAAGCGTGAACCAGCTCAACCATAGCCCAAGAAACCCAAGAAAAAAGGCTTCCTCGTCAATGCGCGGAGCGGCAATTTCTGACAGGGGGACGATCGCGACATCAGGGAGAAAGAAACCTTTTTGATCAACTTCCAGTATCGGCCGACGGTCCAAACCAAAGCAGAAAGGATCATCAAGTTTAGCAAACTTTTCGCTTTGTCGCGACAAAATTTCCGGACGAAGAAAACGGGCAATGAAGTCCAAAAAGCTGACCCATCGGCCTCCGGATTCAAGGAAGAGACTCTCATACATGTTCAACTTCTTTATCAGACTTGGGAACTGGTGCTGAATGGCATTCTCGGGCGTGAGGCCCATCACTACTGGCTTGGTGGCAAAAACATATTCATCCGGAGGAAGCAGCTCCTCGTAGTGCTCCCCCCTGACTGGTAAACCAGAAACCTCAGCGAATTCTTCCAAGAAAATGGAGACCTCTCTATCCAATAGAAGGAAGGTATGGGTCGAGATGTTCCACTGCTCCAAAAACGCCTTGATCCACCATGTGGGAGGTGCAGAATACTGGAACAACGAAGCGTAGACCGCAGGGTATAAGCCGAGCTTTAGCAGCTGCGATTTCTTCGCCGACAAGATATACCGGGCCCACTGCAAGTACCCGGCCGGATGACGGGGAGTTAGCCCGATGTTGTAGGGCTGTCTCCAAGGGCGCGACTCGCCCTGGCATATGCTCCGCCCTAGGGTGTCCAAAGCCGTCGGCGGCTGCACGGGTACAGCGGCGATCGAAGGCTGAAAGTGACCCTCCGAAGTCCAATTAACTACCTCCACGGCATAGTTCACCGGGGGTGCATCTGCATACGGGATCGCCGAGATAGGCTCCGAAGGCGTCGCATAAGAAAAGCTCTGACGGCCTCTGATAATCTGGTCGTACCATCTACCCCACAAGTAAAGATTTTTGTGTTCCGGGTCATGGTCTTTGATGAGCGCGAGAACCTCCCGGTCCACAGGCGCCTCAGGAAACCCGCCTTCTGAACGAACAAACGGGAAAGAGAGATCGAAAGACATGTCGCCTGCAAAAGAAAGGGACAGAAGTCAACTGTCAGTGATATAATTTAATTTTAAATTCTGACACTTGGTACTTTAAAATTTGTACCACACTGCAATGCAGTGGAGAGGGACCAATGGGGGCCCACAAAATATGGATGACAATTAATCAATTAATAATTAATAAAACAGCCTCATCATTGGATGAGACTGTTAATTAAATAAGGAAATCCTCAAGAAAATTCTCATTAAATGAGAGATCGCTCGGGAGAAGGAGAAAATCTCCCTTTGAGAGCAATGCTCTATGACAGAGTGACACTTGTCAAACTCTGATCATGAAGGAATAAAATTCCTCAAGGGCCTGGCTCTGTAATGATGATGGAAAAATCCATCAGAAAAGAATTAATTAAAATCAATTTTTATGAATTAAAAATTCTGGGATCTTCAAGATCCATGAACAAACTCTTAAGAGTTCTTCACAAGAGATTAAAAAATGTATATGTTATCAAAAGAGTAGAGCTTTGTTCATGGGCTAAGAAACCCCAAAACAAGATCTCTTTAGATCTATGGGTTCAAGAGAGCAAAGCTCTGTTAATGAAAACCTAAATGAGTTTTCTTTAGATCTAAGATCTATGGAGAGCAAGGCTCTATTAATGGGTAAGACCCTAATTTATTAAAAGTTTTAAACTTTACCTAAGTTTTTACAGAGTTTCTACTCTTGAAAATTTCTTAAACTGAAGAGCAATGCTCTGAATAAAAGTTCTCAGAAAACAATAAGGAGATGAAAATCATCTAAGGGACCAAAAGTCCTATTTATAGGCATTGAAACGCCTATTCAACTTCTGAGTTGATCCAAGGACGCAGATGCTGCCACCGCTGCACTCACGTGTGGGCTACGTGAGCGCAACGGTGGGGGGAGGGCATTTGTTGCCCCCAATTAGAGCAAAGCTCTGTTTTGAAATTCAAAATTCAAAAATTGAAGCAACGCTTCAGATCCAGTGCTAGGCGCGCTGCGTGCCACGTGTCAAGCACGGATGCGCTAGTGCTAGGTGCGCTGCGCCCTAGGCAATGCACCGTGTGTGCGCTAGCGCTAGGCGAGCTGCACGCCACGTGTCAAACACGGGTGCGCTAGCGCAGGCTGCGCTGCGCTCTGAGCAGCGCACCACGTGTCAAACATAGGTGCGCTAGCACAAAGTGCGCCGCGCTCTGAGCAGCGCACCACGTGCAAAGCACGGGTGCGCCAGCGCTGGAATTATAAAATTCCCCATTGTTAGATCAAAATATCTAATAATAATGATAAATCATTAATCAATCAGAATTAAAATTCTTTTATGGGAAGATTTTCCAATCTTGTTAAAAACAAGAAGATTGCCTTCTGTAAAATAGAAGCCGTAGGATCAAAGATCCAATGGTGGGAAACATCCCCAAATCAATCAGAGAAAGATTTCTTTAACTGATTTAACAAATCAACTTGCCCTATATAAAGGCCCCAAGACTTCAAGTCTGATATAGAGAAAAAAAACCTATAAATTTTGAGAAACTCAAAAGAAAGAGAGCAAGCTCTTGCAAGAAGATATTTCTTCAAGGTAACAATGATGAATGATGAACACAGAGATAAAATCATCTCTTAAAAAGAAGAATTATCTTCTTAAAAGATCATAAATCTACAAAGACCAAGGTCTTTTATAAAAAGATCAAAAGATCTCATCACATAATAAAAGAAGAACATATTCTTCACATATATCATTGATCTATAAAGGAAAGTCCTTTCAAAAATAAGAACGGTTGTTTTTGAATCTTGAGACAAAGTCTCTTTTAAAAGAACATAAATTTGTTCACAGATCATAAAAATTGATCAAATGCGCTTTGCGCTATTGAAATGCGCCTTGCGCTCTTAAACTGCGCTTCTGCACTCCTTGGATCGGCGCTCACCGCCAAATGCGCCATGTGTCAATCACGTATATAACTTGCGCTTTGCGCTTCTGAAATAGCGCACTGCGCTCATGGGCTGGCACTCTGCGCCAAGCGTGCCACGTGTCACTCACAAGTGCGCCACTAAATTGATAGCGCAATGCGCTCATGGACTAGCGCTTAACGCTCATAAACTGGCGCAATGCGCCTATCATCTAGCGCTTAGCGCCAAGCGCGACACGTGTCCTTCTCGTGTGCACTACTTGGCAGAGGCACACTGCGCTCTTTAACTGGCGCAAAGCGCCGGGCGCGCCACGTGTTGCGCTGACAGAACATAAATTGTTCTGATGAATGCTCTGCATTCAATACAAGACAAAAATATTGTCAGAAGGGCCAAGCCCAAATAAAGGCTCAATAGCCAGAATAAGGAAATGTTAAATATTTATTGGACTTAGCCCAATATTGGCCATAAGTCCTCAACTTATATTTAATTGAGCCCATCTGCTCATGAATATTTAACAGATCTTAGTCCCAAATTGGACTATAGATCTTCCGACCAATTCACACTGGTTCAAGGGTACATCTCTTTACTCCTCTGATATTTGTCGTTGTAATCCTTCAACATCTTCAGAGAGGTGACGGGTCCCAACAACCACACATTTCATGGACTGTGGGGTCCTTAAACCCATAGACTATGATGTCCTTAAACTTTATAGACTATGACGTCTTTAAACTATGGACTGTGGGGTCCTTAAACTCATGGACTACGATGTCCTTAACCTCGACCGCGATATCTTTAAACTAACATTGGACCGAGATGTCCTTAAACTAACAATGGACTGTAATGTCCTTAAACTAACATTCGACCGCAATGTCCCTAAACTAAACATTAGAGTCCAATTGCTCTTTTGTTGGATCTAAACGATCCCGTTAAGTTGATCTTAGTCTAAAATGAGACTAACGTATCCTTAACAAACGTTTAAGTCGATCTTAGTCCCAAATGAGGCTAACGTATCCTTAAACCCAACCCCCAAACCCAAATCTAAGAAGATATGGATTTGGACTAATCCACGCCCTACGGGCGACAACATAAATTAGTCTTCGTATACAATCCACGGGCAACCACAAACAAAACAAACACCCACGACACGAAGTAACCATCTAGAGAAGGAGAAAGTTGTTACCGCGATGCAGTGGCGTAATTAACTGCAGGGGCTTGCGCCTGCAGGGAAGAGTGTCCCCACAATCAAAAACCCCTCAAACGAGGGGGAATATGACGAAGTCTGCTACATCGGCCGCATCCGTTTAAACCTTCGATACATGGTTCCATAAATCAACTCGGCATCTTCAGAGAAGTGGACGGATAGCACCAATTAGCATCTGCCCCCAAATTCAGGCAAGACAGACCTACGCGGTCGCGTCTCTGTGTTCGGCGGTAAACAGATTCTGGCACGTCCGGTGGGACCTTTTCCTTTTTCCATTCCACACTTCGTGTGTCGTGTTCGCAAACGAATCGCGGTTTGCTAATGGTTGCCCTTGGGTTCGAGGTACTAAGATTTAGTGTCTTTCTTGGTGCAGAAAACAAAAGATTAATGGCGCCTACTTGCACGATGTATTCTAGCTGCAACTGCAACTCACGTTCCACCTCATTTGGAGGTATAGCTTACGGGCCCCAGGTGGCCTCCCTGTTCATAATGCCGATAGAGCAGGTGACGCAGGCTACCACCGGATTGTTCTTTGGGACCATGCTACCATCAGTGAACATTAATATCCCGCTGCTGCAAGAAGTGCAAAAGAAGTCGGTCTTTGATCGGATCACCACTACCATGGCCCCTCTCAACGGGTCGTCCGATGTGAAGCCAACAACGTCAGTCTTCGACAGGCTGAGCCTGAACTCCAATGGGCCTGTCAAGGAGCCCACGATACCTGAAGCGGCTATCCCAAAGCGGATAGCCATTCCTGGTCTCGAGGTCACTAAAGAAACTTCTCCCGTCAAAGGATCGGTCTTTACGAGGCTGGCCACTCCGGCTCCTGTTCCTACTCTAAGGTCTGTCTTTGACAGATTGGATACTGCTGCTCGACGGATGTCGGTCTTCAAGAGGCTGGTACCAGCAGCGCCTCACCAGAACAGGGGGCATGACGAAGTCACCCCTAAAGCTGAAACAATCCCAACGGCTCGACATGCTCGACGTCGCCATTGGCGCCGAGTAAGGAAGGCTGGAGGCAACTCCCCCACTGGGCTAACTCCACCAGCCCCAACGGTGGAAGTCAATGCTACTGTTCCAACTGGGAACAGCTTCGAGCTTCTTAATAGGGTGCGTAGGATTTCACCCATTGCCGTACTGAAAAGAACTCCTCCACCCGTGGAAAATATTACAGAAACGAAGCTGGAGTAGTCCCCCCAGCGGCTGTCCTTCAGAATTTACAAAGTTTGGTGACAGGTTCAAGGGTCGGTGATTGACCAGGACTACTCTCGCCGATCAAAGAAGCTTAAAGCTCGACAAGGAGAAAACCATCCTGTCAAGCCACAAAAGACGACACCTACCTGTTAGTTGTATGTATGCCCTAGAGGCCAGTATTGTACAGATTATGTATATTATATTGGATGCTTGGACATATATAGAGATGACTTTCTTGCTCGACATGATAGTATGCTATCTGGTTGCTATTTATCTTAACATGTACACTAGTCTCTTAATACTGTCTTATAGTTACATGTTGGTAAAGCCCTTAGGATGTGTACTTGACTACCTGGACTATGATGCAGATCATACTAGTGGGGACATGGTAGTCCATAAGTACATCCTTCAAGGTCCCTAGTCGTGGGTGTATCGAGACGGGGCATCGATATACCAGAGTAGACTAGCGTATACGCTTCTCGACCCATGTGATGGGCGATGGATGATCCCATATCCATTGGTGTTTGACATCAGAGATGGTATGCGGGTGCTCAGTGGAGACTGAGTACACTGGACGGACTCGCCGAGAACTCCCAGATGGTATTATACCTCACGTCAGATGGCAGTTCTCAGGTGACACTTGTACAGGTTAGTCTCTAGACCCGAGATCGTCATAGAGTCTTGTGTGATTCCCACTGTGCTTTGATCTCCACCTTACCACGTCCATGAGGGCGTGCAAAACGGTGGTCTTTGGGCACAGTCCCGAGTCACATGGAGGCAATGAGCGATAGGAGGGGTTTCGTCTCTCCCGGTATTGGGAGTTGATGTTGTGCTGTGCTCGATTGGCCGTAACAGGGAAGTCCCTGGCCAGGGCTGATCAGAGATTTGCTGGTAAGTGTTACCAGTAGTTTCTCGACCTGTTATGAGCCTCACATCAGCACGACTTATCGGGTTATTGGGGTCTGACGTATACCACCCCTAGACTTGATATGCGACATATCAGACGAAGAGACCGGACTGTATGGTAAGTGTTACTGGTCGGATTCGCAGGAGTGTGAGCGGGCTAGCTCGTCGATCTTCTGATCGCTCAATACCCGGGTGGCCGTTACGTTTAGCAGACCGCTTGCGGCTTATGGGTGCTTGATATGATCATCATCTGCTACCGGCGTATTGACGAGTCTTTAGAGTCCTACACTGAGGTTTCCTGGCTCAAGCGAAACGAAATAGGAGCGCATATGAGTTATGTGCAGGACCGAGAATAATGCGTGTATGTGATACCACATTTCATTCTCGCGATATATGTTTCGATTGGTTATATTCGATATGACCTAGTTATCGAATCATTGATTCGATATATCGATACATTGGATTCTAGTCGGTTATGTGCGACATTACCGGATCATTGAATCAAATGTTGATTTAATGATTTAATGCATAATTATATATTTGATATATTGCATTGCATTAACTAGTATTGGTTCACTTTAAACGGATTTTTCTCACTTGATGCACATTGTATATGTGATATGCTTTCGTGCACATTTTTGTATCATGTTTGATGATACTTGATCATTTAGTTAAGTGTATAGAATTAATCCATGGTTAATTTGATAATTAGGGTTTTGCATATTCATTTATTTATTTATTTGTTTATTTATTTATTTGAAATGAATTAAGATAAGAATGGTGGCTCTTTTTGTTTTAAGTTGAAGCTTCATGAAGCTTTGACTTTGCTAACCATCCTTATCTTCATGCTTAACCCTTACCCATCCAAGTGACCATGGTTAATTCTCTACACTTAACCCTAGTTTAAGTTATGATAAGTATTTGATTTTCTATTTCTTTTAAATGAAAACTTATCATAACTAGTTCATTTTTCTTCTTCTTCTTCAAGCTTGCTACAACAATGGCAACTTGAGATCTAGTGAGATAAATCCAATTCTAAAGTGAACCCACCTCCTATTTCTTCACCCTCTACCTCTTGCCAAGTTGTTTTGGATGTTTACTTCACAAGTTTCACAAGTTTGTGAAGTCGGAGCTTGAGTTTGTGCAACCTCGACGTAGATCGTCTTTGACACAAAGCCGACGACCCATTCCGCTTGTTTTCCCGATGAAGCCGATGATCGAGTCGAGGATTCATGATGGACAGCGAGGACATGACCACGTGGAGCTAAGGAGGCGGAAATCCGGATCTACAAAGGTTGTAGCATCTCAACTTTAGTTAAATAGTTAACTAGTTTTCCGTTTCGCCTAAACATCTAGTTTAAGATCCGTAGTCTAGGGTTTCTCGGCATCAAAAATTTTAAATTGGCATGTTCGATGCCTTGTGAGACCACTATAGGGTGCCTAGGAACCTTTCACTACCAGGGTGCCCGCTGCAACAGCCCCCTCAACTTCAACTTCTCAAAAGAGAAGGAGGCCGGAGAAAGCCCATATGACTACGACAGACCACAAAGACGCTGAGTCCAATCGCCCTAAGTCCGGGGGTATAATGGTGCATACTGTTTATATGGCTTCCGGAAAAGAGGAAAGCCGTGCTTCCACGGGTCACCGACCGCTCACCCGATCAATAACAAGGACTCAGGAACAACAATAGCTGAAGCTTCAGGAGATGCTGACTACAATGGCAGCACTCACTGGGCCGAAAGAAACTCGAGAAACCTCGGAGCAGCGTCAGGAACAAGAAACTGACACCGAGTTCCTCCGAAGAATGCTCGAGAGGAAAGAAAAAGAGGCTGCGGAACAGGCAGCCAATATAAAACGAATGACTCTCTTGTTCCAAGACATGGCTGGGATGATGTTACAGCCGGAACCTCCAACTGAAGACCCTCTGATCATCATTGAAGACGACAGAGGGAAGACATCGAACCCTCCTCCGGCTCTTTCAGCAGCCAAAGAGGAAACCATTTCCAAGGCCACCCTGGATGACTACATTGCTCAGCATATACGAGCTCACCAGGCGAATGAAGCGGCCGGCCAAGTTGTTAAAACTGGGCGACCATACCCAGGCTGGTATGACCAAATAAACTACCCGCCGGGATATATGATCCCTAAATTTCATGTATATAAAGGGATGGGCAATCCCCACCAACATGTCGCCCAGTTCAGGGCTCGATGTGGAAACACCGGAGGTGATGATAATTGCTACTCCGCCAATTCGTCGGCAGCTTGTCAGAGACGGCATTCGAGTGGTATTATAAACTTCCAAACGACTCCGTCAAGACTTTCGTGGAGATAGAACTATTATTCACCCAGCGATTCGCGAGTGCTAATGAACGCACCCCAATAACGGCATTGATCAATGCCAGGGTGAAGCCAGGTGAGACATGGGTTCAATACGCAATACGATGGCGGAATCTGTGGTCGAAATGCGAACAACGCATCAAAGAAGCGCCGGGGGTGGGCATGCTCGTGGGCACTCTAGACCCTCATGCAACTATTTCCCAATTCATGATGTTCTTCAAGCCGACCACGTTCAAAGTCTTGATCGATAAACTGGCCCAAATGGACCAGATGGGTCATAGACCGTCTCCTCCAAAGCCAGAGCCGCGGAACTAGAAGGGAAAGGGGAAAGCGACCGTCGTCGCTAACGCTCAACAGCAGCCCAATGGTCTAAGACCAATTGATCGCCAAAATAATAGAACTCAATCTCTCGAAGATAAAATGAGACGCCCTTACTCGTTCCCTCGAGACAAGATGAATAGGTTGTTCGAGCTTGCACTGCGCAACAGGCTCATCAGTCTGCCGGAGCCAAGACGTCCAGCGCAACCAAGCGATATTAGTAATCCTAACTATTGCCCTTATCACCGAATGTTGGGTCATCCGATCGAGGATTGTTACATCTTCAAAAGCTGGATAGAAGATCAGTACCAGCAGGGCAAATTCGTATTATCTGAGAATTGGAAAGTGAACCTGCCCTCCACCTGCGACTATGCGTACCAGATTCTGAGTGACTGAGGGGATCAAGGAAAATTCGTATTATCTCACACCTCAGTCCCTCAGAATCTGGTACGCATAGTCGAGTCCCAAATCGCAGTATCCCCTGATCATCGATCACGAACTCGGAGTCTCTGCCTGTCTACTCTGCTCCCGGATCTCTAAAAGACGGTCATCACTGGGATGCGCCTCGCGGATACGATCAAGAAACTGTGGACGTGCACGGATATGCGCAAGCTGTCCCCCGGTCGGAGTAAACTCGAACTGCACTCGGATGTCGCATAGAATCTGCCAATCTGCCGACGACTGCCTCCGCACTATGCTCAAACAAGATAGACTACCTCCGGGCCTCCGACTCAAAGCATCCGCCACTACATTCACCTTGCCCGGATGATAAAGGATCTCGCAATCGTAGTCCTTCACTAGCCCCATCCAACGACACTGTCTTAGATTCAGGTCTCGCTGCTGAAATATGTACTTCAAGCTCTTGTGGTCCATGAATATCTGGCACGCCTCGCCGTATAGGTAATGTCTCCAGATCTTGAGTGCAAACACCACTGCAGCCATCTCTAAATCGTGAGTGGGGTAGTTCTATTCGTGTTTCTTCAGCTGCCGAGAAGCATAAGCGATAACCCTATCGTGCTGCATCAATACACACCCTAGCCCCACTCGAGAAGCGTCACAATAAACCACAAATTTGCCCGACCCCGAAGGCAATGATAACACCGGCGCTATAGTCAAACGAGTCTGCAACTGCTGAAATCTATGCTTGCATGCCTCCGTCCAAACAAAAGGAACTCCCTTCCGGGTCAACCCGGTCAACGGTGCAGCAATACGGGAGAAGTCCCGAATGAATCGTCGATAGTAACTGGCCAGTCGTAGGAAGCTGCGAACCTCAGTAGCTCTAGTATCACAAACATATGCTAGGAATCCCTGACATCCCTTCCTCAAGAGCTGTCTAGCGTGAAGAGATGAAATCAAACTGTGATGGGAGGCACCACGCCCCCCCCGCACAACCAAACCGACTCGCCGGGAAAACAAAACCTAACTGTCTTCTCACGGCAGTCCACAGACGCATAGCACGTAGCTAACGAGTCCATGCCCTGGAGAACGTCAAAGTCCAAAATCTAAAGAAGGATCAGGTCGACGGACAACTCTCTATCTCCTAAATAGACGACACATGACTGAAACACGTGTTGCGCAACCAACGACTCTCCATCAGGAGTAGTCATGACAAGCGGCTGATCTAACAACCCCGATTCTCGGCCCAAACTTAGCACGAAGTGTGAGGAAACATACGAGTGCGTAGATCCCGGATCAAACAATACGTGTGCGTCAAAAGAACATACTGAAAGATTACTTGAAACCACAGCATTGGACGCCTGCGCGTCTTGATGAGTCGAAGCGAAAACACGTGCCTACCCTCCACCTGCGACTGACTGTCCTCTGCCGGCAACATATGATACGGCTGCCTTCCTCCGGCGTTTCAGGGTACAATCTCGAACATGATGATAGATACTCGCGCACCGGAAACATCCATACGGTGGTTGCTGACCCTCCTAGGGATAAGAGCTAAACAACTGGCCTCGTCCCTAGCCTCTGCTACCCCCCACGACGTGGACGAAATCTGTCACGGTGCCTAAACATCTTCCCCCTGCTGATACACCAGTATGGACCCTCCTCGGTTCCGTAACGACCGACGGCTCGGAAAGACGCTCCTCAACTGGTAGGGCTGCGTGCACTGCTACTGCATACGAGTCACAATACTGGGAGCTGATAGCGATGAACAACTGGGTAGCAGGTGGGACAACCTCCCATCGCTGCGCTCGACCAGCCTCAATCAACGATCCCATCATCTGGAGTAAATCCTCCATATCGGCCTCTAGTCTAGTGATACGATATAGCGAAGGTGGATCAACCTGCTCCTGTACAACGGGCATATCGTCCGGGTCAGTACTCGTCTCAGACGAGTCAACTATGATCTCGGCTCTCGCGGCCGCTCTCTGCGTCCTCGTAGTCTTCGGCGGCATAATGGCTGGAAATGAAACAAGATTCGATAAGAATACGGAAATCGAATCACAAGAATGTATATAATTATGAAGGAATTTCAACCAATAAGTCCTAAGGTCACTTAAGCGGAGTACCGTGTCGTGAGTATGCCGCGGAACATACACACGCTATGCCACTTTGCTTCAGCTATCTACTCCATCATACCAAGGTTATCTTACACTCCGAAAGGTAAAAACCTATGCTCTGATACCAACTTTGTCACGACCCAAAGTTCGGCCCGTGACCGGCACTTAACCACATAGCGTCTACAGGCGCTACGCGATCAAGTAAGCTGAACCCAGAAATCAAAACCATTAAAAGTAGTGAGTGAAGAAAACATTGGTTTAAAACATTTAGAAAACCTTGAGTAAAAATCTTTAAAATTTATGTTATTTTCTTAAAAATTTCGGCAGCACCTCTTTTGTAAAAACTAGCCCCGAAAACGGGTACAACACATGATATAAGTAAAACGATTGATAATAAGAATAAAGCATCCCCAAATGGGAGCAATCACGCCCAACGGCGGAAACAACCACCACAAGAATAATATATGACGCCATAGTAAAGAAATGGACAATATAAGTGAAAAACAGCAATAAAGATAAAATTGCATAAATAAAGTCGGCTCAGACGAGCTCGACATCCAGAGTACAAAATAAAATACAACATTGTCCTCACAACTGGTCTCTAAGTCAATACATGGAATAGTAGATGGAGAGTACTAGATACAATAGAGTGTACAAATGGAAAATAAACGGATACCGCAAACCCACCTATCAACAAAACGGCTCACACGCCAACTTCAGTGGTATCCGTAGTAAAAAGATACAAGAGGTAGCCCTGCCGCGACTACTCTGAGGGTCAACCTACAAACACTGTGGCACAACGGGGGTGAGTTGCCAACTCGTGAATAGTAAATAACAGATAAAGGTAATCGCAGGCATGCACGTACTGCGATACTCTAACATGTGCAATCTGATAACGTCTATATGATGAACTGCGTATGCAATAATCATGCAAGGTACTCTATCAGGTACAACGACTACATGATGAAATGCATAACAATGAATGCTGAGCATGGGATAAAATATCATCTACACGAATCATCATCCTGGAAAAATACCCGGTGTCCACCAAATACATCCTGAATCCCAAAACTCAGGCGCCGTCACTCTAATCGGCCCTCAAATCCTGTAAATCTTATGGAACCATGAGTTCCCAACATCGGCACTCGAAAATATCATGAAATAATCGTGTCCATCATTGACATGCAAATCCTCATGTATAGGGCTCCGTCAGTCCGGATCGGCCCACGGGCTCCGTTTGCGGAATCGGCCCTCGGCCCCGGCAGTACGGGTCGGCCCGTATCCATCTCTTAACTCTGGTCAGTATCCTCTGGATAATCGCCAGATCCAACCAATCACCGGTAGGTATGTAGTCCCTCTGCCAGGCTCACCGTCTACTACACAGCAAATCCGTTCTCGCCCCGGGGTACCATACCGGGTCCACCATGTACCCGCAATCGGCCTCATCCAACTCCTCGAATCGGGTTTTACATGTCACACGTCTCAGAACCGAGAAAACGCATGGTGGATGTACTGAAATATCATATCAAGAGAAACCGGGTTTTTAAAACAGTACAGGCTTTCTTTTGAAATAGCCACGGTTCTCAAATCCAGAAATCTCATGAAAACAACATATCTCAATGCGTAAAATCATAAAGCATGATGTATGCGACATATGATAAAAATGTAAGCATATCCGAATATCATGCAACATGGAACAGTGATATGACATATTAAGGGAAAACCGTTCTTTTAAAGGGACCCAGTATTGAAAATATCTCATGCGGTCCCCAATTTTCCAAAACCTAAGCCAGCATCATCTATGTATGTGCAATAAGTATGTATGGAAGTATAGATGCACAAGTGGTATATACGCATGTATGAGTGTACAATATGTATGTGTGCCAATATGGATGTACAAGTGGTATACACGCAAGCATGAGTGTACAATATGTATATGTGCCAATATGGATATACAAGTGGTATATATGAAAGCATGAGTGTGTAAGTCCACGTTGCTCACCCCAGTTCTTACGGGGAGGCGGAAACGGCCAAAAACAATTTTTGGCGCAAAGGCAACATGGACTAAAAGAAGGATCTTTGCTAAACTACAAACTAGCAAACTACATGAGGTGCTATCTACTATGCTATAGAGATTATACCTCACGATACCGGTCCTTCGGGTCTTCTCTCCACTGTCCTGCTCGTCCATCCAAGCTCCGAGGATCGATCCGGATCTTGGTCACCTCCGCGGCCTTCTTGAGTCGAAGACGATCCACCCGAGAGTTATGCTCCGAGCTCCACCTCGAGCCGAGGCAAGTAGGGCAACAAGATCGCTAGTCTAGATGTCCTAGGATGTGTAGAAGAGGTAGATGGAAGTGTTTGTCGATTTGGATCCTTTTTCTCTCAACACATGAGATCAAAGGAATTTTCAACAGGAGGAAGATGAAGCTAGCAACCATGGATCTTTCTCATTTTTTTTTCAAGAGAGAGAATGAGAAATGAATTATGAACCAAGAAAAAAATGAACCATGGTTGCAATAATACATAAACATCATCATGACTAATCTTTTCATGATAAAGTTGATGGCAACAATTGACTTGACCATTTTCATATCAATTAAAGAAAAAGAAAAGCAAAGAAAACACTAGACCTCTCATGAAGGTCCAAGTCAACTTTGGTCAAACGGTCAACAAAGTCAAGTATGGTCAAATGGTCAAACCAATTAGCCATCACATAATTATCACTAAAAAGATTAGTAAATAATGTCCCGGGCTCATAATGGTTTTGACCGAACGAACTGCCAAAACCCTAATAAGTCCACCTCATTATGGTTTTGACCGAATCAACTGTCAAAACCCTAATGAGGCACCTCCTCCTTCTTCGCTCCTCAAAACTGTGCATACACACCCGCATCCGCATTCCGTAGAATGTGAATGCATAGAAAACAAAACAAATCCATCCGTGTAATACTAGGATCCGGCTTAAACCAAAGCCCACTAGTATTGCCTGCCCGAACAGCATACGCACACAAGTGTACGTAAGTGGCCCGAACAACATACGCACACAAGTGTACGTAAGTGATCGTAGCCCTGCCGTAAAACCATACGGCCTCTACACGTTTCTCTCAGTGCAGTGAAACTCTCTGTGTGGGACTCTAAAGACTCGACACTACGCTGGCAGTGGGTTTAACCACAGACCGCAAGCGGCACTAGCTGTACGTAACGGTCCCCAGGTAGATGTCGATAAGAAGGCCGATGAGGTAAACCCATCCGAACTCCTACTGAGCCTGTATGTGACAATCTTCGTACAGTCCGGTCCGTTCGTCTGAGAATATCGCATGGCGGGCCTAGGGGGGTGGTAAACGTCAGTCCCCTAATAGCGGTATAAGTCGTGTCGGAGTGTAGCTCAGAACACCCTGAGAAAACACTGGAAACTTACCAGTATATCTCGCTTGCCCTGGCCAGGGACTACTTGTGTAATGGCTCTCCTAGGCACAACGCGATATCAACCCCCAATACCGGGAGAGACGAATCCTGTCTAACCATCACTGCCTCCAAGTGCTTCGGGACTGCACCCAACTACTACCTGCTTGCACGACTCCTTTGAGCCGTGGTAGGGTAGTAATCTAAGTACAGAGGGCACACACTCGAGGCGACGTGACAGTGTCAAGTCAGCGGACTAAGCTGTACTCATGTCACCTGGGAACTGATAACTGACGATAGGTATAATACCAACCAACAGTTCCCAACGAGTCCTGTCCAGTGTACTTGTAACCTAACGAGCACCCGCATACTATCTCCAATACCACGTACTGATGGCTGTGGGACAGACCATCTCCCCTGCTGGGATGAGAAGGGCATACGCTAGTCTACTCCGGAGTATCGATGCCCTGTCTCGATAGTCCTATGACTAAGGACCTATATAAGGATGTCCTTATAGATTACCCAGCCCCTATAAGTGTGACTGCCATCACAATGCTGGTAATCAAGCAAAGATCCTAAGGGCTCTACTAATATGTGCAAGCGATATGCTAAAAGAAACACATGCACATATTGAAGTAGAGACAAACCAAGTAGCATACTACCATTTTGAGCAAGATTGTCTATACAACTGTGAATATCCTAAGCTTCCATCAAGTAATATACAAACTAGTATGATACAGTAATGGCCTCTAGGGCATATACACTAACAATCTCCCACTTGCACTAAGGCCATGTACTGGCGTATCGAAGACCTATCAACTCGATCAGCCGCTCCAACTGAGTCTGGGGTAGGGCCTTCCTGAGTGGATCTGCAGTGTTATTTTCTAAATCTACTATCTTCACCTCGATCTCCTGGCGATCTACGATCTCCCTGATCAGGTGGTACCGCCTCAAAATGTGCCTGGACTTCTGATGGGACCTGGGTTCCTTCGCTAAAGCTATAGCGCCGTTGTTGTCGCAATACAGCGGTATTGGATCAACAATGGTAGGAACCACCTGAAGCTCCGTGAGGAACTTTTTCATCCAGACAGCTTCCTTTGCGGCATCGCAAGCAGCTATGTACTCCGCTTCCATAGTTGAGTCAGCAATGGTTTCCTGCTTGGAACTCTTCCAGCAAACCGCCCCTCCATTGAGGGTAAAGACATAACCCGACATGGACTTGGAGTCATCCTTGTCACTCTGGAAGCTGGAGTCAGCAAAGGCCTCGATCTGGAGGTCTTTTCCGCCATACACCAAGAACATCTGCTTAGTCCTTCTCTGGTACTTGAGAATGTTCTTTACCGCTATCCAGTGTTTCTCCCCTGGGTCTGACAGATGCCGGCTTACAACGCTCAATGCGTATGCTACATCTGGTCTGGTACATAACATCGCATACATTATAGAGCCTACCGCAGAAGCGTAGGGTATAATAGACATGCGATCCCTTTCCAAATCAGTCTTGGGAGATATCTCTTTGGAGAGGGTGATCCCGTGACAAGCCGGTAAATTACCACGCTTGGAATCTTCCATACTGAATCTTTTCAGTATGGTGTCGATGTACCTAGACTGTGAAAGTCCCAACATCCTCTTAGATCTATCACGCTAGATCTGGATCCCTAGAATGTAGTTGGCATCGCCCAGGTCCTTCATGGAGAACCTCTGTGACAAGAATTCTTTGACTGACTGTAGCATAGGAATATCATTTCCTATTAGGAGAATGTCATCCACGTACAAGACGAGGAATACCACAGTTCTCCCTACAATCTAACTGTAAATGCATGGTTCATCTGGGTTTTTGATAAAGTCGAATTCCTTGACAGTATCATCAAAGCAGATGTTCTAACTCCGCGATGCCTGCTTTAGTCCATAGATGGACTTGAGAAACTTGCATACTTTACCGCTGCTCCCACTCTGAATGAATCCCTCCGGCTGATCCATATAGACGCACTCTTCTAAATTTCTATTTAAGAAAGCCGTCTTTACGTCTATCTGCCAGATTTCATAATCATGGAAAGCACCAATGGCAAGAAGGATCCGAATGGATTTGAGCATAGCCACTGGAGAAAAGGTCTCGTCATAGTCCAAACCAGGTCTTTGACGAAAACCCTTTGCAACAAGTCTAGCTTTATAGATTTCAACCTGCCCATCTACACCAATCTTCTTTCTGAAGATCCATTTGCAGCCTACGGGTTTTACCCCTTCTGGAGCAAAGTCCAAAGTCCAAACTTTGTTGGTGTACATGGACTCCATCTCGGTCCGCATTGCATCCAGCCATTTTACCGAGTCACCGCTATGAATGGCTTGCTGGAAGCTAGTAGGCTCACCATAATCAATAGTGCAATCCTCTCTATCCCCGTCTATGAGAAAACCGTAGTATCTCTCGGGCGGATGAGACTGCCTACTACTCCTGCGGAGCGGCGCAGGAATGTCCTGTTCTTTCGAACCCTCGGTTCTACTAATCTTTCAGTAATAGCTCGTGGTTCTGGAATTTCTTCCAGTTCTATTGCGCTCCCACTTATCTGGTTTTCCAAAAACTCAGTTTCCAAGAAGCGGGCATGACGAGAAACAAAAACCTTTTGTTCCTCTTCGCAATAGAAAAGATACCCCTTGGAGTTCTTTGGGTATCCCACAAACTTACACTGTACTGAGCGTGCCTCGAGTTTGTCCGCATGCTGCTTTTTGACAAAAGCTGGACATCCCCATGTCTTAATGTGCTTAAGATAGGGTTTCTTCCCACACCACATCTGATATGGTGTAGTAGGCACAGTCTTAGTTGGAACTCGGTTCAAAAGGTATGCAGCTGATTCTAGCGCATAATTCCAGAAAGATCACGGTAATTCAGCCTTACTCATCATGGAACGAACCATATCCAATAGGGTTCGATTCCGCCTTTCTGATACACCTTTGTGTTGTGGTGTGTATGGAGGAGTAAGCTGAGAGAGAATTCCAATCTCTTTTAAGTAGTCCAGAAACTCGGCACTCAAGTATTCACCACCTCTTTCAGATTTTAGTGTCTTGATACTTTTGCCTGTTTGTTTTTCAACTTCATTCTTGTATTCCCGAAATTTCTCAAAGGCCTCGGATTTATGCTTCATCAAGAAAACATGTCCATACCTAGAGAAATAATCTGTGAAAGTAATGAAGTATGAATAACCACTTCGCGCATGTGTAGACATTAGACCACACACGTCACTGTGTATGAGTCCCAAAAGCTCGCTTGCTCTTTCTCCGTGTCCAGTGAACGGAGTCTTTGTCATCTTTCCCATGAGACAAGATTCACAAGTGGCATAAGACTGATACTCGAACGGATCTAAGTATCCCTCTTTATGTAACTTTGTCAACTGTGTCTCATTGATATGACCCAGTCTACAATGCCATAAGAAAGCCTGATTTAATTCCGGATACTTTCTTTTAAGTGTGTTATGGACACTGAAAACCTGAGCTTGATTCAATACGTATATCCCGTTTTTCAATGTACCTGACCCAATCAGAACTTGATTTAGGTGGATTTTGACTACATCGCTTACAAAAGTAAAATCATATCCTTCCTTAGAAAGTAAGGATACAGATATGATATTACAAGTCGCACCTGGTACATAAAAACAGTCACGCAGAATCAATATCTGCCCAGTTGTCAGTCCAAGATGATATTCCCCTACGGATTTAGCGTACATGCTCATTCCGTTAGAAACCCTGAGAGTCATATCACCTATCTTGATAACCCTACGGTTTCTTAGAGCCTGTAACGAATTACAGATGTGAGATCCTGATCCGGTATCCAATACCCAGGAAGTAGGGTTAACTGACATACAGTTCTCTATTACAAACACACCCGAAGCCGAAGCCACAACATGCTTCGAATCCTGGCTACTGGCTTTGCTAGCCCTGCAATCCTTCTGCCAATGTTCATTCCCATAACAATAGGAACATCTCTCTTTTACTATATCCAGTCCCGAAACTTCTGCCGTTCCCTTTCCTTCTACTTTCCTGGTTTCTTTCAGGGTAGAAGGTAGAGACTGTAGAATCAAGTCAGCATCTGACATGTTCTTCAACGTGGTCTTCAGGTCCGTGAGCTCAAAATAGCCGGTCTCTGTAAGGACGTTGCCCCCTACAGATGACCCGATAGCCAACCTCGCTGGAAGCAATTTGTTCGAGGTCTTATATCTTGCGATATGAGATTGCTCTCCATATAAATCTTTGTTATGGAGGAAGATAGAAACTAAGTCCATCTTCTCGTGCTGCCTCTGGTATCCACCATCAACTGAGGCTAACACGAGGCACTTGGCTTTCGCACAGTCTTTTTCCGATATCTTACTGATATCAATATCCGTGACAGGGGAAACGGGTCCTGAGACGGCAGGGGTTGGATTAGTTAAGAGGTGTCCTAGCATGTCATGGGCAATGGACATTTGAACAGACCTTTGCCAGTCATAACAGTCAGATTCAGTCATTTTATTATCTAGATGTAACCTAGGTGTGGTCACTGGGTCGCTGCAATTAAGAGAGAGAAGAAAACACTCAGCATGATGCTCTTGCAAGTTTAGATTGGTTTTTAATTTATCTAAACAGGATGACTCCCACTGTCTCTCGAATCCCTCCTCAAACCATAAAGGAAGAATTAGTCGGGATCAATCTCACCGTACAATACTTGCTTAACCGTTCAGCCAGGCCAGTGTCGGTACTTCGAGGGAGGTTTTCCAACGCTTTCGCGAAGTTCCTTAATTAAGTAACCTCTTTTCCCTGTGGGCGTAGCCCCGCTAACACCTTTCTAGACACCTACTTGGTTTATAGCATTGATCGTTGAGTGAGAAAGTTCCCGAGGAGTAGCATATACTCACAGTAGGATCGGGATCCAAATATCATCGTGTGATAAAACTGAAGGAATCCTACCAGAATCATCACACTCCAAATGGTATGCAGCACTAGCAAGTTTCAGTTTCTTTAGAAACTCTCGATGTGGATTTTTGCCCCATGCTCTTATGACCTTGACGAAGGTCAACAAATCATAAGTCACATGTCAAGTTCTACCCGTCATTGTCCAGGTTAATTTGAACCCACCCGTACATACCCTTGACGAAGGTCAATAAGGTAATACGACTGTCCCAAACCAACGCATCTATCTATGCTACATATGAACACCCAACAGCTACCAATCACTATGCCTTGACGAAGGTCAACAAACATAGCTTGAATACTATTGAATATTCATACGAAATGACAGAGGGCTACGAATGGTTTTGGCAAAACCGTGAACGTAGTGAACTTGATATAATCAATGAAACGAGATAGCTTTTAAAAGGAGTGGTTCAAGCTCCGCATTTAAAAGTTGGTTTTTGAAAAGAACCGAGTGGTTTTGACAGTGTTCCAACGACTTTACTTTGGTTTATTTTCTTGCATTAATTTTAATGCGTCCCATCATTTAGTCCTACCATTGCAGAAAATAACGAAAATATGACGTACGCTTATGCCATCCGCATTCGCCACGGGGTCCCGTCATCACCCGTTAGGTTACTTAACTAACGACAGAGCGGGGGCTGGACTAGCGTGGATGCAAAACATAAGCAACGCCTAAATAGATATCATATATAGATATATACATTCGTCAGATGCAATGATAGCCATTCCAGATCACAGATGAACACTTTGGATATACTGGGAATCCGCGATTCGTTCGAGCCTGCAACGAAAAGCGGATTACACGGTCGGGATGAATAGCCAAACCCCACCCTAAACCCCTACAGGTGCGGCAAACTACCCGCCAAGTACCCAAAGCGAAGCAACCTCCCTCAACAACGTGAGTAGGCCGCTCGGCACTTCGAGATACCCGATAGTTTGTGCACCCCACCTTGGGTCTATCCTAGAAGCAAAAACAGCAAAAAGAAATTATACAATGGCGGCTACAACCTCATCCCGGATGTGCGGCCATACAAATAATATTACATCAATTTACAAATTTTACAATGAATGAAAGAAAAAGAAACTCTCATCTCACATCCACCCGGCTATTCATCCGCGACAATCCAACGAGTTCATATTCACAAACCATCAACATTACAGATCACAGATATGTATAACCCCCACTAATCGACGTATAGCGATTAGCAGACGTTCAATACATATATCACATCACAGATAATATCCATTAGCCAAAGTCTACGGAATTTCGATCAAAATACGGATTTGTAACCACCCCAAAAACAAATTTGTTCTCTGGAAAATCTGGGCAGAAACAAACTATACTAAAAATCCCAAAACATCCAAATAAGAACACTGCACAAAACCCGGTCCACGGCCGAGTCAACTCGGCCGCGGATCCGCGGCAGAAAGCATGTTCTTGCCGTGGATCCGCGGCGCTTTGACCGAGTCACTGGATCGCTTTTGTTCTGTGTTTTTACAAAACCCTGATCCGATTTTTCATGTATGTTAAATAATTTTTAGAGCGGTATAAAAAATAGGCAGAAACAAGATTTTTCCGGACGTGTTTTGCGATTTTTTTCCGATCGAAACTCTAAACAATTCGCTAACTTGCTAGTTTGTGTTTAGCTAGGCTCTGATACCACCGTAAGTCCACGTTGCTCACCCCGGTTCTTACGGGGAGGCGAAAATGACGAAAACAATTTTTGGCGCAAATGCAACATGGAGTAAAAGAAGGATCTTTGCTAAACTACAAACTAGCAAACTACATGAGGTGCTATCTACTATGCCATAGAGATTATACCTCACGATACCGGTCCTTCGGGTCTTCTCTCCGCTGTCCTGCTCGTCCATCCCAGCTCTGAGGATCGATCCGGATCTTGGTCACCTCAGCGGCCTTCTTGAGTCGAAGACGATCCACCCGAGAGTTGTGCTCCGGGCTCCACCTCGAGCCGAGGCAACTAGGGCAACAAGATCGCTAGTCTTGATGTCCTAGGATGTGTAGAAGAGGTAGATGGAAGTGTTTGTCTGTTTGGATACTTTTTCTCTTAACACATGAGATCAAAGGAATTTTCAAGAGGAGGAAGATGAAGCTAGCAACCATGGAGCTTTCTCATTTTTTTTTCAAGAGAGAGAATGAGAAATGAATTATGAACCAAGAAAAAAATGAACCATGGTTGCAATAATATAAACATCATCATGACTAATCTTTTCATGATAAAGTTGATGGAACAATAGACTTGACCATTTTCATATCAATTAAAGAAAAAGAAAAGCAAAGAAAACTCTAGACCTCTCATGAAGGTCCAAGTCAACTTTGGTCAAACGGTCAACAAAGTCAAGTATGGTCAAATGGTCAAAGCAATTAGCCATCACATAATTATCACTAAAAAGATTAGTAAATAATGTCCCCGGCTCATAATGGTTTTGACCGAACGAACTGCCAAAACCCTAATGAGTCCGCCTGATTATGGTTTTGACCGAATCAACTGTCAAAACCCTGATGAGGCACCTCCTCCTTCTTCGCTCCTCAAAACTATGCATACACACCCGCATCCGCATTCCGTAGAATGCGAATGCACAAAAGACAAAACAAATCCATCCGTGCAATACTAGGATCCGGCTTAAACCAAAGCCCACTAGTATTGCCTGCCCGAACAGCATACGCACACAAGTGTACGTAAGTGATCGTAGCCCTGCCGTAAAACCATACGGCCTCTACACGTTTCGCTCAGTCCAGGGAAACTCTCTGTGTGGGACTCTAAAGACTCGACACTACGCTGGCAGTGGGTTTAACCACAGACCGCAAGCGGCACTAGCTGTATGTAAGGGTCCCCAGTTAGATGTCGTTAAGAAGGCCGATGAGGTAAACCCATCCGAACTCCTACTGAGCCTGTATGTGACAATCTCCGTACAGTCCAGTCCATTCGTCTGAGAATATCGCATGGCGGGCCTAGGGGGGTGGTAAACGTCAGTCCCCTAATAGCGGTACAAGTCGTCTCACCCTGAGATAACACTGGAAACCTACCAGTATATCTCGCTTGCCCTGGCTAGGGACTACTTGTGTAATGGCTCTCTTAGACACAGCGCGATATCAACCCCCAATACCGGGAGAGACGAATCCTGTCTAACCATCACTGCCTCCAAGTGCTTCGGGACTACACCTAACTACTTCCTGTTTGCACGACTCCTTTGAGCCGTGGTAGGGTAGTAATCTAAGTACAGTGGGAACACACTCGAGGCGAAGTGACAGTGTCAAGTCAGCGGACTAAGCTGTACTCATGTCACCTAGGAACTGATAACTGACGATAGGTATAATACCAACCAACAGTTCCCGACGAGTCCTGTCCAGTGTACTCGTAACCTAACAAGCACCCGCATACTATCTCCAGTACGGCGTACTGATGGCTGTGGGACAGACCATCTCCCCTGCTGGGATGAGAAGCGCATACGCTAGTCTACTCCGGAGTATCGATGCCCTGTCTCGATAGTCCTACGACTAGGGACCTGTATAAGGATGTGCTTATAGATTACCCAGCCCCTACAAGTGTGACTGCCATGACAAAGCTGGTAATCAAGCAAAGATCCTAAGGGCTCTACTAATATGTACAAGCGATATGCTAAAAGAAACACATGCACATATTGAAGTAGAGACAAACGAAGTAGCATACTACCATTTTGAGCAAGATTGTCTATACAACTGTGAATATCCCAAGCTTCCATCAAGTAATATACAAACTAGTATGATACAGTAATGGCCTCTAGGGCATATACACTAACAGAGTGTACAATATGTATATGTGCCAATATGGATGTACAAGTGGTATATACGCAAGCATGAGTGTACAATATGTATATGTGCCAATATGGATGTACAAGTGGTATATACGCAAGCATGAGTGTACAATATGTATATGTGCCAATATGGATGTATAAGTGGTTTATACGCAAGCATGAGTGTACAATATGTATGCACACAAAGGAACAGAATCATGTATAATCATCAATGATGAGGTAAGCTAAACGATATATGGTTCATAGCAATTCTATAGTGCGAGTGTTATGGCAATTACTAACGGTGTCTGCGTAGCATGCAATTAGTGCTCGTGCAGCATGAACCGTTAGTAACAGTGCGGTGTCTCATAAATACTATGTCTATATGCAACAAAAGAGGGGTATGCTACAATGGTACATATGCACAACCGAAATATATATATAAATATAACACGCGACTACAATATCCTATCAAGCCCTGACGCATAACGCCATACGAGCGATTTCCCCGTAGATGTTAAATCTACTCACAGTGATCTCGATCTACGTGTATCCGACCACCTGCTTTCCCCTCCTTCGCGGCGTATGAAGTCCCCGCCTGCGACCCTATAATTACACAAGCAACACACATAAGGCAAAAATCCTGCAAAAACACGATATCAAGACCAAACGAGAAACTAGCATCGCAAGCTAAACGCGTGAGTATCCGATACACCAAAACGTGTGTACATACATCTGAAACCACCCTGACACGCCGCGACACACAACAACCACCAAACCCACTCACATAACGTATGTGTCGTGTAAGTTTAAAAAACACTAAAACAAGGAATTAGGTTCCAGATTTTGATACGAGCTGAAATAAGAAAAGTTGCATACACCAAACACCTTAAATATGTAGCAGAATACTACCCACCAAACCCCGACACATAGCTCACCTATCTGGCTGCAAATTGTGGCCTGAACTAATTTATTTGCGGCCTGGGGTGGGAAGTATGGTCTCGTGCTCCGTGTGTGTGGTCTAGGTCTAGTGAACATACTCCAGTAAACTCAACTTTTCCCTGAAGTATCGGGAGTGAGAGCAGATCCCTAAACGGCTATAAATTTTAACTAAACACTAAATTAATATATTATGGGGTTTTAGTGTAACCTTGGCAAAAACTTGGATTTAACAGCACTAACAACACTTAGTTAAGCTACTTAAGACATAAAAAACCATTACTTGACCTAATCTCCACTTAAATCACCTAAATATCACCAATACACCACTTAAACCCTAGACTAAGCTAAATAACTAAAAGTTTAGCAAAGAAAAGGATTAGGGTGAGCGTATACCTCAAAGTGGTTTAGTGATGGCTCAACTTGCTAACCTTTCCTTCAAAGGAAAGGACTTGCGTCCAAAACCAACAAGAAGTGCTTAAACAAGAGGTTTAGTGAAGAGGGAAGGGATTTTTAATGGAGATTGGTCTTGAATGAAGGGAAGAAGAAGAAGAATGATGACGGAGAGGGGTGGGCTGCTGCTGTTGCTGCAGAATTTTTAGAGAGGGAGAGAGTGTGTGTGAGGGGAGAAGTAGGTGAGGGTTTGTAAAACAATTGTGAGAGTGAGATGAGTATGTGAAAGTCAACCATGCCCCTCTCTCTCCCCTCCATAAATGCTAGCCATGCTTGTCCCCCCATGCTTAACCTCATCATTCCCTCTCTCTCTCTCTCTCTCCTTAAGTCAACCCAAAAGAAACCATTATTTAAATTTTTTTTTGAAACTAAAATACTTAATTTAAATACATGTTTTATCTAATGAAATGTGTTAACACACCATGGCTACTAAGTATGGTTTAACCCCAAATTAGGCCTAGGTTAACATGCACATATGTGTACAAGCCCAAATTAAATTCTAATAAAATATTCATTAATTTTTATAAAATATTTAAAACTCATTTTGGTAAACTTTTTACTAAAAACCATATTTTCGCCTAATTAACCCTTAATCGTATTCTAAGGTGTTATAATATCGGACTGTACGGAGATTGTCACAGATAGGCTCAGTAGGGTTTCAGGATGAGTTTGCTCATCGGCCTCCCTTTCGCTCAATACCTGGATAACCGTTACGTACAGCTAGTGCCACTGACGTGCTTGTGGTTAAACCCACTGCCAGCATATTGAGGAGTCTTTAGAGTCCTACACAGAGGGTTTCCCAAGTTCGGGCGAAACGTTGTAGAGACCGTATGGTTTTATAGCAGGGTTCGATCATATACGTGCACTTGTGCATGGATCATGATCGGACAGATCATACTAGTGAGCTTTGGTTTAAGCCGGATCCCAGTATTAGATTGTTGGAATATTTTCATCTTATTGTATTCGTATTCAGTCGGAATACGGATGCGGGTATGTATATACGGATGAGGGGTTTTCTTGTGATCCGTTACAAGATTACTTTTGAAGTTGCTAATTTTTTTCACTTGATTAAACATTTGGTTTAATATTTAATTAATGGAAATTTGTGAATTTTGATTTTTGGCCAAATTCCTTCACTGGGCAATTCGTGGGCATGGCAGTGAGCAAATTCGTGGGCCTTTTCATGAGGGAATGGAGGTGGTGAGTCATTGATTGCATTAATTGTTGCCCATGCTTTTGTGATGAGGTGTGTGATTTGAAAAGGGATGAGCTGCTGACTTTGTGAGAGTGGGGAGATATTTTTTGTGAGGGAATATAGAAATTTTAGGCTGTTGGTTTTTTAGGTGATGGGGATTAATTTATTAGTGGGTTTTGATTGATACACATCCCGCACCAAAAATATCCCCAGTGAACCCTTTTTGAGAATTGGCCGAGCCAAATTTCAGAGAGCTCAACTTTTCCACCTGGCCGAAATGAAATTCTTAGCACACACTTCTCATCTAAATTGGCAACTTCATTTACCTCCACCCATCTCCTTGGGTGCCTTGAGACAATGTATTCATACACTATCTCTACTTCATCTTGGGTATCTAGAGGCACGAAGCCCTAGATCGGCTGGCGGAAAGCCTATAATGGCCGGTACCGACGGTTCAACCGTGGCCAATGAGGTACAGGCTTTGCACACTTGACTCTTCCCCTACCCCTAACTCCACTGCACTGTTTGATTTCCTTGCAATCAAACAGAGACCCTTCATTTCACCATTAAACCAAATTTTAATGCTTTTAATTCTAAAACCCTAATTCTACACTATAAATACCACCCCACACTTTGGTTCAGTATCATTCTGAAATTTCTAGCCAAAACTCTTTAAAATTCTCTAAGTACAAGTGGAGTAAAGAGGAGTTAATAAGCGGTCAACTTCCGGCGAAGAATCAAAACTATTCAGGTGCTCCCGCGACGCTAAGAAACTCATCCCTCCTTCTTCAACCATTCTTTAAGCCTCCTAACTTGTAAGTCCCTTCCAATCTTCATTTCTCTTCTTTAAAAATTCATTTTAAATCGTATATCGGTAAGTGGAGTTATTACCGATATCTATTTTCTAAACCCTAAAACTCCCCTTTTTCTTAAATATTGTTCATCCAAATTCTTACACAATACTTGTAATCTTAATTATGAATGTTTAGAATAAATTTGAACCAATAATATCGTGTAAAATAATTTTAATTTATGTTTTCATTTAAATACCATGAGATTTAAATATCACCTTTTTTAGTTCGTTAGAAACATACCTTTAGAATAACTTCATGAGGTAACGACCTACCTCTCACATACACACTTGGTTTCATAGCACGATACTCTTTGAATGTATTTTTGTTTCGAGAAAATATTACATTAAAATTCCATTTACTTTAAAAACGGTTTTCTTTTAAAACAATATTTTAAATTCCTTTGTGATAATGCCTCTACAACCCTCTTTAGGGGCCCCGCTATTGGATGGTGCGAATTATCGCACATTCTTAGACCAGTAGAGCGAGATGCAGACCTCCACACGGAGTATTCGGTCTCGAAAGGTTTTAAATACGGTTTTTTTAAAGAAAAACGATTTTTTCTAATTAAATAAAATTTAGTTTTTAATAATCATATAAAATTACAAAATCCATATATTTTCAAAAATATAATAAATTGAAAAAAAATTTAAATGAAAAATTACAAGTATCACTAAAATACCATCAAGATACCCACAAAAGACAAGTTTTACACTAAAATACCATGAACTTTCCAAACTAAGCAATTATCACTAAAATACCTCAAAACCTTAAAATTCATATCCATGAAAACCCTACACATTATAAATAAATTCTCGAGATTTATTTTTAACTATATTATAACATTTTCATAAAACCCCATCGAGTTATATAAAACATTATTTAAGGACCTTAGTAAATATGGGTTTAAGCGGGATCCATTCTCTTGAGCCCTACGGAGCCGGAGAATATGAGTGATTGCCTATTCAAGTTAGAAAACTTAATGGAGTTATCAATGGTAATTGTCTTGGAAAAAGACACAAATCCTGCCGTCCATGTGCAGCAGTTACCGATGACTCCCGAACCTATTTCAAGATCTAACTCAGTTACAAGTGTCTGACTCAATCTGAGTCCATTTTTTTCAATCCTGAATCCAAAGTCAGACATGAAAATTTGAACATGAACATGAATACTTGAAGTCAAACACTAATATCAAACATGTATACTTGATTTGACTTGACCGAACCATGGCTATAACTTGACACGACTAATTGAATACATGATTACATCCTGAGCATGATTACTTGAACAATTTGTATCCATGGTCTCGGCAAGACTTGTAAATATAACCCATACAATACATTATGCAGGGATAACGGGGTAGATTGGTACGAAACGTATTAACGTGGCACGGGATAGTCACTTAAAAGACAACTACATGAACTTTCATGCCGTTGTCCCATGGGTTATGACGGGATCTTATACTACATGTTACCATAGTCTACGGGGTACTATGGACTCCTATCGCATACACAAATATCTTTTGTACCAAGCTACTGTAAGTCTATATCGCACACCCCGCGAGTTTGCGGGGGGCGGAATACATGAAAAACGATTTTTTCTTTTGTTCAAACATCAAGTTTGCTTTGCAACATAGACTTTATCAACTTAGGATCTTGATTAAACCTTAACTAGCTAAACTAAACATCAAGAAGGCTCTGACTACTCGATTGAATGGTTATACCTTCGTGTCAAATCCTTCGGGTTTTTTTATGGTTCTCTGCTCCTTTGTAACATTTCAAGAAAATAAAATATTATTTTTGGGGAATTTTAAAATTTAATAATAAAATATTGAATATTTTAATAAGGCGGTATAATTAAATACCGATAAAATTGGGAAAAATTTTGGAAAATTATGGAAATTACTAAAAGAGGGTGTTTTATGTGAATTATTTAATTTTTAAGTTTTTATGATTAATTATATGCTAATATAGTGCTAATCGCGATTAAAAATCGCTAATCGCGTTTAAGCTTGTTTTATGCAAAACATGCACCATATCTTTTCCTTAACACTTGTTGCATTTTCCTACTTGTTTTGGGTGCATGGTTTGTTATTTGGGGTTACTATTGAAGAGAGAAGGGAATTAGAAAAAGAAAAAGAATAAAGAAATAGGTATGGGTGAGAGAGAGAAAGGTAAGGGTTTACCTTTGACTTTAGACTTGGCCATTCCCTCACCATTTCCTCTCCTCTCCTCTTCATTCCCTGCTGCTGCTGCTGCTCCTTCTCCCTCCCCTCTTCATCTCCCCAAAACTCCATGCTAAACACTTCAAAACCCCAAACCCCATTTCACAAAAACGATGCACAAGTTCACTAGCTACCCCATGGACCAAGAAAGAGAAGATTTTGAGGATTTTGAGCAACTCAAGAATTTTATTGAGTTGCTAAATGAGATATTTTCTGAACAACTAGCTTAGTTTTCCTATTTCTTTCACATCCATGTTAACTTTAAACCGATATAGTGATGTTTAGTGAGGGTATGAAAATTCTAGTTAGGGTTATTGGAAATTGAGAGTTGTGGTGAGTAATTAAGTTCAGTAGAGGCCACACTAATCCCCTAGTGCTAGGATTAAGACTCAAACCAGAGACTTGAAACCCGGAATACGGATTTAGAAAAGCCGATATCGGAAAAACTGTGATTCTGTGAAGGTTAAATGGAATCTGCTATCACCCCGAGACTCTGAAAATTATTTTGCATGGACAGTGATACATGCAGGCACCTAGGAAGCTAACACCAAAACCCTAGCCCCTAACCCCCAACTACAGCCGCAAATTTAATCCCTCTGGCAGCAATTTGCGGCCAGACCTGGGCCAATCTGCCTCGTATTGGTTCTGTAGCCCCATCTCCAGTAAATTAGACCCCTGGCATGTGCAAAATTGTCCAATTTGACCTAGGGTAGAATCTAGAGCCTTTTTCCTGAGTTGCTGTTTTAGTTCGTGTTTTCGTTTTGCGTATTTTAAATTTTGGATTTGTATAATTGCGTTTTACCTCGATTACTTGGCATTTATACGACGATATCGAGGATTGTTTTATGGTTTTGAAAGCGTAGTCCATAGATTCTAACCTATAGGCCTTAGCGCGTCGTTTGGTTTTCTCGATGTGATTTTAAGGTTTATTTGCGATTGTGTTATCTTGTACGTACCTTCTCGAGGGCTTCATACGATGAAGAAGATAAATGCGACATCGACACCGACACGCAGGATGCAAGGTGAGTAGATTATATCTACGGGCGAAGTCGGGTGGATGGCGTATAGCACCCCCGCAGTTCAATATTTAGTATACTAGATATATATACTATATTTATATATATGATAGCATTATGTGTGATATGGATATTGGAGATGAGATTAGGTGTACTATGGATAGAATAAGGTTTAGATGTAAACCAGTATAGTTTCATAGATGCGAACCCTAGAATAGTTTTACACCCACACGTACACACATGCTTATTGCTATACATATACCTAGATGATGAGGATAGTGGATGATATTTGGAGATGAGTCGATGATGTTGGGCATAGTGCCATGAGATCGGTGATATGATGTGGTTCGTATTTGGGATACGACATGAGATTTTAGCGGGCCTTTAGGCATGTGATCTCATACACGCATACACACACATATATATATATCGATGGTATCAGTTTGTACTAGACTTAGATCTGTACCCCAGTTCATGAGATATGATGATAAGGATACCAGATAATTGATGAGATAAATGTAAGATTCGACCCGTACCCAGATTTGGGATGCCATACGACGGTTTACGTACGAGCTATTTATATTGATGATAGATCCGCACTCATGACTCGAGGATATTATATGATGTATATTGTATCATATGTGATACTATTGAGGCGGGATCACCGACTATTATATTTACATATATATCGACTCAGATTTAGGTGGTTTCCATACCCTTTCGATTAGCTTGTTATTTAGATCTGTAGTTTACTTAGTTGATGTTAGATTAGACCCGAATCATACCTATTTCAAAAACTAACGAATCATGGATATTTTAAAGACAGGCCAAGGGATACTACGAATATTTTCAAGGATATACTTTTGCATAAAAACACCGTAGCCCTATTTTCTAAAACACCACGATTCGTGCAACTTTCAAATACCAAAAACTTGCATGACTCGTATATAGGAATGTATATTTCTTTATTGCTGCATTATTATTCATTTACCATTTATTCTACTGCTCGCATTGCATTGCATGCTTATATGTTATTGATTCATATTCCTTTATGCATATGATATATAGCATACCTGTATACCTATATGCTTACACATATGCCTTTACATAGTTACATGCTCATATTATTGTTTCACATTGCATGTATTATAATTCATGTATTTCGCACTGCGATATGGTTTCATATGATGTTTTCTGGATTGTTTTACCCCTGCGTATATATATATCAGTGTTATGGGACGCTGAAATATATACGTATACCCATAGTATATATATATTAGTGGTATGGGACGCTGATATATATATACACCTACTTAATATATCATCATGATGATCTATGCAAATTTACTTATTCATTATATACGAATGGGGCCTATATGGTCGATGTGAGGAGCCTTTATGGTCGATATGAGGGGCCTATATGGTCGATGTCGAGGGGCCTATATGGTCGATGTCAATGTGAGGGGCCTTTATGGTCGATGTGAGGGGCCTATATGCTCGATGTATGGAGGGCATGTTATATCCCCTACCCCACAATTATTTTATATGCATTGCTTCATGTATTAGTAGTACCTGATAGAGTACCTTTCATGACTATTGCATATACACATTACCAATTATTGCATCATGTATTAGTAGTACCTGATAGAGTACCTTCATGAATGTTGCATACATATTGGATACATGATATATGAGTTTTACTTGATATTGGGATATTGAGATATATATTTTGTGTCGATGCTTGGCACTGATTTTCTGATGATTTCATTGATGATATTTGAATGTTTATTCAAAAATCTCACTATATTAAGAAAACGGTTTTCTCATTCATGATGTCTTCTGTTTTCATTTTACCGCATTCATACCTCATATTTACGATATTTTGCTACCTGAGGCACTGACACGAGCATATAGGATTGCACTTATGTTTAGATGTTTACCCTTGCCTTTTTATTATGCTTCAGATTTTATCATATTGAGGATATATATATATATATATATATATATATTACTGATCGTATTGACCTAGGATTATGTCATGCATACGATTTCTACTCTGCGATGTTTTCTATTCACGAATTGGTAACTCACCCCTGTTGTGCCACAGTTCTTGCAGGTTTTGCCGTACAGGTTTGATTGCGGCTTTTCTGGCACACTTCTTCCCTCACGGGTGATTACATTGGTAGGTGGGTTCACTCGCATCGTGACCACCCTTGTATTATTTTATTCAGTTGTATCTAGTAATTCCATCAACCAAACTTGTATATTGTTTCAGACTTAGAAAGCCATTTATGTATTATTTCGACCTTAGAGTCGCGCGTTGTAGTATTATGGTTTTCATGCTGATTTTGAGTTATTTTTGAGTTTTGATCCTCGCCATTTAGCGTTGTATATTATATTGCTTGCGTGGTTGTGACCGTCGATTGACGAAGAGGTAGCTCCCGCTTGGGGATGCCTTTTATCATTATGTATATATTATTCTTGTTGTACCCCGTTCGGGGCCATTATTTACAAAGAAAATCTGCCGAAATTTTCAGAAAAGAATATAGATTTTAAAAATGCATATTCGGCTTACTTATTTAAAAACCTTGTTTTTAAAACATGTTTTCCTTACTTCTTAAAAACTAGTTTTCTTATTTACTCCTTAAAATGGTTTTAGATTTCTGGGCTTTTGGCTTACTTGAATTAGATGGGACCCTATAGACTTCTTATGATTCAAGTGGCAGTCATGTACTATTTCGGGTCGTGACATCCTTGGTCCAAGCTTCTTCTTGATCTCCTTTCTTTGGTTCCTCCGAAGCTTCAAATGAACTCGGTTGCCGGTCTCCTTGGTGTCGAAGAAAGATCCACCCGAGGGCCTATGGTCAAGTTCCAACCTCAAATGAGCTAATTTAGTAATCCAACTTGCTATGAGAGACTACTAAGTAGAAGTAGAGAAGATGTAATGGACTAATTTGTCTCAATGCTCATTGATTCACAACTCATGTGATGGGATGAGCTTGAGGGAGGAGGAGATGAGGAAACCTAAGAGAGAGAATGAGCAAATGAGAATGAGAAAAGAATAAGGGAAAATGGTTGAAAATTGGCTTAAGTCTTTTATCAATAATTCAAGTATGGAATATTAAATCCCACAAATAATGAACTATGCTTGAATAGTAACCCCTAATGAATAAACAAATGCTTGAGCCATACTTTCAACCATGCCTCATGTGTCTCTCCAATTTCCACCTCATTAATCCTTTTCTAAGAAAGGATAAAACTAATAATGAGGTGTCTCCTTCTAGAAGCTCATTCTTGTAAAATTACAAGAATGCCCTCACCGTATATACATACCCGTATCCGTATTCCGAAAAATACGGATACACTGAGACGAAAAAATCCAATAATACAATACTAGGATCCGGCTTAAACCTAGTACTGTCCGTCTGAATATCATACGTATAGCCAGTATACGTATGTGATCGAAACCCTTCCGTAAGACCATACGGCCTCTATATCGAATCGCCCGATCCAGGGAAACCCACTGTGTGGGACTTTAAAGACTCGACAGTATGCTGGCAGTAAGTTTAACCATAAGTCCGTCAGTAGCACTAGCTATACGTAACGGCAACCCAGGTACAAGTCGAAAAGGAGGCCGACGAGCGAACTCATCTGAAACCCCTACCGAGCCTGTCCGTGACAATCTCTGTGCAGTCCGGTCTCTTCGTCTGAGAGTATCGCATGTAAGGTCTAGGGGGTGGAGAACATTAGACCCCTAATAACTAGACAAGCCGTGTCGGTGTGGCTCAAGACCATCTGAGAATCTACTGGTCTGACCACTAGTAATTCTCAATCAGCCCTGGCCAGGGACTTATGGTAATGACCAACCGATCACTGCGCGATATCGACTCCCTATACCGGGAGAGACGAATCCCCAACAGTCGCTCACTGCCTCCATATGGCTCGGGACTGTACCCAAATAAAACCTGTTTGCACGTCTTTTTTGAGCCATGGTAGGGTGGTAATCAAAGCACAGTGGGAACTCACATGAAACAAATGATGACCTCAGGTCGACAGACTATCTGCACTCATGTCACCAGAGAACTGCTATCTGACGCTAGGTATAATACCAACTAGTCAGTTCTCGGCGAGTCCTGTCTGGTGTACTCACACCCAGTGAGCACCTGTATACAATCTTAGGTGCACCTCACCAATGGTTGCGGGACCAATCCATCGCCCTTCGTCAGGGTCTAGATATGTATACAATAGTCTACTCTGGAGTAACGATGCCCAGTCTCGATACTCCTACAACTAGGGACGCTTTTAAGGATGTGCCTTTTGACACTCAGCTCCCACAAGTATGATCGCCATCACAACGCAGGTAGTCAGGCAAATATCCTACGGCCTTTATCAACATGTATATGAAATACAAAGTAAAACACATCACATGTTAAGATAAAGTCAAACTAAATAGTATACTATCATATCAAGCAAGATTGTCCTGTACATATATATTCCTAGCATCCTATACAATGAAGGCCTCTAGGGCATACATATCCAACAATCTCCCACTTGCACTAAGGTCTGTAATTGGCACAATGAGTACCCACTGTCTGCACTAGACCCAGTAGCCGGCATACCGCATGCCCAACATCTCGAACCGTCTCTCGAACTTAATTTGAGGGATGCCCTTGGTGAATGGATCTGCTGTGTTATCTTTTGTGTCCACTCTCCGTACCTCGATCTCCTGGCGATCCACGATCTTCCTGATCAGTTGATACCGTCTCAAGATATGTCTGGATTTCTGATGGGACCGTGGTTCCTTTGCCAAAGCCATAGCTCCGTTGTTATCGCAATACAAAGGTATTGGATTAGCAATGCATGGAACCACCAGATGTTCTTGTAACACCCGAGCCCAATAATAATATTTCTGTTACTGGTTGAGTATTAGACATTGCTCATTTCAACCATCTTGCTTGTTTGGTGATTGTTGCTAAACTTTAACCGACTAAGTCATTTTCGCCTATAACAAATTTTAACACCTAAAATGAAATTAAAAATATCCATATTGGCCTACTCGTCAACACTAGTCGCGTGGTAGCGTCCGCGCGTCAAGATTTCATCCCGTTCGGTGAAACGGGCGAGTTTGGACGGCTACGGACGCGTGCAAGTGTTCGACTTGGGGGCATGCATTTTAATCATGAAACATCTCATTTTAAAATTTGGAACTCGCTTAAAATCCTATTATTTGAATTTGAAATATTTGGGCGCAACCCGGGCGTGATTTGGAAATGTTGCATTTAGCGCCAAAATCCCAATTTAATTTAATAATCTAAACTATACGAAAATATTTATTCTGTTACCTAATTAACAAATTTATCCCTTAATCTCGTTTCAGTTTCTTCTCTGGCCAATCACGAGAGAGATAATCTCTCGTGGGCCCATCAACCCTCTCCCTCTCTCTCTCCGCCTCTCTATCTCTCTCTAATTTCTCTTTCTCTCTCTCTCTCTAACCCTCTCTCTCTCTACTCCTATATTTATATCCGTCTCCTTCCTTCACGAGAACCACCGTTAACCCAGCACCCACATCACGTAAACCCTAGCCGCTCTCCCGCCTCGCCGCCGACCTCCCCACGACCTCGCCACCATCACCCCATCACCTTCATCGTAACCTCCTCCACTTTCCGTCGTCACCACCCCACCTACAGTCCCGCAACCCATCGCCTTCGGGTACGTTTCCAGCAACCCCTCACCGCCGGCCACTCCTCTAGCCTCAACCCCGATCTCCACCATCATTTCTCCAGCCATCAACCGCACTCATCTCCCTCGCCGGCGCCCCACCTTCGCGCCAAACACCAGCGAACCCGCGACCCCTCGCACCTTGCTGCTGCCGCACCCTGGCCTCGAACTCCGGCCACCTGCATGCATCCCCGAGACCTTAAGCCCAAGCTTTCCTCTCTTAACCCATCACCAATCATCACCTCCCTCTATCTCTTCGTCTCCTTCTTCTTCTTCTTCTCATCCTCTAACCCGAGCCCCCACGAGAACCGTCACCGGCACCTCCTCGCCGGAGACTTTCACCCCACAGCCACCCCCTGGTCTTCCTCTCTAAATCCAGTGCAACCAAACCCCACTCCTCCTCTTATTCTTCCTCTCTCTTTTCTCTTCGTTTCTTTCTTTCTTGGATTCGTGATCTCCACTTTCCGTAGTTTGCCGGAGCCGGGATCGCCGCCGCCGATCCAGACGACCCAGAGGAAGTGCTTTGGCTGCGTCATCATCATCATGCGTTGCTTGGACCAGCTCCGTGTGCCGTGCGTGCGTCGCGACCTTGTCGACATCGGACACATATCCGTTTCACGTTCCGTCCAGGCAAGTATTACTTGCTACATGCTATGCTATACAAATTAAGTGTGCTTGACTCATTAAACCTGCAAAAGATTAACTAGTGTTTTTACTTTTCTCATTTGGACGAAATATGATATATATCACGATACTGTAACCTAAACCGTATTTTGCCACTGTAACCCTAATAACAAAACTACCAGTTAATCATTTTGCTATTTAAAGGACGATAATCGTACACATATAGCTTCATTACTTTCTGTTATTGATATTGCACTACTTTGTGATTATCGCACCCCAAGGGTGCTCGAACCTGTTAATACGATAATACAACTGCACCATATTAATGCACCATTGTGAATAAATGAACTGTTGTTGTTGTTTACTTTATTTCTTGCTGTTATTCCTTATTCGATTATATACCTGTTGTGAGCACACCTTCGATTGCATTACATATGGACCTGACCTTGCTACACATGACATATATTTACATACCGATGCACCGGACATGGTACCCTTTGCTACCAACTCAACCTGTTGTACCATGACCTGACTTGTTACCTGATCTCATGCCTAATGCCAACAAACCTGACTTGGGGTCCCCATGGACCACTCCTGTTCTCTATCCAGACAAACCTGCTTTTACTTGATCCTGTGTTGGCATTAGTTCGTGATTACTGAATACCTGACCTGACATACATAACTTGGGGGTATGGGGAAATCAAAGGTGAAACCGGCTTGTAACTTAACAGTTCGATACCTGTTCTGATCAGTCTTACGGGCTTGGCCAGTCCGGGAGTGATGATGCTGACATCACTCGTCCATCCAGCTACCTATTACTGCCTAGCGGCACGTCTCGGATTCAGCCCCGAGGGTCTTGACCGTGGTCCCGGGCATGCACGGGATACTATTGAGTTACATCGACGAGTCATCAATTGATTTCAAAGACTTTAGAGTAGAAACCTGATAGGACAGTTTAGTTACCACTACACGTTACCCTGCACTGTTTTTCATAGTACTGCTTTATTCATGTTCATCCCTGCATTGCTTATTACCATGTTCATATTATATTATTGGTTGACATGACGCGCTGACGTCTGGGTTTTGCATGGCCCAGATTCCTTACCACTGTCGACGACCGAGCAGGAGTACTTCAGCCAGCAGGCTGACCCGTGAGTTCCATAGTGATTAGTTCATTTATTTCATTTCATTTCATTTCCAGATGTGAGCCCGCATTATGGGACGTACTATTTATTTATTGTATTGGATCATTTGCTCCCGCACTTATTGTTTATTGACTCTTGTTATTATGGGTTTGGACATGTGTTAGATCAGTTTATTATCTTGTTCTTGATATCTCTACAGCCGTAATGTGACTGTGGATGGATACTTCCTACCCACAGGTAGCATGGTTGGCTATGTCACGTGCCCAATCTTGCGTACTCTGGGAAGCGGGGCGTGACATGGTTCTTTTGGTATCAGAGCCAGGTTAGTTGGGTTGATTCTTTTGTAGTTGGGTATTGTACCCGATACACGAATCAGAATACCCGTGATTAGGAAACATGTCCTGCCACCTTGACCGTTTTACCATCCTTGAATCATTCTTCCGGATCATGTCGACATGCAAACTTACTTTGCATTGTCAACTCGAAAACCTAATTTCTTGTTATCCCTAGGACTTGGGCGACTTGGGTGGAGTTAAGTAATTGCGGCTATGATACCGCGGCATAGCTACAATGCGGTACTCTATTTAAGTATCTTAGAGTTCTAGCCTTGATCCACATTCAGAATCTATCATCATGCTAATGTTGGGTGTTTTGAGTTCAGGATTATGACAGGTAAGAAGTTGAAGACGTACCAGAGGCGTGTGAACGAAGCCGCCATGCTTGGAGTGATAAGAGGAATGCAGGAAATCAAAGAAACAGACCGAGCTGATCCAGCAGCAAGCGGACTCGTTTCAGGAAGGTTTGCAGATCGTTCAGCAGTCTGTGAACGAGGTTGGAACTAGACCAGTCAAACGAGTAGGGACTGTAGCAGATTTCAGACTTTTGGGTCCGTCTACTTTCACTGGTCTGTAGGAGCCGTTGCCAGCTGAGCAGTGGCTAGTGACACGGAGAATTTGCTGATTGCGACACAGATTCCAGAGGACAAAGGAGTGGATGTGGTGCGCATTCAGCTAGGGGATTACGCCCGAGAGTGATGGCTTGTGGAGGAGAACCACTTGCCCAAGCCCATCAGTTGGGTGGATTTCTCTAAGAGATTCCTGGAGAAGTTCTTCCCGCGGACTGCACGGGAGGAAAGGGAAGAGAAGTTCATCGGACTAAGGCGGAATGGAGCGCCGTGGACGTGCATGTAGCAGAATGGACGAGACTCAGTAGTCTCGCTGGACCTTTCGCGGCCAACGATGCAGACAGCAGTTGCGGTAAGGAAGCAGTTCTGTCGGGCCAATCAAGTTTAAGGCTAGGCCGACACACAGTGTTATTGCAGCTATGGAAGTTGATGGTTGTGAAGAACCGGTGATAGTTCGCGATTTCATGGAAATAGTAAAGATATCGGGTCTACCACCGAGGAGAGACGTGGAGTTCGCGATTGACCTTAGTTCTGGTGCAGCGCCAGTATCTAAAGCTTACCATCCAATGGGACCAGTGGAATTGGAAGAAGTTAAGAAGCAAGTTGGTGAATTACTTGAGAAGGGTTGGTTTCGAAGCAGCAACTCGCCCTAGGGAGCTCCAGTTCTTTTAGTAAAGAGGAAGGATGGCACGAGAAGGATGTGCATTGATTATCGAGAATTGAACCGGGTGACTATTAAGAACAAGTACCCGATCCCTCGCATTGGAGAACTTTTTGAGCAGCTTAGTGGCGCGAGAGTATTCTCGAAACTGGATTTGCGATCCGGATATCATCAGGTCTGAGTGGAAGCAGAAGATATTTGCAAGACGGCGTTTCGAACTCGGTATGGACATTACGAGTATCTAGTGATGCCCTTCGGAGTAACGAATGCGCCGAAAATATTCATGGATTTGATGAACCGAATCTTTTCACCGTTCTTGGACCAGTTTATTGTGGTATTCATGGACGACATTCTGGTCTACTCGAGGGGTTTTGAGGAGCTTGCTGAGCATTTGAAGATCGCACTGCAGACGTTGAGACATGAGAAATTGTATACGAAGATGAGTAGGTGCGAATTCTGGCTGGAAAAAGTGAAGTTTCTGGGCATGTTGTGTCGGGCGATAGAATCGCCGTCGATCCCGAAAAGATTGCAGCAGTTCGAGATTGGCCTATTTCAAGGAATGTAGCTGAGATAAGAAGTTTCCTTGGTTTGGCCGGATACTACAGGAGATTTGTGGAGAACTTCACTCGTTTAGCAGAACCGTTGACCAAGCTTACGCGCAAGGAAGTACCTTTTATTTGGACGGATGGATGTGCATTGGCCTTCGAGACGTTGAAGCAGAAGTTGATAACCGCCCCTATCCTAACCGTACCAGATAATTCAGGAAGATTGGTGATTCACAGCGACGCATCTGGAAAAGGATTGGGATGTGTTTGATGCAGAATGGGAAGGTCGTAGCTTACGCATCAAGACAACTGAAGACTCATGAGAAGAATTATCCGACTCATGACTTGGAGCTTGCGGCCGTGATCTTCGCCTTGAAGATATGGAGACACTATCTTTTGGGCGAGAGAGTCGAAGTCTTTACAGATCACAAGAGTTTGAAGTATGTGTTCACTCAGAAGGAGTTGAATATGAGGCAACGCAGATGGTTGGAGCTGATGGCCGACTACGACCTTGATCTTAAGTACCATCCGGGAAAGGTTAACGTCGTGCCGGATGCGCTTAGTCGGTTACCAGCGATTCAGGTATTGACCGCACAGAAGGAGATCATTGCGGATTTTCGGAGATTTGACTTGGAGGTTGTGCTACCATATGCTACGGGACAGTTGATGCAGTTGCAAGTACAGTCGTCCTTAGTTGAGAAGATTAAAGCGGCACAATCGCAGGATCCTAGACTGCATTTCGAGAGCAGGTTGAAGCCGGACTACGAACAGATTTACTGATCCACGAAGACGGTTCGTTGAGGTATGGTAGCCGTGTGTGTGTGCCAAAAGGGGATGTGCGTGAAGAGCTCATGAAGGAGGCACACAGTTCAGCTTACTCTGTACATCCAGAAGGGACAAAGATGTACCGAGATATTCGACAACACTTCTGGTGGGAAGGTATGAAACGGGAGATCGCTCGCTTCGTGGCTAGGTGCTTGGTGTGTCAGCAAGTCAAGGCTGAACACCAAAGGGTTGCTGGTTTGTTGCAACCACTTCCGATTCCTCAGTGGAAGTGGGAACATATAACCATGGATTTCGTGACGGCTTTACCGTGGAGTCCAAAGGGCAACAATGCAGTATGAATGATTGTCGATCGGTTGACCAAGGCAGCTCACTTTATTCCTTTTCGGGTTGGTCAATCGACGGAGACTTTGGCGGAGCGGTACATGCCGGAGATTGTAAGATTGCATGGAGTACCGGTAAGCATCGTGTCCAATCAGGACACTCAGTTTTTGTCGCACTTCTGGAGGTGTTTACAAGAAAGTTTGGGGACTCGATTGAAGTTTAGCACAGTTTATCATCCTCAAACTGATGGTCAGTCGGAGAGAACGATCCAAACTCTGGAAGATGTGTTGAGAGCTTGCATGTTGGACTTCAAAGGTTCTTGGGAGGATCACCTACACTTGGTGGAGTTCTCGTACAACAATAGTTTCCAAGCGACTATTCAGATGGCTCCGTTTGAAGCGTTGTATGGTCGTATGTGCCGTTCACCTGTTTGTTGGGATGATGTTGGTGAACGAAGGTTACTAGGACCAGATTTGGTGGTACAGACAGTCGAGAAGGTGAATACAATCAGGAAGCATATGAAGGCAGCTCAAGACAGACAGAAAAGTTGGGCCGACACGTCAAGAAGACCTCTAGAGTTCGCCGTGGGTGATTTGGTATTCTTGAAGATATCACCGACTAGAGGGGTGATTCGCTTTGGGAGTCGGGGAAAGCTTAGTCCTCGATTCGTTGGACCCTTCGTGATATTGGAGCGTGTTGGAGAGGCAGCGTACCGTTTGGCGTTACCACAGTCCTTGGCAGGTGTGCACGATGTGTTTCATGTATCTCAACTACGGAGGTATGTTCGAGATGAGACCCACGTCTTGGATCATTCGGAGTTGACTGTACGGGAAGACCTAACTTTTGAGGAGCGACCGGTTGAAATCAAGGATCGAAGAGAAAAGGTTCTTAAGAACAAGGTTATCCCCCTTGTGCTAGTTTCTTGGGGTAATCGATCGCATGGAGAATCCACTTGGGAGCGAGAAGACGAGATCCGACAGAAGTTTCCTCACCTTTTCTGTAGCTATCTATCTTGTATTCTTGGAATTTCGAGGACGAAATTCTTTTTGTAGTTGGGTATGATGTAACACCCGAGCCCAATAATACTATTTCTGTTACTGGTTGAGTATTAGACATTGCTCATTTCAACCATCTTGCTTGTTTGGTGATTGTTGCTAAACTTTAACCGACTAAGTCATTTTCGCCTATAACAAATTTTAACACCTAAAATGAAATTAAAAATATCCATATTGGCCTACTCGTCACCACTAGTCGCGTGGTAGCGTCCGCGCGTCAAGATTTCATCCCGTTCGGTGAAACGGGCGAGTTTGGACGGCTACGCGTGCGTGCAAGTGTTCGACTTGGGGGCATGCATTTTAATCATGAAACATCTCATTTTAAAATTTGGAACTCGCTTGAAATCCTATTATTTGAATTTGAAATATTTGGGCGCAACCCGGGCGCGATTTGGAAATGTTGCATTTAGCGCCAAAATCCCAATTTAATTTAATAATCTAAACTATACGAAAATATTTATTCTGTTACCTAATTAACAAATTTATCCCTTAATCTCGTTTCAGTTTCTTCTCTGGCCAATCACGAGAGAGATAATCTCTCGTGGGCCCATCAACCCTCTCCCTCTCTCTCTCCGCCTCTCTATCTCTCTCTAATTTCTCTTTCTCTCTCTCTCTCTAACCCTCTCTCTCTCTACTCCTATATTTATATCCGTCTCCTTCCTTCACGAGAACCACCGTTAACCCAGCACCCACATCACGCAAACCCTAGCCGCTCTCCCGCCTCGCCGCCGACCTCCCCACGACCTCGCCACCATCACCCCATCACCTTCATCGTAACCTCCTCCACTTTCCGTCGTCACCACCCCACCTACAGTCCCGCAACCCATCGCCTTCGGGCACGTTTCCAGCAACCCCTCACCGTCGGCCACTCCTCTAGCCTCAACCCCGATCTCCACCATCATTTCTCCAGCCATCAACCGCACTCATCTCCCTCGCCGGCGCCCCACCTTCGCGCCAAACACCAGCGAACCCTCGACCCCTCGCACCTTGCTGCTGCCGCACCCTGGCCTCGAACTCCAGCGACCTGCATGCATCCTCGAGACCTTAAGCCCAAGCTTTCCTCTCTTAACCCATCACCAATCATCACCTCCCTCTATCTCTTCGTCTCCTTCTTCTTCTTCTTCTCATCCTCTAACCCGAGCCCCCACGAGAACCGTCACCGACACCTCCTCACCGGAGACTTTCACCCCACAGCCACCCCCTGGTCTTCCTCTCTAAATCCAATGCAACCAAACCCCACTCCTCCTCTTATTCTTCCTCTCTTTTTTCTCTTCGTTTCTTTCTTTCTTGGATTCGTGATCTCCACTTTCCGTAGTTTTCCGGAGCCGGGATCGCCGCCGACGATCCAGACGACCCAGAGGAAGTGCTTTGGCTGCGTCATCATCATCATGCGTTGCTTGGACCAGCTCCGTGTGCCGTGCGTGCGTCGCGACCTTGCCGACATCGGACACATATCCGTTTCACGTTCCGTCCAGGCAAGTATTACTTGCTACATGCTATGCTATACAAATTAAGTGTGCCTGACTCATTAAACCTGCAAAAGATTAACTAGTGTTTTTACTTTTCTCATTTGGACGAAATATGATATATATCACGATACTGTAACCTAAACCGTATTTTGCCACTGTAACCCTAATAACAAAACTACCAGTTAATCATTTTGCTATTTAAAGGACGATAATCGTACACATATAGCTTCATTACTTTCTGTTATTGATATTGCACTACTTTGTGATTATCGCACCCCAAGGGTGCTCGAACCTGTTAATACGATAATACAACTGCACCATATTAATGCACCATTGTGAATAAATGAACTATTGTTGTTGTTTACTTTATTTCTTGCTGTTATTCCTTATTCGATTATATACCTGTTGTGAGCACACATTCGATTGCATTACATATGGACCTGACCTTGCTACACATGACATATATTTACATACCGATGCACCGGACATGGTACCCTTTGCTACCAACTCAACCTGTTGTACCATGACCTGACTTGTTACCTGATCTCATGCCTAATGCCAACAAACCTGACTTGGGGTCCCCATGGACCACTCCTGTTGTCTATCCAGACAAACCTGCTTTTACCTGATCCTGTGTTGGCATTAGTTCGTGATTACTGAATACCTGACCTGACATACATAACTTGGGGGTATGGGGAAATCAAAGGTGAAACCGACTTGTAACTCAACAGTTCGATACCTGTTCTGATCAGTCTTACGGGCTTGGCCAGTCCGGGAGTGATGATGCTGACATCACTCGTCCATCCTGCTACCTATTACTGCCTAGCGGCACGTCTCGGATTCAGCCCCGAGGGTCTTGACCGTGGTCCCGGGCATGCACGGGATACTATTGAGTTACATCGACGAGTCATCAATTGATTTCAAAGACTTTAGAGTAGAAACCTGATAGGACAGTTTAGTTACCACTGCACGTTACCCTGCACTGTTTTTCATAGTACTGCTTTATTCATGTTCATCCCTGCATTGCTTATTACCATGTTCATATTATATTATTGGTTGACATGACGCGCTGACGTCTGGGTTTTGCATGGCCCAGATTCCTTACCACTGTCGACGACCGAGCAGGAGTACTTCAGCCAGCAGGCTGACCCGTGAGTTCCATAGTGATTAGTTCATTTATTTCATTTCATTTCATTTCCAGATGTGAGCCCGCATTATGGGACGTACTATTTATTTATTGTATTGGATCATTTGCTCCCGCACTTATTGTTTATTGACTCTTGTTATTATGGGTTTGGACATGTGTTAGATTAGTTTATTATCTTGTTCTTGATATCTCTACAGCCGTAATGTGACTGTGGATGGATACTTCCTACCCACAGGTAGCATGGTTGGCTATGTCACGTGCCCAATCTTGCGTACTCTGGGAAGCGGGGTGTGACAGTTCTGAAACGAACTTCCTGATCCAGACTGCCTCTTTTGCGGTATCGCTCACAGCGATATACTCAGCCTCCTTCGTCGAGTCTGCTATAGTATCCTGTTTGGAGCTCTTCCAGCAGTCCGCCCCTCCGTTGAGAGTGAACACATAACCCGAGACAGATTTAGAGTTATCCTTGTCACTTTGGAAGCCAGAGTCGGTAAAACCCTCGATCTGGAGGTCTCCATTACCGTACACCATGAACATCTCTTTAGTCATTCTCAGGTACTTAAGAATGTTCTTAACTGATATCCAATGTTTCTCACCTGGGTCAGACTGATACCTGCTTACCACGCTGAGTGCGTAAGCTACATCTGGTCTGGTACATAACATCACATACATTATTGACCCTACCGTCGAGGCGTAGGGTTCTATGCTCATGCGAGCCTTCTCCTCATCAGTCCTGGAAGATATGTCTTTGGAGATGGTGATTCGGTGACAAGCAGGCAAATTGCCTCGCTTAGAATCATTCATACTAAACCTCTTTAGTACGGTGTCTATGTACCTTGACTGTGAAAGTCCAAACATTCTTTTAGTTCTGTCACGATAGATCTTAATCCCCAGAATGTACGAGGCATCCCTTAGGTCTTTCATAGAGAACTTATGTGATAAGAACATCTTAGCCGATTGTAGCATAGGAATGTCATTTCCTATCAGGAGAATGTCATCAATGTATAAAACGAGGAATAGCGCAGCTCTCCCTACAATCTTCTTATAAATACAAGGTTCATCTACATTTTTGATAAAGTCAAATTCTCTGACCGTCTCATCAAAGCAAATGTTCCAACTCCACGATGTCTGCTTTAATCCATAAATGTATTTAAGCAACTTGCACTCTTTTCCACTGCTCCCATTGTCTATGAAGCCCTATGGTTGATCCATGAAAACACACTCTTCTAAACTTTCATTTAGAAAGGAAGTTTTAACATCTATCTGCCAGGTCTCATAGTCATGGAAGGCAGCAATGGCAAGTAGGATCCGAATGGATTTAAGCATAGCTACTGGTGAAAAAGTTCCGTCATAATCCAATTCTGGTCTTTGACGAAAACCTTTAGAAACAAGTCTAGCTTTGTAGGTTTCTACCTGACCATCTACACCAATCTTCTTTTTGATGATCCATTTGCACCCTACGGGTTTTACCCCAGTAGGAGCAAAATCCAAAGTCCAAACTTTGTTTGTGTACATGGATTCCATCTCGGTTCACATAGCATCCAGCCACTTCACCGAGCCTTTACTCGTGATGGCTTGCTGAAAACTAGTGGGCTCATCATCGTCGATGATGCAACCTTCTCGATCCCCGTCTACGAAAAAATCGTAGTATCTCTTGGGCGGATGAGATATCCTACTAGATCTGCGGAGTGGTGTGTGTATGTCATGTTCCATTGAAGTCTCAGGTTCTACTAAGTTTTCAGTAATAGTCTGAGGTTCTGGAATTTCTTCCAGCTCCATCGCGCTCCCACTTATCTCTTTTTTGAGAAATTGAGTTTCCATGAAGCGGGCATGATAAGAAACAAATATCTTTTGTTCCTCAGCGTGATAGAAATAATACCCCCTAGAATTCTTGGAGTATCCTACAAACTTACACAGTACTGAACGTGCCTCGAGTTTTTCCGAATAAACCTTTTTGACAAAGGCAGGATAGCCTCATATCTTTAAATACTTAAGACAGGGTTTCTTCCCACTCCATATTTCATATAGAGTGGTAGGCATAGACTTAGTTGGAACCTTGTTCAATATGTATGCAGCAGATTCCAGTGCATAACCCCAGAAGGAGGGCGGCAACTCAGCATTACTCATCATGAAACATACCATATCTAGTAAGGTGCGATTCCGTCTTTCTGATACACCGTTGTGTTGTGATGTGTATAGAGGAGTAAGCTGAGAGATAATTCCATTCTCTTTTAGATATTCCAGGAACTCGACACTTAATTATTCTCCGCCCCTATCGGAATGGAGCATCTTAATACTTTTGCCGGTTTGCTTTTCCGCTTCATTCTTATACTCTTGAAATTTCTCAAAGGCCACGGATTTATGTTTCATTAGGAATACATGTCCATACCGAGAGAAATTATCTATGAAAGTAATGAAGTAGGAATAGCCACTTCATGCATGTGTAGACATTGGCTCACATACGTCGCTGTGTATGAGTCCCAGGAGCTCAGTGGCTCTTTCTCCCTGTCCAGTGAACGGAGACTTTGTTATCTTTCCTATGATATATGATTGACAAGTTGCATATGATTAATACTCAAACGGATCTAAGTATCCTTCTTTATGTAACTTAGTCAGTCGTGTTTCATTGATATGACCGAGTATACAATGCCATAGAAAAGCTTGGTTCGATTCTGGAGCTTTTCATTTTAGTGTGTTTTGGACGTTGAAAACTTGATATTGATTGAAAATTTATATTCCGTTGCTTAGTGTACCCTACCCAACCATTTCATGATTCAGGTGAACGTTGATAACATTGCTTACAAGTGCTAAATTATATCCTTCATTTGATAATAAAGATACTGATATAATATTACACACCATACTGGGTACACAAAAGTAGTTATGTAACAACAAAATATGTCCACTCGCCAATCCAAGGTGATATTCCCCTACTGCAACTGCGTCCACACTGGCTCCGTTGCCAATCCTGAGGGTCATATCACCTTTTCTCAAAACCCTACGGTTTCTCAACGCCTGCAAAGAATTACAGATGTGAGATCCTGACCCGGTATCCAATACCTAGGAAGTAGAGTTTATAGAAAAGCAGTTTTAAATCACGAACACACCTGAAGTTGAAGCCACAACCTGCTTTGTGTTCTAGTTCTTGGCCTTTAGGGCCCTGCAGTCCTTCTTCCAATGACCCTTCTTCTTACAATAGAAGCACTCATCCTTTGTGTAACATTTCAGAAAAATAAAATATTATTTTTGGGGAATTTTTATAATTTAATATTAATTTTAATGAATATTTTAAATAAGGCGGTATAATTAAAAACCGATGAATTGGGAAATTTTTTGAAAATTATGGAAATTATTGATAGAGGGTGTTTTATGTGAATTATGCAATTTTTAAGTTTTTATGATTAATTATATGCTAATTTAGTGCTAATCGCGATTAAAAATCACTAATCGCACTTTAAGCGTATTTTGTGCAAACATGCACCATATCTTTTCTTTAACACTTGTTGCATTTTCCTACATGTTTTGGGTGCATGGATTGTTATTTTGGGGTTACTATTGAGGTGAGAAGGAATTAGAAAAGAAAAGAGTATTATATTAGGTATGGTGAAGAGAGAGAAAGAGTGGGTGAGGGTCAACTTGAGTAATGAGCCATCCCTCATCATTTCATCCTCTCATTTCTCTCCCATCTCCTCCCTTTGTTGCTGTTGCTGCTGCACCCCCCCTTCCTCCTCCATCTTCAATCCCCCAATACACCATGAAAATCAACTCAAAACCGAAATCCTATTTCATTAAATAGATGCACAAGCTCAAGGGAAACACATTGGACCAAGAAAGAAGAGATTTTGAGGACTTTGAGCAACTCAAGAAAATTCTTGAGTTGCCAAAGGAGTAATTTCTGCACCATTAGTGTAGTGTTTTAATTTCTTTTCCATCCATACGTGTTTCATGTCGATATTGAGTGGTTTTGTGGACTTAGAAAATTCTAGTTAGGGTTTATGGGATTTGAGAGTGGTGATGTGTAATTAAACTCAGTAGAGGCCACACAAACCCCCTAGTGTTAGAATTCAGGCCAAAAACAGAGACTAGAAATCCGGAATACGGATTTAGAAAAGCCGATATCGGGAAATTGTGGAATCTGTCAGGGTTAAATGGAATCTGCTATCACCCCAAGACTCTGAAAATCATTTTGTGAACATAGAGAGATGTGCAGGCACCCAGGAAGCTAACCCCAAAACCCCAAACCCTATCTCCCATTGCAGGCCGCAAATTAATTCCTTCTGGCCGCAATTTGCGGCCAGAGCAGGTTAGAAATGGTTCGTTTTTGTTCTAGGGCCTTATCTCCAGTGAATTAGACCCCTAGCATATGCAAAATTGTCCAATTTGACCTAGGGTAGAATCTGGAGCCTTTTTTCTGAGTTGCTGTTTTAATTCGTGTTTTCGTTTTGCGTATTTTAAAATCTGGATTTGTATAATTTCGTTTTACCTCGATAACTTGGCATTTATACGACGATATCGATGATTGTTTGAAGGTTTTGAAAGCGTAGTCCATAGGTTCTAACCTATAACCTTTTAAGCGTATCGTTTTGGTTTTCGCGTGTCGTTTTGGTTTCGATTTGGTTTTAATGCGATGCGATACGTGTGATATGTAGGTACCCCCACGATGGTTCGAGATGATGAAGAAGATGAAGGCGACATCGACACCGGCACGCAGGATTCAAGGTCGGTAGATTATATCTACGGGGGAAGTCGGGTGGATGGCGTATAGCACCCCCGCAGTTCGATATTTAGTATAGTATATATATACTATTTATGATAGCTTATTGTGTGTTGTGGATATTTGAGATGAGATTAGGTGTACTATGGTCAGATTAGGGCTTAGAAGTAAACTAGTATAGTTCCTAGTTGCAAACCCTAGAATAGGTTTACACCCACACGCACGCACATGCTTATTTGCTATACTTATATATGGATGATGAGGATAGTGGATAATATTTGGAGATGAGTCGATGAGATTGGGCATAGTACCATGAGATCGGTGATATAATGTGGTTCGTATTTGGGATAAGACATGAGATTTTAGCGGGCCTTTGGACGTGTGTTTTACACATGCATTTATATAGATCGTATAAGTTGTACTAGACTTAGATTAGTACCCCAGTTCATGAGATATGATGATAAGGATACCAGATAATTGATGAGATGAATGTGATATTGACCCGTACCCAGATTTGGGAGGCCGAACAACGATTTACCGTATGAGCTTTATTTGATGATAAGATCCACACTAATGACTTGAGGACGTCATATGGTATTGTATCGTATGTGGTACCTTGAGGCGGGATCACCGACTATTATATGTATACATGTATCGACTCAGATTTAGGTGGTTTCCATACCCCTCCCTATTAGCTTGCTGGTTAGATCTGTAGTTGCTTAGTAGATGTTAGGCTTGACCGAGTCATACCTATTTCAAAACTAACGAATCAGGAGTATTTCAAAGATAGGCACAGGGATACTACGGATATTCCAAAAGACGCATCTTTTCTTAAAAACACCGTAGCCCTTATTTTACTAAAAACCTCGATTCGTCTTATTTCAAAGGAAAACTGTATAGCATTTTATATTGGTGCAGATGCGCCACTATTGCTTTTATTAGTCGATTCCTGCATATTCTTGCTATTCGCATCGCATTGCATGTGCAAATGGTTATTGTTATATTAAACTCATGCTGTTAGGATACCGGCACCATTATCAATGATGCATATGTTCCACGTACACCTGCTTGCCGGCTCACACACTTCATCATCGATAATTGCCATGTCACTACACTGTAGTACTGTTGCATTCAGGATATGACCCTTGCATGGCATACTCGTGTACTTACATATTGTACACTCATACTTGTCACATATCTATTGTACATTCATACTCGTGTACTTACATATTGTACACTCATACTTGTGCACATACCTATTGTACATTCATACTCGTGTACTTACATATTGTACACCCATAGTTGTACACATACTCATTTGCACATACATAGATGATTCTCGCTTGATTTGGAGATTTGGGAACCGCAAGATACTCTTTAAAACTGATTCATTTTAAAAGAGCAGTTTCCCTCAATATGGGCATATTGCTATTCCATCTTGCATGATATACTGATATGCTTACATTTCTTTTACATGTCACATACATCATGCTTTTGATTATATGCATTGAGATATGTTGTTTCCATGATATTTCTGGATTTGGGAACCGTGGATATTTCCAAAGAGAGTATGTAATTGTTTTAAAAACCCGGTTACCCTTGATATGATATTTCAGTGCGTCCACCATGTGTTTTCTCGGTGCTGAGAGCGACATGTGAACCCCGATTCGAGGAGGCGGATGAGGCCGATTGCGGGTACATGGTAGGCCCGGTATGTTACCTCGGGGCAAGAACGGATCGCCGTGTTGCAGACGGTGAGCCTGGCAGAGGGACTACTACCTACCGGTGATAGTATTTAGGCTCGGCGGATATCCGGAGGATACCGACCGGAGTCGAGAGATGATGTGGGCCGATCCGCACTGACGGAGCCCGATGTATGAGGATTTACGTGCCGATGCTAGGCACAGGTTTCATGAGGTTTTCGAGTGTCGATGCTAGACACTCAGGTTCGATGATTTTGATATGTCACGAGCGACACATGTTGATTTATATCCTCATATTTCCATGCATATGCTTTATGATATTTACATGCATGATGTTTATGGTCATTGGGTGACACGTGGATGATTTCTACATACATATATTGACATTGATGACATTGATCACATAGTTGGATGATATCCACATATTCATAGACTTCATGATATAGTCGGCATTGATCATACCTCATACTTATGATATGTTATTACCTGAGGCACTGGCACGAGCACTTGGCACTATACTCATGTATAGGTGTTACATTGCCACCTTATCTTTCTACAGACTTATTCATTTGAGGTTTATATATATATATATTAATCGTATTGACTTATGATTATGTCATGCATACGATTTCTACTCTGCGATGTTTTCTATTCACGAGTTGGCAACTCACCCCTGTTGTGCCACAGTTCTTGCAGGTTTGGCCGTACAGGTTTCATTGCGGATTTTCTGGCACACTGCATCCTTTCTGGGTGATTGCATTGGTAGGTGGGTTCACTCGCATCGTGACCACCCTTGTATTTATTTTATTCAGTTGTATCTAGTAATTCCATCAACCAAACTTGTATATTGTTTCAAACTTAGAAAACCAGTTGTGTATTATTTCAACCATAGAGTCGCGCGTTATAGTATTATGGTTTTTAGGCTGATTTGAGTTTTCTTTTAAGTTTTGATCCTCGCCCTTTGGCGTTGTATATTATATCGCTTGCGTCGTTATGACCGTCGATTGATGAAGAGCTAGCTCCTGCTTGGGGATGTCTTTTTATTGTGCATATATATATTATTCATGTTGTACCCCGTTTGGGGCCAGTATTTACAAAGGAAACTCTGCCGAAAATTTTAGAAAAGATATTGAGGATTTAAAATGCATATTCGGCTTACCTATTTTAAAACCCTTGTTTTAAAAAACTTGTTTTCTTCACTTCTTAAAACTATTTCCTTTATTTAGTACTTAAAAATGGTTTTAGATTTCTGGGCTTTTGGCTTACTTGGATTAGATGGGGTCCTATAGACTTCATATGATTCAAGTGCCAGTCACGTGCTATTTCGGGTCGTGACAAAGTTGTTATCAGAGCGCTAGGTTAACCTTGGTTCGAGTCTAAGTTTGACTATGTGGAGCCTAGAGCGTTTATATATATATATATATACACACACACACGGAACTTAGGCTTGACCTTACGAAACTTAGACTTAGTCGAGGGGGTATTATACCCGAATTTTCGTCGCGTAGGATGACCCTTGGTTGATGGAGTAGGTGACTTAATTAGAGTGATGTACCGTACGTATGTTCCGCGGCATACTTACGATACGCTACTCCGCTTAGATGTACATTTCCTTGCACAGTATTATATTCATTCCTATGATCTATCCTCATCGATACTGGTTATGATGTTGCTGCCATGATTACACGGGCAGAGAGAGCTACGGCTAGAGTTGTGTCAGCTTGAGCTCGTCACGGACGAGGACTGACCGAGGCGTGATTCCAGAGACGTACGACTGCATAGACGGCTTCGTTTTATTGTGTTTTCGTGCCATTAGCGTTTGACTGATCGCTTTTACAAGATTTCCGGGATGTGCTGATCAGCACCAGAGGATTGAGCCACTGATAGAGGCCAGCCAGGATGTGATGACCATTGATGTATCACTTATTCATGATGATTGAGACGCTGTTCAGCGTACAGACGAATGAGCCAGTTGTTGCTGCAATGACAAGATATCGCCCAGATGTTGGAGCTACTGCAGCATGAGCATATACTTAGAGATATGATGGAAGATCGCTAGTCACCCGAGGATGAACGACTAGGACATGTGGTTCGTTCGCTTATCCCGATGCGAGGTCATCAGATTGATTGATTCCAGCTAGAGACGACTTCACGCAGATTCGTTGAGAGTCGATAGAAACGATCGAATGTCAGGAACCCATTTCCAAGTTTAAAGTATTCAAAAGACAATGCAAGTAATGCTATGGACCCTCTAGAAGAATGAAACCCTAACTCGACGTAATGACCATGGAACGCCTCCGAACCTTAGGGTTTGCGGCAGTTTAGCGGTGCCATTTGTGAGGCTTGGGTTTGCCCTTCTACGGTTGGTCCACAGGTGCTGTGGTATGTACTGGAATACTATTAAACTGTACTCAAGATGTTGATCTCTTGGGGGATTATGAGGTTCTGAAGAATCGATCGGACGGTTCGACATCATTCGGATATCATGTGATGGGACACATTGCTTGGGAGACTCCAGATGCGAGTTTAGCCGTTGGAGCGCAGTCCATGCAGCCTCGAGAAGACGAGTCTGAATCAGTCGACATTGGAACAAAGTAGAGCAAAGAGTTCACACGAGATTTCGACGAGATGACGTTCCACTCCGCTGACATCCGAGATACGATACGCATGCAGAGGCGACGATTATTGATATATCTTCCAGAAAGAGGCGCGATGAGTATGCAGCCGTTCTGGAACAAGAAAACAGATATAGTGAGGGATGGTAACTTCCGGGAATTCGGCAGAAGAAAAAATTGAGAAGACCTCGACGGAACCTTTATGGAATACTATATGAGTAGACTTGGACTCAGGAGTGGTCATATTATGCACACCCAGCAGGCCAGAGTTCGGCATCGTCGACGAGATAGTTGACCAGGTTAGGATAGAGGACCTCACCCAGATACGTTGTGAATTGATCAAGAATGGACGAATATGGAGTATACCTCCGCAGGTTGGGATGAGTTTCCGAGGACGCGTTCGGCCAGATATCTTCTGAAGAGTGATGAAGATGCCGAGTTCGTGATTTCGAGTCCGTGTGAGAGACTTCAGATTGACCGTAGCCGAAAACATTTGCAGTGTGCAGATGAGACGTGACATCGGAGTAGACGATGATATAGACAAGTGGGACAAGAGGTTCGTGCGAGATGCTGACGAGCTGTTGTTACTCCCCGTTAAGGTTAAAGGTCGGATATGTCTACAGAGGCGTTAGGATGCGACTAGTTTCCGAGGAAATGCTGTGCTGAGGACGCAGATGACCAGAGAAGTGCCAGGATGGAATCGCCCCTGTTAGCACACCTGACAGGGCCGATGAGCTGATTGATTGCGAGATAGGTAATCCGCAGAGAAGATAAGGACCTAGAGACAGAGGATGCCAGACCATGAACAGGAGGCAAGTAGATATCTTGCGCTGCTAGCATTGGATGCACCGTCACCTTCTTGACTTTGAAGGAGGATATATCGAAGACGGTATTTATGATTTGTGATTTTGTGATTCGATTATCACGTATCCGTCATCTTGGATTTCGGTATTTTGGGCGATCTATTCGTATGATTTAGTCTTGATGGCTGAGTTCTATGATATTTGTTTTTGTGCACCATGGTTGTACCTACTGGGTATTGATATTTTGCGCATAGTTATTACGCTTGAGGTATTGATTGTGACTTCATGCCTATTTTATGCCGGTGATTTGATTTACGCTTCCAGCATAGTTTTCATGCGCTTTTAGTGTTTTGATTTGATTTGTGCACGCTGATACACATGGTTGTGAGCTTATACACCGCGGTATACTTGATTTGGATTGAGCCGTATAGTATACCGTCAATTTTGATTCTGATATTGATGTTGATTTCTTGCACTCCGTGCATTTGATTTGGATTTTCGCGCGTGTTGAGCGCATGTTTTGAGATACGATTTTGGTGCACACCAGATGCACTAAATCGGGATTCTTTGTGTATGTCAGATGCACCTGATTTTGCTGTCAGGAATGCCCATTGCCCTTGGCAGATGTTTCGTGCACACCCGTTGCACCTAGATGATGTTTCTGTGCACATGTATGGCACATATATGAATTTTGATTTTCGTGCGCACCAGACGCACAGGGTATTCTTATATACATTTTTGGGATTTATTCCTTATGGACCAGTACGTTTTTATGATATTTGCTATGTGTTTTCGTACTGAGCAGGACTAGTCAGACGATAGTACCTGGATATATTTTGCATGCATTGATAGTTATCGAAGGGATTTCCAAAAAGAGAGCTATAGTCTCAGTATTTACCTACGTGTCCGATATGACACGAAATGTTTAAAATAAGGAAACCCTTCTAAATTATTTTCAAAACGGCGGAACGTACATATTAAACAAAGGATATATACGTATATGGTTATTTTATTATGATAGATGTCCGCCACTGTGCAGTGTTATGCGCATTGCACAGCGACTTAAAAAGATTTGGCATGCATTTACGTCGGCTATTTACATGTATAGTTCTGATTTATATCATATTGGTTTTATTTTGGATTTGACATTTGTGTCTTTACCATGACTCCGATGATTGCGGGATGCTTGACGGAGATTTGATTTTGAGTTATCTGCTCATTGTTCGTGCGCATGTATTGCGCTATGATGCGTTTTATGTATTGATGATTTCGGAGCCCCGACGACTTGGACGTTTTATTGAAATGTTTTAGTATTTGAGGGGTTTAAATTTAAATTCAGGGACCGAATTTCTTTAAGGAGGAAAGATTGTAACATTTCAGAAAAATAAAATATTATTTTTGGGGAATTTTTATAATTTAATATTAATTTTAATGAATATTTTAAATAAGGCGGTATAATTAAATACCAATAAATTGGGAAATTTTTTGAAAATTATGGAAATTATTAATAGAGGGTGTTTTATGTGAATTATGCAATTTTTAAGTTTTTATGATTAATTATATGCTAATTTAGTGCTAATCGCGATCAAAAATCGCTAATCGCACATTAAGCGTATTTTGTGCAAACATGCACCATATCTTTTCTTTAACACTTGTTGCATTTTCCTAAATATTTTGGGTGCATAGCTTGTTATTTTGGGGTTACTATTGAGGTGAGAAGGAATTAGAAAAGAAAAGAGTATTATATTAGGTATGGTGAAGAGAGAGAAAGAGTGGGTGAGGGTCAACTTGAGTCATGAGCCATCCCTCATCATTTCATCCTCTCATTTCTCTCCCCTCTCCTCCCTTTGTTGCTGCTGCTGCATACCCCCCCTCCTCCTCCATCTTCAATCCCCCAATACACCATGAAAATCAACTCAAAACCCAAATCCCATTTCATTAAATAGATGCACAAGCTCAAAGGAAACACATTGGACCAAGAAAGAAGAGATTTTGCGGACTTTGAGCAACTCAAGAAAATTCTTGAGTTGCCAAAGGAGGTAATTTCTGCACCATTAGTGTAGTGTTTTAATTCCTTATGCATCCATACGTGTTTCATGTCGATATTGAGTAGTTTTGTGGACTTAGAAAATTCTAGTTAGGGTTTATGAGATTTGAGAGTGGTGATGTGTAATTAAGCTCAGTAGAGGCCACACTAACCCCCTAGTGCTAGAATTCAGGCCAAAAACAGAGACTAGAAACCCGGAATACGGATTTAGAAAAGCCGATATCGGAAAATTGTGGAATCTGTGAGGGTTAAATGGAATCTGCTATCACCCCGAGACTCTGAAAATAATTTTGTGAACACAGATAGATGTGCAGGCACCCAGGAAGCTAACCCCAAAACCCCAGACCTTATCTCCCATTGCAGGCCACCAATTAATTCCTTCTGGCCGCAATTTGCGGCCAGAGCAGGTTAGAAATGGTTCGTTTTTGTTCTAGGGCCTTATCTTTAGTGAATTAGACCCCTGGCATATGCAAAATTGTCCGATTTGACCTAGGGTAGAATCTGGAGCCTTTTTCCTGAGTTGCTGTTTTAATTCGTATTTTTGTTTTACGTATTTTAAAATCTGGATTTGTATAATTTTGTTTTACCTCGATTACTTAGTGTTTACACGACGATATCGAGGATTGCTTGATGGTTTTGAAAGTGTAGTCCATAGGTTCTAACCTATAAGATTTTAAGCGTATCGTTTTGGTTTTCGCGTGTCGTTTTGGTTTCGATTTGGTTTTAATGCGATGCGATACGTGTGATATGTAGGTACCCCCATGATGATTCGAGACGATGAAGAAGATGAAGGCGACATCGACACCGACACGCAGGATTCAAGGTGAGTAGATTATATCTACGGGGGAAGTCGGATGGCGTATAGCACCCCCGCAGTTCGATATTTATTATAGTATATATATACTATTTATGATAGCTTATTGTGTGTCGTGGATATTTGAGATGAGATTAGGTGTACTATGGTTAGATTAGGGCGTAGAAGTAAACTAGTATAGTTCCTAGTTGCGAACCCTAAAATATGTTTACACCCACACGCACGCACATGCTTACTTGCTATACTTATACTTGGATGATGAGGATAGTGGATGATATTTGGAGATGAGTCGATGAGATTGGGCATAGTGCCATAAGATTGGTGATATGATGTGGTTCGTATTTGGGATACGACATGAGATTTTAGCGGGCCTTTGGACGTGTGTTTTACACACGCATTTATATAGATGGTATCAGTTGTACTAGACGTAGATCAGTACCCCAGTTCATGAGATATGATAATAAGGATACTAGATAATTGATGAGATGAATGTGATATTGACCCGTACCCAGATTTGGGAGGCCATACAATGATTTACCGTACGAGCTCTATTTGATGATAAGATCCGCACTCATGACTTGAGGACGTCATATGATATTGTATCGTACGCGGTACCTTAAGGCGGGATCACCGACTATTATATGTATACATGTATCGACCCAGATTTAGGTGGTTTCCATACCCCTCCCTATTAGCTTGCTAGTTAGATCTGTAGTTGCTTAGTAGATGTTAGGCTAGACCGAGTCATACCTATTTCAAAACTAACGAATCGGGAGTATTTCAAAGATAGGCACAGGGATACTACGGATATTTCAAAAGACGCATCTATTCTTAAAAACACCGTAGCCCTTATTTTACTAAAACCCCCGATTCGTCTTGTTTCATAAGGCAAACTGTATGGCATTTTATATTGGTGCAGATGCATCACTATTGCGTTTATTAGTCGATTCCTGCATATTCTTGTTATTCGCATCGCATTGCATGTGCAAATGGTTATTGTTATATTAAACTCATGCTTTTAGGACACCGGCACCATTATCGATGATGCATATGTTCCACGTACACCTGCTTGCCGGCTCACACACTTCATCATCGATAATTGCCATGTCACTATACTGTAGTACTGTTGCATTCAGGATATGACCCTTGCATGACATACTCGTGTACTTACATATTGTACACTCATACTTGTGCACATACCTATTGTACATTCATACTCGTGTACTTACATATTGTACACTCATACTTGTGCACATACCTATTGTACATTCATACTCGTGTACTTACATATTGTACACCCATACTTGTACACAAACTCATTTGCACATACATAGATGATTCTCTCTTGATTTGGAGATTTGGGAACCGCAAGATACTCTTTAAAACTAATTCATTTTAAAAGAGCGGTTTCCCTCAATATGTACATATTACTATTCCATCTTGCATGATATACTGATATGCTTACATTTCTTTTACATGTCACATACATCATGCTTTTGATTATACGCATTGAGATATGTTGTTTCCATGATATTTCTGGATTTGGGAACCGTGGATATTTCCAAAGAGAGTATGTAATTGTTTTAAAAACCCGGTTACCCTTGATATGATATTTCAGTGCGTCCACCATGTGTTTTTTCGGTGCTGAGAGCGACATGTGAAACCCGATTCGAGGAGGTCGATTGCGGGTACATGGTGTAAGTCCACGTTACCCGTCCCGGTTCTTACGGGGATGCGGAAACGGTAAAAAATGATTTTTATGGTAAAGGTAACATGGACTAGAAAATAGGATCTTTGCTAAACAAAAACCTAGCAAACTAACTAGAAGTTTAAATACTATGTTAGAGTGTTATACCTAGGTCTTGAACTCCTTCTCTTCTTGCTCCTTGGAGTGGTTGGAACGGCTCCACCTCGTAGTCTCCTTGTTGTCGAAGAAGGATCCACCTGAAAGCCTCTACCTTGAGCTCCTACCTCAACCGAGAAGAAACTAAAGTGCTTAGCTTGCTAGACCTTGTACTCTAGAGTGAGTAGAGAAGAGTTTTGAGGATTTTATCTCAATGGCTCATGCTTCTCAACATATGAGACATGAGAAACTTGAGAGAGAGGAAGAGGGTGAGCTTTGGATGAGAGAGAATGAGAATGATAGAATGAGCTCAATAATTTACAACCATGCTCACAAAAAGAAAGAATAATGATGATAATAATAATAATTAAGAATTGTGATGGTTAGTTTCAATGGCCATTATCATTTCATGCATTTAATGCATTTTGTAAAGAACAACAAGTAAACAAAAGTCATAGAAATAAAATGATGGTCAACAAGTCCACAATGGTCAACCGGTCAACAAGTCAACAAAAGTCAAATGTTCAACTCAATCATGGCACAATAATACTTAATTAATATTATTATTAATCATATTTCTTATTCTCATTAGGGTTTAGAAAAAGTCAACAGTCAACAACCCTAATGAGAATCCTCTGCCTCTGCCTCTGTCAACTGTGCATACACACCCGCATCCGTGTTCCGAGGATCACGAATACAATGAGATAAAATCAATCCCAAAACATATACTAGGATCTGGCTTAAACCAAAGCCCGCTAGTAATAACTGCCGGGACACCAAACGTGCACAAGTGCGCGGATGTGAACGAACCCTGTCGCAAAACTATGCAACCTCTACTCTGTTTTGCCCAAAGGCGAATAGCTCTCTGTGTGGGACTCTAAAGATTCGACACTACGCTGGCAGTGGGTTTAACCACAGGCCGCAAGCGGTACTAGCTGTACGTAACGGTCCCCAGGTAGATGCCGATAAGAAGACTGATGAGGTGAACCCATCCGAACTCCTACTGAGCCTGAATGTGACATTCTCCGTACAGTCTGGTCTATTCGTCTGAGAGTATCGCATGGCGGGCCTAGGGGGCGGTAAACGTCAGTCTCCTAATAGCGGTACAAGTCATGTCGGAGTGTAGCCCAGAACACCCTGAGATAAAAGTGGAAACGGTACCAGTATATCTCGCTTGCCCTGGTTAGGGACTTTGTGTAATGGCTCTCCTAGACACAGCGCGATATCAACCCCTAATACCGGGAGAAACGAATCCTGTCTAACCGTCACTGCCTCCAAGTGCTTCGGAACTGCACCCAACTGCTACCTGTTTGCATGACTCATTTGAGCCATGGTAGGGTGGCAATCTAAGAACAGTGGGAACACACTCGAGGCGAAGTGACAGTGTCAAGTCAGCGGACTAAGCTGTACTCATGTCACCTAGGAACTGATAACTGACGATAGGTATAGTACCAACCAACAGTTCCCGACGAGTCCTGTCCAGTGTACTCATGACCTAACGAGCACCCACATACTATCTCAAGTACGACGTACTGACGGCTGTGGGACAGGCCATCTCCCCTGCTGGGATGAGAAGCGTATACGCTAGTTTATTCCGGAGTATCGATGCCCCGTCTCGATAATCCTACGACTAGGGACCTGTATAAGGATGTGCTTGTAGATTACCCAGCCCCCACTAGTGTGACTGTCATCACAACGCTGGTAATCAAGCAAAGATCCTAAAGGCTCCACTAATGTGTATAGGCGATATGCTAAAAGAAACACATGTACACATTAAAGTAGAAACAAACCAAGTAGCATACTACCATTTCGAGCAAGATTGTCTATACAACTGTGAATATCCCAAGCTTCCATCAAGTAATATACAAACTAGTATGATACAGTAATGGCCTCTAGGGCATATACACTAACAATCTCCCACTTGCACTAAGGCCATGTACTGGCGTATCAAAAACCTATCATCTCGATCAGCCGCTCGAACTGAGTCTGGGGTAAGGGCTTCGTGAATGGATCTGCAGTGTTATCTTCTGTAGCAACCCTCTGAACCTCGATCTCCTTGATCAGGTGATACCGCCTCAAGATGTGTCTGGACTTCGGATGGGACCTGGGTTCCTTCGCTAAAGCTATAGCCCTGTTGTTGTCACAATACAGAGGTATTGGATCAACAATAGACGGAACCACCTGAAGTTCTGTCAAGAACTTCCTCACCCAGACGGCTTCTTTTGCGGCATCAGATGCAGCGATATATTCCGCTTCCATCGTCGAGTCAGCAACGGTTTCCTGTTTGGAACTCTTCCAACACACCGCCCCTCCATTGAGGGTGAAGACATAACTCGACATAGACTTGGAGTCATCCTTGTCACTCTGGAAGCTGGAGTTAGCAAAGGCCTCCATCTGGAGGTCTTTTCCACCGTAAACCAAAAACATGTCCTTAGTCCTTCTCAGGTACTTCAGAATGTTCTTTACCGCTATCCAGTGCTTCTCCCTAGGGTTTGACTGATACCGGCTTACCACACTCAGTGCATAAGCTACATCTGGTCTGGTACACAACATCACATACATTATAGAGCCTACCACAGAAGCATAGGGTATAATAGACGTGCGATCCCTTTCCAAATCAGTCTTGGGAGACATCTCTTTGGAGAAGGTGATCCCGTGACAAGCCGGTAGATTACCGCGCTTGGAATCTTCTATACTGAATCTTTTCAGTATGGTGTCAATGTACCTGGACTGTGAAAGTCCTAATATCCTCTTGGACCTATCACGATGGATCCGGATCCCCAGAATGTAAGAGGCATCACCCGGGTCTTTCATGGAGAACCTGTGTGACAAGAACCCTTTGACAGATTGTAGCATAGGAATGTCATTTCCTATCAAGAGAATGTCATCCACGTATAAAACGAGGAATACGACAGTTCGTGCTACAATTTTACTATAGATGCATGGTTCATCTGATTTTTGATAAAGCCAAATTGTTTGATCGTCTCATCAAAATAGATGTTCCAACTCCGTGATGCCTGCTTCAGTCCATAAATGGACTTAAGAAACTTGCACATCTTCCCGCTGCTCCCACTCTGAATGAAACTCTCTGGCTGGTCCATATAGACACACTCCTCTAAATTTCCATTTAGAAAAGCGGTCTTTACGTCCATCTGCCAAATCTCAAAATCGTGGAAGGCAGCAATGGCAAGAAGGATCCGAATGGATTTGAGCATAGCCACTGGAGAAAAGGTTTCGTCATAGTCCAAACCAGGTCTTTGATGAAAACCCTTTACAACAAGTCTAGCCTTATAGGTCTCAACCTGTCCATCTACACCAATCTTCCTTTTGAAGATCCATTTGCAGCCTAGGGTTTTACCCCTTCTGAAGCAATGTCCAAAGTCCATACTTTGTTGGTGTACATGGACTCCATTTCGGCCCGCATTGCATCCAGCCATTTTACCGAGTCAATGCTCTGAATGGCCTGCTAGAAGCTAGTCGGCTCATCATTATCAATGATGCAATCCCCTCTATCCCTGTCTATGAGAAAATCGTAGTATCTCTCGGACGAATGAGACTGCCTACTACTCCTGCGGAGCGGCGCAGGAATGTCCTGTTCTTTCGAACCCTCTGGTTCTACTAAGCTTTCAGTAATAGTTTGTGGTTCTGGAATTTCTTCCAGTTCTATTGCGCTCCCACTTAGCTGATTTTCCAAAAATTCAGTTTCCAAGAAGCAGGCATGACGAGAAAAAAAAACCTTTTGTTCCTCTTCGCAATAGAAAAAATATCCCTTGGAGTTCTTTGGATATCCCACAAACTTGCACTGTACTGAGCGTGCCTCGAGTTTGTCCGCATGCTGCTTTTTGAAAAAAACTGGACATCCCCATGTCTTAATGTGCTTAAGATAGGGTTTCTTCCCACTCCACATCTGATATGGTGTGGTAGGCACTGTCTTAGTTGGAACTCGGTTCAAAAGGTATGCAGCTGATTCTAGTGCATATCCGCAGATGATCGCGGCAACTCAGCGTTACTCATCATGGAACGTACCATATCCAATATGGTTCGGTTCCGTCTCTCCGATACACCGTTATGTTGTGGTGTGTATGGAGGAGTAAGCTGAGTGAGAATTCCATTCTCTTTTAGGTAACCCAGGAACTCGGCACTCAAGTATTCACCACCTCGATCAGATCTCAGTGTCTTGATACTTTTGCCTGTTTGTTTTTCTACTTCATTCTTGTATTCCTAGAATTTTTTGAAGGCTTCAGATTTATGTTTCATCAAGAAGACATATCCGTACCTTGAAAAATCATCCGTAAAAGTAATGAAGTAAGAATAACCAGTTCGCGCATGTGTAGACATTGGACCACATACATTGCTGTGTACGAGTCCCAAGAGCTCGCTTGCTCTTACTCCGTGTCCAGTGAACGGAGTCTTTGTCATCTTTCCTTTGAGACAGGATTGACAAGTTGTATATGATTGATATTCGAACGGATCCAAATATCCTTCTGTTTGTAACTTCGTCAACCTTCTCTCATTGATGTGACCCAGTCTACAATGCCATAAGAAAGCATGATTTATTTCTGGAGACTTTCTTTTGTGTGTATTCTGGACATTGAAAATCTGTGGTTGGTTTAATACGTATATACCGTTGCTTAATGTACCCGATCCAATCAGAACATGATTAAGGTGAATGTTTACAACAAAGCATACAAATGTAAAATCATAACCTTCTTTAAACATTAAAGATACAGATATGATATTACAAGTCGCACTGGGTACAAAATAACAATCACGCAAAACCAAAACATGTCCATCTGACAATCCCAAGTGATAGTCCCCCACGGACTCAGCATCCATGCCAGCTCCGTTTGCAACTCTGAGGGTCATATCACCTGCCTTCAAAACCCTACGCTTTCTCAGTGCCTGCAAAGAATTACAGATATAAGATCCTGATCCGGTATCCAATACCCAGGATGTAGAGTTTATTGATAGACAGTTTTCAATAACATACACACCTGAAGCCGAAGCCACAACTTGCTTCGGGTCCTGGTTCTTGGCCTTCCAAGCCCTGCAATCCTTTTTCCAGTGTCCTTTCTTATGACAATAGAAGCACTCTTCCTTTCCTACAAGTTGTCCCGCTACTTTTGCTACTTTTGCCTTTCCCTTGGCTTCCACTTTACTAACACCGCCCCTTGGTTTGGTGGGGGCTTTCTTCTTCTTTCCCTTGGCTTTGGCCTTGGACCTAGAAGAGGAAAATCCTCCAACAAACAAAGTGGATGTTTCCCTTACTTTCTATAAGGTGCCCTCTGCACTCCTCAACATGTTGAGGAGTTCTGAAAGTTCAACTTCTTTTCCTTGCATGTTGAAGTTCAGGATAAACTGGGCGTAAGTGGAAGGAAGGGACTGGAGAATCAAGTCCGTATAGAGCTCGTTCTCTAACGTGGACCCGAGGTCCGTGAGCTCTTCAATAAAGCCAATCATCTTAAGCACGTGTTCCCCTACCGATGATCCGATGGTCAATCTCGCCGAAAACAACTTTTTCGAGACTTCGTATCTGGCGATACGGGATTGCTCTCCATACAGATCTTTTGTATGGAGAAATATGAATTCTAGGTCCATATTCTCGTGCCTCCTCTGATGTTCATTGTCCATAGAGGCAAGCACGAGGCACTTGGCCTTCGCGCAGTCAATCTCCCAGGTCTTACGGATTTCCTTATCCACGACGCTGGATGTGGAACCTGGGACAGGGGGAGCTTTTGTGGTAAGGAGATACCCCAACTTGTTATAAGTGATTGCCATTTTGATATTCCTGAGCCAATCTTTGTAGTTTGGCCCTGTCAGTATATTTTTATCTAGTAGTAACTTAAGTCCGGTCATGATGTTTGGTCGCTGCAATTAGGAGAGAGAGAAGAAACACTTTAGCATGATGCACTTGCAAGTTTAGAGTGGTTTTTAGTTTGTCTAAACAGGATGACTCCCACTATTTCTCGAATCCTTCCTCAAACCAAAAAGGAAGAATTAGTCGGGATCAATCTCACCGTACCATACTTGCTTATCCGTTCGGCCAGGCCAGTGTTGGTACTTCGAGGGAGGTTTTCTAACGCTTTCGCGAAGTTCCTTAATTAAATAACCTCTTTTCCCTGTAGGCGTAGCCCCGCTAACACCTTTCTAGACACCTACTTGGTTTATAGCACTGATCGTTAAGTGAGAAAGTTCCCGAGGAGTAGCATATACTCATAGTAGGATCGGGATCCAAATATCATCGTGTGACAAAACTGAAGGAATCCTACCAGAATCATCACACTCCAAATGGTATGCAGCGCTAGCAAGTTTCAGTTTCTTTAGAAACTCCCGATGTGGATTTTTGCCCCATGCTCTTATGACCTTGACTTTGGCCAACAAATCATAAGTCACATGTCAAGTTCTACCCGTCATTTTCCAGGTTAATTTGAACCTACCCGTACCTACCCTTGACTTTGGCCAACAAGGCAGTACGACTGTCCCAAACCAACGCATCTATCTATGCTACATATGAATATCCAATAGCTACCAATCACTATGCCTTGACTTTGGCCAACAAACACAACTTGAATACTATTGACTATCCATATGAAATGACGTAGGGCTACGAATGGTTTTGGCGAAACCGTGAACGTAGTGAACTTGATATAATCGATGGAACGAGATAGCTTTTAAAAGGAGTGGTTTAAACTCCGCGTTTAAAAGTTGGTTTTTGAAAAGAAACCGAGTGGTTTTGAAATTTTTCCAACGATTTTAACTTTGGTTTATTTTCTTGCATTAATTTAATGCGTCCCATCATTTAATTCTACCATTGCAGAAAACAACGAAAATATGACGTACGCTTATGCCATCCGCATTCGCCACGGGGCCCCGTCATTACCCGTTAGGTTACTTAACTAACGACAGAGTGGGGCTGGACTAGCGTGGATGCAAAACATAAGCAATGCTTATTAGATATCATATATAGATATATACATTCGTCAGATGCAATGATAGCCATTCCAGATCACAGATGAACACATTGGATATACTAGAAATCCGTGTTTCGTTCGAGCCTGCAACGAAAGACGGATTGCACGGTCGCGATGAATAGCCAAAAACCCCACCCTAGACCCCTACGGGTGCGGCAAACTACCCGTCAAGTACCCGAAGTGAAGCAACCTCCCTCAACAACGTGAGTAGGCCACTCGGCACTTCGAGGTACCCGGTAGTTTGAGCACCCCACCTTGGGTCTATCCTAGGAGCAAAAACAGTAAAAGAAATAATATACAATGCCGGCTACAACCTCATCCCGGATGTGTGGCCATAAAAATAATATTACATCAAATTACATATTACATTAAATGAAAGATAAAGAAAACTCTCATCTCACAACCCCCGGCTATTCATCCGCGACAATCCAACGAGTTCATATACACAATCCATCAACATTACAGATCACAGATATGTATAACCCCCACTAATCGACGTATAGCGATTAGTGGGGGTTCAATACATATATCACATCACAGATATAACCCATTAGCTAAAGTCTACAGAACCTCGATCAAAAATACGGATTTGTAACTACCCCAAACACAACTTTGTTCTCTGGAAAATCTGGGTAGAAACAAAATACTTTAAAAATCCCAAAACAGAACACTAAACACACTGCAGCAAATCCGAGTCACGGCCGAGTCAACTCGGCCGCGGAACCGCGGCAAGAAGCATGTTCTCGCCGCGGTTCCGCGGCGCGTTGACCAAGTCAGCGGGTCATTTTTGCTGTGTGTTCCTACAAAACCCTGAGCCGATTTTTAAGATATGTGGAATTATTTTTTGAGCAGTTTTAAAAATCGGCAGAAAGTTATGTTTTCGAGCGTGTTTTGCGATTTTTTTTTCCGATCGAAATTCTAAATACTTTGCTAACATGCTAGTTGTTGTTTAGCTAGGCTCTGATACCACTGTAAGTCTACGTTACCCGTCCCGGTTCTTACGGGGATGCGGAAACGGTAAAAAACGATTTTTGTGGCAAAGGGAACATGGAATAGAAAATAGGATCTTTGCTAAACAAAAACCTAGCAAACTAACTAGAAGTTTAACTACTATGTTATAGGGTTATACCTAGGTCTTGAACTCCTTCTCCTCTTGCTCCTTGGAGTGGTTGGAACGGCTCCACCTCGTAGTCTCCTTGTTGTCGAAGAAGGATCCACCTGAATGCCTCTACCTTGAGCTCCTACCTCAACCGAGAGGAAACTAAAGTGCTTGGCTTGCTAGACCTTGTACTCTAGAGTGAGTAGAGAAGAGTTTTGAGGGTTTTATCTCAATGGCTCATGCTTCTCAACACATGAGACATGAGAGCCTTGAGAGCCTTGAGAGAGAGGAAGAGGGTGAGCTTTGGATGAGAGAGAATGAGAATGATAGAATGAGCTCAATAATTTACAACCATGCTCACAAAAAGAAAGAATAATGATGATAATAATAATAATTAAGAATTGTGATGGTTAGTTTCAATGACCATTATCATTTCATGCATTTAATGTATTTTGTAAAAAACAACAAGTAAACAAAAGTCATAGAAATGAAATGATGATGGTCAACAGGTCTATAATGGTCAACCGGTCAACAAAGTCAACAAGTCAACAAAAGTCAAATGTTCAACTCAACCATGCCACAATAATACTTAATTAATATTATTATTAATCATATTTCTTATTCTCAGTAGGGTTTAGAAAAAGTCAACAGTCAACAACCCTAATGAGAATCCTCTGCCTCTGCCTCTATCAACTGTGCATACACACCCGCATCCGTGTTCCGAGGAACACGAATACAATTAGCTAAAACCAATCCCAAAACATATACTAGGATCTGGCTTAAACCAAAGCCCGCTAGTAATAACTGCCCGGACACCAAACGTGCACAAGTGCGCGGATGTGAACGAACCTTGTCGCAAAACCATGCGACCTCTACTCTGTTTTGCCCAAAGGCGAATAGCTCTCTGTGTGGGACTCTAAAGACTCGACACTACGCTGGAAGTGGGTTTAACCACAGGACACAAGCGGTAATAGCTGTACGTAATGGTCCCCAGGTAGATGCCGATAAGAAGACTGATGAGGTGAACCCATCCGAACTCCTACTGAGCCTGAATGTGACATTCTCCGTACAGTCCGGTCTGTTCGTCTGAGAGTATCGCATGGCGGGCCTAGGGGGCGGTAAACGTCAGTCCCCTAATAGCGGTACAAGTCGTGTCGGGGTGTAGCCCAGAACACCCAGAGATAACACTGGAAACGCTACCAGTATATCTCGCTTGCCTTGGCCAGGGACTTTGTGTAATGGCTCTCCTAGACACAGCGCGATATCAACCCCCAATACCGGGAGAGACGAATCCTGTCTAACCGTCACTGCCTCCAAGTGCTTCGAGACTGCACCTAACTGCTACCTGTTTGCATGACTCATTTGAGCCATGGTAGGGTAGCAATCTAAGAACAGTGGGAACACACTCGAGGCGAAGTGACAGTGTCAAGTCAGCGGACTAAGCTGTACTCATGTCACCTGGGAACTGATAACTGACGATAGGCATAGTACCAACCAACAGTTCCCGATGAGTCCTTTCCAGTATACTCGTGACCTAACGAGCACCCGCATACTATCTCAAGTACGACGTACTGACGGCTGTGGGACAGGCCATCTCCCCTGCTGGGATGAGAAGTGTATACGCTAGTCTACTCCGGAGTATCGATGCCCTGTCTCGATAATCCTACGACTAGGGACCTGTATAAGGATGTGCTTGTAGATTTACCCAGCCCCCACTAGTGTGACTGCCATCACAACGCTGGTAATCAAGCAAAGATCATAAGGGCTCCACTAATGTGTATAGGCGATATGCTAAAAGAAACACATGCACACATTAAGGTAGAAACAAACCAAGTAGCATACTACCATTTCGAGCAAGATTGTCTATACAACTGTGAATATCCCAAGCTTCCATCAAGTAATATACAAACTAGTATGATACAGTAATGGCCTCTAGGGCATATACGCTAACACATGGTGGGCCCGGTATGGTACCCCGGGACGAGAACGGATCGCTATGTTGCAGACGGTGAGCCTGGCAGAGGGACTACTACCTACCGGTGATAGTATTTGGGCTCGGCGGATATCCGGAGGATACCGACCGGAGTCGAGAGATGATGTGGGCCGATCCGCACTGACGGAGCCCGATGTATGAGGATTTACGTGCCGATGCTAGGCACAGGTTTCATGAGGTTTTCGAGTGTCGATGCTAGACTCTCAGGTTCCATGATTTTGATATGTCGCGAGCGACACATGTTGATTTATATCCTCATATTTCCATGCATATGCTTTATGATATTTACATGCATGATGTTTATGGTCATTGGGTGACACGTGGATGATTTCCACATACATATATTGACATTGATGACATTGATCACATAGTTGGATGATATCCACATATTCATAAACTTCATGATATAGTCGGCATTGATCATACCTCATATTTATGATATGTTTTTACCTGAGGCACTGGCACTGCACTCATGTATAGGTGTTACATTGCCACCTTATCTTACTACAGACTTATTCATTTGAGGTTTATATATATATATTGATCGTATTGACCTAGGATTATGTCTTGCATACGATTTCTACTCTGCGATGTTTTCTATTCACGAGTTGGCAACTCACTCCCGTTGTGCCACAGTTCTTGCAGGTTTTGCCGTACAGGTTTCATTGCGGATTTTCTGGCACACTGCTTCCTTTCTGGGTGATTGCATTGGTAGGTGGGTTCACTCGCATCGTGACCACCCTTGTATTTATTTTATTCAGTTGTATCTAGTAATTCCATCAACCAAACTTGTATATTGTTTCAGACTTAGAAAACCAGTTATGAATTATTTCGACCTTAGAGTCGCGCGTTGTAGTATTATGGTTTTCAGGCTGATTTGAGTTTTCTTTTGAGTTTTGATCCTCGCCCTTTGGTGTTGTATATTATATCGCTTGCCTGGTTATGACCGTCGATTGACGAAGAGCTAGCTCCCGCCAGGGAATGCCTTTTTATTGTGCATATATATATTATTCATGTTGTATCCCGTTTGGGGCCAGTATTTACAAAGGAAACTCTGCCGAAATTTTTAGAAAAGATATTGAGGATTTAAAATGCATATTCGGCTTACCTATTTTAAAACCCTTGTTTTAAAAAACTTGTTTTCTTCACTTCTTAAAACTATTTCCTTTATTTATTACTTAAAAATGGTTTTAGATTTCTGGGCTTTTGGCTTACTTGGATTAGATGGGGTCCTATAGACTTCATATGATTCAAGTGCTGGTCACGTGCTATTTCGGGTCGTGACACTTTGTGGCTGCCCCTCCCATCTTTTCCTTTCCCTTTCCCGCCACCTGTTCAGACCATAATATTGCATTATTATATTCCCCATTCTTATATATTTTACAAATAAACGGGTGCTTTTGACGCATGTCTGCTACATGTTACAGGTTACAGGTTCTTGGACAGAAAACAGTGAAAACAATGAAAAGACAATGCAAAAGTGGACTTTGACCAACAAACAGAAGACTCTTGATAAAGCCTACAAAAATATCAGTTTACAAAGAATCAGTTTACAATTAACAATGCACAGTGAAACTGAAAAATGAAAATGTTTCGTAGGGGTTTCCTTGTATTCCTAGTAATGCCTCTTCCATAATCCAATTCATGACTTTAACCGTATATCTCCTTGCCATCTCTCCAAATCCCTTTATTTGTCTTTAGTCGTTACCTTCTGTACACCATCGTTTAAGCTAAATGGTTTTCTTCCTTCCCTACCGTTCGGCACCAGCCTATGGTTTGGAAGAAGACTATCCAGTAAGCATAATAGGTGTACCCTCCTAATCCTAGGAGTACTCGCAACTTGAGAGAAGGTGATGATAAAAGACAATCTGAATAATACCTTATTCTATTTCTCCCGAACTGGGGAAAAAGCAAAGGTGAAATAGGAGTAGCGATGAAGTACGCGGTTTGGTCGTGAATGATAACAGTCGCAATTTACTTTGCCCTCTTTCTAATCCCTTTTTATTTTTGTCTTTACATATTACCTTCTGTACACCCTACTTAGGCTAATTGGTTTTCTTCATTCCCTACCTTTCGGCACCAGCCTATGGTTTGGAATAAGACTATCCAATAAGCGTAATAGGTGTACTCTCCTAAACGAAGGAGCTCTCGCAACCTGAGAGAAGGTGATATTAAAAGACAACTGAATAAACTAATTCTATTTCTCCTGAACTTGGATCCATCCTCGAAGAAGTCCCTCCGAGTTCGTATATAATCATACGATGGATCTATCCAATGGAAGTGGATGTCCGTAGTAATACGGGGTGTTCTGAGAAATACAAAGGGTAAAAGAAGGAGCGGCAATGACTTATGCAACTCGGACAATCCAAAGGCCAGTATTTTAAGAAGGTTCGGTCAACTTGGTCACTGAGTCATAGTCTAGGGTCGGTCAAAGGTTGCTGCCATTGAGAAAGAGAGAAAAGAAACACTCTGCGTGCACTCTAACCTAGATCAGAATGGTTATCACTTTATCTAATCAGGAAACCTCCCACTGTTATCTTAAATTCTCCTCCAAACCTGAAAAAAGAATTAGTCGGGATCACCCGAAGAGTAAACCAACTCATCAGTGAGAATCGGGATCCAACTATCATCGCATGATAACTTGATAGAAGCCACTCAAGTTATCACACTCCAGAAGGTATGCGCATGCCTGGCAAGTTTCCTGTATATTTGAAACTCTCGATGTGATTTTTGCCCCATGCTCTTATGACCTTGACGAAAGCCAACAAATCATAAGTCACATGTCAAGTTCTGCCCGTCATTGTCAAGGTTAATTTGAACCCACCCGTACATACCCTTAACGAAATCCAACAAGGTAATACGACTGTCCCAAACCAACACATCTATCTATGCTACAAATGAATACCCCAGCAGCTACCAAGCACTATGCCTTGGCGAAAGTCAACAAACATAGCTTGAATACTACTGACCATCCATAAGATACGACGGAGGGCTACGACTGGTTTTTGGCGAAAAACCTTTAACGTAATGAACTTGATCTCGTTGAAGGAACCTGATAGCTTTTTATAAAAATATAGTGGCGAAAACGTTTTGCTAAAGAGGTCACTCCCGGTGAAGGGATCTCGGCTCTTTCCTCGTCGAATGAGGTGCAGGATATTCTGACTGAATATCGCTATGCAAAGCAACTTGTAATCGACTATATTGAAGTTATTACCCTGACGTAAACTTCTGCCCAAGGGGTCACTCCCGGTGAAGGGATCTCGGCCCTTGCCTCGTCGAATGAGGTGCAGGATATTCTGACTGAATATCGCTATGCAAAACAAAAGGAAACATCTTTGTAATAACACCTTTTAAAATTTGTTCCAACACCATCAAATATAGGTTTGTTTTATCCTTGCATTTATAAGAATCAATGCAGTCCCATCAATCAATCACACCAGAAAAGAACGAAAATAAAATGTACGTATATGCCATCCGCATTCGCCACTGGGTCCCGTCATCACCCGTTAGGTTACTTAACTAACGACAGAGCGGGGGCTGGACTAGCACGGGTGTAAAACATATACAACATCTAATAGTATATATACCAATATACAATAATCGCTCCAGGCGTGATAATATGCAACATTACATAAAAGTAATAAGCATCACAGAACAATACAGATAATCTGGGATCCCCGGGTTTCACAGAGCCGCTGCTGAAACCCGACGTTCCCCTGGTCGTATGGATAGCCTGTACAATGAAACCTAGACCCCTACGGGTGCGGTAAGTTACCCGCTAAAACCTGAAGCGAGGTAGTCCCCCACAGCATAGTGAATAGAACACCCGGCACTTCACGGAATCCGGTAAATTGAGCACCCCACCTTGGGTCAACCTGTACCCCCTACGAGTGCGGCGAATAGTTTGCCAATTCTAGAGTAGGATCCCTTTGCCTCTCAAAGCCATGAGATACGGACCCGTTGCCCTCCAGAACCCGGCTATCCGTGCACTCCTTCACGGGATAAACCTAGTACAGAAATAAAAATATGTACAACGGGTACATCGACCTCGACCCGGTCGTGCCCCAAAAGAATATTATACAAACAGGCAGTAACGGCAGTCCACATGTTGGACGCTCTCCCCGCAATATCAAATGTACAAATAAATTCAAACTGCACTATCATTGCACCCTGCTATCCACCACGACACATCCGCAACATCACAGCACAACACAGAACATCAACGCGAATGTCACGTTCGCAAACCCGTCTAAAAGAACTATAGCAATTAGACGCGGTTTACCGATCAAATGACATTCCCGGTCAGAGATATAATGTAAATACTGCATACTAACAAATTTAAAATTTCGATCGACTAAATTTCCTGAAATGGGCCCCACATACATCTGCTGTACAATAACAAAATCTGGGCCCAAAAGAACTATTTCAGAAACAACAATTTACTGTGAAGAACTTACTGTAGAAAATTAGTGTTCCAATCCCATAAACTGGCGGCGGATCCGCGGCCAAACCTAGGCTTGGGCCGCGGATCCGCGGCAGTACTGTTGATTTGGCCCACCAAATTTCACCAGTATTCTTCAAAAAGCCTGCTGAATTTTCTGTAGTGCTCAAAATAATTTTAGGGCCTGATTAAAAATCGACAGAAAGTTTGGTACAGAAAATTGTAGTTTCGGAAATTTTGTTCGATCGATCTTTTAAACGCATTAGCACAAGTTAGTATAGCTTAATGGTGAGGCTCTGATACCACTGTAAGTCCACGGTAGCGTCCCGGCCGTCTAACAAACGCCAAATACGAAACAAAAACTTTTTACAACAGGCGCTATCGCGTACCGTAACCCGGATCTGCCATTAAAGCTAAACTAACAATCTACAAAGTGGGTAGAAACGTTATACCGAATGATCCGAATCCTTCGGCCTTCAACCATCATCCCACGCTTTGTTGCGGCTGCTCCGATCTCCTCGATCTCCAGTCTTGTCGTCCAGGTGGCACCACGTCGACGGATCTTTAAACGGGCTCCCGCCTCTGAACCGAGGCAACTCGATCGTCAAGTTTGCCAAAAGAGACGACCAAGATGAAGTAGAGAATGAGTAGAATATTTTGTCTCGTTACGTCGAATGCTATGGACGAACAGTTAATGAAGTTGCCTTTTGGATCAGGTGAAAAGAGAAACCGATGACCTCTAATTTCTATGCACCAAATCTTATATCTTTTCAAAACAACAACCATAAGCTTTCATCAAGGGGTGGCCGGCCATTTAAGGAGAGGGGGGAGGTGAGTATAGGAGAGGGAGGGTGACTCTAACAATGAAGCTTATCATGACTCACTAATGACACCTAGTGTGAACACAATAATGAAAGTGATGATTCATAACCATAGTCATCAACTCATTTAATGCACCATTAATGACCAAATGACTCATGTTCATACCAGAATATTGCATTCTACACCGCCCATTCTTACGCTCGTTTGTTTATAGGCAGGTACTTTTTATCCGTGTTTGCTAGTAATTGCAGGATACAGGTTCTCGGCTCTAAACGGTGAAATTCATGAAAAAACACGACAAAATCCGGGTTCCTGCCATTCACAGATAAAACACGGATCTCCGCTCTTTATCCGTCTGTTGCCACACACCAGTTTTGGAGACAAAAATGGCAAATCGATTGTCACCTTCATGCACAAGGCTCAATGGCAACACAAGATCCAAGAAATCTACGCGGAGCTCGAGGAAATCATGACAAAAAGATACACATCAAATCACCTTTTTCTCAACAGAAATTCTGGAAAAATCGTGAAGCAAGTTTGAGAAAACACATATACCAGATTGAAGGGCACGACAAACCAGGGAAAATCACCAATTTTGGAGGCCTAAATCCCCCATAAGGCCGCGGAACCGCGGCCTAAGCATGCTTAGGCCGCGGAACCGCGGCCGTACGGCCTCCACAGAGCATCATTTTTCTGGGGTATTTGGGTCTTTTTATGTAGGTTCTGAATGTTGCCCTAGATTTCCAGCTCCCTGCCTATAAATACTCCAGAACTGAGCTAAGCCAAGGGTCCAATTTTCATGTCAATTCTTTGTTCCTCTTTTTGTTAGGATTTAGTCTTTTTCTTCTTCTTCTTCATTCTTTCTCCATGAAAATTGTAGTGAGAGCTTTTTGAGTGGAAGATCAATGAAGATGAGGGTTTTTGTATAATTCTCTTTTGTTTAACTTCCCCTTGAGATCCTTGCTTTCTCTTGATCTTTCAACCTCTTCATTGAGCTTGAAAGGTTAAGGGTTTGTTATTGATCTCAAGGGTCGTATTTTCTTATGGAACAAGTTCTTCACTTCACATGAGTTCTTTAACCTTCTCTTGATCTTGCAACCTCTTGATTGAGCTTGCAAGTTTAAGGGTTGGCTATTGATCCCATGCTTGTCTTGAGTTCTATGTTCTTGTAATTACTTTCTTGCTTATTTCTTTCTTGCTTTTTATTACTTGCTTTACATTCATGCTTTACTTTCATGCAATTTAATTCATGCACTTACTTACTTGTAATCTTTTCTTTTCTTTGTTCTTTTCTTTTGCTATTTTTGGTTTTTTTTGTGAATGGTTGTAATTATCGTTGTTAAGAAGAAATACGATCTTGTAAGTTAAGATTTTCTTTTCTCATTTCCTTTTCCCGTTATTTTCCATTGAACTCCGTCCAAACCATACGCAAGCGCTCCGTTAGGCACCCTACCCTAACAAGGTAACGGTGATTCCTAACCGCGACCGGTTGCGTTCGGTTTGGCCGGAGGCGAAAGCAAGAGACAAGAACGGAAGGACAAGGGTAAATAAGCCGGGTTCCACGAATACCGCGCTTAAATCCCCTAATCCACGTTGTTGCCGATTGCTCTAGCTTCAATTGGTCAAGACTCGGCTCAAAGGTTTTGAGTACGGATTTCTTTAGCTTACACTTTCGTATATTTTCTTAACAACTTTATACTTGCAAATATTACACATAGGTTAGACTGAACAATCATACAAATTATTTATTGACTCGTCTAAGACAAGAACGGAAATACAACCATCTCCCTGTGGATCGACCCGTGCTCAACCGGCTAGCTGCATAGCGACACCGTCCTGATCGCGGTAAACTTTAGAACTTTGAACATCCGACACGCCAAAAGCGTGCGATCAAATGGCGCCGTTGCCGGGGAGACGGTAGCGTATTTTCTTTCTTGTTATTCGGGTTAATATTCTTGTTGTATATATTTATAAAAAAAATCTTTTTGTTTTTTTTGATCATTTTTGTGGGCAAGAGTGCAGATTTTTGCAGATTTGCAAACTGCGATTGTGGGGAGCAAAGTGTACATTCAAGGCTAAGGTGATTGCAAAGTACAGTGCCAAAGATCCGGGTAGTTTGACCCGCGCAAGCGAACTTTTCAAGCTTACCGGATTTGATTCAACGGGGGTTTCCTAACCCAAGAACTTAACGGTACGTACTTTACTAACACCTTCTTCTCAAATCCGACGCATCCAATATACTATTCTTTGCAGGATTCTTTGCAAGTTCGCTAGCAAACGCTAAAAATTGACTAACCCGTATTTGTTGCAGTGCCGCGCTTAAACTAAAAAATGATTTTTTGATTCTTTATAGAATTTTTATTGAATTGCGCATTGCATCAATTAAAACGGACTTAAGGGCAAGCGAACCCCACAATATACGGTAAAGGATTTCATCACCTTTTTCGTGGCCCACAAATCACGAACTTGAGCATAACGTTTACCCGCACAAAATTTAAAAGAAACTAGACTTTAAGCCTTAAGGACTTCGCGCTCACTAGGAGAAGCCAACTGTGTTTAGAACCTCGCTTAACGGTATATTGTTTACGGGGTGTCTAGGAAAGTGTTAACGGCGAAACCGCCAAAAGAGAAAAGGTTATTTAATTAAGGAACTTCGCGAAAGCGTTGGAAAACCTCCCCTTATCTCTGCACTTACCTGGCCTCGTGATCAGTGTATCTTGAGCCCGTTTCTCGACACAGTTTTACTTCGACAATCAAGTTCTGGAGCAGGTCTAGTTGACCTAGGTGAACCCTAGAACGATTAGGTGTGTGGTATTTTTGTGTCGTGATTGTTTTTGTCCATATTCTTTTTTGTGTGTATATTTCATTCTTTTGTTAATATCTAAAAAAAAAAATTTTAAAAAAAAACAACACATTTTCCCCCCTCCTTTTCACTGCCTTTCTTTCTTTCTCTCTTCATATCATGGGTACCCTACCTCGCAAAACTCTTGCCGAACTTTGGTACCCACAACCAGACATTACTTCTTACGGTTCTTGCTTTGGCCGAACGTCGAACGATCCCTCCATGCCCAAAATCTCTTTGAAAGATCGGATAGCAGCGTCTAGGACAAACACTTGCACTCCTCATTCCACTTTGTATCAACCTTTTCAACCTCCCGCACCCGCTTATGTTGATACCCCTTTTGCAAGTCGTCCTTTGTCCATCGCTGAACGTATTGAACAATCTCGTAGCCGATCTTTCACTCCTTTCACCACTTCAAATTCTTGGGATCAACAATTCCATTCACCTTCCTATCCAAATATTGATCCTGCTCCTGTCCAGCCATTCAATTCCTACCAATCCTACCCTACTTTTTCACCTTCCCTAGACATTGCTTCAGAACCGCCATTTGGGAGTTTTCAGTATCCAAACAACTTTGAATCTTTTACTGAAACCCATTCACAACCCATGTCTAGTCTGGAACAGTCGTTGGAAGACTTTAGGGTAGCGTCAAGCCAACAGATGATGGATTTGAATGCGTCAATGGCCGCTCTCATACAACCTACTGACCCGGTAGCTAGTTTCCGGCTAGCTCCAAATTTTCCAATGTATGATGAGATGGTAGGACAGGCGGAGAATTTGAGTGGAGAAAGTGAGCTGTATACCCTTCCAAATCAAACCTACCCGTCTCAAATTGAATCCCACAACTCCTGTGTTGAAAGTCTATCAAGTGTCCCAAATGAATTATCAGTTGAAGATAGAATGTTTAATGAGTTGTGCGACTTTGTAGTGTTTGATTTGCCAGATTGTGAAGGGACCTTGCCAAGTGAAACCACACCCAATCCTTTTGATCTCTACACCTCCATCTTAGAACCTGAATTGATTGAATTCCATGCTTTTGATAAGGTGTCTGAGAATATTGACTTTCACTTGATTAAGGATATTGACGCTGGGAATATTTTAGATGATGAACCTGTAGATTTGGCAGAGTTTTTATCTCCAATTCATCATCCTGAGTCATTAAATATTTTTCCCGAACCCCATATGCGTCTGGATTTTGAAGAGAAATGCATGGATGTGCTAAATTTTGAGGAGAATTTTGAGGATAGCTTTGAGGATGAACCGGTTTTAATTGATGAGTCGGATTTTCCAGTTCATCCTGTTCCTGTCACTAACTGTGTACACCCTCCTGAACCTTTAACCGATAACCTTCCTCAACCACTTCCCTCCATCCTTTCCATCGTTCCGACCTGGCAAAAAACCGTATCACTTCCATTTCCATTGTCTGGTTTACTAAGTTCGGTGTACCCATGGTTTCTCACGAATCTTGAGGGATTTGACCCCATTTCTCAATGGGTTAATAGATTAGCACAAACGCTTCTTACACATCAGTCATCACAAATTGTGCTAATCTATTCACTCCATTTCCACCCTCAAATTCGTATTCCACTTCCTTCTCCCTTCCGCCATTCTTCTTCTCATATACCGAGACCATATCCCGCTTCTATCTCCATACGGTCTCGCGTATTCTCCATTTCTTACCTCTCCGCGTTCTTTCACCAACCAGCACATTATAGAGATAAAATCTTTGAATGGTTGGTGCTCTCTTTTGGCCTTTGTAAGGCCTTGTATAGCTTGATACTATTCTCTTTCCCCCCTAATCCTGAACTTCAATGCTTAACAGTGGAAACACCGTTTTACTTAAGTTTGGGGGGGACTCCTTTTTTGTATATATTTTTTGTTTTCCTTTTTGTTTTGTATATAATTTGTTTCTAGGGAGCGCCGACAATTTTGACCCTCTTGGTGTAGCCTGACAGTGAGGGCACCGTCAAGTTTATGTTTGGGGGTGTGCTCGGTAAGCTTTCTTCCTTCGCATTCATTTGTATATTTTGCATTTGCATACCTTATTAAAAACCCACAAAAATTGAAAATTTTCCAAAAAAATATAAAAACTTTGTTATCAAGTTAGCTAATAGGGTAACTTAGATCTTTATTCCGAAAGTTTAGTTGATATGATAGAAATAACTAAATTCTAGGCTTAGGGATTGAAAACCCTAAAAATAACCCTCATTCTGTCTAACTTTGGTATGTATACGTCCTTACAGTTTTTTTTTGAGAAATAGGTAATCTCGAGTTCAGTTCTTGAGTCAAGTCAAGATGAAGGGAAAATATTGAAGCTTTACTGAAGGATAAGTCTGAAAAATAGTTTCTTTTCTCGAGTTCAAATTTAGAAAGTATATACCCTACAAACTGCACTTACACGCACCTTGAAACTTGGGATAGTAGAGGATACCTTGAAATACTCTTGCCTGAAAGCCTAGTATGAAAGAAAAAACGGTATTTAAAGCTAAACACCGAAAGAGCATATTGAAAAATATATCCGGTCTTGAAAAAGAAAAAGAAAAAAGAAAAAAAAAAGAAAAAAAAAGAATAAAATCAAGACCTGGAAACTGCTATTTACGCTTTAAAGTTCACACATTCAGTAATCGGTCGTTAGTGCCTCAAGAAGCATTAATAGTCGCATGAAAGGTGTGTGAGCAAATCCGTCCATCCTTAATGAAAAGAAGTAGTATTTGGTATTAGGGCAAGGGTATTATAGCTTGAATTGAATTCTTGAGTGTAGGGGTGCAAATATACACACACGTAGGGGTATACAATTGATGTTTGGATAAGAGATAGAAATAAAGAATAAGACTTGTGTTTTCTGTAAAGTTGATAAAAATCCCTGATTTGAGGCCACACTTTAAAAGGAAAACTCAGGAGAACCAACATCTTTCTAAACTTTTTTGGAACGTATAGGATCTAAAGTTAAAACAGATAGGAGGTGTGAAACATAAGGGTTGGACATTTCTAACTTAGGATGATAGAATTTCTAACGTAAATACTAAACTGTAGGAGTAGAATCGATGTTAACTTATGACACTAGCTTGACGGGATTTTGTGGGTGTAATCCGCTGAAAACCCTCAGGAGACAACACTCCTCCTACTAGGGACACCTAGAGGTTTAACGGCTTGTTGCACATGCTCAGTGCAATCGCGTTCCCTGCGAAAGTGCGGTTAGGATTTTATTTTTGTGAATAATTGGTTTTGCTCGGGACGAGCAAAAGTTAAGTTTGGGGGTATTTGTTCATACCAGAATATTGCATTCTACACTGCCCATTCATACGCTCGTTTGTTTATAGGCAGGTGCTTTTTATCCGTGTTTGCTAGTAATTGCAGGATACAGGTTCTCGGCTCTAAACGGTGAAATTCATGAAAAAACACGACAAAATCTGGGTTCCTGCCATTCACGGATAAAACACGGACCTCCGCTCTTTATCCGTCTGTTGCCACACACCAGTTTAGGAGACAAAAATGGCAAATCGATTGTCACCTTCATGCACAAGGCTCAATGGCAATACAAGATCCAAGAAATCTACGCGGAGCTCGAGGAAATCATGACAAAAAGATACACATCAAATCACCTTTTTCTCAACAGAAATTCTGGAAAAATCGTGAAGCAAGTTTGAGAAAACACATATACCAGATTGAAGGGCACGACAAACCAGAGAAAATCACCAATTTTGGTGGCCTAAATCCCCCATAAGGCCGCGGAACCGCGGCCTAAGCATGCTTAGGCCGCGGAACCGCGGCCGTACGGCCTCCACAGAGCATCATTTTTCTGTGGTATTTGGGTCTTTTTATGTAGGTTCTGAATGTTGCCCTAGATTTCCAGCTCCCTGCCTATAAATACTCCAGAACTGAGCTAAGCCAAGGGTCCAATTTTCATGTCAATTCTTTGTTCCTCTTTTTGTTAGGATTTAGTCTTTTTCTTCTTCTTCTTCATTCTTTCTCCATGAAAATTGTAGTGAGAGCTTTTTGAGTAGAAGATCAATGAAGATGAGAGTTTTTTTATAATTCTCTTTTGTTTAACTTCCCCTTGAGATCCTTGTTTTCTCTTGATCTTTCAACCTCTTCATTGAGCTTGAAAGGTTAAGGGTTTGTTATTGATCTCAAGGGTCGTATTTTCTTATGGAACAAGTTCTTCACTTCACATGAGTTCTTTACCCTTCTCTTGATCTTGCAACCTCTTGATTGAGCTTGCAAGTTTAAGGGTTGGCTATTGATCCCATGCTTGTCTTGAGTTCTATGTTCTTGTAATTACTTTCTTGCTTATTTCTTTCTTGCTTTTTATTACTTGCTTTACATTCATGCTTTACTTTCATGCAATTTAATTCATGCACTTACTTACTTGTAATCTTTTCTTTTCTTTGTTCTTTCCTTTTGCTCTTTTTGGTTTTTTTTGTGAATGGTTGTAATTATCGTTGTTAAGAAGAAATACGATCTTGTAAGTTAAGATTTTCTTTTCTCATTTCCTTTTCCCATTATTTTCCATTGAACTCCGCCCAAACCATACGCAAGCGCTCCGTTAGGCATCCTACCCTAACAAGGTAACGGTGATTCCTAACCGCGACCGGTTGCGTTCGGTTTGGCCGGAGGCGAAAGCAAGAGACAAGAACGGAAGGACAAGGGTAAATAAGCTGGGTTCCACGAATACCGCGTTTAAATCCCCTAATCCACGTTGTTGCCGATTGCTCTAGCTTCAATTGGTCAAGACTCGGCTCAAAGGTTTTGAGTACGGATTTCTTTAGCTTACACTTTCGTATATTTTCTTAACAACTTTATACTTGCAAATAATACACATAGGTTAAACTGAACAATCATACAAATTCTTTATTGACTCGTCTAAGACAAGAACGGAAATACAACCATCTCCCTGTGGATCGACCCGTGCTCAACCGGCTAGCTGCATAGCGACACCGTCCTGATCGCGGTAAACTTTAGAACTTTGAACATCCGACACGCCAAAAGCGTGCGATCAACTCACTAGCCTTGTCTCCCTCTCTAGAACCTTCTAGAACACTGACTCACCTCATCAAGAAAAGATAAATCCGTATTCAACCGAATGTCAAAATACGGCTGATAGAAAACTGGAAACTGGCAACTTCCAAAAGTGATCCTGAAACGAATTTCAGGATAACCCCGTATCAGTATAAACATACCCGCATTTGTATTACGACCGAATACAAATGCAACTGAGACAAATATATTATATCTAAACAGTATAATACTGGGTTCCGGCTTAAACCAAAGCCTACCAATATTATCTGCCCGAAAATGGACACGTGCGAAAACGCACGTGCATTTTCCGAACCTTGCCATAATCCCATACGGCCTCTACAATGTTTCGCCCGAAGTTGGGAAAGTTTCTGTGGGGGACTCTAATGACTCATCAACACACTGGCACTGGGTATAACCTCTAGCACGTCAGAGGTACAAGCTATACGTAACGGTTTGCCTATGTATTGATTGGAAGGGAAGCTGACGAGCGAACTCATCTATAAACCCTACTGAGCCTGACAGTGACAATGTATATACAGTCTGGTCCATTCGTCTAAAGAGTACCACATATCGAGTCTAGGGGGGTGGATAAAGTCAGACCCCTAATAACGCGATAAATCGTGTCGGTATGAAGCCCATCACCACCTGAGAAACTTCTGATCCAAACCAGTAATTCTCCACTACCTCGGCCGAGGATTCCTAGTGATGGCCACCCGTGCACTGCGCGACATCAACCCCCAATACCGGGAGAGACGAATCCCCGACGATCCGTTCACTTGCCTCCAATGTGGCTCGGGACTGTACCCAACTAAAACCTGTTTGCACAACTCCTTTGAGCATGGTAGGGTAGTAATCTAAGCACAGTGGGAACTCACACGAGACAAATGACGATCTCAGATCGATGAACTAACCTGTACACATGTCACCAGGGAATTGCTATCTGACGATATGTATAATACCAACAAGCAGATTCCCGGCGAGTCCTGTCCGGTGTACTCATAACCCAATGAGCACCTGTATACATCTTAGGTGACCAAATTGACACCAGTGGCTTGTGAGACCGACCACCGCCCCTCGTCGGGGTCTCGACTGTATACACTAGTCTACTCTGGAGTATCGATGCCCTGTCTCGAAACTCCCACGACTAGGGACATTTTAAGGATGTGCTTACAGACCCCAGTTCCCACGTATATGATCGCCATCATACTGCTGGTAGTCAAGCAAGAATCCTATGGGCTCTATCATCATGCAATAGTGAACTAAAGCATGTATACGATGATAAAGACAAACCAGATAGCATACTATCATCTTGAGCAAGACTGTCATATCGGTATAGGTCTTTCCTCAATCATTGCAATCACGTACCTGTGATCCAATAATTGACTTTGAGGGCACTATCTCCAACAAGACGAACCCCTGCAGATCCGCTCACTTGCTTCCATGTGGCTCGGGACTGTACCCAACTAAAACCTGTTTGCGCGAATCCTTTGAGCCATGGTAGGGTAGTAATCAAAGTACAGTGGGAACTCACACGAGACAAATGACGATCTCAGGTCGATGAACTAACCTGTACATATTTCACCAGGGAACTGCTATCTGACGTCTGGTATAAGACCAACTAGCATGTTCCCGGCGAGTCCTGTCCGGTGTACTCATAACCCAATGAGCATCTGTATACACCTTAGATGAAACAACTGACACCAGTGGCTTGTGAGACCGGCCACCGCCCCTCGTCGGGGTCTCGACTGTATACACTAATCTACTCTGGAATATCGATGCCCTGTCTCGAAAACTCCCACGACTAGGGACCTTTTAAGGATGTGCTTATAGACCCCAGCTCCCACGTATATGATCGCCATCATACTGCTGGCCATCAAGCAAGAATCCTAAGGGCTCTATCAATGTGCAATAGTGACTTGTAAGGTCATCTAAAGCAGTACACGATGATAAAGATAAACCAGATAGCATACTATCATCTTGAGTAAGACTGTTCTAACGGTATAGGTCCTCCCTCAATCATTGCAATCACGGGCGTATGATCCAATAATTGACTCCGAGGGCACTATCCCCAACAATCTCCCACTTACACTCAAGGCTAATTATTGCGATGTCGCATACTCACAGCCCGTGTGATACCGAACACCCAACTCCTATACTAATCAGTCTCACAAAAACCGTTTACGAAACTAATGCGTCCGAGGAATAGCCTCAGTGAGTGGATCCGCATGTTTCTTTTTATTTCTCTCTTTATCTCAAGTTCGCGGAGAAAACCATATCCCGAAATGAGCAATACCTGTCTTAGAATGTGTCTGGATATCTGATGGAACCTAGTTCATAAATGAACTCCAAATACAAACTTCTTAGACTGTATCGTCAACTGAATTTAATCAGTATCCTGCGTCATGCTTCCCTCAGTATCCGCTTGGACCACCTGTCCAAAATACTGCCCCTCGTCAGAGGGAAAACTATAACTCTGACAGTCACTCTATCATCCTGGTCACCTTGGAAGCCTGGAATAATAACTGTCTCCCGAAGAAGGTTGTCGTTATCAAATCCCTAGAACATCCACTTATGTTCTAAAACTTCTTCCGATCGTTTCTCCACGATTGGATTAATATCAACTTATTGCATCTAGTGTAAAAACATCTGGCGTGGTACTTGACATCTCATGATTGACTCAATTGCTTAAGCAAGTGATCTGCCAATCATGCACATCCCTCTCCCCTTTAGTCTGTAAGACACCTTTAGAGAGGGTGACTCCATCACCTGCAGGTATACTACTGTGCCAGGAGTCGTTCATTCTAAATCACCTTTACAATGCTGTCTAAGTACCCAGATTGGGAAACTACCTAAATCTAGATCTAAAACCATAAATCTAGTAACCAGAATATCTGATATAAAGTCCATATCCTATATGGAGAAACCACTGTGCGACAACCAAAGTACAACCGATCATAGTATAGGAATTTCATTTCCTACTATGTGTATGTCATCCTAATACCAGGACATCACACCCTACTACCTTCTTAACAGATCCATCCTCTATTCTGATGAAGTCAAACCTATGACTGTCAAATTTGAAATAGATGATCTATGTCCGCTATATCTGCTTTAGCCTATAAATAGACATAAGCCACTTGTCCACTATACTTCCGCTGCTCCCACTGACTACGACAACCCTCTGGCAGAGTCTGTTAGTTATATGTATGCCCTAGAGGCCATTACTGTACATAGGATGTATATTGTAGTGGATGCTGGGACATATATAGGGAGGACTTTCTTGCTCGACATGATAGTATGCTATCTGGTTGAACTTTACCTTAACGTGTATACTGATTGTCTCTCTGTTACATGTTGGTAAAGCCCTTAGGATCTGTACTTGACTACCTGGACTATGATGCGGATCATACTAGTGGGGACATGGTAGTCCATAAGTACATCCTTCAAAGTCCCTAGTCGTGGGTGTATCGAGACGGGGCATCGATATACCAGAGTAGACTAGCGTATACCTTCTCGACCCATACAGATGGGCGATGGATGATCCCATATCCATTGGTGTTTGACATCAGAGATGATATACGGGTGCTCAGTTGAGACTGGGTACACTGGACGGACTCGCCGAGAACTCCCAGATGGTATTATACCTCACGTCAGATGGCAGTTCTCTGGTGACACTGGTACAGAGTAGTCTGTTGACCCGAGATCGTCATAGAGTCTTGTGTGGTTCCCACTGTGCTTTGATTTCCATCTTACCACGTCCAAGAGGGCGTGCAAAACGGTGGTTTTTGGGTACAGTCCCGAGTCACATGGAGGCAATGAGCGATAGGAGGGGATTCGTCTCTCCCGGTATAGGGGGTTGATGTCGCGCTGTGTTCGATTGGCTATAACAGGAAATCCCTGGCCAGGGTTGCTGAGATTTACTGGTAAGTGTTACCAGTAGTTTCTCGAACAGTTATAGACCTCATATCGACACGACTTATTGAGCTATTGGGGTCTGACGTATACCACCCCTAGGCGAGATATGCGACAGATCAGACGATCAGACCGGACTGTACGGTAGTGTTACTGGTCGGATTCACTGGAGTGTGAGCGGGCTTGCTCGTCGATCTTCAGATCGCTCAATACCCGGGTGGCCGTTACGTTTAGCAGACCGTTTGCGGCTTGTGGATGCTTGATATGATCATCATCTGCTGCCGGCGTATTGACGAGTCTTTAGAGTCCTATACAGAGGTTTCCTGGCTCAAGCGAAACGAAATAGGAGCGCATATGAGATATGTGCGGGACCGAGAATAATGCGTGTATGTGATACCGTATTCTATTCTCGCGATAAATATATCGAATGGTTGTATGCGATATAACCTAGTTATCGATTCAAGCGTTGATTCGATAAGCCGATATATTGTATACTAGTCGGTTGTGTTCGACAGAACCGGGTCATTGAATCAAGTGTTGATTTAATGATTTAATGCATATTTATATATTTGATATATTACTTTGCATCAACTAGTATCGGTTTACTTAAGATGGATTTTCTCACTCGGATGGGCGCATTGTATATGCGATATACTTTTGTGCACTTGATTGTATCATGTTTGATGATACATGTCATGCTAGGGTTCAAGTGTAAAGATTAAACCTTGGTTAATGAAATGGTTAGGGTTTATTATTTATTATTCATTTATCTTATTTAATTATCTTTTTATTTTTGATAAATGAATAAAAGAAAAGAGAAAAGAATGGTGGCTAATTTTGTTCTTTAGTTGAAGCTTCATGAAGCTTTGTTCAAGTCAACCATTCTTATCTCATCCTTAACCCTAACCATTCCCACTAACCATGATTCATTCTCTACACTTGACTCTAGTTAAAATTATGATAAGAATTCATTTTCTTTTCTTTTACAATTAACTTATCATAACATTTGCTTCTTCTTCTTCCTTGCTTCAAGTGAAGAAGCTTGAGGTCATCAATGGTAGATTGATGATTTGAGTGAGAAATCCAATTCTAAAGTTAACCCACTTCCTATTTCTTCATCCTCTACCTCTTGCCAAGTAGTAGAGTGTGTTTACTTCACAAGTTTCTTGACTTGGTGAAGTCGGAGCTTGATTTAGCGATGCCTCGACGTAGATCATCTTCGGCATGGACATCGACGACCTAGCTTGCCCATTCTCCGACGAAGCCGATCCTAGAGCCCGGATTTGACTTGGACAGCGGAGACGACTTCGTTGCGGAGCTATGGAGGTGGAGCACCGGATCTACAAAGGTTGTATTTCCGTTTTCGTATTAGTTAAGTGTTAATTAGTTCAATGTTCGCCTAGACATCTAGTTATCGATCCGTAGTTTAGGGTTTGTAGGCACCATAATTTTTGAAATTGCCATGGTTGATGGCTTGGGAGACTTCACTAGGGTGCCTAGGAACCCTACAGTGGTATCAGAGCCTAGCTAGAGCCTTAGGCGAAGTCTAGACGCGATTTGAAGTCCGATCGAACCGAAACCTCACCCGGGAAATTGCTCTCTGTACTTTTTTCAAAAACAGTGATTTTTCCAAATTAAAAATATGCAGAGAACTCAGTAGAAATATATAAGAATTACGGTGGAAAATTGGGGTCATGAACTGTTCATCATAGCGCGGAAGAGCGGCAGATACCTGCATTCTGCGGCGGATCAGCCGCACATTGATGACGTCAGCCCCAAATTTTTACACTGTAATTCATTGTTTCTGGTTCTGAGTTCTCTGGATGTTTTGAAATTTTATTCAAGAGTTGAATTTTCTGCAGTTGTATTTGGGGATTCGGTGTTTCGATCGGAGTATCAAATTTTGTCTGTATGGCTTTCCGGATAAATTTTAGAATATGTTAAAAAGTTCGACCGGATATAAATACCCAACTTTTCCCCTGTCGGGAAATTTCCAAGTGTTGGATCTTTCCGTAGTTTAACGACGTTCTAAGTAGTTCAAGTAACGCGATGGTCCCTCTAGAAGACACAAACCTTAACTCGATTATGTGACCGTCTTGAACAGCCCTTTGAACCTTCGAGTTTGGGGCAGTACGGCGTGCCACATGTGAGGCGTTGGCTTGACCCTTCTACGGCTGGACCGTTGGTACTGAGGCACGAACGGAATGTTGTTATACTTGTTTCATGTGTTAAGCTGTATCGGGAAAACTTGGGTGTTAGATTGTTCGATCGAAAAGTTTAACATTTTCTGTTTATCCGGAATGGGATACAATAATTGGAATTCACAAAAGTTATGAGATAACTAAATAAATGTTATAAACGTAGCAATTTAGTCTCACTTGATCGGTTGCCACGGAATTTTGATGTGATCAAAAGTCCGTCGCAATCACGTAGCGTACACGGATACTCGCCGGGTAAACTTAATAGACAGCCTCACTCCATAGCCCCGACCAAGTGACTGTAGGAGAACCCCGTCGCCGAAAGCATCCATTTGGGTGCTCGCGGTAGCGGTGTTCCGCCTTGGTGCACTTCGTCGACCGTATCAGGGGTGCGGCCGTCTACTGAAGTTTACGACGAGTATTCGATCAGACTGTCGGGAATCTTGTTGAATTGCCCGACTCGATATTGAAAAGTGTTTTCGATAAAGAGACTAAAATGCGGGGTTTATAATTGTTAGGCATGCGATGTCTAAAGAATTCATTTGGTCAGGCATGCGATGTCTGAAGAGATTGCGGATTCCAACTGTTGTAGTTTTACACTTTCTTTTCTGTGACCGTAAGTGTAATATGTGATATCGCCGGTTTCGTTGCTATACGTCAACGACAATTGGGATGCGCATATTTACTTACGTTGATGACATGTGATGTTATGTGTTGTTGGATATGTTATATTGGATCGTCGTGTTTGAATAGCCGGGGGTTTTTATGTGAGATGAGTGTTTTTCATTTTCATTCATGTAAAAACTTGTATGTAATATTCTTTTATTGGGACACTTCCAGGTAGCGGAAGTAGTCACCGTTTGTATATTATTTACTTTTCCGCACTAGGATAGACCCAAGGAGGAGGGCACAAGTAACCGGGTTCTGGAGTCCAGTGGGAGACCAACTCGAGGAGTCGAGTCCGGGTCTCCTAACTCTAGAATTGGTAGGGTTGCTTGCCGCTCTCGTAGGGGTCTTGGGGTGTGGGTTTGGCTAATCATCACGACCGTGGAATCCGTGTTTTATACTGGCTCGTATTGAAAACACGGACGTCCTAGTATATCCAATATTTCATATGTTTCTTCTGCTGCGATATCTGTGATGTGATCATGTGATGTTCTGTGATAGATACAGTATATAGTATATATGATATATTATATAGACGTTACTTATGTTTTACACCCGTGCTAGCCCTGCCCTGCTCTGTCGTTAGTTACCTAACCTAACGGTGCACGAGGGGACATCGAGGCGAATGCGGATGGCATAAGTGTACGTCGTATTTATCTGTGATGTTTAGGTACATAATTGATGGGACTTCATTAATGTGATTAATGAAATAAAAGAAACCTAAGATGTTGTAGAATCGAATTTCAAAATAAAAACAGGTAGCTACAGTTCTTGCTTTGCACAGCGGTATATATGATATATCCTGCACCTTATTCGATGAGGAAAGGACCGAGATCCCTTCACCGGGAGTGACTCCTTTAGCAATAACTGGCAGATGCTACACACTCGGTTTGTCTTTTGATTGCTTTTAAGAGTTTTTGCTTTGCACAGTGATATATATGATATATCCCGCACCTCATTCGACGAGGAAAGGACCGACGATCCCTTCACCGGGAATGACTCCTTTAGCAAAACTAGAAAAGCCTCAAAAACACTCCATTTTAAAATCATTTGATTCTACAACGATATCAAGTTCATTACGCAATAGGTTTTCAGAAAAACCTGTCGTAGCCCTCCGTCATTTTAGGAAGTAGAGTACTTAGTATTCGTGCTACGTTTGTCGACCTTAGCCGAGGCGTAGTGTACGGTAGCTAAGTGATGTCTTCCTACACCGCATATGATGCGATTAGTTAGGACAGTCATGTGGCTTTGTTGACCTTAGCCAAGGGTCATGTGGGTGGGTCTAATTAATCACGAAATGACGGGTAGAACTTGACTAATGCTTATGATTTGTTGACCTTAGCCAAGGTCATAGGTGCTAGGGGCAAAACATTATCAGGAATTTCAAGTGTTGAAATTTGCAATGAGATTGCATACCTTCTATGAGATAGTTGGATCCCGATACCCGCTGCGAGTAAGAGTTACTCCTGGGAGAGTTTTATACATTACAATTAGCCGATCAAGTAGGTGTCTAGAAAGGTGTCAACGGGGTTACGCCTCTGGGAAAACGAGGTTTACATTAATTAGGTTCATGCGAAAGCACGGGGGACCTCCCTCAAAGTACCGACACTGGCCTGGCTGAAAGATTGGCGAACTTGTAGTGTGTAATTAATCCCGGCTAGTCTTTCCTTTTAGGGTTTGAAGGAAGATTTGATAAAAAGCAGTGGGAGCCATCCTGATTAGATAAAATAATAACCAATCTATTCTTATAAGAGCGCACGCTGAGTGTTTTCTTCTCTCTCTCTCCAGGTAGCGACCATATCACGCCTTAATCAAGATAATAATACGGATTATTGACCGAACCCGCTTGTTATACTGAGCTGGGGAACGTTGGTCCCGCTCCAACTTATAATTGTTATAAGACAGAGCAGGAAATTGGGGAATACCAGATTTCCCGTGCCGCCCAAACGAGGAGAGTGCATGATGATGCATCATCTTCGGGTGTGTTCATTATACAGAACTGTTTCTCAGTATCCTCTACGTCCTGGGTATGTGATACCAGATCAGGATCCCAGATATGTAATCTGTTACATAGGGCTACAGATAGGTAGAGAACTGAGAACGGGTGATAAGTTTCATGAGGCAGAAAACGGGGCAAGAGTTGCAGCCAGGTCTGTCGGTCACTGTCACCCTGTATTACCAATACATTGATTCTGAACGAATGTTATTAGATACCGAACCTGATATACAAAATCATATTTGTCTCTTTATTAGTAAAGAAAGGATATAATTTTGTATTGTTGGATAATGTTTTGAACATTTCCTATATCAAAAGTTGATCGGTTCAGGCACGTTATCTAAAAGCATTAATGTTCTAAATCAAACTACAGTTCTTTAGTATACGGAACACACACAAGAGGAGGAGTTTAGAAATGAACGAATTCTTCTTAAGGCATTGTAGACTAGGTCAGATCAATGTGACCCGACTAGCTAGAGTTACATAAAGATGCATATTTAAATTAGTTTGAATTTACATCTTGTGAAACTCGCCAGTCATGTCACAAAGATAAGATGACCATAGCTCCGTTTACTGAAAACAGAGAAAGAGTTAGTGAACTCTTGGGATGATACATGTTGATGTATGTAGGTCCCAGTCTACACATGCCAGGACCGGTTCTTTATACTTCATTACATTCTCTGATGATCTTTCGAGATTCAGACCTATGTTCCTGTTGAAACACAAGTCCGAACCTTTTGAGATATTCACAGAATATAAGCGAGAAGTAGAGAACCAGAATACGGATATAAGTATTATGTCCTATGATGAGATCAAGGAGAAGAATACTTAAGCACAGAAATACTGGACTATTCTAAAGGGGAATGAGATTCTCTCTCAGCATTACTCCTCTGTATACACCATAGCACGATGGTATATCAGGGCGGAGCAATCACACCCTATATGATAAGGTGTGCTCTATGATGAGTACTACTGAGTTACCCGTTTCCTTTTTGGGAGTTATGCGCTTGAGAAGCTGCATACCTATTGAATAGGTTCGAATCAAATCAGTTGCCTACCATTTCATATGTGATATGGAAAGGGAAGAGCCCATATCTTAAGTTGGTTAAGATTTGGGGTTGTCCGGCCTATGTCTAAAACCATAATCCGGACAAGTTCGAGGCAAGGTCTTTTATGTAGAACTGGAATAGTTCCAGCTATACAAGCTACAGCAGATGATTTGGTACAGCCAAAGGATTCAGTAGATTCCAATGAACCTCGGCCTCTCCGCCGATCTAGTAGGGTTCCTCACCCACCTGAGAGATACTTTGGTTTCTCTATGACAGTGGGAGCGAGGATTACATCATGAGATGATGACCCAACTAGTTTCGAGCTGGCCATCAGGAGTAAGACTCTGTAAGAATGGCTGGTTGTTTAGCGATCTGAGATGGAATCCTTATACACCAAAAAAGTATGGACTTTGGTTGCTATATCTGAAGGGTTAAATCCCCATCAGGAGCAAGTATATCTTGAGAAGATTACTTGGTGTACATGGAAAAGTTGAGACTTTCAAAGCTAGACTTGTTAAACTTTTCGTCATTGACCAGGCGTGGATAATGATGAAACCTTTTCAAGTAGCTATGCTTAAGTCCATTCGGATCCTACTTGCCACGGCAACATACCATGACTGCGATATCTGGTGGTTGGGTGTCTTGACTGCTTTTCTAAATGATGATTTGGAAGAAAGCGTCTATAAGTACACAGCCAGAGGGCTTCGTAAACAGTGGGAGCAGCGGAAACATGTGCAAGATATTTTATCTGATAAAGCAGGCATCGCGGAGTTGGAACATCTGTTTTGATGTGTTAGTCAAACAGTTTGACATCATCAAAATGGTAGATGAACCTTGTATAAACAAAAGGGTAGTAGGGAGTATGGTGACGATCCTCGTAGAGTACGTGGATGACATACTCTTGATAGGGAAGTAGTTTCATATGCTACGCTCGGTCAATCTCCGCTTATCACAAAGATTCTCCATATAGGATTAAAGTGATACCTACTAAATCCTGGATTTTGGATCTATGAGATAGATCTAAATGGATGTTAGGATACTCACTAGTAGTAGTGAGATGGTATCAATCGATCCAAGGGAAAATCACTGGAAGGGTTCCAGGGTGATAAAGACGACTGAATGTCAGTCGCAGGCATTGTCTTTACCCTCAGTAAAGGGACGGTATGTTGGAAGAGTTCCAAGATAGATACCGTGACATACTAGACGATAAAGGCAGGATACATCGCTACTTAAGATGCTACCAAAGAGGCTGTTTGGGTGTATATTGGTTCATGAGATGAACTACGTTCCTCCCATTGTGTGACAATGGAGCTGTGGCTTAAGCCAAGGAACGCCCGTCCCATCAGTGATCCAGACATATTCTAAGGCAGTATCACTTGATCATGGAGATGGTTGATCTCCAGGGTGATCGAGGTTTGGAGAGTAGACTCAGAGGACAACACAGCGGATCCACTCACAAAGGCCTGTTCCCAGAGAGAGACTTTTATGGGATGGTTGAGTATGAGATACTTCAAACCACTGCTACAGATGGCCCTAGTGCAAGTGGGAGATTGTTAGTTATATGTATGCCCTAGAGGCCATTACTGTACATAGGATGTATATTGTAGTGGATGCTGGGACATATATAGGGAGGACTTTCTTGCTCGACATGATAGTATGCTATCTGGTTGAACTTTACCTTAACGTGTATACTGATTGTCTCTCTGTTACATGTTGGTAAAGCCCTTAGGATCTGTACTTGACTACCTGGACTATGATGCGGATCATACTAGTGGGGACATGGTAGTCCATAAGTACATCCTTCAAAGTCCCTAGTCGTGGGTGTATCGAGACGGGGCATCGATATACCAGAGTAGACTAGCGTATACCTTCTCGACCCATACAGATGGGCGATGGATGATCCCATATCCATTGGTGTTTGACATCAGAGATGATATACGGGTGCTCAGTTGAGACTGGGTACACTGGACGGACTCGCCGAGAACTCCCAGATGGTATTATACCTCACGTCAGATGGCAGTTCTCTGGTGACACTGGTACAGAGTAGTCTGTTGACCCGAGATCGTCATAGAGTCTTGTGTGGTTCCCACTGTGCTTTGATTTCCATCTTACCACGTCCAAGAGGGCGTGCAAAACGGTGGTTTTTGGGTACAGTCCCGAGTCACATAGAGGCAATGAGCGATAGGAGGGGATTCGTCTCTCCCGGTATAGGGGGTTGATGTCGCGCTGTGTTCGATTGGCTATAACAGGAAATCCCTGGCCAGGGTTGCTGAGATTTACTGGTAAGTGTTACCAGTAGTTTCTCGAACAGTTATAGACCTCATATCGACACGACTTATTGAGCTATTGGGGTCTGACGTATACCACCCCTAGGCGAGATATGCGACAGATCAGACGATCAGACCGGACTGTACGGTAGTGTTACTGGTCGGATTCACTGGAGTGTGAGCGGGCTTGCTCGTCGATCTTCAGATCGCTCAATACCCGGGTGGCCGTTACGTTTAGCAGACCGCTTGCGGCTTGTGGATGCTTGATATGATCATCATCTGCTGCCGGCGTATTGACGAGTCTTTAGAGTCCTACACAGAGGTTTCCTGGCTCAAGCGAAACGAAATAGGAGCGCATATGAGATATGTGCGGGACCGAGAATAATGCGTGTATGTGATACCGTATTCTATTCTCGCGATAAATATATCGAATGGTTGTATGCGATATAACCTAGTTATCGATTCAAGCGTTGATTCGATAAGCCGATATATTGTATACTAGTCGGTTGTGTTCGACATAACCGGGTCATTGAATCAAGTGTTGATTTAATGATTTAATGCATATTTATATATTTGATATATTACTTTGCATCAACTAGTATCGGTTTACTTAAGATGGATTTTCTCACTCGGATGGGCGCATTGTATATGCGATATACTTTTGTGCACTTGATTGTATCATGTTTGATGATACATGTCATGCTAGGGTTCAAGTGTAAAGATTAAACCTTGGTTAATGAAATGGTTAGGGTTTATTATTTATTATTCATTTATCTTATTTAATTATCTTTTTATTTTTGATAAATGAATAAAAGAAAAGAGAAAAGAATGGTGGCTAATTTTGTTCTTTAGTTGAAGCTTCATGAAGCTTTGTTCAAGTCAACCATTCTTATCTCATCCTTAACCCTAACCATTCCCACTAACCATGATTCATTCTCTACACTTGACTCTAGTTAAAATTATGATAAGAATTCATTTTCTTTTCTTTTACAATTAACTTATCATAACATTTGCTTCTTCTTCTTCCTTGCTTCAAGTGAAGAAGCTTGAGGTCATCAATGGTAGATTGATGATTTGAGTGAGAAATCCAATTCTAAAGTTAACCCACTTCCTATTTCTTCATCCTCTACCTCTTGCCAAGTAGTAGAGTGTGTTTACTTCACAAGTTTCTTGACTTGGTGAAGTCGGAGCTTGATTTAGCGATGCCTCGACGTAGATCATCTTCGGCATGGACATCGACGACCTAGCTTGCCCATTCTCCGACGAAGCCGATCCTAGAGCCCGGATTTGACTTGGACAGCGGAGAAGACTTCGTTGCGGAGCTATGGAGGTGGAGCACCGGATCTACAAAGGTTGTATTTCCGTTTTCTCATTAGTTAAGTGTTAACTAGTTCAATGTTCGCCTAGACATCTAGTTATCGATCCGTAGTTTAGGGTTTGTAGGCACCATAATTTTTGAAATTGCCATGGTTGATGGCTTGGGAGACTTCACTAGGGTGCCTAGGAACCCTACGGAGTCATATACACGTGCACTTCTAAAGCCAGATCAGAACGATGCTATACTCATCCTCCAGCCGGGTCTCACAGTCTGGAACAACAACAATGGCAAGTCTGGATAAACAAGAACCTCCCTGTCACCGTCCTTGAGGCTACCGAAGTACCTCTCGGGTGCTTGAGGTAACCCACCATATCTGCGGAGTGGCCAATGAAATGTCAAATCAGATTGAATCTTAAGGTTCTTATCAAATCTTCAGTAATCATTTGCGGTTCTGGAATTGTAAGTCCACGGTAGCGCCCCGGTCGTCTAACGGATGCCAAATGCGGAACAAAAACTTTTTACAACTGGCGCTATCGCGTACTATAACCCGGATCTGCCATTAAAGCTAAACTAACAAACTACAAAGTGGGTAGAAGAGTTATTGTAGGGTTCCTAGGCACTCTAATGAAGTCTCACAAGGCATCAACCATGCCAATTTCAAAAATTAGGGTGCCGAGAAACCCTAATACGGATCGTTGGCTAGAAGTTTAGGCGACAATGAAACTAGTTAACAACTTAACTAAATGGTAAACGGAAATACAACCTTTGTAGATCCGGTTCTCCACCTCCATGGCTCCGCGATGATGTCTCCTCGCTGTACAAATCGGATCTTGGGCTCTAGCGTCGGCTTCATCGGAGAAAAAGCGGGCTAGGTCATCGACGACGATGCCGAAGATGATCTACGTCGAGGCATCGCTAGATCAAGCTCCAACTTCACCAAGTCATGAAACTTACGAAGAAAACACACTCTACTACTTGGCAAGAGGTAGAGGATGAAGAAATAGGAAGTGGGTTCACTTTAGAATTGGATTTCTCACTCATTTCATCAATTCACCATTGATGAAGTCAAGCTTTCTTCATTGAAGAAGATGAAGAAGAAGAAGAAAGAATATCATAAGTATTTTCAAAATAGAAAATAATATGAATACTTATCATATCTTAATCCTAGTTAAGTGTAGAGAATAGACCATGGTTTGTTTAAATGGTTAGGGTTAAGCATGAAGACAAAATGGTTACAAAGTCAAACCTTCATGAAGATTCAACTACAAACAAAGAAAGCCACCATTTTCTCTTTATTCTTTCCAAAATAAATTAATAAATAAATAAGAAAGAAAAGCAAAACCCTAATCATTAACCTAACCATGGTTTAATCTTTACACTTAACCAAGTTAACATGTATCATCAAACATGATACAATCAAGCGCACAAAAGTATATCACATATACAACTTGTGAACTTCTAGTGAGAAAATCCATTTAAGTGAACCTATATTAGTTAATGTAAAGTGATATATCAAATATATAATTATACATTAAATCATTAAATCAACACTTGATTTAACGACCCGGTCATATCGCATATAACCGACTAATATCAATAGTAACAACTTATCGAATCAACACTTGATCCGATAACCCGGCTATAACGCATATAACCGATCAATGTTACAAATCGCGAGAATCGAATACAGTATCACATACTGGTATCATTCTCGGTCCCGCACATATCTCATATGCGCTCCTATTTCGTTTCGCTTGAGCCAGGAAACCTCTGTGTAGGACTCTAAAGACTCGTCAATACGCCGGCAGCAGGTGATGATCATATCAAGCACCCACAAGCCGCAAGCGGTCTGCTAAACGTAACGGCCACCCGGGTATTGAGCGATCAGAAGATCGACGAGCAAGCCCGCTCATACTCCTGTGAATCCAACCAGTAACACTTACCGTACAGTCCGGTCTGATCGTCTGATATGTCGCATATCTCGCCTAGGGGTGGTAAACGTCAGACCCCAATAGCTCGATAAGTCGTGTCGATATGAGGTCTATAACAGTTCGAGATACTACTGGTAACACTTACCAGTAAATCTCAGCAACCCTGGCCAGGGATTTCCGGTTATAGCCAATCGAACACAGCGCAACATCAACTCCCTATACCGGGAGAGACGAATCCCCTCCTATCGCTCATTGCCTCCATGTGATTCGGGACTGTACCCAAAAACCACCGTTTTGCACGCCCTCTTGGATGTGGTAAGATGGAAATCAAAGCACAGTGGGAACCACACAAGACTCTATGACGATCTCGGGTCAACAGACTACTATGTACCAGTGTCACCAGAGAACTGCCATCTGACGTAAGGTATAATACCATCTGGGAGTTCTCGGCGAGTCCGTCCAGTGTACCCAGTCTCCACTGAGCAGCCGTATATCATCTCTGATGTCAAACACCAATGGATATGGGATCATCCATCGCCCATCTGTATGGGTCGAGAAGGTATACGCTAGTCTACTCTGGTATATCGATTCCCCGTCTCGATATACCCACGACTAGGGACTTTGAAGGATGTACTTATGGACTACCAAGTCCCCACTAATATGATCCGCATCATAGTCCAGGTAGTCAAGTACACATCCTAAGGGCTTTACCAACATGTAACAGAGAGACAATCAGTGTACACGTTAAGGTAAAGAGCAACCAGATAGCATACTATCATGTCGAGCAAGAAAGTCTTCCCTATATATGTCCAAGCATCCACTACAATATACATCCTATGTATAGTAATGGCCTTTAGGGCATACATATAACTAACAATCTCCCACTTGCACTAGGGCCATCTGATAGCAGTGGTTGTAGTATCTCATACTCAACCATCCCATAAAAGTCTCTCTCTGGGAAAAGGCCTTTGTGACTGGATCCGTTGTGTTGTCCTCTGAGTCAACTCTCCTAACCTTGATCACCCTGGAGATCAACTATCTCCATGATCAGGTGATACTGCCTTAGAATATGTCTGGATCACTGATGGGACGGACGTTCCTTGGCATAAGCCACAACTCCATTGTCATACAATGGGAGGAACTAAGTTCATCTCATGAACAAATATACATCCAGACTGCCTCTTTGGTAGCATCTTAAGTAGTGATGTATCTTGCCTTTAATCGTCTAGTATGCCACAGTATCTAGCTTGGAACTCTTCCAACATACCGTCCCTTTACTGAGGGTAAAGACAATGCCTGCGACTGACTTTCAGTCGTCCTTATCACCCTGGAACCCTTCCAGTGATTCTCCCCAGGATCAGTTGATACCATCTCACTACAACTAGTGAGAATTCTAACATCCAATTAGATCTATCTCATAGATCCAAACTCAGGATTTAGGAGGTATCACTTTGATCCTATATGGAGAATCATTGTGATAAGCGGAGATTGACCGAGCGTAGCATAAGAAACTCCTTCCCTATCTAGAGTACGTCATCCACATACTCTACGAGGATCATCACCATACTCCCTACTACCTTTTTGTTTATACAAGGTTCATCTACCATTTTGATGATGTCAAACTGTTTGACTACTACATCAAAACAGATGTTCCAACTCCGCGATACCTGCTTTATCCTATAAAGCATCTTGTACACGTTTCCGCTGCTCCCACTGTCTACGAAGTCACGACCCGAAAGTACGAAACGTGACTGGCACTTAGATTACGAGACGTCTAAAGGCGTACCGTAACCTAAGTCAGCCAAAGCCCAGAAATCTAACCCAAAATCAAAAGAGAGTGAAGGAAAAACCTTAAATGAAAACGGTTTTTAAATCAAATAAGTTGCATAGAATCCCTTTTTAAAACATCAAAAATTTCCGAAAATTTCGGCAGAGTCTCCCCTGTATTTTCTATCCCCCAAAATGGGTACAACAAGATAATAAACCTGTAATCATAAAAATGGCATCCCCAAGCGGGAGCTAGCTCTTCGCCCAAGGCGGATCACAACTACATGCAATATAATAGTAATATCAAGAGAAGAACATAAAGAAACGCAAAATACCAGAAAACACACGTCGGCTCAAGTGAGCTCGACCCAAAAGAACCACAAATATACAAGTCTCTCAGTCTCATCACTAGGTCGCATATACAATACAAGTGGTAGATGGAGAATACTAGATACAATGATAAAGCAAAAAGAAATAAGGTATACTCGCAACCCACCTACGGCAATGTCGCGAGTCTGAGCAAAAGGAACTGATGACAAAATAGCCCGCCGCTACAAGACTGACGGGTCCGACCTGCAAGACACTGTGGCACAACGGGGGTGAGTTGCCAGCTCGTGAGTAGAATATAACATCTAGTAAGGCAATCGTAAGAATGCATGCAATGCGGAACAACATGTATGTCCATATGTGATATAATAACTCTAGTATGCATGCACATGTATGCAATATCTTTTCTAACTCTTTAAGTGTTTTAAATGTTAATGTTACTGCATTCTTAACTTTTAGAAAATGAATGTCTGCATAATAGCTAAATATCATCAAGAAATCCTCTGAAAACCCGTGTCAAGCATCGACACCAAATAGGAATCACATCTGTCTCAATATCGGGCTCCGTCAGTCCGGATCGGCCCATATCATAAATCTCACGACAACGGTCGGTATCCTCCGGATATCCGCCGCGCCAGACATCACCGGTAGGTAGTCTTCCCCTGCCAGGCTCATCGTCTACAACTCGATCTTCTTGCCCCGGGGTACCATACCGGGCCCACCATGTACCCGAGACGGTTCATCCACTCCTCGTATCGGGTCTCGAAATCCAACAGAAAACATGAAAACTCATGGTGGACGACACATACATCACGAGAAAACCGCAACTTTTGTTTTGAAAAGGATAAATATAAGGTTTTGTTAAATTCTTGCGGTTTTCCCCAAAAATCCAGAAATCGCAGCAAAACTGAAATCCTCAAGAAAATCATAATGTCCACATGTTATATATAAGACAAATGTCTATGATATCAATGTGTATGATGTAAATTTTGGCTAGAGTTCTATGTAAATATGATGATGATGCGAGATATGTGCATGCGATGCGGTTTCATATATCAAGTATGAATGCAGGTGATGATATTAAGATAAACAGGTTCTATCGTGCACGTGGCATGTCAATTACCAAAGGCGTGTGTGTCACATGAATAGTGCGCGCGCAACATATGCCAATGGTAAGGTGCTCGTGTCCTACGAAATGATATCGCATAGGTAGAGATGAATGTCCATGCAATTTAACATACTGTTCGCTATAAGGGTATGCAGTGTACATGAATGGATAAGCTAACTAACAATATAATCTTGCAAAAAGTAGGGTAATCCTAACTAGGGGGGGCGCCTCGCGCCATCCAGACGATTCCCCCATAGATGAATATATCTACTCACCTGAAATCCCCGCTAATCCGTTCCGGCCACCGCCTTGCCTTTTCGCGCCGTGTCCGATGTTTCCCCGACCGATCCTATATTTGCACAATATCAAGTATAAGATTACAAAACCTAACACAATGCAAGTCACAACATACAATTATCCACGCTCTCAAATTAATCGTAGCATGCACTCAGTGCGCGGAAAAACGCACGAAAATCGCAATCCTTTAACAAAAATCGTCATTTCGGGGAAATCGACAAACTACCACCCGACTAGACGAAACCCCGCATTCGCGCATTCTAATAATCCTATACGAAGCTAACATTATTGCTAACCTAACGCAAATTGAACGCATTCTATTTTCTACAAAAATCTAGTAAGCGATTTTCTTACCGATTCGTTACAAACATCGAAATTTATCGATTTAGCAAGCATATCATTACACCATTAACCATTCTAAGCAATTAGATAACCATCCCTAACATAATCCAACCATTATGCTACAAACCCTAATTTTTTAAAAATCAAAACCTTCTCTTGATTTTTCATGAACAAGGATTTACACTAAATTAATACTTAGAATTTCGATTCTAGCATAATTAAACCACAAGTTAACAAAAGGATTAAAATTTTCACCTCTCAAGCTTGAACCCTAGCTTGATCAAGTCTCCAAGAAGCCTCCTTTCATCATGTTTTTGAACAAATTTGGGTTGAAGAGAGAAGGGATTAGGGTTTTGCTTTGAATGGAGATGGAAAAATGTGAATTTTTATTGATTTTTAGCAAGAAAAAGAAGCAAGAATGAAGTGGGAAGTGGGGAAATTCTGCAGGTGAGGGGTCGGCTGCAGTAAGAGGAGGAGGTGGGGAAATTTTGGGGAAGTTTCTAGCTAATTACAACATCATATGATATCATATCATGCTTTCATATCAACCTTTTTCCAAAAAAACCCCTTTTTAAGCCATTTTTTTCATAATTTTCCCACCAAAAATCTAAAAGTTTGCAAGACATGATATAATTTTATTAACACCATATTTTAGCTTATAAAGACTCCTAATTAAGAAATTTACCTAATTAAATTTGTATTTATCCCTAATTAAATGTATTTAAAAAGGCTTAAAATAATAAAAAAATAATTAATTACGAATTTTTTTTTATTTAACTAGATAATTATAAGTGACATTTTAGTGACAAAATTATAGTAATATCTTATCTAAATTTTGTATAATTAGGTCTACAATGAAAAATATCAATTTTGACTTTTTACGGAAAAAGCCGAAAAATTTGCCGATTACCGAAAAACTGCCTAAACGATTTTCGAAGGGTTACAATCTTCCCCCCTAAAAGAAATTCGGTCCCCGAATTTAGAATTTAACTATGCGTACCTTCAAAAAGATGGGGATATCTATTCCTCATCTCGATCTCGGTCTCCCAGGTGACCTCCTCGCTGTTCGGGCCACGCCAAAGAACCTTGACAGACGGTATGACCTTCGACCTCAATTTCTTCACCTGCCGATCCAAGATGACAACCGGCTGCTCGGCGAAAGAAAGATCATGCTCTAACTGGATCGTCTGGTGCTGAATCGCCTGGGAAGGATCATGAAGGTACTTGCGGAGCATCGAGACATGGAATACGGGGTGAACATCGGGGAAGCTCGGCGGAAGAGCTAACCGATAAGCGACTGGACCAACCCGCTCTAGGATCTCGAAAGGACCAACATATCTAGGAATCAGTTTCCCTTTCCGCCCAAATCTCATCACACCCTTCATCGGAGAGACCTTCAGGAAAACATGATCGCCAACAGCGAACTCGAGTCCGCGACGGCGCTTGTCAGCATATGATTTCTGCCTGCTCTGTGCCGCTCTCATCCTGTCCCGAATCAGCTGTATCTTCTCGGTCGTCTCCTGTACAATCTGCGGCCCCAAAATACTGCTCTCCCTAAGCTCTGTCCAACATACAGGCGATCGACATCTCCTCCCATATAAAGCCTCAAAAGGTGCCATCGGAATCGTCTCCTGGAAGCTATTATTGTAGGAAAACTCGATCAAAGGCAAATGACGATCCCAGCTACCACCGAAATCCAAAACACAAGCTCTGAGCATGTCCTCAAGAGTCTGAATCGTACGCTCCGACTGACCGTCAGTCTGAGGATGAAAGGCTGTGCTAAAACTCAATCGGGTGCCCAAAGCTTCCTGGAGTTTCTGCCACAATCGGCTGGTAAACTGGGTGCCACGGTCGGACACGATGCAAGTCGGAACACCATGCAGTTGCACAATCTCATCAATATAAACCTGGGCGTACTGAGAAAATCCAAAAGTGGTCTTCACTGGCAGGAAGTGAGCCGCTTTCGTCAGTCGATCCACAATCACCCAAATAGAGTCATACCCTCGACTGGTCCTGGGTAGACCCACAACGAAGTCCATGGAGACCTGCTCCCACTTCCACTCAGGGATGGGCAAAGGCTGTAACTCACCGGCTGGCCTCTGGTGCTCAGCCTTGACTTGCTGACAAGTCAGGCATCTCGACACAAAGTCTGTAATATCCTTCTTCATCCCGTCCCACCAGTAAACCTCTCTCAAATCACGATACATCTTGGTGGAACCTGGATGCACACTGTATACTGATCTATGTGCCTCCTCGAGAATATCATGCCTCAGTCCCTCTGAATCTGGCACGCACAGTCGAGTCCCAAATCGAAGTATCCCCTGATCATCAATCACGAACTCAGAAACTCTGCCCTGCCGAATCTGCTCAATAATCTCTAATATACGGGCATCGCCGGACTGTGCCTCGTGGATACGGTCAAGTAACTGTGGGCGTGCTCTGAAATGGGCCAGCTGTCCCCCTGTAGGAGTAAACTCGAACTTCACTCTGCTATTACATAAAACCTGCCAATCCGCCGTCGACTGCATCTGTACTGCGCTCAAACAAGATAAACTACCTCCGGGCCTCCTACTCAAAGCATCTGCCACCACATTCGCCTTGCCCGGATGGTATAAAATCTCGCAGTCATAATCCTTCACCAATTCCATCCAACGACGCTGTCTCAGGTTCAGGTCTCGCTGCTGGAAGATATACTTCAAACTCTTATGGTCAGTGAATATCTGGCACGACTCACCGTATAGGTAATGTCTCCAGATCTTGAGTGCAAATACCACTGCAGCCATCTCTAAATCATGGGTGGGGTAGTTCTGCTCGTGTTTCCTCAGCTGCCGAGAAGCATACGCGATAACTCTATCGTGCTGCATCAATACACAGCCTAGCCCCACTCTAGAAGCATCACAATATACCACGAACCCTCCTGATCCTGAAGGCAAAGCTAACACTGGCGCAGTAGTCAGACGAGTCTTCAACTGCTGGAAACTATCCTCACATGCCTGGGTCCAATCAAAAGGAACCCCCTTCCGGGTCAACCCGGTCAACGGTGCAGCAATGCGGGAGAAATCCTGGACAAAACGTCGATAATAGCCGGCCAAACCTAGAAAGCTGCGAACCTCTGTAACTGATACTGGTCTAGGCCAACGCTGAACTGCCTCGATCTTCTTCGGGTCCACACAAATACCATCTCTCGTCACCACATGACCCAAGAAATTGACACAGTCTAGCCAGAATGCGCACTTGGAGAATTTGGCGAACAGCTGATGCTCCCTCAAAGTCTGCAATGTGATACGTAAGTGCTGCTCATGTTCCTCCCGGCTCCGAGAATAAACCAAGATGTCGTCAATGAACACAATGATGAACTGATCGAGATACGGCCTGAATACGCGGTTCATCAAATCCATAAAAGCTGCCGGGGCATTGGTGAGCCCGAACGACATCACCAAGAACTCATAGTGGCCATAACGAGTACGGAAGGCGGTCTTCGGAATATCCTCCTTCCGAACCCGCAACTGGTGATAACCTGACCGTAAATCAACCTTCGAGAAAAACCCTGCACCCTGGAGCTGATCAAATATGTCATCAATGCGGGGTAGGGGATACCTGTTTCGCACAGTAACCCCGTTCAGCTGACGATAATCAATGCATAAGCGCATACTTCCGTCCTTCTTCTTAACAAACAGGACGGGAGCACCCTAAGGTGACACACTCGGTCGGATAAGCCCTTTGTCCAGCAAGTCCTGTAACTGATCCTTTAGCTCTCTCAGCTCCGCCGGGGCCATCCGATAAGGAGGTATAGAAATAGGCCCCGTGCCAGGGATCAAGTCAATACAGAACTCAATCTCGCGCTCTGGTGGCAGACCAGGCAGCTCGTCAGGAAATACATCAGGAAACTCTCTCACAACAGGGACCTGGTCCAACGGAACCTCTGTGGAGCTAGTATCACAAACATAGGCTAAGAATCCCTGACACCCTTTCCTTAAGAGCTGACCAGCGCGAAGAGAAGAAATCAAGCTGGGAAGGATAGCACTACGATCTCCCTGAATAATAAGAACCGGCTCACCAGGAAAACTGAATCTGACTGCCTTTTCACGGCAGTCCACGGATGCATAACAGGTGGCTAGCCAGTCCATACCAAGAAGAACGTCAAAGTCTAGCATATCGAGGAGAATCAAATCTACTGAAGAATCTCTCTCCCCGATACGAACGGAACAAGATCGGTACACAAAACGGGCAATAAAAGACTCGCCTACCGGGGTAATAACGACAAGCGGCTGATCTAACGGAGATGACTCTCGGCCCAACCTCGGTGCAAAATATGTGGAAACATAGGAATGTGTGGAGCCTGGATCAAATAATACCCGTGCATCAAAAGAACATACTGGCAGAGTACCTGTCACGACGGCATTGGATGCCTGTGCATCCTGAGGAGTCAATGCGAACACTCGGGCCTGTCCACCACTAATAGCTGGCTGTGCTCTGCCTCTACCTCGGCCTCTGCCTCTGTCGCCTCGTCCTCTCTGAACCGGACCGCCATGCCCACAGCCTCTAGAAGCATCTGGCTGGCGTAGAACATCATCAGGAGTAAGGAGTAAAGCTCTCTGAGAAGGTGGTGAGGGTGGTAAAGTCACATGCGGGACTGTCGCCGCGCCCTGGCGTCCCATGGTACAATCTCTAACACGGTGGTACTGACTCCCACACCGAAAACATCCTGGAGACGACTGCTGGGTCTGTGGATATAAACCAAATAACTGACCCCGTCTCAATCCTCTGCCTCCACTATCTCCCGGAAATAATCTATCACGGTGTCTGCCCATCTGCCGCTGAGCTGGCGTATCAGTACGGATCCTCTTCGGCCCAGAAACGACCGGAGTCTCAGAAATACGCTCCTCCAAAAGTAAAGCTGAATCCATCGCGGCAGCGTATGTATCAAAGTGCTGGGTGCCGATGGCAAGGAATAGCTGTGTATCAAGCCCTCGCACGAACCTCTTTATTCTCTTCTCTTCTGTGTCGACTAGGTACGGAGCATATCGAGACAACTGGGTAAACTGTATATCATACTCCGACACTGTCATCCCAGGAGTCTTGCGCAAAGACTCAAAACTACGGGCTCGAGCATCTCGGACACTCTCCGGAAGAAAACGGGTAAGAAATGCAGATGTAAACTCATCCCAGGTCATAGAAGGCAGACCTGCAGCTCGGCCTCTCTCTACTGAGTCGTACCATGTCTGGGCAAGACCCTCCAGACGAAAACTCGCAAACTCCACCAATCTATCATCAGAACACCTCAACGAACGGCAAATCCGAGCCATCCTATCCAGAAATGCCTGTGGGTCCTCTGTCGCATCTGTACCGGTAAAAGCTGGAGGTCTCAATCTCATGAACTCCTGTAGTCAAACAGGGATAGTCTCCGTAGTAGCAGCAGGAGTGACCATCTGTGCAGCAGGTACAATCGTGGTCTGTGCGGTGGAAGGAACGTCCTCGGATCTCTGTGCCCGGCTGGACTCAACTAAAGATCCCATCATCTGTCGCAACTCTAGCATGCCGGCCTCTAATCTGGCAATACGGTCTGGATAAGGCGGATCAGTATGACCCTGAGGGATAGGCGTATCCTCCCGCTCGATCCTCGCCTCAGACGGGCCCGCCCGAATCTCATCCCTAGCGGCAGCCCGCTGAGCTCTCGTAGTCTTTGGCGGCATCGAAGCTGGAATAAGAAACAGGACTGATAAGGACATTGCAATTGAATCAAGGAATGCAAGGAATCAAGAAAGGAAATACAAGCAATTATGTCCTAAGGTCACTTAGGCGGAGTACCGTATCGTAAGTATGCCGCGGATCATACCCACGCTACGCCACTCTGCTTAAGTCACCTACTCCATCTACCAAGGTCGTCCTACACTCAGAAAGGTAAAACCTACGCTCTGATACCAACTTTGTCACGACCCGAAAGTACGGAACGTGACTGGCACTTAGATTACGAGACGTCTAAAGGCGTACCGTAACCTAAGTCAGCCAAAGCCCAGAAATCTAACCCAAAATCAAAAGAGAGTGAAGGAAAAACCTTAAATGAAAACGGTTTTTAAATCAAATAAGTTGCATAGAATCCCTTTTTAAAACATCAAAAATTTCCGAGAATTTCGGCAGAGTCTCCCCTGTATTTTCTATCCCCTAAAATGGGTACAACAAGATAATAAACCTGTAATCATAAAAATGGCATCCCCAAGCGGGAGCTAGCTTTTCGCCCAAGGCGGATCACAACCACATGCAATATAATAGTAATATCAAGAGAAGAACATAAAGAAACGCAAAATACCAGAAAACACACGTCAGCTCAAGTGAGCTCGACCCAAAAGAACCACAAATATACAAGTCTCTCAGTCTCATCACTAGGTCGCATATACAATACAAGTGGTAGATGGAGAATACTATATACAATGATAAAGCAAAAAGAAATAAGGTATACTCGCAACCCACCTACGGCGATGTCGCGAGTCTGAGCAAAAGGAACCGATGACAAAATAGCCCGCCGCTACAAGACTTACGGGTCCGACCTGCAAGACACTGTGGCACAACGGGGGTGAGTTGCCAGCTCGTGAGTAGAATATAACATCTAGTAAGGCAATCGTAAGAATGCACGCAATGCGGAACAACATGTATGTCCATATGTGATATAATAACTCTAGTATGCATGCACATGTATGCAATATCTTTTCTAACTCTTTAAGTGTTTTAAATGTTAATGTTACTGCATTCTTAACTTTTAGAAAATGAATGTCTGCATAATAGCTAAATATCATCAAGAAATCCTCTGAAAACCCGTGTCAAGCATCGACACCAAATAGGAATCACATCTGTCTCAATATCGGGCTCCGTCAGTCCGGATCGGCCCATATCATAAATCTCACGACAACGGTCGGTATCCTCCGGATATCCGCCGTGCCAGACATCACCGGTAGGTAGTCTTCCCCTGCCAGACTCATCGTCTACAACTCGATCTTCTTGCCCCGGGGTACCATACCGGGCCCACCATGTACCTGAGACGGTTCATCCACTCCTCGAATCGGGTCTCGAAATCCAACAGAAAACAAGAAAACTCATGGTGGACGACACATACATCACGAGAAAACCGCAACTTTTGTTTTGAAAGGATAAATATAAGGTTTTGTTAAATTCTTGCGGTTTTCCCCAAAAATCCAGAAATCGCAGCAAAACTGAAATCCTCAAGAAAATCATAATGTCCACATGTTATATATAAGACAAATGTCTATGATATCAATGTGTATGATGTAAATTTTGGCTAGAGTTCTATGTAAATATGATGATGATGCGAGATATGTGCATGCGATGCAGTTTCATATATCAAGTACGAATGCAGGTGATGATATTAAGATAAACAGGTTCTATCGTGCACGTGGCATGTCAATTACCAAAGGCGTGTGTGTCACATGAATAGTGCGCGTGCAACATATGCCAATGGTAAGGTGCTCGTGTCCTACGAAATGATATCGCATAGGTAGAGATGAATGTCCATGCAATTTAACATACTGTTCGCTATAAGGGTATGCAGTGTACATGAATGGATAAGCTAACTAACAATATAATCTTGCAAAAAGTAGGGTAATCCTAACTAGGGGGGGCGCCTCGCGCCATCCAGACGATTCCCCCATAGATGAATATATCTACTCACCTGAAATCCCCGCTAATCCGTTCCGGCCACCGCCTTGCCTTTTCGCGCCGTGTCCGATGTTTCCCCGACCGATCCTATATTTGCACAATATCAAGCATAAGATTACAAAACCTAACACAATGCAAGTCACAACATACAATTATCCACGCTCTCAAATTAATCGTAGCATGCACTCAGTGCGTGGAAAAACGCACGAAAATCGCAATCCTTTAACAAAAATCGTCATTTCGAGGAAATCGACAAACTACCACCCGACTAGACGAAACCCCACGTTCGCGCATTCTAATAATCCTATACGAAGCTAACAATATTGCTAACCTAACGCAAATTGAACGCATTCTATTTTCTACAAAAATCTAGTAAGCGATTTTCTTACCGATTCGTTACAAACATCGAAATTTATCGATTTAGCAAGCATATCATTACACCATTAACCATTCTAAGCAATTAGATAACCATCCCTAACATAATCCAACCATTATGCTACAAACCCTAATTTTTTAAAAATCAAAACCTTCTCTTGATTTTTCATGAACAAGGATTTACACTAAATTAATACTTAGAATTTCGATTCTAGCATAATTAAACCACAAGTTAACAAAAGGATTAAAATTTTCACCTCTCAAGCTTGAACCCTAGCTTGATCAAGTCTCCAAGAAGCCTCCTTTCATCATGTTTTTGAACAAATTTGGGTTGAAGAGAGAAGGGATTAGGGTTTCGCTTTGAATGGAGATGGAAAAATGTGAATTTTTATTGATTTTTAGCAAGAAAAAGAAGCAAGAATGAAGTGGGAAGTGGGGAAATTCTGCAGGTGAGGGGTCGGCTGCAGCAAGAGGAGGAGGTGGGGAAATTTTGGGGAAGTTTCTAGCTAATTACAACATCATATGATATCATATCATGCTTTCATATCAACCTTTTTCCAAAAAACCCCCTTTTTAAGCCATTTTTTTCATAATTTTCCCACCAAAAATCTAAAAGTTTGCAAGACATGATATAATTTTATTAACACCATATTTTAGCTTATAAAGACTCCTAATTAAGAAATTTACCTAATTAAATTTGTATTTATCCCTAATTAAATGTATTTAAAAAGGCTTAAAATAATAAAAAAAATAATTAATTACGAATTTTTTTTATTTAACTAGATAATTATAAGTGACATTTTAGTGACAAAATTATAGTAATATCTTATCTAAATTTTGTATAATTAGGTCTACAATGAAAAATATCAATTTTGACTTTTTACGGAAAAAGCCGAAAAATTTGCCGATTACCGAAAAACTGCCTAAACGATTTTCGAAGGGTTACAGAAGCCCTCTGGCTGTGTACTTATAGACGTTCTCTTCTAAAATATCATTTAGAAAAGCAGTCATGGCACCCAACCGCCAGATATCGTAGTCATGGTATGTAGCCGTGGCAAGTAGGATCTGGATGGACTTAAGCATAGCAACTTGAAAAGGTTTCATCATTATCCACGCCTGGTCGATGACGAAAAAGCTTTAGCAAGTCTAGCTTTGAAAGTCTCAACTTTTCCATATACACCAAGTAATCTTCTCAAGATATACTTGCTCCTGATAGGGATTTAACCCTTCAGATATAGCAACCAAAGTCCATACTTTGTTGGTGTATATGGATTCCATCTCAGATCGCTAAGCATCCAGCCATTCTTACAGAGTCCCACTCCTGATGGCCAGCTCGAAACTAGTTGGGTCATCATCTCATGATGCAATCCTCGCTCCCACTGTCATAGAGAAACCGAAGTATCTCTCAGGTGGGTGAGGAACCCTACTAGATCGGCGGAGAGGCTGAGATTCGTTGGTTACTATTGAATCCTTTAGTTCTACCAAATCATCAGCTGCAGTTTGTATAGCTGGAACATTTCCAGTTCTACATAAAAGATCTTGCCTCGAGTTTGTCCGGATTATGCTTTTAGACATAGGTCGGACATCCCCAAATCTTAACCAACTTAAGATATGGGCTCTTCCCTTTCCATATCACATATGAAGCGGTAGGCAACTGATTTGATTAGAACCCTATTCAATAGGTATGCAGCTTCTCAAGCGCATTACTCCCAAAAGGAAATAGAAAACTCAGTAGTACTCATCATAGAGCACACCTTATCACATAGGGTGCTATTGCTCCGCCCCGATATACCATCGTGCTATGGTTTATACGGAGGAGTAATGCTGAGAGAGAATCTCATTCTCCTTTAGAATAATCCAGGATTTCCGTGCTCAAGTATTCTCCTCCTCGATCTCATCAAAGGACATAATACTTATACCCATGTTTTGGTTTTCTACTTCTAAATCATATTCTGTGAATATCTCAAAAGGTTCGGACTTGTGTTTCAACAGGAACATAGGTCTGAATCTCGAAAGATCATCAGAGAATGTAATGAAGTACAAAGAACCAGTCCTGGCATATGTAGACAGGGGACCTTACATACATCAACATGTATCATCCCAAGAGTTTACTAACTCTTTCTCTGTTTCCAGTAAACAGAGCTATAGTCATTGTGTCTTTGTGACATGACTGGCAAGTTTCATAAGATGTAAATTTAAACAAATTTAAATATGCATCTAAATGTAACTTCAGCTAGTCAGGTCGCATTGATATGACCTAGTCTACAATACCTCAAGAAAAATTCGTTCATTTCTGAACTCATCCTCTTGTATGTGTTCAGTATACTAAAGAACTATAGTTTGATTTAGAACATCAATGATTTTAGATAACGTGCCTGAACCGATCAACTTTTGATATAGGAAATGTTCAAAACATTATGCAACAATACAAAATTATATCCTTTCTTTACTAATAAAGAGAGAGATATGATTTTGTATATCAGGTTCGGTATCTAATAACGTTCGTTCAGAATCAATGTATTGATAATACAGGGTGACAGTGACCAACAGACTTGGCTGCAACACTTGCCCCGTTTTCTGTCTCATGAAACTTATCACCCGTTCTCAGTTCTCTACCTTTCTGTAGCCCTATGTAACAGATTACATATCTGGGATCCTGATCTGGTATCACATACCCAGGACGTAAAGGATACTGAAAAATAGTTCTCTGTAATGAACACACCCGAAGATGATGCATCAGCATGAACACTCTTCGTTTGGGCGGCATGGGAATTCTGGTAATCCCCAATTTCCTGCTCTGTCTTATAACAATTATAAGTTGGAGCGGGACCAACGTTCCCCAGCTCAGTATAACAAGCGGGTTCGGTCAAATATCCGTATTATTATCTTGATTAAGGCGTGATATGGTCGCTACCAGGAGAGAGAGAGAAGAAAACACTCAGCGTGCGCTCTTGCAAGAATAGATTGGTTATTATTTTATCTAATCAGGATGGCTCCCACTGCTTTTTATCAAATCTTCCTTCAAACCCTAAAAGGAAAGACTAGCCGGGATTAATTACACACTACAAGTTCGCCAATCTTTCAGCCAGGCTAGTGTCGGTACTTTGAGGGAGGTCCCCCGTGCTTTCGCACGAACCTAATTAATGTAAACCTCGTTTTCCCAGAGGCGTAACCTCGTTAACACCTTTCTAGACACCTACTTGATCGGCTAATTGTAATGTGTAAAACTCTCCCAGGAGTAACTCTTACTCGCAGCGGGTATCGGGATCCAACTATCTCATAGAAGGTATGCAATCTCATTGCAAATTTCAACACTTGAAATTCCCAATAATATTTTGTCCCAAGCGTCCTATGACCTTGACAGAGATCAACAAACCATAGGCTGCTAGTCAAGTTCAACCCGTCATTTCCTGATTGATGTAAACCCACCCGCACGACCCTTGACAGAGGTCAACAAGGTCGCACGACTACCCTAAATCAATCACATCATATGCTTATACAGATAAGCACTAATCAGCTACCGCACACTACGCCTTGACAGAGGTCAACAAACGTAGCACGAATACTAACCAGTACATATCTGAAATGACGGAGGGCTACGACAGGTTTTTCTGAAAACCTATTGCGTAATGAACTTGATATCGTTGTAGAATCAAATGATTTTTGAAATGGAGTGTTTTTTAGGCTTTTCTAGTTTTGCTAAAGGAGTCACTCCCGGTGAAGGGATCGTCGGTCCTTTCCTCGTCGAATGAGGTGCGGGATATATCATATGTATCACTGTGCAAAGCAAAAACTCTTAAAAGCAATCAAAAGACAAACCGAGTGTGTAGCATCTGCCAGTTATTGCTAAAGGAGTCACTCCCGGTGAAGGGATCTCGGTCCTTTCCTCATCGAATAAGGTGCAGGATATATCACATATACATCTGTGCAAAGGAAGAACTGTAGCTACCCTTTTTATTTTGAAATTCGATTCTACAACATCTTAGGTTTCTTTTATTTCATTAATCACATTAATGAAGTCCCATCAATTATGTACCTAAACATCACAGATAAATATGACGTACACTTATGCCATCCGCATTCGCCTCGATGTCCCCTCGTGCACCGTTAGGTTAGGTAACTAACGGCAGAGCGGGGCAGGGCTAGCGCGGGTGTAAAACATAAGTAACGTCTATATAATATATCATATATACTATATACAGTATCTATCACAGAACATCACATGATCATATCACAGATATCGCAGCAGAAGAATCATATGAAATATTGGATATACTAGGACGTCCGTGTTTTCAATACGAGCCAGTATAAAACACGGATTCCACGGTCGCGATGAATAGCCAAACCCACACCCCTAGACCCCTACGAGAGCGGCAAGCAACCCTACCAATTCTAGAGTTAGGAGACCCGGACTCGACTCCTCGAGTTGGTCTCCCTCTGGACTCCAGAACCCGGTTACTTGTGCTCCCCTCCTTGGGTCTATCCTAGTGCGGAAAAGTAAATAATATACAAAAGGTGACATCTTCCGCAACCTGGAAGTGCCCCAATAAAAGAATATTACATACAAGTTTTTACATGAATGAAAATGAAAAACACTCATCTCACATAAAAACCCCCGGTTATTCAAACACGACAATCCAATATAACATATCCAGCAACACATAACATCACATGTCATCAACGTAAGTAAATATGCGCATCCCAATTGTCGTTGTCATATAGCAACGAAACCGGCGATATCGCATATTACACTTACGGTCACAGAAAAGAAAGTGTAAAACTACAACAGTTGGAATCCGCAACCTGCATAGACATCGCATGCCTAATCAAATGAATTCCTTAGACATCTCATGCCTAACAATTATAAACCCCGCATTTTAGTCTCATCATTGAAAACACTTTTCAATATCAAGTCGGGCAATTCAACAAGATTCCCGACATCCAGATCGAATGCTCGTCGCAAACTTCAGTAGACGGCCGCACCCCTGATACCGTCGACGAAGTGCACCAAGGCGGAACACCGCTACCGCGAGCATCCGAACGGATGCTTTCGGCGACGGGGTTCTCCTACAGTCACTTGGTCGGGGCTATGGAGTGAGGCTGTCTATTAAGTTTACCCGGCGAGTATCCGCGTACGCTACGTGATTGCGACGGACTTTTGATCACATCAAAACTCCATGGCAACCGATCAAGTGAGACTAAACTGCTATGTTTATAATATTCATTCCGTTATCTCATAACTACTTGTGAATTCCAATTATTGTATCACATTCTGGATAAATAGAAAACGCTAAACTTTTCGATCGAACAATCGAACACCCAAGTTTTCCCGATACAGCTCAACACATGAAATAAGTCTAACAACATTCAGTTCGTGCCTCAGTACCAACGGTCCAGCCGTAGAAGGGTCAAGTCAACGCCTCACATGTGGCACGCCGTACTGCCCCAAACCCGAAGGTTCAAAGGGCAGTTCAAGACGGTCACATAATCGAGTTAAGGTTTGTTGTCTTCTAGAGGGTCCATCGCGTTACTTGCACTACTTAGAACATCGTTAAACTACGGAAAAATCCAACAATTGGAAATTTCCCCGCAGGGGAAAAAGTGGGTATTTATATCCGGTCGAACTTTTTAACATATTTTAAAATACCCGGAAAAACACACTGACAAAATTAGACAATCCGATCGATACACTGAGTTCCCAATACAACCCAGAAAATAAAACTCTGGAATAAATATTAAAATATTCCCAGGAAAACCAGCACTGCTTACTAAGAATTACGGTGCAAACTTCGATGCACAACAATACAAAACTGCCGCGGAACCGCCGCATGAGCATGCTCATACCGCGGATCCGCGGCGCCTTTAAGGAATTTGGCCATCGAATTTTGCAGTAACCCTTACAATCCCCTGCTGATTTTTCTGCATATTTTTAATCTACAAAAATCCACATTTTACAGAATTGTTCAGAGAGCATTTTAAAGTCGGGGTTTTGAGTCGATCGGACTTCTAACTCCGTCTACGCATCGCCTAAGGCTCTAGCTAGGCTCTGATACCACTGTAGGGTTCCTAGGCACTCTAATGAGGTCTCACAAGGCATCAACCATGCCAATTTCAAAAATTACGGTGCCGAGAAACCCTAATACGGATCGTTGGCTAGAAGTTCAGGCGACAATGAAACTAGTTAACAACTTAACTAAATGGTAAACGGAAATACAACCTTTGTAGATCCGGTTCTCCACCTCCATGGCTCCGCGATGATGTCTCCTCGCGGTACAAATCGGATCTTGGGCTCTAGCGTCGGCTTCATCGGAGAAAAAGCGGGCTAGGTCATCGACGACGATGCCGAAGATGATCTACGTCGAGGCATCGCTAGATCAAGCTCCAACTTCACCAAGTCATGAAACTTGTGAAGAAAACACACTCTACTACTTGGCAAGAGGTAGAGGATGAAGAAATAGGAAGTGGGTTCACTTTAGAATTGGATTTCTCACTCATTTCATCAATTCACCATTGATGAAGTCAAGCTTTCTTCATTGAAGAAGATGAAGAAGAAGAAGAAAGAATATCATAAGTATTTTCAAAATAGAAAATAATATGAATACTTATCATATCCTAACCCTAGTTAAGTGTAGAGAATAGACCATGGTTTGTTTAAATGGTTAGGGTTAAGCATGAAGACAAAATGGTTACAAAGTCAAACCTTCATGAAGATTCAACTACAAACAAAGAAAGCCACCATTTTCTCTTTATTCTTTCCAAAATAAATTAATAAATAAATAAGAAAGAAAAGCAAAACCCTAATCATTAACCTAACCATGGTTTAATCTTTACACTTAACCAAGTTAACATGTATCATCAAACATGATACAATCAAGTGCACAAAAGTATATCACATATACAACTTGTGAACTTCTAGTGAGAAAATCCATTTAAGTGAACCTATATTAGTTAATGTAAAGTGATATATCAAATATATAATTATACATTAAATCATTAAATCAATACTTGATTTAACGACCCGGTCATATCGCATATAACCGACTAATATCAATAGTAACAACTTATCGAATCAACACTTGATCCGATAACCCGGCTATAACGCATATAACCGATCAATGTTACAAATCGCGAGAATCGAATACAGTATCACATACTGGTATCATTCTCGGTCCCGCACATATCTCATATGCGCTCCTATTTCGTTTCGCTTGAGCCAGGAAACCTCTGTGTAGGACTCAAAAGACTCGTCAATACGCCGGCAGCAGGTGATGATCATATCAAGCACCCACAAGCCGCAAGCGGTCTGCTAAACGTAACGGCCACCCGGGTATTGAGCGATCAGAAGATCGACGAGCAAGCCCGCTCATACTCCTGTGAATCCAACCAGTAACACTTACCGTACAGTCCGGTCTGATCGTCTGATATGTCGCATATCTCGCCTAGGGGTGGTAAACGTCAGACCCCAATAGCTCGATAAGTCGTGTCGATATGAGGTCTATAACAGTTCGAGATACTACTGGTAACACTTACCAGTAAATCTCAGCAACCCTGGCCAGGGATTTCCGGTTATAGCCAATCGAACACAGCGCAACATCAACTCCCTATACCGGGAGAGACGAATCCCCTCCTATCGCTCATTGCCTCCATATGATTCAGGACTGTACCCAAAAACCACCGTTTTGCACGCCCACTTGGACGTGGTAAGATGGAAATCAAAGCACAGTGGGAACCACACAAGACTCTATGACGATCTCGGGTCAACAGACTACTCTGTACCAGTGTCACCAGAGAACTGCCATCTGACGTAAGGTATAATACCATCTGGGAGTTCTCGGCGAGTCCGTCCAGTGTACCCATTCTCCACTGAGCACCCGTATATCATCTCTGATGTCAAACACCAATGGATATGGGATCATCCATCGCCCATCTGTATGGGTCGAGAAGGTATACGCTAGTCTACTCTGGTATATCGATGCCCCGTCTCGATATACCCACGACTAGGGACTTTGAAGGATGTACTTATGGACTACCATGTCCCCACTAGTATGATCCGCATCATAGTCTAGGTAGTCAAGTACACATCCTAAGGGCTTTACCAACATGTAACAGAGAGACAATCAGTGTACACGTTAAGGTAAAGAGCAACCAGATAGCATACTATCATGTCGAGCAAGAAAGTCTTCCCTATATATGTCCATGCATCCACTACAATATACATCCTATGTATAGTAATGGCCTCTAGGGCATACATATAACTAACAGTTATACCGAACGATCCGAGTCCTTCGGTCTTCAACCATCATCCCACGCTTGTTGCGGCTGCTCCGATCTCCTGAATCTCCAATCTTCTCGTCCAGGTGGCACCACCTCGACGGATCTTTAAACGGGCTCCGGACTCTGAACCGAGGCAACTCGGTCATCAAGTTTGCTAAAAGAGACGACTAAGATGTTGTAGAGAATGAGTAGAACCCTTTGTCTCGTTACGTCCAAGGCTATGGACGAACGGTTAATGAAGTTGCCTTTTGGATCGGGTGAAAAGAGAAACCGATCACATCTAATTTCTATGCACCAAAACTTATATCTTTTCAAAACAACAGCCATGAGCAATGAGAGGGGGGGAGGCCGGCCACTATATAGAGGAGGGGTGAGTGTAGGAGGAGGGAGTGGTGACCACAACAACATGATACTTATCATAACACCTAGTATGAACACATTAATGTAACTAATGAATCATCACCCTTAGTCACCAAAACATTAATGAACATTTAAAGCAAAAATGAGTCACATGCCACCTCATCATCCTAGTCACCATCTAGAACCTTCTAGAAACACGACTCACCCCATGACTCACCCTCAAGAAGAAAAGATAAATCCGTATTTAACCGAATGTTAAATACGGCTGATAGAAAACTGGAAACTGGCAACTTCCAAAAGTGATCCTGAAACGAATTTCAGGATAACCCTATATCAGTATAAACATACCCGCATTTGTATTACGACCAAATACAAATGCATCTGAGACAAAGATATTATATCTACACAGTATAATACTCAGATCCGGCTTAAACCAAAGCCGACCAGTATTATCTGCCCGAAAAATGACACGTGCGAAAACGCACGTGCATTTTCCGAACCCTGCCATAAAACCATACGGCCTCTACAACGTTTCACCCGAACTTGGGAAAGTGTCTGTGGGGGACTCTAATGACTCATCAACACACTGGCACTAGGTATAACCTCTAGCACGTTAGAGGTACAAGCTGTACGTAACGGTTGCCTATGTACTGATCGGAAGGGAAGCTGACGAGCGAACTCATCCATAAACCCTACTGAGCCTGACAGTGATAATATACATACAGTCCGGTCCGTTCGTCTATGAGTATCGCATATCTGCCTAGGGGCTAGTAACGCCAGACCCCCAATAGCGGTATAAGTCGTGTCAGAGAGTGGCCCAGAACACCCTGAGATACTACTGGAGTACCTACCAGTAAATCTCCGAATCGGCCGAGGGCTTTGTGTAATGGCTCTCCCAGACACAGCGCGGTCTCACCCCCAATACCGGGAGAGACGAATCCTCTGCCGATCCGCTCACTTGCCTCTATGTGGCTCGGGACTTACCCAAAAAAGACCTGTTTGCACGACTCCTTTGAGCCGTGGTAGGGTAGAAATCAAAGCACAGTGGGAACTCACACGAGACAAATGACGACCTCAGGTCGATGAACTAATCTGTACACATGTTACCAGGGAATTGCTATCTGACGCTAGGTATAATACCAACTAGCAGATTCCCGGCGAGTCCTGTCCGGTGTACTCATAACCCAATGAGCACCTGTATACATCTTAGATGAACCAACTAACACCAATGGCTTGTGAGACCGGCCATCGCCCTTCGTCGGGGTCTCGACTGTATACACTAGTCTACTCTGGAGTATCGATGCCCTGTCTCGAAACTCCCACGACTAGGGACACTTTAAGGATGTGCTTACAGACCACAGCTCCCACGTATATGATCGTCATCATACTGCTGGTAGTCAAGCAAGAATCCTATGGGCTCTATCATCATGCAATAGCGAACTAAAGTATGTATACGATGATAAAGACAAACCAGATAGCAAACTATCATCTCGAGCAAGACTGTCATATCGGTATAGGTCCTGCCTCAATCATTGCAATCACGTACCTGCGATCCAATAATTGACTTTCAGTGCACTATCTCCAACAAGAATCACTTCCAGTTCTACCATACTCCCACTACTGTTTTCTGAAAAAATCCATTTTTATTAAAACTGTGGCGAGTCAAGAACAATATCACTATTGATCTTCCAGATGGTAGAAAATCAACCCTCATCATAACCCGAGTCAACCCACAAACAGCAATTACAGAAACGTGCCTTGAGTTATCCGGAGTATGGTTTTAAGCATAAGCCGGAAAACTCCCCGTACCTTAACAATGTAAAGATATGAACTGTTCTATAAACAATACAGAAACAGAGGCACTGATTTAATTGAACCAGATTCAAATCATGCAGCTGTCTCCAGTGAATGTCAACTAAATGGAAGGAGGCCGATCATCGTTACTCAACTTAGGAATGCTTCCAATTATGAGTAACCTGAAAAAGAAGCAAGTTCTCTTAATCATTACAATCAACTGAATACCATACACAAACATATACATCTTCGATCACCTTGAAGAATCCCGATACTTGCAACACCTGGTTCTCTACTTTATTCATATACCTATAACTTCTCAAAACTTGGACTTTGCATTTCTACGAAACACATGTCTAAGAACCAGAGAAGTCACATGTAAACAGAATATAGTACGAGTTCCAACCCCTCTGTCCTGATGGACACTGGACAACATACAATACTCTGTATAAGTCCCCTGAGTCTAATAACTCAATACTTGTGTATCGTAGGTTGAAAACTATACTATGGTTATGAAGAGTTACACCGCTGTTTAATGCTCCTTACCTAACTATCAACTGATATAGGTAAATGTCACCGACATAATTTCAAAAGGTTATATCTCACTCTATAAAAATAGATGTACAGATATATCAATTTGAAATTGGTGCATAACAACGGATATTCAAAACCAAATATTTGCCGTCCGGCAAATAGCCCAGGCGATTTCCACAAATATCACCAGTTACAACGAATTCCGATATAATGAGGATGATCACCTAATTACCAATAACTTACTCCCACTCATCATCTGTAAAACCATACAGATGTGAGAATCAAACCTGGTAAATACATATCCTGGAGTAAGTGTCTAATTGGGAAATCAGTTTTCTATTAACAGTACACAGTGAAACTGAAACATTAAAATGTTTCGATGGGGTATCCGGGTATTCCTAGTAATGCCTCTTCCATTATCAGATTCACAACTATAACCGTATATTTCTTTGCCGTCTCTCCAAAATCCCTTCATATGTCTTTAGTCATTACCTTCTGTACACCCTCTTAGGCCAAATGGTTTTCTTCCTTCCCTACAGTTTGGCACCAGCCTATGGTTTGGAAGAAGACTATCCAATAAGCATAATGGGTGTACTGTCCTAATTCTAGGAGCACTCGCAACACGAGAGAAGGTAAAGATAAGAGACACCTGAATAAACCTTATTCCTATTTCTCCTGAACCAGTATCCATCCCCGAACTGGAACAAGTTCCTTTCGAGTTCGTATATAACCATAAGATAGAGTATCCAAATAACTGTGGATCTTCGTAGTGATACGGAGTGTTCTGGAGAAATACAAAGGTGGTATAGGATTGGCGAAGAAATACTTGGTTTGGTCATGAATAGCAGTCGCAGTTTATTTTACCCTCTTACTAATCCCTTTATTTGTCTTTACATAATACCTTCTGTACACCATCGTTAGGCTAATTGGTTTTCTTCATTCCCTACCGGTCGGCGCCTGCCTATGGTTTGGAAGAAGACTATCTAATTTGCGTAATAGGTGTACTGTCCTAATCCAAGGACACTCGCAACCTGAGAGAAGGTAAAAGGAAAAGACAACTGAATAGTCCTATTCGTTTTATCCAGAACCGGAAACCATCCTCGAATAAATTCCTTCGAGTTCGTATATAACCATATGATGGTTTTATCCAATGGAAGTGGGCGTTCGTAGTAATACGGGGTGTTCTGGAGAAAATGGTAAAAGTAGGAGTGGCAATGAGGTATGCAACTCAGACAATCCAAAAGCCAGTGTTTTAGAAGGTTCGGTTAATTTTGGTCACTGAGTCATAGTCAAGGGTCGGGCCATGGTCGCTGCCAAAGAGAGAGAGAAAAGAAACACTCAGCGTGCACTCTAACCTAGATCAGAATGGTTATCAATTTATCTAATCAGGAAACTTCCCACTGTAACCTCAAATTCTCCTCCAATCTTGAAAGAAGAATTAGTCGGTATCACCCGAGGAGCAAACCAACTCATCAGTGGGAATCGGGATCCAACTATCATCGCATGATAACGTGACAGAATCTACTCACGTTATCACACTCCAGAAGGTATGCGCATGCCTGGCAAGTTTCAGTTTCTTTAGAAACTCCCGATGTGATTTTTACCCCTAGGACCCAAGCGACATTGACACAGTCAACAAATCAAAGAGTCCTAGTCAAGTTCAACCCGTCGTTATCCTGGATTGCATTAAAGCCATCCGTACGAGACCTTGACACAGTCAACAAGGCCGCACGACTGTCCTAACCAATCCCATTAATATGCCACAAACAAACACTACCTAGCTACCGCACACTGCGCCTTGACACAGTCAACAAACGCAGCACGAATACTAAGTAATACTTGTAAGAAATGACGGAGGGCTACGTCTAGTTTTTGGAGAAAAACTTTTAACGTAATGAACTTGATATCGTTGAAGGAACTGCATAGCTTTTTATAAAAATATAGTGACGAAAACACTTTGCTAAAGTGGTCACTCCCGGTGAAGGGATCTCGGCTCTTTCCCCGTAGAATGAGGTGCAGGATATTCCAACTGAATACCACGATGCAAAGCAAAAAGTAATCGGCTATAGTGAAGTTATTGCCCTGACGCAAACTTCTGTCCAAGGGGTCACTCCCGGTGAAGGGATCTCGGCCCTTGCCTCGTCGACTGAGGTGCAAGATATTCATAACCGAATACCACTGTGCAAAACAAAAGAGAACGACCTTGCAATAACAGCTTTTTGAAAAATGTTCCAACAACATCAGAATAGGTTTGTTTAGCTTGCATTGATCCGAATCAATGCAGTCCCATCAATTGATCACACCACAAAGAACGAAAATAATGATATACGTATATGCCATCCGCATTCGCCACTGGGTCCCGTCATCACCCGTTAGGTTACTTAACTAACGACAGAGCGGGGACTGGACTAGCCCGGATGCAAAACATATACAACATCTACTAGTATATATATCAATATATAATATTCGCTCAAGGCGTGATAAAATGCAACATTACAGAAATGTAATAATCATCACAGAACAATACAGATATCAGGGATCCCCGGGTTTCATAGAGCCGCTACTGAAACCCGACGTTCCCCTGGTCGTGTGAATAGCCTGTGCAATGAAATCCTAGACCCCTACGGGCGCGGCAAGTTACCCGCCAAAACCTGAAGCGAGGCAGCCCCCTTCATCAACGTGAATGGACCACCCAGCACTTCACGGAATCCGGTAACTTGAGCACCCCTCCATGGGTCAACCTGTACCCTCTACGAGTGCGGCGAATAGCCCGCCAATTCTAGAGTGAAGCCCCCTCCGTCTCAACGCTATGAGATGCGGGCCCGTTGCCCTCTAGAACTCGGCTATCCGTGCACCCCTCCGCGGGGTAATCCTTGTACAGAAAGTAAAAATATACATACAACGGGTACATCGACCTCAGCCCGGTCGTGCCCCAAAAGAATAATATACAAACAGGCAGTGACGGCAGTCCACATGTCGGACGCTCGCCCCGCAATATCAAATGTACATATAATAAAACCAAACTGTACTACCATTGCATCCAGGCTATCCTCCACGACCAATCCACAACATCACAGCAAACACAGAACATCAACGTGAATGTCACATTCGCAAATCCGTCTAAAAGGGCTATAGAAGTTAGACAGGATTTACCAATCAAATGACATTCACGGTCGCAGATATAATGTAAATACTGTGAACTAACATGTTTAAAATTTTCGATCGACTAAATTTCCCGAACTAGGCCCCAAGCACTACTGTAGCACTCAAAGAAAATCTGGGCCCAAACAGAACATACCAAAAACCCTATTTCCAACACAGAAGCCCACTGAAAAAATTTGGTGCTGTGAAGAGTTAAAGTGGCGGCGGAACCGTGGCCAATGCGTGTGTTTGGCCGCGGTTCTGCGGTGGAACAGTGACGTCACGCGACCAAATTTTCACAGAATGCTTTAAAAACCCTGGTCGTATTTTTACAATGTACCAAATAATTTTTAGAGCACTGGAAAAATTCGACAGAAACTGCACTTTAGAAATCGGGTTTTCGGAAAATCCGTTCGATCGAACTTGTAAACACGTTAGAGCAAGCTAGACTAGGTTAATGGCGTGGCTCTGATACCATGTAGGACTACGGTAGCGCCCTGGCCGTCTATCCGAGACCAAAATGCGGAAACGAAAAATTTTCATGACTTTAAAACCGGCACTACCGCATCCTAAAACCCGGATCGTAACCATTAACTCAATGCTAGCTAACAAGAGATGGGATAGAATGCTATACCGAGCGATCCGTGTCCTTCGGTCTTCGACCTCCGTCCAGATCTCTTCGCGGAATCTTCGGTCTTCACCTCCTCGTCGGAAAGGGCACCACATCGCCGGGTTCTTTTACAGGCTCCCACCTCTGGACCGAGGCAACTCGAGCACGAAGTTGGCGAGTCGACGTGCCCAAGGATGCTGTAGGCTAAGTGTAGTAATGTTTGTCTCAAGCGGGTATGAAGTTGCCTTGTATGGATGTGGAGGAGAATGAACTTTGAGCAAGAGGAAATGAGCTTTTTGATTTTTGATACAAGCATAGAATGAGACGTAGAAATTTCCCACACCCTCCCCTAAAAAATGTGGCCGGCCCCTTCCTCATGGTGGAGGAAAAATCAATCCCATAATGCAAGAGGAGAAAATGGTATATATAAATGTGTGATAACAAGAAAGAAATGTCACCTCCTTTCATATCCAAATCCCATCAATTCTCATCTCATTAATGCTAGCCATGATGAAAGAAAAAGCAAAGATGCTATCATAATCTCTCCATTTACAAGAAACCCCCTCCACAATGCTAATTTGCAAATATGCAAATTAGCCTCTCCACCAGAAAAATCCGGCCAGGAAGGAACAAAGGAAAACTGGCCGAAACGGAATACAAACTGGCAACTTCAGAAAACTGATCCCGTAATAAATTACTGGAAAACCCCGCGACTGTATATACATACCCGCATTTGTATTCCGACCGAATACAAATGCAATGAGACAAAATCTACACAGTACAATACTAGGATCCGGCTTAAACCAAAGCCCACTAGTATTATCCGTCCGATCATGATCCGTGCAATACCGCACGTATATGATTGAACGCTGCCATATCTCCATACGGCCTCTACAGCGTTTCGCCCGAAATTTGAGCAACTGTCTGTCGGGGACTCTAAAGACTCGTCAATATTTTACCTGTGGATTTAACCACTAGCGCGTCAGAGGTATTAGCCATACGTAACGGGCTACCAAGTATTGACCAAAAGGGACGTCGATGAGCGAACTCATCCTGACACCCTACTGAGGCTGTCAGTGACAATATCCGTACAGTCCGGTCCGTTCGTCTATGAGCATCGCATGGCGGGCCTAGGGGGTTGGTAAAAGTCAGACCCCCAAAAGCGGTACAAGTCGTGTCGGAGTGTAGCCCAGAACACCCTGAGATACTACTGGAATATCTACCAGTAAATCTCCTGCCTCGGCCGAGGGCTTTATTTAATTGCTCTCCTAGACACAGCGCGACCTCACCCCCAATACCGGGAGTGAAGAACCCCTGCAGATCCGCTTACTGCCTCCATGTGGCTCGGGACTGTACCCAACTAAAACCTGTTTGCACGACTCCTTTAAGCCGTGGTAGGGTAGTAATCAAAGTACAGTGGGAACTCACACGAGACAAATGACGATCTCAGGTCGATGAACTAACCTGTACACATGTCACTAGGGAACTGCTATCTGACGTCTGGTATAAGACTAAGTAGCATGTTCCCGGCGAGTCCTGTCCGGTGTACTCATAACCCAATGAGCACCTGTATACACCTTAGATGAACCAACTGACACCAGTGGCTTATGAGACCGGCCACCGCCCCTCGTCGGGGTTTCGACTGTATACACTAGTCTACTCTGGAGTATCGATGCCCTGTCTCGAAAACTCCCACGACTAGGGACCTTTTAAGGATGTGCTTATAGACACCAGCTCCCACGTATATGATCCCCATCATACTGCTAGCCGTCAACCAAGAATCCTAAGGGCTCTATCAATGTGCAATAGTGACTTATGAGGTCACCTAGAGCAGTACACGATGATGAAGATAAACCAGATAGCATACTATCATCTTGAGTAAGACTGTTCTAACGGTATAGGTCCTCCCTCAATCATTGCAATCACAGCGTGTGATCCAATAATTGACTCTGAGGGCAATATCCCTAACATAAATAGATTCCAATTATTGTATCACAATCATAGATAGCTAGACGAAGTTAAACTTTTCGATCAAATAATCAAGCACCCAAAATTTCCCAACAAGCTCAACACTTGAGCGGAGTTCAAAAAGTACCCAGAAACTGCCACAGCTCTTATGAAACATCCGTAGAAGGGCCGACCCATGCCTCACTCATGTCGCCATGGAACTGCGGCAAACCCTAGGGTATACCGTGGTTCCGCGATCCAAAAAGTAGAATTTGGGTATCGTTCTTCTAGAGAGTCCACAGAATCGCTTGCATGATTTTCTGAAAATTTTAATCTCGAAAAAATCCCACTCTTGGAAAATTTCAGTGAGGGAAAATATGGGTTATTGATATCCGTTCAAACTTTTTAATATCGTCTAAATAACCCGAATACATGTTAGAATTATGACTATGAAACACTCCGAATTGCCTTTGCAGAAAGTAAACATCACATGCAAATTTAGCAAAAACAAACAACACCTGAAACCCTAAAACCCAGAGACTGGAACACCATCAAAATTTGAAGCCAAATATCCAAAAAAGACCCGAGCTCACCGGATTTAAAGCTTATGTGGCCGGCCAAGTTGAGGGGAAAATGCTTCAAATTTTGTCAGTGTTCATGTTATATCACATATAACAATCTGCAGTTGTTTAAAAAAATTTTAGAACACTTTTTAAATTCGACAGAAACTACGATTTCGTGTTTCATGTTTCAGATTCGTTCGGTTTCGTAATCCTAAAAAAATCCGTCTAATTTTCTAGCATGGCTCTGATACCACTACAGGGCTCCCTAGGACGGCAGAAAGGTTTCAGGAGGCATCATCCATACCAATTTCAAAAATTTGCCATTCTAGTTAACCCTAACCATAGAATCTTTACTAGAAAATGTGACGAAACAATATGTAAACAACTTTACATCTAAGTGATTGAGGAATACAACCTTTGTAGACTGGTCCTTCACTTCTAATGCTCCGTGTAGAAGTCCCTTCGCTGCAAGTCTTGAACACCCAAACTCTAGAAAGGGTTCTCCCGGAGAAAAGAACAAGCTTGCTCGAAGTCTTCGAGGCCGAAGATGATCTATGTCGAGGAGACTCAAGCTCATGCTACCTCTTCACTAATTGTGAGCAAACACCCTAAACTAAATGGCAAGTAGTGGAGGATGATGAAGTAGGAAATTGGCTCACTTTAGATTTATTTTTCTCGCAATATTTTCTCACTTTTCCAAAAGCTAGAAAGCTTTTTTTCAAGGATGAAGAAGATCAAGAGAAGAGATGAGAATGAACTAATGAGGTGAGAATAATAACCATGGGTGAGTTAGTGTCATACACTAACCCATGTCGAGATTAAACCATGGCTAACAATAATGGTTAGGTTAATAAATATCTACAAGTAAAACAAAAGGAGTGGACTTAGTCAAAGATGCTACAAGCTTCTCCAAGCTTCCAAGCATGTGACTAATTAACACTAATTTTGATTTACTTAAATAAATATAAACCCTCACCTTATTATTAGTATGGTGTAAGTCTTATACACCCATATAGCATGTGCCATCAAGCATTTTACAATAAAATGTATACTAATATATATCACATATATACTAATGCACACTTGTGAGAAAAAGAAAAGTTTAAGTGAGCTAATATTAGTTAATTCAATCTAGTATATCAAATATACAATTAAACATTAAATTATTAAATTAACACTTGATTTTATAATCCGGTTATATCACATATAACCGAGTAATATCAAATTCAACAACTTGTCGAATCAACACTTGATCCGATAACCCGGCTATATCACATATAACCGACCGATGTCACAAATCGCGAGAATAGAACGCGGTATCACATACGCGCATTAATCTCGGTCCTGCACATATCTCATATGTGCTCCTACTTCGTTTCGCATGAAACAGGAAACCTCTGTGTAGGACTCTAAAGACTCGTCAATACGCCGGTAGTCGGTGATGATCATATCAAACACCCACAAACCGCAAGCAGTCTGCTAAACGTAACGGCCACCCGGGTATTGAGCGATCAGAAGATCAACAAGCATGCCTGCTCATACTGCGGCGAATCCAATCAGTAACACTACCATACAGCCTGGTCTCTTCGTCAGATATGTCGCATATTTCGTCTAGGGAGTGGTAAATGTCAGACCCCAATAACTCGATAAGTCGTGCCGATATGAGGCTCATAACGGGTCGAGAAACTACTGATAACACTTACCAGTAAATTTCATAAACAGCCCTGGCCAGGGACTTCCTGTTATGGCCAATCGAGCATAGCGCAACATCACGAAATCCCCTCCTATCGCTCATTGCCTCCATGTGACTCGGGACTGTATCCAAAAACCACCGTTTTTCACGTCCTATTGAACGTGGTAAGGTGGATATCAAAGCACAGTGGGAATCACACAAGACTCTATGACGATATCGGGTCGATAGACTAACCTGTACCAATGTCACCAGAGAACTGCCATCTGACGTGAGGTATAATACCATCTAGGAGTTCTCGGCGAGTCTGTCCAGTGTACCCAGTCTCAACTGAGCACCCTTATACCTTCTCTGATGTCAAACACCAATTGATATGGGATCATCCATCACCCATCTACATGGGTCGAGAAGGTATACGCTAGTCTACTCTGGTATATCGATGCCCCGTCTCGATACACCCATGACTAGGGACATTAAAGGATGTACTTACCGACTACCTTTGTCCCACTAGTATGATCTGCATCATAATCTAGGTAGTCAAGTACACATCCTAAGGTCTTTATCAACACGTAACAGAGAGACAATCAGTGTGCATGTTAAGATAAAGTGCAACCAGATAGCATACTATCATGTTGAGCAAGAAAGTTCTCCCTATATATGTCCAAGCGTCCACTACAATATACATCTCATGTACAGTAATAGCCTCTAGAGCATATATATAACTAACATTGCTCACTTAAACATTTCTTTTTCTCACTTGTGTGCATATATATATATGTGTGTGTGTGTGTGTGTGTGTGTGTGTGTGTGTGTGTGATATATTAATGTACAACTATTGTGCCATACTTGATGCCACATGCAACATGTGTGTATGAGACTTACACCATGCTTATAATAATGTGCAGGTTTTTATTTATCTTGGCAATTCATAAATTAGTGGTAATTAGTCATATGGTTGATGCTTGTAGAAGCTTGTGGAACCATTGACCAAGTCCACTCATTTTGTTCTACTTGAAGATATTTATTAACCCAACCATTATTTTTAACCCATGGTTTATTCTTTATATGAGTTAGTGTATGATACTAACTCATTCATGGTTATTATTCTCACCTCATGAGTTCATTCTCTCATTCTTCACTTGAGCTTCTTCTTCCTCATGAGAAAGCTCACTAGCTTTTCTCAAGGTGAGAAAATATTGTGAGAAAATAAAATCTAAAGTGAGCCCAGTTCCTACTTCATCATCCTCTACTATTAGCCATTTAGTTTAGGGTGTTTGCTTCACTAATCTACCATTAGTGAAGAGGTAGCATGAGCTTGAGTCTCCTCGACGTAGATCATCTTCGGCCTCGAAGACATCAAGCAAGGCTGTTCATTTCTTCATGTAAACCCTTACTAGAGTTCGGGAGTTCACTAGAAGTGAAGGACCGGTCTACAAAAGTTGTATTCCTCATTCACTTAGGATGTTAAGATGTTAACATCGCTTATTGTTTAAAACTCTAGTTAAAGATTCTAGGTTAGGGTTCTTTATAACGGCAAAAATTTTAAAACGGCATGGACAATGCCTCCTGAAACCTTGCTGCCGCCCTAGGGAACCCAACACAAAGTCCTTAGCCAGGGCAAGAGAGATTTACTGGTAGGTACTTCAGTAGTTTCTCAGGGTATTTTGAGCTACACTTCGGCAAGACTTATTGCGCTATTAGGGGTCTGACGATTACCGCCCCTTAGGCTCGGTATACGATACTATTAGACGAACAGACCGGACTGTACGGAGATTGTCACATATATGCTCAGTAGGAGTTCGGATGAGTTTTCTCATCGGCCTTCTTATCGACAGATACCTGGGTAGCCGTTACGTACTGCTAGTATCGCTGACGTGCTTGTGGTTAAACCCACTGCCAGTGTACTGTCGAGTTTTTAGAGTCCCATACAGAGAGTTTTCCTGCATCGGGAAAAAGATGTAGAGGACGTATGGTTTTACGGCAGAGCTTCGATCACGTACGTGTACTTGTGCACGTATGATGTTCGGGAGGATAATACTAGTGGGCTTTGGTTTAAGCCGGATCCTAGTATTGTACTCTTTGTATTCGTATTCTTCGGAATGCGGATATGGGTATGTATATACGGATGAGGGGCATTCTCGTAATTTCCTCTAGAAAGCTTCTAGAAGAAGACACCTCATTTAGGGTTTTAATCTTTTGATTAAAAGATTAACGAAGTGTAGGAAATGAGGTGGAGATATTTGTTGAATGAGGCATGACTCACTCTTTAGATATTTTGAAGCATGCTTGATATTTATTTAGATTTTTATCTCCTTAATTACTAGTATGCTTCATTATTCTTCACAAGAGCCATCTTTTATTCTAAGCTCATTTCTTCACTAGCTTTTCCTCAAGCTCCTTCTTCTTTCTCTAACCCTAAACCTCTCATGTGTTAAGAATCCTAAGGTTATTAGAGACAAAGTAATCCATCTACACTCTCTATATCCTCTAGGCCATCTAGTTTAGTAAACAAGGTGCCCTAGTTATCTCGGATTTGAGGTTGGAATTCGGACTATAGACTTTCGGGTGGATCGTCTTTGACTTGAGGAGGCCGACGAGGAAGCATCGATCCGTTATGATCCTCGGAGCTTTTGAAGAGGAGGAGGACAGCAGCAAGAAGACCCGAAGGACATGGTATTGTGAGGTATAACTTTCATCCGAGTAGTTAAACCTCACACAGTTATTTGTTAGCTAGTGTTTAGCATCGATCCTGGAGTTCAAGTCGGTGTTGCGAGCTTTGAAAAATTGTTTTTTAAATATTCCACCTCCCCATGAACCCGTTGTTAGTTATGTATTTGCCCTAGAGGCCATTGTTGTACATATGATGTATATTATAATGGATGCTTGGTTATATATAGAGATGACTTTCTTGCTCGTCATGATAGTATGCTATTTGGTTTCACTTTATCTTAACATGTTGACTTATATTGGTTAACTGTTTTACTCTCACATGTTGATAAAGCCCTTAGGATCTGTACTCGACTACTGGGACTATGATGAGATCATACTAGTGGGGCCGCGGTAGTCGATGAGTACATCCTATAACTGTTCCTAGTCGAGGGTATATCGAGACAGGGCATCGATACACCAGAGTAGACTAGCGTATACGCATCTTGACCCATATGATGGGCGATGGATGATCCCATATCCATCGGTGTTAGACATCAGAGATGGTGTACGGGTGCTCAGTGGAGACTGGGTACACTGGACGGACTCGCCGAGAACTCCCAGATGGTGATATACCACACGTCAGATGGCAGTTCTCCGGTGACACTGGTACAGGGTAGTCTGTAGACCCGAGATCGTCATAGAGTCTTGTGTGATTCCCACCGTGCTTTGATTTCCACCTTACCACGTCCAAGAGGGCGTGCAAAACGGTGGCTTTTGGGTACAGTCCCGAATCACATGGAGGCAATGAGCGATAGGAGGGGATTCGTCTCTCCCGGTATAGGGAGTTGATGTTGTGCTGTGTTCGATTGGCTATAACTGGAAGTCCCTGGCCAGGGCTGATATAGAGATTTACTGGTAAGTGTTACTAGTAGTTTCTCGACCCGTTATGAGCCACACATCGACACGACTTATAGGTTACTGGGGTCTGACGTATACCACCCCTAGACTTGATATCCGACATATCAGACGAACAGACCGGACTGTACGGGAGTGTTACTGGTTGGATTCACAGGAGAACGCACAAGCTGGCTTGTTGATCTTCTGATCGCTCAATACCTGGGTGGCTGTTACGTTTAGCTGACCGCTTGCAGCTTGTGGGTGTTTGATATGATCATCACCTGCTACCGGCGTATTGACGATTCTTTAGAGTCCTACACAGAGGTTTCTTGGCTCAGGCGAAACGGAGTAGAGGCACATATGTGATATGTGCAGGACTGAGAATAATGCGATATGGGATACCGTATTATTATCTCGGTATATTAAGATATGAACCGGGTCATCGGATCAAGTGTTGATTCGATGAATCGGTACATGATATATTAGTCGGTAATATTCGATATAGCCGGATCGTCGGATCAAGTGTTGATTCGATGATTTAATGTATAATAATATATATGATATATTATTACGTTATCTAATATTGGCTCGCTTTATTATTTCATTTTCTCACTGGATGATACATTGATATATATGCGATATATGTTAATTGTATTATTTTCTTTTGTTGCAAATGTATAATATATATATGATATATATTATTGTGACATGATATGATTAATTGTTAAACAAGTTTAAGGATGATTAATTGAGGTTAGGGTTTGATTAGGGTTGGATACTTCATGCACCTTCTAGAAGCTTTATTCTTTTGTCATTCTTAGGATATTTTAGGATGACACATTCTTAACCCAACCAAACCCTAACTCTAGTTATTTCTCTACTAAATCCTAGCCACTCATCCTTGACCATGGTTTATAATCAATCATATAGCTTTCATTCTATTCATCACAAAAGGTTTAATCTTATTATTGTTTTTCCATTATCATCTTCTTCTCTCTTAAAAAGCTTGCTAGAAAATCCTTAAGTGATGAATAAATATGAGAAAATGATATAAAAAGAAAGCAATATTACTACTCTCTCATCCTCATCTCATCTAGCCCATGGGATTAGTGTGTTCATCTCTTTTGAGTGAGAAAGCTTGAGTCTTTGCAACTTCGAGGTAGATCATCGGAGATTTGGAATACTTCGAGCTAGCATGGATCGTTCGAGTCGTGGAGCCTCTCATGAGTCCGGGAGATCGTGGATCGCGGCAAAGGGACTTCTACTCGGAGCTTGTGAAGTGAAGGAGCGGACTACAAAGGTTGTAATCCCTCACACTTAGATAAAAGTTATCATCTTGCATGTTAAACCCTAATAATCTAGCAAAGATCCCCGCTTTGGGTTGTTCGGCACGTCTAAATTTTTATTCGGGCATGTTTGATGCCTTATGAACCTTCACAAGAGTGCCTAAGAACCCTACAGTGGTATCAGAGCCTAGCTAGAGCATTAGGCGATGTGTTTACGAAGTTAAAACTCCGATCGAACCCGAAACGACAAAATTGGACCCCTCTCTGGAAATTTTTTAAGTTTTGGGATTTTTCTGAATTAAAAATACCTGAAAAATACAGCAACAAAAGATAAGAATTACTGTGAAATTCGTGCCTCTAATTCGACCACGTGGCCGCGGAACCGCGGCAAAGACCCCCCAATGGCGGCGGTTCCGCGGCAGTATAAGGGAATTAGCCACGGTTTTTTGCACAGTAATTCTTGACTCTGTGTTTACTATTTTATGGGTATTTTTAATCTGTTTCAGGTGTTGAAAATTCTGGGGTTTATTTTGTAATAGTAGATTCGATCGGAATATTTAAATTCGTATTTCTTTCCGGATATTTAGAAACTGTTAAACTATTTGAACGGATATCATTAACTCACTGTTTCCCGGTACGGCAAACTTTCAAGTGTTGAATTTTTATTGAGTTTAAATCTTTCGGAAAAATTATACAAGTTAAGCGGTGGACCCTCTAGAAGACAACAAACCTTAACTCGATTATGTGACCGTCTTGAACTGTCTTTTGAACCTTCGGGTTTGGGGCAGTACGGCGTGCCACATGTGAGGCCTTGGCTTGACCCTTCTACGGCTGGATCACCGGTACTGTGACATATTCTGGGATTATTTGAACTCCGCTCAAGTGTTGAGCACTTTGGGAAATTTTGGGTATTTGATTATCTGTTCGGAAAGTTTAATACTGTCTGTTTATCTGGAATGTGATACAATATGTGGAATTCATAGAGTTAGGCATGAAATGCGAAGTATGTGATATTTCGGATTTACGATGTCTAAAGTGATTGTGGATTCCAAATATTGTAGTTTTACACTTTCTTTTCTATGACCGTAAGTGTAATATGTGATATCTCCGGTTTCGTTGCTATATGTCAACGGCAATTGGGATGCGCATATTTACTTACGTTGATGATATGTGATATTATGTGTTGCTGTGATATGTTATATTGGATCGTCGCGTTCTGAATAGCCGGGGGTTTTATGTGAGATGAGGGTTTTTATTTTCATTCATGTAAAATTCATTTGTAATGTAATATTCTTTTATTTGGGGCACTTCCAGGTTGCGGTTGCTGTCACCAGTGTATATTATTTACTTTTCCGCATTAGGTAGACCCAAGGAGGGGAGCATAAGTAACCGGGTTCTAGGGTCCAGTGGGAGGCCATCTCGAGGGGTCGAGACCGGGTCTTCTAACCCTAGAATTGGCAGTGTTACTTGCCGCTCTCGTAGGGGTCTTGGGATGTGGGTTTGTCTATTCGTCGCGAGTGTGGAATCCGTGTTTTATACAGGCTCGTATTGAAAACACGGACGTCCTAGTATATCCAATATTTCATATATGTTCTTCTGCTGCAATGTTCTGTGATGAGATCATATTACTGCCTGAGACGAATGCTTATACTATATATATATGCTGATATATAAATATTACTGCTTTCGTTTCTTCTGTGATGCTTAGGAAGCATAAGCTGATGGGATTTTTATTAATGTGATTAATAAAAGAAAAGAAACCTAAAGATGTTGTAGAATCAAAAACTTTATAAAAAGGGTAGCTACAATTTTGCTTTGCACAGTGATATATATGATATATCCTGCACCTTATTCGATGGGGAAAGGGCCGACGATCCCTTCATCGGGAGTGACCCCTTTAGCAAAACTGGCAGATGCTACAAAACGCGGTTTGTCTTTTGATTGCTTTTAGTGTTTTGCTTTGCACAGCGGTATATATGATATATCCTGCACCTTATTTGATGAGGAAAGGGCCGACGATCCCTTCACCGGGAGTGACCCCTTTAGCGAAACTAAGAAAAGCCTAAAAAACACTCCTTTTCAAAACTTCACTCGATTCTACGACGATATCAAGTTCATTACGCTCAGGGTTTTCTGAAAAACCTGCGTAGCCCTCCGTCATTTCAGATAGATATTATTTAGTATTCGTGCTATGTTTGTTGACTTAGTTAAGGCATAGTGTACGGTAGCTAAGTAATGTTTATCTGCGAAAACATGAGATGTGATTGGATTAGGGTATTCGTACGGCCTTGTTGACTCAGTTAAGGGTCGTATGGGTGGGTTTAATTCAATCGGGAAATGTACGGGTTGAACTTGACTTGCGATTTATGGTTTGTTGACTTAGTTAAGATCATAGATCGCTAGGAGAAAAATATTATCGGGAGTTTCAAGTGTTGAAATTTGCAATGAGATTGCATACCTCCTATAAGATAGTTGGATCCCGATACCCACTGCGAGTAAGAGTTACTCCTGGGAGAGTTTTACACAAGACAATTAGCCGATCAAGTAGGTGTCTAGAAAAGTGTTAACGGGGTTATGCCTCTGGGAAAACGAGGTTTACTTTAATTAGGTCCGTGCGAAAGCACGGGGAACCACCCTCAAAGTACCGACACTGATCTGGCTGAAAGATTGACGAAATTGTAAGGTGTAATTAATCCCGGCTAATCTTACCTTTTAGGGTTTTAAGGTAGATTTGATAAAAAACAGTGGGAGACATCCTGATTAGATAAGATAATAACCAATCTAATCTTGCAAGAGCATACGCTAAAGTGTTTTCTTCTCTCTCTCTCCACGTAGCGACCATGTCAGGCCATAATCAAGATAATAATATGGATGTATTGACTGAACCCAATTATTGTACTGAGCTAGGGAATGTTGGACCTGTTCTTTCTTATAAGAGTTATAAGACTGAACAGGAAACAGGAGAATATCTGGATTCTCACGCCGCCCAAAAGAACATGCATGTTGATGCATCTTCTTCGGGTGTGTTAGTTTTTGAGAACTGTTTCTCAGTTCACCCTACGTCCTGGGTATTAGATACCGGATCAGGATTCCACATATGTAAACAGTTACATGGGCTACGTAAAGGTAGAGAACTGGGAAAAGGTGATCATTCCGTTCAAGTAGGGAACGGTGCAAGTATTGTAGCCAAAGCAGTTGGCGAATATCACCTAGTATTGCCGAGTCGTAATACACTGATTCTAAATGAGTGCTATTATATACCGAATATGATGTGCAACATTATATCAGTTTCTTTATTGAGTAAAGAGGGATATAATTTTTTAGTACAGGATAATGTTATGAACATATTCCTAGATCAAAAGTTGATTGCATCAGGCTCGTTACATAATGGCATATTCATTCTAAATCTGAATACAGTTCTGAATATACAAAACACACACAAGAGGAAAAGTTCAGATATGAACGAATCCTACTTGTGGCATTGTAGACTTGGTCATATCAATGCAACACGACTGGCTAAGTTACATAAAGATGGTTATTTGAATCCGTTCGAATTATCATCTTATGATACTTGCCATTCATGTCTCAAAGGAAAAATGACCAAAGCTCCGTTTAGTGGACACGGAGAAAGAGTTACCGAACTCTTAGGACTGGTACATAGTGATGTATGCGGTCCCATGTCTACGCATGCCAGGAAAGGTTCTTCCTACTTCATTACATTCACTGACGATCTCTCTAGATACGGACATGTGTTCCTGTTGAAACACAAGTCTGAAGCTTTTGAGAAATTCAGAGAATATAAGCACGAAGTAGAGAACCAGACGGGAAAAAGTATTAAGATCCTTCGATCTGATCGAGGAGGAGAATACTTGAGCAATGAGTTCCAAGATTATCTAAAAGAGAATGGGATTCTCTCTCAGCTTACTCCACCTTATACACCACAGCACAACGGTGTATCGGAACGAAGGAATCGCACCCTATTAGATATGGTGCGTTCAATGATGAGTACAGCTGAGTTACCTATTTCCTTTTGGGGATATGCGCTTGAGACAGCCATATACATATTGAATCTAGTTCCGTCTAAATCTGTACCTACCACACCATATGAGATGGAGTGGGAAGAGACCATATTTTAAACGAGTTAAGATATGGGGTTGTCCGGCCTATGTCAAAAGACAAAATCCAGACAAACTCGAGGCACGATCAGTTCTTTGCAAATTTGTGGGATATCCTAAGAATTCTCAAGGATATATTTTCTATCACGCTGAGGAACAAAAGGTGTTTATTTCTCAATATGCCACCTTTTTAGAAAAGGAATTTCTTGAAAAAGAAATTAGTGGCAAAGAGGTAGAACTGGAAGAGGTTCCAGCACCACAAACCGCAACTGATGATTTATTGGAACCAGAAGATTCAATAGTACCCGACGAACCCCAGCCTCTCCGCCGATCTAGTAGGGTTTCTCGTCCACCTGAGAGATACTACGGTTTTCTCATTGATGGTGGAAGCGAGGATTGCATCATGGATGATGATCACCCGACTAGTTTCGAGCAGGCCATCACGAGTGGTGACTCTGTAAAATGGCTGGATGCAATGCAATCTGAGATGGAATCCATGTACACCAATAAAGTATGGATTTTAGAAAATGCTCCTGAAGGGGTAAAACCCATTGGGAGCAAGTGGATTTTTAAAAAGAAATTTGGTGTAGATGGAAAAGTTGAGACTTTCAAAGCTAGACTTGTAGCAAAGGGTTTTCGTCAACGACCAGGTGTGGATTATGACGAAACCTTTTCTCCAGTGGCTATGCTTAAGTCCATCCGGATCTTACTTGCCATTGCTGCATACCATGACTACGAAATCTGGCAAATGGATGTTAAGACCGCCTTTCTAAACGGTGATTTAGAAGAGAGCGTGTACATGACTCAGCCAGAGGGCTTCGTAGATAGTGGGAGCAGCGGAAAGGTGTGCAAGCTGCTTAAATCCATTTATGGGTTAAAGCAAGCATCGCGGAGTTGGAACATCTGCTTTGATGTTGTAGTCAAAGAGTTTGACTTCATCAAAAATATAGATGAACCTTGTATCTATAAGAAGGTAGCAGAGCATAAGGTTGTCTTCCTCGTATTGTACGTGGATGACATACTCTTGATAGGAAATAATATTCCTATGCTGCAATCAGTCAAGCTCTTCTTATCACAGAGATTCTCAATGAAAGATCTAGGTGATGCCTCCTGCATATTGGGAATCATGATCTATAGAGATAGATCTAAACGGATACTGGGATTGTCCCAATCCAGGTACATTGACACCATACTAAAGAGGTTTAGTATGGAAGAATCCAAGCGTGGGAACCAACCCACGATCTCTGGACTCACTCTCTCCAAAGATATGTCTCCCAAGACTGATTTGGAGAGAGCTCGCATGCAAGGGATACCCTATGCTTCGGCAGTAGGCTCTATCATGTATGCGATGCTATGTAGCAGACCCGATGTAGCATACTCACTAAGTGTAGTGAGTCGGTATCAAGCAGATCCTGGAGAGAGTCACTGGACAGCTGTGAAGAACATTCTCAAGTACTTATGAAGGACTAAGGAGATGTTCTTGGTGTATGGTAAAGGAGAACTCCAGGTGGAGTCCTTTACCGATTCCAGCTTCCAAAGTGATAAGGACGACTCTAAGTCGCATTCGGGTTTTGTCTTTACCCTCAATGGAGGGGCGGTATGTTGGTAGAGTTCCAAACAGGATACCGTTGCAGACTCAACGATGGAGGCTGAATACATCGCTGCCAACGATGCTGCCAAAGAGGCTGTCTGGATCAAGAAGTTCATTAATGAACTTGGTGTGGTTCCATCCATTGAGCATCCAATACCTCTGTATTGCGATAACAATGGAGATGTGGCATTGGCCAAGGAACCCAGATCCCATCAAAAGTCCAGACATATTCTGAGGCGGTATCACCTGATCAGGGAGATAGTTGATCGCCGGGAGATCGAGGTCAGGAGAGTAGATACGAAGGACAACACTGCGGATCCATTCACGAAGGCTATTCCCCAGATACAGTTTGAGAGATTATTCGGGATGCTAGGTATGAGATACTACAGCAGCTGGCCTTAGTGCAAGTGGGAGATTGTTAGTTATGTATATGCCCTAGAGGCCATTGTTGTACATATGATGTATATTATAATGGATGCTTGGTTATATATAGAGATGACTTTCTTGCTCGTCATGATAGTATGCTATTTGGTTTCACTTTATCTTAACATGTTGACTTGTATTGGTTAACTGTTTTACTCTCATATGTTGATAAAGCCCTTAGGATCTGTACTCGACTACTGGGACTATGATGAGATCATACTAGTGGGGCCGCGGTAGTCGATGAGTACATCCTATAACTATTCCTAGTCGAGGGTATATCGAGACAGGGCATCGATACACCAGAGTAGACTAGCGTATACGCATCTTGACCCATATGATGGGCGATGGATGATCCCATATCCATCGGTGTTAGACATCAGAGATGGTGTACGGGTGCTCAGTGGAGACTGGGTACACTGGACGGACTCGCCGAGAACTCCCAAATGGTGATATACCACACGTCAGATGGCAGTTCTCCGGTGACACTGGTACAGGGTAGTCTGTAGACCCGAGATCGTCATAGAGTCTTGTGTGATACCCACTGTGCTTTGATTTCCACCTTACCACGTCCAAGAGGGCGTGCAAAACGGTGGCTTTTGGGTACAGTCCCGAATCACATGGAGGCAATGACCGATAGGAGGGGATTCGTCTCTCCCGGTATAAGGAGTTGATGTTGTGCTGTGTTCGATTGGCTATAACTGGAAGTCCCTGGCCAGGGCTGATATAGAGATTTACTGGTAAGTGTTACTAGTAGTTTCTCGACCCGTTATGAGCCACACATCGACACGACTTATCGGTTACTGGGGTCTAACGTATACCACCCCTAGACTTGATATGCGACATATCAGACGAACAGACCGGACTGTACGGGAGTGTTACTGGTTGGATTCACAGGAGAACGCACAGGCTAGCTTGTTGATCTTCTGATCGCTCAATACCTGGGTGGCTGTTACGTTTAGCTGACCGCTTGCAGCTTGTGGGTGTTTGATATGATCATCACCTGCTACCGGCGTATTGACGATTCTTTAGAGTCCTACACAGAGGTTTCTTGGCTCAGGCGAAACGGAGTAGAGGCACATATGTGATATGTGCAGGACCGAGAATAATGCGATATGGGATACCGTATTATTATCTCGGTATATTAAGATATGAACCGGGTCATCGGATCAAGTGTTGATTCGATGAATCGGTACATGATATATTAGTCGGTAATATTCGATATAGCCGGATCGTTGGATCAAGTGTTGATTCGATGATTTAATGTATAATAATATATATGATATATTATTACATTATCTAATATTGGCTCGCTTTATTATTTCATTTTCTCACTGGATGATACATTGATATATATGCGATATATGTTAATTGTATTATTTTCTTTTGTTGCAAATGTATAATATATATATGATATATATTATTGTGACATGATATAATTAATTGTAAAACATGTTTAAGATGATTAATTGAGGTTAGGGTTTGATTAGGGTTGGATACTTCATGCACCTTCTAGAAGCTTTATTCTTTTGTCATTCTTAGGATATTTTAGGGTGACACATTCTTAACCCAACCAAACCCTAACTCTAGTTATTTCTCTACTAAATCCTAGCCACTCATCCTTGACCATGGTTTATAATCAATCATATAGCTTTCATTCTATTCATCACAAAAGGTTTAATCTTATTATTGTTTTTCCATTATCATCTTCTTCTCTCTTGAAAAGCTTGCTAGAAAATCCTTAAGTGATGAATAAATATGAGAAAATGATATAAAAAGAAAGCAATATTACTACTCTCTCATCCTCATCTCATCTAGCCCATGGGATTAGTGTGTTCATCTCTTTTGAGTGAGAAAGCTTGAGTCTTTGCAACTTCGAGGTAGATCATCGGAGATTTGGAATACTTCGAGCTAGCGTGGATCGTTCGAGTCGTGGAGCCTCTCATGAGTCCGGGAGATCGTGGATCGCGGTAAAGGGACTTCTACTCGGAGCTTGTGAAGTGAAGGAGCGGACTACAAAGGTTGTAATCCCTCACACTTAGATAAAAGTTATCATCTTGCATGTTAAACCCTAATAATCTAGCAAAGATCCCGGCTTTGGGTTGTTTGGCACGTCTAAATTTTTATTCGGGCATGTTTGATGCCTTATGAACCTTCACAAGAGTGCCTAGGAACCCTACACCCGTGGGGTGCGCGACATCGACTTACAGTGGTATCAGAGCCTATTAAACCTTAGCTAATAGTTTAGACAACTTGTAAAAATACAAAATCGAAATAACTCCGAAACATTAAAATCAAAATCCAAGTTTCTTTCAAATTTTTCAGAGGCTCTAAATTTTTTTTAAACAATTGCAGAGTGCTCCTTTACTTGTGAAATGAACACACACAAAAAACGAGTCAATTTCACCCATATTTGGCCGGCGAGAATTTTCAGGCCCTGTCGGTTTTAATAAGGTGAAAATACTTAGATTTTAGTCTGTGGTCAATATACTTAGATTTAGGGTTTCAGGTGGTGTTTGTTTTTGCCAATTTTGATTATACTGTTAATTCTCTGCTGTGGAAATACAGACTGTTTCGAAGTCGCAGTTTTAACGTCGTTTAAAGTTTCAAGTTGTGATATATGTGTTCGTAAACTTCCGCTAATTGCTATATATCGGTTAGTTGGCGGTTGCACATATCTGTGATGCTATTTTGGTTTGTGTATATGAACTTTATTGGATCGTCGTGGACGAATAGCCGGGGATGTGAGATGAGAGTTTTCATTCTTTCATTCGATGTAAATTGTAAAGTGATGCAATATTATTTTGTGGGGCACATCCGGGTTGAGGTTGTAGCCACCGTTGTATTATTTCTTTTACTGTTTTCTGCTCCTAGGATAGACCCAAGGTGGGGTGCACAAATTACCGGGTTCTTTAAAGTATTGAATAGCCTACTCACTTTGCCGAGGGAGGTTGCTTCACTTCGGGAATTTGGCGGGTAGTTTTCCGCACCCGTAGGGGTCTGGGGTGGGGTTTGGCTACTCATCACGACCGTGGAATCCGTCTTTCGTTACAGACTTGAACGAAATGCGGAATTCCTAGTATATCCAATATGTCCATCTGTGATCTGGAATGCCTATTATTGCATGAGACGAATGGTTATTATTGTTGGATATAGTGCCCTCAAAGTCAATTATTCGATCGCAGGCACGTGATTGCAATGATTGAAGGAGGACCTATGCCGGAAGGACGGTCTTACTCAAGATGATTGTATGCTATCTGGTTTTGCTTTATCATCGTGTACATGCTTTAGGTGATATTATATATTACTATTACACGTTGATACAGCCTTTAGGATTCTTGCTTGAAGGCCAACAGTATGATGGCGATCATATAAGTGGGAGCTGGGGTCTATAAGCACATCCTTAAAAGGTTCCTAGTCGAGGGAGTTTCGAGACAGGGCTGTAAGTCTACGGTAGCACCCCGGCCGTCTGTCTGAGGCCAAAATGAGGAAACGAAAACTTTTCTAAAACTAGAAACCGGCGCTATCGCAGACTTTAATCCCAGATCAAATCATTAACCTATAACTAGCAACTAGAGAAGGGATAGAAAAGCTATACCGATCGATCCGTGTCCTTCGGTCTTTGGCCACCATCCCAAGCTCCTCACGGCATCTCTGAGCTCCGGTCTCCTCGTCGGAAAGGGCACCACATCATCGAGTCTTTTTACGGGCTCCCGCTTCATCCGAAGCAACTCGGGCATGAAGTTCGCTAGCCGACGTGTCCAAGGTGAAGTAGAGAATGTGTGTGATCACTTTGTCTCAAGCATCCATTGATTCTCATCACATGAGAGTGTATGGATGGAGGTTAGAGATGAAGCCATTGATGGAATTTGTGAGATAGAGGAAGAAGAAGAAGTGGCTCTCTTTTTCTTATGTGTTGAGAATGATAATGTGAGAGCGAGAATAAGAATCCAAGAGCTAACCCTTGCCTCATGGCTGCCCCCTCTCTCTCTCTACATATCATTTCAACACATAAAATCAATCCACAGTGTGACATATGCACAATAAAAGAGACCATGAGTCACTAGATTGCACGTGTCACAATAAATGCACCTCATGATGAAATCCACTCACAATTTCCATTTGTAAACATTAATCCAAATGTTTACAACAATAAAAAGATACGGCAACATCTAAAGTAAACTCGTGACGGATCACAAGGATACCCCTCACCTGTATATACATACCTGCATCCGCATTCCGACCGAATGCGAATGCGATGAGACTAAAGTAATCCATCAAATCTAATACTAGGATTTGGCTTAAACCAAAGCCCACTAGTATGATCCGCCCGATCATGATCCGTGCACTACTGCACGTATATGATCGAACTCTGCCATATATCATACGGCTTCTATAACGTTTCGCCCGAAACTTGAGAAACTGTCTGTGGGGGACTCTAAAGACTCGTCAATACTTTGGCTATGGATTTAACCACTAGCACGTCAGAGGTACTAGCCGTACGTAACTGGCTACCAGGTATTGACCAAAAGGGAGGTCGATAAGCGAACTCATCCTGACACCCTACTGAGATTGTTAGTGACAATATCCGTACAGTCCGGTCCGTTCGTCTATGAGCATCGCATGTCGGGCCTAGGGGGTTGGTAAAAGTCAGATCCCCAAAAGAGATACAAGTCGTGTCGGAGTGTAGCCCAGAACACCCTGAGATACTACTGGAATACCTACCAGTAAATCTCCTGCCTTGGGCAAGGACTTCGTGTAATGGCTCTCCTAGACACAGTGCGATCTCACCCTAATACCGGGAGAGACGAAACCCCTGCCGATCCGCTCACTGCCTCCATGTGGCTCGGGACTGTACCCAACTAAAACCTGTTTGCATGACTCCTTTGAGCCGTGGTAGGGTAGTAATCAAATCACAGTGGGAACTCACACGAGACAAATGACAATCTCAGGTCGATGAACTAACCTGTACACATGCCACCAGGGAACTGCTATCTGAAGTCAGGTATAATACCAACTAGGATTTTCCCGGCGAGTCCTGTCCGGTGTACTCATAACCCAATGAGCACCTGTATATATCTTAGGTGAACCAACTGACACCAATGGTTTGTGAGACCGGCCACCGCCCCTCGTCGGGGTCTCGACTGTATACACTAGTCTACTGCGGAGTATCGATGCCCTGTCTCGAAAACTCCCACGACTAGGGACCTTTTAAGGATGTGCTTATAAATCCCAGCTCCTACGTATATGATCGCCATCATACTGCTGGCCGTCAAGCAAGAATCCTAAGGGCTCTATCAACGTGTAATAGCGACCTGTACTGTCACGTAAAGCATGTACACAATGATAAAGATAAGCCAGATAGCATACTATCATCTTGAGCAAGACTGTCCTACCAGTATAGGTCCTCCCTCAATCATTGCAATCACGTACCTGTGATCCAATAATTGACTCTGAGGGCACTATATCCAACAATCTCCCACTTGCACTCAAGGCTAATTATTGCGATGTCGCATACTCATAGCCCGTGTGATACCGAACATCCAATTCCTCTACTAATCAGTCTCATAAAGCCCGTTTGCGAAACTATTGCGTTCGAGGAATAGCCTCAGTGAGTGGATCCGCCCTAATGTTTCTTTCTATATCTCTCTTTATCTCAAGTTCGCGGAGAAAGCCATCTCCCGAAATGAGCAATACCTATCTTAGAATATGTCTCGATATCTGATGGGACCTAGTTCATAAATGAACTCCAAATCCAAACTTCTTAGACTGTATCGTCAACTGAACTTAATCAGTATCCTACGCCATGCCTCCCTCAGTATCCGCTTGGACCACCTGTATAAACTACTGCCCCACGTTATAGGGAAAACTATAACTCTGACAGTCACTCTGTCATCCAGGTCACCTTGGAAGCCTGGAATGATAACCGTCTCCCGAAGGAGGCTGCCGTTATCATTTCCCTAGAACATCCACTTATGTTCTAAAACTGCTTCCGAATGTTTCTCCAGGATAGGATTAATATCAACTTATTGTATCTAGTGCAAAAAACAACGTCTGGTGTGGTACTTGACATCTCATGATTGACTCAATTGCCTAAGCAAGTGATCTGCCAATCATGCACATCCCTCTCCCCTTTAGTCTGTAAGACACCTATAGAGAGGGTGACTCCATCACTTGCAGGTACACCACCATGCCAGGAGTCGTCCATTCTAAAACACCTTCAGAATGCTGTCTAAGTACCCAGATTGGGAAACTACCCAAATCTAGATCTAAAACCATAGATCTAGTAACCAGAATGTCTGATATAATATCCAATTCCTATGTGGAGATACCACTGTGTGACAACCAAAGTATAACCGATCGTAGTGCTGGAATATCACTTCCTACTATGTGTATGTCATCCAAATACCAGGACATCACACCCTACTACCTTTTTAACAGACCCGTCCCCTATTCTGATGAAGTCAATCCTATGACTGTCACATCAGAAATAGATGATCTATCTCCGCTATATCTGCTTTAGTCCATAAATAGACATAAGCTACTTTTCAATTATGCTTCCGTTGCTCCAACTGACTATGACAACCCTCTGGCAGAGTCATATACACGTACACTTCTAAAGCTAGTTTAGAGCGACGCTATACTCATCCTCCTGCCGGGTCTCACAGTCTGGAACAACAGCAATGGCAAGTCTGGGTAAACAAGAACCTCCCTGTCACCGTCTTTGAGGCTACCGAAGTACCTCTCGGGTGCCTGAGGTTACTGTCACGACCCGAAAGAGCACGTGACTGGCCCTTGAATCCTATGAAGTCTATAGGACTCTATCTGGTCCAAGTAAGCCAAAAGCCTAGAAATCTAAAACCATTTAAGGAGTAAATAGGGAAAACTAGTTTTAAGAGGTAAAGAAAACAAGTTTGAAAATCAAGTTTTTAAATAACTAAGCCGAATATGAATTTTTAAAATGTGTAATTTTTCCTGAAAATTTCGGCAGAGTTTCCTTTGTAAAAACTGGCCCCGAACGGGGTACAACAAGAATAATATATATGACATGATAAAAGGCATCCCCAAGCGGGAGCTAGCTCTTCGTCAATCGACGGTCACAACCACATAAGCAATAACAATATACAATGCCAAAGGGCGAGGATCTAAACTGAAAAGAAACTCAAAAACAGCCAGAAAACCGCAATACTACAATCGCGACTCTAAGGTCGAAATAATACAACACTGTTTTCTAAGTCTGAAACAATATACAAGTTTTGGTTGATGGACAATTCTAGATACAATAAATAACACATGAACAATGGCGGTTCTGATACAAAAGAACCTACCTATCCAAGCAAGTCACCCATAAGGAAGCAGTGTGCCAGAAATGCCGCTATGGAATCTGTACGACAAACCTGCAAGAACTGGGGCACAACGGGGGTGAGTTTCCAACTCGTGAATAGAAAACATCTACAAGCAGGAATCGAATGCATGACCTATCCTAGGTCAATACGATCAAATATAAAATAAACCTCAATGTAAATAAAGATGAACATGCTAAACTGGCAATGTAACCTCTATACATGAGTGTAGTGCCAAGTGCTCGTGCCAGTGCCTCAAGTAATAGCATATCATAAATATGAGGTATGATCAATGCAATCAATCTGTATACACGTGGATCCCGTCCACTCGTCACCCACTAACAATAACCATCATGCAAGTAAATATCATAAAACCTGTGCATGGAAATATGAGGACATAATCCACCCGTGTCCCTCGCGACACGTCAAATCATGGAACCGGAGTGCCCAGCATCGGCACTTGAAAACATCATGAAAACTGTGCCCAGCATCGGCACGTAAATCCTCATATATCGGGCTCCGTCAGTCCGGATCGGCCCACGGGCACTGTCTGCGGTATCGGCCCTCAGCCCCGGCAGTACGCCCGAACCATCTATCGACTCTGGTCGGTATCCTCCGGATAACCGCCAGGTCCAACCAATCACCGGTAGGTACCCGCCCGCCTCCAGGCTCAATCGGCAAAGCTCATCGACCATCTTGCCGAGGGGAACCATACCGGGTCCACCATGTACCCGCAATCGGCTCATCCACTCCTCGATTCGGGTTTCACATGTCGCTCTCAGCACCGAGAAAACACATGATGGACGCACTGAAATATCATATCAAGGGTAACCGGGTTTTTAAAGCAATGACATATTCTCTTTTGAAACACCCTCGGTTCCGAAATCCAGAAATATCATAGAAACAACATATCTCAATACGTACAATCAAAAGCATGAAGTATGCGACATGTAAAGGAAGGTATGCACATCATCATGTCATGCAAGGATCATATACTGAATGAAATAGTACTACAGTGTAGTGACATGGCAATTATCGATGATGAGTGTGTGAGCCGGCAACAAGTGTACGTGGAACATATGTATCATCGATAATGGTGCTGGTGTCCTAGCAGCATGACTGAATATAACAACAATACAAGCGATGCAATGCAAATAGCAGGAATGTGCGGAAACGAATAATCAACGCAAAAGTACAGAACCTGCCCCAATAGATATGTCATGCAACCTTGCCTTTTGAAATAAAACGAATCAGGGTTTTTGGTAAAATAAGGGCTACGGTGTTTTAAGAAAAGATGCATCATTTGAAAATATCCGTATAACCCTTCTGCCTATCCTTAAAATATCCCCGATTCGTTAGCTTTGAAATAGGTATGTCTCGGCTCAGTCTAAGGTCTACTAAGTAATCTAGACAGGAGGGGTATGAAACCACCTACATCTGAGTCGATATATATGGATATAATAGTCGGTGATCCCGCCTCAATAACATCTCGTAAGATATCCTCGAGTCATGAGTGCGGATCTATCATCAATACCGGCTCGTACGGTAAATCGTCGTACGGCATCCCAATAACTGGGTAGGGGTCAATATCACACTATCTCATCACATATCAGGTATCACTTATCATCAGCTCGCACAATCTGGGGTACTACTCTAAGTCTAGTACAAATCGATACCATCTATAAAAATATGAATGCGGGTAAAGCACATGTCCAAAGGCCCGCTAAAACTATCATATCGCACCTCAAAGACAAGCTATGTCACATTGCCGATCTCACGGCCTCACATCAAGTATCATCTCAAACCCACGTATCATCCTCAAATCCCGTATATAAACACATAGTCCCATACCCATGTGTAGATATATGCACCATCATATGCGCACAAATAATGAAGGAATGTATGCAAGTATGTGTGTAAGTGTATGTATGAGCGCAACCACTACTCTGGGGTTCGCACTATACTAAACCAATATATTCTTAACATCAAAAATACCATTATTACTATCAATGATCCTAAACAACACATAATAAATATACGTGTGTATACGTATTCGTATACAACACCACGGACTGCGGGGGTGCTATACGCCATCCACCCGACTTCTCCCCGTAGATATAAATCTACTCACCTTGCTTCTCGTGTGCCAAAGCCGATGTCGCTATCTTCATCTCCTTTGCCTCAACATCACTCGGGGTACCTATAAGTATATCACAATACTAAAGCGCATGAAAATCACATCGAAAACCAAAACAGCACACGCTACTCGCCTAGGTAAAAACCTATCGCTTCACATGTAAACACGATCAATATCCACCCGTCGTTGACGTCCAAACGCCACCCGACAGGAACGAAACACCAAATACCAAAATCCATGGTAAAACAAGTCTCAAATCATGCACCAACATAGGAAAATCATCCCAGATTTCACCCTAGATGGAATCAGTCAAAACTAGATATACCTAGGGTCAAGAATAGAGGAAATGGGGCCATGCACAGAAAACGAGGCAGATCCACCCTGCTCTGGCCGCAAATTGCGGCCGGAATGGGATAATTGGCAGCCTCAAAGTGGAGTGGGGAGCTAGGGTTTGTGGTGGTGGTTCATTAGTGCCTGCACATCTCACTGTCAACTCAATTTCATTTTTGGGATCTCGGGGTGATAGCAGATTCCATAAAACAGTCCCAGATTTCCAGTTTTCCCCCGATATCGATTCTGTAATTCCGTATTCTGTTTTCAAGTTTAGGTTTGGGTTCAAATTAGCATCACACAAGGGATTCTAAGGTCACCTAAATCCTCAATTTCATCTTTAATTTCAGTTTTTCCCTAAACCCTAACTTGATGTTTCACAAATCCACCAAACAACACCATATCGATACAAAACTAGTATGGATACAGAAGGAATTGAAATAGTACTCTATAGGTGCAGAAATTACCTTCTTTGGCAACTCAAGAAAATTCTCGAGTTGCTCAAGTCCTCCAAATCCAATCTTGCTAGGTTCAATGTGAAGCTAGTGAGCTCGGGAACACTTTTTGTGAAGTGGGAATGAGGTTTTGGCTTTGTTTTCATGATGGATCTAGGGCTTTAGTGAAGAGGGTGAGAGAGTGAGGAAGAGGGCAGCAGCTCCATAGGAGAGGGAGAGAGAAATGAGAAGGGAATGATGGGGGCATGGCTTCAAAAGGTGGGGTTGAGCTATACCTACCCTCTCTCTCTCATCATTCCATTTCCTTTTCCTTTTCTTTTCTTTTCTAACACTTCTCACTTGAATGGTGAACCCAAAAGAAAACCATGGCAAAAGAAATGTAACACAAGTGTAACAAGTGTGGAAAATGATATGTGCACATTTTTGCTCAAAAGTGCTAAAAATCCAATTACCGATTTTTAATCGCGATTAACACTAAATTAGCATATAACTAATCTTAAAACTTTAAAATGGCATAATTCCATAAAATACCCTATTTTAGAGTTTTCTAAAATTTTCCAAAATTTTTCCCCATTTATTTGTATTTAATTATACCAGAATATTAAAATATTCATTAAAATAATATTAAATTATAAAATTTCCCAAAAATCATATTTTATTATTTTGAAGACGTTACAATCTACCCCCTTAAAGAAATTCGGTCCCCGAATTTAACTTAAAAAACCCCAAATGCTGAAATATTTCAATACAAATTCTAAGTCATCGGGGCTCCGAAATCATCTATACATAAAACATCATAGCGCAATGCATGCGCATGAGTAATGAGCAGATAACTCAAAATCGAAACTCCGTCAAGCATCCCGCAATCATCGGAGTCATGGTAAAGACACAATGTCAAATCCAATAGAAAATCAATGTGATATAAATCAGAACTGTACATGTAGACATCCAATCTATACATATGAATAGCTGATGAAAATGCATGCCCAAACTTTTTTTAAGTCGCTGTGCGATGCGCGCAACACTGCACAGTGGCGGACGTTTTTCATAAGAAAATAACTATATATGTGTATATATATATCCTTTGTTTAATAAGTACGTTCCGCCATTTTGAAAACAATTTAGAAGGGTTTCCTGTTTTTAAAACGTTCCGTGTCATATCGGACACGTAGGTATAAATACACCGAGACTATAGCTCGCTCTTGGAAATCCCTTCGAACTATCAATGCATGCAAAATATATCCAGGTACTGTCCTCTGACTAGTCCTGCTCAGTATGAAAACAAATATCCAACATCATAAAATATACTGCTCCAAAAGGAATAAATCCCAAAAATGCACATAACACCACCCTGTGCGTCTGGTGCGCACGGGAATCAAAATCCATATATGTGCTAAACAGGTGCACAAAACAACATCTAGGTGCAACGGGTGTGCACGAAGCATCTGTCATAGGCAACGTATGTGCCTGACAGCCAAAAATCCGGTGCATCTGACATGCACGAAGAAATCTCGATTTAGTACATCGGGTGTGCACCAAATCGTATCTCAAAACATGCGCGAAAATCCAAATCGGTGCATCCGTCGTGCACGAATGAAAATCTAAACCCTGCGCACTCAATATGCACGGAATCACAAAAATCCAATAGCAACGCCGAATATGCGTAAGTCCAGTCAAACACACGGAGTGCAAGAATCCACATCAATATCACAATCAGAATCGACATACCGAAAGGCATCAAATCGAAGTCAGGTGCAACCGTAATGCACAAAATATAAATCCGGTGCAACAAAGGCACGAATATAAATCTGATGCGGTAAACGCAAGAAACATAAAACTGGTGCGACAAACGCATGAAGTATAGAACTGGTGCATCCCATGCACAAATACCAAGCAATAATCTCAAATACGTAAGCAGCAACACTAAGTGTACCCAAATATGAAGAAAATCATAAACGTGTGCAACTGCGTGCACAAAACACATATCAATGCACTACAAGCACATATAAGCTATACCGAGTGCAAAATCGAAATACCAAAAGTACATGAAACCATGCTGGAAGCGTAAATCAAATCACCGGCATAAAATAGGCATGAAATCACAATCAATACCTCAAGAGTAATAACTATGTGCAAGGTATAAATGCCCAATAAGTGCAACCATGGTGCACGAAAACAGAAATCATAGAACTCAGTCATCAAAACCAATCATGCAAATAGATCGCCAAAATACCGAAATCCCAAAGTGACAGATACATGATAGTCGAATCACAAAATCACAAATCATAAATACTGTCGTCGGTATATCCTTCTTCAGGGTCGAGAAAGTACCGGAACATCCGATGCTGGCGGCGCAAGATATCTACTTGCCTCTTGCTCGCGGCTGGCGTCCTCTGCCTCTAGTTCCTGATCTTTCCTGTAGATTACCAATCTCGCAATCCATCGGCTCATCGGCCCGGTCAGGTGTGCTGACAGGAACGATTTCGTTCTTGCACTTCCCTGGTCATCTCTCGGTCAATCCTCACGACCGCTCGTAAAGCAGCACATCTCTGGCGCCGACCTCGGGTCCTCTGAGTGCACATCACACATCGAGGCTGGTACTGGAAGGAATTCTACTCAAGGTCTTTTCTGTATGGAGGCTGGTACTCTGGCATAATCTTTCCTCGCTTTCTGAACATCTGCACCCTTAGTACAACATCTCCTCGGAAGCTGGTCGCATCTCTGCGCCTCTATATGCATGTCCGGCCTTTAATCTTAACGGGGTATAGTGACAGCTCGTCTGCCTCTCACACGAACTTCTTGTCCCGCTTGTCTGTATCATCGACCATTCGACGTCGCGTCCCTATCTGCGCATTGCAATGTCCTCAGCTACGGTCCATCTGAAGTCCCTCACGCGGACTCGAAATCACAAACTCAGTATCTTCATCACTCAGTATAAGATATCTAGCCGAACACGTCCTCAGCGTGCATATCGCATCTCTGATGTTAGCGGAGTGGAACGCCATCTCGTTGAAATCTCGTGCGAACTCATTACTCCACCTTGCTCCAATATCGACTGACTCGGACTCATCTCATCATGGCTACACGGACTGCGCTCCGACGGCTATGCTCGTATCTATAGTCTCCCAGGCAGTGTCCCATCACATGATATCCGAATGATGTCGAATCATCCGATCGACTCGTCAGAACCTCATAATCCCCCAAGAGCTCAACATCTCGGGTACAGTTTAATAGTATCGAGTACATGCCACAGCGTCGGTGGTCCAGCCGTAGAAGGGCAAACCCAAGCCTCACTAATGGCGCCGAGGAACTGCCGCAAACCCGAAGGTTCAAAGGCTTTCACACGGTCATTAAGTCGAGTTAGGGTTTCATTCTTCTAGAGGGACCATAGAATCACCTGCATGTCTTTCCGTATACTTTAAACTTGGAAAATAGGCTCCTGACATTCGATCGTCTCAATCGACTCTCAACGAACCTGCGTGAAGTCGCCTCTAGCTGGAATCAATCTACCTGATGACCTCGCATCGGGGTAAGCGAATGAACCACATGTCCTAGTCATTCATCTTCGGTGGCTAGCGACTCACTATCATATCTCCAAGAACATGCCCATGCTGCAGTAGCTCCAATCATCTGGGCGATAATATCAACGGTCGTCATAACCTGGCTGGCCTCTATCAGTGGCTCAATCCTCCGGTACCAACCGGTACATCCGAAAAATCTCGCAACAGCGATCTGTCAAACGCCCAAAGTGCGGAAACACAATAAGACGACGCCTCAATATGCAATCGTATGCCTCGGGAATCACGCCCTGGTCAGTCCTCGTCCACGACGAGCTCATGCTGACAACTCGAGCCGTAGCTCACTCTGCCCGTGCAATCGCGGCAGCAAAACCATAACCAGTATCGATGAAGATAGATCATAGGAAGGAATATAATACAGTGCAAGGAAATGTACAACCTAAGGTTTCTTAAACGGAGTGGCGTGTCGTAAGTATGCCGCGGAACATACCAACGGTACGTCACTCTACTTTAGTCACCTATTCCATCAACCAAGGGTCATCCTACGCGACGAAAGTTCGGGTCTAATACCCCCTCGACCAAGTCTAAGTTCCGTAAGGTCAAGCCTAAGTTCCGTATATAAATAACGCCCTAGGCTCCACATAGTCAAACTTAGACTCGAACCAAGGTCAACCTAGCGCTCTGATACCAACTTTGTCACGACCCGAAAGAGCACGTGACTGGCCCTTGAATCCTATGAAGTCTATAGGACTCCATCTGGTCCAAGTAAGCCAAAAGCCCAGAAATCTAAAACCATTTAAGGAGTAAATAGGGAAAACTAGTTTTAAGAGGTAAAGAAAACAAGTTTGAAAATCAAGTTTTTAAATAACTAAGTCGAATATGAATTTTTAAAATGTGTAATTTTTCCTGAAAATTTCGGCAGAGTTTCCTTTGTAAAAACTGGCCCCGAACGGGGTACAACAAGAATAATATATATGACATGATAAAAGGCATCCCCAAGCGGGAGCTAGCTCTTCGTCAATCGACGGTCACAACCACATAAGCAATAACAATATACAACGCCAAAGGGCGAGGATCTAAACTGAAAAGAAACTCAAAAACAGCCAGAAAACCGCAATACTACAAGCGCGACTCTAAGGTCGAAATAATATAACACTGTTTTCTAAGTCTGAAACAATATACAAGTTTTGGTTGATGTACAATTCTAGATACAATAAATAACACATGAACAATGGCGGTTCTGATACAAAAGAACCCACCTATCAAGCAAGTCACCCATAAGGAAGCAGTGTGCCAGAAATGCCGCTATGGAATCTGTACGGCAAACCTGCAAGAACTGGGGCACAACGGGGGTGAGTTGCCAACTCGTGAATAGAAAACATCTACAAGCAGGAATCGAATGCATGACCCATCCTAGGTCAATACGATCAAATATAAAATAAACCTCAATGTAAATAAAGCTGAACATGCTAAACTGGCAATGTAACCTATATACATGAGTGTAGTGCCAAGTGCTCGTGCCAGTGCCTCAAGTAATAGTATATCATAAATATGAGGTATGATCAATGCAATCAATCTGTATACACGTGGATCCCGTCCACTCGTCACCCACTGACAATAACCATCATGCAAGTAAATATCATAAAACCTGTGCATGGAAATATGAGGACATAATCCACCCGTGTCCCTCGCGACACGTCAAATCATGGAACCGGAGTGCCCAGCATCGGCACTCGAAAACATCATGAAAACAGTGCCCAGCATCGGCACGTAAATCCTCATATATCGGGCTCCGTCAGTCCGGATCGGCCCACGGGCTCTGTCTGCGGTATCGGCCCTCGGCCCCGGCAGTACGCCCAAACCATCTATCGACTCTGGTCGGTATCCTCCGGATAACCACCACGTCCAACCAATCACCGGTAGGTACTCGCCCGCCTCCAGGCTCAATCGGTAAAGCTCATCGACCATCTTGCCGAGGGGAACCATACCGGGTCCACCATGTACCCGCAATCGGCTCATCCACTCCTCGATTCGGGTTTCACATGTCGCTCTCAGCACCGAGAAAACACATGGTGGACGCACTGAAATATCATATCAAGGGTAACCGGGTTTTTAAAGCAATGACAAATTATCTTTTGAAACACCCTCGGTTCCCAAATCCAGAAATATCATAGAAACAACATATCTCAATGCGTACAATCAAAAGCATGAAGTATGCGACATGTAAAGGAAGGTATGCACATCATCATGTCATGCAAGGATCATATACTGAATGAAATAGTACTACAGTGTAGTGACATGGCAATTATCGATGATGAGTGTGTGAGCCGGCAACAAGTGTACGTGGAACATATGCATCATCGATAATGGTGCTGGTTTCCTAGCAGCATGACTGAATATAACAACAATACAAGCGATGCAACGCAAATAGCAGGAATGTGCGGAAACGAATAATCAACGCAAAAGTACAGAACCTGCCCCAATAGATATGCCATGCAACCTTGCCTTTTGAAATAAAACGAATCAGGGTTTTTGGTAAAATAAGGCCTACGGTGTTTTAAGAAAAGATGCATCATTTGAAAATATCCGTATAACCCTTCTGCCTATCCTTAAAATATCCCCGATTCGTTAGCTTTGAAATAGGTATGTCTCGGCTCAGTCTAAGGTCTACTAAGTAATCTAGACAGGAGGGGTATGAAACCACCTACATCTGAGTCGATATATATGGATATAATAGTCGGTGATCCCGCCTCAATAACATCTCGTAAGATATCCTCGAGTCATGAGTGCGGATCTATCATCAATACCGGCTCGTACGGTAAATCGTCGTACGGCATCCCAATAACTAGGTAGGGGTCAATATCACACTATCTCATCACATATCAGGTATCACTTATCATCAGCTCGCACAATCTGGGGTACTACTCTAAGTCTAGTACAAATCGATACCATCTATAAAAATATGAATGCGGGTAAAGCACATGTCCAAAGGCCCGCTAAAACTATCATATCGCACCTCAAAGACAAGCTATGTCACATTGCCGATCTCACGGCCTCACATCAAGTATCATCTCAAACCCACGTATCATCCTCAAATCCCGTATATAAACACATAGTCCCATACCCATGTGTAGATATATGCACCATCATATGCGCACAAATAATGAAGGAATGTATGCAAGTATGTGTGTAAGTGTATGTATGAGCGCAACCACTACTCTTGGGTTCGCACTATACTAAACCAATATATTCTTAACATCAAAAATACCATTATTACTATCAATGATCCTAAACAACACATAATAAATATACGTGTGTATACGTATTCGTATACAACACCACGGACTGCGGGGGTGCTATACGCCATCCACCCGACTTCTCCCCGTAGATATAAATCTACTCACCTTGCTTCTCGTGTGCCAAAGCCGATGTCGCTATCTTCATCTCCTTTGCCTCAACATCACTCGGGGTACCTACAAGTATATCACAATGCTAAAGCGCATGAAAATCACATCGAAAACCAAAACAGCACACGCTACTCGCCTAGGTAAAAAGCTATCGCTTCGTATGTAAACACGATCAATATCCACCCGTCGTTGACGTCCAAACGCCACCCGACAGGAACGAAACACCAAATACCAAAATCCATGCTAAAACAAGTCTCAAATCATGCACCAACATAGGAAAATCATCCCAGATTTCACCCTAGATGGAATCAGTCAAAACTAGATATACCCAGGGTCAAGAATAGAGGAAATGGGGCCATGCACAGAAAACGAGGCAGATCCACCCTGCTCTGGCCGCAAATTGCGGCCAGAATGGGATAATTGGCGGCCTCAAAGTGGAGTGGGGAGCTAGGGTTTGGGGTGGTGGTTCATTAGTGCCTGCACATCTCACTGTCAACTCAATTTCATTTTTGGGATCTCGGGGTGATAGCAAATTCCATAAAACAGTCCCAGATTTCCAGTTTTCCCCCGATATCGATTCCGTAATTCCGTATTCTGTTTTCAAGTTCAGGTTTGGGTTCAAATTAGCATCACACAAGGGATTCTAAGGTCACCTAAATCCTCAATTTCATCTTTAATTTCAGTTTTTCCCTAAACCCTAACTTGATGTTTCACAAATCCACCAAACAACACCATATCGATACAAAACTAGTATGGATACACAAGGAATTGAAATACTACTCTATAGGTGCAGAAATTACCTTCTTTGGCAACTCAAGAAAATTCTTGAGTTGCTCAAGTCCTCCAAATCCAATCTTGCTAGGTTCAATGTGAAGCTAGTGAGCTCGGGAACACTTTTTGTGAAGTGGGAATGAGGTTTTGGCTTTATTTTCATGATGGATCTAGGGTTTTAGTGAAGAGGGTGAGAGAGTGAGGAAGAGGGCAGCAACTCCATAGGAGAGGGAGAGAGAAATGAGAAGGGAATGATGGGGGCATGGCTTCAAAAGGTGGGGTTGACCTATACCTACCCCCTCTCTCTCATCATTCCATTTCCTTTTCCTTTTCTTTTCTTTTCTAACACTTCTCACTTGAATAGTGAACCCAAAAGAAAACCATGGCAAAAGAAATGTAACACAAGTGTGGAAAATGATATGTGCACATTTTTGCTCAAAAGTGCTAAAAATCCAATTAGCGATTTTTAATCGCGATTAACACTAAATTAGCATATAACTAATCTTAAAACTTTAAAATGGCATAATTCCATAAAATACCCTATTTTAGAGTTTTCTAAAATTTTCCAAAATTTTTCCCCATTTATTTGTATTTAATTATACCAGAATATTAAAATATTCATTAAAATAATATTAAATTATAAAATTTACCAAAAATCATATTTTATTATTTTGAAGACGTTACAGTTACCCACCATATCTGCGGAGTGGCCAATGGAATGTCAAATCAGATTGAATCTTTAGGTTCTTATCAAATTTTCAGTAATCGTTTGCGGTTCTGGAATCACTTCCAGTTCTACCATACTCCCACTACAGTTTTTCTGAAAAAATCCATTTTTATTAAAACTGTGGCGAGTTAAGAACAATATCACTATTGATCTTCCAGATGGTAGAAAGTCAACCCTCGTCATAGCCCGGGTCAACCCACAAACAACCATTACAGAAACGTGCCTTGAGTTATCCAGACTCTGGTTTTAAGCATAAGCCGGACAACTCCCCGTACCTTAACATCATTAAGATATGAACCGTTCTATATCCAATATAGAAACAGAGGCACTGATTTAATTGGAACCAGATTCAAATCATGCAGCTATCTCCAGTGCATGTCAACTAAATGGAGAGAGACCGATTAGCATTACTCAACTTAGGAGTACATCCAGATATGAGTAACCTGAAAGAGAAGCAAGTTCTCTAAATCATTACTATTAACTGAATACCACACACAAGTATCTACATCTTCGATCACCTTGAAGAATCCTGATACTTGCAACGCCTGGTTCTCTACTTTATTCTTATACCTATAACTTCTCAAAACTTGGACATTGTATTTCTACAAAACACATGTCTACGAACTAGAGAAGTCATAAGTAAACAGAATATAGTACGAGTACCAACCCCTCTGTCCTCATGGACACTGGACAACATACAATACTCTGTATAAGTCCCCTGAGTCTAATAACTCATTCCCTATGTGTCGTAGGTTGAAAACTGTACTTATGGTTAAGAAGAATTACACCGCTGTTTAATGCTCCTTACGTAACCATCCACTGATATAGGTAAATATCATAGACATAATTTCAAAAAGTTATATCTCACTTTACAAAAATAAACATACAGATATATCAATTTGAAATTGGTGCAAAACAACGGATATTCAAAACCAAATATTTATCGTCCGGCAAACAACCCAGGCGATTTCCTCAGATATCACCAATTACAACGAATCCCTATATAATGAGGATGATCACCCAATTCTCAATAACTTACTCCCACTCATCATCTGTAAAACCATACTGATGTGAGAATCAAACCTGGTAAATTCATACCCTGGAGTAAGGGTCTAATTGGGAAATCAGTTTTCTTTTAACAATACATAGTGAAACTAAAACATGTAAATGTTTCGAAGGGGTATCCGGGTATTCTTAGTAATGCCTCATCCATTATCAGATTCACAACTGTAACCGTATATTTCTTTGTCATCTCTCCAAATCCCTTTATATGTCTTTAGTCATTACCTTCTGTGCACCTTCTTTAGGCCAAATGGTTTTCTTCCTTCACTACCGTTCGGCACCAGCCTATGGTTTGGAAGAAGAGTATCCAATAAGCGTAATAGGTGTACTGTCCTAATCCTAGAAGCACTCGCAACCCGAGAGAAGGTAAAGATAAAAGACAACTGAATAAAACCTTATTCCTATTTCTCCTGAACCAGAATCCATCCCCGAACTGGAACAAGTTCTTTCGAGTTCGTATATAACCATACGATGGAGTATCCAAATAACTGTGGATCTTCGTAGGGATACGGAGTGTCCTGGAGAAATACAAAGGTGAAATAGGAGTGGCGATGAAATACTTGGTTTGGTCGTGAATAGTAGTCGTAGTTTACTCTGCCCTCTTTTTAATCCCTTTATTTGTCTTAACTTATTACCTTCTGTACACCATCGTTAGGCTAATTGGTTTTCTTCATTCACTACCGTTCGGCACCTGCCTATGGTTTGGAAGAAGACTATCCAATAAGCGTAATAGGTGTACTGTCCTAATCCAAGGAGCACTCACAATGTGAGAGAAGGTAAAAGGAAAAGACAACTGAATAGTCCTATTCATTTTCTCCAGAACCGGAAACCATCCTCGAATCTGGAACAAGTTCCTTCGAGTTCGTATATAACCATACGATGGTTTTATCCAATGGAAGTGGATGTTCGTAGTAATATGGGGTGTTCTGGAGAAAAGGGTAAAAGTAGGAGTGGCAATGAGGTATGCAACTCAGACAATCCAAAAGCCGGTGTTTTAAGAAGGTTCGGTTAACTTGGTCACTAAGTCATAGTCAAGGGTCGGGCCATGGTCGCTGCCAAAGAGAGAGAGAAAAGAAACACTCTGCGTGCACTCAAACCTAGATCAGAATGGTTATCAATTTATCTAATCAGGAAACCTCCCACTGTAACCTCAAATTCTCCTCCAAACCTGAAAGAAAAATTAGTTGGGATCACCCGAGGAGTGAACCAACTCATCAGTGGGAATCGAGATCCAACTATCGTCGCATGATAACGTGATGGAATCCACTCATGTTATCACACTCCAGAAGGTATGCGCATATATGGCAAGTTCCAGCTTCTTTAGAAACTCCCGATGTGATTTTTACCCCATGCTCTTATGACCTTGATTTTGGCCAACAAATCATAAGTCACATATCAAGTTCTACCCGTCATTATCCAGGTTAATTTGAACCCACCCGTTCCTACCCTTGACTTTGGCTAACAAAGCAGTACGACTGTCCCAAACCAACGCATCTATCTATGCAGCAGAAAGATAACAAATAGCTACCATACACTATGCCTTGACTTTGGCCAACAAACATAGCATGAATACTAAGTGCTACTCGTCTGAAATGTTGGAGGGCTACGAATGGTTTTTGGCGAATAACCTTTAACGTAATGAACTTGATATCGTTGAAGGAACCGGATAGCTTTTTATAAAAATATAGTGGCGAAAACCTTTGCTAAAGAGGTCACTCCCGGTGAAGGGATCTCGACTCTTTCCCCGTAGAATGAGGTGCAGGATATTCCAACTAAATACTACGATGTAAAGCAAAAAGGCAATCGGCTATAGTGAAGTTATTACCCTGACGCAAACTTCTTTCCAAAGGGTCACTCCCGGTGAAGGGATCTCGGCCCTTGCCTCGTCGACTGAGGTGCTGGATATTCATAACCGAATACCATTGTGCAAAACAAAAGAGAACGTCCTTGCAATAACAGCTTTTTGAAAAATGTTCCAACAACATCAGAATAGGTTTGTTTAGCTTGCATTGATCCGAATCAATGCAGTCCTATCAATTAATCACACCACAAAAGAACGAAAATATGATGTACGTATATGCCATCCGCATTCGCCACTCAGTCCCGTCATCACCCGTTAGGTTACTTAACTAACGACAGAGCGGGGACTGGACTAGCGCGGGTGTAAAACATATACAACATCTACTAGTATATATATCAATATATAAAATCGCTCAAGGCGTGATAAAATTCTACATCACAGAAATATAATAAGCATCACAGAACAATACAGATAATCTGGGATCCCCGGGTTTCATAAAACCGCTACTGAAACCCGACGTTCCCCTGGTCGTATGGATATCCTGTGCAATGAAATCCTAGACCCCTACGGGCGCGGCAAGTTACCCGCCAAAACCTGAAGCGAGGCAACCCCCTTCATCAAAGTGAATGGGCCATCCAGCACTTCACGGAATCCGGTAACTTGGGCACCCCTCCTTGGGTCAACCTATACCCCCTACGAATGCGGCGAATAGCCCGCCAATTCTAGAGTAAAGCCCCCTCCATCTCAAATCCATGAGATGCGGGCCCGTTGCCCTCTAGAACCCAGCTATCCGTGCACCACTCCGTGGGGTAATCCTAGTACAGAAAGTAAAAAATACAACGGGTACATCGACCTCAGCCCGGTCGTGCCCCAAAAGAATAATATACTTATAGGCAGTGACGGCAGTCCACATGTCGGACGTTCGCCCCGCAATATCAAATGTACAAATACGACCAAACTGTACTACCATTGCATCCAGACTATCCACCACGACAAATCCGCAACATCACAACACAACACAGAACATCAACGTAGATGTCACGATCGCAAACCCGTTTAAAAGGACTATAGCAATTAGACAAGATTTACCGCTCGAATGACATTCACGGTCGCAGATATAAAGTAAGCATTGTGAACTAACATATTTAAAATTTTCGATCGACAAAATTTCCCGAGGTGGGCCCCAAGCATATATCCCAGTACTCAAACAAATCTGGGCCCAAACAAAAAATTCTAGAAACCCCAATTCCAAGTAAGAGACCACTTCAGAAAATTTGGTGCATTGTTGCTACAGTTCCGCGGCGAAACCGCGGCCAAAACGTGGTTACGACGGCGGTTCCGCGGCACTACAGTGATATCAGTGTACTAAATTTTCTCAGATCTCTTAAAAAAGCCTGCCTTATTTTTTGACATACTCAAAATAAATTTTCGATGACAAAAAATTCGACAGAAACTCCTGAAATGGAATCGCGGTTTTGGAAAATTCGGCCGATTGATGTTTTAAATATGTTAGAACAAGCTAGTAAAGGTTAATGGCGTGGCTCTGATACCATGTAAGTCTACGGTAGCGCCCCGGCTGTCTGTCCGAGGCCAAAATGCGGAAACGAAAACTTTTCTTAAACTAGAAACCGGTGCTATTGCATACTTTTAATCCCGGATCGAACCATTAACCTATAACTAGCAACTAGAGAAGGGATAGAAAAGCTATACCGATCGATCCGTGTCCTTCGGTCTTTGGCCACCATCCCAAGCTCCTCACGGCATCTCTGAGCTCCGGTCTCCTCGTCGGAAAGGGCACCACATCATCGAGTCTTTTTACGGGCTCCCGCTTCATCCGAAGCAACTCGGGCATGAAGTTCGCTAGCCGACGTGTCCAAGGTGAAGTAGAGAATGTGTGTGATCACTTTGTCTCAAGCATCCATTGATTCTCATCACATGAGAGTGTATGGATGGAGGTTAGAGATGAAGCCATTGATGGAATTTGTGAGCTAGAGGAAGAAGAAGAAGAAGAGGCTCTATTTTTCTTATGTGTTGAGAATGATAACGTGAGAGGAAGAATAAGAATCCAAGAGCTAACCCTTGCCTCATGGCTGCCCTCTTTCTCTCTCTACATATCATTTCAACACATAAAATCAATCCACAATGTGACATATGCACAATAAAAGAGACCATGAGTCACTAGATTGCATGTGTCACAATAAATGCACCTCATGGTGAAATCCACACACAATTTCCATTTGTAAACATTAATCCAAATGTTTACAACAATAAAAAGATACGGCAACATCTAAAGTGAACTCGTGACGGATCACAAGGATACCCCTCACCTGTATATACATACCTGCATCCACATTCTGACCGAATGCGAATGCGATGAGACTAAACTAATCCATCAAATCTAATACTAGGATCTGGCTTAAATGAAAGCCTACTAGTATGATCCGCCCGATCATGATCCGTGCACTACTGCACATATATGATCGAACTCTGCCATATATCATACGGCCTCTACAACGTTTCGCCTGAAACTTGAGAAACTGTCTGTAGGGGACTCTAAAGACTCGTCAATACTTTGGCTGTGGATTTAACCACTAGCACGTCAAAGGTACTAGCCATACGTAACGGGCTACCAGGTATTGACCAAAAGGGAGGTCGATGAGCGAACTCATCCTGACACCCTACTGAGCCTGTCAGTGACAATATCCGTACAGTCCGGTCCGTTAGTCTATGAGCATCGCATGTCAGGCCTAGAGGTTGGTAAAAGTCAGACCCCCAAAAGCGGTACAAGTCGTGTCGGAGTGTAGCCCAGAACACCCTGAGATACTACTAGAATAACTACCAGTAAATCTCCTGCCTTGGGCAAGGACTTGATGTAATGGCTCTCGTAGACACAGCGCGATCTCACCCCAATACCGGGAGAGACGAAACCCCTGCCGATCCGCTCACTGCCTCCATGTGGCTCGGGACTGTACCCAACTAAAACCTGTTTGCACGACTCCTTTGAGCCGTGGTAGGGTAGTAATCAAAGCACAGTGGGAACTCACACGAGACAAATGACGATCTCAGGTCGATGAACTAACCTGTACACATGTCACCAGGGAACTGCTATCTGACGTCAGGTATAATACCAACTAGCATGTTCCCGGCGAGTCCTGTCCGGTGTACTCATAACCTAATGAGCACCTGTATACATCTTAGGTGAACCAACTGACACCAATGGCTTGCGAGACCGGCCACCGCCCCTCGTCGGGGTCTCGACTGTATACACTAGTTTACTGCGGAGTATCGATGCCCTGTCTCGAAAACTCCCACGACTAGGGACCTTTTAAGGATGTGCTTATAAACTACAGCTCCCACGTATATGATCGCCATCATACTGCTGGCCGTCAAGCAAGAATCCTAAGGGCTCTATCAACGTGTAATAGCGACCTGTAATGTTACCTAAAGCATGTACACGATGATAAAGATAAACCAGATAGCATACTATCATCTTGAGCAAGACTGTCCTACCGGTATAGGTCCTCCCTCAATCATTGCAATCACGTGCCTGTGATCCAATAATTGACTCTGAGGGCACTATATCCAACAAGGGCATCGATACTCTGGAGTAGACTAGTGTATACGGATCGAGACCCCGACGAGGGGCGGTGGCTGGTCTCACAAGCCATTGGTGTCAGTTGGTTCACCTAAGACGTATACAGGTGCTTATTGGGTTATGAGTACACCGGACAGGACTCGCCAGGAACATGCTAGTTGGTTTTATACCTAGCGTCAGATAGCAGTTCCCTGGTGACATGTGTACAAGTTAGTTCATCGACCAGAGATCGTCATTTATCTCATGTGAGTTCCCACTGTGCTTTGATTACTACCCACCACGGCTCAAAGGAGTCGTGCAAACAAGTTTTAGTTGGGTACAGTCCCGAGCCACATGGAGACAGTGAGCGGATCGGCAGGGGTTTCGTCCCTCTCGGTATTAGGGGTGAGATCGCGCTGTGTCTAGGAGAGCCATTACACGAAGTCCTTGGCCAAGGAAGGAGATTTACTGGTAGGTATTCCATTAGTATCTCAGGGTGTTCTGGGCTATACTCCGACACGACTTTTAACGCTTTTGGGGGTCTGACTCTTATCAACCCCTAGGCCCGACATGCGATACTCATGGACGAACGGACCGGACTGTACGGATATTTTCACTGATAGGCTCAGTAGGGTATTAGGATGAGTTCGCTTATCGACCTCCCTTTTGGTCAATACCTGGTAGCCCGTTACGTACAACTAGTGTTAGTTATATGTATGCCCTAGAGGCCATTACTGTACATTGGATGTATATTGTAGTGGATGCTAGGACATATATAGGAAGGACTTTCTTGCTCGACATGATAGTACGCTATCTGGTTGCACTTTATCTTAACATGTATACTTTCTGTCTCTCTGATTACAAGTTGATAAAGCCCTTAGGATATGTACTCGACTTCCAGGACTATGATGTAGATCATACTAGTGGGGCCTGGGTAGTCCATGAGTACATCCTTGAAATGTTCCTAGTCGAGGGAATATCGAGACGGGGCATCGATATTCCAGAGTAGACTAGCGCATATCTTCTCGACCCATGCGATGGGCGATGGATGATCCCATATCCATTGGTGTTTGACATCGAAGATGGTATGCGGGTGCTCAGTGGAGACTGGGTACACTGAACGGACTCGCCGAGAACTCCCAGATGGTATTATACCTCACGTCAGATGGCAGTTCTCTGGTGACACTGGTACAGCTTAGTCTGTAGACCCGAGATCGTCATAGAGTCTTGTGTGTCTCCCACTGTGCTTTGATTTCCACCCTACCACGGCTCTACTGAGTCGTGCAAACAGGTGGTTTTTGGGTACAGTCCCGATTCACATGGAGGCAATGAGCGATAGGAGGGGATTCGTCTCTCCCGGTATTGGGGGTTGATGTTGTGCTATGCTCGACTGGCCATAACAGGAAATCCCTGGCCAGGGTTGCAGTGATATACTGGTAAGAGTTATCAGTAGCTTCACGAATGTTATGGACCCTACGTCGGCATGACTTATCGAGCTACTGGGGTCTGACGTTTACCACCCCTAGGCGAGATATGCGACATATCAGACGAACAGACCGGACCGTACGGTAAGTGTTACTGGTTGGATTCACGGCAGTCTGAGCGGGCTTTCTCGTCGATCTTCTGATCGCTCAATACCCGGATGGCCGTTACGTTTAGCAGACCGCTTGCGGCTTGTGGGTGTTTGATATGATCATCATCTGCTGCCGGCGTATTGACGAGTCTTTAGAGTCCTACACAGAGGTTTCCTAGTTCAAGCGAAACGAAATAGGAGCGCATATGAGATATGTGCGGGACCAAGAATAATTCGTGTATGTGATACCGTATTTCATTCTCGCGACGAATGTATCGATTGGTTATATGCGATATAACCTAGTTATCGAATCAAGGATTGATTCGATAAGCCGATACATTGGATACTAGCCGGTTATATTCGACATGACCGGATTATTGAATCAAGTGTTGATTTAATGATTTAATGTATAATTATATATTTGATATATTGCTTTGCATTAACTAGTATTGGTTCACTTTAAATGGATTCACTCACTTAGTTTGTGCACATTGCATATGTGATATATTTTGTGCACATGATTGTATCATGTTTGATGATACATGCAAGCTAGGGTTAGTGTAAAGAATTTGACCATGGTTAAGATTAAGATTAGGGTTTTTTTTTTTCTTATTTATTAATTTATTTATTTTGGAAAAAGAAAATGATAAAGAAAATGAAATGGTGGCTTATTTTGTTTGTTGTTGAAGTTTCTTGAAACTTTGACTAAGTAACCATTTTTGTCTTCTTTCTTAACCCTAACTCTTCAAATTAACCTTGGTCAATTCTCTACACCTAACTAAGGTTAATGATATGATAAGTATTATATTTTCTTTTCTTTTTAATAAGGTTATCATATCATCTTCTTCTTCTTCATCTTTTTCTCCATGAAAAAAGCTTTCTACATCAATGGTGATTGATGAAAAAGTGTGTGAAATCCAAAACTAAAGTTTACCCACTTCCTATTTCTTCATCCTCTACCTCTTGCCAAGTAGTATAGGGTGTTTCCTTCACAAGTTTTTCCGACTAGGTGAAGGTGGAGCTTGATCTAGCGATGCCTCGACGTAGATCATCTTCGGCATGGACATCGACGACCTAGCTCGCTTATTCTTCGACGAAGCCGACGCTAGAGCCCGGGAGTTCACTTGGACAGCGAAGGCACTTCGTTGCGGAGCTAAGGAGGTGGACAAACGGATCTACAAAGGTTGTATTTCCGTTATCTTATAGTTTAGTTGTAAACTAGCTTGCTTGCTTTGCCTATACTTCTAGCCAACGATCCGTTCTAGGTTTCCTCGGCACCGTAATTTTTATATATTGGCATGTTTGATCACTTGGGAGACTTCACTAGAGTGCCTAGGAACCCTACACTGGTATCAGAGCCTAGCTAGAGCCTTAGGCGAAGTCCCGACGGAATCAGAAGTCCGATCGACCCAAAACCCCGACTAAGAATATGCTCTCTGTACAATTTTTAATTTCGGGTATTTTTCCACATTAAAAATATTCAGAAAAATCAGCAGGAAGAAATAAGATATACTGTAAAATTCGTGGTCCTAATTCCACAAAATAAGCGCGGATCCGCGGCCCTACAGTAGGATCATGCGGCGCATCAGCGGCTATTTTGTCGGTTTGTGCATCCTATTTTGCACAGTAACTCTTAGTTGTCTGTGCTGGTTTTTCTGGGGATTTTTAATAATTTTTCCAGAGTTGCATTTTCTGGGTTGTATTGGGAACTCGGTGTATCGGTCGGACTGTCTAATTTTGTCGGTGTTTTTTTCCGGATAAATCTTAGAATATGTTAAAAAGTTCGACCGGATATAAATACCCACTTTTTCCCCTGCCGGGAAATTTCCGATTGTTGGATTTTTCCGTAGTTTAACGACGTTCTAAGTAGTGCAAGTAACGCGATGGACCCTCTAGAAGACAACAAACCTTAACTCGATTATGTGACCGTCTTGAACTGCCCTTTGAACCTTCGGGTTTGGGGCAGTACGGCGTGCCACATGTGAGGCGTTGGCTTGACCCTTCTACGGCTGGACCGTTGGTACTGAGGCACGAACTGAATGCTGTTAGACTTATTTCATGTGTTGAGCTGTATTGGGAAAACTTGGGTGTTCGATTGTTCGATCGAAAAGTGTAGCATTTTCTATTTATCCGGAATGTGATACAATAATTGGAATTCGCATATAGTTATGAGATAACGGAATGAATGTTATAAACATAGCAGTTTAGTCTCATTTGATCGGTTGCCACGGAGTTTTGATGTGATCAAAAGTCCGTCGCAATCACGTAGTGTACGCGGATACTCGCCGGGTAAACTTGATAGACAGCCTCACTCCATAGCCCCGACCAAGTGACTGTAGGAGAACCCCGTCGCCGAAAGCATCCGTTCAGGTGCTCGCGGTAGCGGTGTTCCGCCTTGGTGCACTTTGTCGACGGCGTCAGGGGTGCGGCCGTCTACTGAAGTTTGCGACGAGCATTCGATCAGGATGTCGGGAATCTTGTTGTATTGCCCGACTTGATATTGAAAAGTGTTTTCGATAATGAGACTAAAATGCGGGGTTTATAACTGTTAGGCATGCGATGTCTAAGGTATTCATTTGATTAGGCATGCGATGTCTATGCAGATTGCGGATTCCAACTGTTGTAGTTTTACACTTTCTTTTCTGTGACCGTAAGTGTAATATGTGATATCGCCGGTTTCGTTGCTATATGTCAACGACAATTGGGATGCGCATATTTACTTACGTTGATGACATGAAATGTTATGTGTTGTTGGATATGTTATATTGGATCGTCGTGTTTGAATAGCCGGGGGTTTGTATGTGAGATGAGTGTTTTTCATTTTCATTCATGTAAAAACTTGTATGTAATATTCTTTTATTGGGGCACTTCCAGGTTGCGGAAGTAGTCACCGTTTGTATATTATTTACTTTTCTGCACTAGGATAGACCCAAGGAGGGGAGCACAAGTAACCGGGTTCTGGGGTCCAGTGGGAGACCAACTCGAGGAGTCGAGTCCGGGTCTCCTAACCCTAGAATTGGCAGGGTTGCTTGCCGCTCTCGTAGGGGTCTAGGGGTGTGGGATTGGCTATTCATCACGACCGTGGAATCCGTGTTTTATACTGGCTCGTATTGAAAACACGGACGTCCTAGTATATCCAATATTTCATATGTTTCTTCTGCTGTGTTTTATCTGTGATCATGCGATGTTCTGTGCTCTGTGACAGATATTATAGTATATATGATATATTATATAGACGTTACTTATGTTTTACACCCGCGCTAGCCCTGCCCCGCTCTGCCGTTAGTTACCTAACCTAACGGTGCACGAGGGGACATCGAGGCGAATGCGGATGGCATAAGTGTACGTCATATCTATCTGTGATGTTTAGGTAATTTAAATGATGGGATATTCATTAATGAGATTAATGAAAGAAAATAAACCTAATTGATGTTGTGGAATCGAATTTCAAAATAAAACATGTAGCTACAGTTCTTGCTTTGCATCGCGGTGTTCATTATAGAACATCCTGCACCTTATTCGATGAGGAAAGGACCGAGATCCCTTCACCGGGAGTGACTCCTTTAGCAATAACTGGCAGATGCTACACACTCGGTTTGTATTTGATCGCTTCTATAGTTTCTGCTTTGCACAGTGATATATATGATATATCCCGCACCTCATTCGATGAGGAAAGGGCCGACGATCCCTTCACCGGGAGTGACCCCTTTAGCAAAACTAGAAAAGCTTCAAAAACATTCCATTTAAAAAACCATTTGATTCCGCAACGAGATCAAGTTCAAAGCGTTAAAGGTTTTCACAAAAACCAGCCACAACCCTCCGTCATTTTAGGAAGTAGAGTACTTAGTATTCGTGCTGTGTTTGTTGACCATAGTCAAGGCACAGTGTACGGTAGCTAAGTGATGTCTTCCTACACCGCATATGATGCGATTAGTTAGGACAGTCATGTGGCTTTGTTGACCTTAGCCAAGGGTCATGTGGGTGGGTCTAATTAATCACGAAATGACGGGTAGAACTTGACTAGTACCTATGATTTGTTAACCTTAGCCAAGGTCATAGGTGCTAGGGGTAAAAACCTTTATCGGGAGTTTCAAGTGTTGAAATTTGCAATGAGATTGCATACCTTCTATATGATAGTTGGATCCCGATACCCACTGCGAGTAATTATTACTCCTGGGAGAGTTTTGCACTTTGCAATTAGCCGATCAAGTAGGTGTCTAGAAAGGTGTCAACGGGGTTACGCCTCTGGGAAAACGAGGTTTACAGTAATTAGGTCCGTGCGAAAGCACGGGGAACCTCCCTCAAAGTACCGACACTGGCCTGGCTGAAAGATTGGCGAACTTGTAGAGTGTAATTAATCCCGGCTAGTCTTTCCTTTTAGGGTTTGAAGGAAGATTTGATAAAAACAGTGGGAGCCATCCTGATTAGATAAAATATATAACCAATCCGATCTTGTAAGAGCGCACGCAGAGTGTTTTCTTCTCTCTCTCTCCTGGTAGCGACCATATCACGCCTTAATCAAGATAATAATATGGATGTATTGACCGAACCCGCTTGTTATACTGAGCTGGGGAACGTTGGTCCCGCTCCAACTTATAATTGTTATAAGACAGAGCAGGAAATAGGGGATTACCAGAATTCCTGTGCCGCCCAAACGAGGAGAGTGCATGCTGATGCATCATCTTCAGGTGTGTTCATTACAAAGAACTGTTTCTCAGTATCCTCTGCATCCTGGGTATATGATACCGGATCAGGATCCCAGATATGTAATCTGTTACATAGGGCTACAAAAGGGTAGAAAAACTGAGAACGGGTGATAAGTTTCATGAGGCAGAAAACGGGGCAAGTGTTGCAGCCAAGTCTGTTGGTCACTGTCACCCTGTATTACCAATACATTGATTCTGAACGAATGTTATTAGATACCGAACCTGATATACAAAATCATATCAGTCTCTTTGTTAGTAAAGAAAGGATATAATTTTGTATTGATGGATAATGTTTTGAACATTTCCTATATCAAAAGTTGATCAGTTCAGGCACGTTATCTAAAAGCATTGACGTTCTAAATCAAACTACAGTTCCTCGTATACAGAACACACACAAGAGGAAGAGTTCAGAAATGAACGAATTCTTCTTGAGGTATTGTAGACTAGGTCATATCAATGCGACCCGACTGGCTGAAGTTACATTTTAGATGCATATTTAAATCAGTTTGAATTTACATCTTATGAAACTTGCCAGTCATGTCACAAAGACAAGATGACCATAGCTCTGTTTATTAGAAACAGAGAAAGAGTTAGTAAACTCTTGGGACTGATACATGATGATGTATGTAAAGTCTCCTGTCTACACATGCCGAGACTGGTTCTTCATACTTCATTATATTCTCTGATAATCTCTCAAGATTCAGTCATATGTTCCTGTTGAAACATAAGTCCGAACCATTTGAGATATTCACAGAATATAAGCTAGAAGTAGAGAACCAAAATACGGGTATAAGTATTATATCCTATGATGAGATCAGGGAGGAGAATACTTGTGCATAGAATTCCTGGACTATTCTAAAGGAGAATGAGATTCTCTCTCAGTGTTACTCCTCTGAATACACCACAGCACAACGGTGTATCAGGGCAGAGCAATTGCACAATATTAGATATGGTGTGCTCTATGATGAGTATTACTGAGTTACCTATTTCCTTTTGGGAGTTATGCACTTGAGAAGCTGCATACCTATTGAATTAGGTTCGAATCAAATCAGTGCCTAGAAGAGAACGTCTATAAGAACACAGCCAGAGGTCTTCGTAAAAAGTGGGAGCAGCGGAAACGTGTGCAAGTTGCTTTACATAATGAAGCAGGCATCGCGGAGTTGGAACGTCTGTTTTGATGTGATAGTCAAAGTGTTTGACTTCATCAAAATTGTAGACGAACCTTGTATATACAAAAGGGTAGTAGAGAGTAAGGTGGTCATCTTCGTATTGTACGTAGACAACATACTCTTGATAGGAAAAGAGTTTCCTATACTACGATCGATCAATCTCCTATTATCACAAGGATTCTCCAAATAGGATAAAGATGATACCTCCTAAATCCTGAGATTTGGACCTATGAGATAGATCTAAAGGGATATTAGGGTTCTCACTAGGTATAGTGAGATTATATCAATCGATCCTGGGGAGAATCACTGGAAGTGTTCCAGGGTGATAAAAACGACTGAATGTCAGTCACAGGCACTGTTTTTACCCTCAGTAAAGGGACGGTATGTTGGAAGAGTTCCAAGCTAGATACCGTGGCAAACTAGACGATAAAGGCTGGTAACATCGCTATTGAAGATACTACCAAAGAGGCAGTTTGGGTGTATATTGGTTCATAAGATGAACTTGGTTCCTGCCATTGTATGACAATGGAAGTGTGGCTTAGGCCCTGGAACCCTGGTCCCATCAGTGACCCAGACATATTCTGAGGAAGCATCACCTGATCATGGAGATAGTTGATCTCCAGGGTGATCGAGGTTAGGAGAGTAGACTCAGAGGAGAACACGGCGGATCCACTCACGAAGGCCTTTTCCCAAAGAGAGACCTTTAGGGGATGGTTGAGTATGTGATACTGCAACCACTGCTACAGATGGCCCTAGTGCAAGTGGGAGATTGTTAGTTATATGTATGCCCTAGAGGCCATTACTGTACATTGGATGTATATTGTAGTGGATGCTAGGACATATATAGGAAGGACTTTCTTGCTCGACATGATAGTACGCTATCTGGTTGCACTTTATCTTAACATGTATACTTTCTGTCTTTCTGATTACATGTTGATAAAGCCCTTAGGATATGTACTCGACTTCCAGGACTATGATGTAGATCATACTAGTGGGGCCTGGGTAGTCCATGAGTACATCCTTGAAATGTTCCTAGTCGAGGGAATATCGAGACGGGGCATCGATATTCCAGAGTAGACTAGCGCATATCTTCTCGACCCATGCGATGGGCGATGGATGATCCCATATCCATTGGTGTTTGACATCGAAGATGGTATGCGGGTGCTCAGTGGAGACTGGGTACACTGAACGGACTCACCGAGAACTCCCAGATGGTATTATACCTCACGTCAGATGGCAGTTCTCTGGTGACACTGGTACAGCTTAGTCTGTAGACCCGAAATCGTCATAGAGTCTTGTGTGTCTCCCACTGTGCTTTGATTTCCACCCTACCACGGCTCTACTGAGTCGTGCAAACAGGTGGTTTTTGGGTACAGTCCCGATTCACATGGAGGCAATGAGCGATAGGAGGGGATTCGTCTCTCCCGGTATTGGGGGTTGATGTTGTGCTATGCTCGACTGGCCATAACAGGAAATCCCTGGCCAGGGTTGCAGTGATATACTGGTAAGAGTTATCAGTAGCTTCACGAATGTTATGGACCCTACGTCGGCATGACTTAACGAGCTACTGGGGTCTGACGTTTACCACCCCTAGGCGAGATATGCGACATATCAGACGAACAGACCAGACCGTACGGTAAGTGTTACTTGTTGGATTCGCAGCAGTCTGAGCGGGCTTGCTCGTCGATCTTCTGATCGCTCAATACCCGGGTGGCCGTTACGTTTAGCAGACCGCTTGCGGCTTGTGGGTGTTTGATATGATCATCATCTGCTGCCGGCGTATTGACGAGTCTTTAGAGTCCTACACAGAGGTTTCCTAGTTCAAGCGAAACGAAATAGGAGCGCATATGAGATATGTGCGGGACCGAGAATAATTCGTGTATGTGATACCGTATTTCATTCTCGCGACGAATGTATCGATTGGTTATATGCGATATAACCTAGTTATCGAATCAAGGATTGATTCGATAAGCCGATACATTGGATACTAGCCGGTTATATTCGACATGACCGGATCATTGAATCAAGTGTTGATTTAATGATTTAATGTATAATTATATATTTGATATATTGCTTTGCATTAACTAGTATTGGTTCACTTTAAATGGATTCACTCACTTAGTTTGTGCACATTGCATATGTGATATATTTTGTGCACATGATTGTATCATGTTTGATGATACATGCAAGCTAGGGTTAGTGTAAAGAATTTGACCATGGTTAAGATTAAGATTAGGGTTTTCTTTTTCTTATTTATTAATTTATTTATTTTGGAAAAAGAAAATGATAAAGAAAATGAAATGGTGGCTTATTTTGTTTGTTGTTGAAGTTTCTTGAAACTTTGACTAAGTAACCATTTTTGTCTTCTTTCTTAACCCTAACTCTTCAAATTAACCTTGGTCAATTCTCTACACCTAACTAAGGTTAATGATATGATAAGTATTATATTTTCTTTTCTTTTTAATAAGGTTATCATATCATCTTCTTCTTCTTCATCTTTTTCTCCATGAAAAAAGCTTGCTACATCAATGGTGATTGATGAAAAAGTGTGTGAAATCCAAAACTAAAGTTTACCCACTTCCTATTTCTTCATCCTCTACCTCTTGCCAAGTAGTATAGGGTGTTTCCTTCACAAGTTTTTCCGACTAGGTGAAGGTGGAGCTTGATCTAGCGATTCCTCGACGTAGATCATCTTCGGCATGGACATCGACGACCTAGCTCGCTTATTCTTCGACGAAGCCGACGCTAGAGCCCGGGAGTTCACTTGGACAGCGAAGGCACTTCGTTGCGGAGCTATGGAGGTGGACAAACGGATCTACAAAGGTTGTATTTCCGTTATCTTATAGTTTAGTTGTAAACTAGCTTGCTTGCTTTGCCTATACTTCTAGCCAACGATCCGTTCTAGGTTTCCTCGGCACCGTAATTTTTATATATTGGCATGTTTGATCACTTGGGAGACTTCACTAGAGTGCCTAGGAACCCTACAGCTAGTACCACTGACGTGCTAGTGGTTAAATCCACAGCCAAAGTATTGACGAGTCTTTAGAGTCCCCTACAGACAGTTTCTCAAGTTTCACGCGAAACATTGTAGAGGCCATATGATATTATGGCAGGGTTCGATCATATACGTGCAGTCGTGCATGGATCATGATCGGACGGATCATACTGTGGGCTTTGGTTTAAGCCAGATCCTAGTATTAGATTTGTTGGATTACTTTAGTCTCATTGCATTCGCATTCAGTCGGAATGCGGATGCAGGTATGTATATACAGGTGAGGGGTACTCTTGTGATCCGTCACGAGTTTACTTTAGTAGATGACATTCTCTTTTTATTGTTGCAAACATTTGGATTAATGTTTGCAAATGGAAATTGTGAGCTCAAAGTAATGATGGAGTGCATTAAATGTGGCATGTGCAAGGGTAGTGACTCATGGTCTCTTTATTTGTGCATATGTCACATTTTGGATTGATTTATGTGTTGAAATGATAAGAGGAGAGAGAGAGAGAGGGCAGCCATATGGCTTGAGGTTTGCTCTTGTGTTGATAATTTCTAGCTCACTCTCATTATCATTCCAACACAAAAGAAAAAGAAAGCTCTTCTTCTTCCTCTTCTTTCTTGAGCTCACTATCTCCATTAATGGCATCCACTTCAACATCCATCCATACACTTTCATGCGTTGAGAATCAATGGATGCTTGAGACAAAATTATCACACACATTCTCTACATCACCTTGGACACGTCGGCTAGCAAACTTCGTGTCCGAGTTGCTTCGGTTCGAAGCGGGAGCCCGTAAAAGGATTTCTAGACGTGGTGCCCTTCCGACGAGGATATTGGAGATCGAGCGAGATCAAAGATGTCGCAAGGAGCTGAAGATGGTAGCTAAAGACCGAAAGATACGGATCGATCGGTATAGCCTTACTAACCCTCTTTAGATTGCTAGTTTAGTGTTAATGGTTCGATCCGGGTGAAAAACTACGATTGCGCCGGTTTCGTAAAAAGTTTTTGTTCCGCATTTGGCCTCGGATTGACGGCCGGGGCGCTACCATAGACCTATATGGTATCAGAGACAGGCTATTAACCTTTACTAGCTTGTTCTAACGTGTTTAAAACATCGATCGATCAAAATTTCCGAATCGTATTTTCATTTCAGTGTGCTTGCTGTCGAATTTCAAAGTTGTTCAAAAAATTATTTTAGGCATCTTAAAAATACATGTAGGCATAAATAAAGCTACAGAAAAAGTTTGGAGACCTAAGTCCAAAATACCACCGCGGAACCGCCGCGAAATGTCGCATTTAGCGGCCCTTCCACGGCCCTTTTTGGGCTACAGAGCCCCAAATTTTTTCTGCCGGTTTAATTCATGGAAATATGATTTTTGTGATATATAGTTTTGGCCCAGATTATTTTGAGTGCTGGAATTGTACTTGGGGCCCACTTCGGGAAGTTTTGTCGATCGGAATTTTAAATACGTTAGTTTACAGTACATATATTATATTTGCGACCGTGAATATCATTCAAGCGGTAAATCTTATCTAATTTATATAGCCCTTTTAGACGGATTTGCGAACGTGACATTCATGTTGATGTTCTGTGCTGTGATGTGATGTTGCGGATTTGTCGTGGTGGATAGCCTGGATGCAATGGTAGTACAGTTTGGTTATATTTGTACATTTGATATTGCAGGACGAGCATCCGATATATGGATTGCCGTCACTGCCTGTTTGTATATTATTCTTTTGGGGCACGACCGGGTTGAGGTCGATGTACCCGTTGTACATATTTTTATTTTCTATGCTAGGATTACCCCCCGGTGGGGTGCACGGATAGCCGGGTTCTAGAGGGCAATGGGCCTGCATCTCATGGCTTTGAGACGGAGGGGGATTTACTCTAGAATTGGCGGGCTATTCGCCGCACTCGTAGGGGGTATAGGTTGATCCAAGGAGGGGTGCTCAAGTTACCGGATTCTGTGAAGTGCTGGGTGGCCCATTCACTTTGTTGAAGGGGGCTGCCTCTCTTCTGGTTTTGGCGGGTAACTTGCCGCGCCCGTAGGAGTCTAGGATTTCATTGCACAGGCTATCCATACGACTAGGGGAACGTCGGGTTTCAGTTGAGGCTCAAAGGAAACCCGGGGCTCCTAAATTATCTGTATTGTTTTATGATGCTTATTACTTTTCTGTGATGTTGCATTTATCACGCCTGGAGCGATTATTATATATTGCTATATATATACTAGTAGATGTTGTATATGTTTTACACCCACGCTAGTCCAGTCCCCGCTCTGTCGTTAGTTAAGTAACCTAACGGGTGATGACGGGACCCAGTGGCGAATGCGGATGGCATATACATACATCATATTTTCGTTCTTCGCTGGTGTGATTAATTGATGGGACTGCGTTGATTCAGATCAATGAAAAGAAAACAAACCTGTTTGATGTTGTTGGAACAATTTTCAAAAAGATGTTATTACAAGGACGTTCTCTTTTGTTTTGCATAGTGGTATTCGGTTATGAATATCCAGCACCTTATTCGACGAGGCAAGGGCCGAGATCCCTTCATCGGGAGTGACCCCTTGGACAGAGCTTTGCGTTAGGATAATAACTTCACTATAGTTGATTACTTTTTGCTTTGCATCGCGGTATTCAGTTGGAATATCCTGCACCTTATTCTACAGGGAAAGAGATGAGATCCCTTCACCGGGAGTGACCTCTTTAGCAAAGGTTTTCGCTACTATATATTTATAAAAGCTATGCAATTCCTTCAACGATATCAAGTTCATTATCTTAAAGGTTTTTCGCTAAAAACCAGCCGTAGCCCTCCGTCATTTCTTACAAGTATTAGTTAGTATTCGTGCTGCGTTTGTTGACTGTGTCAAGGCGTAGTGTGCGGTAGCTAAGTATTGTTTGTTTGTGGCATATTAATGCGATTGGTTAGGACAGTCGCGCGGCTTATTGACTGTGTCAAGGGCTCGTACGGGTGGGTTTAATGCAATTCAGGATAATGACGGGTTGAACTTGACTAGGACTCTTTGATTTGTTGACTGTGTCAAGGTCACTTGGGTCCTAGGGGTAAAAACACACATCGGGAGTTTCTAAGGAAACTGAAACTTGCCAGGCATGCGCATACCTTCTAGAGTGTGATGACATGAGTGGATTCTAATAGGTCATGCGATGATAGTTGGATCCCGATTCCCACTGATGAGTTGGTTTACTCCTCGGGTTATCCCGACTAATTCTTCTTTCAGGTTTGGAGGAGAATTTGAGGATACAGTGGGAGGTTTCCTGATTCGATAAAGTGATAACCATTCTGATCTAGGTTAGAGTGCACGCAGTGTGTTTCTTTTCTCTCTCTCTTTGGCAGCGACCATGGCCCGACCCTAGACTATAACTCAATGACCAAGATTAACCGAACCTTCTTAAAACACTGGCTTTTGGATTGTCTGAGTTGCATACCTCATTGCCACTCCTACTTTTACCCTTTTCTCCAGAACATTTCGTATCACTACGAACGTCCACTTCCATTGGATAAAACCATCGTATGGTTATATACGAACTCGAAGGAACTTGTTCCAGATTCGAGGATGGTTTCTGGTTCTGGAGAAAATGAATAGGACTATTCAGTTCTCTTTTCCTTTTACCTTCTCTCACGTTGCGAGTGCTCCTTGGATTAGGACGGTACACCTATTACGCTAATTGGATAGTCTTCATCCAAACCATAGGCATGTGTTGAAAGGTAGGGAATGAAGAAAATCGATTAGCCTAAGCGAGGTGTACAGAAGGTAATAAGTAAAGACAAATAAAGGGATTAGAAAGAGGGCAAAGTAAATTGCGACTGCTATTCACGACCAAACCAAGTATTTCATCGTCACTCCTACTTCACCTTTGTATTTCTCCAGAACACTCCATATCACTACGAAGAACCACAGTTATTTGGATAATCCATCGTATGGTTATATACGAACTAGAAGGAACTTGTTCTAGTTCGGGGATGGATTCTGGTTCAGGAGAAATAGGAATAAGGTTTATTCAGATGTCTTTTATCTTTACCTTCTCTCGCATTGCGAGTGCTCCTAGGATTGGGGGAGTACACCCATTATGCTTATTGGATAGTCTTCTTCCAAACCATAGGCTGGTGCCGAACGGTAGAGAAGGAAGAAAACCATTTGGCCTAAAAGTGGTGTACAGAAGGTAAAAACTAAAGACATATAAAGGGATTTGGAGAGATGGCAAAGAAATATACGGTTACAGTCATGAATCTGGATAATGGAAGAGGCATTACTAGGAATACCCAGATACCCCTTCGAAACATTTACATGTTTCAGTTTCACTGTGTATTGTTAAAAGAAAACTGATTTCCCAATTAGCCCTTGCTCTAGGGTATGTATTTACCAGGTTTGGTTCTCACATCTGTATGGTTTTACAGATGATGAGTGGGAGTCAGTTGTTGGGAATTAGGTGATCATCCTCATTATATCGGGATTCGTTGTAATTAGTGATATTTGAGGAAATCGCCTGGATGTTTGCCGGACGGCAAATATTTGGTTTTGAATATCCGTTGTTATGCACCAATTTCAAATTGATATATCTGTACGTTTATTTTTATAAAGTGAGATATAACTTTTTGAAATTATGTCCATAACATTTACCTATATCAGTTGATAGTTAGGTAAGGAGCATTAAACAACGGTGTAATTCTTCTTAACCATGAGTACAGTTTTCAACCAACGACACACAGGGAATGAGTTATTAGACTCAGGGGACTTATACAGAGTATTGTATGTTGTCCAATGTCCATTAGCATAGAGGGGTTGGTACTCGTACTATATTCTGTTTACTTGTGACTTCTCTAGTTCTTAGACATGTATTTCGTAGAAATACAAGATCCAATTTTTGAGAAATTATAGGTATATGAATAAAGTGGAGAACCAGGTGTTGCAAGTATCAGGATTCTTCAAGGTGATCGAAGATGTAGATACTTATATTCGGTATTCAGTTGATAGTAATGGTTTTCAGAAACTTGTTTCTCTTTCAGGTTACTCATATCTGGATGCATTCCTAAGTTGAGTAACGCTAATCGTCCTCCTTCCATTTAGTTGACATGCACTGGAGACAGATGCATGATTTGAATCTGGTTCCAATTAAATCAGTGCATCAGTTTCTATATTGGATATAGAACGATTCATATCTTAACGATGTTAAGGTACGGGGAGTTGTCCGGCTTATGCTTAAAACCAGACTCTGGATAACTCAAGGCATGTTTCTGTAATGGCAGCTTGTAGGTTGACCCGGGCTATGACTGTAGGGTTACTAGGCACTCTCACAAGGGTCTATAAGGCATTAACCATGCCCGATTTAAAATTTAGACGTGCCGAACAACCCTAACCAAGATCTTTAAACTAGAGATTAAGCGAAACAAAGCATGTTAAACACTTTAACATCTAAGAGTTTGGGATTACAACCTTTGTAGTCCGGTCCTTCACTTTTAAAGCTCCGTGTTGAGCTCCCTTCGCTGCGATCATCATGTTCCCGTACTCTAGAGAGGCTCCATGAAGAGAAAGATGCAAGCTTGCTTCCGATCTTCGATAACTAAGATGATCTATCTTGAAGTTTCTTTAACACAAGCTCTCAATCACTAAATGAAGTGAACTCCCTAATCTAAATGGCTAGGGTAGATTAGGATGATGAAGTAGGATTTTATCTCTCATTTATTTTCTTAATCTCACTCAAAATCATCACTAATGAAAAATCTAGAAAGCTTTTCCATTGAGGAAAAAGAAGAAGAAAAACCAAAACCTTTTGTGATGAATAATGAATAACTCAAGTATGAGGTTAGAAATGCAACCATGGTATATGTAACCCTTGTAGAGATTTAACTAAGGTTAAAGGGTTGGGTTGGGTTAAACAAATATCTTGCAAAATATCAAAACAAATATCTTTGCACAAAACAAAACAAAACCTTCTAGAAGGTTCTAGAAAAGATTAACCCAAATCAAACCCTAACCATGTTTAATCTCCACTAAACATGTTGCATTAATAACCCTATCATGTTACAATATTATATATCACATATACAATATTTATTGTAACAAAATAAAACAATACAATTAACATATATCGCATATATATCAATGTATTACCCGAGTGAGAAAAAGAAACTTTTAGTGAGCTTATATCAGTTAATGCAATTTAATATATCAAATATATAATTATACATTAAATTATCGAATCAACACTTGATCCGATAATCTGGCTATTTCACAAATAACCAACTAATATAATCTGTATCAGTTCATCGAATCAACACTTGATCCGATGACCCGGCTATATCACATATAACCGGCCGATATCTCATATCGCGAGAATCTAATACGGTATCACATACACTTATTGTTCTAGGTCCCGTACATATCATATATGTGCTCCTACTCCGTTTTGCCTGAGCCAAAAAACCTCTGTGTAGGACTCTAAAGAATCGTCAATACGCCGGCAGTAGGTGATGATCATATCAAACACCCACAAGCTGCAAGCGGTCAGCTAAACGTAACAGCCACCCAGGTATTGAGCGATCAGAAGATCAACAAGCAAGCCTGTACATTCTCCTGCGAATCCAATCAGTAACACTCCCGTTCAGTCCGGTCTCTTCGTCTGATATGTCGCATATCTCGCCTAGGGGTGGTAAACGTCAGACCCCAGTAGCTTGATAAGTCGTGTCAATATGAGGTATATAACAGTTCGAGAAACTACTAATAACACTTACCAGTAAATCTCAGCAACCCTGGCCAGGGATTTCTAGTTATAGCCAATCGAACACAGCACAACATCAATTCCCTATACCGGGAGAGACGAATCCCCTCCTATCACTCATTGCCTCCATGTGATCTGGAACTGTACCCAAAAGCCATCTTTTTGCACGCCCTCTTGGATGTGGTATGATGGAAATCAAAGCACAGTGGGAATCACACAAGACTCTATGATGACCTCGGGTCTACAGACTAACCTGTACCAGTGTCACCGGAGAACTGCCATCTGACGTAAGGTATAATACCATCTGGGAGTTCTCGGCGAGTCCGTCCAGTGTACCCAGTCTCCACTGAGCACCCGTATACCTTCTCTGATGTCAAACACCAATGGATATGAGATCATCCATCGCCCATTATATGGGTCAAGAAGCGCATACGCTAGTCTACTCTGGAGTATCGATACCCTATCTCGCTACTCCCACGATTAGGAACAGTTATAGGATGTACTCGTCGACTACCGTGGCCCCACTAGTATGATCTCATCATAGTCCCAGTAGTCGAGTACATATCCTAAGGGCTTTATCAACATGTAACATAGAGACAATTAGAGTACATGTTAAGATAAAGTATAACCAGATAGCATACTATCATGTCGAGCAAGAAAGTCCTCCCTATATATGTCCAAGCATCCATTACAATATACATCATATGTACAGTAATGGCCTCTAGGGCATACATATAACTAACAATCTCCCACTTGCACTAGGGCCATCTGTTGTGGTATCATATACCCAACATTTGGCTGTGGTTGAAGTATCTCATACTCAACCATCCCATAAAAGTCTCTACTGGGAAAAAGGCCTTTGTGAGTGGATCCGCGCTATTGTCCTATGTGTCTACTCTCCTAACCTCGATCTCCCTGGATATCAACCATCTCCATGATCAGGTGGTACTGCCTAAGAATTATATCTGGATTTCTGATGGGACGGGGGTTCCTAGGCCAAAGCCATAACCCCATTGTCACATAATGGTTGGAACAAAGTTCATCTCATGAACTTATATATATCCAGACTGCCTCTTTGGTAGCATCTTTGGTAACGATGTATCTTGCCTTTAATCGTCTAGTAAGTCACGGTATCTAGTTTGGAACTCTTCCAACATACCGTCCCTCCACTGAAGGTAAAGACAATGCCTGCGACTGACATTCAATCGTCCTTATCACCCAGGTACTTCTCCAGTGATTCTCCCCAGGATCGATTGATACCATCTCACTACAACTAGCGAGATTCCTAACATCCAATTAGATCTATCCCATAGATCCATAACCCTGGATTTAGGAGGTATCACCTTGATCCTATATGGAGAATCATTGTAATAAGAGGAGATTGACCGAGCGTAGCATAGGAAACTCCTTCCCTATTAAGAGTATGTCATCCACGTACTCTACGAGGATCACCACCATACTCTCTACTACCTTTTTGTATATACAAGGTTCTTCTACCATTTTGATGAAGTCAAACTCTTTGACTACCACATCAAAACAGACGTTCCAACTCCGCGATGCCTGATTTATTACATAAAACATCTTGCTCACGTTTCCGCTGCTCCCACTGTCTACGAAGCCCTCTGGCTGTGTATTTATAGACGCTCTCTTCCAAATCAGTATTTAGAAAAGCAGTCATGACACCCAACCGCCAGATATCGTAGTCATGGTATGTAGCCGTGGCAAGTAGGATCTGGATGGACTTAAGCATAGCTTTGAAAGTCTCAACTTTTCCATGTACACCAAGTAATCTTCTCAAGATATACTTGCTCCTGATGGGGATTTAACCCTTCAGATAAAGCAACCAAAGTCCATACTTTGTTGGTGTATAAGGATTCCATCTCAGATCGTTAAGCATCCAGCCATTCTTACAGAGTCCCACTCCTGATGGCCAGCTCGAAACTAGTTGGGTCATCATCTCATGATGCAATCCTTGCTCCTACTGTTATAGAGAAAAACCGAAGTATCTCTCAGGTGGGTGAGGAACCCTACTAGATCGGCGGAGAGGATGAGGTTCGTTGGAAACTATTGAATCCTTTGGTTCTACCAAATCATCAGCTGCAGTTTGTATAGCTGGAACCTTTCCAGTTCTACCTCATGACCAATAATTTCTTCACAAGAAATTCCCTTTCACAAAGGTGGCATGCTGAGAAACAAAACATCTTTTGTTCCTCGGTTTGATAGAAGATATTCCCTTGCGAATGCTTGGGATATCCAACAAACTTCCACAGAACTGACTTTGCCTCGAGCTTGTCCGGATTTTGCTTTTTAGACATAGGCCGGGCAACCCCAAATCTTAACAAACTTAAGATATGGGCTCTTCGCTTTCCATATCACATATGAAGTGGTAGGCAACTGATTTGATTTGAACCCTATTCAATAGGTATGCAGCTTCTCAAGTGCATAACTCCCAAAAGAAAATAGTAACTCAGTAGTACTCATCATAGAGCACACCATATCACATAAGGTGTAATTGCTCCGCCCCGATACACCGACGTGATGTAGTGTATACGGAGGAGTAATGTTGAGAGAGAATCTCATTATCCTTTAGAATAGTCCAGGAATTCCGTGCTCAAGTATTCTCCTCCTTGATCTCATCAAAGGACATAATACTTATACCCGGTTTTTTGTTCTCTACTTCTAACTTATATTCTGTGATTATCTCAAAAGTTTCGGACTTGTGTATCAACAGGAACATATGTCTGAATCTTGAAAGATCATCAGTGTATGTAATGAAGTACAAAGAACCGGTCCTGGCATGTGTAGACAGGGGACCTTCATACATCAGCATGAATCAATCCCAAGAGTTCACTAACTCTTTCTCTGTTTCCAATAAACGGAGCTGTGGTCATCTTATCTCTGTGACATGACCGGCAAGTTTCACAAGATGTAAATTCAAACTAATTTAAATATGCATCTTTATGTAACTTCAGCTAGTCGGGTCGCATTGATATGACCTAGTCTACAATGCCTCAACAAGGATTCGTTCATTTCTGAACTCTTCCTCTTGTGTGTGTTCTGTACAATAAGAACTGTGGTTTGATTTAGAACGTCTATGCTTTTAGATAACGTGCCTGAACCGATCAACTCTTGATATAGGAAATGTTCAAAACATTATCCAATAATACAAAATTATATCCTTTCTTTACTAATAAAGAGACTGATATGATGTTGTACATCAGGTTCGGTATCTAATAACATTCATTCAGAATCAATGTATTCTGGTAATATAGGGTGATAACTACCAACAGACTTGGCTGCAACACTTGCACCGTTTCTATCTCATGAAACTTATCACCCGTTCTCAGTTCTCTACCTATCTGTAGCCCATGTAACAAATTACATATGTGGGATCCTGATCTGGTATCAAATACCCAGGACGTAAAGGATATTGAGAAACAGTTCTGTGTAATGAACACACCTGAATATGATGCATCAACATGCATTTTCTTCGTTTGGGTGGCACGGGAATTCTGGTAATCCCCTATTTCCTGCTCTGTCTTATAACAATTATAAGTTGGAGTGGGACCAACGTTTCTTAGCGCAGTATAACAAGCGGTTCGGTCAATACATCCGTATTATTATCTTGATTAAGGCGTGACATAGTCGCAACCAGGAGAGAGAGGGAAGAAAACACTTAGCGTGCGCTTTTACAAGATTAGATTGGTTATCAATTTATCTAATCAGGATGTCTCCCACTGTTTTAGTCAAATCTTCCTTCAAACCCTAAAAAGAAAGACTAGCCGGGATTAATTACACTATACAAGTTTGCCAATCTTTCAGCCAGGCCAGTGCCGGTACTTTGAGGGAGGTACCCCGCACTTTCGCACGAACCTAATTAAAATAAACATCGTTTTCCCAGAGGCATAACCCCGTTGACACCTTTCTAAACACCTACTTGATCGGCTAATTGTAATGTGTAAAACTCTCTCAGGAGTAACTCTTACTCGCAGCGGGTATCGGGATCCAACTATCTCATATAAGGTATGCAATCTCATTGCAAATTTCAACTCTTGAAATTCCCAATAATATTTTACCCCGAGCGATCTATGACCTTGACAAGGTCAACAAACCATAGACCGCAAGTCAAGTTCAACCCGTCATTTCCTGATATGAATTAAACCCACCCGCATGACCCTTGACAAGGTCAACAAAGTTGCACGACTACCCTAATCCAGTCGCATCATATGCTTATACAGATAAGCAGTAATCAGCTACCGCACACTACGCCTTGACAAGGTCAACAAACGCAGCAAAAATACTAACTATCACTTTTCTGAAATGACAGAGGGTTGCGACAGGTTTTTAAGAAAACCTTTTGCCTAATGAACTTGATATCGTTGTAGAATCGAATGATTTTAAATGGAATGTTTTTGAGGCCTTTTCTAGTTTTGCTAAAGAGGTCACTCCCGGTGAAGGGATCGTCGGCTCTTTCCTCATCGAATAAGGTGCAGGATATTTCACAAATATCACTATGCAAAGCAAAAACTATAGAAACAATTAAAAGACAAACCGAGTTTGTAGCATCTGCTAGTTTCACTAAAGAGGTCACTCCCGGTGAAGGGATCTCGGCTCTTTCCTTATCGAATAAGATGCTAGATGCTCTACAAGGAACACCGCTATGCAAATCAAGAACTAGAGCTACCAATTTTTAAACAAGTTTCTACAACATCTTTAGGTTTCTTTTATTTCATTAATCTCATTAATGAAGTCCCATTTTAATATGCTTCACAAGCATCACATTTGAAACGAAATCTGCAATATAACATATATCTCATATATATAATATAAACATTTGTCTCAGGCAGTAATATTATCTCATCAAAGAACATTGCAGCAGAAGAACATATATGAAATATTAGATATACTAGGAGGTCCGTGTTTTCAATACGAGCCTGTATAAAACACGGATTCCACGGTCGCGATGAATAGCCAAACCCACATCCCTAGACCCCTACGAGAGCGGCAAGCAACACTGCCAATTCTAGGGTTAGGAGACTGTTCACACCATAATATTGCATTATTATATTCCCCATTCTTATTCGTTTTATAAATAAACAGGTGCTTTTGACGCATGTCTGCTACATGTTACAGGTTACGGGTTCTTGGATCTAAAACAGTGAAAAAGGTAAAAGACGATGTAAAAGTGGAACTACAACCAATAAATAGAAGGATCTTGATCAAGCCTACATAAAGATAGTTTACAGAGTACAAAGGTAGCGCAAGGTCCAAAATTACAAAGCGAACGGTTAAAAATCCACTGCAACTTGTTCACTGAAAGATCTGGAGAAGACCAGAAGCCAAACAGAGAAAAGAACTAAAGAAATACAAAGCCCAAAGAACCAAGAATCAGCCCACAAAATATAATCCACTGATCTCATCAATGGGCCGCGGAACCGCGGCCCTATCCCTACCCGTGCCGCGGTTCCGCGGCCATCTGGTGCCCGGGCTTCGTGAAATTTTTACTAAAATATTGGGGCTGCGCTGAAAAGTTAACCTAAGGGCAAATTTGTAATTGTAGATATGCGAATCAATTGTAACCTAGGGTTTCCTATCCTCTATAAATAGGAAATCTAAATCATTGTAAAGGCTATGCCTCGTTTTAAGAATAAAATACAGATTTCTTTATGGAGAGCATCGGTGCCTCTTTTCAATTCATGAATTCAGATCTGACAACCTGCGTTGATGATTGGAGAGAGCCATCTGTAAGTAGTTTTATTTAATTGCTCTAGTTTAGATTCAATTCTTGCCCTAGGTAGATTTAATTCCTTGCCGTAGATAAATTGTTTAGAGTTATCTTTGGGGAAGGCTTTTGAGAGATGAGATCTCTCATCCCTTTCTTGCCCATAAAATATTTTCAATAGGACTCCATGCATACACGCACACACCGCGCCCTACGGCACCCTACCCCTCGAGGTAGCGGTGATACCGTAGTGTAAAAGCCCGGTTCCGCGCGTTTTCCATGGAGGTTAGGGTAAGGATCTCTAAAGGAAGGACAAGAACCTAAAGGATGGAACACCTTCCTGAATGGATCTAATCCCCTTTATTGATAATTATCATAACTCCTCATAGATCATCATTCGGGTATAGAAAGCGTTGAGATTTAATTGCATTTCCAAACCATCCCTAAACCTAACCCTAGCAAGACTAGATCTAGATAATCGTAGATAGATAGATTTAGATTTTAGATTTAATAATCAATCCGGCTCCCATCGGAATTAACTCGTTAGAACGATTAGGAAATTCACAAAATCCCTGTGGACCGACCCGTACTCACCGGCTAGCTACCAAGCGACACCGTTCTTGATTGTGGTTAATAGATAGTTTTTAAGAACAATCAAATGGCGCCGTTGCCGGGGATGGCGTGTTATTTCATTTTTGCAATTTCAGGTTAATCTAAAATTAAAAAAATCTGAAAAATCTGAAAAATCATAAAAAATATAAAAATATATCATCTGTTATTTTTGGAAAGGGTATTTTTGTTAGAATTTTGCAGGATCTACGCACAATTTCGAATCTGGAAATCTACAGAAAGCTAAACAGAAAAAAAACAGATCGGAACAACAGAAGATCACAACAACCGAGGAACAGAAGAAATTTGGAGGACCGAGTCTACAAGTCAACCGAGGTGATCTGGTGTAAAAAAAAAACTTCTGAAACGTTCAACAGGCCGCGGAACCGCCGCGTGACCCTCCTTCTGGCCGCGGAACCGCCGCGGCCTGGTCGATTCAGCGCTCTGGGACATCACTGGAAAAAAAAACAGTTCGGCAACTGCAAATCTCTATGAGTTTTCTCTCTCCTCCTCTGCAAATCTTGATATATCTTCTGTGAATTTGCCTGCAGGATTCTTTGCGCTCAAAAATACTTCCCCCTTCCAAATAACAAATCTTCTGCAGGATTCTTTGCGCGCATTTAAAATAAAAATTGATTGTAAGAAATCTTTTCTATCTTTTCTCAAATTGCAATAACAAAAAAATCTTTGATTGTAAGTGATTTTATGTTTTGCATATCTTTAAAACTGACTTTATGGGGCTTTTGACCAACTCAGATTGGGTAGGGATTTCATCACCCTTCCCAGGACCCCAGAAATCACATAAGGCATTTGCATTGATCATATCTTAATTAAAAAATACTAGACTCAGCCCTAAGGACTTCGAGCTCAATAGAACAGAGGACTAGTTATAGGCATCAACCGTTTATCCTAACCTGACTTTGCGGTGTCTAGGTAAGTATGTCAAGGCAAGTGGTTACTTAATTAGGACCGCTACTTGTAGCGGGGAGCCTCCCACTTACCTGGCACTTACCTGGCCGCAATTGGCGGTGAAGAGGCGGTTTGAGGTCCTATCTCTAGCCCTTTGGAACAGTTAGGAGCTGTCTAGCTGACCTAGGTGACCCTAGAGTTAGGCCTGATTGTGCATTTCTAGTTGATTGCATTTGTGTCTAAGCCCTTCATCGAAATTTTTTGCAAAACAAATAAAAAAATAAGAGGAAATTTTTTTTATAAAAAGACTTACAACTTTTGTCGCTAAGAAATCCGTGCACTCCAATCTTCTTTCTTTTCTCATTCTTCTATCATGGGTACCCCACATCATAAATCTCTTGCCAAACTTTGGTATCCCGAACCTAACTTTGCTTCGTACGTCAATTGTTTCGGTCGATTTAAAGACGATCCTTCCATGCCCAAAATTTCTTTGAAAGATCAAATAGATGCGTCTAGGAGAAACAGTTTGACTTCACAACCCACTTTGTGTCAACCATGTCAACAGTCACCACCTTCGTATGTTGATGCCACTTTTTCGAGTCCAGTTGTAACTCCTAAACCGATGTCCATTGCTGAGCATATTGCTCAATCTCGTAGCCGATCTTTCACCCCTCCCTCCTCATCTAGTTCTAGGAATCAACAAGTCCATCCACCTTTTTATCCACATGTTGATCCTAATCCTGTCCAATCACCCACTTCCTACCAGTCCTACCCGACTTTCCCACCGTCACTAGACACTGTTTCTACACAGCCTTTTGGGAGTTTCACATATCCACACAATTTCGAATCTTTTACCGAAACCCCCTTACCACCCAAGTCTAGTTTGGAAGAGTCGTTGGAGGCTTATATCTTAGCAACAAACAAAATGGTTAGGAATGTGGAAGCATCCATTACCGCCCTTATGCAACCGGCTAAACCGGTAGCTAGTTTCCAACTAGCTTCAAATCTTTCAATGTATATGGAGGTGGTTGGACAGAGTGAGAATGTGAGAGGATTTCCAAATCAAACCTACCCATACCCAATTGAATCCAATAACTCCAATTTTCAAACATGTGTCCAAAATGATGAGTTGTGCGACTTTGTAGTGCTTGATTTGCCAAATTGTGAGGAACCCCTTTCGAGTGAAACTGCACCTAATCAGTTTGATCTTTACACCTCCACTCTAGAACCTAAATCAATAAATATCCATGCTTTTGATGAGGTGTCAGAAAATATTGATTTTCACTTGATCGAGGATATAGACGCAGGGAATATTTCGGATGATGAACCTGTCGATTTGATTGAAATTTTATATTCAACTCATCATCCCGAGTCATTAGATGTTTCTCCCGAACCTCATATGCATCTTGATTTTGATGATAATGGCATGGATAAGTTAAATATTGAGGAGAATTCTGAGGATAGTATTGAGGAGAGTTTTGAGGATCATACTGAGGTTGAACCATTTTTGTTTGATGTGTCTGATTTTCCAATTCATCCCCTTGACCCTTTAATTAAATCACCCTCCCTCCTTTCCATCGTTCCGACCACGCACAAGATCACGCTTGACGACTGTGAGCTTGAAAACTTTTACTTTGAATCTGACACAGTTCTCACAGCCGATAACACGTACGAGTGTTTCACTTTTCCGGACGATGTTGATAACTCACCGCCCGAGTTTGAGTCTTTTACATTTTCAGATGAGTTAGTTGAACCATCAGACTCGGTTGCTTACAGTTGTTTCGAACCATTAATGGAATCCTTCCAATTCGAGACAGTTTACTACGGTGAGAATGAGACAATCCTAAATTCACTCCCTTCCCTACCTTCCATTGTTCCGACAGTGCAAGAGACCGTTATGCTTTCATCTCCTATACCAAGTTCGGCGTACCCATGCTTTCTTGCGAATCTTGAGGGATTTGACCCCATTTCTCGACGGGTTGATAGGTTAGCGCAATCGCTTTTAACACATCGGTCATCACATATTGCGCTAATTTATTCACTCGATTTACACCCTCTAGATCGTACTCCACTTCTTTTTCTTTTCCGCCATTCTTCTCCTCTGCCGAGACCATATTCCACTCTTCTTCCCATTCGGTCTTGTGTGCTTCTCATTTCTTTACTTTCCACTCCATTTTTTCACCAACTCGACCATGACCACGATAAGATTTTTGAATGGTTGGTGTTAACCTTTGGCTTGTGTAAGGCCAAGCTTAAGTTTGGGAGGAACCTTGTTGTATATATGTATATATATTTTTGTTTTCTTTTTCTATAAAAAAAGATATAAAAAAATTCAAAACATTAAAAAAAAATATTAAAAAATTTATAAATAAATAAATAGGGGAGTGCCAGCATTTTGACCCTCTTGGTGTAGCATGACAGTGAGAACACTGTCAAGTTTAAGTTTGGGGGTATGCTCGGTACGTCTTCTTCCTTCGCATTCATTTGTACATATTTTTTGCATTTGCATACTTATTTTAAAACCCATAAAAATTGAAAAATTTCAAAAATTATAAAAATTATTGTATTCAATTTTGGCCATATTTGACTTGAGTTTGACAGATAGGTTAACTAGCTAGGAACAACTAGATCTTAGACGTAGTAAATTAAAAACCCTAAAAATAACCTTCCTTAGAGTTTAATGGTAGAAAGTGTATGTCTTTGTAGTTTATTTAGAAATAGGCAAATTTTGAGTTCACTTTTTGGGCTAAGTCGAAACGAAGGAAAAGTATTGATACTTTTATTAGAGTATAAGTTTGAAAAATAATTCCTAGCATAAGTCTAGATTCTGAAAATGTATACCCTACAAATTGCACAATCACGCACCTTGAAACTTGGAATAATAGAAGAGACCTTGAAATGCTCTTGTCTAAAGCCCTTAGTACAATGAAAATAAAAGAATAAAAAGTGAATAAAGAAAAAAAAATGAACACTGATTTTTGTGATTACTTAAGGCTGCAATAAATAGAAAAATATTTAGCGAGGGTGCTTCATCACCTAGTGCCTTAGACCAACTGGTTTGGGAGTCACTGCTAAAAAGCCTTGGGTGTTACAAGACTAGGAAGTACGCTTTAAAGTGCAAACGCATTTAGTAATCGGTCGTTGGTACCTCAAGAAGTATTAACGGTCGCATGAAGGATGTGTAGCAAAATTCATTTAAAAATTCACCAATTAATAAGTGTCTTGGACAACGGACAAGGGTATGATTGCTTGATTTGAATTTCCAAGTGTAGGGGTGACTTATACACACACGTAGGGATATGTGATTTGAGTTTAGATGAGAGAAAAGAATGAAGAATAGAACTTGTATCTTTAGTAGAGTTGATAAAAATTCCTAAATGGAGATGGAACCCTAGAATGAAATCTTAAGAGATGCCGAAAGCTAAGTACGTCTATAGAACATATATAATTTTAAGTTAAATAATGAGGAAGTGTGAAGAATATGGGTGGATAATTTACGAGTCGACGATAATAGAATTCCTTGTTAGAAGACCTAATTGGAGAATTAAAGTTAATGGGCTGAATTGATAGGATTTTGTGGGTAGTATCTGCTGAAAACCCTCAGGAGACAACACTCCTCCTACTAGGGACACCTTGAGGTTTAACGGCTTGTTGCACGAGCTCAGTGCAATCGCGTTTCCCTGCGAAAGTGCGGTTAGGTTTTTATAGAGAATAAAAAATTATGTTTGCCCGAGGACGAGCAAGAGATAAGTTCGGGGGTATTTGTTCACACCATAATATTGCATTATTATATTCCACATTCTTATTCGTTTTATAAATAAACAGGTGCTTTTGACGCATGTTTGCTACATGTTACAGGTTACGGATTCTTGGATCTAAAACAGTGAAAAAGGTAAAAGACAATGTAAAAGTGGAACTACAACCAACAAATAGAAGGATCTTGATCAAGCCTACATAAAGATTAGTTTACAGAGTACAAAGGCAGCACAAGGTCAAAAATTACAAAGCGAATGGTTAAAAGTGCACTGAAAATTGTTCACTGAAAGATCTGGAGAAGACCAGAAGCCAAACAGAGAAAAGAACTAAAGAAATACAAAGCCCAAAGAACCAAGAATCAGCCCACAAAATATAATCCACTGATATCATCAATGGGCCGCGGAACCGCGGCCCTATCCCTACCCGTGCCGCGGTTCCGCGGCCATCTGGTGCCCGGGCTTCGTGAAATTTTTACTCAAATATTATGGCTGCGCTGAAAAGTTAACCTAAGGGCAAATTTGTAATTGTAGATATGCGAATCAATTGTAACCTAGGGTTTCCTATCCTCTATAAATAGGAACTGTAACGTTCTGAAAATTCGATTAGGATAATGGTGTATTAAATATTGATAAGACGTATTTTTTCAGAAAAACCAAGATATAATTATTTTTCCACATAAACTTAAATATACCTAATTTAACGAGGTAATTGCTAGTATTTGATATTTAATTAGTCTATTATTAATTGCTAGTTTATTCAAATATTTTTCTTAATTAATTAATTTTAATTGTACACTTATACTCTAAATTAGCGATAATTATAAATTAGAATGGGTTAATACAAGTCTTGTGCACCATGACACATTAAACCAAAATATAACATGTTGTTTTTGAAATGAAAAGAAATTGTCAAGATGGTTCTTGAAATTTTAAGAAAAACTTAATAAAAAAAAGAAAATTTAAAAGGAAATAAATAAACAAAGAAGTATGGTGGTTAATAATTGAGGTATGGAGGGGTTTTTGACTTGAAGTGCTCACACACACACCCTCACCCTCTTCCCCCACTAGATGAGTTTGACAGCAGCCCCTCTTACAACTCCTCTACATCTCAATCCAACCCCATTTTCTTATTAAAATAAATAAATAAAAATAGGATTAAGTATTTAGGTGCATTAATTAAGGCATGGGGGGATTTTTCTTGAGTGGGAACCTTCCACACACACACTTACCTTCATGTACCGAGCCCCCTCCTGCTGCTGCCCTCCTTCACTTGTTTTCAATCTCCAATTTTCCACATTCTTCACGAAAATATCCTCATTAAAAAAAAACAACAAACAAACAGAGTCTTTTTTCCCTTTCGATCAAGAATGGGCGGCGATATCAAACGGCGAGATCCTCGCCGCCGTCACGGTCTTTGCCTCGTCGAAACCCAATCGGTCATTGTCATCACCTTCACCGTCCTCCTCTCCCTCGCCCTCACAGTCTTCCGTCCCCGCCAAGCCATGACCACCGTCAACTCCGTCCGCGTCTTCTCCCTCACTGCTGACCTCGACATCCCCAATCTCGCCGTCGACCTTAACGTGACCCTCATCCTCAACCTCATCGTCCTCAACCCCAACGTCGTCAGCTTCCGCTACCTCGGCAACGGCGCCACCCAGGTCTACTACCATGGCTTCCTCGCCGGTGACGCCGCCATTTTCCCCCGGTGAGATCGCGGCGAAGGGGACGAAGACGATGGACGTCGCGCTGAAGGTGCTGGCGGGGTGCCAGATCGGCGACAGGCAGGTGTACGGGGACATGGTCAGGGGATCGCTGGATGTAACGACGACAACGACGATTTGGGGCAAAGTCATGGTATTGGGGGTGTTCAAGATCCATCTGGTGTCGTTTGCGACGTGTGTTGTCGCCGCGGGCATTCGGAATCGGACTGTGGAGAATTCCAATTGCAGTGTAGCCGCAGTCGTCCCTTCCTGCACTGTCCGATGGGGCTGTTGATGCTTCAAGAGCTCCGGCTACGAACTCGTGGTATTCCGATATGAAACCTGAAAGCTTTGCTCTGTTAACAAACCTGACCATATTGTTCTTAGAGAATAACAAGCTCAGTGGGGAGATACCACAGGGTTGAGTGAGCTTGGGAAGATCTATCACATGAATTTAAGTAGGAACTGTTTGAGGGGAGTTGGCTGTTTTTGTTCCAAGGCGTTGATATTCAATTGGAATGGCGATTGACAGGCCCAAGACTACACTTGCAGTGCAGAGAAGATTAGCATGCAAGATGGTTAAGTGCTGGCATCAGGCACATGAGAGCATCACACAGGTACCTGCCTTTGATGGCTGGGCAGAAAAAAAAAAGCATCGAGCTTTTATTAAGTGGAAATATGTGGAGGCAAAGGCTTACTATCATGGTATGATTCTTGAGGAAGGAAATGCAGGGAAATCCCATTGGAAGGCTATTGCATCATTGCAAGCAGCAGAAGAGTTTCTCAAGGAGAGCGAAAAGGCCTCTGAATCTTTCAACTCTATGCCTCCTACTTCAAGGAATCCTCCAATTTGGGGATCGATGAAGTACCTTTCAGAAAAGATCCCTAAAGACGCTTCAAGCAAGGTTCGCATTAACCGAGACCTATACAGCCATGAACGGATCGGGTGAAAAGGAGTCGGACACGGCGCGGAAAGACAGGGAGGAGATCGGATCAGAGTAGCCGAGGCGTCCCGGTGAGTAGATGAATACATCTATGGGGAAATCGTCTGGACGGCGCAAGGCGCCCCATAGTTTGGATTATTTTTTACTTGCATTTCATATGCATAGTTACCAGCTAAACATCCTTTTGTATCGTACCATCTCACACATATGCAAATAGGTGACATCATCTTATAGGACATTTCCACCATTACCATTGGTTCATACTGCACGTGCACTATTCATGTGAACACACACACGCCTTTGGTAATTGTTATGCCACGAACACTTAGAAACTTGCTAGATCCGCATCAAAACATGTGCATCATACATGATATATTGAATTGCATAACATGTATATACTTTATATCATCATCATGCTTATATAGATTCCTAGTCACAAATCAGTTGCATACCTTTGATATCATAAACATTTGTCATATGCGACATGTTGGGTATTATGATTTTCTTGAGGATTTCAGTATTGATGAGATTTCTGGATTTTGGGGGAAAACCGCAAGAATTTAACAAAAGCTTATTATTATCATTTTTAAAATAAAGTTGCGGTTTTCTTGTGATCTATGTGTCGTCCACCATGAGTTTTCATGTTTTCTGTTGGATTTTAAGACCCGATTCGAGGAGTGGATGAACCATCTCGGGTACATGGTGGGCCCGGTATGGTACACCGGGGCAAGAAGCTCGAGTTGTAGACGATGAACCTGGCAGGGGAAGACTACCTACCGGTGATGTCTGGCGCGGTGGATATCCGGAGGATACCGACCGTTGTCATGAGATTTGATGATATGGGACGATCCGGACTGACGGAGCACGAGATATTGAGATATTGACATCGTTATACATTGAGACAGATATATATCCATATTTGGTGTCGATGCTGGACACGGTTTTCTGATGATTTCATTGATGATACCTCAGCTAATTTACAAAAGTTTTAAGATAGGAACGCAGATTTTTCTCTTATCTAACATATAGAGATTTCATGTTGATTATGCATTTCTGTGCATACATATTAGTGCATCGCATCATGTCATGTTACGTAAATTGAGACGCATTTGCGTGCATTCTTCGATAGCCTTATTAGATGTTACTTATTACTCACGAGCTGGCAACTCACCCCCGTTGTGCCACAGTATCTTGCAGGTCGGACCCGTTAGTGCAGTAGCGGCGGGTATATCTTCTATTTCGCCTCTTTGCTTTAGCTTGCAGCTTGCTCACAGGTGGGTTTTGGAGGATTTGCTTTTGCTCCCATCGTGTATTTTTATTTTGTATCTAGTATACTCCATCTACCCTTGTATATTGGACTAGACGGTGAGACTTGAGACTTATATTTGTGGTTTGGTGTCGATGTTCATTTGAGTCGACGTATTGCTTTTATGCTTTACACTTATTTCGCATTATTATGACATAATTGTTGCTTGTGGTTGTGATTTTGCCTTTGGCGAAGAGCTAGCTCCTGTTTGGGGATGCTTTTATTCATTTTCTTGTACTTTCTTGTGTTGTACCCGTTTGGGGGCCAGTATTTACAAAGGAGACTTTGTCGAAATTTTCGGGAAATTTTGATGTTTTTTTATATTTAATGCGACCTATTTGGTTTAAATCACTTTCCTTAAATAAGTTTTCCTTCACTCTATTTCGTTAAATGGTTTAGATTTCTGGGCTTTGGCTTACTTAGATTACGTACGTCCCGGGACGTTCATAATTTAAGTGCCTGTCACGTTCCGTACCTTCGGGTCGTGACAGGAACTCTAAATCATTATAAAGGCTATGCCTCCTTTTAATAATAAAATACAGATTTCTTTATAGAGAGCATCGGTGCCTCTTTTCAATTCATGAATTCAGATCTGACAACCTGCGTTGATGATTGGAGAGAGCCATCTGTAAGCAGTTTTATTTAATTACTCTAGTTTAGATTCAATTCTTGCCCTAGGTAGATTTAATTCCTTGCCGTAGATAAATTGTTTAGAGTTAGTTTTGGGGAAGGCTTTTGAGAGATGAGATCTCTCAACCCTTTCTTGCCCATAAAATATTTTCAATAGAACTCCATGCATACACGCACTCACCGCGCCCTACGGCACCCTACCCCTCGAGGTAGCGGTGATACCGTAGTGTAAAAGCCCGGTTGCGCGCGTTTTCCATGGAGGTTAGGGTAAGGATCTCTAAAAGAAGGACAAGAACCTAGAGGAAGGAACACCTTCCCGAATGGATCTAATCCCCTTTATTGATAATTATCATAACTCCTCATAGATCTTCATTCGGGTATAAAAAGCGTTGAGATTTACTTGTATTTCCAAACCATCCCTAAATCTAACCCTAGCAAGACTAGATCTATATAATCGTAGATAGATAGATTTAGATTTTAGATTTAATAATCAATCCGAACACCCTTCGGAATTAACTCGTTAGTGCGATTAGGAGATTCACAACATCCCTGTGGACCGACCCGTACTCACCGGCTAGCTTCATGCAACGCCGTTCTTGATTGCGGTTAATAGATAGTTTTTGAGATCAAATCAGAGATCCGGTCTCGACTCCTCGGTATGGTCTCCCACAGGACCCCAGAACCTGGTTACTTGTGCTCTCCGCCTTGGGTCTACCTAATGCGGAAAAGTAAATAATATACAATGGTGACATCATCCTCATCCCGGAAGTGCCCCAATAAAAGAATATTACATACAAATGAATTTTACATGAATGAAAAAGAAAAACTCTCATCTCACATAAAACCCCCGGCTATTCAGAACGCGACGATCCAATATAACATATCACATCAACACATAATATCTCATATCATCAACGTAAGCAAGTATGCGTATCCCGATTGTCGTTGATGTATAGCAACGAAGCCGGGGATACACCACATACTACGCTTACGGCCGCAGAAAAGAAAGTGTAAAATTACAACAGTTGGAATCCGCAACCTCCTTAGACATCGCATGTCTAACCAAATGAATTCCTTAGACATCGCATGCCTAACAATTATAAACCCCGCATTTTAGTCTCATTATCGAAAACACTTTTCAATATCAAGTCGGGCAATTCAACATGATTCTTTACATCCTGATCGAATGCTCGTCGCAAACTTCAGTAGACGGCCGCACCCCCGGATGCCGTCGACGAAGTGCACTAAGACGGAACACCACTGCCGCGAGCACCCGAACGGATGCTTTTGGCGACGGGGTTCTCCTACAGTCACTTGGTCGGGGCTATGGGGCGTGGCTGTCTATTAAGTTTACCCGGCGAGTATCCGCGTACGCTACGTGATTGCGACGAACTTTTGATCACATCAAAATTCCGTGGCAACCGATCAATTGAGACTGAACTGCTAGATTTACAACATTCAAATTAGTTATCTCATAACTACTTGTGGATTCCAAATATTGTATCACATTCCAGATAAATAGACAATGTTAAACTTTCCGATCGAATAATCAAACACCTAAGTTTTCCCAAATAGTTCTCAACACTTGAAATTAGTTTAAAAACATCCATCACATGCCACAGTACCAATGATCCAGCCGTAGAAGGGTCAAGCCAATGCCTCACATGTGGCAACGCCGTACTGCCCAAAACCCTAAGGTTTAGAGGCAGTTCAAGACGGTCACATAATCGAGTTAAGATTTGTTGTCTTCTAGAGGGTCCACCGCGTTACTTGCACGACTTAGAACGTTCTTAAACTACGGAAAAATCCAACACTTGGAAATTTTCCGGTAGGGGAAAAAGTGAGTTATTGATATCCATTCGAACTTTTTAACACGTTCTAAAAATTAGCCGGACAAACTAAACGAAGTTATACTTTCCGATCGAATCAATGAGTTCCCAATACAACCCAGAAAACGCAACACTTGAGTAGAATAAAAATTCCCAGAACAATCAGGAGATCAGTATGGATGTTACTGTGTAAAACCCCAACCCCAATACAACTGTTTGGCTGCGGAACCGCCGCGCAAGCCAGGTCATTGCCGCGGTTCCGCGGCACATTAAAGGTATTAAAGGGTCGTTTTGCACAGTAATCCATCAAATCACCTGCTGATTTTATTGAGCATTTTTAATATGAAAAATATCAACGTTTGAAATTTTTTCCAGAAACTAGGGTTTTACGGGTATTCGGAGTTCGATCGGACTTTAAACTTCGCCTAGACTTCGCCTAAAGCCCTACCTTGGCTCTGATACCACTGTAGGGTTACTAGGTGTTAGTGTATATGCCCTAGAGGCCATTACTGTATCATAGTAGTTTGTATATTACTTAATGGAAGCTTGGGATATTCACCTTGTATATACAATCTTGCTCAAAATAGTAGTATGCTACTTGGTTTGTTTCTACTTCAATGTGTACTTGTGTTTATTTTAGTATATCACCAATACACATTAGTGGAGCCCTTAGGATCTTTGCTTGATTACCAGCGTTGTTACCAGCGTTGTGATGGCAGTCACACTAGTGGGGGCTGGGTAATCTATAAACACATCCTTATGCAGGTCCCTAGTCGCAGGACTATCGAGATAGGGCATCGATACTCCGGAGTAGACTAGCGCATGCGCTTCTCATCCCAGTGTGGGAGACGGTCTGTCCCACAGCCGTTAGTACGTCGTACTGGAGATAGTATGCGGGTGCTCGTTAGGTTACGAGTACACTGGACAGGACTCGTCGGGAACTGACCGGTTGGTATTATACCTATCGTCAGTTATCAGTTCCCAGGTGACATGAGTACAGCTTAGTCCGCTGACTTGACACTGTCACTTCGCCTCGAGTGTGTTCCCACTGTACATTGATTACTACCCTACCACGGCTCAAAGGAGTCGTGCAAACAGGTAGTAGTTGGGTGCAATCCCGAAGCACTTGGAGGCAGTGACGGTTAGACAGGATTCGTCTCTCCCGATATTGGGGGTTGACATCGCGCTGTGTCTAGGAGAGCCATTACATGAGTAGTCCCTGGCCAGGGCAAGCGAGATATACTGGTAGGCTTCCAGTGTTATCTCAGGGTGTTTTGGGCTACACTCCGACACGACTTGTACCGCTATTAGGGGACTGACGTTTACCGCCCCTCTAGGCCCGCCATGCGATGTATCAGACGAACAGACCGGACTGTACGGAGACTGTCACATTCAGGCTCAGTAGGAGTTCAGATGGGTTTCACCTCGTCGGTCTTCTTGTCGGCATCTACCTGGGGACCGTTACGCACAGCTAGTGCCGCTTGCGGTCTGTGGTTAAACCCACTGCCAGCGTAGTGTCGAGTCTTTAGAGTCCCACACAGAAAGCTATTCCCCTTTAGGCAAAAGAGTAGAGGTCGCATGGTTTTGCGACAGGTCGCATGGTTTTGCGACAGGGTTCGGTCACATCCGTGCACTTATGCACGTACTGTGTCCGGACAGTTAACACTAACGGGCTTTGGTTTAAGCCAGGTCCTAGTGTACGTTTTGGGATTGGTTTTATCCAGTATGTATTCGTGTTCCTCGGAACGCGGATGCGGGTGTATATGCACAGTTGACAAAAAGACAGAGGCAGAGGATTCTCATTAGGGTTGTTGACCGTTGACTGTTGACTATTGACTTTTTGCTCAACCCTAATGAGAATATGATATGTATTTAACAATAATATTAATTAAGTATTATAGTGACATGGTTGTTGAGGGGTTGACTTTGTTGACTTTGTTGACCGGTTGACTAGGTTGGACTAGTTGACCATCATGATGACAATGGCTATCATTTCATGGCAAAGACTTTTGCTTGCTTATTCTCTTGTACAAAATGAGTGCATGAAATGATATGGCTATTGTGGCTTAAACCATCACTAATACTTGATTGCTATTATTGGTGATGATGGGTTTGGATTATGAGAGCCAAGAGAGAAAAATCTTGCTCATTCTTTCATTTCCTTTCTCTCTTTTGTGTTCTTGAGCTCTCATCCTCTTCCTCTTGCTCTCCCACACTTTAGTTTATGGTTCACTTGTCTCATGTGTTGAGAACCAAGAACCATAGAGAAAAATCCCAACACACTCTCCTCTACTCACTCTAGTTCACAAGGTTTAGCAAACCGAGTGAACTAGTTTCTTCAAAGCTCGAAGAAGAAGCCAAAGGTAGAAGCTCTCAGGTGGATCGATCTTCGGCGCAAGGAGACGACGGGGTGAAGCCGATCCGGACAACCATCGAGGCTTGAAGACGAAGGCATTCAAGAAAGAAAGGTATAACCTTTTAACCGAGTAGTTAACAACTCCTAGTTAGGGTGTTAGTGAGATGTTTAACAAAGATCCAGTTTTGAGTCCATGTTACCGCCTCTAGAAAATTGTTTTTCACCAAATTCCGCATGCCCGAAAGTACCGGGAGAGGAAGCATGGACTTACAGTGGTATCAGAGCCTAGTTAAACTCTATCTAACATGTTAGCAAAGTAACTAGAAGATCGATCAAAGAAAAAGTCACGAAACGAACCCGATATGTCAAGTTTCTGCCGATTTTTTTCTGTTCAAAAATTGATAAATTTCATCTTAAAAATCGGCTCAGGCTTTTTATTGAATAACCACAAAATTTGGTCCCACGAACCAATCAAAGCGCCGCGGAAACGCGGCGGGAGCACGCTCCCGCCGCGGTTCCGCGGCCGAGTTGACTCGGCCGAGGTCCAAACTTTGTGCAGTGTATTTCTGGGGTTGTTTTGGGATTTTTGAAATATGTCTTTTCAGCCCAGATTTTCCAGAACGAAAATTTTGTGTTTGGGGCCTAAGAATCCATATTTTTGATCGAACTTCTAAAGACTTAAGCTGACGGGTTTTTATCTGTGATGTGATATTTGTATTGAACGTCTGCTAATCGCTATATGTCGATTAGTGGGAGTTATACAAATCTGTGATCTGTAATGTCATTGGAATGTGTATATGAATTCATTGGATTGTCGCGGGTGAATAGCCGGGGGTTGTGAGACGAGAGTTTTCTTTTCTTTCAATTCATGTAAATTTGTAAATTGATGTAATAATTATTTGTATGGCCGCACAACCGGGTCGGGGTTGTAGCCGTCATTGTATAATTTCTTTTTACTGTTTTTGCTCCTAGGATAGACCCATGGAGGGGGTGCACAAATTACCGGGTATGCCGAAGTGCCGAGTGCCCTACTCACAGAGTTGAGGGAGGCTGCTTCGCTTCGGGTACTTGGCGGGTAGTTTGCCGCACCCGTAGGGGTCTTGGGTGGGGTATTGGCTATTCACTGCGACCGTGTAATCTGCTTTTCGTTACAGGCTCGTACGAATTGCGGGTTCCTAGTATATCCAATGTGTTCATCTGTGATCTGAAATGGCTGTCATTGCAATATTTCTATATATGATATTATTTAGGCGTTGCTTATGTTTTACAGTCGCGCTAGCCCAGCCCTCGCTCTGTCGTTAGTTAAGTAACCTAACGGGTAATGACGGGGCCCCATGGCGAATGCGAATGGCATAAGCGTACGTCATATTTTGGTTGTTTTCTGCAATGGTAGGATTAAATGATGGGACGCATTAAAAGAACTAATGCAAGAAAATAAACCAAGTAAAAGTCGTTGGAACACTTTCGAAAACCACTCGGTTCTTTTCAAAAACAACTTTTAAATGCGGAGCTTGAGCCACTCCTTTTTAAAAAGCTATCTCGTTCCATCGATTATATCATGTTCACTACGTTCACGGTTTAGCCAAAACCATTCATAGCCCTCCATCATTTCAGTTAAATATTCGGTAGTATTCAAGCTATGTATTTTGACCTCACGCCAAGGCATAGTGATTGGTAGCTGCCGGATATTTATCTGTTGCATAGATAGAATGCGTTGGTTTGGGACAGCCGTACTGCCATTTTGGCCTACGTCAAGGGTAGGTACGGGTGGGTTCAAATTAACCTGGATAATGATGGGAAGAACATGACATGTGACTTATGACATTTTGACCTCACGCCAAGGTCATAAGAGCATGGGGCAAAAATCCACATCGGGAGTTTCATAAGTACTGAAACTTGCTAGAGTTGCATACCATTTGGAGTGTGATGATTCTGGTAAGATTCGTTCAGTTTTGTCACGCGATGATATTTGGATCCCGATCCTACTGTGAGTATATGCTACTCCTCGGGAAAATTCTCACTTAACGATCAATGCTATAAACCAAGTAGGTGTCTAGAAAGGTGTTAGCGGGGCTACGCCCACAGGGAAAAGAGGTTATTTAATTAAGGAACTTCGTGAAAGCATTGAAAAACCTCCCTCGAAGTACCGACACTGGCCTGGCTGAACGGTTAAGCAAGAATTGTACGGTGAGATTGATCCTGACTAATTCTTCCTTTTTGGTTTGAGGAGGGATTCGAGAAACAGTAGGAGCCATCCTGGTTAGACAAACTAAAAACCATTCTAAATTTGCAAGAGCATCATGCTGAGTGTTTCTTCTCTCTCCTAATTGCAGTGACCAATCGACATGACTGGACTTAAGTTACTTCTAGATAAAAACATACTGACAGGGCCAAACTACAAAGATTGGCTCAGGAATGTCAAGATGGCAATCACTTACGACAAGCTGGGGTATCTTCTTACCACCAAAGCTCCCCCTGTCCCAGGTCCCAAAACCAGCGTCGCGGATAAGGAAATACGTAAGACCTGGGAAATCGATTGCGCGAAGGCCAAGTGCCTCGTGCTTGCCTCTATGGACAACGAACATCAGAAGAGGCACGAGAATATGGACCTCGAATCCATATTTCTCCATACAAAAGAACTGTATGGAGAGCAGTCTCGTATCGCAAGATACGAAGTGTCGAATAAGTTATTTTCGGCAAGGTTGGCCGTCGGATCATCGGTAGCGGAACACGTGCTTAAGATGATTGGCTATATAGAAGAGCTCGTGGACCTTGGGACCACGTTGGAGAATGAGCTCTATACGGACTTGATTCTCCAGTCCCTTCCTTCCACTTACGCCCAGTTTATCCTGAACTTCAACTTACAAGAAAAGGAAGTTGAACTTTCAGAACTCCTCAACATGCTGAGGAGCGCAGAGGGCACTCTACAGAAAGGTAGGGAAACATCCACTTTGTTTGTAGGAGGATCTTCTTCTTCTAGGTCCAAGGCGAAAGCCAAGGGAAAGAAGAAGAAAGCCCCCGCCAAACCAAGAGGCGGTGTTAGCAAAGTGGATACGAAGGGAAAAGCAAAAGCAACAAAGAATGTGGGAAAGCTTGTGGATAAGGAAGAATGCTTCTATTGTCATAAGAAGGGACACTGGAAGAATGATTGCAGGGCTTGGAAGGCCAGAACACAGGATCTGAAGCAGGTTGCGGCTTCAGCTTCAGGTGTGTATGTTATTGAAAACCGTCTTTCAATAAACTCTACTTCCTGGGTATTGGATACCGGATCAGGATCTCATATCTGTAATTCTTTGCAGGCGTTGAGAAACCGTAGGGTTTTGAAGGCAGGTGACATGACCCTCAAAGTTGCAAACGGAGCTAGCATGGATGTTAAGGCCGTGGGGGACTATCACCTGGGAATGTCAGATGGACATGTTTTGGTTTTGCGTAATTGCTTTTTTATACCCAACGCAACTTGTAATATCATTTCTGTATCTTTGGTTTCTAAAGAAGGTTATGAATTTGCATTTGTAAGCAATGTTGTAAACATTCACCTTAATCAAGTTCTGATTGGGTCAGGTACATTGAGCAATGGTATATACGTATTAAACCAACCACAGATTTTCAATGTCCAGAATACACACAAAAGAAAGTCTCCAGAAATAAATCAGACTTTCTAAGGGCATTGTAGACTGGGTCACATCAATGAGAGAAGGTTGACGAAGTTACATACAGAAAGATATTTGAATCCGTTCGAATATCAATCGTATGCCACTTGTCAATCCTGTCTCAAAAGAAAGATGACAAAGACTCCGTTCACTGGACACGGAGTAAGAGCGAGCGAGCTCTTGGGACTCGTACACAGCGACGTGTGCGGTCCAATGTCTACACATGCGCGAAGCGGTTTTTCTTACTTCATTACTTTTACGGATGATTTTTCAAGATTCGGACATGTCTTCTTAATGAAACATATGTCCGAAGCCTTTGTAAAATTCCAGGAATATAAGAATGAGGTAGAAAAACAAACCGGCAAAAGTATCAAGATTCTAAGATCGGATCGAGGTGGTGAATACTTGAGTACTGAGTTCCTGGACTATTTAAAAGAGAATGGAATTCTCTCTCAGCTTACTCCTCCATACACTCCGCAACATAACGGTGTATCGGAGAGACGGAACCGAACCCTATTGGATATGGTACGGTCCATGATGAGTAACACTGAGTTACCGCGATCATTCTGGGGATATGCGCTAGAATCAGCCGCATACCTTTTGAACCGAGTTCCCACTAAGACTGTGCCTACCACACCATATGAGTTATGGAGTGGGAAGAAACCCTATCTTCAATATCTGAAGATCTGGGGATGTCCTGCTTTTGTCAAAAAGCAGCATGCGGACAAACTCGAGGCTCACTCAGTACTGTGCAAGTTTGTGGGATACCCAAAGAACACCATGGGGTATCTTTTCTACCACGCAGCGAAACAAAAAGTCCTTGTTTCTCGTAATGCCCACTTTCTAGAACACCAGCTCTTGGAAAAGGAAATTAGTGGGAGCGCACTAGATTGGAAGAAATTCCAGAACCACAGACTATTACTGAAAGCTTAGTGGAACCAGAGGGTTCAAAAGAACAGGACATTCCTACGCCGCTCCGCAGGAGTAGTAGGCAGTCTCATCCGCCCGAGAGATACTACGGTTTTCTCATAGACGGGGATAGAGAGGATTGCATCATAGATTATGATGAGCCTACTAGCTTCCAGTAGGCCGTTCAGAGCGTTGACTCGGTAAAATGGCTGGATGCAATGCGGACCGAAATGGAGTCCATGTACACCAACAAAGTATGGACGTTGGACATTGCTCCAGACGGGGTAAAACCCGTAGGATGCAAGTGGATCTTCAAAAGGAAGATTGGTGTAGATGGACTGGTTGAGACCTATAAAGCTAGACTTGTTGCAAAGGGTTTCCGTCAAAGACCTGGCTTGGACTATGACGAAACCTTTTCTCCAGTGGCTATGCTGAAATCCATTCGGATCCTTCTTGCCATTGCTGCCTTCCACGATTATGAGATCTGGCAAATGGACGTAAAGACCGCTTTTCTAAATGGAAATTTAGAGGAGTGTGTCTATATGGACCACCCAGAGGGTTTCATTCAGAGTGGGAGCAACGGAAAGGTGTGCAAGTTGCTTAAGTCCATCTATGGACTAAAGCAGGCATCGTGGAGTTGGAACATCTGTTTTGATGAGACGGTCGAGGAATTTGGCTTTATCAAAAATCCAGATGAACCATGCATCTATAGTAGATTTGTAGCGAGAACTGTAGTATTCCTCGTTTTATACGTGGATGACATTCTCTTGATAGGAAATGACATTCCTATGCTACAATCTGTCAAGGGGTTCTTGTCACACTGGTTCTCCATGAAAGACCTGGGTGATGCCTCATACATCCTGGGGATCCGGATCCATCGTGATAGATCCAAGAGGATATTAGGACTTTCACAGTCCAGGTACATCGACATCATACTGAAAAGATTCAGTATGGAAGATTCCAAGCGCGGTAACCTACCGGCTTGTCACGGGATCACCCTCTCTAAAGAGATGTCTCCCAAGACTGATTTGGAGAGGGATCGCATGTCTATTATACCCTACGCTTCTGCGGTAGGCTCTATAATGTATGCGATGTTGTGTACCAGACCGGATGTAGCTTATGCACTGAGTGTGGTAAGCCGGTATCAGTCAAACCCTGGGGAGAAACACTGGATAGCGGTAAAGAACATTCTCAAGTACCTGAGAAGGACTAAGGAGATGTTCTTGGTGTATGGCGGAAAAGACCTCCAGATCGAGGCCTTTGCTGACTCCAGCTTCCAGAGTGACAAGGATGATTCCAAGTCCATGTCGGGTTTTATCTTTACCCTCAACGGAGGGGCGGTGTGTTGGAAGAGTTCCAAACAGGAAACCGTTGCTGACTCGACTATGGAAGGGGAATACATCGCTGCATCTGATGCCGCAAAAGAAGCCGTCTGGATATGGAAGTTCTTGAAAGAACTTCAGGTGGTTCCGTCCATTGTTGATCCAATACCTCTGTATTGCGACAACAACAGGGCTATAGCTTTAGCGAAGGAACCCAGGTCCCATCAGAGATCCAGACACATCTTGAGGCGGTATCACCTGATCAGGGAGATCGTGGATCACCAGGAGATCGAGGTTCGGAGGGTTGCTTCAGAAGATAACACTGCAGATCCATTCACCAAGGCCTTGCCCCAGACTCAGTTCGAGCGGCTGATCGAGATGATAGGTCTTCGATACGCCAGTACATGGCTTTAGTGCAAGTGGGAGATTGTTAGTGTATATGCCCTAGAGGCCATTACTGTATCATACTAGTTTGTATATTACTTAATGGAAGCTTGGGATATTCACCTTGTATATACAATCTTGCTCAAAATAGTAGTATGCTACTTGGTTTGTTTCTACTTCAATGTGTACTTGTGTTTATTTTAGTATATCACCTATACACATTAGTGGAGCCCTTAGGATCTTTGCTTGATTACCAGCGTTGTTACCAGCGTTGTGATGGCAGTCACACTAGTGGGGGCTGGGTAATCTATAAGCACATCCTTATGCAGGTCCCTAGTTGCAGGACTATCGAGACAGGGCATCGATACTCCGGAGTAGACTAGCGCATGCGCTTCTCATCCCAGTGTGGGAGACGGTCTGTCCCACAGCCGTTAGTACGTCGTACTGGAGATAGTATGCGGGTGCTCGTTAGGTTACGAGTACACTGGACAGGACTCGTCGGGAACTGACCGGTTGGTATTATACCTATCGTCAGTTATCAGTTCCCAGGTGACATGAGTACAGCTTAGTCCGCTGACTTAACACTGTCACTTCGCCTCGAGTGTGTTCCCACTGTATTTTGATTGCTACCCTACCACGGCTCAAAGGAGTCGTGCAAACAGGTAGTAGTTGGGTGCAGTCCCGAAGCACTTGGAGGCAGTGACGGTTAGACAGGATTCGTCTCTCCCGGTATTGGGGGTTGACATCGCGCTGTGTCTAGGAGAGCCATTACACGAGTAGTCCCTGGCCAGGGCAAGCGAGATATACTGGTAGGCTTCCAGTGTTATCTCAGGGTGTTTTGGGATTCACTCCGACACGACTTGTACCGCTATTAGGGGACTGACGTTTACCGCCCCCCTAGGCCCGCCATGCGATGTATCAGACGAACAGACCGGACTGTATGGAGACTGTCACATTCAGGCTCAGTAGGAGTTCAGATGGGTTTCACCTCGTCGGTCTTCTTGTCGGCATCTACCTGGGGACCGTTACGCACAGCTAGTGCCGCTTGCGGTCTGTGGTTAAACCCACTGCCAGCGTAGTGTCGAGTCTTTAGAGTCCCACACAGAAAGCTATTCGCCTTTAGGCAAAAGAGTAGAGGTCGCATGGTTTTCCGACAGGTCGCATGGTTTTGCGACAGGGTTCTGTCACATCCGTGCACTTATGCACGTACAGTGTCCGGACAGTTAACACTAGCGGGCTTTGGTTTAAGCCAGATCCTAGTGTATGTTTTGGGATTGGTTTTATCCAGTATGTATTCGTGTTCCTCGGAACGCGGATGCGGGTGTGTATGCACAGTTGACGGAAAGACAGAGGCAGAGGATTCTCATTAGGGTTGTTGACCGTTGACTGTTGACTATTGACTTTTTGCTCAACCCTAATGAGAATATGATATGTATTTAACAATAATATTAATTAAGTATTATAGTGACATGGTTGTTGAGGGGTTGACTTTTTTGACCTGTTGACTTTGTTGACCGGTTGACTAGGTTGACCGGTTGACTAGGTTGGACTAGTTGACCATCCTGATGACAATGGCTATCATTTCATGGCAAAGACTTTTGCTTGCTTGTTCTCTTGTGCAAAATGAGTGCATGAAATGATATGGCTATTGTGGCTTAAACCATCACCAATACTTGATTGCTATTATTAGTGATGATGGGTTTGGATTATGAGAGCCAAGAGAGAAAAGTCTTGCTCATTCTTTCATTTCCTTTCTCTCTCTTGTGTTCTTGAGCTCTCATCCTCTTCCTTTTGCTCTCCCTCTCTTTAGTCTATGGTTCACTTGTCTCATATGTTGAGAACCAAGAACCATAGTGAAAAATCCCAACACACTCTCCTCTACTCACTCTAGTTCACAAGGTTTAGCAAACCAAGTGAACTAGTTTCTTCAAAGCTCGAAGAAGAAGCCAAAGGTAGAAGCTTTCAGGTGGATCGATCTTCGGCGCAAGGAGACGACAGGGTGAAGCCGATCCGGACAACCATCGAGGCATGAAGACGAAGGAGTTCAAGAAAGAAAGGTATAACCCCCTAACCGAGTAGTGAACAACTCCTAGTCAGGTTGTTAGTTAGATGTTTAACAAAGATCCGGTTTTGAGTCCAAGTTACCACCTCTAGAAAATTGTTTTTCACCAAATTCCGCATGCCCGAAAGTACCGGGAGAGGTAGAATGGACTTACACTAGGCACTCTCACAAGGGTCTATAAGGTATCAACCATATCCGATTTAAAATTTAGACGTGCCGAACAACCCTAACCAAGATCTTTAAACTAGAGATTAGGCGAAACAAAGCATGTTAAACACTTTAACATCTAAGAGTTTGGGATTACAACCTTTGTAGTCCGGTCCTTCACTTTTAAAGCTCCGTGTTGAGGTCCCTTCGCTGCGATCATCATGTTCCCGGACTCTAGAGAAGATCCACGGAGAGAAAGATGCAAGGTTGCTTCCGATCTTCGATAACTAAGATGATCTACCTTGAAGTTTCTTTAACACAAGCTTTCAATCACTAAATGAAGTAAACACCCTAATCTAAATGGTTAGGATAGATTAGGATCATGAAGTAGGATTTTAGCTCTCATTTATTTTCTTAATCTCGCTTAAAATCATCACTAATGAAAAAGCTAGAAAGCTTTTCCATTGAGGAAGAAGAAGAAGAAAAACCAAAACCTTTTGTGATGAATAATGAATAACTCAAGTGTGAGGTTAGAAATGCAACCATGGTATATGTAACCCTTGTAGAGATTTAACTAAGGTTAAAGGGTTGGGTTGGGTTAAACAAATATCTTGCAAAATATCAAAACAAATATCTTTGCACAAAACAAAACCTTCAAGAAGGTTCTAGAAAAGATTAACCCAAATCAAACCCTAACCATTTTTAATCTCCACTAAACATGTTGCATTAATAACCCTAACATGTTACAATATTATATATCACATATACAATATTTATTGTAACAAAATAAAACAATACAATTAACATATATCGCATATATATCAATGTATTACCCGAGTGAGAAAAAGAATCTTTTAGTGAGCTTATATAAGTTAATGTAATTTAATATATCAAATATATAATCATACATTAAATTATCGAATCAACACTTGATCCGATAATCCGGCTATTTCAAAAATAACCGACTAATATAATCTGTATCAGTTAATCGAATCAACACTTGATCCGATGACCCGGCTATATCACATATACCCGGCCGGTATCTCATATCGCGAGAATCTAATACGGTATCACATACACGTATTGTTCTCGGTCCCGCACATATCATATATGTGCTCCTACTCCGTTTTTCCTGAGCCAAGAAACCTCTGTGTAGGACTCTAAAGAATCGTCAATAAGCCGGCAGTAGGTGATGATCATATCAAACACCCACAAGCTACAAGCGGTCAGCTAAACGTAACAGCCACCCAGGTATTGAGCGATCAGAAAATCAACAAGCAAGCCTGTACATTATCCTGCGAATCCAATCAGTAACACTCCCGTACAGTCCGGTCTCTTCATCGCATATCTCGCCTAGGGGTGGTAAACGTCAGACCCCAGTAGCTTGATAAGTCGTGTCAATATGAGGTATATAACAGTTCGAGAAACTACTGATAACACTTACCAGTAAATCTCAGCAACCCTGGCCAGGGATTTCCAGTTATAGCCAATCGAACACAGCACAACATCAACTCCCTATACCGGGAGAGACGAATCCCCTCCTATCGCTCATTGCCTCCATGTGATCCGGGACTGTACCCAAAAGCCACCTTTTTGCACGCCCTCTTCGATGTGGTATGATGGAAATCAAAGCACAGTGGGAATCACACAAGACTCTATGATGACCTCGGGTCTACAGACTAACCTGTACCAGTGTCACCGGAGGACTGCCATCTGACGTAAGGTATAATACCATCTGGGAGTTCTCGGCTAGTCCGTCCAGTGTACCCAGTCTCCAGTGAGCACCCGTATACCTTCTCTGATGTCAAACACCAATGGATATGAGATCATCCATCGCCCATTATATGGGTCAAGAAGCGCATACGCTAGTCTACTCTGGAGTATCGATGCCCTGTCTCGCTACTCCCACGACTAGGAACAGTTATAGGATGTACTCGTCGACTACCGTGGCCCCACTAGTATGATCTCATCATAGTCCCAGTAGTCGAGTACATATCCTAAGGGCTTTATCAACATGTAACATAGAGACAATTAGAGTACATGTTAAGATAAAGTATAACCAGATAGCATACTATCATGTCGAGCAAGAAAGTCCTCCCTATATATGTCCAAGCATCCATTACAATATACATCATATGTACAGTAATGGCCTCTAGGACATACATATAACTATAAATGACGAGGGTTGATTCTCTACCATCTGGAAGATCAATAGTGATATTGTTCTTGCCTCGCCACAGTTTTAATAAAATGGATTTTTTCAGAAAACAGTAGTGGGAGTATGGTAGGACTGGATGTGATTCCAGAACCGCAAGCTGTTAGGTCCACGTTACCCACCCCGGTTCTTTCGGGGAGGCGGAATAGGTAAAAATTAAATTTTTCTCACAAGATAACATGGACCATCCATGATGGATCTTTGCTAAACAAAAACTAACATAATAACTATAAGTTCTAGCTACTATGTAGAATGGTTATATCTAGATCTTGAACTCCTTCTCTTCTTATTGTGGCTCTCCTTCTTGCTTGCTCCTTGCAGTGGCGTAGACGGCTCCTCCTCGTCGTTTTCTCTTTGCCGAAGATAGATCCACCCGAGGACCTCTACCTTGAGCTCCTACCTCAACCTAGAGGTAGCTAAAGTGCTTGGCTTGCTAAACCTAAAACCCTAGAATGAGTAGAGTGAAGTCTTGAAGGTTTTATCTCAAGAGCTCATGGTTCTCAACGCATGAGAGATGAAAGCTTTGAAAGGAAGAGGGAGAGCTCAAACATATGAGAGAGAAAGAGCAAGAGAGAATGAGCTAGCTTTTTACAACCATACTCTCATATGAGAGAATTATGAATTAAGAATAATAATTAAAGAAATTGTGATGGTTCATTTGGAATGACTATTATCATTTCACATTAAATGAATTTTGCAAGAATCAAGAAGTATCTTTCATGTGAAATGATGATGGTCAATATGTCAACATAGGTCAACCGGTCAACCAAAGTCAAATGGTCAACAACCCTAACCATGGCACAATTATCCTTAATTAATACCATTAATCGTATTTCTCATTCTCATTAAGGTTTGGAAAAAGTCAACGGTCAACAACCCTAATGAGAATCCTCTGCCTCTGTCAACTATGCATACACACCCGCATCTGTGTTCCTGTTAGTGTATATGCCCTAGGGGCCATTATTGTATCATACTAGCATGTATATTACTTAATGAAAGCTTAGGATATTCACAGTTGTATATAACAGTCTTGCTAAACATGGTAGTATGCTACTTGGTTTGGGTCTACTTTAATATGTGCATATGTTTCTTGTAACGTATCACTTATATATATTAGTAGAGCCCATAGGATCTTTGCTTGATTACCAGCGTCGTGATGGCAGTCACACTAGTGGGGGCTGGGTAGTCTGTAAGCAACATCCTATACAGGTCCCTGGTCGTTGGATTATCGAGATAGGGCATCGATATTCCAGAGTAGACTAAGTGTATACGCTTCTCATCCAAGTTGGGGAGATGGTCTGTCCCACAGCCATCAGTACGTCGTACTAGAGATAGTATACAGGTGCTCGTTAGGTTACGGGTACACCGGACAGGACTCGCCGAGGAACTGATTGGTTGGTATTATACCCATCGTCAGTTAACAGTTCCCAGGTGACATGAGTACAGCATAGTCCGCAGACTTGACACTGCTGCTTCGCCTTGAGTGTGTCCCATTGTTCTTAGATTGCTACCCTACCACGGCTCAAAGGAGTCGTGTAAACAGGTGGCAGTTGGGTGCAGTCCCGAGCACTTGGAGGCAGTGGCGGTTAGATAGGATTCGTCCCTCCCGGTATTGGGAGATGATATCGCGCTGTGTCAGAGAGCCATTACGCAAAGTCCCTGGCCAGGGCAAGCGAAATATACTGGTAGGTTCCAGTAGCTTCTCAGGGCGTAATGGGCTTCGCTCCGACACGACTTATACAGCTATTAAGAGACTGACGCTTGCCACCCCCTAGGCTTGATATGCGATAGTTTTAGACGAACAGACCGGACTGTATGGAGATTGTCACATCAGGCTCAGTAGGGGTTCGAGATGGTTTTCCTCATCGGCCTTCTTATCGACATCTACCTGGGGACCGTTACGTACAGCTAGTACTGCTTGCGGTCTGTGGTTAAACCCACTGTCAGCGTAGTGTCGAGTCTTTAGAGTCCCACACAGAGAGTTTCCCTGCTCCAGGCGAAACGATATAGAGGTCGTATGGTTTTACGACAAGGGTTCGGATGCATACGTGTGTTTACGCACGTACGACTTTTCGGACAATTTATACTAGCCGGCTTTGGTTTAAGCCAGTTTCAAGTATCGGGTTATTGGATTTATACAGTCTAAAGTTTTTCCGTGTTTTCACGGTTTATAGGGGCGTTCTCGTAATTTGTCGGGAACATTCTAGAAGAGTGGTGACTAAGGGGTTAAGGTGGCATGAGCATTAATTGATTAATGACTCATTTGTATGATTCATCCTTTGCACTTAATGACTCATTAATGAGATAATGAGTCATATGATGAATCACACAAGGTGAATGAATCAACCATAATGATTAAATCATTTATTTATTTATTTGATTAAATTGTTATGGTTGTTATATTCAAAATGAGTTCATTATTCTTTTGATTCTCATCTTCTCCTTCTCTCTCCTCAAGCTCACTCTCTCTTGAAACCCTAACCATAACCTCTCATGTGCTGAGATCAAGGATTAGCTAGACTAAAACATCCATAACCTCACTCTATATCCCCTAGGTAGCTTAGATTAGCACTTTAAGCAACCTAGTTATCTCAAGTTTGAGATTTAGCTTGGCGTAGGAGCTTTCGGGTGGATCGTCTTTGATTCGAGGAGGCCGTGAAGTTGCCGATGTTCCAAGGAGCCTATGAGGAGTGGAGGACAGCGATGAAGACCTGAAGGACATGTAACGTGAGGTATAACTCCGGTACCGAGTAGTTAAACCTCTAGTATAACGTTAGCAATGGTTTAGATTACGATTCATGCGCTCAAGTCCGTGTTACGAAGCTTTGATAATCGTTTTTCATATATTCCGCCTCCCCGCAAGTTAGTGGGGTGCGTGACATGGACTTACAGTGGTATCAGAGACAACTAAACCATTACTAGCTTGTTAGCAACTGATTAGAAGTTCGATCGACGAAAAATACGAAATACGAAAAACCAAAACCCATAGTTTCTGTTAATTTTAAAAACTGTCAAAATTTTTTTTTTACATACCTTAAAATTCACAGCAGGGAAATTGATGAATACTGGGAAAATACGAGTCACTGAATCGGCAAAACGACCGCGGTTCCGCGGCAATAGAGAGCTATTGCCGCGGAACCGCCGCCGAGTCAACGCCGAGTTGACTCGGAGTTTCACAGTAATTCATAATTTTGGGTTTTTTGTTTTCCTGTATATACTGTTTCTGCCCAGGTTGCCTCTGTGATGATTTGCTTTTGGGGCAGACACGGAATTTGGTATTCGATCGATGTTCTAAGATATTTGCTAACTAGGTTTTTATCTGTAATGTTTAATGTGTTCGTAAACCTCCCCTAACTGCTAGTATGTCGGTTGGCAGGGGGTTGCACATTTCTGAAATGTTTACTGTTTGTGTATATGAACTGTATTGGACTGTTGTGATGATTAGCCGAGGGTTTGAGATGTATTTAATATTCAATCAATGTAAATGTAATTTGATGTAATATTCTTTTGCGGGGCACATTCAGGTTGCGGTTGTAGCCACCGTTGTATTATTTCTTTTTACTGTTTTTGCTCCTAGGATAGACCCAAGGTGGGGTACACAAACTACCGGGTATTTTGAAGTGTTGAGGCAGACCGCTTCACTTCTGGTACTTGGCGGGTAGTTTGCCGTACCCGTAGGGGTCTAGGGTGGGGTAATGGCAATTCATCACAACTGTGTAATCCGTCTTTTATTGCAGGCTCAAAGCAAATGCGGATTGCTAATAAATCCAATAAAGTTCATCTGTGATCTGGAATGCTTATTATTGCGTCTGACGAATGTACAATATCTATATATGATAGCTATTAGACGTCACTTATGTTTTACACCCGCGCTAGCCCAGCCCCCGCTCTGTCGTTAGTTAAGTAACCTAACGGGTGATGACGGGACCCCGTGGCGAATGCGGGTGGCATAAGAGGACGTGGTATTTTCGTTGTTTTCTGCAATGATAGGATAAATGATGGGACGCATTATTATAATGCAAAGAAAATTAACCAAATTTAATCGTTGGAACAAATTTAAAAGAAACCACTCGGTTATTTTAAAAAAGGATCAGATTTTTAATTGCGGAGCTTTAACCACTCCTTTTAAAAAGTATCAGGTTCCTTCGATTATATCAAGTTCACTACGTTCACGGTTTTGCCAAAACCATTCGTAGCCCTCCGTCATTTCATATAGATAGTCAATAGTATTCAAGCTGTGTTTGTTGACTAAAGTCAAGGCACAGTGTTTGGTAGCTGTTGGATATTTATATGCAGTATAGATAGATGCGTTGGTTTGGGACAGTCGTATTACCTTGTTGACTAAAGTCAAGGGTATGTACGGGTGGGTTCAAATTAACTTGGACAATAACGGGTAGAACTTGACATGTGACTTATGATTTGTTGACTAAAGTCAAGGTCATAAGAGCATGGGGCAAAAATCCACATCGGGAATTTCTAAAGAAACTGAAATTTGCAGAGAGAGCATACCATTTTGGAGTTTGATGAATGTTGGTAGGTTCCTTCAACATTATCATACGATGATATTTTGGATCCCGATCTTACTGTGAGTACATGCTACTTATCAGGAGATTCGTCACTTAACGATCAATGCTATAAACCAAGTAGGTGCCAAGAAAGGTGTCAGCGGGGTTACGCCCCCAGAGAAAAGAGCTTATTTAATTAAGGAACTTCGTGAAAGCGTTGGAAAACCTCCCTCGAAGTATCGACACTGGCCTGGCTGAACGGTTAAGCAAGTATTGTACGGTGAGAATTGTCCTGGCTAATTCTTCTTTTATGGTTTGAGGAAGGATTCGAGAAACAGTGGGAGCCATCCTGTTTAGATAAACTTAAAACCAATCTAAACTTGCAACAACATCATGCTAAAATGTTTTCTTCTCTCTCTCTTAATTGCAGCGACCTGTGACCACACATAGGTTACATCTAGATAACAAATTGACTGAATCTGACTTATATGACTGGCAAAAGTCTGTCCAGATGTCCATTGGTTATAACAAGCTGGACCACCATATTACTACTCAAGATCCCGCCGTCCCAGGTCCAGTTTCCACTGTCGCGGATATGGATATCCGTCAGACAAGGGAAAAAGATAAAGCAAAAGCTAAGTGCCTCGTGTTAGCTTCAGTTGATGGTGTATACCAGAAGCAGCACGAGAAGATGAACTTAGTTTCCATCTTTCTCCATAATAAAGATTTATATGGAGAGCAATCTCATATCACTAGATATGAAACCTCGAACGAATTAATTCAAGCGAGGTTAGCTGACGGGTCATCTGTAGGAGAAAACGTCCTTACAATGACTAGCTGTATTGATGAGCTCCAGGACCTGGAGACCGCGTTGGGAAACGAGTCAAAAACTGACTTGATTCTATAGTCTCTGCCTCCTACCCTGAGGAAACCACGGAAGGAGAAGGAAAGAGAAAGGCAATAGTTTATGGACTGGATATAGTAAAAGTGGGACATTCCTATTGTTACAAGAATGAACATTGGCAGAATGATTGCAGGGCTTTAGAAGCCAGTAACCAGAATTAGAAGCATGTTGTGGCTTCAGCCTCAAGTGTGTTTGTTATTGAGAACTGTATGTCAGTTAACCCTACTTCCTGGGTATTGGATACCTGGTCAGGAACTCACATCTGTAATTCATTACAGACTCTGAGAAACCGTAGGGTTATCGGGATAGGTGATATGACCCTCACGGTTGCTAACAGAATGAGCATGAACGCTGAATCCGTAGGGGAATATCATCTTGGACTGACAACTGGGCAGATATTGATTCTGCATAACTGTTTTTATGTACCAGGTATGACTTGTAATATCATATCTGTACCCTTACTTTCTAAGGAAGGATATGATTTTGCTTTTACAAGAGATATGGTTCACATCCACCTAAATCAAGATTTGATTGGGTCAGGTACATTAGAAAACGGAATATACGTATTAAATCAAGCTCAGGTTTTCAGTATCCAGAACACACTTAAAAGAAAGTCTCCGGAAACAAATCAGGCTTTCTTATGGCATTGTAGACTAGGTCACATCAATGAGAGAAGGTTGACTAAGTTACATGGAGAAGCATATTTGAATCCATTCGAATATCAATCTTATGCTACTTGTGAATCTTGTCTCATGGGAAAGATGACAAAGACTCCGTTTACTGGACACGGAGTAAGAGCAAGCGAGCTCTTGAGACTCGTACACAGTGACGTGTGCGGTCCAATGTCTACACATGCGCGAGGTGGTTATTCCTACTTCATTACTTTTACGGATGATTTCTCTAGGTATGGATATATCTTCTTAATGAAGCATAAATCCGAGGCCTTTGAGAAATTCCAAGAATACAAGAATGAAGTAGAAAAACAAACCGGCAAAAGTATCAAGACACTGAGATCTGATCGAGGTGGTGAATACTTAAGTGCCGAGTTCCTAGGTTACTTAAAAGAGAATGGAATTCTCTCTCAGCTTACTCCTCCATACACACCACAACATAACAGTGTATCAGAGAGACGGAACCGAACCCTATTGGATATGGTACGTTCCATGATGAGTAACGCTGAGTTGCCGCGATCATTCTGGGGATATGCACTAGAATCAGCTGCATATCTTTTAAACTGAGTTCCAACCAAGACTGTGCCTACCACACCATATCAGATGTGGAGTGGGAAGAAACCCTGTCTTAAGTATCTTAAGACATGGGGATGTCCAGCTTTTGTAAAGAAGCAGCATGCGGATAAGCTCGAGGCACGCTCAGTACAGTGTAAGTTTGTGGGATATCCAAAGAACTCCATGGGATATTGTTTCTATTACGCAGAGGAACAAAAGGTCTTTGTTTCTCAACATGCCCGCTTCTTGGAAACTGAGTTTTTAGAAAATCAGAAGAGTGGGAGCGCAATAGAACTGGAAGAAATTCCAGAACCACAAGCTATTACTGAAACCTTGGTAGAACGAGAAGGTTCAGGAGAACAGGACATCCCGACGCCACTCCGCAGGAGTAGTAGGCAATCTCATCCGCCCGAGAGATACTACGGTTTTCTTATAGACGGGGATAGAGAGGATTGCACTATTGATTATGATGAGCCTACTAGCTTCCAGCAAGCCATTCAGAGCGGCGACTCAGTAAAATGGCTGGATGCAATGCGGACCGAAATGGAGTCCATGTACACCAACAAAGTATGGACTTTGGACATTGCTCCAGATAGGGAAAAACCCGTAGGATGCAAATGGATCTTCAAAAAGAAAATTGGTGTAGATAGACAGGTTGAAACCTATAAATCTAGACTTGTTGCAAAGGGTTTCCGTCAAAGACCTGGTTTGGACTATGACGAAACCTTTTCTCCAGTGGCTATGCTTAAATCTATTCGGGTCCTTCTTGCTATTGCTGCCTTCCACGATTATGAAATCTGGCAGATGGACGTAAAGACGGCCTTTCTAAATGGTAATTTGGAAGAAAGCGTCTATATGGATCAGCCAGAAGGATTCATTCAGAGTGGGAGCAGCGGTAAAGTATGCAAGCTGCTTAAGTCCATTTATGGACTAAAGCAGGCATCGCGGAGTTGGAACATCTGTTTTGATGATGCTGTCAAAGAATTTGACTTTATCAAAAATCCAGATGAACCATGCATATACAGTAAGATTGTAGGGAGAGCTGTAGTATTCCTTGTCTTGTACGTGGACGACATTCTCCTAATAGGAAATGATATTCCTATGTTACAGTCAGTCAAAAGATTCTTGTCACATAAATTCTCCATGAAAGACCTAGGTGATGCCATCTACATTCTGGGAATCCGGATCTATCGTGATAGATCAAAGAGGATGTTGGGACTTTCACAGTCCAGGTACATAGACACCATAGTGAAGAGATTCAGTATGGATGATTCTAAGCGCGGTAACCTACCGGCTTGTCACGGAATCACCCTCTCCAAAGAGATGTCTCCCAAGACTGATTTGGAAAGGGATCGCATGTTGATTATACCCTATGCTTCTGCGGTAGGCTCTATAATGTATGCGATGTTATGTACCAGACCAGATGTAGCATACGCATTGAGCGTTGTAAGCCGGTATCAGGCAAACACAGGGGAGAAGCACTGGATAGCAGTAAAGAACATTCTCAAGTACCTGAGAAGGACTAAGGAGATGTTCTTGGTGTATGGCGGAAAAGACCTCCAGATGGAGGCCTTTGTCGACTCCGGCTTCCAGAGTGACAAAGATGACTCCAAATCCATGTCGGGTTATGTCTTTACCCTCAATGGAGGGGCGGTCTGTTGGAAGAGTTCCAAGCAGGAGACCGTTGCTGACTCAACAATGGAAGCAGAGTACATAGCTGCTTGCGATGCCGCAAAAGAAGCTGTCTGGATGAAGAAGTTCCTCATAGAACTTCAGGTGGTTCCTTCCAGTGTAGGTCCAATACTTCTGTATTGTGACAACAACGGCGCTATAGCTTTAGCAAAGGAACCCAGGTCCCATCAGAAGTCCAGACACATCTTAAGGCGGTATCACCTGATCAGGGAGATCATAGATCGCCGGGAGATCGAGGTGAAGAAAGTAAAGACGGAGGATAACATTGCTGACCCATTCACAAAGGCCATTTCTCAGACGCAGTTCGAGAGGCTATTCGAGATGATAGGTCTACGATATGCCAGCTCATGGCCCTAGTGCAAGTGGGAGATTGTTAGTGTATATGCCGTAGGGGCCATTATTGTATCATACTAGCATGTATATTACTTAATGGAAGCTTGGGATATTCACAGTTGTATATAACAGTCTTGCTAAACATGGTAGTATGCTACTTGGTTTGAGTCTACTTTAATATGTGCATATGTTTCTTGTAACGTATCACTTATACATATTAGTAGAGCCCATAGGATCTTTGCTTGATTACCAGCGTCGTGATGGAAGTCACACTAGTGGGGGCTGGGTATTCTGTAAGCAACATCCTATACAGGTCCCTGGTCGTTGGATTATCGAGATAGGGCATCGATATTCCAGAGTAGACTAAGTGTATACGCTTCTCATCCCAGTTGGGGAGATGGTCTGTCCCACAGCCATCAGTACGTCGTACTAGAGATAGTATACAGGTGCTCGTTAGGTTACGGGTACACCGGACAGGACTCGCCGGGGAACTGATTGGTTGGTATTATACCCATCGTCAGTTAACAGTTCCCAGGCGACATGAGTACAGCATAGTCCGCAGACTTGACACTGCTGCTTCGCCTCGAGTGTGTCCCACTGTTCTTAGATTGCTACCCTACCACGGCTCAAAGGAGTCGTGCAAACAGGTGGCAGTTGGGTGTAGTCCCGAGCACTTGGAGGCAGTGGCGGTTAGATAGGATTCGTCTCTCCCGGTATTGGGAGATGATATCGCGCTGTGTCAGAGAGCCATTACGCAAAGTCCCTGGCCAGGGCAAGCGAAATATACTGGTAGGTTCCAGTAGCTTCTCAGGGCGTAATGGGCTTCGCTCCGACACAACTTATACAGCTATTAAGAGACTGACGCTTGCCGCCCCCTAGGCTTGATATGCGATAGTCTTAGACGAACAGACCAGACTGTACGGAGATTGTCACATCAGGCTCAGTAGCGAGATGGTTTTCCTCATCGGCCTTCTTATCGACATCTACTTGGGGACCGTTACGTACAGCTAGTACCGCTTGCGGTCTGTGGTTAAACCCACTGCCAGCGTAGTGTCGAGTCTTTAGAGTCCCACACAGAGAGTTTCCCTGCTCCAGGCGAAACGATATAGAGGTCGTATGGTTTTACGACAAGGGTTCGGATGCGTACGTGTGTTTACGCACGTACGACTTTTCGGACAGTTTATACTAGCCGGCTTTGGTTTAAGCCAGTTTCTAGTATCGGGTTATTGGATTTATACAGTCTAAAGTTTTTCCGTGTTTTCACGGTTTATAGGGGCGTTCTCGTAATTTGTCGGGAACCTTCTAGAAGAGTGGTGACTAAGGGGTTAAGGTGGCATGAGCATTAATTGATTAATGACTCATTTGTATGATTCATCCTTTGCAGTTCCGAGAAACACGAATACACTGAGACAAAACCAATTCTAAAAAAAATACTAGGATCTGGCTTAATCCAAAACCCGCTAGTAATAACTGCCCGGATACCAAACATGCACAAGTGCGCGGATGTGAACGAACCCCGTCGCAAAACCATGCGAGCTCTACTCTGTTTTGCCCAAAGGAGAATAACCCTCTGTGTGGGACTCTAAAGGCTTGACACTACGCTGGCAGTGGGTTTAACCACAGGCCGCAAGCGGCACTAGCTGTACGTAACGGTCCCCAGATAGATGCTGATAAGAAGACTGATGAGGTGAACCCATCCAAACTTCTACTGAGCCTGAATGTGACAATCTCCGTACAGTCCGGTCTGTTCGTCTGAGAGTATCGCATGGCGGGCCTAGGAGGGAGGTAAACGTCAGTCCCCTAATAGCGGTACAAGTCGTGTCGGAGTGTAGCCCAGAACACCCTGAGAAACTACTGGAAACACTACCAGTAATTCTCGCTTGCCCTGGCCAGGGACGACTATGTGTAATGGCTCTTCTAGACACAGCGCGATATCAACTCCCAATACCGGAAGAGACGAATCCTGTCTAACCGTCACTGCCTCCAAGTGCTTCGGGACTGCACCCAACTACTACCTGTTTGCACGACTCAATAGAGCCGTGGTAGGGTAGTTATCTAAGAACAGTGGGAACACACTCGAGGCGAAGTGACAGTGTCAAGTCAGCCGACTAAGCTATACTCATGTCACCTGGGAACTGTTAACTGACGATAGGTATAATACCAACCAATAGTTCCCGATGAGTCCTGTCCAGTGTACTCGTAACCTAACGAGCACCTACATACTATCTCCAGTACGACGTACTGATGGCTGTGGGACAGACCATCTCCCCTGCTGGGACGAGAAGCGTATGCACCAGTCTACTCTGGAGTATCGATGCCCTGTCTCGATAATCCTATGACTAGGGACCAAAATAAGGATGTGCTTATAGACTACCCAGCCTCCACTAGTGTGATTGCCATCACAACGCCGGTAGTCAAGGAAAGATCCTAAGGGCTCCATCAATATGTTTTAGCGATATGTTAAAAGAAACATATACACATATTAAGACAGAAACAAACCAAGTAGTATACTACTATATCGAGCAAGGCTATCGTAAACCCGTATATATATCCCAAGCTTCCAAAATGTATTATACAAACTAGTACTACACAATAACGGCCTCTAGGGCATACATATCCAACACAAACGATTACTGAAAGTTTAATAGGACCTAAAGATTCTATCAGGTTTGACATTCAATTAGACACTCTGCAGATATGGTGGGTAACCTCAGGCACCCGAGAGGTACTCTGGTATCCTCAAGGACGGTGACAGGTAGGTTCTTGTTTACCCAGACTTGATACTACTGTTGTTCCAGGCTGTGAGACCCGGCAGGAGGATGAGTATAGCGTCGTTCTAAACTAGCTTTAGAAGTGCACGTATATATATATATATATATATATATATATATATATAATTCTGCCAGAGGGTTGTCGTAGTCAGTGGGAGCAGCGGAAGCATAGTGGAAAAGTAGCCTATGTCTATTTATAGACTAAAGCAGATATAGCGAAGATAGATCATCTATTTTTGATGTGACAGTCATAGGTTTTGACTTCATCAAAATAGGGAATGGATCTGTTAAGAAGGTAGTAGGGTGTGATGTCCTGGTATTTGGATGACATACACAGAGTAGGAAGTGAAATTCCTATACTACGATCAGTTATACTTTGGTTGTCACACAGTGGTCTCTCCACATAGGATATATATATTATATCAGACATTCTGGTTACTAGATCTATAGTTTTAGATCTAGATTTGGGTAGTTTCTTAATCTGGGTACTTAGACAGCATTCTAAAGGTGCTTTGGAATGGATGACTCCAGGCATGGTAGTATACCCGCAGGTGATGGAGTCACCCTCTCTGAAGGTGTCTTACAGACTAAAGAAGAGAGGGATGTGCATGATTGGTGTTAGTGTATATGCCCTAGAGGCCATTACTGTATCATACTAGTTTGTATATTACTTGATGGAAGCTGGGATATTCACCTTGTATAAACAATCTTGCTCAATATAGTAGTATGCTACTTGGTTTGTTTCTACTTCAATGTGTACTTGTGTTTATTTCAGTATATCACTTATACGCATTAGTGGAGCCCTTAGGATCTTTGCTTGATTACCAGCGTTGTGATGGCAGTCACACTAGTGGGGGCTGGGTAATCTATAAGCACATCCTTATACAGGTCCCTAGTCGTAGGACTATCGAGACAGGGCATCGATACTCCGGAGTAGACTAGCGTATGCGCTTCTCATCCCAGTGTGGGAGATGGTCTGTCCCACAGCCATCAGTACGTCGTACTGGAGATAGTATACGGGTGCTCGTTGGGTTACGAGTACACTGGACAGGACTCGTCGGGAACTGACAGGTTGGTATTATACCTATCGTCAGTTATCAGTTCCCAGGTGACATGAGTACAGCTTAGTCCGCTGACTTGACACTGGCACTTCGCCTCGAGTGTGTTCCCACTGCACTTTGATCACTACCCTACCACGGCTCAAAGGAGTCGTGCAAACAGGTGGTGGTTGGGTGCAGTCCCGAAGCACTTGGAGGAAGTGACGGTTAGACAGGATTCGTCTCTCCCGGTATTGGGGGTTGACATCGCGCTGTGTCTAGGAGAGCCATTACACGAGTAGTCCCTGGCCAGGGCAAGCGAGATATACTGGTAGGCTTCCAGTGTTATCTCAGGGTGTTTTGGGCTTCACTCCGACACGACTTGTACCGCTATTAGGGGACTGACGTTTTACCGCCCCCTAGGCCCGACATGCGATGTATCAGACGAACAGACCGGACTGTACGGAGACTGTCACATTCAGACTCAGTAGGAGTTCAGATAGGGTTTCACCTCATCAGCCTTCTTGTCGGCATCTACCTGGGGACCGTTACGCACAGCTAGTGCCGCTTGCGGTCTGTGGTTAAACCCACTGCCAGCGTAGTGCCGAGTCTTTAGAGTCCCACACAGAGGGTATTCGCCTCTGGGCAAAACAGAGTAGAGGTCGCATGGTTTTGCGACAGGGTTCGTTCTCATCCGCGCACTTGTGCACGTTTGGAGTCCGGACGGATATTACTGGCTGGCTCTGGTTTGAGTCAGATGCTGGTATATGTTTTGGGGTTGCTTTTATCTCTCAGTATTCATGTTCCTCGGAACAAGGATGCATGTGTGTATGCACAGTTATTTGAGGAAGAGGAAGAGGACTTTCATTAGGGTTTCGGAACGGGTGCGTATGCACAGTTGACAGTCGTCTTTTTCCAAACCCTAGTGGATTTTTGTTTTATCAATTAATAATATATAATAAAATGAAATTGTGTCATGGTTGGTTTTTTTATGTTGACTTGTTGACCATGGTTGACTTGTTGACCATGGTTGAAGTTTTGACCATCATCATTACAAAAGAAAGATGCTCTTTGATTCTAGCAAATTCATTTAATGTTTGAAATGATAATGGTCATTCCTAAACTTTCCATCAACCTTTTCATTTTCATTATTATTATTATTAATTTAGATAATTCTTTTTCTTTTGGCATTATGGTTGCAAGAAAGAAAAAGAGAGCTCATTATCTCATTTAGCTTCTCTCTCCTCACTTCATCTTCTTCTTCCTCTAGCAAAAGAGAACCCTTCTCATGTGTTGAGAATCCCTCTCTTTAAAAAGAAAAGCACCCCTTAGACACTCTCTACTCACTCTAGGATCAAGGGTTTAGCAAGCCGGAGATTCTAGTTCACTCCAAGTTCGAGAAAGAGCCCAAAGGTTGAACCCTCGAGGTGGATCCATCTTCGACGGAAGAAGGCGACAAGAAGAGAACCATCAACCTCTACAAAAGTTTGAAGAAGAAGGAGTTCAAGTTTAGGTATAACCATCTTCATCCGAGTAGCTAACTCTCTTTAGCAAGTTTGCTAGTTTTAGTTTAGGAAAAGATCCCGACTTTGTTTAGTCCATGTTGCCCCTTGCGCTAAAAATTTGATTTTTATACCGTTTCCGCCTCCCCGTAAGAACCGGGGGTCGCAACGTGGACTTACAATTGGCAGATCACTTACTTAGGCAATTGAGTCAATCATGAGATGTCAAGTACCACACCAGATGTTGTTTTTGCATTAGTTGCAATAAGTTATGATATTAATCCAATCCTGGAGAAACGTTCGAAAGCAGTTTTAGAACATAAGTGGATGTTCTAGGGATATGATAACAACAGCCTCCTTCAGGAGACGGTTATCATTTCAGGCTTCCAAGGTTACCTGGATGACAGAGTGATTGTCAGAGTTATAGTTTTCCCTCTGACAAGGGGCAGTAGTTTGGACAGGTGGTCCAAGCGGATACCGAGGGAGGTATGGCACAGGATACTGATTAAATTCAGTTGACGATACAGTCTAAGATGTAAACTGGATTTGGAGTTCATTTGTGAACTAGGTCCCATCAGATATCCAGACATATTCTAAGACAGGTATTGCTCATTTCGGGAGATGGCTTTCTCCGCGAACTTAAAATAAAGAGAGACATAGAAAGAACATCAGAGCGGATCCACACACTGAGGCTATTCCTCGAACGCAATAGTTTCACAAACGGGCTTTGTGAGACTGATCAGTAGAGAAGTTGGGTGTTCGGTATCACACGGGCTGTGAGTATGCGACATTGCAATAATCAGCCTTGAGTGCAAGTGGGAGATTGTTGGATATAGTGCCCTCAAAGTCAATTATTGGATCGCAGGCACATGATTGCAATGATTGAGGGAGGACCTATGCCGGAAGTACGGTCTTACTCAAGATGATAGTATGATATCTGGTTTATCTTTATCATCGTGTACATGCTTTAGGTGATATTACAGATTACTATTACACGTTGATATAGACTTTAGAATTCTTCCTTGATGGCCAGCAGTATGATGGCGATCATATACGTGGGAGCTGGGGTCTATAAGCATATCCTTAAAAGGTCCCTAGTCGAGGGAGTTTCGAGACAGGGCATCGATACTCCACAGTAGACTAGTGTATATGGATCGAGACCCCGACGAGGGGCGGTGGCTGGTCTCACAAGCCATTGGTGGCAGTTGGTTCACCTAAGACGTATACAGGTGCTCATTGGGTTATGAGTACACTGGACAGGACTCGCCGGGAACATGCTAGTTGGTTTTATACCTAGCGTCAGATAGCAGTTCCCTGGTGACATGTGTACAAGTTAGTTCATCGACCTAAGATCGTCATTTGTCTCCTGTGAGTCCCCACTGTGCTTTGATTACTACCCTACCATGGCTCAAAGGAGTCATGCAAACAGGTTTTATTTGGTTACAGTTCCGAGCTACATGGAGACAGTGAGCGGATCAGCAGAGGTTTCGTCTCTCCCGGTATTGGGGGTGAGATCGCGCTGTGTCTAGGAGAGCTATTACACGAAGTCCTTGGCCAAGGCAGGAGATTAACTGGTAGGTATTCCGGTAGTATCTCAGGGTGTTCTGGGCTACACTCCGACACGACTTGTACCGCTTTTGGAAGTCTGACTCTTACCAACTCCCGAGGCTCGACATGCGATACTCATGGACGAATGGACCAGACTGTGCTGATATTGTCACTGACAGGCTCAGTAGGGTGTCAGGATGAGTTCTCTCATCGACCTCCCTTTTGGTCAATACCTGGTAGCCCGTTACGTACAGCTAGTACCACTGACGTGCTAGTAGTTAAATCCACAGCGAAAGTATTGACGAGTTTTTAGAGTGCCCCACAGACAGTTTCTCAAGTTTCGGGCGAAACGTTGTAGAGGCCGTATGATATTATGGCAGGGTTCGATCATATACGTGCAGTCGTGCACGAATCATGATCGGACGGATCATACTAGTGGGCTTTGGTTTAAGCCGGATCCTAGTATTAGATTTCTTGGATTACTTTAGTCTCATTGCATTCGCATTCAGTCGGAATGCGGATGCAGGTGTGTATATACAGGTGAGGGGTATTCTTGTGATCCGTCACGAGTTTACTTTAGTAGATGCCATTCTCTTTTTCTTGTTGCAAACATTTGGATTAATGTTTGCAAATGGAAATTGTGAGCTCAAAGTAATGATGGAGTGCATTAAATGTGGCATGTCCAAGAGTAGTGACTCATGGTCTCTTTATTTGTGCATATGTCACATTTTGGATTGATTTATGTATTGAAATGATAAGAGGAGAGAGAGGGGGCAGCCATATGGCTTGAGGTTTGCTCTTGTGTTGATAATTTCTAGCCCACTCTCATTATCATTCCAACACAAAAGAAAAAGAAAGTTCTTCTTCTTCCTTTTCTTTCTTGAGCTCACTATCTCCATTAATGGCATCCACTTCAACCTCCATCCATACACTCTCATGCGTTGAGAATCAATGGATGCTTGAGACAAAGTTATCACACACATTCTCTACAACACCCTGGACACGTCGGCTAGCAAACTTCGTGTCCGAGTTGCTTCGGTTCGAAGCGGGAGCCCGTAAAAGGATTTCTATACGTGGTGCCCTTCCGACGAGGAGATTGGAGATCGAGCAAGATCGAAGATGCCGCAAGGAGCTGAAGATGGTGGCTAAAGACCGAAGGACACGGATCGATCGGTATAGCCTTTCTAACCCTCTTTAGATTTCTAGTTTAGTGTTAATGGTTCGATCCGAGTGAAAGACTACGATAGCGCCGGTTTCGTAAAAAGTTTTTATTCCGCGTTTGGCCTCGGATTGACGGCCGAGGTGCTACCGTAGACTTACAATTATATATATGCTATATAGTAGACGTTGGACTTTCTTGCTCGACATGATAGTATGCTATCTGGTTTCACTTTATCTTAACATGTTGACTTGTATTGGGTTACTGTCTTGCTCTCACATGTTGATAAAGTCCTTAGGATATGTACTTGACTACTAAGACTATGATGCAGATCATACTAGTGGGGCCAGGGTAGTCAACGAGTACATCCTATAACTGTTCCTAGTCAAGGGTGTATCAAGACAGGGCATCGATACTCCAGAGTAGACTAGCGTATACGCATCTTGACCCATATGATGGACGATGGATGATCCCATATCCATTGGTGTTTGACATCAAAGATGGTGTACGGATGCTCAGTGAAGACTGGGTACACTGAACGGACTCGTCGAGAACTCCTAGATGGTATTATACCTATCGTCAGATAGCAGTTCTCTGGTGACACTGGTACAGGTTAGTCTATAGACCCGAGATCGTCATAGAGTCTTGTGTGATTCCCACTGTGCTTTGATTTCCACCTTACTACGTTCATGAGAACGTACAAAACGGTGGCTTTTAGGTACAGTCCTGAATCACATGGAGGCAATGAGCGATAGGATGGGTTTCGTCTCTCCCGGTATTGGGGGTTGATGTTGCGCTGTATTCGATTGGCTATAACTGGAAGTCCCTGGCCAGGGCTGATATGGAGATCTACTGGTAAGTGTTATTATTAGTTTCTCGACCCGTTATGAGCCTCACATCGACATGACTTATCGGTTACTGGGGTCTGACGTTTACCACCCCTAGACTGGATATGCGACATATCAGACGAAGAGGCCGGACTGTACGGTAGTGTTACTGATTAGTTTCACAAGAGTGTGTACAGGCTTGCTTGTTGATCTTCTGATCGCTCAATACCCGGGTGGCTATTACGTTTAGTTGACCGCTTGCAGCTTGTGGGTGTTTGATGTGATCATCACCTACTGTCGGTGTATTGACGAGTCTTTAGAGTCCAACACAGAGGTTTTCTGGCTCAGGCGAAACGGAGTAGGAGCACAAATGTGATATGTGCGGGACCGAAATTGATACGTGTATGTGATACCATATTCTATTCTCGCGATATGTGATATCGGCCTGGTATATGTGATATAGCCGGGTTATCGGATCAAGTGTTGATTTGATAAAATGATATATAATATATTAGTCGGTTATATGTAATATAGCCGGATTATTAAATCAAGTGTCGATTTAATAATTTAATGTAGAATTTTATATTTGATATATTAAATTACATTAACTAATATTAGCTCACTTAAGAATTAATTTTTCTCACTTGATGATACATTGATATATATGTGATATATTTTAATTGTATTATTTACTTTTGTTCACAAAATTATATATGTGATATATAATTGTGACATGCTTGGTTACACATGCAAACATGGGAGTATCAGACTTACACCATTGCTAGGGTTATGATTAGGGTTTACATTTTATTCTTAGATAATTCAATTTTTTGGATTTATGCTAAGATATTTTGCTTAGTTGACTTTGTCCACCTTGTTGATATTTTGCTAAGATATTTGTTAACCTAACTTTAACCCTAGCCTATAGTTTATTCTCTACATGAGTTAGCCATGATATTTACTAACTCAACATTGTTGCATTATTAACCCAAGCTCATTTTATTTCTTCATCACTTCATCTTCTTCTTCCTCCACAAAAAGCTTGCTAGCTTTTTCATTTGTGATGAAATAAAGTGAGAAAAAGAAAATTAAAGAGAGAAAAATTCCTACTTCATCATCCACTTCTATACTAGCCATAAAGATTAGTGTGTTAGCTTCTCTAGTTCCTAATTAGTGAAGAGATAGCTTGGGTTTGTGAGTCCCCAAGGTAGATCATCTTGGATAGTGAAGTCTTCAAGCAAGCATGGATCATTCACCTCATGGAGGCTCTCTAGAGTCCGGGTGCTTGATGATCACAGCAAAAGGACTACAAATCGGAGCTTATGAAATGAAGGAACGGACTACAATAGTTGTAATCCCTATCACTTAGAAGTAAAGTTGTTTGCTTTAAGTTTTTCGCATGATTCTCTAGTATCGATTCTAGGTTATGGTTAGATAGAACGGCAAAATTTTAAAATTGGCATGGACGATACCACCCGAAACCTTGTTGCCTTGCTATACAACCCAATAGTGGTATCAGAGCCTAGCTAGAGAATTAGACGGATATGTTTGATTACGAAACCGAAATGAATCCGAAACTTGAAACCAAATTACCTAGTTTCTGTCGAATTTGAAAAATGCTCTAAAATTTTTTTAAACAACTGTAGAATGTTATATGTGATATAACATGAACATCACCAAAATTTAGAGGGCTTTTGAGCAGTTTTGGCCGGCCACAATAGGCTAAAATCCGGTGAACTCGGGTGGATTTTGGAGTTTTGGCTTCAAATTTTGTTGGTGTTCTAGTCTTTGGGTTTTAGGGTTTCAGGTGTTGTTTGTTTTTGGTAAAATTGCATGTAATGTTAATTTTCTGTATAGGCAACTCGGACTGTTTCATATTCGTAATTCTAGTTTGTTTTCGGGTATTTTAGACAGTGTTAAAAAGTTCGAACGGATATCAATAGCTCACTTTTTCCCTTGCTGGAAATTTTTCCATGTGTTGGATTTTTCCTTAGTTTATAACTTTCAGAAACCCATGCAAGCGATTATGTGGACCCTCTAGAAGAATGAAATCCTAACTCGATTATGTGACCGTCAGAACAGCCACTAAACCCTAGGGTTTGTGATAGTTCAGCGGTGCCACATGTGAGGCATTGGTTGACCCTTCTACGGCTAGTTCATTGGAGCCATGGCATGTTCTGGGACCTTTTGAACTCCACTCAAGTGTCGAGCTATTTGGGAAATTTTGGGTGTTTGTTTATTCGATCGGAAAGTTTAACATTGTCTAGTTATCTAGAATGTTATACAATATGTGGAATTCATTTAGTTAGGCATGAAATCCGTAATATGTGATATTTCGGGTTTATGATGTCTATGGTGATTATGGATTCCAAATGTTGTAGTTTTTTACTTTCTTTTCTGCGACCGTAAGCGTAATATGTGGTGTATCGCCAGTTTCGTTGCTATACATCAACGACAATTGGGATACACATATTTACTTATGTTGATGACATGTGATGTTATGTGTTGCTGTGATATGTTATATTGGATCGTCGTGATTTGAATAGCCGGGGGTTTTATGTGAGATGAGGGTTTTTATTTTCATTCATGTAAAATTCAATGTATGTAATATTCTTTTATTGGGGCACCTCCGGGTTGAGGATGATGTCACCATTGTATATTATTTACTTTTCCATATTAGGATAGACCCAAGAAAGAGAGCACAAGTAACCGGGTTCTAGGGTCCAGTGGGAGGCCATCTCGAGGAGTCGAGACCGGGTCACCTAACCCTAGAATTGGTAGGGTTGCTTGCCACTCTCGTAGGGGTCTAGGTATGTGGGTTTGGCTATTCATCGCGACCGTGGAATCTATGTTTTATACAGGCTCAAAATAAAACACGGACCTCCTAGTATATCCAATATTTCATATGTTATCTTCTGCTGCTGATATTCTGTGATGTGATCATTTTATATGCGTGAGACGAAAACTTTATTATTCTATATATGATATATAATAAACGTTGCTTATGTTTTGCACCCGCACTAGTCCCGCCCCGGTATGCCGTTAGTTAATTAACCTAACGGTGCATAACGGGACACTGTGGCGAATGCGGATGACATATGCGTACGTTGTATTTTCGTTTCTTCTGTGATGCTTAGGAAGCATAAATGATGGGACTTCATTAATGAGATTATTGAAAGATAAAGAAACCTAAAAGATGTTGTAGAATCAAATTTTCAACAAGGGTAGCTCTAGTTTTTGCTTTGCATAGCGGTATTCCTTGTAGAATATCCAGCACATTATTCGATTAGGAAAGAGCCGAGATCCCTTCACCGGAGTGACTTCTTTAGCGAAACTAGCAGATACTACAACTCACTCGGTTATGTTTTTTGATTGCTTCTATAGTTTTTGCTTTGCATAGCGGAATTTATGAAATACCCTGCAACTTATTCGATAAGGAAAGAGCCGACATCCCTTCACCGGGATTGACCTCTTTAGCGAAACTAGTAAAAGGCTCAAAAACACTCATTTTCAAAATCACTTGTTTCTACAACGATATCAAGTTCATTACGCTCATGATTTTCTTAAAAACCTACATAGCCCTCCGTCAATTCAGATAAGTAATATTTAGTATTCGTGCTACGTTTGTTGGCCTGCGTCAAGGCATAGTGTGCGGTAGCTAACTACTGTTTATCTGTGACATAAAATGAGATTGGATTAGGGTAGTCATACGACTTTGTTGGCCTGCGTCAAGGGTCGTGCGGGTGGGTTTAATTCAATCAGGAAATGACGGGTTGAACTTGACTAGCGGACTATGGTTTGTTGGCCTGCGTCTGTTGGCTATAGTTCCCTCAAGGCAATTATCATAGTCGTGGACTTGTGATTATGATGATTAAGGCAGGACCTATACCGATAAAACAGTCTTACTCAAGATGATAGTATGCTATCTGGTTTGTCTTTATCATCATGTATGTGTTGATAAAGCCCATAGGATTCTTGCTTGACTGCCAGCATTATGATGGCGATCATATATGTAGGAGCTGGGGTCTATAAGCACATCCTTAAATGTCCCTAGTCATAGGAGTATCGAGACCGGACATCGATACTCCGATATAGACTAGTGTATACTGATCGAGACCCCGACGCGGGGCGGTGGCCAGGTCTCACAAGCCATTGGTGTTAGTTTGTTCACCTAAGATAGTATGCAGGTGCTCATTGGGTTATGAGTACACTGGACGGACTCGCCAGGAACCTGCTAGTTGGTATTATACCTTTTGTCAGATAGAAGTTCCCAGGTGACATGTGTGCAGGTTAGTCTGCCGACCTGAGATCGTCATTTGTCTCATGTGAGTTCCCACTGTGCTTTGATTACTACCTTACCACGGCTTAAAGGAGTCGTGCAAACAGGTTTTAGTTGGGTACAGTCCCGAGCCACATGGAGGCAATGATCGGATCGTCTGGGATTCGTCTCTCCCAGTATTGGGGGTTGATGTCGCGTTGTGTTCGGATGGCCATCACCACAAATCCATGGCCATGATAGACGAGGATTACCGATCCAGGATCGATAGATGCTCAGGAAGTGATGGGTTACATGCCGACACTAAATATCGCGTTGTTGGGGGTCTGACTTTATCCAACCGCCTAGACTCGATATGCGATACTCTTAGACGAACAGACCGGACTGTATGGATATTGTCATTGATAGGCTCGGTAAGGGTTCAGGATGAGTTTGCTCGTCGGCCTCCCTTTCGCTCAATACCTGGGTAGCCGTTACGTACAGCTAGTGCCGCTGACGTGCTTGTGGTTAAACCCACTGCCAGCGTATTGACGAGTCTTTAGAGTCCCACACAGAGGGTTTTTCACGGTTCAGGCGATATGGTGTACATGGCATATGTTGATACATACACGTGTCCGATTAAATATGTGCACTTACTGCACAGACTTCAATTGGACGGTAGATAATACTAACGGCTTAGGATTAAGACAGGTTATTAAATCGGGTTTTTTATTTAATAATTTACATATATGTATTTGTATATACGTATTCTAGTATTATTGTTCACTATTCGTTTTCTCTCTCGGCTATTCGTATTTTGGTACGAATACGCGTATATGTATTTCGGTACATGTACCGAGAAGTATTCCGTATTTTCTACGGAATAGCTTCTAGAAGGTGCCACATCATTTGTATGAATTTCCATTTTTGGAAATTCATTTGACTCACAAATGAGGTGGATGTGTGAGTGTTAGTGTATATGCCCTAGAGGCCATTACTGTATCATACTAGTTTGTATATTACTTAATGGAAGCTTGGGATATTCACAGTTGTATATACAATCTTGCTCGAAATGGTAGTATGCTACTTGGTTTGTCTCTGCTTTAATATGTGCATGTGTTTCTTTTAGCATATTGCTGGTATACATATTAGTAGAGCCCTTAGGATCTTTGCTTGATTACCAGCGTTGTGATGGCGCTCGCACTCGTGGGAGCTGGGTAATCTATAAGCACATCCTTATACAGGTCCCTGGTCGTTGGACCATCGAGACAGGGCATCGATACTCCGGAGTATTCTAGCGTATGCGCTTCTCATCCCAGTGTGGGAGACGGTCTGTCCCACAGCCGTTAGTACGTCGTACTTGGGATAGTATGCGGGTGCTCGTTAGGTTACGAGTACACTGGACAGGACTCGTCGGGAACTGTTGGTTGGTAATATACCTATCGTCAGTTATCAGTTCCCAGGTGACATGAGTACAGCTTAGTCCGCTGACTTGACACTGTCACTTCGCCTCGAGTGTGTTCCCACTGCACTTTGATTACTACCCTACCACGGCTCAAAGGAGCTGTGCAAACAGGTAGTTTTTGGGTGCAGTCCCGAAGCACTTGGAGGCAGTGACGGTTAGACAGGATTCGTCTCTCCCGGTATTGGGGGTTGACATCGCGCTGTGTCTAGGAGAGCCATTACACGAGTAGTCCCTGGCCAGGGCAAGCGAGATATACTGGTAGGTTTCCAGTGTTATCTCAGGGTGTTCTGGGCTACACTCCGACACGACTTGTACCGCTATTAGGGGACTGACGTTCACCGCCCCCCTAGGCCCGCCATGCGATGTATCAGACGAACAGACCGGACTGTACGGAGACTGTCACATACAGGCTCAGTAGGAGTGCAGATGGGGTTCACCTCGTCAGTCTTCTTATCGACATCTACCTGGGGACCGTTACGTACAGCTAGTGCCGCTTGCGGTCTGTGGTTAAACCCACTGCCAGCGTAGTGTCGAGTCTTTAGAGTCCCACACAGAGAGCTATTCGCCTTTAGGCAAAATGAGTAGAGGTCGCATGGTTTTGCGACAGGGTTCGTTCGCATCCGCGCACTTGTGCACGTTTGCTGTCCGGACAGTTTATACTAGCGGGCTTTGGTTTAAGCCGGATCCTAGTATATGATTTGAGATTGGTTTTTCTCATTGTGTTCGTATTCCTCGGATCACGAATGCGGGTGCGTATGCACAGTTGCTTGAGATTGAGGGAGAGGACCTTGATTAGGGTTAATGGCTATTGTCATTTTATTAACCCTAATATTTATGTGTGTGTTATTGTTAATTAGTAATTAGTTTAATAATTATCCATGGTTGTGGTTGTTGACCATTTGACTTCTTTGACTTGTTGACCTAGGTTGACACTTTGACCATCATAATTTCTTTTGGAAGATGCTTTTTGATCTTTGCAATTTGAAATGATAATGGTCATGTCATGATTTACCATGATAATTATCTAGCTAATTATTCAATTAAATTAATTCACACATATTAGTGAGAAGAGCTCTATTATTTTCTCATTCTCTCATATCATTTCTCTCTCTTGTTCATCCTCTCCCTCAAGCTCTCTCCCTCTCATGTGTTGAGAAACAAAAAGCTTGAGAAAAACCTTCACTTGATCCTCTCTACTCTCTTCTAGGGTTCAAGTCTTAGCATTTCTTGCACTCTAGTTACTCCTAGCTTGGAGTTGAAGCTAAAGGTGGTGGCTTTCAAGTGGATCTTTCTTTGACGGAAGAAGACAAGCAAGGTGAGGCCTTTCTACCATTCCGACGAGCAAGGAGAGAAGGAGTTCGAGCTCAAGGTATAACCTTTCTACAACTTAGTTAGTTGTTAGTTTACTTTAGCTAGTTTTCGTTTAGCAAAGATCCTCACAAGCAAAGTCCATGTTGCCTAAGTCATTAAAAATCCGTTTTTTATTATGTTTTCCGCCTCCCCGTAAGCACCGGGGTGGGCAACACGGACTTACAGTGGTATCAGAGCCTAACTAAACCTAAACTAGCTAAGTAGTTACGTGTAACGAAGTTTCGAAACCGGAAAATCGAAAAACCAAACTCGCAAAACCCTAGTTTCTGTTATTTTTTTTTTCTGGTCAAAATGAAAAACTTTATACTTCAAAAATTATCTCAGGGTTTTGTGTGAAATACCACCAAAGACGAACCAGAGAGGAGTCTAGAGGACCGCTCTTCCGCGGCATAAGGAAGCTCTTGCCGCGGAAGCGCGGCCGTCTTGTCCCCTCTCTGTATCGTTTTTGGTGCAGTATGTTTCTTTGTTGGTTTTGGGATTTTTAGGATATATTATATGTGCCCAGATTTTCCAGAACTAAAATTTACTTTTGGGGGCCTATAAATCCGTATTTTTCGGAACTTCACTACACTTTAACTACATCGGTTATATCTGTAATGCTTGCATGTGTTGAACGTCGGCTAATCGCTATAAGACGATTAGTCGGGGTTATACATGATCTGTGATTGTTATTGGTTTGTGGATATGAATGGATTGGATTGTCGCGGGTGAATGGCCGGGGTGGATGTGAGATGAGCGTTGTTTTTCTTTCATTCATTTGTAACATGTAAATTGACGTAATAATATTCTTTGTATGGCCGCACAACCGGGTCGGGGTTGTAGCCGTCATTGTATAATTCTTTTTACTGTTTTTGCTCCTAGGATAGACCCATGGAGGGGTGCACAAACTACCGGGTATCTCGAAGCGCCGAGTGGCCTACTCACGGTGGTGAGGGAGGTTGCTTCGCTTCGGGTGCTTGGCGGGTAGTTTGCCGCACCCGTAGGGGTCTTGGGTGGGGTATTGGCTATTCACCGCGACCGTGTAATCCGCTTTGCGTTGCAGGCTCGAACGCATTGCGGATTCCTAGTATATCCAATGTATTCATCTGTGATCTGTAATGTCTATCATTGCTATATATTTATATATAATAACTATTTAGGCGTTGCTTATGTTTTACAGCCGCGCTAGCCCAGCCCCCGCTCTGTCGTTAGTTAAGTAACCTAACGGGTGATGACGGGGCCCCGTGGCGAATGCGAATGGCATAAGCGTACGTCATATTTTGGTTGTTTTCTGCAATGGTAGGATTAAATGATGGGACGCATTAAAAGAACTAATGCAAGAAATAAACCAAGTAAAAGTCGATTGGAACACTTTGAAAACCACTCGGTTCTTTTCAAAACTAAACTTTTAAACGCGGAGCTTGAACCACTCCTTTTAAAAGCTATCTCGTTCCATCGATTATATCAAGTTCACTACGTTCACGGTTTCGCCAAAACCATTCGTAGCCCTCCGTCATTCCACATGAATGGTCAAAAGTATTCAAGCTATGTATTTTGGCCAAAGTCAAGGCATAGTGATTGGTAGCGTTTGGGTATTCATGTGCAGCATAGATAGATGCGTTGATTTGGGACAGTCGTGCTGCCATTTTGGCCAAAGTCAAGGGTAGGTACGGGTGGGTCCAAATTAACCAGGAGAATGACGGGTAGAACTTGACATGTGACTTATGATATTTTGGCCAAAGTCAAGGTCATAAGAGCATGGGGCAAAAATCCACATCGGGAGTTTCATAAGTACTGAAACTTGCTAGATTTGCATACCATTTGGAGTGTGATGATTCTGGTAGGATTCCTTCGGTTTTATCACGCGATGATATTTGGATCCCGATCCTACTGTGAGTATATGCTACTCCTCGGGAAAACTCTCACTTAACGATCAATGCTATAAACCTAGTAGGTGCCTAGAAAGGTGTTAGCGGGGCTACGCCCACAGGGAAAAGAGGTTACTTAATTAAGGAACTTCGCGAAAGCGTTGGAAAACCTCCCTCGAAGTACCGACACTGGCCTGGCTGAACGGTTAAGCAAGTATTGTACGGTGAGAATGATCCCGGCTAATCCTTTTCTTTACGGTTTGAGAAGGGATTCGAGAGACAGTGGGAGCCATCCAGTTTAGACAAACTAAAAACCACTCTAAACTTGCAAGAGCATCATGCTAAAGTGTTTCTTTTCTCTCTCCTAATTGCAGCGACCATTCAAGATGACCGGACTTAAGTTACTATTAGATAAAAACATATTGACAGGGCCAAACTACAAAGATTGGCTCAGGAATGTCAAGATGGCTATCACTTATGACAAGCTGGGGTATATACTTACCACCAAAGCTCCCCCTGTCCCAGGTCCCACCTCCAGCGTCGCGGATGTTGAAATCCGTAAGACATGGGAGATAGATTGCGCGAGGGCCAGATGCCTCGTACTAGCCTCGATGGACAACGAACATCAGAGGAGGCACGAGAATATGGACCTAGAGTCCATATTTCTCCATACAAAAGAACTGTATGGAGAGCAGTCTCGTATCGCTAGATACGAAGTGTCGAAGAAGCTCTTTTCGGCAAGGTTGGCCGTCGGATCATCGGTAGCGGACCACGTGCTTAAGATGATCGGCTACATAGAGGAGCTCGCGGACCTTGGGACCACGTTGGAGAATGAACTCTATACCGATTTGATTCTCCAGTCCCTTCCTTCCACTTACGCCCAGTTCATTCTTAACTTCAACATGCAAGGAAAGGAGGTTGAACTTGCCGAACTTCTGAACATGTTGAGGACTGCTGAGGGCACCCTACAGAAGGGTAGGGAGACATCCACTTTGTTTGTAGGAGGATCTTCCTCTTCTAGGTCCAGGGCGAAAGCCAAGGGCAAGAAGAAGAAAGCCCCCGCCAAACCAAGAGGCGGTGTCGGTAAAGTGGATACGAAGGGAAAGGGTAAAGCAACAAAGGTAGCGGGGAAGCTGGTGGGGAAGGAAGAATGCTTCTATTGTCACAAAAGTGGTCACTGGAAACAAGATTGCAAGGCTTGGAAAGCCAGAACACAGGATTTGAAGCGAGTTGCAGCTTCAGCTTCAGGTGTGTATGTTATTGAAAACTGTCTATCAATAAACTCTACTTCCTGGGTATTGGATACCGGATCGGGATCTCATATCTGTAATTCTTTGCAGGCGTTGAGAAAGCGTAGAGTTTTGAAGGCAGGTGACATGACCCTCAGAGTTGCGAACGGTGCTAGCATGGATGCTGAGGCCGTGGGGGACTATCACCTGGGATTATCAGATGGACACTTTTTGGTTTTGCGTAGTTGTTATTATGTACCAAATGCAACCTGTAATATCATTTCTGTATCTTTATTATCTAAAGAAGGTTATGAATTTGCATTTGTAAGTAATGTAGTGAACATTCACCTTAATCAAGTGTTGATTGGGTCAGGTACATTGAACAACGGTATATACGTTTTAAACCAACCACAGATTTTCAATATCCAGAATACACACAAAAGAAAGTCTCCAGAAATTAATAAAACTTTCTTATGGCATTGTAGACTGGGTCACATCAACGAGAGAAGATTGACTAAGTTACATACTGAAGGATATTTAGATTCGTTCGAATATCAATCGTATGCAACTTGTCAATCCTGTCTCAAAGGAAAGATGACAAAGGCTCCGTTTTCTGGACACGGAGAAAGAGCGAGCGAGCTCTTGGGACTCGTACACAGCGACGTGTGCGGTCCAATGTCTATACATGCGCGAAGCGGTTATTCTTACTTCATTACCTTTACGGATGATTTTTCAAGGTACGGTTATGTCTTCTTAATGAAACATAAATCCGAGGCTTTTGAAAAATTCCAGGAATATAAGAATGAAGTAGAAAAACAAACAGGCAAAAGTATCAAGATCCTAAGATCGGATCGAGGAGGAGAATACTTAAGTGCCGAATTCCTGAACTATTTAAAAGAGAATGGAATTCTCTCTCAGCTTACTCCTCCATACACTCCGCAACATAACGGTGTATCGGAGAGACGGAACCGAACCCTATTGGATATGATACGGTCCATGATGAGTAACGCTGAGTTACCGCGATCATTCTGGGGGTATGCGCTAGAAACAGCTGCATATCTTTTGAACCGTGTTCCCACTAAGACTGTGCCTACCACACCATATGAGTTATGGAGTGGGAAGAAACCCTATCTTAATCACATTAAGACATGGGGATGTCCAGCTTTTGTAAAAAAGCAGCATGCGGACAAGCTCGAGGCACGCTCAGTACAGTGCAAGTTTGTGGGATATCCAAAGAACTCCAAGGGATATTACTTCTATTGCGAAGAGGAACAAAAAGTCCTTGTTTCTCGCCATGCCCACTTTCTAGAACATCAGTTCATAGAAAAAGAAATAAGTGGGAGCGCAATAGAACTGGAAGAAATTCCAGAACCACAAACTATTACTGAAAGTTTAGTGGAACCAGAAGGTTCAAAAGAACAGGACATTCCTATGCCGCTCCGCAGGAGTAGTAGGCAGTCTCATCCGCCCGAGAGGTACTACGGTTTTCTCATTGACGGGGATAGAGAGGATTGCATCATAGATTGTGATGAGCCTACTAGCTTCCAGCAAGCCATTCAGAGCGTCGACTCGGTAAAATGGCTGGATGCAATGCGGACCGAGATGGAGTCCATGTACACCAACAAAGTATGGACGTTGGACATTGCTCCAGACGGGGTAAAACCCGTAGGATGCAAGTGGATCTTCAAAAGGAAGATTGGTGTAGATGGACAGGTTGAGACCTATAAAGCTAGACTGGTAGCAAAGGGTTTTCGTCAGCGACCTGGTTTAGACTATGACGAAACCTTTTCTCCAGTAGCTATGCTGAAATCCATTCGGATCCTTCTTGCCATCGCTGCTTTCCACGATTATGAGATTTGGCAGATGGACGTAAAGACAGCTTTTCTAAATGGTCATTTAGAGGAGTGTGTCTATATGGACCAGCCAGAGGGTTTCATTCAGGGTGGGAGCAGCGGAAAGGTGTGCAAGTTGCTCAAGTCCATTTATGGACTCAAGCAGGCATCGCGGAGTTGGAACATCTGTTTTGATGAGACGGTCAAAGAATTTGGCTTTATCAAAAATCCAGATGAACCATGCATCTATTGTAGATTTGTAGCGAGAACTGTAGTATTCCTCGTTTTATACGTGGATGACATTCTCTTAATAGGAAATGACATTCCTATGCTACAATCTGTCAAGGGGTTCTTGTTACACAGGTTCTCCATGAAAGACCTGGGTGATGCCTCCTACATTCTGGGTATCCGGATCTACCGTGACAGATCCAAGAGGATATTAGGACTCTCGCAGTCCAGGTACATCGACACCATACTGAAGAGATTCAGTATGGAAGATTCCAAGCGCGGTAATCTACCGGCTTGTCACGGGATCACCCTCTCCAAAGAGATGTCTCCCAAGACTGATTTAGAGAGGGATCGCATGTCTATTATACCCTACGCTTCTGCGGTAGGCTCTATAATGTATGCGATGTTGTGTACCAGACCGGATGTGGCTTATGCACTGAGTGTGGTAAGCAGGTATCAGTCAAACCCTGGGGAGAAACATTGGATAGCAGTAAAGAACATTCTCAAGTACCTGAGAAGGACTAAGGAGATGTTCTTGGTGTATGGCGGAAAAGACCTGCAGGTTGAGGCCTTTGCTGACTCCAGCTTCCAGAGTGACAAGGATGATTCCAAGTCCATGTCGGGTTTTGTCTTTACCCTCAATGGAGGGGCGGTGTGTTGGAAGAGCTCCAAACAGGAAACCGTTGCTGACTCGACTATGGAAGCGGAATACATCGCTGCATCTGATGCCGCAAAAGAAGCTGTCTGGATAAGGAAGTTCTTGAAAGAACTTCAGGTGGTTCCGTCCATTGTTGACCCAATACCTCTGTATTACGACAACAACGGGGCTATAGCTTTAGCGAAGGAACCCAGGTCCCATCAGAAATCCAGACACATCTTAAGGCGGTATCACCTGATCAGGGAGATCGTGGATCGCCAGGAGATCGAGGTCCGGAGAGTTGCATCAGAGGATAACACTGCAGATCCACTCACAAAGGCCCTACCCCAGACTCAGTTCGAGCGGCTGATCGAGATGATAGGTCTTCGATACGCCAGTACATGGCCTTAGTGCAAGTGGGAGATTGTTAGTGTATATGCCCTAGAGGCCATTACTGTATCATACTAGTTTGTATATTACTTAATGGAAGCTTGGGATATTCACAGTTGTATATACAATCTTGCTCGAAATGGTAGTATGCTACTTGGTTTGTCTCTGCTTTAATATGTGCATGTGTTTCTTTTAGCATATTGCTGGTATACATATTAGTAGAGCCCTTAGGATCTTTGCTTGATTACCAGCGTTGTGATGGCGCTCGCACTCGTGGGAGCTGGGTAATCTATAAGCACATCCTTATACAGGTCCCTGGTCGTTGGACCATCGAGACAGGGCATCGATACTCCGGAGTAGACTAGCGTATGCGCTTCTCATCCCAGTGTGGGAGACGGTCTGTCCCACAGCCGTTAGTACGTCGTACTTGGGATAGTATGCGGGTGCTCGTTAGGTTACGAGTACACTGGACAGGACTCGTCGGGAACTGTTGGTTGGTAATATACCTATCGTCAGTTATCAGTTCCCAGGTGACATGAGTACAGCTTAGTCCGCTGACTTGACACTGTCACTTCGCCTCGAGTGTGTTCCCACTGCACTTTGATTACTACCCTACCACGGCTCAAAGGAGCTGTGCAAACAGGTAGTTTTTGGGTGCAGTCCCGAAGCACTTGGAGGCAGTGACGGTTAGACAGGATTCGTCTCTCCAGGTATTCGGGGTTGACATCGCGCTGTGTCTAGGAGAGCCATTACACGAGTAGTCCCTGGCCAGGGCAAGCGAGATATACTGGTAGGTTTCCAGTGTTATCTCAGGGTGTTCTGGGCTACACTCCGACACGACTTGTACCGCTATTAGGGGACTGACGTTCACCGCCCCCTAGGCCCGCCATGCGATGTATCAGACGAACAGACCGGACTGTACGGAGACTGTCACATACAGGCTCAGTAGGAGTGCAGATGGGGTTCACCTCGTCAGTCTTCTTATCGACATCTACCTGGGGACCGTTACGTACAGCTATTGCCGCTTGCGGTCTGTGGTTAAACCCACTGCCAGCGTAGTGTCGAGTCTTTAGAGTCCTACACAGAGAGCTATTCGCCTTTAGGCAAAATGAGTAGAGGTCGCATGGTTTTGCGACAGGGTTCGTTCGCATCCGCGCACTTGTGCACGTTTGCTGTCCGGACAGTTTATACTAGCGGGCTTTGGTTTAAGCCGGATCCTAGTATATGATTTGAGATTGGTTTTTCTCATTGTGTTCGTGTTCCTCGGATCACGAATGCGGGTGCGTATGCACAGTTGCTTGAGATTGAGGGAGAGGACCTTGATTAGGGTTAATGGCTATTGTCATTTTATTAACCCTAATATTTATGTGTGTGTTATTGTTAATTAGTAATTAGTTTAATAATTATCCATGGTTGTGGTTGTTGACCATTTGACTTCTTTGACTTGTTGACCTAGGTTGACACTTTGACCATCATAATTTCTTTTGGAAGATGCTTTTTGATCTTTGCAATTTGAAATGATAATGGTCATGTCATGATTTACCATGATAATTATCTAGCTAATTATTCAATTAAATTAATTCACACATATTAGTGAGAAGAGCTCTATTATTTTCTCATTCTCTCATATCATTTCTCTCTCTTGTTCATCCTCTCCCTCAAGCTCTCTCCCTCTCATGTGTTGAGAAACAAAAAGCTTGAGAAAAACCTTCACTTGATCCTCTCTACTCTCTTCTAGGGTTCAAGTCTTAGCATTTCTTGCACTCTAGTTACTCCTAGCTTGGAGTTGAAGCTAAAGGTGGTGGCTTTCAAGTGGATCTTTCTTTGACGGAAGAAGACAAGCAAGGTGAGGCCTTTCTACCATTCCGACGAGCAAGGAGAGAAGGAGTTCGAGCTCAAGGTATAACCTTTCTACAACTTAGTTAGTTGTTAGTTTACTTTAGCTAGTTTTCGTTTAGCAAAGATCCTCACAAGAAAAGTCCATGTTGCCTAAGTCATTAAAAATCCGTTTTTTATTATGTTTTCCGCCTCCCCGTAAGCACCGGGGTGGGCAACACGGACTTACAGTGAGGTGGAAAGTGCATAGTGTCAAAGCATGGTTCAAAGTGCATGTAGCAAAGTATGGTGCATTGTTTAATGATTAAAAGAAAATGTTTTTTCTTGATGGGAGAGAGAGGGGGGTCGGCCAATACTAGGTGGGGTGGGGGTTCATTTGATTTGGTGATTACATGAAACATTAGCCCACTCTCTCACTCTCTCATTCATACAAAACACTTAGCCATTCTTTGTTCATGAAAAAAAATGCTTCACCACCTCCACTCATCTTCTATGGATGCTCTCATGGAGCACATGGTTGAGAGAAAATCATAGTGATACATTACTACACCCCGACTCTCCATTGTTAGCAACATTGGAGCGTCGGTTGCCTCGTTCGTCGAGCTGGAGCTTGCGCCGTTTCCCTCGGATGGATCATCGGAGATGGAGGAAGACCGGCAACCAAACTTCGTCAAAGAACCGCTAGGAGCTTGGAATGAAGACCGAAGGACTTGGATCAACTCGGTATAACGATTCTAATCTCTTCTTAGTTTGCTAGTTTAGGGTTTAAAGTCGATCCGGAAATCGGGTAGCGGTAGCGCCGGTTTGATAAATTTTTGTTCCGCATTTGGCCGCGTTTCGACGGCCGGGGCGCTGCCGGGACTCAACAGCGTCAAGGTCATAGGACGCTAGGGGTAAAAAGTATTATCAGAAATTTCAAGTGTTGAAATTTGTAATGAGATTGCATACCTTCTATGAGATAGTTGGATCATGATACCTACTGCGAGTAAGAGTTACTCCTGGGAGAGTATTACACATGACAATTAGCCGATCAAGTAGGTGTCTAGAAATGTGTTAACGGGGTTATGCTTCTGGAAAAACGAGGTTTATTTTAATTAGTTCCGTGCGAAAGCACGGGGAACCTCCCTCAAAGTACCCACACTGATCTGGCTGAAAGATTGGCGAACTTGTAAGGTGTAATTAATCCCGGCTAGTCTTACCTTTTAAGGTTTGAAGGAATATTTGATAAAAACCAGTGGGAGCCATCCCGATTAGATAAGATAATAACCAATCTAATCTTGCAGGAGCATACGCTAAAGTGTTTTCTTCTCTCTCTCTCCAGTTAGCGACCATGTCAGGCCTTAATCAAGATAATAATATGGATGTATTGACTGAACCCGTTTGTTATACTGAGCAGGGGAATGTTGGTTCCGTTCTTTTTTATAATTGTTATAAGACAGAGCAGGGAATAGAAAAATATCAGGATTCCTACGTCGCCCAAACGAAGAATAAGAATGTTGATGCATCTTCTTCGGGTGTGTTAGTTATCGAGAATTGTTTCTCAGTTCACTCTACGTCCTGGGTATTAGATACCGGATCGGGATCCCGCATATGTAATATGTTACATGGGCTACGGAAAGGTAGGGAACTGGGAGAAGGTGATCATTCCGTAAGAGTAGGGAATGGTGCAAATGTTACAACCAAAGAAGTTGGCGAATATCACCTTGTGTTACCAAACGGTAATACATTGGTTCTGAACGAATGCTATTACATACCGACCCTGATATGCAATCTTATATCAGTTCTTTATTAAGTAAAGAAGGATATAATTTTATAGTACAGGATAATTTTATGAACATCTTCCTGAATCAAAAGTTGATTGGATCAGGCTCGTTAAATAATGGCATATACGTTCTAAACCAAACCACGATTCTTAATGTACAAAACACACACAAGAGGAAGAGTTAAGAAATGAACGAATCCTTCTTGTGGCATTGTAGACTAGGTCATATCAATGCGACACGACTAGCTAAGTTGCATAAGGATGGATATTTAAATCCGTTCGAATTTTCATCTTATGACACTTGGCAGTCATGTCTCAAAGGAAAAATGATCAAAACTCCGTTTAGTGGACATGGAGAAAGAGTTACGGAACTCTTAGGACTGATACATAGTGATGTATGCGGTCCCATGTCTACACATGCCAGGAATGGTTCTTCGTACTTCATTACATTCACTGACGATCTCTCAAGATACGGACATGTGTTCCTGTTGAAACACATGTCTGAAGCTTTTGAGAAATTCAAAGAATATAAGCACGAAGTAGAGAACCAACCGGGTAAAAGTATTTAGATTATTCGATCTGATCGAGGAAGAGAATACTTGAGCAATGAGTTCCTGGATTATCTAAAAGAGAATGGGATCCTCTCTCAGTTTACTCCTCCGTATACACCACATCACAACGGTGTATCGGAACGGAGGAATCACACTGTATTAGATATAGTGCTCTTTATGATGAGCACTGCTGAGTTGCCTATTTTGTTTTGGGGGTATGCACTGGAGACAGCTGCGGACCTATTGAATATGGTTCCCACCAAATCTGTGCCAACCACTCTATATGAGATATGGAAAGGAAAGAAACCATATCTTAATTATGTTAAGATATGGGGTTGTTGATTGTTAGCTATGTTTATGCGTGTGCGTTTTTAAATCAAAGAATTAACCGCAATCAAGAAGGTGTCGCTTGGTAGCTAGCCGGTTGAGTACGGCTCGGTCCACAGGGAAAACGTGTCTTTTCTAGTTGTTCTAACGAGTCAATTCCTATTTGTGGTAGGTTTTGATTTTCTATAAAAACTGAGGTTGAATTTGATTTGGATTAAAACCTAGCTAGGGTTAGGATTAGGTTAATTTGGAAAGTTAATTCTACTCACCGCTTTCTTTGCCTTAATTATGATCTTATGTGTTAAGGTAATAATTAACAAAGGGGATTAGCGCAATCAGGAAGAAACTTTGTTTCTTCCTTTTGGCCCTTGTCCATCATTTCTTAATTCTTAGCCCTAACCTCTATGGAAATCAATCACAACCGGTCTAACTACGGAATCACCGCTATCTCGTGGGATAGGGTGCCGTAGTGAGCGGTGTGTGTTTGATTTGCATAAAGTTCTATTTTTAAAATATTGAACGGGCAAAAAAGGAGTGAGAGATTTTCATCTCTCAAACCTTCCCCAAACATAACCCTAACAAGTGAGGAACTACTCACTCATTAGGGAATTAATAATGGAATTCATTTTTAGTGATTTTAATAGCCTAAATAACTTGCGGAAAATAACTACGGCAGATAAAAATTTGCAGAGAAATAAAATTGCAGATAAGAAATTCATGATAAAAAAAGACTTACTTTTTATTGATGCTCTCTTTGACAATTACAATGGAATGAAAATTTAAAATTCTAGAAATTAAAAGAGGCATGCTCAAAAAAGAGCTGTAGGCTTCCTATTTATAGATAATAGAAACCCTAGGGTTTACATCTGATCCACATCTAGAATTACAAAACTACCCTAAGAAAACCGGGTCAATGCACCGACTCCACCGACACGCACCGACACGCGCCGACACGTGTACAGCACGGCCACGGATCCACGGCGGAATGCCAAGTTTGGCCACGGATCCGTGGCCATCTTGAAGGAACTCTAGCTCATTTCTTCAGGGTTGCTTTCTGTTGCTTTTTCCTTCTATTTTCTTCACTTGGTTCTTCAGAATCTTTTCTAGTTTCTTCTAGATTTCCACAGTGCAGAATGTTGTGGACTTTTACCGTTCACTTCGCGTTGAAGTCTTGAATCTTTGTGCTGCCCTCGTACTTTGTGCAATCGAACTGTTCATTGATCTTCATTTGTTCCTTAAATTATAGGCGGCATCATAAAGATTCTTCTATTTGTTGGTCGTAGTCTCACTTTTGTAGCATCTTTTCACCATTTTCACTGTATTGTTCCGAGAACCTGTAACCTGCAACTATTTAGCAGACATGGATCAAAAGTACCTATTTATTTGCAATATGATTAAGAATGGGGAATATAATAATGCAAAATTCTGATATGAACAGTTGTCCGACATATGTGAAAACACAGAATCCGGACAAGCTCGGGGCAAGGTCTTTTCTGTGTAAGTTTATTGGATATCCCAAACATTCGCGCGGGTATATCTTCTACCACATCGAGGAACAAAAGGTGTTTGTTTCTTGACATGCCACCTTTTTAGAAAAGGAATTTCTTGAAAAAGTAATTAGTGGCAATAGGGTAGAACTGGAAGAAGTTCCAGCTACACAAACAGCAATAGGAGATTTGGTGGAACCAGATAATTCGATAGTTCCCGACGAACCCCAGCCTCTCCGCCGATCTAGTAGGGTTCCTCATCCACCTGAGAGATACTACGGTTTTCTCATAGACGGTGGGAGCATGGATTGCGTCATGGAAGATGATGACCCGACTAGCTTCGAGCAGGCCATCATGAGTGGAGACTCTGTGAAGTAGCTGGATGCAATGCAATTTGAGATGGAATCCATGTACACTAACAAAGTATGGACGTTGGAAGTTGCTCCTGAAGTGTTAAAACCCATTGGGAGTGTCACAACTCGAAAAATTAGCTCGTGACCCGCACTTGAATCACGCAACGTCTAAAGACGCAACGGAATTCAAGTAAGCTGAAAACCCAGAAATCTAAACCCTTTTGAAAAAAATAAAGGAGGTGAGGTTTTGAAATAAGTGTATAATGAAATCAAGTTTTCTTAATGCATAGAATAGGACATGAAAAATGCAAGTGGATTATGCAAGTTTAAAAACATGTTTTGACTTTCTAGAAAATTTGGGCAGCACCTCCTTTATATATTTTGATCCAAAACCACATAGACAAGATAAAGATAAAGGCATCCCCAAGCGGGAGCTAGCTTTTCGCCAAACGGCGGATCACAACCAAGCAAGACAGTACAAATAAGTATACGACGCCCAACGGCGAAGTTCACCACAAAGATAAAGAAAAGCAAGACATAAAAACCGCAAGTAGTGGAAAACCCCTCGCTCTAAGTCTCGCAACCACAATCCTACTAAGTCTCATTACTTATACAATTTACTAATTTTGATTGATGGAGTTTACTAGATACAATATGAATTATAATACCAGAGTGGGTACGATACAAAAGTCCTACCTACCAAAGCAAAACACCCAAATGAAGCTATGTGCCAGCGATGCCGCTACTGATCCGTGCGGGCAACCTGCAAGAACTGTGGCACAACGGGGGTGAGTTGCCAACTCGTGAGTAGAAAAACATCTACAAGTAGAAATCGAATAAACAACGACTCCTAGGTCAACTATATCATGAAGGTAATACTATGATATCTAGGGTGACCGGGTCGTATATGTGCCAGCAAGGTAATCAATGCCTATAAGCATGTAGATAACATCCAACATTACTCAATGTATGTATGCATGTGGATCTCTTCCAACCATATAATCAATGTTTGTATGCACGTAAATATCATAAAAGAGTGTGCATGAAAGTATGAGGATATAAATCAACGATGTCCCTTGCGACACATCAAAAACATGGAACCTGGGTGTCCAACATCGACACCCCAAAACTTCATGAAACCCATGTCCAGTATCGACACGTAAATCATCATATCTCGGGCTCCGTCAGTCCGGATCGGCCCATGGGCTCCTCAGTCCGGATCAGCCCATGGGCTCCGTCAGTCCGGATCGGCCCAGTCAGGTGTGCTAACGGGGACGATTCCGTCCTAGTACTTCTCTTGTCATTTCTCGGTCAATCATCATGACCCCTCGTAAGGCAGCACGTCACTGGCGTCGGCCTCTGGCCCTCTGAATACTCGCGACACAACTGATCCTAGGTGCAAATCTCATTGCAGCAGTGTCCTGGAAGGAATCCTGCTCAAGGTCTCTTCCGATCTCGCCTATGCCGAACTGTACGGAGGCTGGTACTCTTATATAATCTCTTCTCACTCTCTGGACATCTGCATTCTCAGCACAACATTTACTCAGAAATTGGCCGTATCTTAACGCCTTTGTATACTTATCAGATCTCTAGTCTCGACGGGGAGTAACAACAGCCCGTCCGCATCTCGCACGAAACTCTGGTTCCGCTTGTCTTTATCATCGTCCACCTTGACGTCACGTCATGCTATCTGTGTACTACAATGGTCCTCGGCCACAGTCAATCCGATGTCTCTCACACGGACTCTAAATCGCGTACTCTGTATTTTCATCACTCTATAGAAGATATCTGGCCGAACACGTCCCCGGAAACTCGTCCCAACCATCGGAGGAATACTTAATACTCGTCCATTCTTGATCAACTCACAACGCATCTGGGTGAGGTCCTCTATCCAAAGCTAGTCAGCTTGCTGATCTCTTATCACATGATATCTGGACGACGTCAACCTTTTCGATCGAGTCATCGAGGTCCAAAAATTTCCGAAAGCTCAACACCTGAGCACAGTCAAAAAATATCTGGTACATGTAGGGTTAGCTTAGCACCTTGTGAAGATTTTGGCAAGCATCGATCATGCTACTTTAAAATTTTTAGGGTGCTAAACAAACCCTAACCAAGATCTTAACCAGAGAATTAGGGTAAAACAAGATATGTAAACACTTTACATCTAAGTGAACAAGGAATACAAACTTTGTAAACCGGTCCTTCACTTCAATAGCTCCGTGTAGAAGTCCCTTCGCTGCGATCACGATCGTCCGGACTCTAGAGAGGCGCCCACGAAGAAACGAACAAGCTTGCTTCGAAGTCTTCGAGGCCGAAGATGATCTACGTCGAGGAGACACTAGCTCACTGATTGTGTAGATTAGTGAAGCAAACACCCTAAACTAAATGGCTAATAGTATAGGATGATGAAGTAGGAATTTTGCTCACTTTATTGTTTATTTTCTCACTATTTTCTTCTCTTTTCTCAAAAGCTAGAGAGCAAAAATCAAAATGAGGAAGAAGATGAATAATGAAAGAGATAAGGTTAGAAATACAACCCTTGGTTAGTGTATGTCATCCACTAACTCTTGTAGAGAGTTAACCATGGCTATTTATCATGGTTGAGTTTAGAAATATCTTAAGCAAAACAAAATGAGAAGACTTTGTCAAAGTTTATCATGAAGCTTCACAATAACTCATTTCATCCTTTTTGAATTACTTAAGAATTTAAACTCAAACATAATATATAGCATGGTATAATTCTCATACATCCATGTTGCATGTATAACCTAGCATGTCATAATATTATATATCACATATATAATATTTATGCAACAAACGAAAAACAATACAATGAACATATATCATATATATGTTAAATGTATTACAAGTGTGAATAATAAATATTTAACTGAGCATATAATATATATATATATATATATATTATTTCATCGAATCAACACTTGTTCCGATAACCCAGCTATATCACATATAACCGGACGATATCACATATCGCGAGAATAGAATACGGTATCACATACTCGTATTAATCTCGGTCCCGCACATATCAAATTTGTGTTCCAACTCCGTTTTGCATGAACCAGGAAACCTCTATGTAGGATTCTAAAGACTCGTCAATACGCCGGCAGTAGGTGATGATCATATCAAACACCCATAAGCCGCAAGTGGTCTGCTAAACGTAACGGCCACCCTGGTATTGAGCGATCAGAAGATCAACAAGCAAGCCTGCTATAACTCCTGCGAATCCAATCAATAACACTACCGCACAGTCCGGTCTCTTCGTCTGATATGTTGCATATTACAGCCTGGGGGTAGTTTAACGTTAGACACCAATAGCTCGATAAGTCATGCCGATGCAAGGTCTATAACGATTCGAGAAACTACTGGTAACACTTACCAATAAATCTTAGCAACCCTGGCCAGGGATTTCCTGTTATGGCCAATCGAGCACTGCGCAAGATCAACCCCCAATACTGGGAGAGACGAAACCCCTTCTATCGCTCATTGCCTCCATGTGATTCGGGACTGTGCCCAAAAGACACCGTTTTGCACGATCTCCTGACCGTGGTATGGTGGAAATCAAAGCACAGTGCGAATCACACAAGACTCTATGACAATCTCGGGTCTACAGAATAACCTGTACTAGTGTCACCAGAGAACTGCTATCCGACGATATGTATAATACCATCTAGGAGTTCTCGGCGAGTCCGTCCAGTATACCCAGTCTCCACTGAGCACCCGTATACCTTCTCTAATGTCAAACACCAATGGATATGGGATCATCCATCGCCCATCATATGGGTCAAGAAGCGCATACGCTAGTCTACTCTGGAGTACCGATGCCCTGTCTCGATACTCCCACGACTAGGAACATTTGAAGGATGTACATATCGACTACCCAGTCCCCACTAGTATGATCTACATCATAGTCATGGCAGTCAAGTACTCATCCTAAGGGCTTTATCAACATATGATCACAAAACAGTATTTGTTTACATGTTAAGATAAAGTGCAACCAGATAGCATACTATCATGTTGAGCAAGAAAGTCCTTCCTATATATGTCCAAGCATCCACTATAATATACATCACATGTATAGTAATGGCCTCTAGGGCATACATATAACTAATAATCTCCCACTTGCACTAAGGCCATTTGTTGTAGTATCCAATACCCAACAATATAGCAGAGGTTTTAGTATCCCATACTTAACCATTGTAGAGAAGTCTTTCTAGGGGTAAGGTCTTTGTGAGTGAATCCGTTGTGTCAACCTTCTGGTCTACTCTCCTAACCTCGATCCCTTTGAGATCAACCATCTCCCTGATCAGGTGATACTTGCCTCAGATTATGTCTGGAACGCTGATGGGACCTACGTTCCTAGGCATAAGCCACAACTCCATTGTTGTCACAATAGCAGTTATTGGACGCTCAATGGTAGGAACCTTGTTCATCTTATGAACAAGAAATGTCCAGACAGCCACTTTGGTAGTATCGTTGGTAGCAATATATTCATCCTTTATCTTCTAGTCTGCCACGGTATCTATCTTGGAACTTTTCCAACATACCGTCCCTGCACTGAGGGTAAAGACAATGCCTGTGACTGACATTCAGTCGTCTTATCACTCTGGAAGCTGGAACCAAGAACTTTCTTTTAGTTCTTCTCAAATACTTAAGAATGTCCTCCACAGCTGTCCAGTGATTCTCTCTAAGATCCGATTGATTCCTGATCACTACACCTAGTGAGTCATCTACATCTAGTCTGGTACATAACATCGCACACTCTGATAGAGCCTACTGCCGAAGCATAGGATATCCTTTGCACGCGAGCTCTCACCAAATCAGTATTGGAGAGAGTGATCCATGAGTAAGTGGGCGAACCACCACACTTAGAATCATCCATACTAAACACCTTTAGTATGGTGTTTATGTACCTGGATTTGGGACACTCCCAACATCCTCATAGATCTATCACCATAGATCATAATCCACAAGATATAGTAGGTATCATCCAGATCTTATATTGAGAATCTCCGTGATAAGAGGAGCTTGGCCGAGTGTAGCATAGGAAACCATTTCCTATCAGGAGTATGTCATCTACGTACAATACGTGGAAGACAACCTTACTCTCTACAACCTTCTTGTATATACAAGGTTCATCTACCACTTTGATGAAGTCAAACTCTTTGACTATCACATCAAAACAGACGTTCCATTTGCCTGAACCCGGTTGGGCCATCATCTCATGATGCAATCCTCGCTCCCACTGTCACTGAGAAGATTGTAGTATCTCTCGAGTGGATGAGGAACCCTACCAGATTCGTAGAGAGGCTAAGGTTCGTCGGAAACTATTGAATCCTTTAGTTTTACCAAATCATCAGCTGTTAGTTTGTCTAGCTGGAACTCCTTCCAGTTCTACCTCATGACCACTTAATTTCTTCATAAGAAATTCCTTTTCTAAAAAGGTGGCATGCTGAGAAACAAAACACCTTTTTCTCTTCAGTTAGGTAGAAAATATTCCTTTACTAATGTTTGGGATATCCCGACAAACTCTCACAACTGACCTTGCCTCGAGCTTGTCCGGAATTTGCTTTTCAACATAGGCCAGACAACCCCAAATCTGAACTCGTTTAAGACATGGTCTCTTCCCATACCATATCTCATATGTAGTGGTAGGCCCTGATTTGGATGGAACCCCATTCAATAGGTATGCAGCTTCTCAAGTGCATAACACCCAAAAGAAAATAGGTAACTCAGCAGTACTCATCATAGAGTGCACCATATCTCATAGGGTGCGATACCTCCACCCCAATACACCGTTGTGCTGTGGTGTATACGAAGGAGCAAGCTGAGAGAGAATCACATTCTCCTTTTAGAAACTCCAGGAACTCCATGCACAATTATTCGCTTCCTCGATCACATCGTAGAACTTTAATACTTTAACCCGTTTGGTTCTTAAAAGAACAAACCTTGGCATTTGCAGACATTGGACCGTATACATCATCATGTATCTGTCCCAAGAGTTCACTAGCTCTTTCTCTGTTTCCAGTAAACGGAGTATTGGTCATATTACCTTTGAGACAAGACTGGCAAGTATCATAAAATGAAAATTCGAACAAATTCTCATATTCATCCTTATGTAACTTAGCTGGTCGTGTCGCATTGATATGACCTAATCTACAATGCCTCAAGTAGGATTCGTTCATTCCTGAACTGCTCCTCTTGTCTGTGTTCTATATACTTTGAACCGTGGTTTGATTTAGAATATATATGCTATTATATAACGTGCCTGATCAAATCAACTCTTGATTCAGGAAAATGTTCACAACATTATCCTCCAATACAGAATTATATCCTTCTTTAACTCAGTAAAGAACATGATGTAATGTTGTATATCAGGTTCGGTATGTAATAACATTTGTTCAGAATCAATGTATTAATACAAGGTGATATCTGCCAACTGATTTGGCTGCAACAATTGCACCATTCTCTAACACTTAGAGACATATCACCCATTCTCGGTTCTCTGTAGCCCATGTAACATATTACATATGCGGGATCCTGATCTGGTATCATATACCCAGGACGTAGAGGATACTGAAAAACAATTCTCGGTAATAAGGACACCCGAAGAATATGCATCAACATGCACTTTCTTCGAATTGGGTATCATGGGAATCTGGATATTACCCTATTTCCTGCTCGGACTTATAACAGTTATAAGATAGAGCGGAACCAACGTTCCCTAGCCCAGTATAATAAGTAGGTTCGGTCAATGCATCCATATTATTATCTTGATTAAGGCGTGACATAGTCGCTACCAGGAGAGAGAGAGAAGAAAGCACTCTGCGTGTGTTTTTTGCAAGATTAGATTGGTTATCAATTTATCTAATCAGGATGGCTCCCACTGTTTTAGTCAAATCTTCCTTCAAACCCTAAAAGGTAAGACTTGCCGGGATTAATTACACCCTACAAGTTCGCCAATCTTTCAGCCAGGCCAGTGCCGGTAATTTGAGGGAGGTTCCCCGTGCTTTCGCATGGACCTAATTAAAATAAACCTCGTTTTGCCAGGGGCGTAACCCCGTTAACACCTTTCTAGACACCTACTTGATCGGTTAATTGTAATGTGTAAAACTTTCCCAGGAGTAACTCTTACTCGCAGTGGGTATCGGGATCCAACTATTTCATAGAAGGTATGCAATCTCATTGCAAATTTCAACACTTGAAATTCCCGATAATACTTTTACCCCTAGCGTGCTATGACTTTGACGCATGCCAAACAACCCATAGTCCGCTAGTCAAGTTCAACCCGTGCATTTCCTGATTGAATTAAACCCACACGTACGACCCTTGACGCATGCCAAACAACGCCGTACGAATACCCTAATCTAATCGCATCGTATGCTAGCAGATAAGCACTAGTTAGCTACCGTACACTATGCCTTGACGCATGCCAAACTACCGCAGCACGAATACTAAGTAGCAGTTATCTGAAATGACGGAGGGCTACGCAGGTTTTTAAGAAAACCATGAGCGTAAAGAACTTGATATCGTTGTAGAAATGAGTGATTTTGAAAAGGAGTGTTTTTGAGGCTTTTACTAGTTTTTCTAAAGAGGTCACTCCCGGCGAAGGGATCTCGGCTCTTTCCTTATCGAATAAGTTGCAGGATATTTCACAAATACCACTATGCAAAGCAAAAACTATAGAAGCAATCAAAAGACAAATCGTGTTTGTAGCATCTGCTAGTTTCGCTAAAGATGTCACTCCCGGTGAAGGGATCTCGGCTCATTCCTTATCGAACAAGGTGCTGGATATTCTACAAGGAATACCGCTATGCAAAGCAAGAACTAGAGCTACCAGTTTTTTAAACAAGTTTCTACAACATCTTTAGGTTTCTTTTATTTCATTAATCTCATTAATGAAGTCCCATTTATATATGCTTCCCAAGCATCACAGAAGAAACGAAAGCAGTAATATTTGTATATCAACATTTATATAGTATAAGCATTCGTCTCAGGCATATAAAATGATCACATCACAGAATATCAGCAGCAGAAGAATCACATATGAAATATTGGATATACTGGGAATTCCTTGTTTTAAGTTAAGCCAGTATAAAACACGAATTCCACGGTCGCGATGAATAGCCAAACCCACATCCCTAGACCCCTACGACATCCCTAGACACCTACGAGAGCGGCAAGCAACCTTACCAATTCTAGAGTTAGGAGACCCGGTCTCAACTCCTTGAGATGGTCTCCCACTGTACCCTAAAACTCGGTTACTTGTGCTCCCCGCCTTGGGTCTATCCTAATACGGAAAAGTAAATAATATACAATGGTGGCATCATCCTCAACCCGGAAGTGCCCCAATAAAAGAATATTACATACAATGAATTTTACATGAATGAAAATGAAAAACGCTCATCTCACATAAAACCCCCGGCTATTCAAAACACGATGATCCAATATAACATATCACAGCAACACATAACATCACATATCATCAACGTAAGTAAATATGTGTATCCCAGTTGTCGTTGACATATAGTACCGAAACCGGCGATACACCACATATTACACTTACGGTCGCAAAAAAGAAAGTGAAAAACTACAACATTTGGAATCCACAATCACTTTAGACATCTTAAATCTGAAATATCACATACTTCGCATTTCATGCCTAACTATATGAATTCCACATATTGTATCACATTCCAGATAAATAGACAATGTTAAACTTTCCGATCGAATAAACAAATACCCAAGATTTCCCAAATAGCTCAACACTTGAGCGGAGTTCAAAAAGTTCCAGAACATGTCGCAGCCGCTATGAACCAACCGTAGAAGGGTCAAACTAACGCCTCACATGTGGCAACGCTAAAGTATCACAAACCATATGGTTCAGTGGCGTTTTTGATGGTCACATAATCGAGTTAAGGTTACGTTCTTCTAGAGGATCCACATATTCGCTTGCATGATTTTCTAAAAGTTTTAAACTCAGGAAAAATCCAACAATTGAAAGTTTTCGGACAGGGGAAAAAGTGAGTTATTGATATCCGTTCGAACCTTTTAACACATTCTAAATTACCCGGAAAAACTTAAACGAAGTTAAACTTTCCGATTGAATCAACGAGTTTCCAATGTTTCCCAGAAAGCTCAACACTTGAGCAGAATTAAAAATTCCCAGAAGCATGAAAAAGTACCCAGGAATAAACCCTAAAGTATTACCCCCTAACTCCCAAAGTTGGCCGTGGAACCGCCGCCAAACGCATGGTTTGGACGCGGTTCCGCGGTCTCTTAAGTGAGTCATGGCTTCGTACTTCACAGTAATCCTTAGAATTCCCTGCATGATTTTCTGAGTATTTTTAATATGAAAAATTTCAACTTTTGAAAAAATTTCCAGAAAGTGGGATTTATCGGGGTTTCGGAGTTCGATCGGACTTTATACTTCGCCTACACAACGCCTAATGCTCTATCTTGGCTCTGATACCAGTGTAGGGTTAGCTTAGCACCTTGTTAAGGTTTTGGCAAGTATCGATCATGCTACTTTAAAATTTTTGGGGTGCTAAACAAACCCTAACCAAGATCTTAACTAGAGAATTAGGGTAAAACAAGATATGTAAACACTTTACATCTAAGTGGATAAGGAATACAACCTTTGTAGACCGATCCTTCACTTCAATAGATCCATGTAGAAATCCCTTCGCTGTGATCACGATCGTTCGAACTCTAGAGAGGTTCCCACGAAGAAACGAACAAGCTTGCTTCGAAGTCTTCGAGGCCGAAGATGATCTACGTCGGGGAGACACTAGCTCATGCTATCTTTTCACTAATTATGTAGATTAGTGAAGCAAACACCCTAAACTAAATTGCTAATAGTATAGGATGATGAAGTAGGAATTTTGCTCACTTTATTGTTTATTTTCCCACTATTTTCTTCTCTTTTCTCAAAAGCTAGAGAACAAAAATCAAAATGAGGAAGAAGATGAATAATGAAAGAGATGAGGTTAAAAATGCAACCCTTGGTTAGTGTATGTCATCCACTAACTCTTGGAGAGAGTTAACCATAGCTATGTGTCATGGTTGAGTTTAGAAATATCTTAAGCAAAACAAAAAGAGAAGACTTTGTCAAAGTTTATCATGAAGCTTCACAATGACTCATTTCTTCCTTTTTGAATTATTTAAGAATTTAAACTCAAACATAATATATAGCTGTAAGTCGATGTACAACACCCCACGACTTGCGGGGAGGCGGAAACATGAAAAACGATCTTGTTCTTTGCTTAAACATCGACTAACCGAAGAATATTTGCTAAACTATAACTAACAAGTGTAAGGTTCCTAGGCACCCTAGTGAGGTCTCACAAGTGATCAAACATGCACAAATCAAATTTTACGGGTGCCTACAAACCCTAATACGGATCGTTTACTAGATATCTAGGCGAAACAAGCATGTAAACGGAAATGTATCTAAAGGAAAGGGGCTACAACCTTTGTAGATCCGGTCCACCACTTCCTAAGCTCCACGATGATCTCCCTCCGCTGTCCAAATCGAACTCACGACTCTAGCATTGGCATCATCGAAGAATGGGCGGGCTTGATCGTCGGTTCGATGCCGAAGATGATCTACGTCGAGGCATCACAAGAACAAGCTCCAACTTCGCCAAGCTATGAAAACTTGTGAAGGAAACACCCTATACAACTTGGCAAGAGGTAGAGGATGAAGAAATAGGAAGTGGGTAAACTTTAGAATTGGATTTCTCACATGATTTCACTAGTTGCCATTGATGGTCACTAGCTTTCTTCATGTTGAAGAAGATGAAGAAGAAGAAGAAGATATGATAAGTCTCAATAATTAGATAAAATAAATCAATACTTATCATACTTTCAACTATAGTTAAGTGTAGAGAAAAGACCATGGTTAAAAGGATGGTTAGGGTTAAACATAAGAACAAAAGAGGAGACTAAGTCAAAACTTCATGAATGTTCAACTAGCAAACAAAAAATGCCACCATTTCATCATTTATCTTTTCCAAAAAAAAGATAAATAAAGAAATAGATAAATAAGTAAATGACTAAATAAAACCCTAATCATTAGTTTAAACCATGGTTTGATTCTTTACACTTAACCAAGTAAGCATGTATCATCAAACATGATACAACCATGTGCACAAAAGTATATCACATATACAACTTGCACAATTCAAGTGAGAAAATCCATTTAAAGTGAACCAATACTAGTTAATGCAAAGTAATATATCAAATATATAATTATACATTAAATCATTAAATCAACACTTGATTCAATGATCCGGTCATATCGCATATAACCGGCTAGTATCCAATGTATCGGCTTATCGAATCAATCCTTGATTCGATAACTAGGTTATATCGCATACAACCATTCGACACATTCATCGCGAGAATGAAATACGGTATCACATACACGCATTATTCTCGGTCCCGCACATATCTCATATGCGCTCCTATTTCGTTTCGCTTGAGCTAGGAAACCTCTGTGTAGGACTCTAAAGACTCGTCAATACGCCGGCAGCAAATGTTGATCATATCAAACACCCACAAGCCGCAAGCGGTCTGCTAAACGTAACGGCCACCCGGGTATTGAGCGATCAGAAGATCGACGAGCAAGCCCGCTCACACTCCTGTGAATCCAACCAGTAACACTTACCGTACAGTCCGGTCTGTTCGTCTGATATGTCGCATATCTCGCCTAGGGGTGGTAAACGTCAGACCCCAATAGCTCGATAAGTCATGCCGACTTGAGGTCCATAACATTCGTGAAACTACTGACAACTCTTACCAGTATATCACTGCAACCCTGGCCAGGGATTTCCTATTATGGCCAGTCGTGCATTGCGCAACATCAACCCCCAATACCGGGAGAGACGAATCCCCTCCTATCGCTCATTGCCTCCATGTGAATCGAGACTGTACCCAAAAACCACCTGTTTGCATGACTCAGTAGAGCCGTGGTAGGGTGGAAATCAAAGCACAGTGGGAGACACACAAGACTCTATGACGATCTCGGGTCAACAGACTAAGCTGTACCAGTGTCACCAGAGAACTGCCATCTGACGTGAGGTATAATACGATCTGGGAGTTCTCGGCGAGTCCGTTCAGTGTACCCAGTCTCTACTGAGCACCCACATACCATCTCCGATGTCAAACACCAATGGATATGGGATCATCCATCGCCCATCGCATGGGTCGAGAAGATATACGCTAGTCTACTCTGGAATATCGATGCCCCGTCTCGATATTCCCTCGACTAGGAACATTTCAAGGATGTACTCATGGACTATCCAGGCCCCGCTAGTATGATCTGCATCATAGTCCTGGAAGTCGAGTACACATCCTAAGGGCTTTATCAACATGTAACAGAGAGACGAAAAGTATACACGTTAAGATAAAGAGCAACCAGATAGCGTACTATCATGTCGAGCAAGAAAGTCCTTCCTATATATGTCCCAGCATCCATTACAATATGCATCCAATGTACAGTAATGGCCTCTAGGGCATACATATAACTAACAATCTCACACTTGCACTAGGGCCATCTGTAGCAGTGGTTGCAGTATCACATACTCAACCATCCCCTAAAAGTCTCTCTTTGGGAAAAAGGCCTTCGTGAGTGGATCCGCCGTGTTGTCCTCTAAGTCTACTCTCCTTAACCTCGATCACCCCGGAGATCAACTACCTCCATGATCAGGTGATGCTTCCTCAGAATTTGTCTGGGTCACTGATGGGACCAGGGTTCCAGGGCCAAAGCCACACTTCCATTGTCATACAATGGCAGGAACCTAGTTCATCTTATGAACCAATATACACCCAAACTTCCTCTTTGGTAGTATCTTCAATAGCGATGTTACCAGCCTTTATCGTCTAGTTTGCCACGGTATCTAGCTTGGAACTCTTCCAACATACCGTCCCTTTACTGAGGGTAAAGACAGTGCCTGTGACTGACATTAAGTCATCTTTATCACCCTGGAACACTTCCAGTGATTCTCCCCAGGATCGATTGATACAATCTCACTATACCTAGTGAGAACCCTAATATCCCTTTAGATCTTTCTCATAGGTCCAAATCTCAGGATTTAGGAGGTATCATCTTTATCCTATTTGGAGAATCCTTGTGATAATAGGAGATTGACCGATCGTAGTATAGGAAACTCTTTTCCTATCAAGAGTATGTTGTCTACGTACAATACGAAGATGACCACCTTACTCTCTACTACCCTTTTGTATATACAAGGTTCGTCTACCATTTTGATGAAGTCAAACACTTTGACTATCACATCAAAACAGACGTTCCAACTCCGCGATGCCTGCTTCATTATGTAAAGCAACTTGCACACGTTTCCGCTGCTCCCACTGTTTTACGAAGACCTATGGCTGTGTTCTTATAGACGTTCTCTTCTAAATCATTATTTAAAAAAGCAGTCATGGCACCCAACCGCCAGATATCGTAGTCATGGTATGTAGCCGTGGTAAGTAGGATCTGGATAGACTTAAGCATAGCTACTGGAAAAAGGTTTCATCATTATCCACGCCTGGTCGATGACGAAAACCTTTAACAAGTCTAGCTTTGAAAGTCTCAACTTTTCTATCTACACCAAGTAATCTTCTCAAGATATACTTGCTCCTGATGGGGATTTAACCCTTCAGATATAGCAACCAAAGTCCATACTTTGTTGGTGTATATGGATTCCATCTCAGACCGCTAAGCATCCAGCCATTCTTACAGAGTCCCTACTCTTGATGGCCTGCTCGAATCTAGTTGGGTCATCATCTCATGATGCAATCCTCGCTCCCACTGTCATCGAGAAACCGAGGTATCTCTCAGGCAGGCGAGGAACCCTACCAGATCGACGGAGAGGCTGAGGTTCGTCGGGGACTATAGAATCCTTTGGTTCTGTCAAATCTTCAGCTGTAGTTTCGTATAGCTGGAACCTTTCCAGTTCTACAGAACTGACCTTGCCTTGATCTTGTCCGGATTTTGCTTTTGACATAGGCCGGACAATCCCAAATCTTAACTTACTTAAGAGATGGGTTCTTCCCATACCATATCTCATATGGAGTGGTAGGCACTGATTTGATTCAAACCTAATTCAATAGGTATGCAACTTCTCAAGTGCATAACCCCAAAAGGAAACAGGTAACTCAGTAGTACTCATCATAGAGCACACCTTATCATATAGGGTGTGATTGCCCCGCCCCGATATACCATCGTGCTATGGTGTATACGGAGGAGTAATGCTGAGAGAGAATCTCATTCTCCTTTAGAATAGTCTAGGAATTCTATGCACAAGTATTCTCCTCCCTGATCTCATCATAGGACATAATACTTATACCTGTATTTTGGTTCTCTACTTCTAACTTATATTCTGTGAATACCTCAAAAGGTTCGGACTTATGTTTCAACAGGAACATATGACTGAATCTTGAGAGATTATCAGAGAATATAATGAAGTATAAAGAACCAGTCCTGGCATGTGTAGACATGAGACCTTACATACATCATCATGCATCAGTCCCAAGAGTTCATCAACTCTTTCTCTGTTTCCAATAAACAGAGCTATGGTCATATTATCTTTGTGACATGACTGGAAAGTTTCACAAGATGTAAATTCAAACTGATTTAAATATACATCTAAATGTAACTTCAGCCAGTCGGGTCGCATTGATATGACCTAGTCTACAATGCCTCAAGAAGAATTCGTTCATTTCTGAACTCTTCTTCTTGTGTGTGTTCAGTATACTAGGAACTGTAGTTTGATTTAGAAACGTTAATGCTTTTAGATAGCGTGCCTGAACCGATCAACTTTTGATATAGGAAGTGTTCAAAACATTATCCATCAATACAAAATTATATCTTTTCTTTACTAATAAAGAGACTGATATGATTTTGTATATCAGGTTCGGTATCTAATAGCATTTGTTCAGAATCAATGTATTCGTAATACAGGGTGACAGTGACCAACAGACTTGGCTGCAACACTTGCCCCGTTTTCTGCCTCATGAAACTTATCACCCGTTCTTAGTTTTTCTACCTTTTTGTAGCCCTATGTAACAGATTACATATCTGGGATCCTGATCCGGTATCATATACCCAGGATGCAGAGGATACTGAGAAACAGTTCTTTGTAATGAACACACCCGAAGGAGATGCATCATATGCACTTTCTTCATTTGGGCGGCATAGGAATTCTGGTATTCCCCAATTTCCTGCTCTGTCTTATAACAATTATAAGTTGGAGCGGGACCAACGTTCCCCAGCTCAGTATAACAAGCGGGTTCAGTCAATACATCCATATTATTATCTTGATTAAGGCGTGATATGGTCGCTACCTGGAGAGAGAGAGAAGAAAACGCTCAGCGTGCGCTCTTGCAAGATTAGATTGGTTATATATTTTATCTAATCAGGATGGCTCCCACTGTTTTTATCAAATCCTCCTTCAAACCTTAAAAGGAAAGACTAGCCGGGATTAATTACACTCTACAAGTTCGCCAATCTTTCAGCCAGGCCAGTGTCGGTACTTTGAGGGAGGTTCCCCATGCTTTCGCACGGACCTAATTACTGTAAACCTCGTTTTCCCAGAGGCATAACCCCGTTGACACCTTTCTAGACACCTACTTGATCGGCTAATTGTAAAGTGCAAAACTCTCCCAGGAGTAAAAATTACTCGCAGTGGGTATCGGGATCCAACTATCACATAGAAGGTATGCAATCTCATTGCAAATTTCAACACTTGAAACTCCCGATAAAGGTTTTTACCCCTAGCACCTATGACCTTAACTATGGTCAACAAATCATAAGTACTAGTCAAGTTCTACCCGTCATTTCGTGATTAATCAGACCCACCCACATGACCCTTAACTAAGGTCAACAAAGTCACGCGACTGTCCTAACTAATCGCATCATATGCGGTGTAGGAAGACATCACTTAGCTACCGTACACTGTGCCTTGACTATGGTCAACAAACACAGCACGAATACTAAGTACTCTACTTCCTAAAATGACGAAGGGTTGTGAATGGTTTTTGTGAAAACCTTTAACGCTTTGAACTTGATCTCGTTGCGGAATCAAATGGTTTTTAAATGGAATGTTTTCGAGGCTTTTCTAGTTTTGCTAAAGGGGTCACTCCCGGTGAAGGGATCGTCGGCCCTTTCCTCGTCGAATGAGGTGCGGGATATATCATATATATCACTGTGCAAAGCGAAAACTATAGAAGCGATCAAAGACAAACCGAGTGTGCAGCATCTGCCAGTTATTGCTAAAGGAGTCACTCCCGGTTAAGGGATCTCGGTCCTTTCCTCATCGAATAAGGTGCAGGATGTTCTATAATGAACACCGCGATGCAAAGCAAGAACTGTAGCTACCTGTTTTTATTTTGAAATTCGATTCCACAACATCAATTAGGTTTATTTTCTTTCATTAATCACATTAATGAATATCCCATCATATAAGTCCACCTAATCATCACAGATAAATATAACGTACGCTTATGCCATCCGCATTCGCCTCGATGTCCCGTCTGCACCGTTAGGTTAGGTAACTAACGGCAGAGCAGGGCAGGGCTAGCGCGGGTGTAAAACATAAGCAACGTTTATATAATATACCATATATACTATATATAATATCTGTCACAGAACATCACATGATCACATCACAGATAAATCACAGCAGAAGAAACATATGAAATATTGGATATACTAGGACGTCCGTGTTTTCAATACGAGCCAGTATAAAACACGGATTCCACGGTCGTAATGAATAGCCAATCCCACACCCCTAGACCCCTACGAGAGCGGCAAGCAACCCTACCAATTCTAGGGTTAGGAGACCTGAACTCGACTCCTCGAGTTGGTCTCCCACTGGACCCCAGAACCCGGTTACTTGTGCTCCCCTCCTTGGGTCTATCCTAGTGCAGAAAAGTAAATAATATACATCAACGGTGACAACTTCCGCAACCTGGAAGTGCCCCAATAAAAGAATATTACATACAAGTTTTTACATGAATGAAAATGAAAAAAACCACTCATCTCACATAAAAACCCCCGGCTATTCAAACACGACGATCCAATATAACATATCCAGCAACACATAACATCACATGTCATCAACGTAAGTAAATATGCGCATCCCAATTGTCGTTGACATATAGCAACGAAACCGGCGATATCACATATTACACTTACGGTCACAGAAAAGAAAGTGTAAAACTACAACAGTTGGAATCCGCAACCTCCTCAGACATCACATGCCTGACCAAATAAAATACTTAGACATCGCATGCCTAACAATTATAAACCCCGCATTTTAGTCTCATTATCAAAAACTCTTTTCAATATCAAGTCGGGCAATTCAATAAGATTCCCGACATTCTGATCGAATGCTCGTCGCAAACTTTAGTAGGAGGCCGCACCCCCGATACCGTCGACGAAGTGCACCAAGGCGGAACACCGCTGCCGCGAGCACCCAAACGGATGCTTTCGGCGACGGGGTTCTCCTACAGTCACTTGGTCGGGGCTATGGAGTGAGGCTGTCTATTAAGTTTACCCGGCGAGTATCCGCGTACACTACATGATTGCAACGGACTTTTGATCACATCAAAATTCCGTGGCAACCGATCAAGTGAGACTAAACTGCTATGTTTATAATATTCATTCCGTTATTTCATAACTATTTGCGAATTCCAATTATTGTATCACATTCCGGATAAATAGAAAATGCTAAACTTTTCGATCGAACAATCGAACACCCAAGTTTTCCCGATACTACTCAACACATGAAATAAGTCTAACAACATTCAGTTCGTGCCTCAGTACCAACGGTCCAGCCGTAGAAGGGTCAAGCCAACGCCTCACATGTGGCACGCCGTACTGCCCCAAACCCGAAGGTTCAAAGGGCAGTTCAAGACGGTCACATAATCGAGTTAAGGTTTGTTGTCTTCTAGAGGGTCCATCGCGTTACTTGTACTACTTAGAACGTCGTTAAACTACGGAAAAATCCAACAATTGGAAATTTCCCGGCAGGGGAAAAAGTGGGTATTTATATCCGGTCGAACTTTTTAACATATTCTAAAAATACCCGGAAAAGCATACCGACAAAAATTAGACAGTCCGATCGAATACACCGAGTCCCTAATACAACCCAGAAAATACAACTCTGGAATAAATATTAAAATATTCCCAGGAAAACCAGCACCAGAAAACAAGAATTACTGTGCAAAGTTTGAAGTCCAATCATGTCACGTGACCGCGGAACCGCCGCAGAAGCCAGGCTTCCGCCGCGGTTCCGCCGCGCAATAGAGGTATCAATGAAAAATTTTTTCATCGTAATTCTTAGAATTCCCTGCTGGATTTTCTGCATATTTTTAATTTCGAAAAAACCACATTTTACAGAAAAGTCCAGAGAGCATTTTCAAAGTCGGGGTTTTGGGTCGATCGGACTTCTGATTCCGTCGGGACTTCGCCTAAGGCTCTAGCTAGGCTCTGATACCACTGTAAGGTTCCTAGGCACCCTAGTGAGGTCTCACAAGTGATCAAACATGCACAAATCAAATTTTACGGGTGCCTACAAACCCTAATACGGATCGTTTACTAGATATCTAGGCGAAACAAGCATGTAAACGGAAATGTATCTAAAGGAAAGGGGCTACAACCTTTGTAGATCCGGTCCACCACTTCCTAAGCTCTACGATGATCTCCCTCCGCTGTCCAAATCGAACTCACGACTCTAGCATTGGCATCATCGAAGAATGGGCGGGCTTGATCGTCGGTTCGATGCCGAAGATGATCTACGTCGAGGCATCACAAGAACAAGCTCCAACTTCGCCAAGCTATGAAAACTTGTGAAGGAAACACCCTATACAACTTGGAAAGAGGTAGAGGATGAAGAAATAGGAAGTGGGTAAACTTTAGAATTGGATTTCTCACTTGATTTCACTAGTTGCCATTGATGGTCACTAGCTTTCTTCATGTTGAAGAAGATGAAGAAGAAGAAGAAGATATGATAAGTCTCAATAATTAGATAAAATAAATCAATACTTATCATACTTTCAACTATAGTTAAGTGTAGAGAAAAACCATGGTTAAAAGGATGGTTAGGGTTAAGCATAAGAACAAAAGAAGAGACTAAGTCAAAACTTCATGAATGTTCAACTAGCAAACAAAAAATGCCACCATTTCATCATTTATCTTTTCCAAAATAAAAAGATAAATAAAGAAATAGATAAATAAGTAAATGACTAAACAAAACCCTAATCATTAGTTTAAACCATGGTTTGATTCTTTACACTTAACCAAGTAAGCATGTATCATCAAACATGATACAACCATGTGCACAAAAGTATATCACATATACAACTTGCACAATTCAAGTGAGAAAATCCATTTAAAGTGAACCAATACTAGTTAATGCAAAGTAATATATCAAATATATAATTATACATTAAATCATTAAATCAACACATGATTCAATGATCCGGTCATATCGCATATAACCGGCTAGTATCCAATGTATCGGCTTATCGAATCAATCCTTGATTCGATAACTAGGTTATATCGCATACAACCATTCGACACATTCATCGCGAGAATGAAATACGGTATCACATACACGCATTATTCTCGGTCCCGCACATATCTCATATGCGCTCCTATTTCGTTTCGCTTGAGCTAGGAAACCTCTGTGTAGGACTCTAAAGACTCGTCAATACGCCGGCATCAGATGTTGATCATATCAAACACCCACAAGCCGCAAGCGGTCTGCTAAATGTAACGGCCACCCGGGTATTGAGCGATCAGAAGATCGACGAGCAAGCCCGCTCACACTCCTGTGAATCCAACCAGTAACACTTACCGTACAGTCCGGTCTGTTCGTCTGATATGTCGCATATCTCGCCTAGGGGTGGTAAACGTCAGACCCCAATAGCTCGATAAGTCATGCCGACTTGAGGTCCATAACATTCGTGAAACTACTGATAACTCTTACCAGTATATCACTGCAACCCTGGCCAGGGATTTCCTATTATGGCCAGTCGTGCATTGCGCAACATCAACCCCCAATACCGGGAGAGACGAATCCCCTCCTATCGCTCATTGCCTCCATGTGAATCGGGACTGTACCCAAAAACCACCTGTTTGCACGACTCAGTAGAGCCGTGGTAGGGTGGAAATCAAAGCACAGTGGGAGACACACATGACTCTATGACGATCTCGGGTCAACAGACTAAGCTGTACCAGTGTCACCAGAGAACTGCCATCTGACGTGAGGTATAATACCATCTGGGAGTTCTCGGCGAGTCCGTTCAGTGTACCCAGTCTCTACTGAGCACCCGCATACCATCTCCGATGTCAAACACCAATGGATATGGGATCATCCATCGCCCATCGCATGGGTCGAGAAGATATACGCTAGTCTACTCTGGAATATCGATGCCCCGTCTCGATATTCCCTCGACTAGGAACATTTCAAGGATGTACTCATGGACTATCCAGGCCCCGCTAGTATGATCTGCATCATAGTCCTGGAAGTCGAGTACACATCCTAAGGGCTTTATCAACATGTAACAGAGAGACGAAAAGTATACACGTTAAGATAAAGAGCAACCAGATAGCGTACTATCATGTCGAGCAAGAAAGTCCTTCCTATATATGTCCCAGCATCCATTACAATATGCATCCAATGTACAGTAATGGCCTCTAGGGCATACATATAACTAACAACAAGTATCATAGAAGTTAACAACTATTATGATAAGTGATTATACCTAATGAACCGTGTCCTTCGTCTTTTCGTTCTCCACCTCCTCCTCAGCCTTCTCCAAGTAGTAGACGATCCACCCAAGAGCTTTACTTCAAGCTTCACCTCAAACTAGAGGTAACTAGGTTTCTTAAAGTGCTAATCTAAGTAACCTAGGTGATATAGAGAAGGGTTATGGATTAAGTAGTCTAATCTAATCCTTGATCTCAACACATGAGAGGGGAGGATTAGGGTTTGAAGAGAGAGAGCTTGAGGAGAGAGAAGGTGAGCATGAGAATGAGATGAGATAATGATCTATCATAATATATATCAAGCATTATCATTTATCCAATAAAAGAAAATAAATGATGAATAATCATGCTTCATAAATACAAGAGGGTGATTCATCTCTATGAGTCATTAAGCATTGATGATGCATTAATGACATGGATGAATCACTCATATGACTCACTAATCTCATTTAATGCATATTCCACCTTAACCCCCAAGTCACCATCTTCTAGAAGCTTCTCGCGTAATTACGAGAACGCCTCTCCTATCTGTGTAAATACGGGAAAACTTTAGACTGTATAAATCCAATAACCGGATACTAGAAACTGGCTTAAACTAAAGCCGGCGAGTAAAAACTGTCCGGATGTCGTACGTGCGTAAACACACGTATGCGTCCGAACCCTTGTCGTAAAACCATACGACCTCTATATCGTTTCGCCTGGAGTAGGGAAACTCTCTGTGTGGGACTCTAGAGACTCGACTAGTACGCTGGCAGTGGGTTTAACCACAGACTGCAAGCGGCACTAGCTGTACGTAACGGTCCCCAGGTAGATGTCGATAAGAAGGCCGATGAGGAAACCCATCCGAACTCCTACTGAGTCTGATGTGACAATCTCCGTACAGTCTGGTCTGTTCGTCTAAGACTATCGCATATCGGGCCTAGGGGGGCGGCAAGCGTCAGTCCCCTAATAGCGGTATAAGTAGTGTCGGAGTGAAACCCATTACACCCTGAGAAACTACTGGAACCTACCAGTAAATCTCGCTTGCCCTGGCCAGGGACTTTGCGTAATGGCTCTCTGACACAGCGCGATATCAACTCCTAATACCGGGAGAGACGAATCCTGTTTAACCGCCACTGCCTCCAAGTGCTTGGAACTGCACCATACTGCTACCTGTTTGCATGACTCCTTTGAGCCGTGGTAGGGTAGAAATCTAAGAACAGTAGGACACACTCGAGGCGAAGTAGCAGTGTCAAGTCTGCAGACTATGCTGTACTCATGTCACCTGGGAACTGTTAACTGACGACTGGTATAAAACCCAACCAACAGTTCCCTGCGAGTCCTGTCCGGTGTACCCATAACCCAACGAGCACCTGTATACTATCTCCAGTACGACGTACTGACGGCTGTGGGACAGACCATCTACCCAACTGGGATGAGAAGCGTACACACTAGTCTACTCTGGAGTATCGATGCCCTGTCTTGATAATCCTACGACTAGGGACCTGAATAAGGATGTGCTTGTAGACTACCAATCCCCCACTAGTGTGACTGCCATCACAACGCTGGTAGTCAAGCAAGATCCTAAGAGCTCTATCAATACGTATACTTACATATTAAGATAGAAAAACCAAGTAGCATACTACCATGTTTAGCAAGACTGTTATATACATATGAATATTCCAAGCTTCCATTAAGTAATATACAAACTAGTATGATACAATAATGGCCCCTAGGGCATATACACTAACAATCTCCCACTTGCACTAGGGCCATGTACTGGCATATCGAAGACCGATGATCTCGAGTACCCTCTCGAACTGAATCTGAGGTAGGGCCTTCGTGAATGGATCAGCAATGTTCTCTTCAGTAGCAACTCTCCGAACCTCGATCTCCCGACGATCAATGATCTCCCTGATCAGGTGATACCGCCTTAAGATGTGTCTGGACTTCTGATGGGACCTTGGTTCCTTCGCTAAAGCTATAGCTCCGTTGTTGTCGTAATACAGAAGTATTGGATCAACAATGGTAGGAACCACCTGAAGTTCTGTTAAGAACTTCTTCATCTAGACCGCTTCTTTTGCGGTATCGCAAGCAGCAATATACTCCGCTTCCATCGTCGAGTCAGCAACGGTGTCCTGCTTGGAACTCTTCCAGCACACCGCCCCTCCATTGAGGGTAAAGACATAACCTGACATGGACTTGGAATCGTCCTTATCACTCTGGAAGCCGGAATCAACAAATGCCTCCATCTTAAGGTCTTTTCCGCCGTAAACTAAGAACATCTCTTTAGTCCTTCTCACGTACTTGAGAATGTTCTTTACTGCTATCCAGTGCTTCTCCCCTGGGTCTGACTGATATCGGCTTACCACGCTGAGTGCATAAGCTACATCTGGTCTGGTACACAACATCGCATACATTATAGAGCCTACCGCAGAAGCGTAGGGTATAATAGACATGTGTTCCCTTTCCAAATCAGTCTTGGGAGACATCTCTTTGGATAGGGTGATTCCGTGACAAGCCGGTAGATTACCGCGCTTAGAATCTTCCATACTGAATCTTTTCAGTACAGTGTCGATATACCTGGACTGCGAAAGTCGCAACATCCTCTTGGATTTATCACGATAGATCTGGATCCCCAGAATGTAAGAGGCATCACCCAAGTCTTTCATGGAGAACCTGTGTGACAAGAATCCTTTGACAGATTGAAGCATAGGAATGTCATTTCCTATCAATAGAATGTTATCCACGTACAAGATGAGGAATACGACACTTCTGGCTGCAACTTTACTATATATACATGGTTCATCTGGATTTTTGATAAAGTCATATTCTTTGATTGTCTCATCAAAACAGATGTTCCAACTCCGCGATGCCTGCTTTAGTCCATAAATGGACTTAAGCAACTTGCATACTTTCCCGCTGCTCCCACTCTGATTGAAACCCTCTGGCTGATCCATATAGACGCATTCTTCTAAATTACCATTCAGAAAAGCCGTCTTTACGTCCATCTGCCAGATTTCATAATCATGGAAGGCAGCAATAGCAAGAAGGACCCGAATGGATTTGAGCATAGCCACTGGAGAAAAAGTTTCGTCATAGTCCAAACCAGGTCTTTGACGAAAACCCTTTGCAACAAGTCTAGCTTTATAGGTTTCCACCTGTCCATCTACACCAATCTTTTTCTTGAAGATCCATTTGCATCCTATGGGTTTTACCCCATTTGGAGCAAAGTCCAAAGTCCATACTTTGTTGGTGTACATGGACTCCATTTCGGTCCGCATTGCATCTAGCCATCGTACCGAGTCGCCGCTCTGGATAGCTTGCTGGAAGCTAGTAGGTTCATTATCATCAATGATGCAATCCTCTCTATCCCCATCTATGAGAAAACCGTAGTATCTCTCAGGCGGATGAGACGGCCTACTACTCCTGCGGAGGGTTGCGGGAATGTCCTGTTCTTCTTGAACTACTGGTTCTACCAAACTTTCAGTAGTAGTTTGTGGTTCTGGAATTTCTTCCAGTTCTATTTCGCTCCCACTTGTATCCTTTTCTAAAACCTGCTGTTCTAGAAAATGGGCATTACGAGAAACAAAAACCTTTTGTTCCTCTGCGTAATAGAATAGATACCCCTTGGAGTTCTTTGGATATCCCACAAACTTACACTGTACTGATCGTGCCTCGAGCTTGTCCACATGCTGCTTTTTAACAAAAGCTGGACATCCCCATATCTTCAGATACTAAAGATAGGGTTTCTTCCCACTCCACATCTGATATGGCGTGGTAGGCACAGTCTTGGTAGGAACCCTGTTAAGAAGATATGCCGCTGATTCTAGCGCATAACACCAGAAAGATCGCGGTAACTCAGCATTACTCATTATGGATCGTACCATATCCAATAGGGTTCGATTCCGTCTCTCCGATACACCGTTATGCTGTGGAGTGTATGGAGGAGTAAGCTGAGAAAGAATTCCTTTCTCTTTTAGGTAACCTAGGAACTCGGCACTTAAGTATTCACCACCTCAATCAGATCTTAGTGTCTTGATACTTTTGCCGGTTTGGTTTTCTACTTCATTCTTATACTCTTGGAATTTCTTAAAAGCCTCGGATTTATGTTTCATTAGATAAATGAATCCATACCTTGAGTAATCATCCGTAAAAGTAATGAAATAGGAAAAACCACATCTTGCATGTGTAGACATTGAACCGCATACATCGCTGTGTACGAGTCCTAAGAGCTCGCTCGCTCTTACTCCATGTCCAGTGAATGGAGTCTTTGTCATCTTTCCTTTGAGACATGATTCACAAGTGGCATAAGTTTGATATTCGAACGAGTCCAAATATCCTTCTCTATGTAACTTAGTTAACCTTGTCTCATTGATGTGACCTAGTCTACAATGCCATAAGAAAGCCTTATTTAAATCTGGAGACTTTCTTTTTAGTGTGTTTTGGACATTGAAAATCTGGAGTTGGTTTAAGACATATATACCATTATTTAGTGTACCAGACCCAATCAAACCATGATTAAGGTGGATGTTAACAACATCACTTACAAACGTGAAATCATAACCTTTATTTGATAACAAGGAAACTGATATGATATTACACGTTAAGCTAGGTACATAAAAACAGTTATGTAAAACCAAAATGTGTCCACTTGTCAATCCCAGGTGATAATCCCCGATGGACACAGCTCCCACGCTAGCTCTGTTAGCAACCTTTAGGGTCATATCACCTACCTTCAGCACTCTACGGTTTCTCAGTGCCTGCAATGAATTGTATATATGAGATCCTGATTCGGTATCCAATACCCAGGAAGTAGAGTTGATTGACAAACAATTCTCAATTACAAACACACCTGAAGTCGAAGCCACAGCTTGCTTCGGTCCCTGGTTCTTGGCGTTCCACGCCTTGCAATCTTTCTTCCAGTGCCCTTTCCTGTGACAAATGGAAGCACTCATCCTGGGCCACTACTGGCACTGCAATCTTTTTCTTTCCCTTCGTTCCCACCTTACTAACACCTCCTCTAGGTCTGGTAGCGGCCTTCTTCTTCCTTCCTTTGGCCCTAGCCTTCGACCCGGAAGAAGAGGTACCGCTAACAAACATAGCGGGTGTTTCCATTGCCTTCTGCAAGGTGCCCTCTGCACTCCTCAACATGTTAAGGAGTTCCGGAAGTTCAACTTCTTTTCTTTGAATGTTGAAGTTCAGAATAAACTGGGCGTAGGTGGAAGGAAGGGACTGGAGAATAAGGTCTGTATAGAGCTCATTATCCAAACTCGTCCCAAGGTCTGCGAGCTCTTCTATATAGCCTATCATCTTTAGGACATGTTCTCCTACCGATGATTCGACGGCCAACCTCGCTCGAAACAAGTTCTTTGAGGTCTCGTATCTTGCTATACGAGATTGCTCTCCATAAAGTTCCTTTGTATGGAGAAATATGGCATCTAGTTCCATATCCTCGTGCCTCCTCTGATGTTCATTGTTCATCGAGGCAAGCACGATGCACTTGGCCTTCGCGCAATCTATCTTCCAGGTTTTATGGATTTCCTTATCCGCATTACTGGATTTGGGACCAGGGACAGCAGGTGCCTTAGCGGTGAGGACGTGCCCCAATTTGTCATAGGTCAGAGCCATTTTGACATTCCACAGCCAATCTTTATAGTTTGGCCCTGTCAGTATATTTTTCTCTAAAAGTAACTTAAGTCCAGTCATTTTCAGGGTCTCTGCAATTAGGAGAGAGAGAAGAAAACTCTTTAGCATGATGCTCTTGTAAGTTTAGAGTGGTTTTTAGTTTATCTAAACTGGATGGCTCCTACTGTTTCTCGAATCCTTCCTCAAACCATAAAAGAAGAATTAGCCAGGACTATTCTCACCGTACAATACTTGCTTAACCGTTCAGCCAGACTAGTGTCGATACTTCGAGGGAGGTTTTCCAACGCTTTCGCGAAGTTCCTTAATTAAATAACCTCTTTTCTTTGGGGGCGTAACCCCGCTGACACCTTTCTAGACACCTACTTGGTTTATAGCATTGATCGTTAAGTGACGAATATCCTGATAAGTAGCATATACTCACAGTAGGATCGGGATCCAAATATCATCGTCTGATAATGCTGAAGGAATCCTACCAGCATTCATCAAACTCCAATTGGTATGCATTTCTTTGCAAATTTCAGTTTTTTTAGAAAATCCCGATATAAATTTTTGCCCCATGCTCTTATGACCTTGGCGTTGGTCAAAATATCATAAGTCACATGTCAAGTTCTACCCATCATTATCTTGTTAATTTGAACACATCCGTACATATCCCTGACGTTGGCCAAATGATAATACGACTATCCCAAACTAACTCATCTATCTATGCAACAAATGAATACCCAGCAGCTACCAAACACTATGCCTTGGCGTTGGTCAAAATGCATAGCTTGAATACTACTGAATACCCAAATGAAATGACGGAGGGCTACGAATGGTTTTGGCGAAACCGTGAACGTAGTGAACTTGATATAACCGAAGGAACCTGATAGCTTTTAAAAGGAGTGGTTAAAGCTCCGTAATTTAAAAATATCTTCTGTTTTAAAAATAACCGAGTGGTTTCTTTTAAATTGTTCCAACGATTTAACTTTTGGTTTATTTTCTTTGCATTATAAATAATGCATCCCATCATTAACCTATCATTGCAGAAAACAACGAAAATACAACGTCCTCTTATGCCATCCGCATTGGCCACTGGGTCCCGTCATCACCCGTTAGGTTACTTAACTAACGACAGAGCGGGGGCTGGGCTAGCGCGGGTGTAAAACAAGTGACGTCTAAATAGTTATCATAATTGTACATTCGTCAGACGCAATAATAGGCATTCCAGATCTCACATGAAATTTATTGGATTTGCAAGCAATCTGCGTTTGTTTAGAGCCTGCAACAAAAGACGGATTACACAGTTGTGATGAATAGCCATTACCCCACCCTAGACCCCTACGGGTACGGCAAACTACCAGCCAAATACCCGAAGTGAAGCGGTCTCCCTCAACAACGTGAGTAGGCCACTAAACACTTCAAAGTACCCGGTATTTTGTGCACCCCATCTTGGGTCTATCCTTGGAGCAAAAACAGTAAAATGAAATAATACAACGGTGGCTACAACCGCAACCTGGATGTGCCCCGCAAAAATAATATTACAACATATTACAATTACATTGAATGAATTAAAATAATAACCCATCACAAAACCCCGGCTAATCATCACAACAGTCCAATACAGTTTACATCCACAAACAGTTAAAACCATTACAGAAATGTGTAACCCTCTGCCAACCGACATACTAGCAGTTAAGGGAGGTTTACGAACACATTATACAATCACAGATATAATCAAATTAGCAAACATCGTAAGATTTCGATCGTGCAAACACTTTAGATTCTACTCCAATACTTCTCTGTGCACCTGAGACTTGAGCAGAAAATAAACATTCCAGAAAATACACAAATATCACAGAAGAGTTACTGGTGGAAATTGGGTTGAATCGACCACAACTCGGCCGCGGATCCGCAGCGGATCGGTGTGATCGGCCGCGGTTCCGCGGCTGTATGGCTGATTCATGAACCCATTTTTCACCAGTGTTCTTACAATTCTCTGTAGGTTATACTGAAGCAACCTGAAAAATTTTTAGAGCCTGTTTTAAATTCGACATAAACTTGTGATATCGATGTCTTTTTCTGGTTCGTTTTGCGTTCGAAATTCATATGACTTTGCTAATGAGTTAATTATTGTTTAGCGAGACTCTGATACCACTGTAAGTCGATGTACAACACCCCACGACTTGCGGGGAGGCAAAAATATGAAAAACGATCTTGTTCTTTGCTTAAACATCGACTAACCGAAGAATCTTTGCTAAACTATAACTAACAAGTATCATAGAAGTTAACAACTACTATGATAAGTGATTATACCTAATGAACCGTGTCCTTCGTCTTTTCGTTCTCCACCTCCTCCTCGGCCTTCTTCAAGTAGTAGACGATCCACCCGAGAGCTTTACTTCAAGCTTCACCTCAAACTAGAGGTAACTAGGTTTCTTAAAGTGCTAATCTAAGTAACCTAGGTGATATAGAGAAGGGTTATGGATTAAGTAGTCTAATCTAATCCTTGATCTCAACACATGAGAGGGGAGGATTAGGGTTTGAAGAGAGAGAGAGCTTGAGGAGAGAGAAGGTGAGCATGAGAATGAGATGAGATAATGATCTATCATAATATATATCAAGCATTATCATTTATCCAATAAAATAAAATAAATGATGAATAATCATGCTTCATAAATACAAAAGGGTGATTCATCTCCATGAGTCATTAAGCATTTATGATGCATTAATGACAAGGATGAATCACTCATATGACTCACTAATCTCATTTAATGCATATGCCACCTTAACCCCCAAGTCACCATCTTCTAGAAGCTTCACGCGTAATTACGAGAACGCCCCTCCTATTCGAGAAAACACGGAAAAACTTTAGACTGTATAAATCCAATAACCGGGTACTAGAAACGGGCTTAAACCAAAGCCGGCTTAAACCAAAGCCGGCTAGTAAAAACTCTCCGGATGTCGTACGTGCGTAAACACACGTATGCGTCCGAACCCTTGTCGTAAAACCATACGACCTCTATATCGTTTCACCTGGAGTAGGGAAACTCTCTGTGTGGGACTCTAGAGACTCGACTACTACGCTGGCAGTGGGTTTAACCACAGACCGCAAGCGGCACAAGCTGTACGTAACGGTCTCCAGGTAGATGTCGATAAGAAGGCCGATGAGAAAACCCGTCCGAACTCCTACTGAGTCTGATGTGACAATCTCCGTACAGTCCGGTCTGTTCGTCTAAGACTATCGCATATCGGGCCTAGGGGGGCAGCAAGCGTCAGTCCCCTAATAGCGGTATAAGTCGTGTCAGAGTGAAGCCCATTACACCCTGAGAAACTACTGGAACCTACCAGTAAATCTCGCTTGCCCTGGCCAGGGACTTTGCATAATGGCTCTCTGACACAGCGCGATATGAACTCCCAATACCGGGAGAGACGAATCCTGTCTAACCGCCACTGCCTCCAAGTGCTCGGGACTGCACCCAACTGCTACCTGTTTGCACGACTCCTTTGAGCCGTGGTAGGGTAGCAATCTAAGAACAGTGGGACACACTCGAGGCGAAGCAGCAGTGTCAAGTCTGCGGACTATGCTGTACTCATGTCACCTGGGAACTGTTAACTGACGACTTGTATAAAACCCAACCAACAGTTCCCTGTGAATCCTGTCCGGTGTACCTGTAACCCAACGAGCACCTGTATACTATCTCCAGTACGACGTACTGACGGCTGTGGGACAGACCATCTCCCCAACTGGGATGAGAAGTATACACACTAGTCTACTCCGGAATATCAATGCCCTGTCTCGATAATCCTACAACTAGGGACCTGAATAAGGATGTGCTTGTAGACTACCCAGCCTCCACTAGTGTGACTGCCATCACAACGCTGGTAGTCAAGCAAGATCCTAAGAGCTCTATCAATACGTATACTCACATATTAAGATAGAAAAACCAAGTAGCATACTACCATGTTTAGCAAGACTGTTATATACATGTGAATATCCCAAGCTTCCATTAAGTAATATACAAACTAGTATGATACAATAATAGCCCCTAGGGCATATACACTAACAATAGCATGGTATAATTCTCATACATCCATGTTGCATGTATAACCTAGCATGTCACAATATTATATATCACATATATAATATTTATGTAACAAAAGAAAAACAATACAATAAACATATATCATATTTATGTTAAATGTATTACAAGTGAGAATAATAAATATTTAAGTAAGCATATAATATATATATATATATATATATATATTATATTATTTCATCGAATCAACACTTGTTCTAATAACCCGACTATATCACATATAACCGGCCGATATCACATATCGCGAGAATAGAATACGGTATCACATACTCGAATTAATCTCGGTTCCGCACATATCACATATGTGTTCCTACTCCGTTTCGCATGAACCAGGAATCCTCTATGTAGGACTATAAAGACTCGTCAATACGCCGGCAGCAGGTGATGATCATATCAAACACCCACAAGCCGCAAGCGGTGTGCTAAACGTAACGGCCACCCGGGTATTGAGCGATCAGATGATCAACAAGCAAGCCTGCTATAACTCCTGCGAATCCAATCAGTAACACTACCGTACAATTCGGTCTCTTCGTCTGATATGTCGCATATCACAGCCTGGGGGTGGTTTAACGTCAGACCCCAATAGCCCGATAAGTCATGCCGATGCAAGGTCCATAACGATTCGAGAAACTACTGGAAACACTTACCAATAAATCTCAGCAACTCTGGCCAGGGATTTCCTGTTATGGCCAATCGAGCACTGCGCAACATCAACCCCCAATACCGGGAGAGACAAAACCCCTCCTATCGCTTATTGCCTCCATGTGATTCGGGACTGTACCCAAAAGCCACCATTTTGCACGATTTATTGACCGTGGTATGGTGGAAATCAAAGCACGGTAGGAATCACACAAGTCTCTATGACGATCTCGGGTCTACAGACTAACCTATACCAGTGTCACCAGAGAACTGCTATCCGACGATAGGTATAATACCATCTAGGAGTTCTCGGCGAGTCCGTCCAGTATACCCAGTCTCCACTGAGCACCCGTATACCTTCTCTGATGTCAAACACCAATGGATATGGGATCATCCATCGCCCATCATATGGGTCAAGAAGCGCATATGTTAGTCTACTCTTCAGTACCGATGCCCTGTCTCGATACTCCCACGACTAGGAACATTTGAAGGATGTACTTATCGACTACCCAGTCCCCACTAGTATGATCTACATCATAGTCATGGCAGTCAAGTACTCATCCTAAGGGCTTTATCAACATGTGATCACAAAACAGTATTTGTTTACATGTTAAGATAAAGTGCAACCTGATAGCATACTATAATGTCGAGCAAGAAAGTCCTTCCTATATATGTCCAAGCATCCACTACAATATACATCACATGTACAGTAATGGCCTCTAGGGCATACATATAACTAACAGTACATACCACAGTACCTCTGGACCAGCCGTAGAAGGGAAAAACCAAGCCTCATTGATGGCACCGCTAAACTGCCGCAAACCATAAGGTTCAAAAGCGGTTCCATGGTCATCATGTCGAGTTAGGGTTTCATTCTTCTAGAGGGTCCACAGAATTACCTGCATGTTCCTCCGAACACTTTAAACTTGGGAAAAATGGGTTCCTGACACTTGTTCGAACTTTTCAGCTTCGCCTAGCCGACATGTGAATACCCTTCGTCCGCATGCTAAACAATGCATCAATCCTCCAGGAAAGGCGATACATCGGCGGTCATCTCTGGATCGGTCTGCTCCAGATCTGAGTAAGACTCTCCATGCTGAAAATCTTCAACTCAACTGGGCCTGCGTCGGCGCACCAATCTGATAAATCACCTTCGTCTCTCAACTCGGGATAGACTAGCTATGATCTGTCGCATCTCTGTCTGGAAGCTTCGGCGATCTCAGCTCGTAAGCTCTGGAAGCGAAATCCTATCAATCTCAGCAACAGCTGGGTCATCTGTCTACATGGTAGGCGACATCACAACCTCTGAGGTACGATGTACGTCAACAGTCCTCTCGCAACTGTTAGCTTTAACAGTGGCCCGATCATCCGGTGCAAAACCAAACACTCGCCTCAATAGGAGGTCACAACACACCACTACATCGAGACGTTCCCATGTCACCAGAAAACATAATGGTCAGCCCTCGTACCAGACGAGCTCGCCCTGACCGCAACACTATTAGCAGCTCAAACTGCGCTCAAACCATGGTGACAGGAACCTCAATCGAGTATCGAAGAGAGCATATCAACGGCAAGAAAGGAAACGACAGATCCAGAATGGATATATGATCATAAGAAGGAACATCATCAATGAGAGTATGATCATGGAAACGAATAGAATCAAGGGTCTCATATGGATGTATAATCATGGGTATGAAGAGAATCATAAGTCTCAAAAATATGTACATCCTAAGGTTTCTTAAGTGGAGTATCGTATCGTAAATATGCCGTGGAACATACGTACGGTACGTCACTCTACTCAAGCTACCTACTCCATCAATCAGGGTGAACCTATGAAACGAAAGTTCGGGTCTAATACCCCCCCCGTTCAAGTCTAAGTTCTGTAAGGTTAAGCCTAGGTTCCGAAATACATACCCACCCTAGACTCCGCATAGTCAAACATAGACTCGAACCAAGGTTAAACCTAACGCTCTGATACCAACTTTGTCACGACCCGAAAAATTAGCTCGTGACCAGCACTTGAATCATGCAACGTCTAAAGACACAACTGAATTCAAGTAAGCTGAAAACCCAGAAATCTAAACCCTTTAGAAAAATATAAAGGAGGTAAGATTTTGAAATAAGTGTATAATGAAATCAAGTTTTCTTAATGCATAGAATAGGAACATGAAAAATGCAAGTGGATTATGCAAGTTTAAAAACATGTTTCTCCTTTTTAGAAAATTTGGGCAGCACCTCCTTTGTATATTTTGATCCAAAACCACATATACAAGATAAAGATAAAGGCATTCCTAAGCGGGAGCTAGCTCTTCGCCAAACGGCAGATCACAACCACGCAAGACAGTATAAATAAGTATACGACGCCCAACGGCGAAGTTCACCACAAAGATAAAGAAAAGCAAGACATAAAAACCACAAGTAGCGGAAAGCCCCTCGCTCTAAATCTCGCAACCACAATCCCACTAAGTCTCATTACTTATAAAATTTACTAATTTTGATTGATGGAGTTTACTAGATACAATATGAAATATAATACAAGAGTGGGTACGATACAAAAGTCCCACCTACCAAAGCAAAACACCCAAATGAAGCTATGTGCCAGCGATGCCGCTATTGATCCGTGCGGGCAACCTGTAAGAAATGTGGCACAACGGAGGTGAGTTGCCAACTCGTTAGTAGAAAAACATTTATAAGTAGAAATCGAATAAACAACGACTCCTAGGTCAACTATATCATGAAGGTAATTGTAGGGTTATTAGGCACTATCACAAGGCTCATAAGGCATCAACCATGCCAAATCTAAATTTTTTCAAGTGCCGAACAACCTAAAGCGAGGATCTTTGCTAGAGATTTAGGGTTAACAAAACATGTAAACACCTTTACATCTAAGAGAGAGGGATTACAACCTTTATAGTCCGCTCCTTCGCTTCATAAGCTCCGAATAGTAGTCCCTTCGTCGCGATCCATGAACTTCTGAACTCTAGAGAGGCTCTACAAGCCGAATGATCCATACTTGCTTGAAGTCTTCCTTTTCGAAGATGATCTACCTTGAAGAATCTTTAACTCAAGCTCTCACTTCTCTAATCAAGTATTAATGAAGTGAACACCCTAATCTAAGTAGCTAGATTAGATGAGGATGATGAAGTAGGAATTTGGCTCTCATTTGTTTTCAAAATCTCACTCAATATCATTACAAAAGAAAAACCTAGTAAAGCTTTTTCAAGAGCTCAAGGAAGAAGAACATGAATAATTCCCTTTGTGATGAATAATGAATTATTGCTCTTGGTTACAATTGCAACCCTTGGTTAATAAAGAAAGGCTTTAACTATTGTAGAGATTTTACTAGGGTAAAGGGTTTAGGTTAGGTTAGGAAATATCTCCACAAAATATCAACAAAATATCTTTGCTTAAAACAAAACAAAGCTTCTAGAAGCTTCATGAAAAAGCTAACCCAAATTAAACCCTAACTATGTTTAATCTCCATAAATCATGTTGCATTTTAATCATAACTTGTTACAATATTATATATCACATATATAATATATTTTTGTAATAAAAGAAAATAATACATTTAACATATATCGCATATATATCAATGCATTATCCGGTGAGAAAATGAATCAATAAAGCGAGCCAATATTAGTTAATGTAATGTAATATATCACATATATAATTATACATTAAATTATCGAATCAACACTTGATCCGACAATCCGGCTATACTGCATATAATCGACTAATATAGCATATACCGATTCATCGAATCAACACTTGATCCGATGACCCGGCTATATCATATATCGCGAGAATAGAATATGGTATCTCATATCATATTATTCACGATCCCGCAGATATCACATATGTACTCCTACTCCGTTTTGCCTGAGTCAAGAAACCTCTGTGTAGGACTCTAAAGAATCGTCAATACGCCGGCAGTAGGTGATGATCATATCAAACACCCACAAGCTGTAAGCGGTCAGCTAAATGTAACAGCCACCCAGGTATTGAGCGATCAGAAGATCTACAAGCAAACCTGTACATTCTCCTGTGAATCCAATTAATAACACTACCGTACAGTCCGGTCTCTTCGTCTGATATGTCGCATATCCAGTCTAGGGGTGGTATACGTCAGACTCCAGTAACTGATAAGTCGTGTCGATGTGACGCTCATAACAGGTCGAGAAACTACTGATAACACTTACCGGTAGTAATCTATATCAGCCCTGGCCAGAGACTTCCAGTTATAGCCAATCGAATATGGCACAACATCAACTCCCTATACCGGGAGAGACGAATCCTCTCCTATCGCTCATTGCCTCCATGTGATTCGGGACTGTACCTAAAAGACACCGTTTTGCACGCCCTCTTGGACGTGGTAAGGTGGAAATCAAAGCACAGTAGGAATCACACAAGTCTCTATGACGATCTCGGGTCTACAGACTAACCTATACCAGTGTCACCGAAGAACTGCCATCTGACGTGAGGTATAATACCATTTAGGAGTTCTCGGCGAGTCCGTTCAGTGTACCCAGTCTCCACTGAGCACTCGTACACCATTTTTGATGTCAAACACCGATGGATATGGGATCATCCAATGCCCATCATATGGGTCAAGATGCGTATACACTAGTCTAATCTGGTGTATCGATGCCCTGTCTCGATACACCCTCGACTAGGAACAGTTATAGGATGTACTCGTTGACTTCCCTGGCCCCACTAGTATGATCTCATCATAGTCCCAGTAGTCGAGTACATATCCTAAGGGCTTTATCAACATGTGAGAGCAAGGCAGTAAACTAATATAAGTCAACATGTTAAGATAAAGTGAAATCAAATAGCATACTATCTGTCGAGTAAGAAAGTCCTCTCTATATATATCCAAGCATCCACTATAATATACATCATATGTACAATAATGGCCTCTAAGGCATATACATAACTAACAATCTCCCACTTGCACTAAGGCCAGCTGTTATAGAATCTCATACCTAACATCCCGAAGAGTCTCTTAAATTGTATCTGGGGAATGGCCTTTGTGAATGGATCCGCAGTGTTGTCCTTCGTATCAACTCTCGCGACCTCGATCTCCCGGCGATCAACTATCTCCCGGATCAGGTGATACCGCCTTAGAATATGTCTGGACTTCTGATGGGACCTGGGTTTCTTGGCCAAAGCCACAGCTCCATTGTTATCACAATACAAAGGTATTGGATGCTCAATGGTCAGAACCACACCAAGTTCAGTGATGAACTTCTTCATCCAGACAGCCTCTTTGGCAGCATCGTTGACAGCGATGTATTCAGCCTCCATCGTCGAGTCTGCAATGGTTTCCTATTTGGAACTCTTCCAACACACCGCCCCTTCATTGAGGGTAAAGACAAATCCCGAGTGCGACTTAGAGTCGTCCTTATCACTTTGGAAGCTTGATTCGGTAAAGGACTCCACCAGGAGTTCTCCGCTACCATACACCAAGAACATCTCCTTAGTTCTTCTCAAGTACTTGAGAATGTTCTTCACAGCTATCCAGTGACTCTCTACAGGATCTGCTTGATACCTACTCACTACACTTAGTGAGTATGCTACATCGGGTCTGGTACATAACATTATGTACATGATAGAGCCTACTGCCGAAGCATAGGGTATCCCTTGTATGCGAGCTCTCTCCAAATTAGTCTTGGGAGACATCTCTTTGGAGAGAGTGAGTCCAGAGATCATGGGTTAGTTCCCACGCTTGGATTCTTCCATACTAAACCTCTTTAGTATGGTGTCAATGTACCTGGATGGGGACAATCCAAGTATCCGTTTAGATCTATCTCTATAGACCATAATTCCTAGTATGCAGGAGGCATCACCTAGATCTTTCATTGAGAATCTTTGTGATAAGAAGAGCTTGACCGATTGCAGCATAGGAACATCATTTCCTATCAAGAGTATGTCATCGACGTACAACAATACGAGGAAGACAGCCTTACTCTCTGCAACCTTCTTATATATACAAGGTTCATCTACGTTTTTGATGAAGTCAAACTCTTTGACTACAACATCAAAGCAGATGTTCCAACTCCGTGATGCCTGCTTTAACCCGTAGATGGATTTAAGCAGCTTGCACATCTTTCCGCTGCTCCCACTATCTACGAAGCCCTCTGGTTGAGTCATGTACACGCACACTTCTAAATCACCATTTAGAAAGGCGGTTTTTGAAGGGTTTGTTTAGCACCCTATGAAGAGTTTTGAAGCATCTCATGTCCAAAAGTTTAAGTTTTTATTGTGCTAAACAAACACGCAAAGGAATCGATCCTAGAAAATTAAGGTTACAAAACTTTAAGCTAATAAAAGTTAGGGTTTAGAGACTACAACCTTTGTAGCTCCCTACGCTAGACTCCTCGGCTACTTGGGGGTTGAAAAAACTCCGCTTGAACTCCTCGACGTCACCGATGATCCACCCGGAGTCCGCTTTGTCCAAGCTAGCGACTTTGGAAAAACCAAGAGAACACTCTAATCAAGTTGGCTAAACTTGATTAGAATGATGTTGTGGCTATGGATCTCACTTCAAAATCCTATTTTTATGAGTATTTTACTCTCTTATAAGAACTAGAGAGCAAAGCATGGAGGTTGATGAAGATGGTGGTCTTTTGTGAAGAACAGAATGAATTATCATCAAAGAGAAAAGAAAAATAACTATATATATTTTTCTTTCTCACAACCAACCATGGTTAGATTTAAAGATATCATTTGATTTAAGTTAAAAGCATAATAAGAAAATAAACCATGGGTTAAAAGTTAGGTGAGCATGGTAGAGTTAAGAAGAGTGTAGAAACTCTTAAGTGATTTAACCCATTTTTCATTTCCTTTTGCTTTAATTTAAATCAAATAATAATCCAAAAATAACCATGGTGTAATTCTTATACATCCACCATTCTCATTGTATAAACAACCATGATAAAGTGATGTATGTATGCATGTGTGCATGCACATCCAAATGTGCATAAACAAGAATGAATGCATACATGCATGCATACATCCAAAATAAACAAGATAGGATTTGTAGTGAGAGGCTAATGATAAATCAACACTTGATTCACTAATCCGGTCATATCACATACGACCCGACCATTAGCAAGCCGCCCAATTAATATACGGTATCCCATACACGTACTTTAATCGGGTCCAAGCGCATATCGCATACGCGCACCACAACGCTTCGCCTGGACTAGGTAACTCCTATGTGGGACTCTAAGACTCGTCAATACGCCGGCAGTGGGTGATGATCATATCAAGCACCCGCAAGCCGCAAGCGGTCAGCTAAACGTAACGGCCACCCGGGTATTGAGCGATCAGAAGAGAACAAGCGAACCTGCTACAACTCCCGTCGAGCCGATCGGCGACACTTCCCGTACAGTCCGGTCTCCTCGTCTGATATGTCGAATATCAAGTCTAGGGGTGGTAAACGTCAGACCCCAATAACCGATAAGTCGTGCCGATGTGAGGCTCATAACGGGTCGAGAAACTACTGGTAACACTTACCAGCAAATCTCTGATCAGCCCTGGCCAGGGACTTCCCTGTTACGGCCAATCGAGCACAGCGCAACATCAACCCCCAATACCGGGAGAGACGAAACCCCTCCTATCGCTCATTGCCTCCATGTGACTCGGGACTGTACCCAAAGACCACCGTTTTGCACGCCCTCATGGACGTGGTAAGGTGGAGATCAAAGCACAATGGGAATCACACAAGACTCTATGACGATCTCGGGTCTACAGACTAACCTGTACAAGTGTCACCTGAGAACTGCCATCTGACGTGAGGTATAATACCATCTGGGAGTTCTCGGCGAGTCCGTCCAGTGTACCCAGTCTCCACTGAGCACCCGTATACCATCTCTGATGTCAAACACTAATGGATATGGGATCATCCATCGCCCATCACATGGGTCGAGAAGCGTATACGCTAGTCTACTCTAGTATATCGATGCCCCGTCTCGATACACCCACGACTAGGGACCTTGAAGGATGTACTTATGGACTACCATGTCCCCACTAGTATGATCTTCATCATAGTCCAGGTAGTCAAGTACACATCCTAAGGGCTTTACCAACATGTAACCATAAGACAGTTTAAAGAGACTAGTATACATGTTAAGATAAAGAGTAACCAGATAGCATACTATCATATCGAGCAAGAAAGTCATCTCTATATATGTCCAAGCATCCAATATAATATACATCATCTGTACAATACTGGCCTCTAGGGCATACATACAACTAACAATCTCCCACTTGCACTAGGGCCAGCTACTGTAGTATCGCATACCGAGCATCCCGAAGAGTCTCTCAAACTGTATCTGGGGAATGGCCTTCGTGAGTGGATCCGCCGTGTTGTTCTTCGTGTCAACCCTCCTGACCTCGATCTCCCGGCGATCAACTATCTCCCGGATCAGGTGATACCGCCTCAGAATATGCCTGGATCGCTGATGGGACCTGGGTTCCTTGGCCAAAGCCACCGCTCCATTGTTATCGCAATACAAAGGTATTGGATGCTCAATGGATGGAACCACTCCAAGTTCAGTAATGAACTTCTTGATCCAGACAGCCTCTTTGGCAGCATCGTTGGCAGCGATGTATTCAGCCTCCATCGTCGAGTCTGCCACGGTTTCCTGCTTGGAACTCTTCCAGCTAACCGCCCCTCCGTAAAGGGTAAAGACAAAGCCCGACTGCGACTTAGTGTCGTCCTTATCACTCTGGAAGCTCGAATCGGTAAAGGACTCCACTTGGAGCTCTCCGTTACCATACACCAAGAACATATCTCTAGTCCTTCGCAAGTACTTGAGAATGCTCTTCACAGCTGTCCAGTGACTCTCTCCAGGATCAGCTTGATACCTGCTCACTATACTTAGTGAGTATGCTACATCGGGTCTGGTACATAGCATCGCATACATGATAGAGCCTACTGCCGAAGCATAGGGTATCCCTTGCATACGAGCTCTCTCCAAATCAGTCTTGGGAGACATCTCTTTGGAGAGAGTGACTCCAGAGATCGTGGGCAAGTTCCCACGCTTGGACTCTTCCATACTAAACCTCTTTAGTATGGTGTCAATGTACCTGGATTGGGACAATCCCAAAATCCTTTTGGATCTATCTCTATAGATCCTAATTCCCAATATGCAGGAGGCATCACCAAGATCTTTCATTGAGAATCTTTGTGATAAGAAGAGCTTGACCGATTGCAGCATAGGAATATCATTTCCTATCAAGAGTATGTCGTCCACGTACAATACGAGGAAGACAACCTTACTCTCTGCCACCTTCTTGTAGATACAAGGTTCATCTGGGTTTTTGACAAAATCAAACTCTTTGATAACGACGTCAAAGCAGATGTTCCAACTCCGCGATGCTTGCTTTAATCCATAAATGGATTTAAGCAGCTTGCACACCTTTCCGCTGCTCCCACTGTCTACGAAGCCCTCTGGCTGAGTCATGTATACGCACTCTTCTAAATCACCGTTTAGAAAGGCGGTCTTAACATCCATTTGCCAGATTTCGTAATCATGATAAGCAGCGATGGCAAGCATGATCCGGATGGATTTAAGCATAGCCACTGGAGAAAAGGTCTCGTCATAGTCCACACCTGGTCTTTGACGAAAACCCTTTGCTACAAGTCTAGCTTTGAAAGTCTCCACTTTCCCATCTATACCAAGTTTCTTCTTGAAGATCCACTTGCTCCCAATGGGTTTTACCCCTTCAGGAGCAACGTCCAAAGTCCATACTTTGTTGGTGTACATGGATTCCATCTCGGACCGCATAGCATCCAGCCATTTCACTGAGTCCCCACTCGTGATGGCCTGCTCGAAGCTAGTTGGGTCATCATCCTCCATGATGCAATCCTCTCTCTCACCATCTATGAGAAAACCGTAGTATCTCTTAGGTTGGCGAGGAACCCTACTAGATCGGCGGAGTGGCTGGGGTTCATCGGGAACTACGGAATCCTCTGGTTCCACCAGATCTTCTGTTGTAGCTTCTGCAGCTGGAACTTCTTCCAGTTCTACCTCATGACCACTAATCTCTTTTTCAAGAAATTCCTTTTCTAAAAAGGTGGCATGCCGAGAAACAAACACTCTTTGTTCCTCAGGGTGGTAGAAGATATACCCTTGAGAATTCTTGGGATATCCTACAAATTTGCATAGAACAGACCGTGCCTCGAGTTTGTCCGGATTTTGTCGTTTGACATAGGCTGGACAACCCCATATCTTAACATAGTTAAGAGATGGTCTCTTCCCTTTACATATCTCATATGGAGTGGTAGGCACAGATTTGGTGGGGACCATATTCAATAGATGTATGGCTGTCTCAAGCGCATACCCCCAGAAGGAAATAGGTAACTCAGCTGTGCTCATTATAGAGCGCACCAAATCTAATAGGGTGCGGTTCCTCCGTTCTGATACACCGTTGTGCTGTGGTGTATATGGGGGAGTCAGCTGAGAGAGAATCCCATTCTCTTTTAGGAAGTCCAGGAATTCATTGCTCAAGTATTCACCTCCTCGATCAGATCGAAGGATTTTAATACTTTTTCCGGTTTGGTTTTCGACTTCTTGTTTATATTCTCTAAATTTCTCAAAAGCTTCAGACTTGTGTCTTATCAAGTACACATGTCCATATCTTAAGAGATCGTCAGTGAATGTAATGAAGTACGAAGAACCATCCCTGGCATGCGTAGACATGGGACCACATACATCACTATGTATTAGTCCCAAGAGTTCGGTAACTCTTTCTCCGTGTCCCGTAAACGGAGTTTTGGTCATCTTGCCTTTGAGGCATGACTGGCAAGTGTCATAAGATGAAAATTCGAATGGTTTCAAATATCCATCCTTATGCAACTTAGCCAGTCGTGTCGCATTGATGTGACCCAGTCTACAATGCCACAAGAAGGATTCGTTCAGTTCTGAACTCTTCCTCTTTTGTGTGTTTGTTATGCTTAGAACTGTAGATTGATTTAGAACATAAATGCCATTGCACAACGTGCTTGATCCAACCAACTTTTGGTTACGGAAAATGTTCATAACATTGTCCTGTAATACAAAATTATATCCTTCTTTGCTCAACAAAGAAACCGATATAATGTTGCATATCAGGTTCGGCATGTAATAGCATTCGTTCAGAACCAATGTATTACCAGTTGGTAATACAAGGTGATATTCCCCGACAGTCTTAGCTGCAACAATTGCACCATTTCCAACTCTTATGTCTTTATCACCTTCTCCAAGTTCTCTACCTTTCCTGAGCCCATGCAACTGATTACATATATGGGATCCTGACCCGGTATCTAATACCCAGGACGTAGAGCAAATGGAGAAACAGTTCTCTGTAACGAACACACCCGAAGAAAATGCATCAACATGTACTTTCTTCATTCGGGTGGCATGGGAATCCTGGTATTCCCCTATATCCTGTTCAGTCCTATAACTCTTATAAGAAAGAACGGAACCAACGTTCCCCAGCACAGTATAACATGCGGGTTCGGTCAATACATCCATATTATTATCTTTATTAGGGCATGACATGGTCGCTACCTGGAGAGAGAGAGAAGAAAACACTTTAGCGTATGCTCGTGCAAGATCAGATTGGTTATTATCTTATCTAATCAGGATGGCTCCCACTGCTTTTTATCAAATCTTCCTTCAAACCCTAAAAGGAAAGACTAGCCGGGATTAATTACACACTACAAGTTCGCCAATCTTTCAGCCAGGCCAGTGTCGGTACTTTGAGGGAGGTCCCCCGTGCTTTCGCACGAACCTAATTAATGTAAACCTCGTTTTCCCAGAGGCGTAACCCCGTTGACACCTTTCTAGACACCTACTTGATTAGCTAATTGCAATGTGTAAAACTCTCCCAGGAGTAACTCTTACTCGCAGTGGGTATCGGGATCCAACTATCTCATAGAAGGTATGCAATCTCATTGTAAATTTCAACACTTGAAACTCCCGATAATGCTTTTGCCCCTAGCGTGATATGACCTTGACGAAAGCCAACAAACCACAGCCCGCTAGTCAAGTTCAACCCGTACATTTCTTGACTGAATTAAACCCACCCGCACGACCCTTGACGAAAGCCAACAAAGTCGTACGACTACCCTAATCCAGTCGCATCATATGCTGCAGATAAGCAGCACATAGCTACCGCACACTACACCTTGACGAAAGCCAACAAATGTAGCACGAATACTATATGCAACTTATCTGAAATGACGGAGGGCTACGACAGGTTTTTCTGAAAACCTATTGCGTAATGAACTAGATATCGTTGTAGCATCGAATGGATTTTGAAATGGAGTGTTTTTGAGGCTTTTCTAGTTTTGCTAAAAGAGTCACTCCCGGTGAAGGGATCGTCGGTCCTTTCCTCGTCGAATGAGGTGCGGGATATATCATATATATCACTGTGCAAAGCAAAAAACTCTCAAAAGCAATCAAAAGACAAACCGAGTGTTGTAGCATCTGCCAGTTATTGCTAAAGGAGTCACTCCCGGTGAAGGGATCTCGGTCCTTTCCTCATCGAATAAGGTGCAGGGTATATCATATATACCACTATGCAAAGCAAGAACTGTAGCTACCTGTTTTGTTTAAAATTTGATTCTACAACATCTTAGGTTTCTTTTCTTTCATTAATCACATTAATGAAGTCCCATCATTAAATACCTAAACATCACAGATAGATATGACGTACACTTATCCCATCCGCATTCGCCTCGATGTCCCCTCGTGCACCGTTAGGTTAGGTAACTAACAACAGAGCAGGGCATGGCTAGCGTGGGTGTAAAACATAAGTAACGTCTATATAATATATCATATATACTATATAAACAATATCCATCACAGAATCACATCACAGATTTCGCAGCAGAAGAAACATATGAAATATTGGATATACTAGGACGTCCGTGTTTTCAATACGAGCCAGTATAAAACACGGATTCCACGGTCGTGATCAATAGCCAATCCCACACCCCTAGACCCCTACGAGAGCGGCAAGCAACCCTGCCAATTCTAGGGTTAGGAGACCCGGACCCGACACCTCGAGTTGGTCTCCCACTGGACCCTAGAACCCGGTTACTTGTGCTCTCCTCCTTGGGTCTATCCTAATGCGGAAAAGTAAATAATATACAAGGGGTGACAACTTCCGCTACCTGGAAGTACCCCAAATAAAAGAATATTACATACAAGTTTTTACATGAATGAAAATGAAAAACACTCATCTCACATAAAAAAAAAACCCGGCTATTCGAACACGACTATCCAATATAATATATCCAGCAACACATAACATCACATGTCATCAACGTAAGTAAGTATGCGTACCCCAATTGTCGTTGATGTATAGCAATGAAACAGCGATAGCGACATACTACACTTACGGTCACAGAAAAGAAAGTGTAAAACTGCAATATCTGGAATCCACATTATCCTTAGACATCATAAATGCGAAATATCACATACCTCGTATTTCATGTCTTATAATGTGAATTCCATACATTGCATCACATTCCGAATAAACAGACAGTATTAAAGTTTTCGAACGACCGATCAAATACCCAAGATTCACTAAAGCTCAACACTTGAGCAGGGTTCAAAAATCCGGAGTGTGACACAGTAGTAGCGGTCCAGCCGTAGAAGGGTCAAGCCAACGCCTCACATGTGGCACGCCGTACTGCCCCAAACCCTAAGGTTCAAAGGGCAGTTCGAGACGGTCACATAATCGAGTTAAGGTTTGTTGTCTTCTAGAGGGACCACCGCAAAAAGACTTGCACTTATCTCCAAAGTATTTAAACCCCGTGAATAGCGAGCAAATGATATTCGTTCAAACACTTCAATACTTTCTAGTTTACCCGGAAAAGAAAATGAAATGAAAATTCCGATCGAAACGACGAGTCCAAAACCATCTCCAGAAATTTTCAACAGCAGATTCAGATTAAACATACTCAAAATATACTGTAGCAGGTAAGGAAAAATACTGTGCAAAATGGAGCAAAAGATCCCTTCTTATGGCCGCGGATCCGCGGCCTAAGCCTGCTTAGGCCGCGCTTCCGCGGTCGAAAGTACTGTTCATGGCCACGAATTTTCCAGTTTGTCTTATCTTTACCTGCTCTATTTTTTGAGAATTTTTAATTCTGAAAAAGGTCAGTTTTTAAAAAATTTCCAGAGAGCACCCAAAGAATCCGTATTTTTGTCCGATCGGGGTTTTCACTTCGTAAAAACGTCGCCTAATGTTCTAGGTCGGCTCTGATACCAATGAAGGGTTTTTTTAGCACCCTATGAAGAGTTTTGAAGCATCTCATGTCCAAAAGTTTAAGTTTTTATTGTGCTAAACAAACACGCAAAGGAATCGATCCTAGAAAATTAAGGTTACAAAACTTTAAGCTAATAAAAGTTAGGGTTTAGAGACTACAACCTTTGTAGCTCCCTACGCTAGACTCCTCGGCTACTTGGGGGTTGAAAAAACTCCGCTTGAACTCCTCGACGTCACCGATGATCCATCCGGAGTCCGCTTTGTCCAAGCTAGCGACTTTGGAAAAACCAAGAGAACACTCTAATCAAGTTGGCTAAACTTGATTAGAATGATGTTGTGGGTATGGATCTCACTTCAAAATCCTATTTTTATGAGTATTTTACTCTCTTATAAGAACTAGAGAGCAAAGCATGGAGGTTGATGAAGATGGTGGTCTTTTGTGAAGAACAGAATGAATTATCATCAAAGAGAAAAGAAAAATAACTATATATATTTTTCTTTCTCACAACCAACCATGGTTAGATTTAAAGATATCATTTGATTTAAGTTAAAAGCATAATAAGAAAATAAACCATGGGTTAAAAGTTAGGTGAGCATGGTAGAGTTAAGAAGAGTGTAGAAACTCTTAAGTGATTTAACCCATTTTTCATTTCCTTTTGCTTTAATTTAAATCAAATAATAATCCAAAAATAACCATGGTGTAATTCTTATACATCCACCATTCTCATTGTATAAACAACCATGATAAAGTGATGTATGTATGCATGTGTGCATGCACATCCAAATGTGCATAAACAAGAATGAATGCATACATGCATGCATACATCCAAAATAAACAAGATAGGATTTGTAGTGAGAGGCTAATGATAAATCAACACTTGATTCACTAATCCGGTCATATCACATACGACCCGACCATTAGCAAGCCGCCCAATTAATATACGGTATCCCATACACGTACTTTAATCGGGTCCAAGCGCATATCGCATACGCGCACCACAACGTTTCGCCTAGACTAGGTAACTCCTATGTGGGACTCTAAGACTCGTCAATACGCCGGCAGTGGGTGATGATCATATCAAGCACCCGCAAGCCGCAAGCGGTCAGCTAAACGTAACGGCCACCCGGGTATTGAGCGATCAGAAGAGAACAAGCGAACCTGCTACAACTCCCGTCGAGCCGATCGGCGACACTTCCCGTACAGTCCGGTCTCCTCGTCTGATATGTCGCATATCAAGTCTAGGGGTGGTAAACGTCAGACCCCAATAACAGATAAGCCGTGCCGATGTGAGGCTCATAACGGGTCGAGAAACTACTGGTAACACTTACCAGCAAATCTCTGATCAGCCCTGGCCAGGGACTTCCCTGTTACGGCTAATCGAGCACAGCGCAACATCAACCCCCAATACCGGGAGAGACGAAACCCCTCCTATCGCTCATTGCCTCCATGTGACTCGGGACTGTACCCAAAGACCACCGTTTTGCACGCCCTCATGGACGTGGTAAGGTGGAGATCAAAGCGCAATGGGAATCACACAAGACTCTATGACGATCTCGGGTCTACAGACTAACCTGTACAAGTGTCACCTGAGAACTGCCATCTGACGTGAGGTATAATACCATCTGGGAGTTCTCGGCGAGTCCGTCCAGTGTACCCAGTCTCCACTGAGCACCCGTATACCATCTCTGATGTCAAACACCAATGGATATGGGATCATCCATCGCCCATCACATGGGTCGAGAAGCGTATACGCTAGTCTACTCTGGTATATCGATGCCCCGTCTCGATACACCCACGACTAGGGACCTTGAAGGATGTACTTATGGACTACCATGTCCCCACTAGTATGATCTTCATCATAGTCCAGGTAGTCAAGTACACATCCTAAGGGCTTTACCAACATGTAACCATAAGACAGTTTAAAGAGACTAGTATACATGTTAAGATAAAGAGTAACCAGATAGCATACTATCATATCGAGCAAGAAAGTCATCTCTATATATGTCCAAGCATCCAATATAATATACATCATCTGTACAATACTGGCCTCTAGGGCATACATACAACTAACAGTTTTAACATCCATCTGCCAGATTTCGTAGTCATGGTATGCAGCAATGGCAAGTAGGATCCGGATGGACTTAAGCATAGCTACTGGAGAAAAGGTTTCGTTATAATCCATACCTGGTCGTTGACGAAAACCCTTTGCAACAAGTCTAGCTTTGAAAGTCTCAACTTTTCCATCTACACCAAGTTTCTTCTTAAAGATCCATTTGCTCCCAATGGGTTTTACCCCTTCAGGAGCAACTTCCAAAGTCCATACTTTGTTGGTGTACATGGATTCCCTCTCAGATCGCATTGCATCCAGCCACTTCACAGAGTCCCTACTCGTGATGGCCTGCTCGAAACTTGTTGGGTCATCATCTTCCATGATGCAATCCTCACTCCCACCATCAACGAGAAAACCGTAGTATCTCTTAGGTGGATGAGAAACCCTACTAGATCGGCGGAGAGACTGGGGTTCGTCGGGAACTATTGAATCATCTGGTTCTACCAAATCTTCTGTTACAGTTTGTGTTGATGGAACTTCTTCCAGTTCTACCTCCTTGCCACTAATTTCCTTTGCAAGAAATTCCTTTTCTAAAAAGGTAGCATGCCGAGAAACAAACACCTTTTGTTTCTCGGTGTGGTAGAAGAGATACCCGCGCGAATATTTGGGATATCCAATAAACTTACACAGAATAGACCTTGCCCCGAGCTTGTCCGGATTTTGTGTTTTCACATATGCCGGACAACCCCATATCCTAACATAATTAAGATATGGTCTCTTTCCTTTCCATATCTCATATGGAGTGGTTGGCACAGATTTGATGGAAACCATATTCAATAGGTCTGCATCTGTCTCCAGTGTATATCCCCAGAAGGAAATAGGTAACTCAGTGGTGCTCATCATAGAGCGCACCATATCCAATAAGGTGCGATTCCTCCGCTCCGATACGCCGTTGTGCTGTGGTGTATAGGGAGGAGTAAGTGAGAGAGAATCCCATTCTCTTTTAGATAATCCCAGAACTCATTGCTCAAGTATTCTCGTCCTCGATCAGATCGAAGGAATTTTAATACTTTTACCCGTTTGGTTCTCTACTTCGTTTTTATATTCTCTGAATTTCTCAAAAGCTTCAGACTTGTGTTTCATCAGGAACACATGTCCGTATCTTGAGAGATCGTCAGTGAATGTAATGAAGTATGAGGAACCGTTCCTGGTATGTGTAGACATGGGACAACATACATCACTATGTATCAGTCCTAAGAGTTCTGTAACTCTTTCTCCGTGTCCACTAAACGGAGTTTTGGTCATCTTGCCTTTGAGACATGACTGGGAAGTGTCATAAGATGAAAATTCAAACGGATTCAAATATCCATCCTTATGCAATTTGGCCAGTCGTGTCGCATTGATGTGACCAAGTCTACAATGCCATAAGAAAGATTCGTTCATTTCAGAACTCTTCCTCTTGTGTGTGTTTTGTACATTAAGTACTGTAGTTTGGTTGAGAACGTATATGCCATTAAATAATGAACCTGATCTAATCAACTTTTGATTCAGGAATATATTCATAACATTATCCTGTAACACAAAATTATATCCTTCTTTATTCAATAAAGAAATTGATATAATATTGCATATCAGGGTCGGAATGTAATAGCACTCGTTCAGAACCAATGTATTACCATTTGGTAACACAAGGTGATATTCGCCAACTGCTTTGGCTGCAAGATCTGCACCATTCCCTACGCTTACGGAATGATCACCCATTCCCAGTTCTCCACCTTTACGTAGCCCATGTAACAAATTACATATGTGGGATCCCGATCCGGTATCTAATACCCAGGACGTAGAGTGAACTGAGAAACAGTTCTCAATAACTAACACACCTGAAGAAGATGCATCAGCATGCTTGTTCTTCGTTTGGGCGGTGTGAGAATCCAGATATTCTCCTATTTCCTGCTCTGTCTTATAACACTTATAAGAAAGAACGGGACCAATGTTCCTCTGCTCAGTATAATAAGCGGGTTCAGTCAATACATCCATATTATTATCTTGATTAAGACCTAACATGGTCACTACCTGGAGAGAGAGAGAAGAAAACACTTTAGCATATGCTCTTGCAAGATTAGATTGGTTATTATCTTATCTAATCAGGATGTCTCCCACTGTTTTTATCAAATCTTCCTTCAAACCCGAAAAGGTAAGATTAGCCAGAATTAATTACACCCTACAAGTTCGCCAATCATTCAGCCAGATCAGTGTTGGTACTTTGAGGGAGGTTCCCCGTGCTTTCGCACGGACCTAATTAAAATAAACCTCGTTTTCCCAGAGGCATAACCCCGTTAATACCTTTCTAGACACCTACTTGATCGGCTAATTGTCCTGTGTAAAATTCTCACAGGAGTAACTCTTACTCGCAGTGGGTATCTGGATCCAACTATCTCATAGAAGGTATGCAATCTCATTGCAAATTTCAACACTTGAAATTCCCGATAATGCTTTTACCTCTAGCATCCTATGACCTTGACGCAGGCTAACAAACCATAGTCCGCTAGTCAAGTTCAACCCGTACATTTTTTGATTGAATTAAACCCACTCGTACGACCCTTGACGCAGGCCAACAAAGTCGTACGACTACCCTAATCCAATCACATCTTATGTTTCAGATAAGTACCAGTTAGCTACCGCATACTACGCCTTGACGCAGGCCAACAAACGTAGTATGAATACTAAGTAATATTTATCTGAAATGTCGGAGGGCTACGCAGTTTTTTTTCCAGAAAACCATGAGCGTAATGAACTTGATATCGTTGTAGAAACAAGTGATTTTGAAAATGAGGGTTTTTGAGGCTTTTCTAGTTTTGCTAAAGAGGTAATTCTCGGTGAAGGGATCTCGGCTCTTTCCTTATCGAATAAGGTGCAGGATATTTCACAAATACCACGGTGCAAAGCAAGAACTATAGAAGCAATAAAAAAAAAACCGTGAGTTTGTAGCATCTGCCAGTTTTGCTAAAGAGGTCACTCACGGTGAAGGGATCTCGGCTCTTTCCTCATCGAATAAGGTGCAGGGTATATCATATATACCGCTGTGCAAAGCAAAAAACTGTAGCTACCCTTTTTGAAAATTTGATTCTACAACATCTTTTAGGTTTCTTTTCTTTTATTAATCTCATTAATAAATCCCATCAGTTAATGCTTCCTCAGCATCACAGAAGAAACGAAAGCAGTAATATTTATATATCAACATATATATATATATAGTATAAGCATTCGTCTCAGGCAGTAATATGATCTCATCACAGAACATTGCAGCAGAAGAAAACATATGAAATATTAGATATACTAGGACGTCCGTGTTTTATTTTGAGCCTGTATAAAGCACGGATTCCACGGTCGTGATGAATAGCCAAACCCACATCCCTAGACCCCTACGAGAGCAGCAAGTAACACTGCCAATTCTAGGGTTAGGAGACCCGGTCTCGACCCCTCGAGATGGCCTCCCACTGGACCCTAGAACCCGTTTATTTATGCTCCCCTCCTCGGGTCTACCTAATGCGGAGAAGTAAATAATATACAATGGTGACATCAACCTCAACCCGGAAGTGCCCCAATAAAAGAATATTATATACAATGAATTTTACATGAATGAAAATAAAAACCCTCATCTCACATAAAAACCCCGGCTATTCAGAACACGACGATCCAATATAACATATCACAGCAACGCATAATATCTTATATCATCAACGTAATCAAGTATGCGTATCCCGATTGTCGTTGATGTATAGCAACGAAGCCAATGATACACCACATACTACGCTTACGGTCACAGAAAAGAAATTGTGAAACTACAACATTTGGAATCCACAATCACTTTAGACATCTTAAATCCGAAATATCACATACTTCGTGTTTCATGCCTAATTATATGAATTCCAGATATTGTATCACATTACAGATAAATAAACAAAGTTAAACTTTCCGATCGAATAATCAAACACCCAAGATTTTCCAAATAGCTCAACACTTGAGCGGAGTTCAAAAATCCCAGAACATGTCACAGCCCCAATGAACCAGCCGTAGAAGGGTCGAACTAGCCGTAGAAGGGTCAAACCAATGCCTCACATGTGGCAACGCTAAACTACCACAAACCCTAGGGTTCAGTGGCAGTTTTGACGGTCACATAATCGAGTTAAGGTTACGTCCTTCTAGAGGGTCCACAGATATGCTAGCATGATTTCCCGAAATTTTTAAACAGAGGAAAAATCCAGCACTTGAAAGTTTTCCGTCAGATGAAAAAGTGAGTTATTGATATCCGTTCGAACTTTTTAACACGTTCTAAATTACCCGAAAAACTAAACGATGTTAAACATTCCGATCGAATCAACGAATTGTATAGATCTCCAGAAAACTCAACACTTGAGTAATATTAAAAAATCCCAGAATCATGTAGTAATACCTACAGATGTAACCTAGAAGTATCAGTCCCTAATACCCAAGTACGGCCGCGGAGCCGCCGCGCAAAGCATGGTATTGTCGCGGTTCCGCGGCGACCTAAGGGAATTAGGAGATCGTACTTTACAGTAATCCATAGAATTCCCTGCTTAATTTTCTGAGTATTTTTAATACGGAGAACATCAACTTTTTAGAAAATTTCCAGAGTGGGGGTCAAAATCGACGTTTCAGGGTTCGATCGGACTTTTAACTTCGTATACACGTCGCCTAATGCTCTAGCTTGGCTCTGATACCACTGTAGGGTTACTAGGCACTAGCATAAGGCTCATAAGGCATCAACCATACCAAATCTAAATTTTTCAAGTGTAGAACAAGCTAAAGCGAGGATCTTTGTTAGAGATTTAGGGTTAACAAAACATGTAAACACCTTTACATCTAAGAGAGAGGGATTACAACCTTTGTAGTCCTCTCCTTCACTTCATAAGCTCTGAGTAGTAGTCCCTTCGTCGCGATCCATGAACTTCCAGACTCTAGAGAGGCTCCACAAGTCGAATGATCCATGCTTGCTTGAAGTCTTCCTTTTCGAAGATGATCTACCTTGAAGAATCTTTAACTCAAGCTCTCACTTATCTAATCAAGTATTAATGAAATGAACACCTTAATCTAATTGGCTAGATTAGATGAGGATGATGAAGTAGGAATTTGGCCCTCATTTGTTTTCAAAATCTCACTCAATATCATCACAAAAGAAAAACCTAGTAAAGCCTTTTCAAGAGCTCAAAGAAGAAGAAGATGAATAATTCCTTTTGTGATGAATAATGAATTATTGCTCTTGGTTAGAATTACAACCCTTGGTTAATAAAGAAAGGCTTTAACCATTGTAGAGATTTTACTAGGGTAAAGGGTTTGGGTTGGGTTAGGAAATATCTCCACAAAATATCAACAAAATATCTTTGCTTAAAACAAAACAAAGCTTCTAGAAGCTTCATGAAAAAGCTAACCCAAATCAAACCCTAACTATGTTTAATCTCCACAAATCATGTTGCATTTGTAATCATAACTTGTTACAATATTATATATCACATATATAATATATTTTTTTAACAAAAAAAAAATACATTTAACATATATCGCATATATATCAATGCATTATCCGGTGAGAAAATGAATCAATAAAGTGAGCCAATATTAGTTAATGTAATGTAATATATCACATATATAATTATACATTAAATTATCGAATCAAAACTTGATCCGACAATCCGGCTATACTGCATATAACCGACTAATATAACATGTACCGATTCATCGAATCAACACTTGATCCGATGACCCGGCTATATCATATATCGCGAGAATAGAATACGGTATCTCATATCGTATTATTCTCGGTCTCGCACATATCACATATGTGCTCCTACTCCGTTTTACCTGAGTCAAGAAACCTCTGTGTAGGACTCTAAAGAATCGTCAATACGCCGGCAGTAGGTGATGATCATATCAAACACCCACAAGCTGCAAGCGGTCAGCTAAACAAAACAGCCATCCAGGTATTGAGCGATCAGAAGATCAACAACCAAGCCTGTACATTCTCCTGTGAATCCAATCAGTAACACTACCGTACAGTCCGGTCTCTTCGTCTGATATGTCGCATATCCATTCTAGGGGTGGTATACGTCAGACTCCAGTAACCGATAAGTCGTGTCGATGTGAGGCTCATAACAGGTCTTGAAACTACTGATAACAATTACCAGTAGTACCCTATATCAGCCCTGGCCAGGGACTTCCAGTTATAGCCAATCGAACACAGCACAACATCAACTCTCTATACCGGGAGAGACGAATCCCCTCCTATCTCTCATTGCCTCCATGTGATTCGGGACTGTACCTAAAATCCACCATTTTGCACGCCCTCTTGGACGTGGTAAGGTGGAAATAAAAGCACTGTTGGAATCACACAAGACTCTATGACGATCTCGGGTCTACAGACTAACCTGTACCAGTGTCACCGGAGAACTGCCATCTGACGTGAGGTATAATACCATCTGGGAGTTCTCGGCGAGTCCGTTCAGTGTACCCAGTCTCCACTGAGTACCCGTACACCATCTTTGATGTCAAACACCGATGGATATGGGATCATCCATCACCCATCATATGGGTTAAGATGCGTATACGCTAGTCTAATCTGATGTATCGATGCCCTGTCTCGATACACCCTCGACTAGGAATAGTTATAAGATGTACTCGTTGACTACCATGGCCCTACTAGTATGATCTCATCATAGTCCCAGTAGTCGAGTATGTAAGTGCACGGCGGCGCCCCGGCCGTCAATCCGACGGCCAAATGCGGAAACGGTGATAAACTTTAATTTTGCGAACTTTGCAAAACCGGCACCACCGCGCACTAAACCCCGGATCGGGCCATTAAACTTGTACTAGCTAACTAACAAGATAGGGAAGAGATATACCGAGTGATCCGAGTCCTCCGGTCTTCTCGTCATCGTCCCAATCTCTTGCGGAAACTCCGGTCGTCGCCTCCTCGCCGGATGGGCATCACATCGCCTGTTTCTTTTATGGGCTCCCGCCTCTATACCGAGGCAACTCGGGCCTGAAGCCGGCAAGTCGACATGCCCAAGATGTGCTGTAGGAAGTGTAGTGCTTTGTCTCTTTGGGGTAGTGGATGTTGCCATTTGAAGATGGAGGAATGAAGGTATGAAAAATGGTGCTTTCATTTTTCCTTGTATCAAAAATGAGATGAATGAAATTTGCCACACCACAAATGAAACACTCTCTCACCCTCTCAAAATTGTGGCCGGCTTCCTCATGAAAATGAGAATGGTGGAGGGAAATGGATATGTAGCATGAAGGGAGGTGATGGTAGGAAAAAGAAAGGAGGTGTCCATATACAAACATCATCATAACAATGTTACACCCAAACCATAACCCTTCAAATCTCATTAATGCAAAAGCATGGATGAAAGATATCATAATCAATACAATTGCAAGAAACCCCCTCCACAAATGTTATTTGCACAATTGCAAATAACCCCCTCCATCGGAAAAGTCCGGCCGGGAAAGAACAAAGAAAAACCGGCCGGAACGGAATGCAAACTGGCAACTCCAGAAAACTGGTCCCGTAATAAATTACAGGAAAACCCCGATACTGTGCATACACACCCGCATCTGTATTCCGTCCGGATACAAATGCAAAGAGACAAAATCTACACTGTAGTAAACTAGGATCCGGCTTAAACCAAAGCCGGCTAGTAATGTTCGTCCGATCCTGATCCGTGCAATACCGCACGTATCAGATCGAACCCTGCCATATAACTATATGGCCACTAGTACAAAACTGTCCGATCCTGATCCGTGCAATACCGCACGTATCTGATCGGACCCTGCCATATCTCCATACGGCCTCTACAGCGTTTCGCCCGAAAGCTTGAGTGACTGAAGGTGTCGTGGACTCTAAAGACTCGTCAATACTATGGCTGTGGATTTAACCACTAGCACGTCAGAGGTATAAGCCAATACGTAACGGGCCACCAGCTATTGACTAATAGGGACGTCGATGAGCGAACTCATCCTGACACCCTACTGAGCCTGTCAGTGACAATATCCGTACAGTCCGGTCCGTTCGTCTATGAGCATCGCATGTCGGGCCTAGGGGGTGGGTAAAAGTCAGACCCCCAAAAGCGGTACAAGTCGTGTCGGAGTGTAGCCCATAACACCCTGAGATACTACTGGAATACCTACCAGTAAATCTCCTGCCTTGGCCAAGGACTTCGTGTAATGGCTCTCCTAGACACAGCGCGACCTCACCCCCAATACCGGGAGAGACGAACCCCCGAAGATCCGCTCACTGCCTCCATGTGGCTCGGGACTGTACCCAACTAAAACCTGTTTGCACGACTCCTTTGAGCCGTGGTAGGGTAGTAATCAAAGCACAGTGGGAACTCACACGAGACAAATGACGATCCCCAGGTCGATGAACTAACCTGTACACATGTCACCTGGGAACTGCTATCTGACGTCAGGTATAAGACCAACTAGCATGTTCCCGGTGAGTCCTGTTCGGTGTACTCATAACCCAATGAGCACCTGTATACATCTTAAGTGAACCAACTGACACCAGTGGCCTGTGAGACCGGCCACCGCCCCTCGTCGGGGTCTTGACTGTATACACTAGTCTACTCTGGAGAATCGATGCCCTGTCTCGAAACTCCCACGACTAGGGACCTTTTAAGGATGTGCTTATAGACCCCAGCTCCCACTTATATGATCGCCCTCATACTGCTGGTGGTCAAGCAAGAATCCTAGGGGCTCTACCAACGTGTAATAGCGACTTGTCAGGTCACCTGAAGCAGTACACGATGATAAAGGTAAACCAGATAGCAAACTATCATCTCGAGTAAGACTGTTCTACCGGGATAGGTCCTCCCTCAATCATTGCAATCACGTGCCTGTGATCCAATAATTGACTCTGAGGGCACTATCTCCAACAATCTCTCACTTTCACTCAAGGCTAATTATTGCGATGTCGCATACTCACAGCCCGTGTGATACCGAACACCCAACTCCTCTACTAGTCAGTCTCACAAAGCTCGTTTGCGAAACTATTGCGTTCGAGGAATAGCCTCGGTGGGTGGATCCGCTCTGGTGTTTCTTTCTATGTCTCTCTCTATATCTCAAGTTCACGGAGAAAGCCATCTCCCAAAATGAGCAATACCTGTCTTAGACTGTCTGGATGTCTGATGGGACCTAGCTCATAAATGAACTCCAAATCCAAACTTCTCAGACTGTATCGTCAACTGAACTTAATCAGTATCCTGCGCCATGCCACCCTCAGTATTGCCTTGGACCACCTGTCCAAAATACTGCCCCTCGTCAGAAGGAAAACTATAACTCTGACGATCACCCTGTCGTCCATGTCACCTTGGAAGCCTGGAATGATAACTATCTCCCTAATGAGGCTGTCGTTATCATATCCCTAGAACATCCACTTATGTTCTAAAACTGCTTCCGACTGTTTCTTCAGGATTGGATCAATATCAACTTATTGCATCTTGTGCAAGAATAACATCTGGTGTGGTACTTGACATCACATGATTGACTCAATTGCCTAAGCAAGTGATCTGCCAATCATGCACATCCCTCTCTACTTTAGTCTATAAGACACCTTTAGAGAGGGTGACTCCATCACCTGCAGGTACACCACCGTGCCAGGAGTCGTCCATTCTAAATACTCTTAGAATGCTGTCAAGGTACCCTGATTGGGAAACCACCCAAATCTAGATCCAAAAAACCATAGATCTAGTAACCAGTATGTCTGATATAATGTCCAAGTCCCTTGTGGAGAAACTACTGTGTGACGACCAAAGTATAACCGATCGTAGTATAGGAATATCACTTCCTACTACCTTCTCAACAGATCCATCCCCTATTCTGATGACGTCAAACCTATGACTGTCACATCAGAAATAGATGATCTATCTCCGCTACATCTGCTTTAGTCTATAAATAGACATAAGCCTGATGTCCACCAATGCTTCCGCTGCTCCCACTGACTACGACAATCCTCTGGCAGAGTCATATAGACGTGCACTTCTAAAGCTAGTTTAGAACGACGCTATACTCATCCTCCTGCCGGGTCTCGCAGCCTGGAACAACAACAATGGCAAGTGTGGGTAAACAAGAACTTCCCTGTCACCGTCCTTGAGGCTACCGGAGTACCTCTCGGGTGCCTGAAGTTACCCACCTTATCTACGGAGTGGCCAATGGAATGTCAAATCAGATTGAATCTTTAGGTTCCTTATCAAATCTTCAGTAATCGTTTGCGGTTCTGGAATCACTTCCAGTTCTACCATACTCCCACTACTGTTTTTGAAAAAATCCATTTTTATTAAACCTGTGGCGAGTCAAGAACAATATCACTATTGATCTTTCTTATGGTAGAAAGTCAACCCTCGTCATAGCCTGGGTCAACCCACAAACAACCATTACAGAAACGTGCCTTGAGTTATCCAGAGTCTGGTTTTAATCATAAGACGGACAACTCCCCGTACCTTAACAATGTTAAGATATGAACTGTACTATATCCAATATAGAACCAGAGGCACTGATTTAATTGAACCAGATTCAAATCATGCAGCTGTCTCCAGTGCATGTCAACAAAATGGAGAGAGGCCGATCAGCGTTACTCAACTTAGGAATGCTTCCAATTATGAGTAACCTGAAAAGAGAAGCAATTTCTCTTTATCTTTACCATCAACTGAATACCATACACAAGTATCTACATCTTCGATCACTTTGAAGAATCCCGATACTTGCTACACCTGGTTCTCTACTCTATTCAAATACTTATAACTCCTCAAAACTTAGACCCTGTGTTTCTACGAAACACATGTCTAAGAACTAGAGAAGTTAAAAGTAAACAGAATATAGTATGAGGACCAACCCCTCTGTCCTAATGGACACTGGACAACATACAATACTCTGTATAAGTCCGCTGAGTCTAACAACTCTTTCACTGTGTGTCGTAGGTTGAAAACTGTACTTATGGTTAAGAAGAATTACACCGCTGTTTAATGCTCCTTACCTAACCATCCACTGATATAGGTAAATGTCATCGACATAATATCAAAAGGTATATCTCACTCTATGAAAATAGACGTACAGATATATCAATTTGAAAATGGTGCACAACAGCGGATATTCAAAACCAAATATTTGCCGACCGGCAAACAGCCCAGATGATCTCCTCAAATATCACCGATTACAACGAATCCCGATATAATGAGGATGATTACCCTATTCCCAATAACTTACTCCCACTCATCATCTGTAAAACCATACAGATGTGAGAATCATACCTGGTAAATACATACCCTGGAGCAAGTGTCTAATCGGAAAATCAGTTTTCTTTTAACAGTACACAGTGAAACTGAAACATTGAAATGTTTCGATGGGGTATCCTGGTATTCCTAGTAATGCCTCTACCATTATCCAGATTCACAACTATAACCGTATAATTCTTTGCCATCTCTCCAAATCCCTTTATATGTCTTTAGTCGTAACCTTCTGTACACCCCTTTAGCCCAAATGGTTTTCTTCCTTCCCTACCGTTCGGCACCAGCCTATGGTTTGGAAGAAGACTATCCAATAAGCATAATGGGTGTACTGTCCCAATCCTAGGAACACTCGCAATGCGAGAGAAGGTGAAGATAAAAGACAATCGAATAAACCTTATTCTTATCTCTCCTGTACCAGAATCCATCCCCGAACTGGAACAAGTTCCTTTCGAGTTCGTATATAACCATACGATGGAATATCCAAATAACTGTGGATCTTCGTAGTGATACGGAGTGTCCTGGAGAAACACAAAGGTGATTTAGGATTGGCGAAGAAATACTTGGTTTGGTCGTGAATATCAGTCGCAATTTACTTTGCCCTCTTACTAATCCCTTGCTTTGTCTTAATCTTAATACCTTCTGCACACCGTTTAGGCTAATTGGTTTTCTTCATTCCCCACTGTTCGGCACCAGCCTAAGGTTTGGAAGAAGACTATCCAATTTGCGTAATAGGTGTACTATCTCCTAAACCAAGGAGTACTCGCAACTTGAGAGAAGGTAAAAGGGAAAAGACAACTGAATAATCCTATCCGTTTTCTCCAGAACCTGAAACCATCCTCGAATTCCTTCGAGTTCGTATCTAACCATACGATGGTTTTGTTCAATGGAAGTGGACGTTCGTAGTAATACGGGGTGTTCTGGAGAAAAGGGTAAAAGTAGGAGTGGCAATGAGGCCTGCAACTCTGACAATCCAAAAGCCAGTGTTTTAAGAAGGTTCGGTTAACTTGGTTACTGAGTCATAGTCTTAGGGTCGGGTCAATGGTCGCTGCAAGAGAGAGAGAAAAGAAACACTCAGCGTGCACTCTATCCTAGATCAGAATGGTTACCAATTTATCTAATCTGGAAACCTCCCACTGTACCTCAAATTCTCTTCCAAACCTGAAAGAAGATTAGTCGGGGTCACCCGAGAAGTAAACTAACTCATCAGTGGAAATCGGGATCCAACTATCATCGCATGATAACGTGACGGAATCCGCTCACGGTATCACACTCCAGAAGGTATGCGCATATCTGGCAAGTTTCAGTACTTTTGAAACTCCCGATGTGAATTTCTACCCCATGCTCTTATGACCTTGACTTTGGCCAACATATCATAAGTCACATGTCAAGTTCAACCCGTCATTCTCCAGGTTAATTTGAATCCACCCGTACCTACCCTTGAGTTTGGCCAAAATGGCAGTACGACTGTCCCAAACCAACGCATTTATCTATGCTGCATATGAATACCCAATAGCTACCAATCACTGTGCCTTGACTTTGGCCAACATACACAGCTTGAATACTATTGACTACCCATATGAAACGACGGAGGGCTACGAATGGTTTCTGGCGAAAACCTTTAACGTAATGAACTTGATATCGTTGAAGGAACGGATAGCTTTTTAGAAAATATAGTGACGAAAACCTTTACTAAAGAGGTCACTCCCGGTGAAGGGATCTCGGCTCTTTCCCCGTAGAATGGGGTGCTGGATATTCATAACCGAATATCACTGTGCAAAGCAAAAGTAATCGGCTATAGTGAAGTTAATGCCCTGACGCAAACTTCTGTCCAAGGGGTCACTCCCGGTGAAGGGATCTCGGCCCTTGCCTCGTCGACTGAGGAGCAGGATATTCCAAATGAATACCACGATGCAAAACAAAAGTCAACGTCCTTGCAATAACAGCTTTTTGAAAAGTGTTCCAACAACATCAGATTAGGTTTGTTTAACTTGCATTGATCCGAATCAATGCAGTCCCATCAATTGATCACACCACAAAGAACGAAAATATACTGACGTACGTATATGCCATCCGCATTCGCCACTGGGTCCCGTCATCACCCGTTAGGTTAGCTAACTAACGGCAGAGCGGGGACTGGACTAGCGCGGATGAAAAACATATACAACATCTACTAATATATATACCAATATATAGTATTTCGCTCAAGGAGTGAATAAAATGCAACATCACAGAAATGTACAGCATCACAGAACAATACAGATATCTGGGATCCCCGGGTTTCACAGAGCCACTACTGAAACCCGACGTTCCCCTGGTCGTGTGGATAGCCTGTGCAATGAAATCCTATACCCCCTACGAGTGCGGCGAATAGCCAGCCAATCCTGGAGTGAAGCCCCCTCCATCCCAATGCCATGAGATGCGGGCTTGTTGCCTTCTAGAACCCGGCTATCCGTGCACCCCTCCGCGGGGTAACCCTAGTACAGAAAGTAAAATATACATACAACGGGTACATCGACCGCAACCTGGTCGTGCCCCAAAATAATAATACAAACAGGCAGTGACGGCAGTCCACATGTCGGACGCTCGCCCCGCAATATCAAATGTACATAATACAACAACACTGTACTAGCATTGCATCCAGGCTATCCCCCACGACCGATCCGCAACATCACAGCAAAAACATAGAACATCAACGTGAAAGTCACGTTCGCAAATCCGTCTAACCGGGCTATAGCAGTTAGACCGGATTTACCGATCGAGTGACATTCACGGTCGCAGATATAATGTAAATACTGTGAAATAATGTGTTTAAAATATCCGATCGATCAAAAATTAACAAGTGGGCCCCCAAGCAATACTGTAGCACTCACAGAAAATCTGGGCCCAATTTTAATATTCCAAAACCCCTAAAATAAGCCCAGAAGCCCACTGGAGAAATTGGACACAGTGAGGACACCAATGTGCGGCGGAACCGCGGCCCAAGGGGGGTTTGGCCGCGGTTCCGCGCTTCATTCGTCGACTGACTGTGTCAAATTTTCCCAGTAGTCTTAGAATTTCAAGTACATCAATTTTCTATAACCTGAAAAAATTTTAGAGACCAAAAAATTTCAACAGAAACTGATGCTAACACAAAATGTGGATTTTGGAATTTTGGTCGATCGGAAATGCAAAACACATCAAACGAAGCTAGACGAAGTTAATGGCGAGGCTCTGATACCACTGTAAGTGCACGGCGGCGCCCCGGCCGTCAATCCGACGGCCAAATGCGGAAACGGTGATAAACTTTAATTTTGCGAACTTTGCAAACCAGCACCACCGCGCACTAAACCCCGGATCGGGCCATTAAACTTGTTATAGCTAACTAACAAGATAGGGAAGAGATATACCGAGTGATCCGAGTCCTCCGGTCTTCTCGTCATCGTCCCGATCTCTTGCGGAAACTCCGGTCGTCGCCTCCTCGCCGGATGGGCACCACATCGCCTGTTTCTTTTACGGGCTCCCGCCTCTATACCGAGGCAACTCGGGCATGAAGCCGGCAAGTCGACATGCCCAATATGTGCTGTAGGAAGTGTAGTGCTTTGTCTCTTTGGGGTAGTGGATGTTGCCATTTGAAGATGGAGGAATGAAGGTATGAAAAATGGTGCTTTCATTTTTCCTTGTATCAAAAATGAGATGAATGAAATTTGCCACACCACAAATGAAACACTCTCTCACCCTCTCAAAATTGTGGCCGGCCTCCTCATGAAAATGAGAATGGTGGAGGGAAATGGATATGTAGCATGAAGGGAGGTGATGGTAGGAAAAAGAAAGGAGGTGTCCATATACAAACATCATCATAACAATGTTACACCCAAACCATAACCCTTCAAATCTCATTAATGCAAAAGCATGGATGAAAGATATCATAATCAATACAATTGCAAGAAACCCCCTCCACAAATGTTATTTGCACAATTGAAAATAACCCCCTCCATCGGAAAAGTCCGGCCGGGAAAGAACAAAGAAAAACCGGCCGGAACGGAATGCAAACTGGAAACTCCAGAAAACTGGTCCCGTAATAAATTACAGGAAAACCCCGATACTGTGCATACACACCCGCATCTGTATTCCGTCCGGATACAAATGCAAAGAGACAAAATCTACACTGTACTAAACTAGGATCCGGCTTAAACCAAAGCCGGCTAGTAATGTTCGTCCGATCCTGATCCGTGCAATACCGCACGTATCAGATCGAACCCTGCCATATAACTATATGGCCACTAGTACAAAACTGTCTGATCCTGATCCGTGCAATACTGCACGTATCTGATCGGACCCTGCCATATCTCCATACGGCCTCTACAGCGTTTCGCCCGAAAGCTTGAGTGACTGAAGGTGTGGTGGACTCTAAAGACTCGTCAATACTATGGCTGTGGATTTAACCACTAGCACGTCAGAGGTATAAGCCAATACGTAACGGGCCACCAGCTATTGACTAAAAGGGACGTCGATGAGCGAACTCATCCTGACACCCTACTGAGCCTGTCAGTGACAATATCCGTACAGTCCGGTCCGTTCGTCTATGAGCATCGCATGTCGGGCCTAGGGGGTGGGTAAAAGTCAGACCCCCAAAAGCGGTACAAGTCGTGTCGGAGTGTAGCCCATAACACCCTGAGATACTACTGGAATACCTACCAGTAAATCTCCTGCCTTGGCCAAGGACTTCGTGTAATGGCTCTCCTAGACACAGCGCGACCTCACCCCCAATACCGGGAGAGACGAACCCCCGAAGATCCGCTCACTGCCTCCATGTGGCTCGGGACTGTACCCAACTAAAACCTGTTTGCACGACTCCTTTGAGCCGTGGTAGGGTAGTAATCAAAGCACAGTGGGAACTCACACGAGACAAATGACGATCCCCAGGTCGATGAACTAACCTGTACACATGTCACCTGGGAACTGCTATCTGACGTCAGGTATAAGACCAACTAGCATGTTCCCGGTGAGTCCTGTCCGGTGTACTCATAACCCAATGAGCACCTGTATACATCTTAAGTGAACCAACTGACACCAGTGGCCTGTGAGACCGGCCACCGCCCCTCGTCGGGGTCTTGACTGTATACACTAGTCTACTCTGGAGAATCGATGCCCTGTCTCGAAACTCCCACGACTAGGGACCTTTTAAGGATGTGCTTATAGACCCTAGCTCCCACTTATATGATCGCCCTCATACTGCTGGTGGTCAAGCAAGAATACTAGGGGCTCTACCAACGTGTAATAGCGACTTGTCAGGTCACCTGAAGCAGTACACGATGATAAAGGTAAACCAGATAGCAAACTATCATCTCGAGTAAGACTGTTCTACCGGGATAGGTCCTCCCTCAATCATTGCAATCACGTGCCTGTGATCCAATAATTGACTCTGAGGGCACTATCTCCAACAGAGTACATATCCTAAGGGCTTTATCAACATGTGAGAGCAATAAAGTAAACTAATACAAGTCAACATGTTAAGATAAAGTGAAACCAAATAGCATACTATAATGTCGAGCAAGAAAATCCTCTCTATATATATCCAAGCATCCACTATAATATACATCATATGTACAATAATGGCCTCTAGGGCATATACATAACTAACAGTAATACTATGATATCTAGGGTGACCGGGTCGTATATATGCCAGCAAGGTAAACAATGCCTATAAGCATGTGTATAACATCCAACCGTAATTAATGTATGTATGCATGTGGATCTCATCCAACGATATAATCAATGTCTGTATGCACATAAATATCATAAAAGTGTGTGCATGAAAGTATGAGGATATAAATCAATGGTGTCCCTCGCGACACATCAAAAACATGGAACCTGGGTATCCAACATCGACACCCGAAAACGTCATGAAACCCGTGTCCAGCATCGACACGTAAATCCTCATATCTCGGGCTCCGTCAGTCCGGATCGGCCCACGGGTTCCGTCAGTCCGGATCTGCCCATATCATCTCTCGACTCCGATCGGTATCCTCCGGATATCCGCCGAGCCCAAATACTATCACCGGTAGGTAGTGGTCCCTCTGCCAAGCTCACCGTCTGTATACACAGCATCCCTTTCTTGACCCGGGGTACCATACCGGGTCCACCATGTACCCGCAATCGGCCCCATCCAGCTCCTCGAATCAGGTTTCACATGTCACACGTCTCAGAACCGAGAAAACGCATAGTGGACGCACTGCAATATCATATCAAGAGAAACCGGGTTTTTAAAACAATACATACTTTCGTTTAAAATGACCACGGTTCTCAAATCTAGAAATCTCATGAAAACAGCATATCTCAATGCGTAAAATCATAAAGCATGATGTATGCGACATATGATAGAATTGTAAACATATCCGTATATCATGCAACATGGAACAATGATGTATCATATTAAGGGAAAACCGCTCCTTTAAATGATTCCAGTTTTGAAAATATGTCTTGCGGTTCCCAATATCTCCAAGGTCAAATGCAACATCGTATAAATGTGCACAGGTAACTATAGCAAGTAAATTATGCAAAGAGTCATATCATGATGCAGCAATCCTACTGTGCAGTGACATGGCAATTAACGATGATGAAGTGTGTGAGCCGGCAAATCTGTGTACGTGTAACATACGCATCATCGATAATAGTGTAAGTGTACTAACACAGGTATATGTAATGCAATGATAATATCATGAATGCAGCATAAGGTAAATCATCAGCTAAAAGCTATAAGGTATACGTAAATATGATATGTTTGAGTCGGTGAATCTATCAATCGGTATCTAGCCTCGCAGCATCACGTACGGTATAACCCATCGTACGGCATCCTCTAGTCAAGGGTAAGGATCAATCATCAAGTCAAACTCATCACGCACGGAAAATTATCATACGGCGGCATTAAGCTATCAGGGATCCTATCAACCTATAAGACGAGGAAGGTACGGACCTAACGTCATATACAGCTAAACTCACGATTCACAACACATATAAAAATATCTCTATATACCATGTCCCGGGTCACATCCGCAATAATCTCATATCAGGGGACCGGCAGGGTATAAATCATCTCAATCGACTCGCATTCGTATACCAACATATCATCAAATCACATATCATGTCATATATTCTTTTAATCGCATTTATATTTCACAAAGGTCAATTTTACAATACATTCTACCTTTACTATAAGCATACGTATCTAATCTAACATACACACCCGAACCATACAATCAGTTTTTGAAAGATGCGAATCGTAGTTTTGAAAGTAGGAGCTACGGTGTTTTTAAAGAAAAGATATCATTTGAAAATCCGTAACGTCCCTCAAGGTATCTGTTTAAAAGATACATACGATTCTTCAGTTTGGAAATAGGTATGGTTAGGATGACACATCTACGTCGACTATCTAGTCCTATAGTATCCTAAATGACAATATCATCAAATGTCATCCTCAAATCCCGTCATCACATACTAGCCGTATCATATCGCTCCTAATTATCCTTAATTTCTAATAAGGTTTATCTAACTGTCCTTTTTACTCTATCTATAGTTTTCTAGTAAAGGTTTCGTTAACCATAGACTATATATAAATCGGTTTCCATCAAAGTGTGCGGGGGTGCTATACGCCATCCACCCGACTTCCCTCGTGGATATAGATCCACTCACCTTGCTTCTTGCTTGCCGAAGTCGATTACACCACACTCCATTCCCTCGGAATCCACGTGAAGGTACCTACAATAATAAACAATCGCAATGCGTATTAAAATCATAGCGGAAAACCAAAACGGCACACGTTTCACTCATATGTTAAAACATATAGCTTCGCGTGCAAAACACAACAAATTACTCCTAGTCAATGATGTACATGTTGGATATAGTGCCCTCAGAGTCAATTATTAGATCACAGGCACGTGATTGCAATGATTGAGGGAGGACCTGTACCGGTAGGATAGTCTTACTCAAGATGATAGTATGCTATCTGGTTTATCTTTATCATCGTGTACTGCTTTAGGTGACCTTACAGATCGCTATTACACGTTGATAGAGCCCTTAGGATTCTTGCTTGACTACCAGCAGTATGATGGCGATCATATACGTGGGAGCTGGGGTCTATAAGCACATCCTTAAAAGGTCCCTAGTTGTGGGAGTTTTCGAGACAGGGCATCGATACTCCGGAGTAGACTAGTGTATACAGTCGAGACCCCGACAAGGGGCGATGGCCGGTCTCACAAGCCATTGGTGTCAGTTGGATCACCTAAGATGTTTGCAGGTTCTCATTGGGTTATGAGTACACCGGACAGGACTCGCCGGGAGCATGCTAGTTGGTATTATACCTGATGTCAGATAGCATTTCCCTGGTGACATGTGTACAGGTTAGTTCATCGACCTGAGATCGTCATTTGTCTCGTGTGAGTTCCCACTGTGCTTTGATTACTACCCTACCACGGCTCAAAGGAGTCTTGCAAACAGGTTTTAGTTGGGTAGAGTCCCGAGCCACATGGAGGCAGTGAGCGGATCGGCAGGGGTTTCGTCTCTCCCGGTATTGGGGGTGAGATCGCGCTGTGTCTACGAGAGCCATTACACGAAGTCCTTGGCCAAGGCAGGAGATTTACTGGTAGGTATTCCAGCAGTATCTCAGGGTGTTCTGGGCTACACTCCGACACGACTTGTACCACTTTTGGGGGTCTGACTTTTACCAACCCCTAGGCCCGTCATGCGATGCTCATAGACGAACGGACCGGACTGTACAGATATTTTCACTGACAGGCTCAGTAAGGTGTCAGGATGAGTTTACTCATCGACCTCCCTTTTGGTCAATACCTGGTAGCCCGTTACGTACAGCTAGTACCTCTGACATGTTAGTGGTTAAATCCATAGCTAAAGTATTGACGAGTCTTTAGAGTCCCCCACAGACAGTTTCTTAAGTTTCGGGCGAAATGTTTTAGAGGCCGTATGATATATGGTAGGGTCCGATCATATACGTGCAGTATTGCACGGATCATGATCGGACGGATCATACTAGTGGGATTTGGTTGAAGCCGGATCCTAGTATTAGATTTGTTGGATTACTTTAGTCTCATCGCATTCGTATTCAGTCGGAATGCGGGTGCAGGTATGTATATACAGGTGAGGGGTATCCTTGTGATCCGCCACGAGTTTACTTTAGATGTTGCCGTATCTTTTTGTTATTATAAACATTTGGGTTAATGTTCACAAATGGAAATTGTGATCTAGAAATTATCATTTTGTGCATTAAATGAGACGTGTGCTTCATAGATGACTCATGGTCTCATTTCTTGTGCAAATGTCATATTATGTGATGGATGTGTGTTGATATGATAAGAAGAGAGAGAGAGAGGGAGGCTGCCATGAGAGAGGTTGGTCTTGTATTATTTTGATCTCACTCTCTCTCATTTTATCATTCAACACAAAAAGAAAAGAGCCTCCTCCTCTTCTTCTTCCTCTAGCTCATTATCTCCATCAATGGCTTCATCTCTAATCTCCATCCAAATCAATGGATGCAAGAGACAAAGTGATCACAAACATTCTCTACAACACCTTGGACACGTCGGCTAGCACACTTCGTGCCCGAGTTGCTTCGGATGAAGCGGGAGCCCGTAAAAGGAATCAATGATGTGGTGCCCTCTCTGACGAGGAGATCGAGACCGGAGATGCCGCGAGGAGCTTGGGATGGTGGCCAAAGACCGAAGGACACAGATCGATTGGTATAGCCTTTCTATTCCTTCTCTAGATAACTAGTTGTAGGTTAATGGTTCGATCTGGGTTTTAAGCATACGATAGCGCTGGTTTCTAGTTTGAAAAAATTTTCGTTTCTGCATTTTGGCATCGAACAGACGGCTTGGGCGCTACCGTAGACTTACAGTACAAACATTCAACAAACAAATACAAATCCAAATATCAAAACCCATCATTCAAAATACGGAAAACATAGCCAAAAACACTCCAATGTTCTCCCAGATTTTACCCTAGGCCAAATTGGTCAATTCTGCACATATGGAGGGTCTAAATTACCGAAGATAAAGCCCTGGAACCAACATGGATCAATTCCACCCTACTCTGGCCGCAAATTACGGCCAGAATGATTAAATCTGCGGCCATAGGTTAGAGTTGGGGTCTCGGGTCTCTGTGGTAGCTTCCTAGGTGCTTGGATGTGTCACTGTGTTCGCAAAATTATTTTTAGTGCCCCCCGGGTTACTCCAGATTCCATAATACCCTCACAAATCACCCATTTATCCAATGTCGGGGTTTCTAAATCTGTGTTTTGGGTTCCATCCCCTGTTCTAGGTCAGTAAAACACCACTCAAGCCTTATTAACAGCCACTAGGTATCACCCAATCCACACAGTACTCAAACCCTTCACTAGAAATTTCTAACATCACTAATCAATACCCATTTAACTCTGAACTACTATGGGGTGTTATTAGACTTCAAATTAAACTAGATGAAAGAATTCATACCTCATTTGGGCAACCCAAGAAAAACCCTAGTTGTCCCAAGTCTTCGAAATCAAACATTGATGGGTCCAAAATGTAGAGGGTGAAGAGGGGATCAATTTTAATGAAAGGGGTTTAGGGTTTTGTTGGATATTTTGAGATGATATCATGGGGTGATGGTGGAGGGAAGTGAGGAAGAAGAAGGAGAAGAAAATTATGGGGGAGGTGAAAATGAGGCAGCCCCCCCTCTCTCTCTCCTCTCTTATTCTCACCCCCTCTATCATCTATTTACCCTTTTACCCTTTTCTTTTTTCTTTTCTCATTCCTTTTAAAACCAAACCCTAAAATACCCAAAACAACACAAGAAAATAACATGTAACCAAAATGCAACATGACATGGTGCACTAGCCATGAAAAACTGTAGAAACACGGATTTGGCTTAATCGCGATTAGCAGTGCACTAATCGGGTTTTTATCGAAACTGCATATAAAATTTTTTACAAAAAAGCAAATCCTTTAAATATACTATTAAATGAATAAATCATTTTAATTTCCATTTATTTCACAATTATTGGTATATATTTATACCCTTTTTCGAAAACCCCAATTTCGCAAATCGGGCAGTTTTCGGGAAATATATTATTTTAATATTAAATTCCAAAAATAATATTTTTTATTTTCTGAAATGTTACAGGGAGCAAATGGATCGTTAAGAAGAAACTTGGTGTAGATGGAAATGTTGAGACTTTCAAAGGTAGACTTGTTGCAAAGGGTTTTCGTCAACGACCAGCTGTGGATTATGACGAAACCTTTTCTCCAGTGGCTATGCTTAAGTCCATCCGGATCTTACTTGCCATTGCTGCATACCATGACTACGAAATCTGGAAAAGGGATGTTGTAACATGTCAGAAAAATAAAATATTATTTTTGGGAATTTAAATAATTAAATAATAAATATTATGAAAGTTTTAATAATGCGGTATGTTTATATACCGATAAATTGGGAAATATTTGGAAATTATGTTAATTATTGAATTTGAAAGAAATTATAAGAATGGAGCACTCATAGATTTTATATAATTAATTATATTCCATCTTGTTGATAATCGCGATTAAATATCACTAATGGTGCATTAAGCTTGATTTGTGCACATGACATGCACCATGTCATATTACACTTTTTACATTTTTCTACCATGGCTTTTATTTTTCTTTTGCTTGGATTTGTTTTAAAATGAATTGAGAAGAAAAGAAAAGAAAAGAAAAGAAAAAGGAAAGGGAATAAACAAATGCGTATGGGCAAGAGAAAGAAGAGAGAGAGAGGTGAGGGGTCTTTGACCATGGGCTCATTCTCCATTCTCTTCATCATTTTCCCTTCTCCATTCTCCCATGGCTGCCCTCCTCCCTCCACCTCCTCAAAACACCCACATTTCCACATCAAAACACATCATTCCTTTCACCAAAAACATGCACAAGCTCACTACAACCAAGATGGATCAAGAAAGTTTGGATTTTGATCACTTGGGGCAACTCAAGAAATTTCTTGAGTTGCCAAATGAGATATTTTCTTCACCATTAGACTAGTATTTCATTCACTTTAGTATCCATTTATGTTTAGAAGTGTTTTAATGAGGTTAGTGATCTTGGAAAATTCCAAGATAAGGGTTAGGGAAATCTATGAGATGTGAAGTGTTAATTGAGGTTAGTAGAGGCCATACAACCCCTGTAGTGTGGGTATTTTGAGCTAAACCAGAGACTTAAACCCCAAACCTAGAAACCCCGATATCGTATTTTGTAGACTTTGGTGATGGTATATTGACATCTGCTATGACCCGGGGCACCTGAAAATTTGATAGCGATCATAGTGAGTCATGCTGGTAACCTGGAAGCTACCATAGAGACCCGAGCCCCAATCCCTTCATCTTGGCCGCAAATTATCCCCTTTTGGCCGCAATTTGCGGCCTTGTTTCAAGCAAATTGGCTCGTGCTTGGTCCATGGCTTCATTTTAAGCAAATTAGACCTACCCCATGTGCAGAATTGGCTAATTTCACCTTAGGCAAAATGTGGAGAGGTTTTCTTAAGTTTCTGATTTCGTTTTTGCGGCTTTTAATTAACTGGGATTTGGTATTTGATATTGTGTCCCGTCGTCTGACGTTTGTACGTCAGCGACGAGGGTTGTTTGGTTATTCTTGCATGTGTAGACCATAGGTTTTAACCTATGTGTGATACGCATGTCGTTTTGGTTTTCGTGCGCGATTTCGGTTTACGATATCTTATGTGTATATATGTAGGTACCCTCGAGTGGACTTGAACGACAAGGACGAGCGTGGCGTCATCGATTTTGGCAAGCAAGGATCGGGTGAATAGATATATATCTACAGGGAAAGTCGAGTGGATGGCGTATAGCAGCCCCGCAGTTCGTAGTGTAGCCTATGATATTTTATATTATAAATGAATATGTGTTATGTGAAACATGGATAGCTAGCAAATAAGATTTTAGGAGATCATGGGTTACTTTTTAGTGTATTTGGATGATAGTGTCGTTAGCTAGTTTTTAGTCGCGAAACCATAGAATAAGGTACACGCACACACACACGCATACATTTGATTTACTTGTGCGTATATGGGGATATATATATATATACATACATATTTGTTTGTGAGTATGTATATATATACATACATATACATATACATATATATATATATACATATACATGGATGATGAGGATAGTATATGGCACTTGGATATGTGTCGATGTGATATGTGATTTAGTTCGTATTATAAGATGCGACATGATATTATAGCGGGTCCTTAGGTGATGTGTTTTCATACACACGCATATATATTTATATATATTGATGGTATCAGTATGTACTAGACTTTAGATCAGTACTCCTAATTCAGGATATGATGATAAGGATACCAGACGAATAATGAGATAACGTGATATTCGACCCGTACCAAGATTTGGGATGCCGTACGATGGATTTACCGTACGTGATATGATTATAATGATAGATCCACACTCTTGACTCGAGGATGTCATATTATATATTGTATTGTACGTGATACTATTGAGGCAGGATCACCGACTACTAGATATATTTATCGACTCAGACTTAGGTGGTTTTCCTTACCCTTTCGACTAGTATGTTAGTTTAGTCCTATAGTTTAATTAGTAGATATTAAACTGGACTCGAGTCATATTTATTTCAAGACTAACGAATCGTGAGTATTTTAAAGACAGGCCAAGGGATTCTATTGATATTTCAAAGGACGTACCTTTTCTTAAAAACACCGTAGCCCTTATTTTCTAAACACCACGATCATGTTATTTCAAATGTCAAAACTGTATGACTCATATATAAATGTATATTCTCATATGTTACTTTATTATTCATGTTCTGCATATTCTTGTTGTTCGCATTACATTGCATGCTTATATTGTGTTTTCATTAGTTATTATTAAAATCATGCTGTTAGGACACCGGCACCATTACCGATGATGCGTATGCTCCACGTACACCTGCTTGCCGGATCACACACATCATCATCGGTAATTGCCATGTCACGTACACAATAGAAAACACTATTTCATTAGTATAAATTGCTAGCTGATAGTTTCGACATAGTACTAGTACGCTTGCTTTTATATGATAGCTTGAACATTGCATTTATTACTGTGATATCTCATGCATGTGTATTTTCATTTGCCATGCAATATTAAGGAACTTATTACCGGTATTTCATTGTTTATTTACCCTTGAGATTGGGATTTCGGATTTCCATGAGATTTCTGGATTTGGAGAAACCGCAAAGATTTTATAAACTTATTATCATTTTAAAAGATAGAAAATTGCGGTTTTCCCAAGATATGATTTGAAAGGAGTCCACCATGAGTTTTCTCGGCTCTTGAGCGATATCATACACCCGATTCGAGGAGGAGGAGGAACCGTCTGTGGGTGCATAGTGGACTCGGTGCGGTACCCCGAGGCGAGAAGGTCGCAGAGGATAGCATTGAGCCCGGCAGAGGAGCACTACCGACCGGTGATTTTATTGTGACTTGATGGATATCCGGAGGATACCGATCGGAGTACAGACCAGTCCGGATAGCCAGAGCCGGATATTGAGATTTGATGATACAGGCCAGTCCGAATAGCCGGAGCCTGAGATATTGAGATATTGAGATATATATTTTGTGTCGATACTTGACACTGATTTTTTGTTGATTTAATTGATGATACTCGGTTTTTATATAGAAATCTCACTGAGATAAGAAAACAGTTTCCTCATTTAGATGTATTCTGTTTTCATTTTAATGCATTCTTACATCATATATGTATTATGTGGCTACGTGAGGCCCTGGCACGAGCACTTGATATTACACTTATGTGTAGATGGTTCAGGATATTATTTTGAGGATATATTGGTATTGTATGACCTAGGAATGAGTCATACATGCGATTTCTGCTTGGTAATGTTTTCTACTCACGAGTTGGCAACTTACCCCCGTTGTGCCACAGTTTCTTGCAGGTTTTGCCGTACAGGTTTCTTGGCGTCTTTTCTGGCACACTGCTTCTTTCCGAGTGATTGCTTTAGTAGGTGGGTTAACTCGCATCGTGACCACCATTGTACTTTATTTTATTAAGTTGTATCTAGTAAACTCCATCAACCAGACTTGTATATTTTATAGACTTAGAAGACCAGTGTATAATCTTTCGACCTTAGAGTCGCGCTTGTATTATTATGGTTTTCCTTTGGTTTTCTTCTGAGTTTTTTTCCTCGCCCTTCGGCGTTGTATATTATATTGTTTGCGTGGTTGTGACCGTCATTTGGTGAAGAGCTAGCTCCCGCTTGGGTATGCCTTTATATATTTCATGTGTTGTACCCTTTTGGGGCCAGTATTTACAAAGGAAACTCTGCTGAAATTTTCAGAAAAGACTTAAGGTTTTAAAAATGCAATACTTCGGCTTATGATTGTTAAACTACTTGCTTTAAAACTAAACATTTCCTTCTTTCTTCTTTTAAATGGTTTAGATTTCTGGAGTTTTGGCTTACTTGAATTAGATGGGGTCCTATAGACTTCATATGATTCAAGTGCCAGTCACGTGCCATTTCGGATTGTGACAAAGTTGATATCAGAGCGCTAGGTTAACCTTGGTTCGAGTCGATGTTTGACTATGTAGAGTCTAGGGCGTATATATATATATATATATATATATATATATATATATATATATATATATCCAGAACCTAGGCTTGACCTTATGGAACTTAAACTTGGTCGAGGGGGTATTAGACCCGAACTCTCGTCGCATAGGTTGACCTTGGTTGATGGAGTATGTGACTTAAGGAGAGTGACGTACCGTGTGTATGTTCCGCGGCATACTTACGATACGCTACTCCGCTTAAGAAGCCTTAGGATGTACATTCCTTTGCATAGTATTATATTCATTCCTATGATCTATCCTCTGTTGTCTATAGTGCCCTCAAGTCAATTATTAGATCACAGGCACGTAATTGCAATGATTGAGGGAGGACCTATACCGGTAGAGCAGCCTTACTCGAGATGATAGTATGCTATTTGGTTTGTCTTTATCATCACTATTATATGTTGATAGAGCCCATAGGATTCTTGCTTGACTACCAGCATTATGATGGCGATCATATACGTGAGAGCTGGTGTTCTATAAGCGCATCCTTAAATGTCTCTAGTCGTGGGAGTTTCGAGACTGGGCATCAATACTCCAGAGTAGACTAGTGTATACTGATCGAGACCCTGACAAGGGGCGGTGGACAGGTCTCACAAGCCATTGGTGTTAGTTTGTTCACCTAAGATAGTATACAGGTGCTCATTGGGTTATGGGTACACTGGACGGACTCGCCGGGAACCTGCTAGTTGGTATTATACCTATTGTCAGATAGCAGTTCCCAGATAACATGTGTACAGGTTAGTCTGTCGACCTAAGATCGTCATTTGTCTCGTGTGAGTTCCTACTGTGCTTTGATTACTACCCTACCACAGCTTAAAGGAGTCGTGCAATTAGGTTTTAGTTGGGTACAGTCCCGAGCCATATGGAGGCAGTGAGCGGATCGTCGGGGATTTGTCTCTCCCGGTATTAGGGGTTGATGTCGCACAGTGCACGGGGGGCCATCACCAGAAAACCTTGGCCAAGGTAGTCAAGAATTACTGATTCGGATCAGTAGTTTCTCAAGAGGTGATGGGCTTCATACCGACATGAATTATCTCGTTATTTGGGGTCTTACTTTATCCACCCCCTAGACTCGATATGCGATACTCTTAGACGAACAGACCGGATTGTACGGATATTGTCACTGTTAGGCTTAGTAGGATTCCTGGATGAGTTCGCTCATCGGTTTCTCTTTCGCTCAATACCTCGGCAGCCGTTACGCACAGCTAGTGCCACTGACGTGCTTGTGGTTAAATCCACAGCCAGCGTATTGATGAGTCATTAGAGTCCCCCCACAGAAAGTTTCCTAAGTTCGGGAGAAACGTTATAGAGGCCGTATGGTTTTATCGCAGGGTTCGAACATATACGTGCACTTGTGCACAGATCATGATCGGACGGATCATACTAGTGGGCTTTGGTTTAAGCCGGATCTTAGTATTAGATTTTTTGGATTTCTTTTGTCTCATTGCATTCGCATTCAGTCGGAATGCGGATGCAGGTATGTATATACAGGTGAGGGGTATCCTTATGATACGTCACGGGTTTACTTTAGAAGATGCCATTCTATTTATTGTTATAAACATTTGGGTTAATGTTTATTAGGTGGAAATGGTGAGCTCAAGTCATCATGAAGAGCATTAAATGTGGCATGTGCATGGGTGATGACTCATGGTGTGTTTTCTTGTGCCATGACCATTTTCATGTTTGTTTATTGTATGGAATTGATGGGTGGAGAGAGAGAGGGCAGCCACTAGTGAGGGGTTTGCTCTTGAGATATCATTCTAGCTCTCACAATTTATTCCACACAATAGCAAGCTCTTCTTCTTCTTTCTTCTCTTGAGCTCACCATCTCCTCATCAATGGCTTCTTCTTCAACCTCCATCCATACAATCTCATGTGTTGAGAATCAATGGATGAATTGAGACAAAGTTATCACACACATTCTCTACTTCACCTTGGACATGTCGGCTAGCAAACTTCATGTCTGAGTTGCTTCGGTTTGAAGCGGGAGCCCGTATAAAGATTCCTCGACGTGGTGCCACTTCGACAAGTGAGACCGGAGAGCGAACTTCGTCGGGGCAGCCGCGACAAGCATGAGACGGTTGAAGACCGAAGGACACGAATCGATCGGTATAATCTTTGAAACCCCTTTATAGTTTTTCTAGTTAACGGTTAATGGTTCGATCTGGGTATTTGGTTGTGGTAGCGCCAGGTTTGAAAAATTTTTGTTCCACATTTGGCATCGGATTGACGGCCGGGGCGCTGCCGTAACCCAACATCCTCATCAATATTCGTTTATGGTTTTTGATACCACGATTGGATAGACAGAGAGAGCTGCGGCTAGAGTTGCGATCAGCACGAGCTCATCACAGACGAGGACTGACCAAGGCACGATTCCAGGGATATACGATTGCATAGATGCGTCGTTTTATTGTGTTTTCACGCCATGAGCGTTTGATGGATCGGTTTTACAAAATTTCTAGAACGTGCAGATCAGCACCAGAGGATTGGGCCACTGTTAGAGGCCAGCCAGAATGTGATGACCGTCGATGCACCGACTATTCTTGATGATTGAGGCACAGTTCAGCGTGTGGACGAATGATTCAGTTGTTGCTGCGACTGATGAGAGATCGTCCAGATGTTTGAAGCTTTTACAGCAAGAGTTTATACTTAAAGATATGATAGACGATCGCTAGTCACCCATGGATGAATGACTAGGACATATGATTCGTTGCATACCCCGATGCGAGATCATCAGATTGATTGATTCCAGCTAGAGAAGACTTCACATAGGTACGTTGGGAGTCGAAAGAAAACGATCGAATGTCAGGAACCCATTTTTACAAGTTTAAAGTATTCGAAAAAACATGCAAGTAATTCCGTGGACCCTCTAGAAGAATGAAACCCAAACTCGATATAATGACCATGGGAACGCTTTTGAACCTTAGGGTTTGCTGCAGTTCCGCAGTTCCATTAATGAGGCTTGGGTTTGCCCTTCTACGGCCGGTCCATAGGTACTGTGGCATGTATTGGATATTATTAAACTATACTCAAGATGTTGAGCTCTTGGGGGATTATGGAACCTTGACGAATCGATCAAAAAGTTAGACGTCGTTCGGATATCATGTGATGGGATACATTGCTTGGGAGACTCCAGATATGAGTATAGTCATTGGAGAGCAGTCCATGCAGCCACGAGGAGACGAGTCCGAATCGGTCGACATTTGAGAAAAGTGGAGTAAGAGGTTCGGACGAGATCTTGATGAGATGGCGTTCCACTTCACTGACATCATAGATGTGATACGCATGCAGAGGCGTTGAATATGGATATATCTTTCAGAAGGATTCGCGATGAGTACGCAGCCGTCCCGGAACCAGAAATGGATTTAGTAAAGGGTGATAACTTCCGGGCAATTCGACAGAAATAGGATTAGGAGAGACCTCGACAGAACCTTTCTGGAATACAAAACGAGAAGATTTGGACCCAGGATCGGTCATATTACGCACACCCAGTAGGCCAAAGTTCGGCATCGTCGACGAGATATGTTATGAGTGACCATGACAGTTGGCCAGAGATCTTTCAAGGATGTGCCAGAGCGGGACTATTTCCGCCAACTTTTATTTCGGTATTTTGTGCGATTTATTTGCATGATTGAGATTTTGTGCACCACAGTTGCACTTGACTTCGATTTGATGTCATTCGAGATGTTGATCTTGATTTCATGCCTATGGTATGCATGTGATTTGACTTATACTTTCGGCATAGTTTTCATGCACTTTTAGTATTTTGATTCGATTTGTGCATACTGATGCACATGGTTGTGAGATTATATACCACGGTATACCTAATTTGGATTTGGATTGAAATATGTTGTATACCGTCGATTTCGATTGTGATACTCGATATTTGTTTTCGTGCACCTTGTGCGCTTGATTTGGATTCTTGCGTATACTTGACGCGCTTGATGCGATTTTAGTGCACGCCAGATGCACTAAATCGGGATTCTTCGTGCATATCAGATGCACTTGATATTGCTACCAGGTACACCCGTTGCCTTTGACAGGTATTTCGTGCACACCCATTGCACTTAGATTTTGTTTTTGTGCACACGTATGACACATTCATGGATTTCGATTTCCGTTCGCACCAGACGCACGTGGCATTCATATACACATTTTAGGGATTGATTTCTTTTGGAGCAGTATGTTTTATGATACTTACTATATGGTATAGTAGCTGAGCAGGACTAGTCCGAGGACAGTACCTGAATATATTTTTGCATGCATTGATAGTTATCGAAGGGATTTCCAAAAAGGAGCTATAGTCTCAGTATTTACCTACATGTCCGTGATGACACGAGACATTTAACAAAGGAAACCCTTCTAAATTATTTTTCAAAACGGCGGGACGTGTAATTTAAACAAAGGGTGTATATATATATAGTTATTTTCTTACAATAGACGTCCGCCAGTATGCCGTGATACGTGCATTGCATAGCTACTTGAAAGGGTTTGGCATGCATTTCTTCAGATGTTTTGACGAATTTACAACGATGTGTACATGTATAGTTTTGATGTATATCATATTGGTTTTCGTATTGGGCTTTGACATTGGTGTCTTCGCCATAATTCTGATGATTGCGGGATGCTTGACGGAGTTTTGATTTTTGGTTTATATACTCATTTTTTTCATGCGCATGCATTGCGCTATGATGTGTTTTATGTACTTATGATTTCGGAGCCCCGACGACTTGATTTTTTTACTGAAATGTTTTACTATTTGAGGGGTTTCAATTTAAATTCGGGGACCGAATTTATTTAAGGGGGGAAGATTGCAACATTGCACAAAAATAAAATATTATTTTTGGGAATTTAAATAATTAAATAATAAATATTATGAATATTTTAATAATGCGGTATGTTTATATACCGATAAATTGGGAAATATTTGGAAATTATGTTAATTATTGAATTTGAAAGAAATTATAAGAATGGAGCATTCATAGATTTTATATAATTAATTATATTCCATTTTTATGCTGATCGCGATTAAATATCACTAATCGTGCATTAAGCTTGATTTGTGCACATGACATGCACCATGTCATATTACACTTTTTACATTTTTCTACCATGGCTTTTCTTTTTCTTTTGCTTGGATTTGTTTTAAAATGAATTGAGAAGAAAAGAAAAGAAAAGAAAAAGGAAAGGGAATAAACAAATGGGTATGGGCAAGAGAGAGAAGAGAGAGAGAGGTGAGGGGTCTTTGACCATTGGCTTAGTCTCCATTCTCTTCATCATTTTCCCTTCTCCATTCTCCCATGGCTGCCCTCCTCCCTCCACCTCCTCAAACTCCTCAAAACACCCACATTTCCACCTCAAAACACATCATTCCTTTCACCAAAAACATGCACAAGTTCACTACAACCATGATGGATCAAGAAAGTTTGGATTCTGAGCACTTGGGGCAACTCAAGAAATTTCTTAAGTTGCCAAATGAGGTATTTTCTTCACCATTAGACTAGTATTTCATTCACTTTAGTATCCATTTATGTTTATAAGTGTTTTAATGAGGTTAGTGATCTTGGAAAATTCCAAGATGAGGGTTAGGGAAATCTGTAAGATGCGAAGTGTTAATTGAGATTAGTAGAGGCCATACAACCCGTGTAGTGTGGGTATTTTGAGCTAAACCAGAGACTTAAACTCCAAACCTAGAAACCCCGATATCGTATTTTGTAGCCTTTGGTGATGGTATATTGACATCTGCTATGACCCGGGGCATCGGAAAATTTTATAGCGATCATAGTGAGTCATGCAGGCAACCTGGAAGCTACCATAGAGACCCAAGCCCCAATCCCTTCATCTTGGCCGCAAATTATCCCCCTTTGGCCGCAATTTGCGGCCTTGGTGTGAGCAAATTGGCTCATGCTTGGTCCATGGCTTCATTTTAGGCAAATTAGACCTACCCCATGTGCAAAATTGGCTAATTTCACCTTGGGCAAAATATGGAGAGGTTTTCTTAAGTTTCTGATTTCGTTTAGCGGCTTTTAATTAACTGGGATTTGGTATTTGATATTGTGTCCTATCGTCTGACGTTTGTACGTCAGCGACGAGGGTTGTTTGGTTATTCTTGCATGTGTAAACCATAGGTTTTAACCTATGTGTGATACACATGTCGTTTTGGTTTTCGTGCGCGATTTCGGTTTACGATATCTTGTGTGTATATATATAGGTACCCTCGAGTGGACTTGAACGACAAGGACGAGCGTGGCGTCATCGACTTCGGCAAGAAAGGATCAGCTGAGTAGATATATATCTACGAGGGAAGTCAGATATAAGGCGTATAGCACCCCCGCAGTTCGTAGTGTAGCCTATGATATTTTATATTATATATGAATATGTGTTATGTGAAACATGGATAGATAGCAAATAAGATTTTAGGAGATCATGGGTTACTTTTTAGTGTATTTGGATGATAGTGTCGTTAGCTAGTTTTTAGTCGCGAAACCCTAGAATAAGGTACACGCACACACACACACATACATTTGATTTACTTGTGCGTATATGGGGATATATATATATATATATATACATATATATTTGTGAGTATGTATGTATGTATGTATGCATATACATGGATGATGAGGATAGTATATGGCATTTGGAGATGAGTCGATGTGATTTGGGCATGATGCCACGAGATCGGTGATGTGATTTGATTCGTATTATGAGATACGACATGATATTGTAGCGGATCTTTAGGCGATGTGTTTTCATACACACGCATATATATTTATATATATTGATGGTATCAGTATATACTAGACTTTAGATCAGTACTCCTAATTCAGAATATGATGATAAGGATGCCAGACAAATAATGAGATAAACGTGATATTCGACCCGTACCCAGATTTAGGATGCCGTACGATGGATTTACCGTACGTGATATGATTATGATGATAGATCCGCACTCTTGACTCGAGAATGTCATATTATTTATTGTATCGTACGTGATACTATTGAGGCGGGATCACCGACTATTAGATATATTTATCGACTCAGACTTATGTGGTTTTCCTTACCCTTTCAACTAGTCTGTTAGTTTAGTTCTGTAGTTCACTTAGTAGATGTTAGACTGGACTGGAGTCATACTTATTTCAAGGCTAACGAATAGTGAGTATTTTAAAGACAGGCCAAGGGATTCTACTGATGTTTCAAAGGACGTACCTTCTCTTAAAAACACCGTAGCCCTTATTTTCTAAACATCACGATTCGTGTTATTTCAAATGTCGAAACTGTATGACTCATATATAAATGTATATTCTCATATGTAGCGTTATTATTTATGTTCTGCATATTCTTTCTGTTCGCATCGCATTGCAAGCTTATATTGTGTTTTCATTAGTTATTATTAAAATCATGCTGTCAGGACACCAACACCATTACCGATGATGCGTATGCTCTACGTACACCTGCTTTCCGGCTCACACACATCATCATCGGTAATTGCCATGTCACGTACACATTAGAAAACACTATTTCATTAGTATAAATTGCTAGCTGATAGTTTCGACATAGTACTAGTACGCATGCTTTTATATGATAGCTTAGACATTGCATTTATTACTGTGATATCTCATGCATGTGTATTTTCATTTGTCATGCAATATTATTGAACTTATTACCAGTATTTCATTGTTTATTTACACTTGAGATTGGGATTTCGGATTTCCATGAGAATTCTGGATTTGGAGAAACCACAAAAATTTTATAAACTTATTATCATTTTAAAAGATAGAAAATTGTGGTTTTCTCATAATATGATTTGAGAGGAGTCCACCATGAGTTTTCTCGGCTCTTGAGCGATATCATACACCAGATTCGAGGAGGAGAAGGAACCGTCTATGGATGCATGGTGGACCCGATGCGGTACCCCGGGGCGAGAAGGTCGCAGAGGATGGCGTTGAGCCTGGCAGGGGAGCACTACCGACCGGTGATTTTATTGTGACTCGACGGATATCCGGAGGATACCGATCGGAGTACAGGCCAGTCCGGATAGCCGGAGCCTGAGATATTGAGATTTGATGATACAGGCCAGTCCGGATAGCCGGAGCCTGAGATATTGAGATATATATTTTGTGTCGATGCTAGACACTGATTCTCTGTTGATTTTATTAATGATACTCGGTTTTTATATAGAAATCTCACTGAGATAAGAAAACAGTTTTCTCATTTAGACGTATTCTGTTTTCATTTTAATGCATTCATACATCATATATGTATTATGTGGCTACCTGAGGCCCTGGCACGAGCACTTGATATTACACTTATGTGTAGATGGTTCAGGATATTATTTTGAGGATATATTGTTATGGTATGACCTAGGAATGAGTCATACATGCGATTTCTGCTCGGTGATGTTTTCTACTCACGAGTTGGCAACTTACCCCCGTTGTGCCACAGTTTCTTGCAGGTTTTGCCGTACAGGTTTCTTGGCGGCTTTGCTGGCACACTGCTTCTTTCCGGGTGATTGGTTTGGTAGATGGGTTCACTCGCATCGTGGCCACCATTATACTTTATTTTTTTCAATTGTATCTAGTAAACTCCATCAACCAGACTTGTATATTTTATAGACTTAGAAGACCAGTGTATATTCTTTCGACTTTAGAGTCGCGCTTGTATTATTATGGTTTTCCTTTGGTTTTCTTCTGAGTTTTGATCCTCGCCCTTCGGCGTTGTATATTATATTGCTTGCGTGGTTGTGACCGCCACTTGGTGAAGAGCTAGCTCCCTCTTGGGGATGGCTTTATATATTTCATGTGTTGTACCCTTTTGGGGCTAGTATTTACAAAGGAAACTCTGCCGAAATTTTCAGAAAATACTCGAGGTTTTAAAAATGCAATACTTCGGATTATGATTGTTAAACTACTTGCTTTAAAACTAAATATTTCCTTCTTTCTTCTTTTAAATGGTTTAGATTTCTGGGATTTTGGCTTACTTGAATTAGATGGGGTTCTATAGACTTCATATGACTCAAGTGCCAGTCACGTGCCATTTCGGTTCATGACAGATGTTAAGACCGCCTTTCTAAATGGTGATTTAGAGGAGTGTGTGTACATGACTCAGCCAGAGGGCTTCATAGACAGTGGGAGCCGCGGAAAGGTGTGCAAGCTGCTTTAATCCATCTACGGGTTAAAGCAGGCATCGCGGAGTTGGAACATCTGTTTTGATATAGTAGTCAAAGAGTTTGGCTTCATCAAGAACGTAGATGAACCTTGTATTTACAAGAAGGTGGCAGAGAGTAAGGTTATCTTCCTTGTATTGTACGTGGATGATATACTTTTGATAGGAAATGATGTTCCTATGCTGCACTCGGTCAAGCTCTTCTTATCACACAGATTCTCAATGAAAGTTCTAGGTGATGCCTCCTGCATCTTGGGGATTAAGATCTATATAGATAGATCTAAACGGATACTGGGATTGTCCCAATCCAGGTACATTGACACCATACTAATGAGGTTTAGTATGGAAGAATCCAAGCGTGGGAATTTACCTACGATCTCTGGACTCACTCTCTCCAAAGAGATATCTCCTAAGACTGATTTGGAGAGAGCTCGCATGCAAGGGATACCCTATGCTTCGGCAGTAGGCTCTATCATGTACGCGATGCTATGTACCAGACCCGATGTAGCATACTCACTAAGTGCAGTGAGTAAGTATCAAGCAGATCCTGGAGAGAGTCACTGGATAGCTATGAAGAACATTCTCAAGTACTTAAGAAGGACTAAAGAGATGTTATTGGTGTATAGTAACGAAGAACTCCAGATGGAGTCCTTTACCGATTCGAGCTTCCAAAGTGATAAGGACGACTCTAAGTCGCACTCGGGATTTGTCTTCACCCTCAATGGAGGAGTGGTATGTTGGAAGAGTTCCAAATAGGAAACCGTGGCAGACTCGACGATGGAGGCTGAATACATCGCTGCTAACGATGCTGCCAAAGAGGCTGTCTGGATGAAGAAGTTCATAACTGAACTTGGAGTAGTTACGTCCATTGAGCATCCAATACCTTTGTATTGTGATAACAATGGAGCTGTGTCTTTGGCCAAGGAACCCAGATCCCATCAGAGATCCAGGCATATTCTGAGGCGGTATCACCTGATCCGAGAGATAGTTGATCGTCGGGAGATCGAGGTCAGGAGAGTGGACACGAAGGGCAACACTGGGGATCCACTCATGGAGGCCATACCCCAGATACAATTTGAGAGACTCTTCGGGATGCTGGGTATGAGATACTACAACAGCTGGCCTCAGTGCAAGTGGGAGATTGTTAGTTATGTATATGCCGTAGAGGCCATTGTTGTACATATGATGTATATTATAGTGGATGCTTGGATATATATAGAGATGACTTTCTTGCTCGACATGATAGTATGGTATCTGGTTTCGCTTTGCCTTTACATGTTGACTTGTATTGGGTTACTTTCTTGCTTTCACATGTTGATAAAGTCCTTAGGATATGTACTTGACTACTAGGACTATGATGCAGATCATACTAGTGGGGCCAGGGTAGTCAACGAGTACATCCTATAATTGTTCCTAGTCGAGGGTGTATCGAGACAGGGCATCGATACTCCAGAGTAGACTAGCGTATACGCATCTTGACCCATATGATGGGCGATGGATGATCCCACATCCATTGGTGTTTGACATCAAAGATGGTGTACGGGTGCTCGGTGGAGACTGGGTACACTGAACGGACTCGCCGAGAACTCCTAGATAGTATTATACTTATCGTCAGATAGCAGTTCTTTGGTGACACTGGTACAAGTTAGTCTATAGACCCGAGATCGTCATAAAGTCTTATGTGATTTCCACTGTGCTTTGATTTCCACCTTACCACGTTCATGAGAATGTGCAAAACGGTGGCTTTTAGGTACATTCCTGAATCACATGGAGGCAATGAGCGATAGGAGGGGTTTCGTCTCTCCTGGTATTGGGGGTTGATGTTGTGCTGTGTTCGATTGGCTATAACTGGAAGTCCCTGGCCAGGGATGATATGGAGATCTACTGGTAAGTGTTATCAGTAGTTTCTCGACCCGTTATGAGCCTCACATCGACACGACTTATCGGTTACTGGGGTCTGACGTTTACTACCCCTAGACTGGATATGCGACATATCAAACGAAGAGACCGGACTGTACGGTAATGTTACTGATTGGATTCACAAGAGTGTGTACAGGCTCGCTTGTTGATCTTCTGATCGCTCAATACCCGGGTGGCTGTTACGTTTAGCTGACCGCTTGCAGCTTGTGGGTGTTTGATGTGATCATCACCTACTGCCGGCGTATTGACGAGTCTTTACAGTCCTACACAGAGGTTTCCTGGCTCAGGCAAAACGGAGTAGGAGCACATATGTGATATGTGCGGGACCGAGATTGATATGTGTATGTGATACCGTATTCTATTCTCGCGATATGTGATATCGGCCGGGTATATGTGATATAGCCGGGTTATCGGATCAAGTGTTGATTCGATAAAATGATATATAATATATTAGTCGGTTATATGTAATATAGCCGGATTATTAAATCAAGTGTTGATTTAATAATTTAATGTAGAATTATATATTTGATATATTAAATTACATTAACTAATATTAGCTCACTTAAGAATTACTTTTTCTCACTTGATGATACATTGATATATATGTGATATATGTTAATTGTATTATTTTCTTTTGTTCACAAAATTATATATCTGATATATAATTGTGACATGCTTGGTTACACATGCAAACATGGGAGTATGAGACTTATACCATTGCTAGGGTTAAGATTAAGGTTTACATTTTATTCTTAGATATATCAATTTTGTGGATTTATGCTAAGATATTTTGCTTAGTTGACTTTGTCCACCTTGTTGATATTTTGCTAAGATATTTGTTAACCTAAATTTAACCCTAGCCTATGGTTTATTCTCTACATGAGTTAGCCATGATATTTACTAACTCACCATGGTTGCATTATTAACCCAAGCTCATTTTATTTCTTCATCACTTCATCTTCTTCTTCCTCCACAAAAAACTTGCTAGCTTTTTCATATGTGATGAAATAAAGTGAGAAAAAGAAAACTAAAGAGAGAGAAATTTCTACTTCATCATCCTCTTCTATACTAGCCATAAAGATTAGTTTGTTAGCTTCACTAGTTCCTAATTAGTGAAAAGATAGCCTGGGTTTGTGACTCCTCAAGGTAGATCATCTTGGATAGTGAAGTTTTCAAGCAAGTATGGATCATTCACCTCATGGAGACTCTCTAGAGTCCGGGTGCTTGATGATCGCAGCGAAGGGACCACAACTCAGAGCTTATGAAGGGAAGGAATAGACTACAAAGGTTGTAATACCTATCACTTAGAAGTAAAGTTGTTTGCTTTAAGTTTTTCGCATGAATCTCTAGTATCGATTTTAGGTTAGGGTTAGATAGAACGGAAAAAAATTTAAATTGGCATGGACAATGCCACCCGAAACCTTGTTGTTGTGCTATACAACCCAACAAGGCGTACGTCATATTTTCGTTTCTCTCTGTAATGATAGGTGTAAATGATGGGACTGCATTAGATTAATGCAAAGCAAACAAACCAAAACTGAATCGTTGGAACACTTTTAAAACCACTCGGTTTTTTCAAAACAGAAAATTTTAAAATGTGGAGCTTAAACCACTCCTTTAAAAGCTATCATGGTTCTTTCGATTATATCATGTTCACTACGTTCACGGTTTTTCCAAAACTATTCGTAGCCTTCCGTCATTTCATAAAAATATTCAGTAGTATTCAAGGTATGTTTGTTGACCTTCGCTAAGGCATAGTGATTGGTAGCTGCTGGGTATTCATATGTAGTATAGATAGATGCGTTGGTTTGGGATTGTTTTACAACTTTGTTTGTCTTCGTCAATGGTATGTACGGGTGGGTTCAAATTAACCTGGACAATAATGGGTAGAACTTGACATGTGACTTATGATTTGTTGGCCTTCGTCAAGGTCATAAGAGCATGGGGAAAAATCCACATCGGGAGTTTCTAAAGAAACTGAAAATTTCTAGTGTTGCATACCATTTGGAGTGTGATAATTTTGGTACGATTCATTCAGGTTTATCACACAATGATATTTGGATCCCGATCCTACTGTGAGTATCCGCTACTCCTCGGGAGATTTTTCCACTAAACGATCAATGCTATAAACCAAGTAGGTGTCTAGAACAATGTTAGCGGGGCTACGCCTCCAGGGAAAAAAGCTTATTTAATTAAGGAACTTCGCAAAATCGTTGTAAAACCTCCCTCGAAGTACCGACACTAGCCTGGCTGAAAAGTTAAGTAAGTATTGCTAGGGTGAGATTAATCCTGACTAATTCTTCTTTTATGGTTTAAGGAAGGGTTCGAGATACAGTAGGAGCCATCCTGTTTAGATAAACTAAAAACCAATCTAAACTTGCTAAAGTATTTTTTCTCTCTCTCCTAATTGCAGCGACCAGGTGACCAAGATTGGGTTACAGCTAGACAATAAAATGACTGAGTTAGACTATATTGATTGGCAAAGGTTTGTCCAGATATCCATTACCTATGACAAGCTGGACCACCTCATTACTGTTGGGTTGCCTAGTACGACAGCAAGGTTTCGGGAGGCATCGTCCATGCTATTTTCAAAAAATTGCCGTACTAGCTAACCCTAACCCTAAAATCTTAACTAGAAAATCCGACGATACAACAAAGTAAACAACTTTACATCTAAGTGAATGAGGAATACAACCTTTGTAGACCGGTCCTTCACTTCTAAAGCTCCGTGTAGTAGTCCCTTCGCTCCAAGTAGTGAACACCCAAACTCTAGTAAGAATTCACATGAAGAAATGAACATGCTTGCTCGAAGTCATTGAGGCCGAAGATGATCTACGTCGAGGAGACTCAAGCTCATGCTACCTCTTCACTAATGGTAGATTAGTGAAGCAAACACCCTAAACTAAATGGCTAATATAGTAAAGGATGATGAAGTAGGAAATGGGCTTACTTTAAATTTAATTTTCTCACAATATTTTCTCACTTCGAAAAAAGCTAGCAAGCTTTTTCTCATGAAGAAGAAGATGAAGTGATGAAGAGAAAATAAAACTCATAAGGTGAGAATAGCAACCATGGGTGAGTTAGTGTCATACACTAACTCATGTAGAGAATAAAACCATGGCTAAACAATAATGGTTAGGTTAATAAATATCTACAAGTAAAACAAAATTAATCGACTTGGTCAATGGTTCCACAAGCTTCTACAAGCTTCAACCATGTGACTAATTACCATTAATTTTGATTAACTTTAGATAAACAAAACTCTCACATTATTATAAGCATGGTGTTAGTCTCATACACCCATGTAGCATGTGGCATCTAGCATGACACAAAAGATTTACATTAATATATATCACATATATACCAAGTGTACACTAGTAAGAAAAAAATTCTTAAGTGAGCTAATATTAGTTAATGTAAGTTAATATATCAAATATATAATTATACATTAAATTATTAAATAAACATTTGATTTAATAATTCGGCTATATCACATACAACCGACTAATATAAAATGTAACAATCTATCGAATCAACACTTGATCCGATAACCCGACTATATCACATATAACCGACCGAATCACATATCACGAGAATAGAATGCGGTATCACATACGCGCATTAATCTCGGTCCCGCACATATCACATATGTGCTCCTACTTCGTTTCGCATGAACCGGGAAACCTCTGTGTAGGACTCTAAACACTCGTCAATACGCCGGCAGTAGATGATGATCATATCAAACACCCACAAGCCGCAAGCGGTCTGCTAAACGTAACGGCCACCCGGGTATTGAGCGATCAGAAAATAAACAAGCAAGCCTGCTCATACTCCTGCGAATCTAATCAGTAACACTACCGTACAGTCCGGTCTCTATGTCTGATATGTTGCATATCTTGCCTGGGGGTGGTAAACGTCAAACCCCAATAGCTTGATAAGTCATGCCGATGTGAGGCTCATAACGGGTCGAGAAACTACTGATAACACTTACCAGTAAATCTCAGAAACATCCCTGGCCAGGTACTTCCTGTTATAGCCAATCGAGCACAGCGCAACATCAACCCCCAATACCGGGAGAGACGAGAGATGAAATCCCCTCCTATCGCTCATTGCCTCTATGTGACTTAGGACTGTATCCAAAAAAAACCGTTTTGCATGTTCTCTTGAACGTGGTAAGGTGGAAATCAAAGCACAGTGGAAATCAAAGCACAATGGGAATCACACAAGGCTCTATAACGATCTCGGGTCGACAGACTAACCTGTACCAGTGTCACCAGAGAACTGCCATATGACGTGAGGTATAATACCATCTAGGAGTTCTCGTATCGCAAGAGGCGGCATGAGAAGATGGACTTAGTTTCCATCTTCCTCCATAACAAAGATTTATATGGAGAGAAATCTCGTATCACAAGATATGAGACCTCAAAGGAACTGCTTCATGCGAGGTTGGCTATCGGGTCATCTGTAGGGTACGACGTCCTTACGATGACTAGTTATATTGATAAGCTCACGGATCTGGAGACCTCGTTAGAGAACGAGTCAAATGCTGACTTGATTCTACAGTCCCTACCTTCTACTTACGCCTAGGGGAAGAAAGTAATACTTCCATTTGAGGGCACCGTGAAGGAAACCAGGGAAACACCCACTCTGCTTATTGGGGAATCTTCCTCTTTTGGATCCAAGGTGAAAGCCAAGGGTGAGAAGAAGAAGACCTCCACAAAGCAGATAGGCAGTGTTAGTAAGGTAGAGGGACAGGGAAGGGCAAAAGTTTCGGGGCTAACAGTAGGGAAAGAGGGATGTTCCTATTGTCACGGGAAAGGGCATTGGCAGAAAGAATGTAGGGCTTGGAAAGCCACCAGCCAGGATTCGAAGCACATTGTGGCGTCAACGTCGGGTGTTTTTGTAATTGAAAACTGTATATCAATTAACTCTACTTCTTAGGTACGATACCGGATCAGGATCTCATATCTGTAATTCATTACAGGCTTTGAGAAACCGTAGAGTTAACAGGGCAGGTGATATAACTCTCAGAGTTGCTAATGGAATGAGCGTGGACGCTGAATCCATAGGGGAATATCACCTAGGATTGACAAGTGGGCAGATATTGATTCTACGTAACTGTTTGTATGTACCTAGTCTGGCTTGTAATATCATATCTGTATCTTTACTTTCTAAAGAAGGATATGATTTTACATTTGCAAGCAATGTGGTCCACATCCACCTAAATCAATCTTTGATTGGGTCAGGTACATTAGATAACGGTATATACGTATTAAATCAAGCTCGGGTTTTCAGTGTCCAGAACACACTTAAAAGAAAGTCTCCAGAATTAAATCTGGCTTTCTTATGGCATTGTAGACCGGGTCACATCAATGAAACACGATTGACAAAGTTAAATAGAGAGGGATATTTGGATCCGTTCGAATATCAGTCTTATGCAACTTGTCAATCTTGTCTCATAGGAAATATAACAAAGACTCCGTTCACTGGACACGGAGTAAGAGCGAGCGAGCTCTTGGGACTCATACACAGCGATGTGTGTAGTCTAATGTCTACACATGCACGAAGTAGTTATTCCTATTTCATTACTTTTCAGATGATTTCTCTACGTATGGACATGTTTTCTTGGTGAAACATAAATCCGAGGCCTTTGAGAAATTTCGGGAATATAAGAATGAAGTGAAAAAACAAACAGGTAAAAGTACCAAGACACCGAGATCTGATCGAGGTGGTGTATACTTAAGTGCCGAGTTCCTAGGCTACTTAAAAGAGAATGGAATTCTCTCTCAGCTTACTCCTCTATACACACCTCAGCACAATGGTGTATTGGAAAGGCGGAACAGAACCCTATTGGACATAGTTCGTTCCATGATGAGTAATGCCGAGTTACCGCGAACCTTCTGGGGCTATGCACTAGAATCATCTGCATATCTTTTGAACAAGGTTCCTACTAAGTCAGTGCCTACCACACCATATCAGATGTGGAGTGGGAAGAAACCCTATCTTTAGTATCTTAAGACATGGGGATGTCCGGCTTTTGTTAAAAAGCAGCATGTGGACAAGCTCGAGGCACGTTCAGTACTGTGTAAGTTTGTAGGATACCCAAAGAACTCTAAGGGGTATCTTTTCTATTACGCAGAGGAACAAAAAGTCTTTGTTTCTCGGTATGCCAACTTCTTGGAAACTAAATTTTTAGAAAATCAGATAAGTGGGAGCGCAATAGAACTGGAAGAAATTCCAGAACCACAAACTATTACTGAAAGCATGGTGGAACCAGAAATTTTGAAAGAACCGAAAATTTTCGCGCCACTCCGCAGAACTAGTAGGCAGTCTCATCCGCCCGAGAGATACTATGGTTTTCTCATAGACGGGGATCGAGAGGATTGCGTCATCAACGATGATGAGCCAACTAGCTTCCAGCAATCCATTCAGAGCAGAAACTCGGTAAAATGGCTGGATGCAATGTGGACCGAAATGGAGTCCATGTACACCAACAAATTATGGACTTTGGACTTTGCTCCAGAAAGGGTAAAACCCATAGGTTGCAAATGGATCTTCAGAAAGAAGATTGGTGTAGATGGACAAGTTGGAACCTATAAGGCTAGACTTGTTTCAAAGGGTTGTCAAAGACCTGGTTTGGACTATGATGAAACCTTTTCTCCAGTGGCTATGCTCAAATCCATTCTGATCCTTCTTGCCATTATTGCCTTCCACGATTATGAGATTTGGCAGACGGACGTAAAGACCGCTTTTCTAAATAGAAATTTGGAAGAGTGCATCTATATGGATCAGCCAGAGGGTTCCAATCAGAGTGGGAGCAGCGGGAAAGTGTGCAAGTTGCTTAAGTCCATTTATGGACTAAAGCAAGCATCGTGAAGTTGGAACATCTATTTTGATGAGATGGTCAAAGAATTTGACTTCATCAAAAATCCAGATGAACCATGCATTTATAGTAAGGTTGTAGGGAGAACTGTAGTATTCCTCGTCTTGTACGTGGATGATAATCTCTTGATAGGAAATGAAATTCCTATGCTACAATCAGCCAAAGGATTCTTGTTACAGAGGTTCTCCATGAAGGACCTGGGTGATGCCTCCTACATTCTGGGGATCCAGATCTATCATGATAGATCTAAAAGGATAGTGGGACTTTCACAGTCAAGGTACATCGACACCATACTGAAAAGATTTAGTATGGAAGATTCAAAGCACGGTAATCTACCGGCTTTTCATGGAATCACCCTCTCCAAAGAGATGTCTCCTAAGACCGATTTGGAAAGTGCTCGCATGACATCTATACCCTAGCTTCTGCGGTAGCCTCTATAATGTATGCGATGTTGTGTACCAGACCAGATGTAGCTTACGCATTGAGTGTTGTAAGCCGGTATCAGTCAAACCCAGGGGAGAAGCACTGGATAGCAGTAAAGAACATTCTCAAATACCTAAGAAGGACTAAGGAGATGTTCTTGGTGTATGGCGGAAAAGACCTCCAGATCGAGGCTTTTGCTGACTCCAGCTTCTAGAGTGACAAGGATGACTCCAAGTCCATGTCGGGTTATGTCTTCACCCTCAATGGAGGGGCAGTCTGTTGGAAGAGCTCTAAGAAGGACACCGTTGCTGACTCGACAATGGCAGCGGAGTATATCGCTGCTTGTGACGCCGCGAAAGAAGCAGTATGGATGAGGAAGGTCATAACTGAACTTCAGGTGGTTCCAACCATTGTTGATCCAATACCATTGTATTACGATAACAACGACGCTATAGCTTTAGCGAAGGAACCCAGGTCCCATCAGAAGTCCAGACATATCTTGAGGCGGTACCACCTGATCAGGGAGATCGTTGATCACCGGAAGATCGAGGTGAGGAAAGTAGATATGGAGAACAACACTGCAGATGCACTCACAAAGGTCATCCCTCAGACACAGTTTGAGAGGCTGATCAAGATGATAGGTCTGCGATATGCCAATTCATGGACTTAGTGCAAGTGGGAGATTGTTAGTGATATGCACTAGAGGCCATTATTGTATCATACTGGTTTGTATATTACTTAATGGATGTTTGGGATATTCACAGTTGTAGTAAAAGTCTTACTCGAAATGGTATTATGCTACCTGGTTTGTTTCTACCTCAATATGTGCATGTGTTTCTTTTAGCATATCGCTTATACATATTGGTAGAGCTCTTAGGATCTTTTCTTGATTACCAGCGTTGTGATGGCAGTCACACTAGTGGAGGTTGAGTAGTCTATAAGCACATCCTATACAGGTCCCTAGTCATAGGATTATTGAGATGGGGCATCGATACTCCAGAGTAGACTAGTGTATTTGCTTCTCATCCCAGCAGGGGAGATGGTCTGTCCCACAGCCATTAGTACGTCGTACTGGAGATAGTATGTAGGTGCTCATTGGGTTATGAGTACACTGGACAGGACTCGTGTAGGACTGCTGATGGGTATTATACCTATTGTCGGGTACAGCTTAGTCCGTCGACTTGACACTGCTACTTTACCTCGAGTGTGTTCCCACTGTTCTTCGATTACTACCCTACTATGGCTCAAAGGAGTCGTGCAAACAAGTAGTAGTTGGGTGCAGTCCTGAAGCACTTGGAGGCAGTGGCAGTTAGATAAGATTCATCTCTCCCAGTATTAGGGGTTGATATCGCGCTGTGTTCGGAAATCCATTACACAAAGTCCCTGGCCAGGGCAAGCGAGATTTACTGGTAGGTCATCTAGTAGTTTCTCAGGGTGTTTTGGGCTACACTCAGGCACGACTTATAGCGCTATTAGGGGTCTGACGATTACCGCTCTCTAGGCCCGATATGCGATACTCATAGACGAACAGATCAGACTATACTGAGATTGTCACAGATAGGCTCAGTAGGAGTTCGGATGAGTTTGCTCATCGGCCTTCTTATCGACAGATACCTGGGTAGCCGTTACGTGCAACTAGTACCGCTGATATGCTTGTTGTTAAACCTACTGCCAGCGTACTGTTGAGTGTTTAGAGTCCTACATAGAGGGTTTCCTTGTATCGGGTAAAAGATGTAGAGGCCGTATGGTTTTACGGCAGGGCTTCGATCACGTACATGTACTTGTGCACATATGATGTTCGGGCAGATAATACTAGTGGACTTTGGTTTAAGTCGGATCCTAGTATTGTACTGATGGATTATTTTCATCTCTTTGTATTCGTATTCTTCGAAATATGGATACGGGTATGTATATATGGATGAGGAGCATTTTTGTAATTTCCTTAGGAAAGCTTCTAAAAGAAGACACCTCATTTAGGGTTTTAATATTTTGATTAAAAGATTAATGAGGTGGAGGAAATGAGGTGGAGATTTTTGTTGAATGAGGCATGACTCACTCTTTAGATATTTTGAAGCATGCTTGATATTTGTTTAGATTTTTATCTCCTCGATTATTAGTATGCTTCATTATTCTTCACAAGAGCAATCTTTTATTCTAAGCTCATTTCTTCACTAGCTTTTCCTCAAGCTCCTTCTTCTTTCTCTAACCCTAAACCTCTCATGTGTTGAGAATCCTAGGGTTATTAGAGACAAAGTAATCCATTTACACTCTCTACATCCTCTAGGCCATATAGTTTAGCAAACTAGGTGCCCTAATTAGATCAGATTTGAGGTTAGAGCTCGGACTATAGACTCTCGGGTGGATCGTCTGTGACTTGAGGAGGCCGATGAGGAAGTATCGATCCGTTACGATCCTCGAAGCTTATGACGAGGAAGAGGACAGCAGCAAGAAGACCCGAAGGACATGGTATCGTGAGGTATAACTTCCATCCGAGTAGTTAAACCTCACACAATAGTTTGTTAGCTAGGGTTTAGCATCGATTCTGGAGTTCAAGTCGGTGTTGCGAGCTTTGAAAAATCATTTTTTAAATATTCCGCCTCCCCGCGAACCCGTGGGGTGCGCGACATCGACTTACAACTCATAACCCAATGAGCACCTGTATACTATCTTAGGTGACTAACTGACACCAATAGATTGTGAGATCGGCCACTGCCCCTCGTCAGGGTCTCGAAAAGTATACACTAGCCTACTCCGGAGTATCGATGCTCGATCTCGATACTCCCTCGATTAGGGACATTTAAGGATGTTCTTATGGACCACCTAGCTCCCACGTATATGATCTCCATCATAATGCTGGTAGTCAAGCAAGAATCATATGGTCTTTATCAACATGTAATAGTGATCCGTAATACCACATAATACATGTACAAGATGATAGAGACAAACCAAATAGCATACTACCATCTCAAGTAAAACTGTTCTATCCATATAGGTCCTCCCTCAATCATCATAATCACCTGCCTGCGATTACAATAATTGCCTTGAGGGCACTATAGCCAACAACCTCCCACTTGCACTTAAGGCTAATTATTGCGGTATCGCATACTCACGGCCCTTGTGATACCGAACACCCAACTTCTCTACTAATCAGTCTCGCAAAGCTTATTTGCGAAACTATCGTGTTCGAGAAATTGCCTCAATGAGTGGATCCGCTCCAATGTTTCTATCTTTATCTCTCTATACCTCAATTTCATGGAGAAAGTCTGTCTCCCGAAATGAGCAATATCAGTCTTAGAATTTGTCTAGATATCTTATGGGACCAAGTTCATAAATGAACTCCAAATCCAACAAACTTCTTAGACCGTATCTTCTATTTAATTTAATCAGTACCCTGCACCATGCCTTCCTCAGTATCTTCTTGGACTCCTTGTCCAACATACTGCCCTTCAAAAGAGGGTAAACTTTAACTCTGACACTCACTCTGTCATCCAAGTCATCTTGGAAGCCTGAAATGATAACCACCTCCTCAAGGAAGCTACCATTACCATATACCAAGAACATCCTCTTATGTTCATAACTTCTTCCCAATATTTCTCTAGGATTAGATTAATATATGCTTATTGCAGCCAGTGCAAAAGCAATATCTGGTGTGGTACTTGACATCTCATGATTGACTCAATTTCCTAAGCATGAGATATGTCAATCATTCAAATCCCTCTCTTCATCAATCTAGAAGACATCTCTTTAGAGAGGGTGACTCCATCACCTACGGGTACACCACCACGTCAGGAGTTATCCATTCTAAACACTTTAGAATAGTGTCAAAGTACCCGAATTCGGACACTTCCCAAAGCTAGATCTAAAACCATAGAATTAGTCACCAAAATTCCTGCTATTTTATCTAGATCCTATCTGGAGAAACACCTTGTGACAACCACAATATAATCGATCGTAGTATAGGAAGATCACTTCCTATCAGGAGTATGTCATCCAAATACCAAGACATCATTCCCTACTACCTTCTTACCAGGTCCATCTGTTATTCTGATGAAGTCAAACTCTATTACTGTTACATAAAAAATAGACAGTCTATCTCTGCTATACTTGCTTTAGTCTATAAATAGACAAAAAATACTTGCCCACCATGCTACTGCTGCTCCCACTGACTACAACAACCATCTGGCAGAGTTATATACACGTGCACTTCTAAAGCTAATTTAGAACAACGTTATACTCATCCACCTTCCAGATCTCATAGTCTAGAACAGCAATAGTGGCAAGCTTGGATCATCAAAACCTCCCTGTCACCTTCTTTGAGGAGACCGAAGTACCTCTCAGGTGGCTGAGATTACCCACGAAATCTGCGAAGTGGCTAATGGATCGTCTAAATCAATTGAATCTTTAGGTTCTACTAAATTTTTAGTAACCGTTTGTGGTTCTGGAATCACTTCCATTTCTACCATACTCCCACTAATGTTTTCAGAAAAGAATTCATTTTACTAAAACGGGTGGCGAGTCAAGAACAATTTAACTATTTATCCTCCAAATGGTAGAATGTTAACCCTCGTCAAAGCCCGGAATAACCCACAAACTGCCATTACTGAAACGTGCCTTGAGTTTATACGGATTCTGGTTTTAGGCATAAGCCGGAAAACTCCTTATACCTTAGCTTTGTTAAGATATGAATATATTCTATATCCAATATAGAAACAAAGACTCTAATTTAATTGGAACCAGATTCAAAAATCAAGCAGCTGTTACCAGTGCATATCGACAAAATGGAAGAATGCCAAGCAGCATTACTCATCAATGAGAGCACCCACGGATGAGTAATCTAAAAGAGAAGCAAGTTCTCAAATATATTACTTACGACGGAATACCTAGCATAAGTATCTACATCTTCGATTACTCGAAAAATCCTGATACTTGCAATATATGGTTCTCTACTTTATTCTTATACCTATAACTTCTCAAAATTTGGACCTTGTATTTCGACAAAATACTTGTCTAAAACTAGAGAAGTCATAAGTAAACAGAATATAATACATGTACGAACCCCTTTGTCCTAGTGGACATCGGACAACATACAACACTTTGTATAAGTCCTCCGAGTTTAATAACTCAAACGTTGTGTGTCGTAGGTTAAAAACTGTGTTATGGTTTAGAAGAATTACACTGTTGTTGAATGCACCTTACCTAACCATCAACTGAAATAGGTAAATGTCATAAACATAATTTCAAAAAGTTATATCTCACTTTACAAAATAAACGTACAGATATATCGGTTTGAAACTGGTGCATAACAACAGATATTCAAAACCAAATATTTGCCGTTAGGCAAAACCCAGGTGATTTCCTCAAATATCACCAATTACAAAGAATTTCAATATATTAAGGATCTAATCACCCAAATCTCAATATTCTACTCCCACTCAGCATCCATAACGCCATACAAATGTGGGAATCAAGTCTGGTAAATACATACACTGGAGTCAGAATCTAATTGGGAAAGTAGTTTTCAATTAACACCGCACTGTAAAACTGAAACATGCAAATGTTTCGAAGGGGTGGTCGGGTATTCCTAGTAATGCCTCTTCCACTATCCAGGTTCAAGTCAATAATCGCATATTTCCTTGTCCTCACTCAAATCCCTTTATATATTTTTATTTCTTACATTCTGTACACTATACATAGGCTAATTGGTTTTCTTCCTTCCCTACCTTTCGGCACCAGGAAGAAGACTATCCAATAAGCGTAATAGGTGTACTCTCCTAATACTAGGAGCTATCGCAACCTGAGAGAAGGGAAAAAGAAAAGACAACCGAATAATCTTATTCAATTTCTCCAGAACCGGAATCCATCCTCGAACAGAAACATGTTTCTTCGAGTTCGTATGTAACTATACGATGGAATACCCAAACAATATAGATCTTCGTAGTGATACGGAGTGTTCTGGAGAAATGCAAAGGGGAAGTAGGAGTAGCATGGATATATGCGGCTTTATCGTGAATCATAGCAGTCGCAATTTCCTTTGCCCTCAATCTAATCCCTTTATTTGTCTTTACTTATTACCTTCTGTACACCATACTTAGGCTAATTGGTTTTCTTCCTTCCCTACTATTCGGCACCTACCTATGGTTTGGAAGAAGACTATCCAATAAGCGTAATAGGTGTACTCTCCTAATACTAAAAGCCGCAACCTGAAAGAAGGTAAAGAGAAAAGACAACCGAATAATCCTATTCAATTTTTCTGGAACCGGAATCCATCCTCGAACAGAAACAAGTTTCTTCGAGTTCGTATGTAACTATACGATGGAATATCCAAGCAATAAAGATTTTCATAGTGATATGGAGTGTTCTGGAGAAGTGCAAAGGGAAAGTAGGAACGGCAGGGATATATGCGACTTAATGATAATCCAAAAGCCAAAGTGTTTTAAGAAGGTTCAGTTAACTTGGTTCATGAGTTTTAGTTTAAGATCAGGTCATGGTCGCTGCCAAAGAGAGAGAGAGAGAAAAGAAACACTCAGCGTGCACTCTTAACCTAGATTAGATTGGTTAATCACTTTATCTAATCAGGATGGCTCCTACCGTTTCCTCGAAATCTTCTTCAAAGCCTAAAAGGAGAATTAGTCGGGATCATCTGAAAATCACCCGAAGAGCAACACCTACTCATCAGTGGGAACCGGGATCCAACTATCATCGCATGATAACTTGATGGAAGCCACTCAAGTCACTACACTCCAGAAGGTATGTGCATGCTTGGCAAGTTTCCTTTATATTTGAAACACCCGATGTGGTTTTTTCCCCTAGGATCCAAGTGACCTTGTCACTGCCAACATATCAAAGGGTCCTAGTCATGTTCAACCCATTATTATCTTTATTGCATTAAACCCACCCGTACGAGTTCTTAACAATGCCAACATGACCGTACAATTGTCTTAACCAATCACATCTAATGCTACAAACAAGTAATACTCAGCTACCGTACTCGACGCCTTGACAATGCCAACATACGCAGCACAAATACTGAGCACTACTTATAGGAAATGACAGAGGGCTACGGCTGGCTTTTGGCGAAAAATCTTTAACATAATGAACTTGATATCGTTGAAAGAACCGAGTAGTTTTTCAAATATATAGTGGCGTAAACTTTTGCCAAAGAGGTCACTTCCTGTGAAAGGATCTCGGCTCTTTCCTCATCGAATGAGGTGCAGGGCATTCCTAATTGAATACCATGATGCAAAGAAAAAGAATCGACTATAGTGAAGTTATTACAAAGACGCAAACTTTTGCCTAAGAGATCACTCCCTATGAAGGGATATCGGCTCTTGCCTCGTCGAATGAGGTGCTAGATATTCATAACCGAATACCGCTGTGCAAAGCAAAAGGAAACGTCCGTAATGTCAGTTTTCAAAAATCGGTTCCAACAACATCATTTAGGTTTATTTTTCCTTGCATTAATCAAAATTAACACAGTCCCATCAATTAATCCACATCACACCAGAAAAGAACGAAAATACAATGTACGTATATGCCATCCACATTCGTCACAGGACCCCGTCATGCACCGTTAGGTTACTTAACTAATGACAGAGCGGGGGCTGGACTAGCATGGATGAAAAACATATACAACATCTACTGGTATATATAAATATATATTACATTCGTCCCGGGCATGATATAAGCAACATCACAGAAAAGCGATAAGCAACACAAAATAATGGATAATCTAGGAGCCCCGGGTTTCACATGAGCCGCAAGTGAAACCCAACATTCCCCGGTCGCATGGATAGCCTGTGCAATGTATAACCAAGACCTCTATGAGTGCGGCAAGTTACTCGCCAATCCTAGAAGTGAGGCAACACCAATCAACAAATTGAATGGGCCACCCAGCACTTCACGGAATCCGGTAACTTGAGCACCCTTCCGTAGGTCATCCTATACCCCCTACGAGTGCGGCGAATAGCCCACCAATTCTAAAGTGAAGCCTCCTTCGTCAAAACGCCATGAGATGCGGGCCCGTTGCCCTCTAGAATCCGGTTATTCAATCACTCTACCGCGGGGTAATCCTAGTACAGAAAAGAAAAATATATATACAATGGCGACATCGACCTCAACCCAGTCGTGCCCCAATAAAATAATATACAAAATGGCAGAGACGACTATCTATATGTCGGACGCTCGCCCCACAATACTAAATATACAAATGAATCTGAACTGTACTACTACCATTGCACCATAGGCTATCCAACACGACAATCCATCCATAATAATCAGCACAACACAGAACATCAACGTGAATATCATGATCGCAAACCCATCTAGTTGAATATATAGCAACTATTCGGGTTGTACCGCTCAATGATATTCACGGTCGCAGATATTTGTTAGTGTATATGCCCTAGAGGCCATTACTGTATCATACTAGTTTGTATATTACTTAATGGAAGCTTGGGATATTCACAGTTGTACAGACAATCTTGCTCAAAATGGTAGTATGCTACTTAGTTTGTTTCTACTTTAATATATGCATGTGTTTCTTTTAGCATATCGCCTATACATATTAGCGGAGCCCTTAGGATCATTGCTTGATTACCAGCGTTGTGATGGCAGTCACACTAGTGGGGGTTGGGTAATCTACAAGCACATCCTTATACAGGTCCCTAGTCGTAGGATTATCGAGACGGGGCATCGACACTCCAGAGTAGACTAGTGTATACGCTTCTCATCCCAGGAGGGGAGATGGTCTGTCCCACAGCGATCAGTACGTCGTACTGGAGATAGTATGCAGGTGCTCGTTAGGTTACGAATACACTGGGCAAGACTCGCTGGGAACTGTTGGTTGGTATTATGCCTATCGTCAGTTATCAGTTCCCAGGTGACATGAGTACATCTTAGTCCGTTGACTTGACACTGTCACTTCGCCTCTAGTGTGTTCCCACTGTTCTTAGATTGCTACCCTACCACGGCTCAAATGAGTCATGCAAACAGGTAGCAGTTGGGAGCAGTCCCGAAGCACTTGGATGCAGTGACGGTTAGACAAGATTCGTCTCTCCCGGTATTGGGGGTTGATATCGCGATGTGTCTAGGAGAGCCATTACACAAAGTCCCTGGCTAGGGCAAGCGAGATATACTGGTAGCATTTCCAGTGTTATCTCAGGGTGTTCTGGGCTACACTCCGACATGACTTGTACCGCTATTAGGGGACTGACGTTTACCGCCCCCCTAGGCCTACCATGCGTTACTCTCAGACGAACAGACCGGACAGTACGGAGATTGTCACATTCAGGCTCAATAGGAGTTCGGATGGGTTCGCCTCATCATTCTTCTTATCGGCATCTACCTGGGGACCATTACGTACAGCTAGTACCGCTTGCAGCCTGTGGTTAAACCCACTGCCAGCGTAGTGTCGAGTCTTTAGAGTCCCACACAGAGGGCTATTCGCCTTTGGGCAAAACAGAGTAGAGGTCGCATGGTTTTGCGACGGGGTTTGTTCACATCTGCGCACTTGTGCACGTTTGGTGTCCAGGTAGTTATTACTAGCGGGCTTTGGTTTAAGCCAGATCATAGTATTTGTTTTGGGATTGGTTTTTTCTCATTGTATTCGTGTTCCTCGGAACACGGATGCGGGTGTGTATGCACAGTTGATAGAGGCAGAGGAACCTCATTAAGGTTTTTGACAGTTGACTTTTTCTTAACCCTAATGAGAATGAGAAATATGATTAATGATATTAATTAAGGATAATTATGCCATGGTTAGGTTGACCATTTGACTTTTGTTGACCTTTTGACTTTGGTTGACCGGTTGACTTTTGTTGACCTTTTGACCATCATCATTTCACTTGCAAGATGCTTCTTGTTTCTTGCAAAATGCATTTATTGTGAAATGATAATGGTCATTCCAAACTAACCATCACAATTATCTTTATTATTATTATTATTATTTCATATTATCTCATATGTGAGCATGGTTGTAGAATTCTATTCTCATTCTCTCTTGCTCTTTCTCTCTCATGTTTTAGCTCATCCTCTTCCTCTCTCAAAGCTCTCATCTCTCATGTGTTGAGAACCATGAGCTTGTGAGATAAAACCATCAAAACTTCTCACTACTCATTCTAGGGTTCTAGGTTTAGCAAGCCAAGCACTTTAGTTACCTCTTGGTTGAGGTAGGAGCTCAAGGTAGAGGCCTTCGGATGGATCTTTCTTCGGCAAAGAGAAGACGACAAGGAGGAGCCATTCACACCACTCCAAGGAGAAAGAAGAGAAGGAGTTCAAGACCTAGGTATAATCTTCTAACCGAGTAGCTAAAACTTGTAGTTAGTTTGTTAGTTTTTGTTTAGCAAAGATCCTCTAGTTCTAGTCCATGTTACCTTTGAAGGGTTCCTAGGCACACTAATGAGGTCTCACAAGTGATCAAACATGGCCAATTCAAATTTTTCCATATGCCTACAAATCCTAATACGGATCGTTAACTAGATGTATAGGCGATGAAAGCAAGTAAACAATTTTATTGCTAAAGGAAAGAGGCTACAACCTTTGTAGATCCGGTCCTCCACCTCTCTAGCTCCGTGTTGATGACCCTCCGCTGCACCCTTCGGATCCCGGACTCTCGCGGTGGTTTCATCGAAGAATTGATCGGGCTAGGTCGTCGACTTCGATGCCGAAGATGATCTACGTCGAGGCAACTCAAGATCAAACTCCAACTTCACCAAGTCATGAAACTTGTGAAGAAAACACCCTATACTACTTAGCAAGTGGTAGAGGATGAAGAAATAGGAAGTGGGTTCACTTTAGAATTGGATTTCTCACTCTTTTTCTCAAGTTGCCATTGATGGAGGCAAGGTTTTCTTCTTGTTGATGAAGAAGAAGAAGAAGAGAATATATGATAAGTATATCCCAAATAGAAAATAAAAGGAATACTTATCATATAGCAACCATGGTTAGGTGTAGAGAATAGACTATGGTTAGGTTGAATGGTTAGGGTTAAGCATGAGACAAATATGGTGGACTTGTTCAAAGCTTCATGAAGCTTCAACAAGCAAACAAAGAAAGCCACCATGACTAATTTTGCAAAAAAAAGAATAAATAAATAAATGGTTAATAAAATCAAAACCCTAACCAATTACTTAACCAAGGTTTAAGTCTTACACAAACCCAAGTTTGCATGTATCATCAAACATGATACAAACAAGTGCACAAAAGTATATCACATATACAACTTGTGAACTTCAAGTGAGAAAATCCATTTAAAGTGAAGCAATACTAGTTAATGCAAAGTAATATATCAAATATATAATTATACATTAAATCATTAAATCAACACTTGATTCAATGATCCGGTCATGTCGCATATAACCGACTAGTATCCAATGTATCGACTTATCGAATCAATCTTCGATTCGATAACTAGGTTATATTGCATACAACCAATCGATACATTCATCGCGAGAACAGAATACGGTATCACATACACGCATTATTCTCAGTCCCGCACATATCTCATATGCGCTCCTATTTCGTTTCGCTTGAGCCAGGAAACCTCTGTGTAGGACTCTAAAGACTCGTCAATACGCCGGCAGCAGATGATGATCATATCAAGCACCCACAAGCCGCAAGCGGTCTGCTAAACGTAACGGCCACCCGGGTATTGAGCGATCAGAAGATCGACGAGCAAGCCTGCTCACACTCCTGTGAATCCAACCAGTAACACTTACCGTACAGTCCGATCTGTTCGTCTGATATGTCGCATATCTCGCCTAGGGGTGGTAAACGTCAGACCCCAATAACTTGATAAGTCATGCCGACGTGAGGTCCATAACATTCGTGAAACTACTGATAACTCTTACCAGTATATCACTGCAACCCTGGCCAGGGATTTCCTGTTATGGCCAGTCGAGCATAGCGCAACATCAACCCCCAATACCGGGAGAGACGAATCCCCTCCTATCGCTCATTGCCTCCATGTGAATCGGGACTGTACCCAAAAACCACCTGTTTGCACCACTCAGTAGAGCCGTGGTAGGGTGGAAATCAAAGTACAGTGGGAGACACACAAGACTCTATGACGATCTCGGGTCAACAGACTAAGCTGTACCAGTGTCACCAGAGAACTGCCTTCTGACGTGAGGTATAATACCATTTGGGAGTTCTCGGTGAGTCCGTTCAGTGTACCCAGTCTCCACTGAGCACCCGCATACCATCTCTGATGTCAAACACCAATGGATATGGGATCATCCATCGCCCATCACATGGGTCGAGAAGATATACGCTAGTCTACTCTGGAATATCGATGCCCCGTCTCGATATTCCCACGACTAGGAACATTAAAGGATGTACTCATGGACTACCCAAGCCCCACTAGTATGATCTGCATCATAGTCCTGGAAGTCGAGTACACATCCTAAGGGCTTTATCAACATGTAACAGAGAGACAGAAAGTATACATGTTAAGATAAAGAGCAACCAGATAGCGTACTATCATGTCGAGCAAGAAAGTCCTACCTATATATGTCCTAGCATCCACTACAATATACATCCAATGTACAGTAATGGCCTCTAGGGCATACACATAACTAACAATCTCCCACTTGCACTAGGGCCTTCTGTAGCAGTGGTTGCAGTATCACATACTCAACCATCCCATATAAGTCTCTCTCTGGGAAAAAGCCTTTGTGAGTGGATCCGCCGTGTTGTCCTCTAAGTCTACTCCCCCAACCTCGATCACCCTGGAGATCAACTATCTCCATGATCAGGTGATGCTGCCTGAGAATATGTCTGGGTCACTGATGGGACCAGGGTTCCTAGGCCGAAGCCACACTTCCATTGTCATACAATGGTAGGAACCTAGTTCATCTCATGAACCAATATACACCCAAACTGCCTTTTTGGTAGTATCTTTAATAGCGATGTTACCAGCCTTTATCGTCTAGTTTGCCACGGTATCTAGCTTGGAACTCTTCCAACATACCGTCCCTTCACTGAGGGTAAAGACAATGCCTGCGACTGACATTCAGTCGTCCTTATCACCCTGGAACCTTTCCAGTGATTCTCCCCAGGATCGATTGATACTATCTTACTACAGCAAGTGAGAATCCTAACATCCATTTAGATCTATCTCATAGACCCAAATCCCAGGATTTAGGAGGTATCATCTTTATCCTATATGGAGAATCCATGTGATAAGCGGAGATTGACCGTGCGTAGCATAGAAAACTCTTTTCTTATCAGGAGTATGTTGTCCACGTACAATACGAGGATGACCACCTTACTCTCTGCTTCCTTTTTGTATATACAAGGTCCGTCTACTATTTTTGATGAAGTCAAACTCTTTGACTACCACATCAAAACAGACGTTCCAACTTCGCGATGCCTGCTTTATCATGTAAAGCAACTTGCACACGTTTCCGCTGCTCCCACTGTTTACGAAGCCCTCTGGCTGTGTTCTTATAGACGTTCTCTTCTAAATCATTATTTAGAAAAGTAGTCATGGCACCCAACCACCAGATATCGTAGTCATGGTATGTAGCAATGGCAAGTAGGATCTGGATGGACTTAAGCATAGTCCCTGGAAAAGGTTTCATCATTTTCCATGCCTGGTTGTTGACGAAAATCTTTAACAAGTCTAGCTTTGAAAGTCTCAACTTATCCATCTACACCAAGTAATCTTCTCAAGATATACTTGCTCCTGATGGGGATTTAACCCTTCAGATATTGCAACCAAAGTCCTTACTTTGTTGGTGTACATGGGTTCCATCTCTGATCGCTAACCATCCAGCCATTCTTACAGTGTCCTTACTCTCGATGGCCTGCTCGAAACTAGTTGGGTCATCATCTCATGATGCATTCCTCGCTCCCACTGTCATCGAGAAAACCGAGGTATCTCTCAGGCGGATGAGGAACCCTACTAGATCGGCGGCGAGGCTGAGGTTTGTCGGGAACTATTAAATCCTTTGGTTCTGTCAAATCATCAGCTGCAGTTTTGTATAGCTGGAACCTTTCCAGTTCTACAGAGCTGACCTTGCCTCGATCTTGTCCGGATTTTGCTTTTGACATAGGCCGGACAATCCCAAATCTTAACTTACTTAAGAGATGGGCTCTTCCCATACCATATCTCATATGGAGTGGCAGGCACTGATTTGATTCGAACCTAATTCAATAGGTATGCAGCTTCTCAAGTGCACAACCCCAAAAGGAAATAGGTAACTCAGTAGTACTCATCATAGAGCACATTATATCCAATATGGTGCGATTGCTCCACCTCGATACACCGTTGTGCTGTGGTGCATTCAGAGGAGTAATACTGAGAGAGAATCTCATTTTCTTTTAGAATATCCAAGAATTCCATGCACAAGTATTCTCCTCCCTGATCTTATCATAGGACATAATACTTATACCCGTATTTTGGTTTTCTACTTCTAACTTATATTCTATGAATATCTCAAAAGGTTCGGACTTGTGTTTCAACAGGAACATATGTCTGAATCTTGAGAGATTATCAGAGAACGTAATGAAGTATAAAGAACCAGTCCTGGTATTTGTAGACATGAGACCTTACATACGTCATCATGTATCAGTCCCAAGAGTTCATTAACTCTTTCTCTGTTTCCAATAAGCAGAGCTATGGTCATCTAATCTTTGTGACATGACTGGCAAGTTTCATAAGATGTAAATTCAAACTGATTTAAATATGCATCTAAAAAGTAACTTCAGCCAGTCGGGTCACATTGATATGACCTAGTCTACAATGCCTCAAGAGGGAATCGTTCATTTCTGAACTCTTCCTCTTGTGTGTGTTCTGTATACCAGGAACTGTAGTTTGATTTAGAACATCAATGCTTTTAGATAACGTGCCTGAACCGATCAACTTTTGATATAGGAAATGTTCAAAACATTATCCAACAATACAAAATTTTATCATTTCTTTACTTATAAAGAGACTGATATGATTTTGTATATCAGGTTCGGTATCTAATAACATTCGTTCAGAATCAATGTACTGGTAATACAGGGTGACAGTGACCAACAGACTTGGCTGCAACACTTGCCCCGTTTTCTGTCTCATGAAACTTATCACCCGTTCTCAGTTTTTCTACCTACTTGTAGCCCTATGTAACAGATTACATATCTGGGATCCTGATCCGGTATCAAATACCCAGGATGCAGAGGATACTGAGAAACAGTTCTGTATAATGAACACACCCGAAGGAGATGCACCATATGCACTTTCTTCATTTGGGCGGCATAGGAATTCTGGTATTCCCCTATTTCCTGCTCTGTCTTATAACAATTATAAGTTGGAGCGGGACCAACGTTCCCCAGCTCAATATAACAAGCGGGTTTGGTCAATACATCCATATTATTATCTTGATTAAGGCGTGATATGGTCGCTACCTGGAGAGAGAGAGAAGAAAACACTCTGCGTGCGCTCTTGCAAGATTAGATTGGTTATATATTTTATCTAATCAGGGTGGCTCCCACTGTTTTTATCAAATCTTCCTTCAAACCCTAAATGGAAAGATTAGCCGGGATTAATTACATTCTACAAGTTCGCCAATCTTTCAGCCAGGCCAATATCGGTATTTTGAGGGAGGTTCCCCGTGCTTTCGCACGGACCTAATTACAGTTAACCTCGTTTTCCCAGAGGCGTAACCCCGTTGACACCTTTCTAGACACCTACTTGATCGGCTAATTGTAAAGTGCAAAACTCTCCCAGGAGTAACAATTACTCGCAGTGGGTATCGGGATCCAACTATCATATAGAAGGTATGCAATCTCATTGCAAATTTCAACACTTGAAACTCCCGATAATGATTTTTACCCCTAGCACTTATGACCTTAACTATAGTCAACAAATCATAAGTACTAGTCAAGTTCTACCCGTCATTTCGTGATTAATTAGACCCACCCACATGACCCTTAACTAAGGTCAACAAAGTCACGCGACTGTCCTAACTAATCGCATCATATGCGGTGTAGGAAGACATCACTTAGCTACCGTACACTGTGCCTTAACTAAGGTCAAAAAACACAGCACGAATACTAAGTACTCCACTTCCTAAAATGACGGAGGGTTGCGAATGGTTTTTGTGAAAACCTTTAACGCTTCGAACTTGATCTCGTTGCGGAATCAAATGGTTTTTAAATGGAATGTTTTTGAAGCTTTTCTAGTTTTGCTAAAGGGGTCACTCCCGGTGAAGGGATCGTCGGCCCTTTCCTCATCGAATGAGGTGCGGGATATATCATATATATCACTGTGCAAAGCAGAAACTATAGAAGCAATCAAAAGACAAACCGAGTGTGTAGCATCTGCCAGTTATTGCTAAAGGAGTCACTCCCGGTGAAGGGATCTCGGTCCTTTCCTCATCGAATAAGGTGCAGGATGTTCTACAATGAACGCCGCGATGCAAAGCAAGAACTGTAGCTACCTGTTTTATTTTTGAAATTCGATTCCACAACATCAAATAGGTTTATTTTCTTTCATTAATCTCATTAATGAATATCCCATCATTTAAGTCCACCTAAACATCACAGATAAATATAACGTACGCTTATGCCATCCGCATTCGCCTCGATGTCCCGTCTGCACCGTTAGGTTAGGTAACTAACGCCAGAGCGAGGCAGGGCTAACGCGGGTGTAAAACATAAGCAACGTCTATATAATATATCACATATACTATATATAATATCTATCTGAACTAATCACGTGATCACATCACAGATAACGCAGCAGAAAATATCATATGAAATATTGGATATACTAGGACGTCCGTGTTTTTAATACGAGCCAGTATAAAACACGGATTCCACGGTCGTGATGAATAGCCAATCCCACACCCCTAGACCCCTACGAGAGCAGCAAGCAAGCCTACCAATTCTAGGGTTAGGAGACCCGGACTCGACTCCTCGAGTTGGTCTCCCACTGGACCCTAGAACCCGGTTACTTGTGCCCTCCTCCTTGGGTCTATCCTAGTGCGGAAAAGTAAATAATATACAAATGGTGACATCATCCGCAACCTGGAAGTGCCCCAATAAAAGAATATTACATAAAAGTTTTTACATGAATGAAAATGAAAAACACTCATCTCACATAAAAACCCCCCGGCTATTCAAACACGACGATCCAATATAACATATCCAGCAACACATAACATCACATGTCATCAACGTAAGTAAATATGCGCATCCCAATTGACGTTGACATATAGTAACGAAACCGGCGATATCACATATTACACTTACGGTCACAGAAAAGAAAGTGTAAAACTACAACAGTTGGAATCCGCAACCTCCTCAGACATCGCATGCCTGACCAAATGAATTCTTTAGACATCGCATGCCTAACAATTATAAACCCCACATTTTAGTCTCATTATCGAAAACTCTTTTCAATATCTAGTCGGGCAATTCAACAAGATTCCCGACATCATGATCGAATGCTCGTCGCAAACTTTAGTAGGCGGCCGCACCCCCGATACCGTCGACGAAGTGCACCAAGACGGAACACCGCTGCCGCGAGCACCCGAATGGATGCTTTCGGCGACGGGGTTCTCCTATAGTCACTTGGTCGGGGCTATTGGGTAGGGCTGTCTATTAAGTTTACCCGGCGAGTATCCGCGTACGCTACGTGATTGCGACGGACTTTTGATCACATCAAAATTCCATGGCAACCGATCAAGTGAGACTAAACCGCTATGTTTATAACATTCATTCAGTTATCTCATAACTACTTGTGGATTCCAAATATTGTATCACATTCCGGATAAATAGAAAATGTTAAACTTTCCGATCAAACAATCGAACACCTAAGTTTTCCCGATACAGCTCAACACATGATATAAGTTTAAAAACATTCAGTTCATGCCTCAGTACCAACGGTCCAGCCGTAGAAGGGTCAAGCCAACGCCTCACATGTGGCACGCCGTACTTCCCCAAACCCTAAGGTTCAAAGGGCAGTTCAAAACGGTCACATAATCGAGTTAAGGTTTGTTGTCTTCTAGAGGGACCATCGCGTTACTTGCACTACTTAGAACGTCATTAAACTACGGAAAAATCCAACAATTGGAAATTTCCCAGCAGGGGAAAAAGTGGGTATTTATATCCGGTCGAACTTTTTAACATATTCTAAAATTATCCGGAAAATCACACAGACAAAATTAGACAATCCGATCGAAACACCGAGTCCCCAATACAACCCAGAAAACTCAACTCTTGAGTCAGATTTAAAAATTCCCAGAAAATTCAGCAACAAAATATAAGAATTACTGTGCAGAAATAATTGTCTGAAGAGACTAAGTGGCCGCGGAACCGCCGCATTAGGCATGCTAATGCCGCGGTTCCGCCGCGTTATTATTGATTCAGGTGCTCGGGCATCGCAGTAATTCTTAGAAATCCCTGCTTAGTTTTCTGCATATTTTTAATTCTAAAAAATCCCCGTTTTCAAAAAATGTACAGAGAGCAACTTTGAATTAGGGTTTCGGGTCGATCGGACTTCTAACTCCGTCTACGCATCGTCTAAGGCTCTAGCTAGGCTCTGATACCACTGAAGGGTTCCTAGGCACACTAATGAGGTCTCACGAGTGATCAAACATGGCCAATTCAAATTTTTCCATATGCCTACAAACCCTAATACGGATCGTTAACTAGATATATAGGCGATGCAAGCAAGTAAACAATTTTATTGCTAAAGGAAAGAGGCTACAACCTTTGTAGATCCGGTCCTCCACCTCTCTAGCTCCGTGTTGACGACCCTCCGCTGCACCCTTCGAATCCTGGACTCTCGCGGTGGTTTCATCGAAGAATTGATCGGGCTAGGTCGTCGACTTCGATACCGAAGATGATCTACGTCGAGGCAACTCAAGATCAAACTCCAACTTCACCAAGTCATGAAACTTGTGAAGAAAACACCCTATACTACTTGGCAAGTGGTAGAGGATGAAGAAATAGGAAGTGGGTTCACTTTAGAATTGGATTTCTCACTCTTTTTCTCAAGTTGCCATTGATGGAGGCAAGGTTTTCTTCTTGTTGATGAAGAAGAAGAAGAAGAAGAAGAAGAAGAAGAAGAGAATATATGATAAGTATATCCCAAATAGAAAATAAAAGGAATACTTATCATATAGCAACCATGGTTAGGTGTATAGAATAGACTATGGTTAGGTTGAATGGTTAGGGTTAAGCATGAGACAAATATGGTGGACTTGTTCAAAGCTTCATGAAGCTTCAACAAGCAAACAAAGAAAGCCACCATGACTAATTTTGCAAAAAAAAGAATAAATAAATAAATGGTTAATAAAATCAAAACCCTAACCAATTACTTAACCAAGGTTTAGTCTTACACAAACCCAAGTTTGCATGTATCATCAAACATGATACAAACAAGTGCACAAAAGTATATCACATATACAACTTATGAACTTCAAGTGAGAAAATCCATTTAAAGTGAACCAATACTAGTTAATGCAAAGTAATATATCAAATATATAATTATACATTAAATCATTAAATCAACACTTGATTCAATGATCCGGTCATGTCGCATATAACCGACTAGTATCCAATGTATCGACTTATCGAATCAATCTTCGATTCGATAACTAGGTTATATCGCATACAACCAATCGATACATTCATCACGAGAATAGAATACAGTATCACATACATGCATTATTCTCAGTCCCGCACATATCTCATATGCGCTCCTATTTCGTTTCGCTTGAGCTAGGAAACCTCTGTGTAGGACTCTAAAGACTCGTCAATACGCCGGCAGCAGATGATGATCATATCAAGCACCCACAAGCCGCAAGCGGTCTGCTAAACGTAACGGCCACCCGGGTATTGAGCGATCAGAAGATCGACGAGCAAGCCCGCTCACTCTCCTGTGAATCCAACCAGTAACACTTACCGTACAGTCCGGTCTGTTCGTCTGATATGTCGCATATCTCGCCTAGGAGTGGTAAACGTCAGACCCTAATAGCTTGATAAGTCATGCCGACGTGAGGTCCATAACATTCGTTAAACTACTGATAACTCTTACCAGTATATCACTGCAACCCTGGCCAAGGATTTCCTGTTATGGCCAGTCGAGCATAGCGCAACATCAACCCCCAATACCGGGAGAGACGAATCCCTCTTATCGCTCATTGCCTCCATATGAATCGGGACTGTACCCAAAAACTACCTGTTTGCACGACTCAGTAGAGCCGTGGTAGGGTGGAAATCAAAGCACAGTGGGAGACACACAAGACTCAATGACGATCTCGAATCAACAGACTAAGTTGTACCAGTGTCACCAGAGAACTGCCATCTGACGTGAGGTATAATACCATCTGGGAGTTCTCGGCGAGTCCGTTCAGTGTACCCAGTCTCCACTGAGCACCCGCATACCATCTCTGATGTCAAACACCAATGGATATGGGATCATCCATCGCCCATCACATGGGTCGAGAAGATATACGCTAGTCTACTCTGGAATATCGATGCCCCGTCTCGATATTCCCACGACTAGAAACATTGAAGGATGTACTCATGGACTACCCAGGCCCCACTAGTATGATCTGCATCATAGTCCTGGAAGTCGAGTACACATCCTAAGGGCTTTATCAACATGTAACATAGAGACAGAAAGTATACATGTTAAGATAAAGAGCAACCAGATAGCGTACTATCATGTCGAGCAAGAAAGTCCTACCTATATATGTCCCAGCATCCACTACAATATACACCCAATGTACAGTAATGGCCTCTAGGGCATACACATAACTAACAACCTTGTGTTAAAAATCGTTTTTACCTATTTCGCCTCCCCGTAAGCACCGTGGTGGGTAATGTTGGAGATAGTGCCCTCAGAGTCAATTATTAGATCACAGGCACGTGATTGCGATGATTGAGGGAGGACCTATCCCGGTAGGACAGTCTTACTCGAGATGATAGTATACTATCTGGTTTACCTTTATCATCGTGTACTGCTTTAGGTGACCTGACAGGTCGCTATTACACGTTGATAGAGCCCCTAGGATTCTTGCTTGACTGCCAGCAATATGAGGGCGATCATATATGTGGGAGCTGGTAGTCTATAAGCACATCCTTAAATGGTCCCTAGTCGTAGGAGTTTCGAGACAGGGCATCGATTCTCCAGAGTAGACTAGTGTATACAGTCGAGACCCCGACGAGGGGCGGTGGCCGGTCTCACAGGCCACTGGTGTCAGTTGGTTCACCTAAGATGTATACAGGTGCTCATTGGGTTATGAGTACACCGGACAGGACTCGCCGGGAACATGCTAGTTGGTCTTATACCTGACGTCAGATAGCAGTTCCCTGGTGACATGTGTACAGGTTAGTTCATCGACCTGGGGATCGTCATTTGTCTCGTGTGAGTTCCCACTGTACTTTGATTACTACCCTACCACGGCTCAAAGGAGTCGTGCAAACAGGTTTTAGTTGGGTACAGTCCTGAGCCACAAGGAGGCAGTGAGCGGATCTTCGGGGGTTCGTCTCTCCCGGTATTGGGGGTGAGGTCGCGCTGTGTCTAGGAGAGCCATTACACGAAGTCCTTGGCCAAGGCAGGAGATTTACTGGTAGGTATTCCAGTAGTATCTCAGGGTGTTCTGGGCTACACTCCGACACGACTTGTACCGCTTTTGGGGGTCTGACTTTTACCAACCCCCTAGGCCCGCCATGCGATGCTCGTAGACGAATGGACCGGACTGTACGGATATTGTCACTGACAGGCTCAGTAGGGTGTCAGGATGAGTTTGCTCATCGACGTCCCTTTTTGTCAATAGCTGGTGGCCCGTTACGTATTGGCTTACACCTCTGACGTGCTAGTGGATAAATCCACAGCCATTGTATTGACGAGTCTTTAGAGTCCACCACACATTCAGTTACTCAGCTTTCGGGCAAAACGTTGTAGAGGCCGTATGGAGATATGGAGGGGTCCGATCAGATACGTGCGGTATTGCACGGGTCAGGATCGGACGGTTTGTACTAGTGGCCGTATGGATATATGGCAGGGTTCGATCTGATACGTGCGGTATTGCACGGATCAGGATCGGACGAACATTACTAGCCGGCTTTGGTTTAAGCCGGATCCTAGTATAGTACAGTGTAGATTTTGTCTCTTTGCATTTGTATCCGGACGGAATACAGATGCGGGTGTGTATGCACAGTATCGAGGTTTTCCTGTAATTTATTATGGGACCAGTTTTCTGGAGTTGCCAGTTTGCATTCCGTTCCGGCCGGTTTTACTTTGTTCTTTCCCGGCCGGACTTTTCCGATGGAGGGGGTTATTTGCAAGTTTGCAAATAACATTTGTGGAGGGGTTTTCTTGCATATGGATTAATTATGATACCATTCTTTGCTTTTTCATCCATGATGCATTTATTATGATATGAAAGGGTATGGTTTGGATGTAAGTCTGATGATGATGATGTTTTTGGATATGGTCACCTTTCTACTTCTCCTACACTCACCTCCCTCTTGTGATATATTTTACCCTCCACCATTTTCCACCCCACTAATGGCCGGCCACAATTTTGAGTGAGGGAGAGAGAGCTTTGATTTTGGTGGTGTGGCAAATTTCATTCATCTCATTTTTGATACAAGGAAAAATGAAAGCACCATTTTTCATACCTTCATTCCTCCATCTTCAAAAGGCAACCAATAACCCCAAAGTGAGACATAGCCTCTACACTACACATTCTACAGCTTATCTTGGGCATGTCGACTTGCCGGCTTCATGCCCGAGTTGCCTCGGTATAGAGGCGGGAGCCCGTAAAAGAAACAGGCGATGTGGTGCCCTTCCGGTGAGGAGATGGAGACCGGACATTCCGCGAGAGATCGGGACGACGACGAGAAGACCGGAGGACTCGAATCACTCGGTATATCTCTAACCCGTCTTGTTGTTAGCTAGATATAGTTTAATGGCCCGATCCGGGGTTTAGTGCTCGGTGGTGCCGGTTTGCAAAGTTCGCAAAATTAAAGTTTATCACCGTTTCCGCATTTGGCCGTCGGATTGACGACCGGGGCGCCGCCGTGCACTTACAGTGGTATCAGAGACTCGCCATTAACTTCGTCTAGCTTCGTTTGATGTGTTTTGCATTTCCGATCGACCAAAATTCCAAAATCCACATTTTCACTCACATCAGTTTTCTGTCGAATTTTTTCTGGCTCTAAAAATTTTTCAGGTTGTAGAAAACTGATGTACAAGAAATTATAAGACTTCTGTAAAAATTCGATACAGTGAATCGACCACTGAAGCGCGGAACCGCGGCCAAACCCCCCTTGGGCCGCGGTTCCGCCGAACATTGGTGTCCTCGCTGCATTACTTTTTTCCAGTGGGCTTCTGGGATGATTTTAGGGGTTTTGGAATATTAAAATTGGGCCCAATATTTCTGTGAGTGCTACAGTATTGTTTGGGGGCCCATTTGTTAATTTTTGATCGATCGGATATTTTAAACACATTATTTCACAGTATTTACATTATATCTGCGACCGTGAATGTCACTCGATCGGTAAATCCGGTCTAACTGCTATAGCCCGGTTAGACGGATTTGCGAACGTGACTTTCACGTTGATGTTCTGTGTTTTGCTGTGATGTTGCGGATCGGTCGTGGGGGATAGCCTGGATGCATTGCTAGTACAGTTTTGTTGTATCATGTACATTTGATATTGCGGGGCGAGCGTCCGACATGTGGACTGCCGTCACTGCCTGTTTGTATTATTATTTTGGGGCACGACCTGGTTGCGGTCGATGTACCCATTGTATGTATATTTTACTTTCTGTACTAGGATTGCCCCGCGGTGGGGTGCACGGATAGCCGGGTTCTAGAGGGCAACGGGCCCGCATCTCAGGGCATTGAGACGGAGGGGGCTTCAGTCTAGAATTGGCGGGCTATTCGCCGCACTCGTAGGGGGTACAGGTTGACCCAGGAGGGGTGCCCAAGTTGCCGGATTCCGTGAAGTGCTGGGTGGTCCATTCACGGTGCTGAAGGGGGCTGCCTCGCTTCAGGTTTTGGCGGGTGACTTGCCGCGCCCGTAGGGGTCTAGGATTTCATTGCACAAGCTATCCACACGACCAGGGGAACGTCGGGTTTCAGTAGTGGCTCTGTGAAACCCGGGGATCCCAGATATCTGTATTGTTCTGTGATGCTGTACATTTCTGTGATGTTGCATTTTATTCACGCCTTGAGCGAAATACTATATATTGGTATATATATTAGTAGATGTTGTATATGTTTTTCATCCGCGCTAGTCCAGTCCCTGCTCTGCCGTTAGTTAGCTAACCTAACGGGTGATGACGGGACCCAGTGGCGAATGCGGATGACATATACGTACGTCAGTATATTTTCGTTCTTTGTGGTGTGATCAATTGATGGGACTGCATTGATTCAGATCAATGCAAGTTAAAATAAACCTAATCTGATGTTGTTGGAACACTTTTCAAAAAGCTGTTATTGCAAGGACGTTCACTTTTGTTTTGCATCGTGGTATTCATTTGGAATATCCTGCTCCTCAGTCGACGAGGCAAGGGCCGAGATCCCTTCACCGGGAGTGACCCCTTGGACAGAAGTTTGCGTCAGGGCATTAACTTCACTATAGCCGATTACTTTTGCTTTGCACCGTGGTATTCATTTGGAATATCCTGCACCCCATTCTACGGGGAAAGAGCCGAGATCCCTTCACCGGGAGTGACCTCTTTAGTAAAGGTTTTCGTCACTATATTTTCTAAAAAGCTATCCGTTCCTTCAACGATATCAAGTTCATTACGTTAAAGGTTTTCGCCAGAAACCATTCGTAGCCCTCCGTCGTTTCATATGGATAGTCAATAGTATTCAAGCTGTATTTGTTGGCCATAGTCAAGGCACAGTGTTTGGTAGCTATTGGGTGTTCATATGTAGCATAGATAGATGCGTTGGTTTGGGACAGTCATATAGCCTTGTTGGCCCTAGTCAAGGGCTTGTACGGGTGGGTTCAAATTAACCTGGACAATGACGGGTAGAACTTGACATGTGACTTATGATTTGTTGGCCTTAGTCAAGGTCATAAGAGCATGGGGTAAAAATCACATCGGGAGTTTCAAAAGAACTGAAACTTGCCAGATATGCGCATACCTTCTGGAGTGTGATGACGTGAGCGGATTACGTCATGTTATCATGCGATGAGAGTTGGATCCCGATTCCCACTGATGAGTTGGTTTACTCCTCGGGTGACCCCGACTAATTCTTCTTTCAGGTTTGGAGGAGAATTTGAGGTACAGTGGGAGGTTTCCAGATTAGATAAATTGGTAACCATTCTGATCTAGGTTAGAGTGCACGCTGAGTGTTTCTTTTCTCTCTCTGGCAGCGACCATTGACCCGACCTAAGACTATGACTCAGTGACCAAGTTGACCGAACCTTCTTTACACCGGCTTTTGGATTGTCAGAGTTGCAGACCTCATTGCCACTCCTACTTTTACCCTTTTCTCCAGGACACCCCGTATTACTGCGAACGTCCACTTCCATTGGACAAAGCCATCGTATGGTTAGATACGAACTCGAAGGAATTCGAGGATGGTTTCCGGTTCTGGAGAAAACGGATAGGATTATTCAGTTGTCTTTTCCCTTTTACCTTTTCTCAAGTTGTGAGTACTCCTTGGTTTAGGAGATAGTACACCTATTACGCAAATTGGATAGTCTTCTTCCAAACCTTAGGCTGGTGCCGACCGGTAGGGAATGAAGAAAACCAATTAGCCTAAACGGTGTGCAGAAGGTATTAAGATTAAGACAAAGCAAGGGATTAGTAAGAGGGCAAAGTAAATTGCGACTGATATTCACGACCAAACCAAGTATTTCTTCGCCAATCCTAAATCACCTTTGTATTTCTCCCGGACACCCCGTATCGCTACGAAGATCCACAGTTTATTGGATATTCCATCGTATGGTTATATACGAACTCGAAAGGAACTTGTTCCAGTTCGGGGATGGATTCTGGTCCAGGAGAAATAGGAATAAGGTTTATTCGGTTGTCTTTTATCTTCACCTTCTCTCGCATTGCGAGTGCTCCTAGGATTAGGACAGTACACCCATTATGCTTATTGGATAGTCTTCTTCCAAACCATAGGCTGGTGCCGAACGGTAAGGAAGGAAGAAAACCATTTGGCCTAAGGGGTGTGCAGAAGGTAATGACTAAAAACATATAAAGGGATTTGGAGAGGTGGCAAAGAATTATACGGTTATAGTTGTGAATCTGGATAATGGTAGAGGCATTACTAGGAATACCAGGATACCCCATCGAAACATTTTAATGTTTCAGTTCAACTGTGTACTGTTAAAAGAAAACTGATTTCCCGATTGGACACTTGCTCCAGGGTATGTATTTACCAGGTTTGATTCTCACATCTGTATGGTTTTACAGATGGTGAGTGGGAGTAAGTTATTGGGAATAGGGTAATCATCCTCATTATATCGGGATTCGTTGTAATCGGTGATATTTGAGGAGATCATCTGGGCTGTTTGCCGGTCGGCAAATATTTGGTTTTGAATATCTGCTTTTATGCACCAATTTCAAATTGATATATCTGTACGTCTATTTTCATAGAGTGAGATATACCTTTCTGAAATTATGTCTACGACATTTACCTATATCAGTGGATGGTTAGGTAGGGAGCATTAAACAGCGGTGTAATTCTTCTTAACCATAAGTACAGTTTTCAACCTACGACATACAGTGAAAGAGTTGTTAGACTCAGCGGACTTATACAGAGTATTGTATGTTGTCCAGTGTCCATTACGACAGAGAGGTTGGTCCTCATACTATATTTTGTTTACTTTTAACTTCTCTAGTTCTTAGACATGTGTTTTGTAGAAACACAGGGTCTGAGTTTAGAGGAGTTATAGGTATTTGAATAGAGTAGAGAACCAGGTGTAGCAAGTATCGGGATTCTTCAAAGTGATCGAAGATGTAGATACTTGTGTATGGTATTCAGTTGATAGTAATGATAAAGAGAACTTGCTTCTTTTTCAGGTTACTCATAATTGGAAGCATTCCTAAGTTGAGTAACGCTGATAGGCCTCTCTCCATTTAGTTGACATGCACTAGAGATAGCTGCATGATTTGAATCTGGTTCAATTAAATCAGTGCCTCTGGTTCTATATTGGATATAGTACAGTTCATGTCTTACAATTGTTAAGGTACGGGGAGTTGTCCGGCTTATGATTAAAACCAGACTCTGGATAACTCAAGGCACGTTTCTGTAATGGCTGTTTGTGGGTTGACCCAGGCTATGACGAGGGTTGACTTTCTACCATAAGAAAGATCAATGGTGATATTGGTCTTGACTCGCCACAGTTTTAATTAAAATGGATTTTTTCAAAAACAGTAGTGGGAGTATGGTAGAACTGGAAGTGATTCCAGAACCGCAAACGATTACTGAAGATTTGATAAGGAACCTAAAGATTCAATCTGGTTTGACATTCCATTGGCCACTCCGCAGATAAGGTGGGTAACTTCAGGCACCCGAGAGGTACTCCGGTAGCTTCAAGGACGGTGACAGGGAAGTTCTTGTTTACCCACACTTGCCATTGTTGTTGTTCCAGACTGCGAGACCCGGCAGGAGGATGAGTATAGCGTCGTTCTAAACTAGCTTTAGAAGTGCACGTCTATATGACTCTGCCAGAGGGTTGTCGTAGTCAGTGGGAGCAGCGGAAACATTGGTGGACATCAGGCTTATGTCTATTTATAGACTAAAGCAGATATAGCAGAGATAGATCATCTGTTTCTGATGTGACAGTCACAGGTTTGACGTCATCAGAATAGTGGATGGATCAGTTGAGAAGGTAGTAGGAAGTGATATTCCTATACTACGATCGGTTATATTTTGGTCGTCACACAGTGGTTTCTCCACATGGGACTTGGACATTATATAAGACATACTGGTTACTAGATCTATGGTTTAGATCTAGATTTGGGTGGTTTCCCAATCAGGGTACTTAGACAGCATTCTTTGAGTATTTAGAATGGTTGACTCCTGGCACGGTAGTATACCTGCAGGTGATGGAGTCACCCTCTCTAAAGGTGTCTTATAGACTAAAATAGAGAGGGATGTGCATGATTGACAGATCACTTGCTTAGGCAGTTGGGTCAATCATGAGATGTCAAGTACCACACCAGATGTTATTCTTGCACAAGACGCAATAAGTTGATATTGATCCAATCCTGGAGAAACAGTCGGAAGTAGTTTTAGAACATAAGTAGATGTTCTAGGGATATGATAACGACAGCCTCATTTGGGAGACAGTTATCATTCCAGGCTTCCAAGGTGACATGGACGATAAGGAGGTTGTCAGAGTTATAGTTTTCCTTCTGACGAGGGGCAGTATTTTGGACAGGTGTTCCAAGGAAATACTGAGGGTGGCATGGCTCAGGATACTGATTAAGTTCAGTTGACGATACAGTCTAAGAAGTTTGGATTTGGAGATCATTTATGAGCTCGGTCCCATCAGACATCCAGACATTCTAAGACAGGTATTGCTCATTTCGGGAGATGGCTTTCTCCGCGAACTTGAGATATAGAGAGACATAGAAAGAAACTTCAAGGCGGATCCACTCACTGAGGCTATTCCTCGAACGCCATAGTTTCGCAAACAGGCTTTGTGCGACTGACTAGTAGAGGAGTTGGGTGTTTGGTATCACACGGGCTGTGAGTATGCGACATCGCAATAATTAGCCTTGAGTGCAAGTGGGAGATTGTTGGAGATAGTGCCCTCAGAGTCAATTATTGGATCACAGGCACGTGATTGTAATGATTGAGGGAGGACCTATCCCGGTAGGACAGTCTTACTCGAGATGATAGTATACTATCTGGTTTACCTTTATCATCGTGTACTGCTTTAGGTGACCTGACAGGTCGCTATTACACGTTGATAGAGCCCCTAGGATTCTTGCTTGACTGCCAGCAGTATGAGGGCGATCATATATGTGGGAGCTGGTAGTCTATAAGCACATCCTTAAATGGTCCCTAGTCGTGGGAGTTTCGAGACAGGACATCGATTCTCCAGAGTAGACTAGTGTATACAGTCAAGACCCCGACGAGGGGCGGTGGCCGGTCTCACAGGCCACTGGTGTCAGTTGGTTCACCTAAGATGTATACAGGTGCTCATTGGGTTATGAGTACACCGGACAGGACTCGCCGGGAACATGCTAGTTGGTCTTATACCTGACGTCAGATAGCAGTTCCCTGGTGACATGTGTACAGGTTAGTTCATCGACCTGGGGATCGTCATTTGTCTCGTGTGAGTTCCCACTGTACTTTGATTACTACCCTACCACGGCTCAAAGGAGTCGTGCAAACAGGTTTTAGTTGGGTACAGTCCCGAGCCACATGGAGGCAGTGAGCGGATCTTCGGGGGTTCGTCTCTCCCGGTATTGGGGGTGAGGTCGCGCTGTGTCTAGGAGAGCCATTACACGAAGTCCTTGGCCAAGGCAGGAGATTTACTGGTAGGTATTCCAGTAGTATCTCAGGGTGTTCTGGGCTACACTCCGACACGACTTGTACCGCTTTTGGGGGTCTGACTTTTACCAACCCTCTAGGCCCGCCATGCGATGCTCGTAGACGAACGGACCGGACTGTACGGATATTGTCACTGACAGGCTCAGTAGGGTGTCAGGATGTGTTTGCTCATCGACGTCCCTTTTGGTCAATAGCTGGTGGCCCGTTACGTATTGGCTTACACCTCTGACGTGCTAGTGGTTAAATCCACAGCCATTGTATTGACGAGTCTTTAGAGTCCACCACACATTCAGTTACTCAGCTTTTGGGCGAAATGTTGTAGAGGCCGTATGGAGATATGGCAGGGTCCGATCAGATACGTGCGGTATTGCACGGGTCAGGATCGGACGGTTTGTACTAGTGGCCGTATGGATATATGGCAGGGTTCGATCTGATACGTGCGGTATTGCACGGATCAGGATCGGACGAACATTACTAGCCGGCTTTGGTTTAAGCCGGATCCTAGTATAGTACAGTGTAGATTTTGTCTCTTTGCATTTGTATCCGGACGGAATACAGATGCGGGTGTGTATGCACAGTATCGGGGTTTTCCTGTAATTTATTACGGGACCAGTTTTCTGGAGTTGCCAGTTTGCATTCTGTTCCGGCCGGTTTTCCTTTGTTCTTTCCCGGCCGGACTTTTCCGATGGAGGGGGTTATTTGCAAGTTTGCAAATAACATTTGTGGAGGGGTTTTCTTGCATATGGATTAATTATGATACCATTCTTTGCTTTTTCATCCATGATGCATTTATTATGATATGAAAGGGTATGGTTTGGATGTAAGTTTGATGATGATGATGTTTTTGGATATGGTCACCTTTCTACTTCTCCTACACTCACCTCCCTCTTGTGATATATTTTACCCTCCACCATTTTCCACCCCACTAATGGCCGGCCACAATTTTGAGTGAGGGAGAGAGAGCTTTGATTTTGGTGGTGTGGCAAATTTCATTCATCTCATTTTTGATACAAGGAAAAATGAAAGCACCATTTTTCATACCTTCATTCCTCCATCTTCAAAAGGCAACCAATAACCCCAAAGTGAGACATAGCCTCTACACTACACATTCTACAGCTTATCTTGGGCATGTCGACTTGCCGGCTTCATGCCCGAGTTGCCTCGGTATAGAGGCGGGAGCCCGTAAAAGAAACATGCGATGTGGTGCCCTTCCGGCGAGGAGATGGAGACCGGACATTCCGCGAGAGATCGGGACGACGACGAGAAGACCGGAGGACTCGGATCACTCGGTATATCTCTAACCCGTCTTGTTGTTAGCTAGATATAGTTTAATGGCCCGATCCGGGGTTTAGTGCGCGGTGGTGCCGGTTTGCAAAGTTCGCAAAATTAAAGTTTATCACCGTTTCCGCATTAGGCCGTCGGATTGACGACCGGGGCGCCGCCGTGCACTTACAGGTAACGTGGACTTACAATATTAACATATGTACTGATAAACATGTATCCAAAATTTCGATCGACAAAAATTTTTCCACATTGGCCCCAAATGCAAACCAGCACTCAAACAAATCTGGGCCAAAAACATACATCCCAAAAATCATATTACCATATTATTGAGTGCCAGAAGAAATTTGGTGCACAACGGCCCCATTTTGACTGCGGAACCGCCGCCAACAAGCATGTTATGTGGCGGTTCCGCGGCCGTATGTAAGGCTTATGTTCCTAAATTTCTTCAGGCCTTCTAAAATCACGTGCACGTATTTTTAAGATACTCTAAATAATTTTTTTTAACAACTTTCAAAAATGGCAGCGGACATGTCAAAATGGAAACACGATTCGGAAAATTTCATCGATCAATATTTTAAACTTGTGCAAACTAGCTAGTAAGGGTTTATGGGATGGCTCTGATACCATGTTGGGGTTTTCTAGCGCCCTGGCCATTTTCCATGGACGTTGGAGAACAAAAATGGTGTTTAAAAATTTTGGCGCTAAAAATCCATCCTATTGAATCGAACCATAAACCTAAAACTAACTAACTAAAAAGAGCTAAACTACTGAGATAGAAGTTATATACCGAATGATTCATGTCCTTCGGTATTCTACCCTCTTCTTTGGCTCCTTAAGGTCTCCTCGATCGAGCTCGGCGGCCGGTCTTCCTCTGTCGAAGATGATCTACCCGAGGGATGTAGCTCATGGCTCTTACTCCACACTAAGAATCTAGTGGAGCAACTAGAGACTCTAGGTTGCTAATCTAGAGTGCCTAGGGATGTAGTGAATGGTTCTAAGTGTGTATCTATCTCATCTCCTCTCTTGATTCTCGACACATGAGATTGTAGAGAGGAGGTTCAAGAAGAAGGTGGAGGAGATCAAGAAAGGTAGTGAAGAGAGTGAAACCAAATGGTGAGAATGAAACTCATCAAGTTAAAAAATGAACCATCCAAATGTGAGCAAACCATGAAGCATGGTTTTGTATAACTCATTTTCTAAATATAAAATTGCAACCATACTTGAATAGTTCGCACAAATGAATTAACAATTCATTTATCAACACAATTCAAGCATGGTTCTCACCATTTTCTCTTCATCACCTTTACACCTCATTTCCATTTAATTTAATAAATAGATAAACCAAAATGAGGTGTCTACCTTCTAGAATATTTTCCGTATAAATACGGATTACACTCAACTGTATATACATACATGTATTCGTACCAAAATACGAATACCAAAAGAGATAGAATAACACAAAGAACATAATACTAGAATATACATATCGAAATACATATACGTAAATTATTAAATCAATACCTGATTTAATAATCCGGCTCAATCCCGAGCCGGCTAGTATTATCAATGTTGGCTATAGTACCCTCAAGTCAATTATTAGATCGCAGGCACGTGATTGCAATGATTGAGGGAGTACCTATACCGGTAGAATCGCATTTCTCAAAAAAGAATAAAAGAAAGTCATCGGACAGTCTTACTCGAGATGATAGTATGCTATCTGGTTTGTCTTTATCATCGTGTACATACTTTAGGTGACATTACATATCACTATTACATGTTGATAAAGCCCATAGGATTCATGCTTGACTACCAGCAGTATGATGGTAATCATATACGTGGGAGCTAGGTGGTTTATAAGCACAAGCTTAAAAATAGTCATGGGAATTTCGAGACTGGGCATCGATACTCCAAGAGTAGACTAGTGTATATTGATCAAGACTCCGACGAGGGGCAGTGGCCAGGTCTCACAAGCCATTGGTGTTAGTTTGTTCACCTAAGATAGTATACATGTGCTCATTGGGTTATGAGTACACTGGACGGACTCGCCGGGAACCTGCTAGAGGGTATTATACCTATAGTCAAATGGCAGTTCCCAGATGACATGTGTACAGGTTAGTCTGTCGACCTGAGATCGTTATTTGTCTCGTGTGAGTTCCCACTGTGCTTTGATTACTACCCTACCACGACTCAAAGGAGTCGTGCAAACAGGTTTTAGTTGGGTACAGTCCCGAACCACTTGTAGGCAGTGAGCAGATCTTTGGGGATTCGTCTCTCCCGGTATTGGGGGTTGATGTCGCGCAGTGCACGGGTGGCCATCACCAGAAATTCTTGGCCAAAGTAGTCGAGAATTACTGATCTAAGATCAGTAATTTCTCAGGTGGTGATGGGTTTCATACCGACACGAATTATCGCGTTATTAGGGGTCTGGCTTTATCCATCCCCTAGACTCGATATGCGATACTCATAGACGAACGGACCGGACTGTACGGATATTGTCAATGTCAGGCACAGTAGGGGTTTCAGGATGAGCTTGCTCGTCGGCCTCCCTTTCGCTCAATACCTAAGTAGCCGTTACGTACTGCTAGTGCCGCTGACGTGCTTGTGGTTAAACCCACTGCCAGCGTATTGACGGGTCTTTAAAGTCCCACAAAGAGGGTTTCCCTGCTTCGGGCAAAACGATGTAGAGGCCGTATGGTTTTACGGCAGGGTTCGATCATTTACGTGCACTTGTGCACATATCATGTTACGTATGGATAATGCTAGTAGCTTTAGTTTAAATCGGATTCTAGTATTATATTGATGGATTATTTTTTTCTCTTTGTATTCGTATTTTTCGGAATATGGATACGAGTATGTATATACGGATGAGGGGTATTCTTGTAATTTCATTACAAGATGCTTCTAGAAGATGCCATCTCATTATAGCTTTAACCATTTGGATAAATGGTTTAATGAGGTGGAGGATGAGTCATTCTTTGTCATTAAATGAGGCATGGCTTTGTAGATGACTCATGGGATGACTCATGGTGACACTATTCTTCCATGCTTGATTTATTGTAAGTGTTGTAAGGATTTTTCTCACTTTATGCTTCATGCTCATAACACTTAGCCATTTTTTCTTCTTGAGTTGCTACACTCTCATCCTATTGCTTAATCTTCTTCTTCCACCCATAATGTCTCATGTGTTGAGAAACATTGGGTGATTAGAGAAAACTTAATCCATCATTAGATTCTACATCTCCTAGGGTATCATGTTTAGCTAACTTGATACCTTAGTTACCTTGATTATGAGGTTGAAGTTCGTGCACAAACCTTCGGGTGGATTATCTTCGATGGAGAGAGACCGGTGACCAAGCTTGATCAAGGAAGACACTAGGAGCTTGGGATGAAGGTTGAAGACCGATGGACACTGATCAACTCGGTATAACCATTCCTAACTCTTTATATTGCTTACTAGTATAGGGTTTACGGTAGATCCGGGAATCGGGTTATGGTAGAGTCGGTTTAGAAAATTTTTGTTCCGCATTTGGCCACGGTTTGATGGCCGGGGTACTGCCGTAACCCAACATGGTATCAGAGCCAACCCATTAACCCAACTAGCAAGTTTGCACAAGGTTAAAATCTCGATTAACCAATTATTCCGAATCACAAATCTATGTTCATATGCTTGCTGTCGAATTTCAAAGTTGTTCCAAAATTTTTTTTTGGGTATCTTAAAATTATGTGCAGGAAAAACTAGAGCTATAGAAAAAATTTGGAGACCTAACTCCAAATTTCCGCCGCGGAACCGGAGTAAAATGTTAAATTTTGCGGCACTTCCGCCGAGCTTTTTGGGCCACAGTACCTCAATTTTTTTCTGGGGCTCTAGTTCATGAAAATATGATTTTTAAAATATATAGTTTTGGCCCAGATTTGTTTGAGTGCTCTATTTGCATTTGTTAGTGTATATGCCCTAGAGGCCATTACTGTATTATACTAGTTTGTATATTACTTAATGGAAGCTTGGGATATTCACTTTGTATAGACAATCTTGCTCAATATAGTAGTATGCTACTTGGTTTGTTTCTACTTTAATGTGTACATGTGTTTATTTTAGTATATCACCTATACACATTAGTGGAGCCCTTAGAATCTTTGCTTGATTACCAGCATTGTGATGGTAGTCACAGTCGTAGGGGCTGGGTAATCTATAAGCATATCCTTATGCAGGTCCCTAGTCGCAGGACTATCGAGACAAGGCATCGATACTCCGGAGTAGACTAGCGTATGCGCTTCTCATCCCAGTATGGGAGACGGCCTGTCCCATAGCCGTCAGTACGTCGTACTTGAGATAGTATGCGGGTGCTCGTTAGGTTACGAGTACACTGGACAGGATTTGTCGGGAACTGTTGGTTGGTACTATACCTATCGTCAGTTATCAGTTCCCAAATGACATGAGTACAGCTTAGTCCGCTGACTTGACACTGTCACTTCGCCTCGAGTGTGTTCCCACTGTACTTTGATTACTACCCTACCACGGCTCAAAGGAGTCGTGCAAACAGGTAGTTTTTAGGTGCAGTCCCGAAGCACTTAGAGGCAGTGACGGTTAGACAGGATTCGACTCTCCCGGTATAGGGGGTTGACATCGCGCTGTATCTAGGAGAGCCATTACACGAGTAGTCCCTAGCCAGGGCAAGCGAGATATACTGGTAGGTTTCCAGTGCTATCTCAGGATGTTCAGTGCTTCACTCCGACAAGACTTGTACCGCTATTAGGGGAATGACGTTCACCGCCCCCTAGGCCCGCCATGCGATGTATCATACGAACAGACCGGACTGTATGGAGATTGTCACATTCAGGCTCAGAAGGAGTTCAGATGGGTTTTACCTCGTCAGTCTTCTTGCCGGCATCTACCTGGGGACCGTTACGCACAGCTAGTGCCACTTGCGGTCTGTGGTTAAACCCAATGCCAGCGTAGTGTCGAGTCTTTAGAGTCCCACACAGAAAGCTATTCGCCTTTAGGCAAAAGAGTAGAGGTCGTGTGGATTTGCGACAGGTCACATGGTTTTGCGACAGGGTTCGGTCACATCCGTGCACTTGTGCACGTTTAGTGTCCGGACAGTTAACACTAGCGGGCTTTGGTTTAAGCCAGATCCTAGTGTACGTTTTGGGATTGATTTTATCTCGTATGTATTCGTGTTCCTCGGAAAGCGGATGCGGGTGTGTATGCACAGTTGACAGAGAGACAGAGGCAGAAGATTCTCATTAGGGTTGTTGACGGTTGACTGTTGACTATTGACTTTTTGCTAAACCCTAATGAGAATATGAAATATGATTAACAATAATATTAATTAAGTATTATAGTGATATGGTTGTTGAGGGGTTGACTTTGTTGACTTGTTGACTCTGTTGACCGGTTGACTAGGTTGGACTAGTTGACCATCATCATGACAATGGCTATCATTTCATGGCAAAGACTTTTTCTTGCTTGTTTCTCTTGTGCAAAATGAGTGCATGAAATGATATGGCCATTTTGACTTGAACCATCACATAATACTTGATTACTATTATTTGTTATGATGGCTTTGGATTATGAGAGCCAAGAGAGAAAAGGAGTTACTCATTCTCTCATTTGCTTTCTCTCTCTTGCTTGAGCTCTCTCTCTTCCTCTTGCTCTCTCTCTAGTCTATGGTTCACTTGTCTCATGTGTTGAGAAGCAAGAACCATAGAGAAAAATCCCAACACACTCTCCTCTACTCACTCTAGTTCACAAGGTTTAGCAAACCGAGTGAACTAGTTTCTTCAAGTTCGAAGAAAAAGCTAAAGGTAGAAGCTTTCGGGTGGATCGATCTTCGGCGCAAGGAGACGAAGGGGTGAAGCCGATCCGTACACCATCAAGAGTTGAAGACGAAGGAGTTCAAGAAAGGTATAACCCCCTAACCGAGTAGTTAACAACTCCTAGTTAGGTTGTTAAGTAGATAGTTTAACAAAAATCCGTTTTGAGTCCATGTTACCACCTCTAGAAAATTGTTTTTCATCATTTCCGCAAGCCCATAAGAACCGGGAGAGGTAGCATGGACTTACAGTGGTGTCAGAGCCAGGTTAAACACTATCTAACATGTTAGCAATGTAAGTAGAAGTTTGATCGGAAAAAAAGTCGCGAAAAACATCCGGATTATCAACTTTCTGTCGAATTTTTCCTCTGTTCCAAAAACGATAAATCTTGCCTTAAAATTCGGCTCAGGGTTTTTAGAAGAAACTGCAAAAAATTGGTCCACTGAGTCGATCAACGCGCCGCGGATCCGCCGCAGGAGCACACTCCCGCCGCCGATCCGCGGCCGAGTTGACTCGACCGTGGGGAATTTTTGTTGCAGTTTGTTCATAGGGTGTTTTGGGATTTTTACAATATGTCTTTTCAGCCCAGGTTTTCCAGAAAGCAAAATTTGTTTTTGGGGCTTGAAAAACCGTATTTTTATCGAACTTCTAAAGACTAATTCTAACGGGTTTATATCTGTGATGTGATATTTGTATTGAACGTCTGCTAACCGCTATATGTCGATTAGTGGGTGTTATACAAATATGTGATCTGTAATGTTGTTGGTATGTGTATATGAATTCATTGGATTGTCGCGGGTGAATAGCCGGGGGGTTGTGAGACGAGAGTTTTCTTTTCTTTCAATTCATGTAAATTTGTAAATTGATGTAATATTATTTGTATGGCCGCACAACCGGGTCGGGGTTGTAGCCGTCATTGTATAATTTCTTTTTACAGTTTTTGCTCCTAGGATAGACCCATGGAGGGGGTGCACAAACTACCGGATATCTCGAAGTGCCGAGTGGCCTACTCACGGTGTTGAGAGAGGTTGCTCTGCTTCGGGTACTTGGCGGGTAGTTTGCCGCACCCGTAGGGGTCTTGGGTGGGGTATTGGCTATTCACCGCGACCGTGTAATCTGCTTTTCGTTACGGGCTCGTAGGAATTGCGGATTCCTAGTATAACCAATATGTTTAAAGCGGAATTTGATACAACATCTATCATTGCAATATATCTATATATGATATTATTTAGGCGTTGCTTATGTTTTACAGCCGCGCTAGCCTAGCCCTCGCTCTGTCGTTAGTTAAGTAAACTAACGGGTAATGACGGGGCCCCGTGGCGAATGCGAACGGCATAAGCGTACGTCATATTTTGGTTGTTTTCTGCAATGGTAGGATTAAATGATGGGACGCATTAAAAGAACTAATGCAAGAAAATAAACCAAGTAAAAGTCATTGGAACACTTTCGAAAACCACTCGGTTCTTTTCAAAAACCAACTTTTAAATGCGGAGTTTGAGCCACTCCTTTTAAAAGCTATCTCGTTCCATCGATTATATCAAGTTCACTACGTTCACGATTTCGCCAAAACCATTCGTAGCCCTCCGTCGTTTCACATGAATAGTCAATAGTATTCAAGCTATGTATGTTGACCAAAGTCAAGGCATAGTGATTGGTAGCTATTGGGTATTCATGTGCAGCATAGATAGATGCGTTGGTTTGGGACAGTCGTACTGCCATTTTGGCCAAAATCAAGGGTAGGTATAGGTGGGTCCAAATTAACCGGGAGAATGACGGGTAGAACTTGACATGTGACTTATGATATTTTGGCCAAAGTCAAGGTCATAAGAGCATGGGGAAAAAATCCACATCGGGAGTTTCATAAGTACTGAAACTTGCTAGCGCTGCATACCATTTGGAGTGTGATGATTCTGGTAGGATTCCTTCAGTTTTGTCACGCGATGATATTTGGATCCCGATCCTACTGTGAGTATATGCTACTCCTCGGGAAATTTCTCACTAAACGATCAATGCTATAAACCTAGTAGGTGTCTAGAATGGTGTTAGCGGGGCTACGTCCCCAGGGAAAAGAGGTTCTTAAATTAAGGAACTTCGCGAAAGCGTTGGAAAACCTCCCTCGAAGTACCGACACTGGCCTGGCTGAACGGTTAAGCAAGTATTGTGCGGTGAGATTGATCCCGACTAATTCTTCCTTTTTGGTTTGAGGAGGGATTCGAGAAACAGTAGGAGCCATCCTGTTTAAACAAACTAAAAACCACTCTAAACTTGCAAGAGCATCATGCTGAGTATTTCTTCTCTCTCTCCTAATTGCAGCGACCAATCGACATGACCGGACTTAAGTTATTACTAGATAAAAACATACTGACAGGGCCAAACTACAAAGATTGGCTCAGGAATGTCAAGATGGCAATCACTTACGACAAGCTTGGGTATCTTCTTACCACCAAAGCTCCCCCTGTCCCTGGTCCTACCTCCAGCGTCGCGGATAAGGAAATCCGTAAGACCTGGGAGATCGATTGTGCGAAGGCCAAGTGCCTCGTGCTTGCCTCTATGGACAATGAACATCAGAGGAGGCACGAGAATATAGACCTCGAATCCATATTTCTTCATACAAAAGAACTGTATGGAGAGCAGTCTCGTATCGCAAGATACGAAGTGTCGAAGAAGCTATTCTCGGCAAGGTTGGCCGTCGGATCATCGGTAGCGGAACACGTGCTTAAGATGATTGGCTTCATTGAGGAGCTCGCGGACCTTGGGACCACGTTAGAGAACGAGCTCTATACGGAATTGATTCTCCAGTCCCTTCCTTCCACTTACGCCCAGTTTATCCTGAACTTCAACTTACAAGGAAAAGAAGTTGAACTTCCGGAGCTCCTCAACATGCTCGGGAGTGCAGAGGGCACCCTACAGAAAGGTAGGGTAACATCCACTTTGTTTGTAGGAGGATCTTCCTCTTCTAAGTCCAAGGCGAAAGCCAAGGGAAAGAAGAAGAAAGCCCCCACCAAACCAAGGGGCGGTGTTAGTAAAGTGGATACGAAGGGAAAAGCAAAAGCAAAAGCAACAAAGATAGCGGGTCAGCTTGTGGATAAAGAAGAATGCTTCTATTGTCATAAGAAGGGACACTGGAAGAAAGATTGCAGGGCTTGGAAGGCCAGAACATAGGATCTGAAGCAGGTTGCGGCTTCAGCTTCAGGTGTGTACGTTATTGAAAACTGTCTATCAATAAACTCTACTTCCTGGGTTTTGGATACCGGATCAGGATCTCATATCTGTAATTCTTTGCAGACGTTGAGAAACCGTAGGTTTTTGAAGGCAGGTGACATGACCCTCAAAGTTGCAAACGGAGCTAGCATGGATGCTAAAGCCGTGGGGGACTATCACCTGGGAATGTCAGATGGACATGTTTTGGTTTTACGTAATTGCTATTTTGTACCCAACGCAACTTTTAATATCATTTCTGTATCTTTGGTTTCTAAAGAAGGTTATGAATTTGCGTTTGTAAGTAATGTTGTGAACATTCACCTTAATCAAGTTCTGATTGGGTTAGGTACATTAAGCAATGGTATATACGTATTAAACCAACCACAGATTTTCAATGTCCAGAATACACACAAAAGAAAGTCTCCGGAAATAAATCAGACTTTCTTATGGCATTGTAGACTGGGTCACATCAATGAGAGAAGGATGACGAAGTTACATACAGAAGGATATTTGGATCCGTTCGAATATCAATCGTATACCACTTGTCAATCCTGTCTCAAAGGAAAGATGACAAAGACTCCGTTCACTGGACACAGAGAAAGAGCGAGCGAGCTCTTGGGACTCGTACACAGCGACGTGTGCGGTCCAATGTCTACACATGCACGAAACGGTTATTCTTACTTCATTACTTTTACGGATGACTTTTCAAGGTACGGATATGTCTTCTTAATGAAACATAAATCCGAAGCCTTTGGAAATTTCCAGGATTATAAGAATGAAGTAGAAGAACAAACCAGCAAAAGTATCAAGATACTGAGATCTGATCTAGGTGAAGAATACTTAAGTGCCGAGTTCCTGGATTACTTAAAAGAGAATGGAATTCTCTCTCAGTTTACTCCTCCATACACTCCGCAACATAACGGTGTATCGGAGAGACGGAACCGAACCCTATTGGATATGGTACGGTCCATGATAAGTAACGCTGAGTTACCGCTATCATTCTGGGGGTATGTGCTAGAATCAGCTGCATACCTTTCGAACCGAGTTCCCACTAAGACTGTGCCTACCACACCATATGAGATGTGGTGTGGGAAGAGGCCCCATCTTAATCACATTAAGACATGGGGAAGTCCAGCTTTTGTCAAAAAGCAGCATGTGGACAAACTCGAGGCACGCTCAGTACAGTGCAAGTTTGTGGGATATCCAAAGAACTCCAAGGGATATTTCTTCTACTGCGAAGAGGAACAAAAGGTTTTTGTTTCTCGTTATGCCCATTTTCTGGAACACCAGTTCTTGGAAAAGGAAATTAGTGGGAGCGCAGTAGAACTAGAAGAAATTCCAGAACCACAGACTATTACTGAAAGCTTAGTAGAACCAGAGGGTTCAAAAGATCAGGACATTCCTACGCCGCTCCGCAGGAGTTGTAGGCAGTCTCATCCGCCCGAGAGATACTATGGTTTTCTCATAGACGGGGATAGAGAGGATTGCATCATTGATTATGATGAGCCTACTAGCTTCCAGCAGGCCGTTCAGAGCGTTGACTCGGTAAAATGGATGGATGCAATGCGGACCGAAATGGAGTCCATGTACACCAACAAAGTATGGACGTTGGACATTGCTCCAGATGGGGTAAAACCCGTAGGATGCAAGTGGATCTTCAAAAGGAAGATTGGTGTAGATGGACAGGTTGAGACCTATAAAGCTAGACTGGTTACAAAGGGTTTTCGTCAAAGACCTAGTTTAGACTATGACGAGACCTTTTCTCCAGTAGCTATGCTGAAATCCATTCGGATCCTTCTTGCCATTGCTGCCTTCCACGATTATGAGATTTGGCAGATGGACTTAAAGACCGCTTTTCTAGATGGAAATTTAGAGGAGTGTGTTTATATGGACCAGCCAGAGGGTTTCATTCAGAGTGGGAGCAGCGGAAAGGTGTCCAAGTTGCTTAAGTCCATCTATGGACTAAAGCAGGCATCGCGGAGTTGGAACATCTTTTTTGATGAGACGGTCAAGGAATTTGGCTTTATAAAAAATCCAGATGAACCATGCATCTATAGTAGATTTGTAGCGAGAACTGTAGTATTCCTCGTTTTATACGTTGATGACATTCTCTTAATAGGAAATGACATTCCTATGCTACAATCTGTCAAAGGGTTCTTGTCACACAGGTTCTCCATGAAAGACCTGGGTGATGCCTCATACATTCTGGGGATCCGGATCTATCGTGACAGATCCAAGAGGATACTGGGACTCTCACAGTCCAGGTACATCGACACCATACTGAAAAGATTCAGTATGGAAGATTCCAAGCGTGGTAATCTACCGGCTTGTCACGGGATCACCCTCTCCAAAGAGATGTCTCCCAAGACTGATTTGGAAAGGGATCGCATGTCTATTATACCCTACGCTTCTGCGGTAGGCTCTATAATGTATGCGATGTTGTGTACCAGACCAGATGTAGCTTATGCACTGGGTGTGGTAAGCCGGTATCAGTCAAACCCTGGGGAGAAACACTGGATAGTGGTAAAGAACATTCTCAAGTACCTGAGAAGGACTAAGGAGATGTTCTTGGTGTATGGCGGAAAAGACCTCCAGATCGAGGCCTTTGCTGACTCCAGCTTCCAGAGTGACAAGGATGATTCCAAGTCCATGTCAGGTTATGTATTTACCCTCAATGGAGGGGCGGTGTGTTGGAAGAGTTCCAAACAGGAAACTGTTGCTGACTCGACGATGGAAGCGGAATATATCGCTGCTGCAGATGCCGCAAAAGAAGCTGTCTGGATAAGGAAGTTCTTAATGGAACTTCAGGTAGTTCCGTCCATTGTTGATCCAATACCGCTGTATTGCGACAACAATGGGGCTATAGCTTTAGCGAAGGAACCCAGGTCCCATCAGAAATCCAGGCACATCTTGAGGCGGTATCACCTGATCAGGGAGATCGTGGGTCGCCAGGAGATCGAGGTTCGGAGAGTTGCTACGGAAGATAACACTGCTGATCCACTCACGAAGGCCTTACCCCAGACTCAGTTCGAGCGGCTGATCGAGATGATAGGTCTTCGATACGCCAGTACATGGCCTTAGTGCAAGTGGGAGATTGTTAGTGTATATGCCCTAGAGGCCATTACTGTATCATACTAGTTTGTATATTACTTAATGGAAGCTTGGGATATTCACCTTGTATAGACAATCTTGCTCAATATAGTAGTATGCTACTTAGTTTGTTTCTACTTTAATGTGTATATGTGTTTATTTTAGTATATCACCTATACACATTAGTGGAGCCCTTAGGATCTTAGCTTGATTACCAGCGTTGTGATGGCAGCCACACTCGTGGGGGCTGGGTAATCTATAAGCACATCCTTATGCAGGTCCCTAGTCGCAGGACTATCGAGACAGGGCATCGATACTCCGGAGTAGACTAGCGTATGCGCTTCTCATCCCAGTGTGGGAGACGGCCTGTCCCACAGCCGTCAGTACGTCATACTTGAGATAGTATGCGGGTGCTCGTTAGGTTACGAGTACACTGGACAGGACTCGTCGGGAACTGTTGGTTGGTACTATACCTATCGTCAGTTATTAGTTCCCAGGTGACATGAGTACAGCTTAGTCTGCTGACTTGACACTGTCACTTCGCCTCGAGTGTGTTCCCACTGTACTTTGATTACTACCCTACCACGGCTCAAAGGAGTCGTGCAAACAGGTAGTTTTTGGGTGCAGTCCCGAAGCACTTGGAGGCAGTAACGGTTAGACAGGATTCGTCTCTCCCGGTATTAGCGGTTGACATCGCGCTGTGTCTAGGAGTGCCATTACACGAGTAGTCCCTAGCCAGGGCAAGCGAGATATACTGGTAGGTTTCCAGTGCTATCTCAGGGAGTTCTGGGCTTCACTCCAACATGACTTGTACCGTTATTAGGGGACTGACGTTCACCGCCCTTTAGGCCCGCCATGCGATGTATCAGACAAACAGACCGGACTGTATGGAGATTTTCACATTTAGGCTCAGAAGGAGTTCAGATGGGTTTCACCTCGACAGTCTTCTTGTCGGCATCTACCTGGGGACCGTTACGCACAGCTAGTGCCACTTGCGGTCTGTGGTTAAACCCACTGCCAGCGTAGTGTCGAGTCTTTAGAGTCCCACACAAAAAGCTATTAGCCTTGAGGCAAAAGAGTAGAGGTCGCATGGTTTTGCGACAGGTCGCATGGTTTTGCGACAGGTCGCATGGTTTTGCGATAGGGTTCGGTCACATCCGTGCACTTGTGCACGTTTAGTGTCCGGACAGTTAACACTAGCGGGCTTTGGTTTAAGCCAGATCCAAGTGTACGTTTTGGGATTGATTTTATCTCGTATGTATTCGTGTTCCTCGGAACACGGATGCGGGTGTGTATGCACAGTTGACAGAGAGACAGAGGCAGAGGATTCTCATTAGGGTTGTTGACGGTTGACTGTTGACTATTGACTTTTTGCTAAACCCTAATGAGAATATAAAATATGATTAACAATAATATTAATTAAGTATTATAGTGACATGGTTGTTGAGGGGTTGACTTTGTTGACTTGTTGACTTTGTTGACCGGTTGACTAGGTTGGACTAGTTGACCATCATCATGACAATGGCTATCATTTCATGGCAAAGACTTTTGCTTGCTTGTTTCTCTTATGCAAAATGAGTGCATGAAATGATATGGCCATTTTGACTTGAACCATCACATAATACTTGATTACTATTATTTGTTATGATGGCTTTGGATTATGAGAGCCAAGAGAGAAAAAAAAGTTACTCATTCTCTCATTTGCTTTCTCTCTTTTGCTTGAGCTCTCCCTCTTCCTCTTGCTCTCTCTCTAGTCTATGGTTCACTTGTCTCATGTGTTGAGAAGCAAGAACCATAGAGAAAAATCCCAACACACTCTCCTCTACTCACTCTAGTTCACAAGGTTTAGCAAACCGAGTGAACTAGTTTCTTCAAGTTCGAAGAAGAAGCCAAAGTTAGAAGCTTTCGGGTGGATCGATCTTCGGCGCAAGGAGACGAAGGGGTGAAGCCGATCCGTACACCATCAAGAGTTGAAGATGAAGGAGTTCAAGAAAGGTATAACCCCCTAACCGAGTAGTTAACAACTCCTAGTTAGGTTGTTAGGTAGATAGTTTAACAAAAATCCGTTTTGAGTCCATGTTACCACCTCTAGAAAATTGTTTTTCACCATTTCCGCAAGCCCGTAAGAACCGGGAGAGGTAGCATGGACTTACAGCATTTGGGGCCAATTTGGAAAGATTTAGTCGATCAAAATTTTAATTGTGTGTTACAGTACTTACATTACTATCTGAGACCGTGAATGTCATTAGATCGGAACAAGTTGTCTAATTACTGCAGTTCTTTTAAACGGGTTTGCGAACGTGACATTCATGTTGATGTTCTGTTTTGTGCTGTGATTGTGGTTGGATTGTCATGGTGGATAACTTGGGTGCAATGTTAGTACTGTTTAGATTCATTTGTACATTTGATATTGCTGGGAGAGCGTCCGACATGTGGACTGCCGTCACTGCCAGCTTGTATATTATTTGTTTGGGGCATGACCGGGTTGAGGTCGATGTCACTGTTTTATATATTATTTTCTTTTCTATACTAGGATTACCCTACGGTGGAGTGCACGAATAGCCAGGTTCTAGATGGAAACGGGTCCGCATCTTATGGCGTTGAGACGGAGGGGATCTTACTCTAGAATTGGTAGGCTATTTGCCGTACTTATAGGGGGTATAGGTTGACCCACGGAGGGTTGCTCAAGTTATCGGATTCCGTGAAGTGCTGGGTGGCCCATTCACGTTGTTAAAAGGGGTTGCCTCGCTTCTGGTTTTGGTGGGTAACTTGCCGTGCTCGTAGGGGTCTAGGTTTCCATTGCACGGGCTATCTACACGACAAGGGAACGTCGGGTCTCATTTGCGGCTCAAGTGAAACCCGGGGTTCCCAGATTATCCACCATTCTGTGTTTCTTCTGTGATGCTTCTGAGATGTTGCTTTATATCATGCCTGGGACAATTGTTATATATATTTATATATATACTAGTAAATGTTGTATATGTTTTGCACCTACGCTAGTCCAGTCCCCGCTCTGTTGTTAGTTAAGTAACCTAACAAGTGATGACGGGACCCAGTGGCGAATGCGGATGGCATATACGTACGTCATATTTTCGTTCTTTTCTGGTGTGATTTATTGACGGGACTGCGTTGATTTTGATCAATACAAGGGTAAAACAAACCTATATATGATGTTGTTGGAACCAAATGTTGGGGTAAAAATTTACACCCTGGTTGACCAGGTCAAAATCAAAGTCAACCCCAAGCCAAATAGGCCCAAGCCCAGATCAAGTGGGCCCATGCCCGGGTCGAGTCCGAACATGAAGCGGCCGGCCTTCCCTCATGCCAAGATAAAAATTTTGTAATAAATAATTTTATTGTATTTCTTTTATTTTATTTTACGAATGAATGTAAGAAAAATGGGCATAAAGCCAAATTTTTGTAAAGCCCATGGCTTATGTGCAAAAAGAAATGGCACATGAGCCATGGGATAGGCAAAATGCCATTTTGTGAAGCCCAAGTGGCTATGTGTAAAGTGTATAGCCTATAAAGACAAAGATAATGAAAATATCCCAACAACTTTTTCTCTCTCCAAAAAATTTTAGATCTGAGATCTTTCTCCTTTCTCAAGGTTCTAAAACCTTCTCCTTTCTTTTGAATTAAATCAAGAGTTTTACTCTTCATTTTATAAAACTAAATAGTTTTTCACCACAAAACCCATAAAATGGAACTCAGATCTTCCATTGGATCTCAAAAAGAAAAGATTTTTAAAATCTCACATCTCTTGATCTTCAAGATCCTGCCAACAGAGGAGGAAGAAAGAGGCCCATCTCCGAATACTCCATTTTTAGGAAGACCCAGGGCTTCAAAGAAGAACCCCTTTCATCAACTCCAAAACATCTTAGGAGTTTAACTCCACCCTAAATCCTCTTTCGGGATTTTAAATCCCATTTCTGAGGCTAAAAATCCCCTCTTTTGCACCGGCGCCCGAACGCCTTGCACTCAAGCGCTCAGCGCCCACGTGCCGACACGTGCGCTCAAGCGTTCAGCGCCCACGTGCCGACACGTGGCGCGCTGGCGCTCGAGCGCCCAGCGCCCACGTGCCGAAACGTGGCGTTCTAGCGCTCGAGCGCCCAGCGCTCAAGTGCCCAGCGCACGTGGCACGCTAGCGCTCGAGCGCCTAGCGCCCACGTGCCGACACGTGGCGCGCTAGCGCTCCAGCGCCCAGCGCCCACATGCCGACACGTGGTGCGCTAGCGCCTAAGCGCACAGCGCTCAAGGCGCTAGCCCCACACGTCCTTTGGACGCTTTTTGCTTCTTTTTTTTATATACGTATACATGTATATATATAAATACACACATACTCCACAACACTGTGTGGCTCCCGATATATCCAAGTCCCCTCCAAAACAAAACGCACGTACACTGTACATTGAGTTCGCATGACCAGTTTAACCCGTCAATCGGAGGTTCCCTCGCTCCAAAGGCGAGGGGTAATTAACGGCAGCTTAGTCCGCGGCTGTCGGAGATTCGGATCCCCACCATCAATAGACCCCGGCCTACTCGAGGCAGGGGGAATCTGTAATACGCCTGACAAGCACGCGCGTATTCCCGTCTCAATGGGGTGACGAAAAACACCCTACAGATTCTGGCACGACCGGTGGGACCAATCTCTCCGCCCATATTTCGGGTCAAATGTTCATGCGAACTCAATCAATATACATATCGATTGCCTATACTGAAATGATTTTTTCTTTCCGTGCAGCAATCAACTTTCGACGACAATGTCTCCCAAGACGAATTCAGCTTCCAACGTGACCCCGATCCCATACGTGGTCAAGGTCAATGCTCGTGTAGTTCTCCCCGCAAGCCTCAGTCGACAGTGGGAGAAACTGCCCCGCCAGTTTGGTTCCGTCATCATCTACCCTGCCGAAAGCGCTCATCTGGAAGAAATCCCGGCAAAACAGGTGGCCAAGCCGGTCTTAACGGGAAGGAGGCCGAATGTTGTGATCGCTAAGGCGCCACAACCGAAACGTAAGACAACGCCTGAACGACTCTCTGGTGCTCCAGCTTGGGGCAAGGCTTCCGGTACAAAGGGCAACATCAAACGTTGCGGACGAGCTCAAGCGATGACTCCATCAAATGCACGATCGGGCGTCTCCTCTGGCCTTTCTATCAATCGGTCTACAGCGTCTTCGCGAAAGGCCGAAGTCTGCCAAGTGCTTAAAACAGAGAAGTTAAGGCAGAAGCGGCTCAGGTATCGAGCCAAAAAGAGGGCCAGGACTCCGGCCAGGTGGAATCTTATGAGGTTCCAAGAGCAGGGTCGCCCCGCAACGACGGCTGAATCGGCCGTAAAAATTAGCAATTCCTTCGAACCTCTTAAGTGGGTTCAGAAAAATTCCATGACCGCCAGAATCAAGAAGACAGCGGTCTGAACGTCGCTACAAAGAGTCTATCAGGCGTGTCCTGGCCCCAACAGAAAAAGTATGACACTATCTCTTCAAGAGTCCATCAGGCGCTCTGTGCCGCACGAAAGCAGTGGGGCAAACCCAGAAAAGAAGCGCCAACACCATTCAAGAACCTGATCAAGCGCCTGGTCCCTTTCAGATGGAACAAAACTGCCAGCAAGTTCTGGGGTCTATAGCTTTGCCAATCAAATTCGGGGATCTGCAAACTAAAGCTAAGATATACGTGATCGATGCCGACACATCTTATAAGGTTCTCTTAGGACGGCCATGGCTCCACGATTACGGCATCGTTCCGTCAACTCTCCATCAATGCATGAAGTATACTAAAAATGGCGAAGAAAGATGCATTGACAGAGACATCTAGCCGTTCGGTATGCATGAATTCCGATATGAAGATTCTCGGTACTTTATGAACCACCAAAATGCTAAGCCACAACTGATCGAGGATAGAGCAGCCCCAAGACTCAAAAGCAAATCAGAGCCAGCTATCACTTTCAAAAGCAAAAATGCCCAAGTGCGCCCGCGTTTCGGTAGTGACACTGATGAGTCCGACGCTGGAAGTCCGTCCTTCCGTAAAACTCGCCCTCGTTTCGGTAGAGATACAGAAGAATCCGATATTGAAGGCCCATCTAGCAGCAAAGTCCGCCTTCATCTTGGCAGCGACACTGAAGAGTCGGAGGAAGAGGACCTGCCGTGCAACAGCGGTGCAGATTGGACCCCCATGCAACAAGCGAAACTACGAGAGACCTTCGAAATTGCGGAATGGTCCCTAGCCGTCACAAGGGTACCGGAGCAGATGTGCAAAGAGCTCGATGCGTTGTCAGTCCCCACCGTGGACCAGCTGAAAACGTTTTACATCCCCGGAAGGAAAAGTGGACAGAAAGGCATCCTGTTTTATGGGTCAAACCCCGTTGTGCACCCGGACGATTTTTCTGTCGCGTGCTTTCCATTTGAGAGAGGCATAAGAGCCGTCCTCAATCCCAGATACTATGCGCCCGAGATGCGGGAATACTTTAAAAAGGGTGGATGCCGGTTATATCAAACGGGGTCCGAAGCAAAGTTTTACGAAGGGCTATGGCATCCACCCCAGGTCCGAGCACTCATCGTTGGACGAATTCCAGATAGATGGGGCATAGGCTTCATTCAACCTGATTCCAAAGCGTGCTACATGATCCATGTTGGTGAAGCCAGCGAAAGATCAAATGATGATGACGAGATAGCTGAGCCAGAAGAAGCTCCTCAGGAGCTCGAAGATGGCGGACAAGCAACCTTCGACGAACTAGACGAGATTGACTTAGGAGCGCCCGATGATCCAAAGCCGACCTACATCAGCTCACTCTTATCAGAGGAAATGAAAGCACAGATAATCTCCCTGCTGCATGAGTTCGTCGATTGCTTCGCGTGGATGTATAAAGAAATGCCTGGACTTTCCCCCGAAGTGGCCGTGCATAAACTAGCTATATCTCCTGATGCTAAGCCAGTCAAACAAGCTCTTCGAAGAATGAGAAGCGAACTAGAAGAAAAGGTCATTGAGCAAACCAAGAAGCCCATCGATATCGGATTCATCAGGGAGGAGAAATATGCGGATTGGATCGCATGCATAGTCCTAGTGAAGAAGAAAAATGGGCAAATCCGAGTTTGTGTCGATTTCAGGGACCTCAACAAAGCATGTCCTAAAGACGACTTCCCGCTACCGGTCATGGAAATGATGGTCGATGACACCTCAAATTACGAGTTGTTCACCTTTATGGATGGCTTGTCTGGATATAATCAGATCAAGATGTCGCCTGAGGATGAGAAACACACAGCATTTCGTACCCCGATCGGAATATATTGCTACAAGGTGACGCCGTTCGGACTGAAGAACGCAGGTGCTACATATCAAAGGGCAATGACTAATATCTTTGATGACCTAATCCATAAAGTCATCGAATGCTATGTTGATGATCTGGTCGTCAAAACTAAAGCCAAGGCCGATCACATCCAAGATCTTAGGACCGTTCTCACCAGACTGAGGGAATACGATCTGAAGATGAATCCTCTGAAGTGCGCTTTTGGCGTGTCATCGAGAAAATTCCTGGGCTTTATAGTCCGACATCGGGGGATCGAAGTTGACCCATCCAAGATAAAGGCCATCATGGAGATGCCCCCTGTGAAGAGACTGACGCAGCTAAGATCTTTTCAAGGCAAGCTTGCTTATATACGGAGGTTTATCCCAAATTTATCGGGAAGATGTAGGCCCTTCTCAAAGCTCATGAAAAAAGGAGCTCCTTTTATCTGGGATGCCGAATGTCAAGCAGCGTTCGAAAGCATCAAACAATACTTGTTGCACCCTCCAGTGCTGGCCGCTCCCATTCCAAATAAACCGCTGATTCTCTACACTGCCATGCTAGATGAGTCACTCGGTGCGCTCCTTACCCAGAATAACGAGGAGGGAAAAGAAAACGCCCTTTACTACCTCAGTCGAACTCTAGTCGGGGCGGAACACAACTATTCCCAAATCGAAAAGCAATGCCTGGCTCTGATATTTGCAGCGAAGAAGCTGAGGCACTATCTGCTCGATCATCGGGTTATGCTGATCTCCAAGGTCGACCCGCTCAAACACTTGATGACCAAAGCAAGCCTAGCCGGCAGAATGGCAAGATGGGCTGTCATGCTACTTGAGTTTGACATAGTTTATACTCCTCAGAAAGCAGTGAAAGGGCAAGCTCTTACAGACTTCCTCGCCGCTCATCCTATACCAGAAGGGTCGCCGCTAAATTGCGAGGTACCTGACGGACAAGTGCTGCATCTCGAGGAAGATGAGCCATGTTGGGAGCTCTACTTCGATGGAGCCTCATCAATGAGGAGCTCCGGCAAATCAAGCGTCCTGGAGATAAAAGCGGGGAAAGGATTGGTGTTCATCACGCCATCAATGGGAACCCTACGGCATTCTTTTGCTCTCACCGAGCCTCGCACAAACAATGAGGCCAAGTATGAAGCTCTGATAGCTGGTTTAGAGCTCGTTATAGAAATGGAAATCATTCGGCTATGGGTTTTCGGTGACTCCCAACTTGTCGTCAACCAAGTAAGCGGTGACTATAAGATATACAAACCAGAGTTAGCTCAGTACAGAAGCCGGGTGATGGAACTCATGAAACGGTTCACTCACATTGAACTAACGAGAGTCCCTAGAGCGTTGAACTGAAAGGCTGACGTACTCGCTCTCTTAGCCAAGGAGCTGGCTGATCCTGACATGGACGAAATTCTGATCACAGTCAGGAGCCGGCAAATTCTACCCCTGTCTCTCTACGAGAAGAGGAAAGAACGGAACAGAAGAGCAGTCCCACCGAAGAAGCTTCGATCGTTCAAGATGAGCCCGATTGGAGAGAACCCTTCGTAGAGTACTTCCGATACGACAAGATGCCCAAAGGAAGATCCGCGAGGGTTCAGCTGAAAAGAGAGCTCTCCGATACGTGTTTGTAAATGACACGCTGTACCGCAGGTCATATGACCAACTCTGGCTCAGGTGTCTGTCATTGGCCAAAGCCCAAAAGGTCATGAAAGAAGTTCACTCGGGCGTTTGCGGTGCTCACCAATCTGGCCCCAAGATGTGACTTCAAATTAAACGGCTTGGGTATTACTGGCCCACCTTGATACGAGATTGCGGAGAGCATGCAAAGAAATGTCATATCTGCCAAATCCATGGTGATTTCATTCACAAGCATCCCAATCCGTTGCATCCTACGGTGTCGTCGTGGCCCTTCGAAGTCTGGGGCACCGACATTGTTGGCCCAATTGATCCTCCGTCACCCAAAGGCCACCAGTTCATATTAGCTGCTACCAACTATTTCTCCAGATGGGCTGAAGCTGTCCCGCTAAAAGAAGTCAAGAGAGAAAATATTCTTATGTTCTTCCAGCGTAATATTTTATACCGCTTCGGTACACCAAGAAGAATCATTTCTGAAAACGGGCCTTCTTTCAAGAGCTTCAAAGTCTCAAGATTCGCTACTCAACACAAGATAGACTGGAGATATTCCTCCATCTATAATCCAAGAGCCAATGGGCTAGCCGAAGCCTTCAATAAGACTCTATGCAAGATCGTGAGGAAAAATGCTTTAACCAACAAGAGAGACTGGAATTTCAAGCTTCATTAGGCGTTGTGGGCATATCGTACCAAACACCGTACTCCAACTCAGTCCACTCCATACTCATTGCTTTCCGGAGTGGAGGCGGTCCTCCACCTCGAGGTCGAAGTTCCAAGCTTAAGAATGGTCGTTCAGCACGAGTTGACGGAGGAGGAAAACGTGCTCCTTCGGCTTGAAGAGCTCGACGCCCTCGAAGAAAAGAGGCTCGCGGTGCAGAAAAATCTGGAACTATACCGATCCCAAATGTTACGGGCCTATGACAAGATAACCCGTCTCCGCGCTTTCAAGAAAGGCGAATTGGTATTGGTCCTCAAAAGACCAATCATCCCTAATCGACATGCCAAGGGAAAATTCGAGCCAAACTGGGAAGGACAATACATTATCGAGAAATTGTTCGACGGAGGATCCTACCAACTAATAAGTGCCGAGGGAGAAAGGCCCATGCCACCCATCAATGGCCGATATCTCAAGAAATACTACGCGTGAATGCTCCAAGTCGCAGGCAAATTGAGCACACCAGCCCTACGGTCTGGATCATACATCCTGCAAAACCGTATACAATCCACGGGCGTAAACGACCCTTATCTCTCCCAAATCCTTTAGGTGAGACTACTTTTAAAGTCCCACCAGCGGCAAAAAAACGGTATGTCCACAAGCAAAACGGGCACGGATGAAAACCCGAAAGGGCTCCGTAAGTAAAAATAGCAAGACTACCGGCGAGTTTGTGAAAACCCGAAAGGGCGCAAACTCGTAAAAAAGGATGAAGTACACTCGCAAAGTCCTCTCGACCTTGTGAGGAGAAAATCCCTGCGTGAGATCCTTACGACTCACAAAGGAGCAACACACTTAGGAATCCTCACGATTCCTAAGGAGAACATACACCTGCGAGATCCTCTCGACTCGTAGGGAGAAAATGCTTTTATGAGACCCTTACGGCTCATAAAATTGAAAAGCCTTAGGTGATAGGGATCCAAACCTGTCTCCTGAGCCATCGCTCCCCAACGGGAAACGGCAAATGATGAGTCGCTCCTAGCATTTCGCTTCAGTGTTAGCGGTACTGATGCCGACCCAAAAAAAAAACCAAATCCAAAGTCCTCCCGAGGCAAATGATGAGTTGCTCCTGGCATTATTCCAGTGCAGCAATGCTGATACCAAACAAGATCCAAATTCCAAGTCCCCAAACGGCGAATGATGAGTCGCTCCTGGTACCACATTCCAGTGCAGCGATGCAGAAGCCAACCAAAAACCAATTTCTCAAAATTCTCCTAGCCCTATGGTTGGTCCCCAAGTTAACTACCGTATACAATCCACAGGCTCAAATAATTCTCAACATACCCATGCCCCACCGCAATTACCAGTTACACGGCTGGTCTCCACCCTTGGGATTATGCTCCATCGAGAAGACCCACTCATATGTCCTCACGATACATGAGGAGAACAAACCTTTGTGGTATCCTTACGACTCACAAAGGGAAAAACACACTTAGAAGTCCCCACGGCTCCTAAGGAGAAAATACACCTGGGGGTCCTTACGATTCGTAGGGAGAAAATGCTTTTATGGGACCCTCACGGCCCATAAAATTGAAAAGACTTAGGTGATAGTGATCTAAACCTGTCTCCTAAGCCATCGCTCCCCAACGGGACATATCAAATGATGAGTCGCTCCTGGCGTTACGCTTCAGTGTTAGCGGTGCTGATGCCGACCCAAAAACCAAATCCCAAGTCCTCCCGGGGCAGATGATGAGTTGCTCCTAGCATTATTCCAGTGCAGCAACGCTGATGCCAAACAAGATCCAAATCCTAAGTCCTTCTGAGGCAAATGATGAGTTGCTCCTGGCATTATTCCAGTGCAGCAATGCAGATGCCAGAAAAAAACCGAAATCCTCAAATCCTCTCATGGCAAATGATGATTCGCTCCTGGTACCATATTCCAGTGTATCGGTGCTGATGTCAATCCAAATCACATCAAGTCAGCAAAACAACCAATGACCTCCCTGGCAGAATAAAATTCCACCTAGGAAACAAGTCAACTTCATCCCTCACACCGCAAGAAGCGGAGCAAGTCAAATCCAGAAACGACCGTCCACGTCGTTAAAAGGGCAGCACCGACCGTCCAAGTCGCAAAAAGGGCAGAATCGACCGTCCGCGTCGTTAAAAGGGTAGCACCGACCGTCCAAGTCGCAAAAAGGGCAGAACCGACCGTCCACGTCGTTAAAAGGGCAGCACTGAACTTTTTAGTCGCAAAAAGGGCAGAACCGACCGTCCACGTCGTTAAAAGGGCAGCACCGACCGTCCAAGTCGCAAAAAGGGCAGAACCGACCGTCCACGTCGTTAAAAGGGCAGCACCGACCGTCCAAGTCGCAAAAAGGGCAGAACCGACCGTCCACGTCGTTAAAAGGACAGCACCGACCGTCCAAGTCGCAAAAAGGGCAGAACCGACCGTTCACATCGTTAAAAGGGCAGCACCGACCGTCGACGTCGTTAAAAGGGCAGCACCGACCGTCCAAGTCGCAAAGAGGGCAGAATCGACCGTCCGCATCGTTAAAAGGGCAGCACCGACCGTCCAAGTGGCAAAAAGGGCAGAACCGACCGTCCACGTCGTTAAAAGGGCAGCACCGACCGTCCAAGTCGCAAAAAGGGCAGAACCGACCGTCCACGTCGTTAAAAGGGCAGCACCGACCGTCCAAGTCGCAAAAAGGGCAGAACCGACCGTCCATGTCGCTAAAAGGGCAGCACCGACTGTCCAAGTCGCAAAAAGGGCAGAATCGACCGTCCACGTCGCTAAAAGGGTAGCACCGACTGTCCAAGTCGCAAAAAGGGCAGAACCGACAGTCTACGTCGCTAAAAGGGCAGCACCGACCGTCCACGTCGCAAAAAGGGCATCATCGACCGTCCAAGTCACTAAAAGGGCAGATTCGACCGTCCAAGTCGCAAAAGGGGCAGAATCGACCGTCCATGTCGTAAAAAGGGCAGTGCCAGCTTCCCAAAAGCGGGAACCAAATCAAGTCGCCTCCACGTGAAAGAAGATCCATCAATCCTATGCATAAGACCCACATGTGTGGTGTGCATTTATTGATGGGGGGCAATTTGTTGGGGTAAAAATTTACACCCTGGTTGACCAGGTCAAAATCAAAGTCAACCCCAAGCCAAGTGGGCCCAAGCATAGATCAAGTGGGCCCAATGCCCGGGTCGAGTCCGAACATAAAGTGGGCGGCCTTCTCCCATGCCAAGATAAAATTTTTGTAATAAATAATTTTATTGTATTTCTTTTATTTTATTTTACGAATGAATGTATGGAAAATGGGTATAAAGCCAAATTTTTGTAAAGCCCATGCCTTATGTGCAAAAAGAAATGGCACATGAGCCATGGGATAGGCAAAATGCCATTTTATGAAGCCCAAGGGGCTATGTGTAAAGTGTATAGCCTATAAAGGCAAGGATAATGAAAATATACCAACAATTTTTTCTCTCTCCAAAAAATTTTAGATCTGAGATCTTTCTCCTTCCTCAAGATTCTAAAACCTTCTCCTTTCTTTTGAATTAAATCAAGAGTTTTACTCTTCATTTTATAAAACTAAATAGTTTTTCACCACAAAACCCATAAACGGGAACTCAGATCTTCTATTGCATCTCAAAAAAAAAAGATTTTTAAAATCTCACATCTCTTGATCTTCAAGATCATGCCAACAGAGGAGGAAGAAGGAGGCCCATCTCCGAAAACCCCATTTTTGGGAAGACCCAGGGCTCAAAAGAAGAACCCCTTTCATCAACTCAAAAATATCTTAGGAGTTTAACTCCACCCTAAATCCTCTTTCGGGATTTTAAATCCCATTTCTAGGGCTAAAAATCCCCTCTTTCGCACTGGCGCCCGAGCGCCTTGCGCTCAAGCGCTCAGCGTCCACGTGCCGACACGTGGCGCGCTAGCGCTCGAGCGCCCAGCGCTCAAGCACCCAGCACCCACGTGGCGTGCTAGTGCTCGAGCGCCCAGCGCCCACGTGCCGACACGTGGCCCGCTAGCGCTCGAGCGCCTAGCGCTCAAGCACCCAGCGCCCACGTGCCGACACGTGGCCCGCTAGCGCTCAAGCGCCCCGCGCTCAAGCGCCAAGCGTCCACGTGCCGACACGTGGCGCGCTAGCGCTCCAGCGCCCGGCGCTCAAGCGCCAAGCGCCCACGGGCCGACACGTGGTGCGCTAGCGCCTAAGCGCACCTAAGCGCACAACGCTCAAGGCGCTGGCCCCACGCGTCCTTTGGACGCTTTTTCCCTCTTTTTTTATATACGTATACATGTATATATATATATATATATTGATACACACATACTCCACAACACTGTCCCTCCCAAAAAAAATTAGGCTAGAGCGCTGCCCCGCACCCCGCAAGGGGGCTGCTAGCCCCCTTGACCCCCAGCCCGCTATCCAGATAGCGGGACCCCCGTAAAAACTCTGTATGGCTCCCGATATATCCAAGCCCCCTCCAAAAAAAAACACACGTACACTGCACATTGAGTTCGCATGACCAGTTTAACCCGTCAATCGGAGGTTCGCTCGCTCCAAAGGCGAGGGGTAATTAACGGCAGCTTAGTCCGCGGCTGCCGGAGATTCGAATCCCCACCATCAATAGACCCCGACCTACCCGATGCAGGGGGAATCTGTAATACGCCTGACAAGCGCGTGTGTATTCCCATCTCAATGGGGTGACGAAAAACACCCTACACCAAGTTTTTAAAAACTGACATTACAAGCGTTCTCTTTTGCTTTGCACAGTGGTATTCGGTTATGAATATCATGCACCTCATTCGACAAGGCAAGGGTCGAGATCCCTTCATTGGGAGTGACCCCTTGAGTAAAAGTTTGCGTCAACGTAATAACTTCCCTATAGTCGTTTCCTTTTGCTTTGCATCGTGGTATTCATTTTGGAATATCCTGCACCTCATTCGATGAGGAAAGAGCCAAGATCCTTTCACCGGGAGTGACTTCTTTAGCAAAAATTTGCGTCACTATATATTTATAAAAACACTTGGATTCCTTCAACGATATCAAGTTCATTACGTTAAAGGTTTTTTGCCAAATGTAGGGTTACTAGGCACTGTCACAAGGGTCTACAAGGCATCAACCATGCCCGATTCAAAATTTAGACGTGCCGAACAACCCTAACAAAAATCTTTAAACTAGAGATTAGGCGAAAACAAAGCAAGTAAACAACTTTACTTCTAAAATTTTAGGATTACAACCTTTGTAGTCCGGTCCTTCACTTCTAAAGCTCCGTGTTGAGGTCCCTTCGCTGCGATCATCATGTTCCGGACTCTAGAGAGGCTCCACGAAGAGAAAGATACAAGCTTGCTTCCGATCTTCGATAACAAAGATGATCTACCTTGAAGAAACTTTAACTCAAGCTCTCACTCACTAATGAAGTGAACACCCTAATCTAAATAGCTAGGATAGATTAGGATGATGAAGTAGAATTTATGCTCTCATTTGTTTTCTTAATCTCACTCATTTTCATCACTAAAATCAAAGCTAGAAAGCTTTGCAAGGAGGAAGAAGAAGATGAATTACTTTTGTGATGAATAATGAATCCATGTAAGGTTAGAAATGCAACCATGGGTTAAGTATGATAACTTAACACATGTAGAGAATGTACCATGGTTAAAGAGTTGGGTTGGGTTAACTAAATATCTACAAAAATATCATAACAAATATCTTTGCTTAAAACAAAAGCAATGTTTCTAGAAGCAACTAGAAAGAATTAACCCAAATCAAATCTTAACCTTGTTTAATCTCCACTAATCATGTTGCATTAGTAACCTTAACTTGTTACAATATTATATATCACATATACAATATTTATTATAACAAAATAAAATAATACAATTAACATATATCGCATATATATCAATGTATTACCCGAGTGAGAAAAAGAATCTTTTAGTGAGCTTACATCAGTTAATGTAATTTAATATATCAAATATATAATTATATATTAAATTATCGAATCAACACTTGATCCGATAATCCGGCTATTACACAAATAACCGACTAATATAATCTGTATCAGTTCATCGAATTAACCCTTGATCCGATGACCCGGCTATATCATATATACCCGGCCGATATCTCATATCGCGAGAATCTAATACGGTATCACATACACGTATTGTTCTCGGTCCCGCACATATCATATGTGCTCCTACTCCGTTTTGCCAGAGCCAGGAAACCTCTGTGTAGGACTCTAAAGAATCGTCAATACGCCGGCAGTAGGTGATGATCATATCAAACATCCACAAGCTGCAAGAAGTCGGCTAAACGTAACATCCACTCAGGTATTGAGCAATCAGAAGATCAACAGGCAAGCCTGTACATTCTCCCGTGAATCCAACCAGTAACACTCCCGTACAGTCCGGTCTCTTCGTCTGATATGTCGCATATCTCGATTAGGGGTGGTAAATGTCAGACCCCAGTAGCTTGATAAGTCGTGTCGATATGAGTTCCATAACAGTTCGAGAAACTACTGATAACACTTACCAGTAAATCTCAGCAACCCTGGCCAGGGATTTCCACTTATAGCCAATCGAACACAGCGCAACATCAACTTCCTATACCGGGAGAGACGAATCCCCTCCTATCGCTCATTGCCTCCATGTGATTCGGGACTGTACCCAAAAGCCACCTTTTTGCACGCCCTCTTGGACGTGGTATGATGGAAATCAAAGCACAGTGGGAATCACACAAGACACTATGACGATCTCGGGTCTACAGACTAAGCTATACCAGTGTCACCAGAGAACTGCCACCTGACATGAGGTACAATACCATCTGGGAGTTCTCGGCGAGTCCGTCCAGCGTACCCAGTCTCCACTGAGCACCCGTATACCTTCTCTGATGTCAAACACCAATTGATATGGGATCATCCATCGCCCATCATATGGGTCAAGAAACGCATACGCTAGTCTACTCTGGAGTATCGATGCCCTGTCTCGGTACTCCCACGACTAGGAACATTTGAAGGATGTACTTGGCGACTACACTGTCCCTACTAGTATGATCCGCATCATAGTCCTGGTAGTCAAGTACTCATCCTAAGGGCTTTATCAACATGTAACATAGAGACAATCAGAGCACATGTTAAGATAAAGTGTAAGCAGATAGCATACTATCATGTCGAGCAAGAAAGTCCTCCCTATATATGTCCAAGCATCCATTACAATATACATCATATGTACAGTAATGGCCTCTAGGGAATACATATAACTAACAATCTCCCATTTGCACTAGGGCCATCTGTTGTGGTATCGCATACCCAACAATCAGCTGTGGTTGAAGTATCTCATACTCAACCATCCCATAAATGTCTCTACTGGGAAATAGGCCTTTGTGAGTGGATCCGCGCTGTTGCCCTCTGTGTCTACTCTCCTAATCTCGATCTCCCTGGAGATCAACCATCTCCATGATCAGGTGATACCGCCTAAGAATTATATCTGGATTTCTAATGGGACGGGGGTTTCTTGGAAAAAGCCAAAACTCCATTGTCACACAATGGTAGGAACGAAGTTCGTCTCATGAACTTATATATATCCAGACTGCCTCTTTGGTAACATCCTTGGTAACGATGTATCTTGCATTTAATCGTCTAGTAAGTCACGGTATCTAGCTTGGAACTCTTCCAACATACCGTCCCTCCACTGAGTGTAAAGACAATGCCTGCGACTGACATTCTGTCGTCCTTATCACTCTGGAACCTTTCCAGTGATTCTCCCCAGGATCGATGATACCATCTCACTACAACTAGTGAGATCCTAACATGCAATTAGATCTATCTCATAGATCCAAAAACCCAGGATTTAGGAGGTATCATCTTGATCCTATATAGAGAATCCTTGTGATAAGCAGAGATTGACCAAGCGTAGCATAGGAAACTCCTTCCCTATCAAGAGTATGTCATCCACGTACTCTACGAGAATCATCACCATACTCCCTACTACTTTTTTGTATATACAAGGTTCATCTACCATTTTGATGAAGTCAAACTCTTTTGACTACCACATCAAAACAGACGTTCCAACTCCGCGATGCCTGCTTCATCACATAAAACATCTTGCACACGTTTCCGCTGCTCCCACTGTCTACGAAGCCCTCTGGCTGTGTACTTATAGACGCTCTTTTCCAAAACATCATTTAAAAAAGCAGTCATGACACCCAACCACCGATATCGTAGTCATGCTATGTAGCAGTGGCAAGTAGGATCTAGATGGACTTAAGCATAGCTTTGAAAGTCTCAACGTTTCCATGTACACCAAGTAATCTTCTCAAGATATACTTTCTCCTGATGGGGATTTAACCCTTCAGATAAAGCAACCAAAGTCCATACTTTGTTGGTGTATAAGGATTCCATCTCAGATCGCTAAGCATCCAGCCATTCTTACAGAGTCCCACTCCTGATGGCCTGCTCGAAACTAGTTGGGTCATTATCTCATGATGCAATCCTCGCTCCCACTGTCATAGAGAAACCGAAGTATCTCTCAGGTGGGTAAGGAACCCTACTAGATCGGCGGAGAGGCTGAGATTCGTTGGAAACTATTGAATCTTCTGGTTCTACCAAATCATTAGCTGCAGTTTGTTTAGATGGAACCCCTTCCAGATCTACCTCATGTCCGCTAATTTTTTACAAGAAATCCTTTTCTTCAAAGGTGGCATGTTGAGAAATAAAACATCTTTTGTTCCTCGGTTAGGTAGAAGATATTCTCTTGCGAATGCTTGGGATATCCAACAAACTTCTACAGAACTGACTTTGCCTCGAGGTTGTCCGGATTATGCTTTTAGACATAGGATGGACAATCCCAAATCTTAACATACTTAAGATATGGGCTCTTCCCATTCCATATCATATATGAAGTGGCAGGCAACTGATTGGATTGGAACTCTATTCAATAGGTATGCAGCTTCTCAAGTGCATAACTCCCAAAAGGAAATAGGCAACTCAGTAGTACTCATCATAGAGTACACCATATCTCATAGGGTGTGATTGCTTCGCCCCGATACACCGACGTGCTGTGGTGTATTCGGAGGAGTAATGCTGAGAGAGAATCTCATTCTCCTTTAGAATAGTCTAGGAATTCCGTGCTCAAGTATTCTCCTCCTTGATCTCATCAAAGGACATAATACTTATATCCGTTTTTGGTTCTCTACTTCTAACTTATATTCTGTGATTATCTCAAAAGTTTCGGACTTGTGTTTCAACAGGAACATATGTCTGAATCTTAAGATATCATCAGTGAATGTAATAAAGTACAAAGAACCGGTCCTGGCATGTGTAGACAGGGGACCTTACATGCATCATCATGTATCAATCCCAAGAGTTCACTAACTCTTTCTCTGTTTCCAATAAACAGAGCTATGGTTATCTTATCTTTGTGACATGACCGGCAAGTTTCACAAGATGTAAATTCAAACTAATTTAAATATGCATCTAAATGTAACTTCAGCTAGTCGGGTCACATTGATATGACCTAGTCTACAATACCTCAAGAAGGATTCGTTCATTTCTGAACTCTTCCTCTTATGTGTGTTCTGTATACTAAGAACTATGGTTTGATTTAGAACGTCTATACTTTTAGATAACGTGCCTGAACCGATCAGCTCTTGATATAGGAAATGTTCAAAACATTATCCAACAATACAAAATTATATCCTTCTTTACTAATAAAGATAATGATATGATGTTGTATATCAGGTTCGGTATCTAATAACATTCATTCAGAATCAATGTATTCTGGTAATACAGGGTGACAACTGCCAACAGACTTGGCTGCAACACTTGCACCGTTTCCAATTCTTGAAACTTATCACCCATTCTCAGTTCTCTACCTATCTGTAGCTCATGTAACAGATTACATATCTGGGATCCTGATCCGGTATCTCATACCCAGGACGTAAAGGATACTGAGAAACAAATCTCTGTAATGAACACACCCGAAGACGATGCATCAACATGCACTTTCTTCGTTTGGGCGGCACGGGAATTCTGGTAATCCCCTATTTCCTGCTCTGTCTTATAACAATTATAAGTTAGAGCAGGACCAACGTTCCTTAGCTCAGTATAACAAGCGGGTTCGGTCAATACATCTGTATTATTATCTTGATTGAGGCGTAACATAGTCGCTACCTGGAGAGAGAGAGAAGAAAACACTCAGCGTGCGCTTTTACAAGATTAGATTGGTTATCAATTTATCTAATCAGGATGGCTCCCACTGTTTTAGTCAAATCTTTCTTCAAACCCTAAAAGGAAAGACTAGCCGGGATTAATCACACTCTACAAGTTCGCCAATCTTTCGGCCAGGCCAGTGTCGGTACTTTGAGGGAGGTTCCCCGTGCTTTCGCACGGACCTAATTAAAATAAACCTCGTTTTCCGAAGAGCGTAACCCCGTTAACACCTTTCTAGACACCTACTTGATCGGCTAATTGTAATGTGTAAAATTTCCCGGGAGTAACTCTTACTCGTAGCGGGTATCGGGATCCAACTATCTCATAGAAGGTATGCAATCTCATTGCAAATTTCAACACTTGAAATTCCCAATAATATTTTACCCCTAGCAGCTTATGACCTTGGCTAAGGTCAACAAATCATAAGTGCTAGCCAAGTTCAACTCGTTATTTCCCGATTGAATTAAATCCACCCGCATGACCCTTGGCTAAGGTCAACAAAGTCGCACGACTACCCTAACTCAATCGCATCATATGCTTATACAGATAAGCACTAATCAGCTACCGCACACTACGCCTTGGCTAAGGTCAACAAACGCAGCATGAATACTAAGTAGTACTTATCTGAAATGACGGAGGGCTACGACAGGTTTTTAAGAAAACCTTTTGCGTAATGAACTTGATATCGTTGTAGAATCGAGTGATTTTAAATGGAATGTTTTTTAGGCCTTTTCTAGTTTTGCTAAAGAGGTCACTCCTGGTGAAGAGATCTCGGCTCTTTCCTCATCGAATAAGGTGCAAGATATTTCACAAATATCAATATGCAAAGCAAAACCTATAAAAACAATTAAAACACAAACCGAGTTTGTAGCATCTGCTAGTTTCGCTAAAGAGGCCACTCCCGGTGAAGGGATCTCGGCTCTTTTCTTATCGAATAAGGTGCTGGATGTTCTACAAGGAACACCGCTATGCAAAGCAAGAACTAGAGCAACTTGTTTTTAAACAAGTTTCTACAACATCTTTAGGTTTCTTTTATTTCATTAATCTCATTAATGAAGTCCCATTTTATTATGCTTCACAAGCATCACATTTGAAACGAAATTTGCAATATAACATATATCTCATATATATAATATAAACATTCGTCTCAGGCAGTAATATGATCTCATCAGAGAACATTGCAGCAGAAGAACATATATAAAATATTGGATATACTAGGATTTCCGTGTTTTATGCGAGCCTGTATAAAACGCGGATTCCACGGTCGCGATGAATAGCCAAACCCACATCCCTAGACCCTTACGAGAGCGGCAAGCAACACCGCCAATTCTAGGGTTAGGAGACCCGGTCTCGACTCCTCGAGATGGTCTCCCACTGGACCCTAGAACCCGGTTACTTGTGCTCCCCGCCTTGGTTCTACCTAATGCGGAAAAGTAAATAATATACAATGGTGACATCATCCTCAGCCCGGAAATGCCCCAATAAAAGAATATGACATACAATAGAATTTTACATGAATGAAAAAGTAAAAACTCTCATCTCACATAAAAACCTCGGCTATTCAAACACGACGATCCAATATAACATATCACAGCAACACATAATATCACATATCATCAACGTAAGTAAATATGTGTATCACAATTGTCGTTGATGTATAGCAACGAAACCGGCGATACACCACATATTACACTTACGGTCGCAGAAACGAAAGTGTAAAACTACAACAGTTGGAATCCGCAACCTCTTCAGACATCGCATGCCTAACCAAATGAATTCCTTAGACATCGCACACCTAACAATTATAAACCCCGCATTTTAGTCTCAATATCGAAAACACTTTTCAATATCTAGTCGGGCACTTCAACAAGATTCCCGAAAACCTGATCGAATGCTCGTCGTAAACTTTAGTAGACGGACGCACCCTCAGATGCCGTCGACGAAGTGCACTAAGGCGGAACACCGCTGCCGCGAGCACCCGAACGGATGCTTTTGGCGACGGGGTTCTCCTACAGTCACTTGGTCGGGGCTATGGGGCATGGCTATCTATTAAGTTTACTCGGCGAGTATCCGCGTACGCTACGTGATTGCGACGGACTTTTGATCACATCAAAATCCCGTGGCAACCGATCAAATGAGACTAAACTTCTAAATTTACAACATTCAAATTAGTTATCTCATAACTATTTGTGGATTCCAAATATTGTATCACTATCCAGATAAACAGACAATGTTAAACTTTCCGATCGAATAATCAAACACCCAAGTTTTCCCAAATAGTTCTCAACACTTGAAATTAGTTTAAAAGCATCCATCACATGCCAGAGTACCAATGGTCCAGCCGTAAAAGGGTCAAACCAACGCCTCACATGTCGCAACGCCGTACTGCCCCAAACCCAAAGGTTTAGAGGCAGTTCAGACGGTCACATAATCGAGTTAAGGTTTGTGTTCTTCTAGAGGGTCCACCGCGTTACTTGCACGACTTAGAACGTTCTTAAACTACGGAAAAATCCAACACTTGGAAATTTTCCTACAGGGGAAAAAGTAAGTTATTGATATCCGTTCGAACTTTTTAACACGTTCTAAAATTATCCGGAATAAATTTAAACGAAGCTAAACTTTCTGATCGAATCAACAAATACAAGAGATCTCCAGAAAATTCAACTCTTGAGTAATATTAAAAATTCCCAGAAGCATACAAAATGGACCAAGAATAAACTCCAGAAGCATGGGCCCACAAGTCCCAAGGGTGGCCGCGGAACCGCCGCCAAACCCATGGTTTGGCCGCGGTTCCATGCTCCCTTTAGGGAATTTTGTGGTCGTACTTTACAGTAACTCTTATAATTCCCTGCTTATATTTCTGAGTATTTTTAATACAGAAAAAATCACATTTTTAGAAAAATTCCGGAGAGGGGTCTAAACCGGGGTTTCGGGGTTCGATCGGAATGTAAACTTCGTCTAGACTTCGCCTAAAACTCTAGCTTGGCTCTGATACCACTGTAGGGTTACTAGGCACTGTCACAAGGTTCTACAAGGCATCAACCATACCCGATTCAAATTTAGACGTGACGAACAACCCTAACCAAGATCTTTAAACTTGAGATTAGGCGAAAACAAAGCAAGTAAACAACTTTACTTCTAAGAGTTTACGATTACAACCTTTGTAGTCCGGTCCTTCACATCTAAAGCTCCGTGTTGAGGTCCCTTCACTGCGATCATCATGTTCCGGACTCTAGAGAGGCTCCACGAAGAGAAAGAAGCAAGCTTGCTTTCGATCTTCGCTGACAAAGATGATCTACCTTGAAGAAACTTTAACTCAAGCTCTCACTCACTAATGAAGTGAACACTCTAATCTAAATGGCTAGGATAGATTAGGATGATGAAGTAGGATTTATGCTCTCATTTGTTTTTTTAATCTCACTCATTTTCATCACTAAAATCAAAGCTAGAAAGCTTTGCAAGGAGGAAGAAGAAGATGAATTACTTTTGTGATGAATAAGGAATCCATATGAGGTTAGAAATGCAACCATAAGTTAAGTATGATAACTTAACCCATGTAGAGAATGAACCATGGTTAAAGAGTTGGGTTGGGTTAACTAAATATCTACAAAAATATCATAACAAATATCTTTGCTTAAAACAAAAGCAAAGCTTCTAGAAGCAACTAGAAAGAATTAACCCAAATCAAATCTTAACCATGTTTAATCTCCACTAATCATGTTGCATTAGTAACCTTAACTTGTTACAATATTATATATCACATATACAATATTTAGTGTAACAAAATAAAATAATACAATTAACATATTTCGCATATATATCAATGTATTACCCAAGTGAGAAAAAGAATCTTTTAGTGAGCTTATATCAGTTAATGTAATTTAATATTTCAAATATATAATTATACATTAAATTATCGAATCAACACTTGATCCGATAATCCGTCTATTTCACAAATAACCGACTAATATAATCTGTATCAGTTCATCGAATCAACCCTTGATCCGATGACCCGGCCATATCACATATACCCGGCCGATATCTCATATCATGAGAATCTAATACGGTATCACATACACGTATTGTTCTCGGTTCCGCACATATCATATATGTGCTCCTACTCCGTTTTTCCTGAGCCAGGAAACCTCTATGTAGGACTCTAAAGAATCGTCAATACGCCGGCAGTAGGTGATGATCATATCAAACACCCACAAGCTGCAAGCGGTCAGCTAAACGTAACAGCCACCCAGGTATTGAGCAATCAGAAGATCAACAAGCAAGCCTGTACATTCTCCCGTGAATCCAACCAGTAACGCTCCCATACAGTCCGGTCTCTTCGTCTGATATGTCGCATATCTCGCCTAGGGGTGGTAAACGTCAGACCCCAGTAGCTTGATAAGTCGTGTTGATATGAGTTGCATAACAGTTCGAGAAACTACAGATAACACTTACCAGTAAATCTCAGCAACCCTGGCCAGGGATTTCCAGTTATAGCTGTAAGTCCATGTTGCCCATCCCGGTGCTTGCGGGGAGGCGGAAAACGGAATAAAAATCGGATTTTTATGAGCTTAGGCAACATGGACTAGAGCTAGAAGGTTCTTTGCTAAACAAAAACTTGCTAAAGCTAACTAGTAACTAGCTAAGTGCTAGAAAGGTTATACCTTGGGCTTTAATTCCTTCTCTCCTTGCTCCTTGGAGTGGTGGAAGGAGGTCACCTTGGTCGTCTTCTCACGTCGAAGAAAGATCCACCCGAAAGCCTCAACCTTTGGCTTCAACTCCAAGCTAGAAGTAACTAGGGTGCAAGAAGTGCTAGTCCTTGAACCCTAGATGAGAGTAAAGATGATCAAGAGAGGGTTTTTCTCAAGCTCAAGTGTTTCTCAACACATGAGAGGGAGAGAGCTTGAGGGAGAGGAAGAACAGAGAAAGAATGTGAATGATAGAATGAGAGAATAATATGAAGCATTCTCTCATATATGTGAATTATTGTAATTAGATAATTAGTGAGATAATTGTCATGGCTAAATCAAGACATGACCATTATCATTTCATTTTTAATGCAAATTGCAAGGATCAAAGAGCATCTTCCAATTGAAATGATGATGGTCAAAGTGTCAACAAGGTCAACAAGTCAAGGTGGGTCAAATGGTCAACAACCATAACCATGCACAATTATTAAACTAATATCAATTAACAATAATTCACACATAAGCATTAGGGTTAATAAAATGACAATAGTCATTAACCCAAATCAAGGTCCTCCCCCTCAATCTCAAGCATCCGTGCATACGCACCCGCATTCGTGATCCGAGGAACATGAATACAATGAGAAAAACCAATCCCAAATCATATACTAGGATCCGGCTTAAACCAAAGCCCGCTAGTATAAACTGTCCGGACAGCAAAAGTGCACAAGTGCGCGAATGTGAACGAACCCTGTCGCAAAACCATGCGACCTCTACTCATTTTGCCTAAAGGCGAATAGCTCTCTGTGTGGGACTCTAAAGACTCGACACTACGCTGGCAGTGGGTTTAACCACAGACCGCAAGCGGCACTAGCTGTACGTAACGGTCCCCAGGTAGATGTCGATAAGAAGACTGACGAGGTGAACCCCATCCGAACTCCTACTGAGCCTGTATGTGACAATCTCCGTACAGTCCGGTCTGTTCGTCTGATACATCGCATGGCGGGCCTAGGGGGGCGGTGAACGTCAGTCCCCTAATAGCGGTACACGTCGTGTCGGAGTGTAGCCCAGAACACCCTAAGATAACACTGGAAACCTACCAGTATATCTCGCTTGCCCTGGCCAGGGACTACTCGTGTAATGGCTCTCCTGCACACAGCGCGATGTCAACCCCCAATACCGGGAGAGACGAATCCTGTCTAACCGTCACTGCCTCCAAGTGCTTCGGGACTGCACCCAAAAACTACCTGTTTGCACGACTCCTTTGAGCCGTGGTAGGGTAGTAATCAAAGTGCAGTAGGAACACACTCGAGGCGAAGTGACAGTGTCAAGTCAGCGGACTAAGCTGTACTCATGTCACCTGGGAACTGATAACTGACGATAGGTATAATACCAACCAACAGTTCCCGACGAGTCCTGTCCAGTGTACTCGTAACCTAACGAGCACCCGTATACTATCTCAAGTACGACGTACTGACGGCTGTGGGACAAACCGTCTCACACGCTGGGATGAGAAGCGCATACGCTAGTCTACTCCGGAGTATCGATGCCCTGTCTCGATAGTCCAACGACTAGGGACCTGTATAAGGATGTGCTTATAGATCATTCAGCTCCCACGAGTGTGAGCGCCATCACAACGCTGGTAATCAAGCAAAGATCCTAAGGGCTCTACTAATATGTATATCTGCAATATGCTAAAAGAAACACATGCACATATTAAAGCAGAGACAAACCAAGTAGCATACTACCATTTCGACCAAGATTGTATATACAACTGTGAATATCCCAAGCTTCCATTAAGTAATATACAAACTAGTATGATACAGTAATGGCCTCTAGGACATATACACTAACAATCTCCCACTTGCACTAAGCCCATGTACTGGCGTATCAAAGACTTATCATCTCGATCAGCCGCTCGAACTGAGTCTGGGGCAAGGCCTTGGTGAATGGATCTGCAGTGTTATCCTCTGATGCTACTCTCCGGACCTCGATCTCCTGGCGATCTACGATCTCCCTGATCAGGTGATACCGCCTTAAGATGTGTCTGGATTTCTGATGGGACCTGGGTTCCTTCGCTAAAGCTATAGCCCGTTGTTGTCGCAATACAGAGGTATTGGGTCAACAATGGACGGAACAACCTGAAGTTCTCTCAAGAACTTCCTCATCCAGACAGCTTCTATTGCGGCATCAGATGCAGCTATGTATTCCGCTTCCATAGTCGAGTCAGCAACGGTTTCCTGTTTGGAGCTCTTCCAACACACCGCCCCTCCATTGAGGGTAAAGACAAAACCCGACATGGACTTGGAATCATCCTTGTCACTCTGGAAGCTGGAGTCAGCAAAGGCCTCAATCTGCAGGTCTTTTCCGCCATACACCAAGAACATCTCCTTAGTCCTTCTCAGGTACTTGAGAATGTTCTTTACTGTTATCCAATGTTTCTCCCCAGGGTTTGACTGATACCTGCTTACCACACTCAGTGCATAAGCCACATCCGGTCTGGTACACAACATCGCATACATTATAGAGCCTACCGCAGAAGCGTAGGGTATAATAGACATGCGATCCCTCTCCAAATCAGTCTTGGGAGACATCTCTTTGGAGAGGGTGATCCCGTGACAAGCCGGTAGATTACCGCGCTTGGAATCTTCCATACTGAATCTCTTCAGTATGGTGTCGATGTACCTGGTTTGCGAAAGTCCTAATATCCTCTTAGATCTGTCACGGTAGATCCGGATACCCAGAATGTATGAGGCATCACCCAGGTCTTTCATGGAGAACCTGTGTGACAAGAACCCCTTGACAGATTGTAGCATAGGAATGTCATTTCCTATTAAGAGAATGTCATCCACGTATAAAACGAGGAATACCACAGTTCTCGCTACAAATCTACAATAGATGCATGGTTCATCTGGATTTTTGATAAAGCCAAATTCCTTGACCGTCTCATCAAAACAGATGTTCCAACTCCGCGATGCCTGCTTTAGTCCATAAATGGACTTAAGCAACTTGCACACCTTTCCGCTGCTCCCACTCTGAATGAAACCCTCTGGCTGATCCATATGGACACACTCCTCTAAATGTCCATTTAGAAAAGCTGTCTTTACGTCCATCTGCCAAATCTCATAATCGTGGAAGGCAGCAATGGCAAGAAGGATCCGAATGGATTTCAGCATAGCTACAGGAGAAAAGGTTTCGTCATAGTCCAAACCAGGTCGCTGACGAAAACCCTTTGCTACCAGTCTAGCTTTATAGGTCTCAACCTGTCCATCTACACCAATCTTCCTTTTGAAGATCCACTTGCATCCTACGGGTTTTACCCCATCTGGAGCAATGTCCAACGTCCATACATTGTTGGTGTACATGGACTCCATTTCGGTCCGCATTGCATCCAGCCATTTTACCGAGTCGACGCTCTGAATGGCTTGCTGGAAGCTAGTAGGCTTATCAAAGTCTATGATGCAATCCTCTCTATCCCCGTCAATGAGAAAACCGTAGTATCTCTCGGACGGATGAGACTGCCTACTACTCCTGCGGAGTGGCGTGGGAATGTCCTGATCTTTCGAACCCTCTGGTTCAACCAAGCTTTCAGCAATAGCTCGTGGTTCTGGAATTTCTTCCAGTTCTATTGCGCTCCCACTTAATTCTTTTTCTATGAACTGGTGTTCTAGAAAGTGGGCATGGCGAGAAACAAGGACTTTTTGTTCCTCTTCGCAATAGAAGTAATATCCCTTGGAGCTCTTTGGATATCGCACAAACTTGCACTGTACTGAGCGTGCCTCGAGCTTGTCCGCATGCTGCTTTTTTACAAAAGCTGGACATCCCCATGTCTTAATGTGATTAAGATAGGGTCTCTTCCCACACCACATCTGATATGGTGTAGTAGGCACAGTCTTAGTTGGAACACGGTTCAAAAGGTATGCAGCTGATTCTAGCGCATATCCCCAGAACGATCGCGGCAACTCAGCATTACTCATCATGGACCGTACCATATCCAATAGGGTTCGGTTCCGTCTCTCCGATACACCGTTATGTTGCGGAGTGTATGGAGGAGTAAGCTGAGAGAGAAATCCATTCTCTTTTAAGTAACCCAGGAACTCGGCACTCAAGTATTCACCACCTCGATCAGATCTCAGTGCCTTTATACTTTTGCCTGTTTGTTTTTCTACTTCATTCTTATATTCCTGGAATTTTTCAAAAGCCTCGGATTTATGTTTCATTAAGAAGACATAACCGTACTTTGAAAAGTCATCCGTAAAAGTAATGAAGTAAGAATAACCGCTTCGTGCATGTGTAGACATTGGACCGCACACGTCGCTGTGTACGAGTCCCAGGAGCTCGCTCGCTCTTACTCCGTGTCCAGTGAACGGAGTCTTTGTCATCTTTCCTTTGAGACAGGATTGACAAGTTGCATACGATTGATATTCGAACGAATCCAAATATCCTTCTGCATGTAACTTAGTCAACCTTCTCTCATTGATGTGACCCAGTCTACAATGCCATAAGAAAGTTTTATCGATTTCTGGAGACTTTCTTTTGTGTGTATTCTGGACATTGAAAATCTGTGGCTGGTTTAATACGTATATACCGTTGTTCAATGAACCTGACCTAATCAAAACTTGATTAAGGTGAATGTTCACTACATTACTTACAAATGCAAATTCATAACCTTCTTTAGATAATAAAGATACAGAAATGATATTACAGGTTGCATTTGGTACATAATAACAACTACGCAAAACCAAAAAATGTCCATCCGACAATCCCAGGTGATAGTCCCCCACGGCCTCAGCATCCATGCTAGCACCGTTCGCAACTCTGAGGGTCATGTCACCTGCCTTCAAAACTCTACACTTTCTCAATGCCTGCAAAGAATTACAGATATGAGATCCTGATCCGGTATCCAATACCCAGGACGTAGAGTTTATTGATAGACAGTTTTCAATAACATACACACCTGAAGCTGAAGCCGCAACTCGCTTCAAATCCTGTGTTCTGGCTTTCCAAGCCTTGCAATCCTGTTTCCAGTGACCACTTTTGTGACAATAGAAGCATTCTTCCTTCCCCACCAGCTTTCCCGCTACCTTTGTTGCTTTTCCTTTTCCCTTCGTATCCACTTTACCGACACCGCCTCTTGGTTTGGCGGGGGCTTTCCTCTTCTTGCCCTTGGCTTTCGCCCTGGACCGAGAAGAGGAAGATCCTCCTACAAACAAAGTGGATGTCTCCCTACCCTTCTGTAGGGTGCCCTCAGCACTCCTCAACATGTTCAGAAGTTCAGAAAGTTCAACCTCCTTTCCTTGCATGTTGAAGTTAAGAATAAACTGGGCGTAAGTGGAAGGAAGGGACTGGAGAATCAAATCAGTATAGAGTTCATTCTCCAACGTGGTCCCAAGGTCCGCGAGCTCCTCAATATAGCCAATCATCTTAAGCACGTGTTCCGCTACCGATGATCCGACGGCCAACCTTGCCGAAAACAACTTCTTCGACACTTCGTATCTTGCGATACGAGACTGCTCTCCATACAGTTCTTTTGTATGAAGAAATATGGACTCTAGGTCCATATTCTCGTGCCTCCTCTGATGTTCGTTGTCCATCGAGGCAAGTACGAGGCATCTGGCCTTCGCGCAATCTATTTCCCAGGTCTTGTAGATTTCCCTATCTACGACACTGGTTTTGGGACCTGGGACAGGGGGAGCTTTGGTGGTAAGGACATACCCCAACTTGTTGTAAGTGATTGCCATCTTGACATTCCTGAGCCAATCTTTGTAGTTCGGCCCTGTCAATATGTTTTTATCTAGTAATAACTTAATTCCGGTCATGTTGAATGGTCGCTGCAATTAGGAGAGAGAAAAGAAACACTTTAGCATGATGCTCTTGCAAGTTTAGAGTGGTTTTTAATTTTTCTAAACTGGATGGCTCCCACTGTCTCTCGAATCCCTCCTCAAACCGTAAAGAAAGGATTAGTCAGGATCAATCTCACCGTACAATACTTGCTTAACCGTTCAGCCAGGCCAGTGTCGGTACTTCGAGGGAGGTTTTCCAACGCTTTCGCGAAGTTCCTTAATTAAGTAACCTCTTTTCCCTGTGGGCGTAGCCCCGCTAACACCTTTCTAGACACCTACTAAGTTTATAGCATTGATCGTTAAGTGAGAGTTTTCCCAAGGAGTAGCATATACTCACAGTAGGATCGGGATCCAAATATCATCGCGTGATAAAACTGAAGGAATCCTACCAGAATCATCACACTCCAAATGGTATGCAACGCTAGCAAGTTTCAGTACTTATGAAACTCCCGATGTGGATTTTTGCCCCATGCTCTTATGACCTTGACTTTGGCCAAAATATCATAAGTCACATGTCAAGTTCTACCCGTCATTCTCCTGGTTAATTTGGACCCACCCGTACCTACCCTTGACTTTGGCCAAAATGGCAGCACGACTGTCCCAAACCAACGCATCTATCTATGCTGCACATGAATACCCAATAGCTACCAATCACTATGCCTTGACTTTGGCCAAAATACATAGCTTGAATACTTTTTGACCATTCATGTGGAATGACGGAGGGCTACGAATGGTTTTGGCGAAACCGTGAACGTAGTGAACTTGATCTAATCGATGGAACGAGATAGCTTTTAAAAGGAGTGGTTCAAGCTCCGCGTTTAAAAGTTTAGTTTTGAAAAGAACCGAGTGGTTTTCAAAGTGTTCCAATCAACTTTTACTTGGTTTATTTTCTTGCATTAGTTCTTTTAATGCGTCCCATCATTTAATCCTACCATTGCAGAAAACAACCAAAATATGACGTACGCTTATGCCATTCGCATTCGCCACGGGGCCCCGTCATCACCCGTTAGGTTACTTAACTAACGACAGAGCGGGGGCTGGGCTAGCGCGGCTGTAAAACATAAGCAACGTCTAAATAGTTATCATATATAAATATATATAGCAATGATAGACATTACAGATCACAGATGAATACATTCGATATACTAGGAATCCGCAATCCGTTCGAGCCTGCAACGAAAAGCGGATTACACGGTCGCGGTGAATATCTAATACCCCACCCAAGACCCCTACGAGTACGGCAAACTACCCGCCAAGTACCCGAAGCGAAGCAACCTCCCTCACCACCGTAAGTAGGCCACTCGGCACTTCAAGATACCCGGTAGTTTGTGCACCCCTCCATGGGTCTATCCTAGGAGCAAAAACAGTAAAAAGAATTATACAATGACGGCTATAACCCCGACCCGGTTGTGCGGCCAAACAAATAATAATATTACATCAAATTACATATTACAATGAATGAAAGAAAAAGCAACACTCATCTCACATCCACCCCGGCTATTCATCCGCGACAATCCAACCCATTCATATACACATACCAGTATCAATCACAGACCACAGATATGTATAACCCCGACTAATCGACATATAGCGATTAGCCGACGCTCAATACATTCAAACATCACAGATATAACCGTCATAGTCAAAGTGTAGTGAAGTTCCGAAAAAAAATACGGATTTATAGGCCCCCAAAAATAAATTTCTATTCTGGAAAATCTGGGCACATATAACATATCTTAAAAATCCTAAAACCAAGCCAGAGATACACTGCACCAAACTCGACCCAGTGAAGAGCCAACTTAGCCGCGGTTGCACGGCAATAGCATGCTATTGTCGCGGAACCGCGGCTCCTTGGTCGAGTCACTGGACGAGGTTTGGTGGTTATCTTTAAAAAACCCTGAGACGATTTTTGGAGTTTAACAAATTTTGTTTTGACCAGAAAAAATTTTAACAGAAACTAGGGTTTTTGAAAACTCGGTTTTTGGATTTTTCGGTTTCGAACATCGTTACACTTCACTACCTAGCTAGTTTATGTTTAGTTAGGCTCTGATACCACTGTAAGTCCACGTTGCCCATCCCGGTGCTTGCGGGGAGGCGGAAAACGGAATAAAAATCGGATTTTTATGAGCTTAGGCAACATGGACTAGAGCTAGAAGGATCTTTGCTAAACAAAAACTTGCTAAAGCTAACTAGTAACTAGCTAAGTGCTAGAAAGGTTATACCTTGGGCTTTAAGTCCTTCTCTCCTTGCTCCTTGGAGTGGTGGAAGGAGGTCACCTTGGTCGTCTTCTCACGTCGAAGAAAGATCCACCCGAAAGCCTCAACCTTTGGCTTCAACTCCAAGCTAGAAGTAACTAGGGTGCAAGAAGTGCTAGTCCTTGAACCCTAGATGAGAGTAAAGATGATCAAGAGAGGGTTTTTCTCAAGCTCAAGTGTTTCTCAACACATGAGAGGGAGAGAGCTTGAGGGAGAGGAAGAACAAGAGAGAGAATGTGAATGATAGAATGAGAGAATAATATGAAGCATTCTCTCATATATGTGAATTATTGTAATTAGATAATTAGTGAGATAATTGTCATGGCTAAATCAAGACATGACCATTATCATTTCATTTTTAATGCAAATTGCAAGGATCAAAGAGCATCTTCCAAATGAAATGATGATGGTCAAAGTGTCAACAAGGTCAACAAGTCAAGGTGGGTCAAATGGTCAACAACCATAACCATGCACAATTATTAAACTAATATCAATTAACAATAATTCACACATAAGCATTAGGGTTAATAAAATGACAATAGTCATTAACCCTAATCAAGGTCCTCCCCCTCAATCTCAAGCATCCGTGCATACGCACCCGCATTCGTGATCCGAGGAACATGAATACAATGAGAAAAACCAATCCCAAATCATATACTAGGATACGGCTTAAACCAAAGCCCGCTAGTATAAACTGTCCGAACAGCAAAAGTGCACAAGTGCGCGAATGTGAACGAACCCTGTCGCAAAACCATGCGACCTCTACTCATTTTGCCTAAAAGCGAATAGCTCTCTGTGTGGGACTCTAAAGAATCGACACTGCGCTGGCAGTGGGTTTAACCACAGACCGCAAGCGGCACTAGCTGTACGTAACGGTCCCCAGGTAGATGTCGATAAGAAGACTGACGAGGTGAACCCCATCCGAACTCCTACTGAGCCTGTATGTGACAATCTCCGTACAGTCCGGTCTGTTCGTCTGATACATCGCATGGCGGGCCTAGGGGGGCGGTGAACGTCAGTCCCTTAATAGCGGTACAAGTCGTGTCGGAGTGTAGCCCAAAACACACCTGAGATAACACTGGAAACCTACCAGTATATCTAGCTTGCCCTGGCCAGGGACTACTCGTGTAATGGCTCTCCTGCACACAGCGCGATGTCAACCACCAATACCGGGAGAGACGAATCCTGTCTAACCGTCACTGCCTCCAAGTGCTTCGGGACTGCACCCAAAAACTACCTGTTTGCACGACTCCTTTGAGCCGTGGTAGGGTAGTAATCAAACTGCAGTGGGAACACACTCGAGGCGAAGTGACAGTGTCAAGTCAGCGGACTAAGCTGTACTCATGTCATCTGGGAACTGATAACTGACGATAGGTATAATACCAACCAACAGTTCCCGATGAGTCCTGTCCAGTGTACTCGTAACCTAACGAGCACCCGTATACTATCTCAAGTACGACGTACTGACGGCTGTGGGACAGACCGTCTCCCACGCTGGGATGAGAAGCGCATACGCTAGTCTACTCCGGAGTATCGATGCCCTGTCTCGATAGTCCAATGACTAGGGACCTGTATAAGGATGTGCTTATAGATCACCCAGCTCCCACGAGTGTGAGCGCCATCACAACGCTGGTAATCAAGCAAAGATCCTAAGGGCTCTACTAATATGTATATCTGCAATATGCTAAAAGAAACACATGCACATATTAAAGCAGAGACAAACCAAGTAGCATACTACCATTTCGAGCAAGATTGTATATACAACTGTGAATATCCCAAGCTTCCATTAAGTAATATACAAACTAGTATGATACAGTAATGGCCTCTAGGGCATATACACTAACAATAGCCAATCGAACACAGCGCAACATCAACTCCGTATACCGGGAGAGACGAATCCCCTCCTATCTCTCATTGCCTCCATGTGATTCGGGACTGTACCCAAAAGCCACCTTTTTGCATGCCCTCTTAGACGTGGTATGATGGAAATCAAAGCACAGTGGGAATCACACAAGACTCTATGACGATCTCGGGTCTACAGACTAACCTGTACCAGTGTCGCCAGAGAACTGCCATCTGACGTGAGGTATAATACCATCTGGGAGTTCTCAGCGAGTCCGTCCAGTGTACCCAGTCTCCACTGAGCACCCGTATACCTTCTCTGATGTCAAACACCAAAGGATATGGGATCATCCATCGCCCATCATATGGGTCAAGAAGCGCATACGCTAGTCTACTCTGGAGTATCGATGCCCTGTCTCGGTACTCCCACGACTAGGAACATTTGAAGGATGTACTTGGCGACTACACTGTCCCCACTAGTATAATCCGCATCATAGTCCTGGTAGTCAAGTACTCATCCTAAGGGCTTTATCAACATGTAACATAGAGACAATCAGAGTACATGTTAAGATAAAGTGTAACCAGATAGCATACTATCATGTCGAGCAAGAAAGTCCTCCCTATATATGTCCAAGCATCCATTACAATATACATCGTATGTACAGTAATGGCCTCTAGGGCATACATATAACTAACACCAAAAACCAACCGTAGCCCTCCGTCATTTCTTACCGGTATTACTTAGTATTCATGCTGTGTATGTTGACCTCTGTCAAGGCACAGTGCTTGGTAGCTGGGTAATGCTTGTTTGTTGCATAGATATGTGATTAGTTAGGACAGTCGCACTGTCATTTTGATCTCTGTAAAGGGCACGTGCGGGTGGGTCTAAGTTAATCCAAGACAATGAAGGGTTGAACTTGACTTGCGACTTATGATATGTTGACCTCTGTCAAGGTCATAAGCCGCTTGAGGTAAAAACACATATCGGGAGTTTCAAACATATAGGAAACTTGCCAGGCATGCGCATACCTTCTGGAGTATGGTGACTTGAGTGGATTCCATCAAGTTATCATGCGATGATAGTTGGATCCCGATTCCCATTGATGAGTAGGTTTACTCCTCGGGTGATTTTAGATGATCCCGACTAATTCTCTTTTAGGTTTGGAGGAGAATTCGAGGAAACATTGGGAGCCATCCTGATTAGATAAACTGATTAACCATTCTTATCTAGGTTAGAGTGCACACTGAGTGTTTCTTTTCTCTCTCTCTCTTTGGCAGCGACCATGGCCCGACCCTTGACTAAAACTAATGAACCAAGTTAACCGAATCTTCTTAAAACACTTTGGCTTTTCGAATGTCACGGTGTCGCATATATCGTTGCCACTTCAATATCACCTTTGCATTTCTCCAGAACACCCTGTATCACTACGAACATCCACTCACGAACATCCACTCTTATTGGATACATCCATCGTATAGTTACATACGAACTTGAAGGAACTTGTTCCAGATTCGAGGATGGATTCTGGTTCTGGAGAGATTGAATAAGATTATTCGGTTGTCTTTTCCTTGTACCTTCTCTCAGGTTGTGAGGGCTCCTAGGATTAGGAGAGGGTACACCTATTAAGCTTATTGGATAGTCTTCTTCCAAACCTTAGGCTGGTGCCAAAGGGTAGGGAAGGAAGAAAACCAATTAGCGTAAAGGTGGTGTACAGAAGGTAATAAGTAAATACATATAAAGGGATTAGAATAACGGCAATGAAAATTGCGACTGCTATCATTCACGACAAAACCGTATATACCCCTGCCACTCCCACATCCACTTTGGATTTCTCCAGAACACTTCGTATCACTACGAACGTCCATAATGCCTGGATATGCCATCGTATAGTTACATACGAACTCGAAGGAATTCGTTCCAGATTCGAGGATGGTTTCCGGTTCAGGAGAAATAGAATAGGATTATTCAGATGTCTTTTCCCATTACCTTCACTCAGGTTGCGAGGGCTCCTGGCATAAGAAGTGTACACCTATTACGCTTATTGGATAGTCTTCTTCCAAACCTTAGGCTGGTGCCGAAGGGTAGGGAAGGAAGAAAACCAATTAGCCTAAAGAAGGTGTACAGAAGGTAATAAGTAAAGACATAATAAAGGGATTGGAATGAGGGCATGGAAGTATACGGTTACAGTCATGAATCAGGATAGAGAAAGAGGCATTACTAGGAATACTCGGTTACCCTTTCGAAACATTTTCATGTTTCAGTTTCACTATGCGATGTTAATTGAAAAACCGTTTTCCCGAATTGGAATCTAACTCCAGGGTATGTATTTACCAGATCAGTTTCTCATATCTATATGTTATTACAAATGGTGGGTGGGAGTAAGATATTGGGAATTGGGTAATTAAATTCTTATTATATCAGAATTCATTGTAATTGGTGATATTTGAGGAAATCATCTGGTTTTTGCCGGATGGCAAATATTTGGTTTTGAATATCCGTTGTTATGCACCAATTTCAAACTGATATATATCTGTACGTTTATTTTATAAAGTGAGATATAACTTTTTGAAATTATGTCTATAACATTTACCTATATCAGTAGGTGATTAGATAAGGCGCATTTAACAGCGGTGTAATTCTTCTTAAGCATAGTACAGTTTTCAACCTACGACGCACAGGGTTTGAGTTGTTAAACTCAGTGGACTTATACAAAGTATTGTATGTTGTCCAGTGTCCATTAGGATAAAGGGGTTGGTACTCATACTATATTCTAATTACTTATGACTTCTCCAGTTCTGGACAAGTATTTCGTTGAAATGCAAGGTCCAAATATTGAGAAGTTATAGGTATAAGAATAAAGTAGAGAACCATTTGTTGGAAGTATCAGGATTCTTCGAGGTAGTCGAAGATGTAGATACTTTTGTTTGGTATTCCGTTGATAGTAATGGTTTTGAGAACTTGATTCTCTTTCAGGTTACTCATATATGGATGCACTCCTAGTTGAGTGATGTTGATTGGCCTCCTTCCATTTGGTTGATATGCACTGGAGACAGCTGCATGATTTTGAATAGTTCCAATTAAATTAGTGCTTTTGTTTCTATACTGGATATATCTAGAATCAATTTATATCTTAACCATGTTAAGGTATAGGGAGTTGTCCGGCTGATGCTTAAAACCAGAATCCGGATAAACTCGAGGCACGTTTCAGTATGGCAGTTTTGTGGGTTATCCCGAGCTTTGACGAGGTTAACTTTCTACCATCAGGAAGATCAATAGTGATATTGTTCTTGACTAGCCACAGTTTTAGTAAAATGGAATTTTTCAGAAAACAAAAGTGGGAGTATGGTAGAACTGGAAGTGATTCTAGAACCACAAACGATCACTGAAGATTTAATAGAACCTAAGGATTCAATTGGATTAGACATTCCAATAGCCACTCCACAGATTTGGTGGGTAACCTCATGCACCCGAGAGATACTTCGGTCTTATCAGAAACGGTGACAGGGAGGTTCTTGTTTACCCAGACTTGACACTACTGCTGTTCTAGACTATGAGACCTGGCAGGAGGATGAGTATAACGCCGTTCTAAACTAGCTTTAGAAGTGCACGTGTATATGACTCTGCCAGAGGGTTGTTGTAGTCAGTGGGAGCAGCGGAAGCATAATGGGCAAGTAGCTTATGTCTATTTATAGACTAAAGCAGGTATAGCGGAAATAGATCATCTATTTTTGATGTGACAGTCATAGGCTTTGACTTCATCAGAATAGGAGATGGATCTGGTAAGAAGGTAGTAGAGTGTGATGTCCTGATATTTGGGATGACATGCACTTTATAGGAAGTGAAATTCATATATTACGATCGGTTATACTGTGGTTGTCACACAGTTGTTTCTCCACATAGAACATGGATATAATATCAGGGTTTCCGGTTACTAGATCTATGGTTTTAGATCTAGATTTGGGAAGTGTCCCAAATTTGGGTACTTGACACTATTCTAAAGTGTTTTAGAATGGAGACTCCTGGCATGGTGGTGTACCTGCAGGTGATGGAGTCATCCTCTCTAAAGGTGTATTACAGACTAAAGGGGATAGGGATCTACATGATTAGCATATCACTTGCTTAGGCAATTGAGTTAATCATGAAATGTCAAGTACCACACCAGATGTTGTTTTCGCACTAGCTGCAATAAACATATACTAATCCAATCCTGGAGAAATGTAGGGAAGTAGTTTATGAATATAAATAGATGTTCTAGGGATATGGTAACGGTAGCCTCCTTCAGGAGACGGTTATCATTTCAGGCTTCCAAGGTGACATGGATGACAGAGTGACTGTCTGAGTTATATTTTTTCCCTCTTCTGAGGGACAGTATGTTGGACAGGTGGTCCAAGCGGATACCGAGGAAGGCATGGAGCAAGATACTGATTAAATTCAGTGGATGATACAGTCTAAGAAGTTTGCTGGATTTGGAGTTCATTTGTGAACTGGGTTCCATCAGATATCCAGACAAATTCTAAAACAAGGTATTGCTCATTTCGAGAGATGGTTATTCTCCGCGAAGTTGAGATATAAAGAGATAAAGATAGAAACACTGGAGCGGATCCACTCACTGAGGCTGTTTCTCGAACACAATAGTTTTACAAACGAGCTTTGTGAAACTGATTAGTAAAGAAGTTGGGTGTTCGGTATCACATGGGCTGTGAGTATACGACACCACAATAATTAGCCTTAAGTGCAAGTGGAAGATTGTTGGCTATAGTGCCCTCAAGTAAATTATTGGATCGCAGGCACGTGATTGCAATGATTGAGGGAGGACCTATACCGGTAGAACAGTTTTACTCGAGATGATAGTATGCTATCTGGTTTTTCTTTATCATCATGTATATGCTTTAGGTGACATTACAGATCACTATTACATGTTGATAGAGCCCATAGGATTCATTCTTGACTACCAGCAGCATGATGGCGATCATATACGTGGGAGCTAGGTGGTCTATAAGCACATCCTTAAAGTGTCCCTAGTCGTGGGAGTTTCGAGACTGGGCATCAATACTCCAAGAGTAGACTAGTGTATACTGATCGAGACCCCGACGAGGGGCAGTGGCCAGGTCTCATAAGCCATTGGAGTTAGTTTATTCACCTAAGATAGTATACAGGTGCTCATTGGATTATGAGTACACTGGACGGACTCGCCGGGAACCTGCTAGAGGGTATTATACCTATTGTCAGATGGCAGTTCCCAGATGACATATGTACAGGTTAGTCTGTCTATCTGAGATCGTCATTTGTCTCGTATGAGTTCCCACCGTTCTTTGATTACTACCCTACCACGGCTCAAAGGAGTTGTGCAAACATGTTTTAGTTGGGTATATTCCCGAGCCATATGGAGGCAGTGAGCAGATCTTCGGGGATTCGTCTCTCCCGGTATTAGGGGTTGATGTCACGCGGTGCACGGATGGCCATCACCAGAAATCCTTGGCCAAGGTAGTCAAGAATTACTGATCTAGGATCAGTAATTTCTCAGGTGGTGATGGGTTTCATACCGACACGAATTATCGCGTTATTAGAGGTCTGGCTTTATCCACCCCTCTAGACTCGATATGCGATACTCATAGACGAACGGACCGGACTATACGGATATTGTCACCGTCAGGCTCATTCGGGGTTTCAGGATGAGTTTGCTCGTCGGCCTCCCTTCCGTTCAATACCTGGGTAGCCGTTACGTACAGCTAGTACCACTGACGTGCTTGTGGTTAAACCCACTGCCAGCGTATTGATGAGTCTTTAGAGTCCCACACAGAGGGTTTCCCTGCTTCGGGCGAAACGATGTAGAGGCCGTATGGTTTTACGGCAGGGTTCGATCATTTACGTGCACTTGTGCACATATCATGATTCAGACGGATAATACTAGTGTCTTTAGTTTAAGCCGGATTCTAGTATTATATTGATGGATTATTTTCGTCTCATTGTATTCGTATTTTTCGGAATACGGATACGGGTATGTATATATGGATGAGGGGTATTCTTGTAATTTCATTACAAGATGCATCTAGAAGATGCCACCTCATTATTGCTTTAACCATTTGGATAAATGGTTTAATGAGGTGGAGGATGAGTCATTCTTTGGCATTAAATGAGGCATGGCTTTGTAGATAACTCATGGGGTGACTCATGGTGACACTATTCTTCCATGCTTGATTTATTGTAAGTGTTGTGAGGATTTTTTCACTTGATGCTTCATGCTCACAACACTTAGCCATTTTTTCTTCTTGAGTTGCTACACTCTCATCCTCTTGCTTCATCTTCTTCTTCCACCCATAATGTCTCATGTGTTGAGAAACATTAGGTAATTAGAGAAAACTTAATCCATCATTAGATTCTACATCTCCTAGGCTATCATGTTTAGCTAACTTGATACCTTAGTTACCTCGGTTATGAGGTTGAAGTTTGTTGCACAAACCTTTGGGTGGATCATCTTCGATGGAGGGAGACCGGCGACCAAGATTGATCAAGGAAGCCACTAGGAGCTTGGGATGAAGGTTAATGACCGAAAGACATGGATCAACTCGGTATAACCATTCCTAACTCTTTATATTGCTTGCTTGTATAGGGTTTACGGTAGATCCGGGAATCGGGTTGTGGTAGCGCCGGTTTAGAAAAATTTTGTCCCGCATTTTACCACGGTTTGATGGCCGAGGTGCTGCCGTAACCCAACAATCAACAGTCAGATCGAAAGTCCGGGTAACTAGTACAATCATTCGATCGGAACCGTGCACGTATCAAAATACGGATACTACATCATTTCGCCTGAACCAGGGAAACTCTCTGTGTGGAACTCTAAACACTCGTCAATACGCTAGCAGTGGGTTCAACCATAAGCACGTCAGCGGCACTAGCTGTACGTAACGGCTACCCAGGTATTGAGCGAAAGGAAGGCCGACAAGCAAACTCATCTAAACCCATACTGAGCCTGTCAGTGACAATCTCCGTATAGTCCGGTCTATTCGTCTAAGAGTATCGCATATCGGGTCTAGTGGGTGGATAAAGTCAGACCCCTAATAAGGCGATATTTCGTGTTGGTGTGAAGCGCATCACCCACTGAGAAACTACTGATCCAAATCAGTAATTCTCGTCTACCTTAGGCAAGGATTTCTGGTGATGGCCATCCGTGCACAGTTCGACGTCAACCTCCAATACCGGGAGAGACGAATCCCCGACGATCCGCTCACTGCCTCCATGTAGCTCGGGACTGTACCCAACTAAAACATGTTTGCACGACTCCTTTGAGCCGTGGTAGGGTTGTAATCAAAGCACAGTGGAAACTCACACGAGACAAATGACGATCTCAAGTCGACAGACTAACCTATACTCATGTCACCTGAGAACTGCCATCTGACAATTGGTATAATACCATCTAGCATGTTCTCGGCGAGTCCGTCCAGTGTAACTTATAACCCAATGAGCACCTATATACTATCTTAGGTGACTAACTGACACTAATGACTTGTGAGACCGGCCACCGCCCCTCGTCGGGGTCTCGAAAAGTATACACTATTCTACTCTGTAGTATCGATGCCCAGTCTCAATACTCCCTCGACTAGGGACATTTAAGGATGTACTTATAGACCACCCAGATCCCACGTATATGATCGCCATCATAATGCTGGTATTCGATCAAGAATCCTATGGGCTCTATCAACATGTAATAGTGATCTGTAATACCACATAATGTATGTACATGATGATAGAGACAAACCAGATAGCATACTATCATCTCGAGTAAGATTGTTCTACCCTTACAGATCCTTCCTAAATTATCATAATCACCTGCCTGCGATTACAATAATTGCCTTGAAGGCACTATAGACAACACTGCATCCAAAGCACTTCTCAGGAGAAGAGAGCCCACTGGAGACAGAAGAATGGGCTCAGTCGATAGAAGATGACCAGGCAGCAGCACTAGTGCCAAAGATTGCTTGGGTGAGGGTTGAAAAGCTGCAATTAACAGACAACGCCAGAGTCTAGTGGAAGGCTGAAGAAAGCCGTCTCGCCCAAACGATTGAATGGAAGACATTTCGCGATATGTTCGACGTGAAATACTTCCCTGAGACTGCCCATTTCGATATGAAACATCAATTCATCCATCTACAACAAGGCTCGATCTGGGTCAAGTTTGTGGATCAATATGATGCTGAGTTTACCATGCTTAGCAGGTAAGATATTGTCTTAAAATTCAATTTCCTGATTCCATTCATTACACTGCTAACATAAGATCGTAACAGGTTTGCTGCATACCTGATTCCTACTGCTGAGATCCAGGCACGACGATTTCAGCAAGGGCTGGACCCGGAGATCCAAGTTGCACTCGCTACAGAGGATTTCCTAACCCATGATCTCGCTTTGAAGGCTGCCCGATGATATAAGGAAGTTCTGAAGAATAAGGGCAGACCGCAAACTGCCAGTGTGAAATGCCTTGGCACACAAATGACAGGAGGAGCCTCTTCTAGGCCAACATTTGAACCCATGAGACGGGGAGGATCATTTAACCTACCCAGTCCAGACTTTTGTTTCTACTGCAAGAGAAATGGACACCTGGTAAAAGGCTGCAGGCATGCAAATGGCATGTGTTTGGTTTATGGCGCATCCACTCACGCCATTGGAGCATGTCCATATCAACTCAACCCAGCTCCAGCATCTCAACCCACAATCACAGTCCCCCAGTGGCCAGCTATTCAGGCTCCCACACCTCGTCTTGCTCTCCCTGCACCACCTCCACTTGGACCTCTTGCACAGCCTCCTCGTCAATTCCATCAGGCACAGAGAAACTGCCTCAAAGGCAGAGAAACGTGCCTCATGGACAGAGGAATGTGCCTCCAGTAAGAAGGAATGTACCCAGACATCAGGCTTTCACAATGACGGTTGAGGAAGCCGAAGCCACTGGCCAAGTAATCACTGGTAATTCCCAAACCTCCTACATCTTTTTAATCCTTGTATTATCACTATATTTTTCCAGTATCTAAAACCAACCTCGCACAACTTAGGTACTATACTAGTAGCCACCATTCCCGCACTTGCACTTTTCGACACTGGAGCATCACACTGGTTCATGTCACAACGATTCGTGAGGACGCACGCGATTCCCATGAAGCCACTCATTTCAAGATGGAATGTCAGTTCCGGGAATGGAGTATTGAAGGCAACTACAGGGTTTGATCAGTGTCCAGTTGTAGTTTGCGGACGATAATTCTACACGAATTTCAAAGTACTGGACATCCCAAACTTCGATGTTGTGTTGGGAATGGACTGGCTGGGAGTTTTCTATGCTATGATTGACTGCCATTAAAGGAAGGTAGTATTAAAGATACCAAATCACCCAGTCTCCTACTGCAAGAGTAGAAATAGAACATTGGAGCCAGGAATCTTCCGTGCTAAACCAAAGAATACATAAGTGTTTACTCTACCGGCGGAAGAAGAAAAGCCAGTGGTAGATCGAGAGTTCAAGGATGTGTTCCCTGAAGATATAACAGGTTTGCCTCCCAATCGAGCTCTTGAATTCAATATTGATTTAATACCTTGTGCGCAACCGGTAATCAAAGCTTCATACCGGTTAAGCCCAGAAGGATTGAAGGAGATCCGCATTCAGTTGGACGAACTCCTGAAGAAAGGTTGGATTCGTCCCAGTACTTCAAGTTGGGGATCTCCAGTTTTGCTCGTGAAGAAGAAAGAAGGTTCATACAGGATGTGTGTGGATTATCGAGTTCTTAACGAAGTAACGATCAAGAACAAGTATCCACTACCGCACATCGATGACCTTTTCGATCAGCTAAGTGGGTCTTGTGTATTTTTGAAGCTAAATCATCGTTTGGGTTATCATTAAGTGAAGGTCAATGAGTCTGAAATTCTGAAGACGGCGTTTAGGACTAGATATGGTCATTATGAATATCTTGTAATGCCATTTGGAGTGACCAATGCACCTTCTATTTTCATGAATCTGATGAACCAAGTTTTCCGAGAGTATTTAGACATGTTCGTTGTCATCTTCATCGACGACATCATAGTGTATTCAAAGAATCGGAAAGAACACTCCGAGCATTTATGGATTGTCCTGGAGACATTACGACAACATCAGCTCTATGCTAAGTACAGCAAGTGTGAATTTTGGATAGATCAAGTTGGATATCTAGGACATATCATTTCAGGCGAAGAAATCTCGGTAGATCCAGCTAAGGTGTCAGCTGTCAGCGAATGGCCGACACCAAAGACGGTGAAAGATATACGAAGTTTCTTGGGATTAGTAGGATACTACCGACGATTCATTGAAGGTTTCTCGAAGATTGTAGCACCCCTGACCAAGTTCACACGTAAAGATGAAGCATTCGTGTGGTCAGAAGCATGTGAAAACGCTTTTGTAGAAATCAAGTCAAGATTAACTTCTGCTCCTATTCTTGTAATATCAAACCAAACTTGAGGATTCTTTGTGTATTGCGATGTATCCAGTAAGGGATTAGGATGTGTTCTACACCAGCATGGAAAGGTTATAGATTTTGCATCAAGAAAACTGAAAATTCATGAGCGCAACTATCTGACACATGACCTGGAGTTGGCAGCCGTTATCTTCACACTTAAGATTTGGCATCACTACCTCTTGGGAGAACGAGTGGATATATACACTGACCACAAGATTCTGAAGTATGTATTTACTCAAAAGGAATTAAACATGCGGTAAAGAAGATGGCTATAACTCATGGAGGACTTCGACATCAACCTACAGTATCATCATGGGAAGGTGAATTTAGTTCCTGATGCACTTAGCTGCCAGCCATTAGCAATGAATCTCATCACTCAGTGGAAGCTACAGTAGGAATTGCACGGAATGGAGATTGAAGTAGTTATGCCAGGTAACGCTTCGTATTTGATGAACTTACAATTCCAGTCTACTCTTGTCAATCAGATCAAGGCAGCTCAAGCAAGTGATGCCAAACTACAAAAGATCCGAGAACAGGTAGAAAGTGGACTTCGATCCGACTTCATCATCCACGAAGATAGATCCTTGAGATATGGAAGTCGATTGTGTGTACCAAACGGCCCAGTTAGAGAAGAGTTAATGAAAGAAGTGTTAGTGATATATGCTCTAGAGGCCATTATTGTATCATACTGGATTGTATATTACTTAATGGGAGCTTGGGATATACACGGATATGTTAGTTATATATATGCCCTAAAGGCCATTGTTGTACATATGATGTATATTTTAGTGGATGCTTGGATATATATAGAGAGGACTTTCTTGCTCGATATGATAGTATGCTATCTGGTTTCACTTTATCTTAACATGTTAACAAATACTGTTTTGTGATCACGTGTTGATAAAGCCCTTAGGATATGTACTCGACTACTAGGACTATGATACAGATCATACTAGTGGGGCCAGTGTAGTCTACGAGTACATCCTATAACTGTTCTTAGTCGAGGGTGTATCGAGACAGGGCATCGATACTCCGGAGTAGACTAGCGTATACGCATCTTGACCCATATGATGGGCGATGGATGATCCCATATCCATTGGTGTTGGACATCAAAGATGGTGTACGGGTGCTCAGAGGAGACTGGGTACACTGAACGGACTCGCCGAGAACTCCTGGATGGTATTATACCTATCGTTAGATAGCAGTTCTCCGGTGACACTGGTACAGGTTAGTCTGTAGACCCGAGATCGTCATAGAGTCTTGTGTGATTCCCACCGTGCTTTGATTTCCACCTTTCCACGTCCAAAAGGGCGTACAAAACAGTCCCTTTTGGGTACAATCCCGAATCACATGGAGGTAATGAGCGATAGGAGAGGTTTCTTCTCTTCCGGTATAGGGAGTTGATGTTGTGCTGTGTTCGATTAGCTATAACTGGAAGTCCCTGGCCAGGGCTGATATGAAGATTTACTAGTAAGAGTTATCAGTAGTTTCTCGACCCGTTATGAGCCTTACATCGACATGACTTATCAGTTACTGAGGTCTGACGTTTACCACTCCTAGACTAGATATGCAACATATCAGACGAAGAGACCGGACTGTACGGTAGTGTTTACTGATTGGATTCGCAGGAGAATGTAAAGGCTTTCTTGTTGATCTTCTGATCGCTCAATTCTTGGGTGGCTGTTACGTTTAGCTAACCACTTGCAGCTTGTGGGTGTTTGATATGATCATCACCTACTGCCGACGTATTGACGATTCTTTAGAGTCCTACACAAAGGTTTCCTGGCTCAGGCAAAACGGAGTAGGAGCACATATGTGATATGTGCGGGACCAAGAATAATACGATATGAGATACCGTATTATATTCTCGCGATATGAGATATCGGCCGGGTATATGTGATATAGCCAGGTCATCGGATCAAGTGTTGATTCGATGAATTGGTACATGTTATATTAGTCGGTTATATGCAATATAGCCGGATTATCAGATCAAAAGTTGATTCAATAATTTAATGTATAATTATATATGTGATATATTACATTACGGTAACTAATATAAGCTCGCTTTATTGATTCATTTTCTCACTGGATAATACATTGATGTATATGCGATATATGTTAATTGTATTATTTTCTTTTGTTACAAAATATATTATATATGTGATATATAATATTGTAACAAGTTAGGGTTACAAATGCAACATGGTTGTTTAGTTTAAACAAAGTTAGGTTTTGGATTTGGGTTAGCTTTTGGGTTAGCTTTTTCATGAAGCTTCATGAAGCTTTCTTTTGTCATTTAGCTTTGATATTTTGTGTAGATATTTGTTAACCCAACCCAAACTCTTAACTCTAGTTTATTCTCTACATGAGTTAATGCCTTCATTTATTAACTCATGGTTGTCATTTGTAACCATAACAATAATTCATTATTCAACACAAAAGCTTTCTTCTTGTTCTTCCTCCTTGAAAAAGCTTTCTAGCTTTTTGTGTTATGATGATTTAAAGTGAGAAATTGAAAAAAAAAGAGCAAAATTCCTACTTCATCAACCTCATCTATTCTAGCCACTTATATTAGGGTGTTCACTTCACTAATATTTGATTAGAGAAGTGAGAGCTTGAGTTTGAGATTCTTCAAGGTGGATCATCTTCGAAAAGGAAGATTTCTAGCAAGCATGGATCATTCGACTTGTGGAGCCTCTCTAGAGTCCGGAAGTTCGTGGATCGCGGTGAAGGGACTACTACTCGGAGCTTATGAAGTGAAGGAACGGACTACAAAGGTTGTAGTCCCTCTCTCTTAGATGTAAAATTGTTTACATGCATGTTAACCCTAATTCTCTAGTTAAGATCTTGGTTAGGGTTTGTTTAGCACCCCAAAAATTTTAAAGTAGCATGATTGATACTTTCCAAAACCTTCACAAGGTGCTATGCTAACCCAACAGTGGTATCAGAGCCTAGCTAGAGCATTAGGAGTTGTCTAGACGAAGTTAGAACTCCGATCGAACCCCGAAACCCCTAAACGACCCCTTTTCTGGAAATTTTTCAAAAGGTTGAAATTTTTCATATTAAAAATACTCAGAAAATCATGCAGGGAATTTTATAGACCCACCTGAAGAACGAGTCCCTAACTCGCTACAGTGACCGCATAACCGCAGCCAAAACCTGGTTTTGGCGGCGATTCCGCGGCGCCACTGTGGAGGCTTGGGACGGGCCCTTCAGCGACGGTCCATAGGTGTTGGGGCATGCTACTGGGAATTTTTATTTTTGCTCAAGTGTTGAGCTCACTGGGGTATTTTGGGAATTCGTTGTATCTATCGAATTATCTAACTTCGCCTAGTATCTGTGATGTTTATTTATTGCTGTGATATGTTATATTAGATCGTTGTGTATTGAATAGCCGGGGGTTTTATATGAGATGAGAGTTTTCTTTTTCATTCATGTAAAATTCATTTGTATGTAATATTCTTTTATTGGGGCACTTCCGGGTTGAGGATGATGTCACCATTGTATATTATTTACTTTTCCGCATTAGGATAGACCCAAGACGGAGAGCACAAGTAACCGGGTTCTAGGGTCTAGTGGGAGGCCATCTCAAGGAGTCGAGCCGGGTCTCCTAACCCTAGAATTGGCAGGGTTACTTGCCACTCTCGTAAGGGTCTAGGGATGTGGGTTTGTCTATTCATCGCAACTGTGGAATCCGTGTTTTATACAGGCTCAAAATAAAACACGGACGTCCTAGTATATCCAATATTTCATATGTTGACTTCTGCTGCAATGTTCTGTGATGAGATCATATTACTGCCTGAGACGAATGCTTATACTATATTGTCACGACCTGAAAGTACGGAACGTGACCGGTACTTAAATTACGGACATCTCGAGACGTACGTAATCTAAGTAAGCCAAAACCCAGAAATCAAAACCAAGGAAGCAGTAGAGTGAAGGAAAAACCAACTAAAAGCAAGTAGTTTTAATAGCATAAGCCGAATTATGCGTTTTAAAAGAAAATCAAGTATTTTCTGAAAATTTCGGCAGAGTCTCCTTTGTAAATACTGGCCCCCAAACGGGATACAACATGAATAGTATACAAAATCAATAAAAAGGCATCCCCAAGAGGGAGCTAGCTCTTCTTCAATCGACGGTCACAACCATGCAAGAAATATAATATACAACGCCAAGGACGAGGATCAAAACTCAAAAGGAAACTCAAAACAGCAAGAAATCCATAGAAATACAACGCGTGACTCTAACGTCGAAAGAATAAATATCACTGGTCTCTATCTATGAAATAAATACATGTTTGGTTGATGGAACTTCTAGATACAACAGAATAATAATATATAAGGTATAATGATGGGTACGATACAAGTAAACCCACCTACTAGCAAGTCACCTGAAAAAGAAGCAGTGCCAGCATAGCCGTAATGAAACCTGTACGGCAAAATCTGCAAGAAACTGTGGCACAACGAGGGTGAGTTGCCAACTCATGAGTAGAAAACATCTACGAACAGAAATCGCATGAACAACGCAATCCTAAATCATACGATCATAATCTATCCTCAAATATATAATCTGCAGCCTATAACAATGGCTAGGGTATACCTCTAAACAACGATAATACTAAGTGCTCGTGTCAATGCCTCGGGTAGCAATAAATCATATGGATGAGGTATGAATGCATGAAAACAGAATACATGTAAATAAAGAAACTGCTTTCATAATTTAGTGAGATTTCTGTAGTTTCAAACGAGGTATCATAAATGAAATCAGCATAAACAGTGTCTAGCATCGACACAAAACATAAATCCCAATATCTCAATATCTCAGGCTCCGGCTATCCGGACTGGCCTGGATCATCAATCTCAGTATCTCGATGTCTCAAAATCTCAATGTCTCAATCTCACTATCTAGGGCGCCGTCAGTCCGGACCGGCCCCTACCATCAATCTCAAGACCACGACGGTATCCTCCGGATATCCGACCCGTCGGGTAAAATCACCGGTAGGTAGTCTTCCCCTGCCGACTCATCGTCTACTACTCGAACTTCTTGCCCCGGGATACCTTACCGGGCCCACCATGTACCCGAAACGGTTCATCCAACTCCTCGAATCGGGTCTCGAAATCCATCAGCAAACTCATGGTGGACGACTCATACATCATGGGAAAACCGCACTTTTTCATTTAAAAAGAGAGAGAAAAGAAGTTTATAAATATTTTACGGTTTTCCCCCAAATCCAGGAAATCTCATGAAAATCCGAATCCAAATCCTCAATAGCATGTAAACGGTGAATATAGGCATAAAAATCCATGAATGCGGCATAACAGTGAATAATAACATGCATGAAGTAGCAAGTAATAACTACAATGTCTAAGCTTGCATATAAGGCAAGTACACTAATATCATGTCTAAACTATTAGCTAACAAACTATGTCAATGAAATAGTATTTTCTAAAGTGTTTGTGACATGGAAATTACCGATGAAGATGTGTGTGAGCCGGCAAGTAAGTGTACGTGGTACATACGCATCATCGGTAATGGTGCTGGTGTCCTAGCAGCATGATATCAATAACGGTATATGAATCACAAAATAAGTATGCGATGCGGAGCGAACAGCAATAATGTGGGGGAGATGAATACTAAACACAATGATAACTAATCTGCATTTAATAAGATATGAGTTCCACAGTGGTGCCATTTGAAATAACACGAATCGTGGGGTTTTGAAAATAAGGGCTACGGTGTTTTTAAGAAAAGATACGTCTTTTGAAATATCCGTAGAATCTCCTGACCTGTCTTTTAAAATACCCACGATCCGTTAGTTTTGAAAAAGGTAGGAATCTAACCTAGTCTAACAACTACACGAAACTATACGGCTGAACTAACAAGATAACTGAAGGTAAGGAAACCGCCTAACATCTGAGTCGATACATACATACAAACATATATATATATATATATATATATTAGTCGATGATCCCACCTCGATAATATCACATCCGATACCATATCTATAATCAGATATTCCCAAGTCAAGAGTGCGGATCAAACATCAATATATAGCTCGTATGTAAATCCGTCATACGGCATCCCAAATCTGGGTACGGGTCAATATCGCATTCATCATACTATTCATCTGGTATCCCCTTTATCAAAGATCATAATCCGGGTACTGATCCATGTCTAGTACAGTACTGATACCACCTATGTATGCATGCACGTGTGTGAAACACTACGTCAAAGGACCCGCTACAACGTCATGCCGTATCTCAAATACGAACCCTGCCAAATCACCGATCTCACGGCCTCAAATCAAATCCCATCGACTCATCTCAAATCCCAAGTACTATCCTCAAATCCAGTATATGAACATATAGTCCCATACCCATGTGAACACATAAATATAAAATTCCATATACGCACATGTAAAAGAAAGGATGTATGCAAGTATGTGCGTGTGTGTGTATAGGTGCAACCCCTACTCTAGGGTTTCGCAACTACACTAAACCAATCACAGAACACCAAAAGTCCATCTTTATCATCAATAATCTCAATTCAACATATACTAAATATATGTGTGTATACGTATTCGTGTACATCACCACGAACTGCGGGGGTGCTATACGCCATCCACCCGACTTCTCCCCGTAGATATAAATCTACTCACCTGATCTGAGCTCGCCGGTGCCGACGTCGTCACGCGCTTGCTTGTCATCTCGAAGTCCACCTGGGGTACCGACATGTCGCCACGTATCGTAACACATAAAAACCAAATCCGAAATCGAAACGGTATACGAAAACCAATTCGACACGCGTATCACGCATAGGTCAAAACCTATCGTCTACGCATGCAAGAATAGCTAAACCAACCCTCGATGTCGATGTACAAACGTCAAACCATTGATAAAAATCCAAACACACTCATTTGCTCATTCACAAACACTAATTATAATATGAAATAAGTTAAAATTCACAAAAACCCCAAACTCACTTTAAGAGCTATTTTTCCGAAAACCTAGCAAACAAGGTTTACTGTTTTAGTACAAAACATGATGTTTTAACAATTCTAGTGACCAAGATGATAACTTAATATCTTAATTATGCCATAGAAACCATTACGTAAATTTTAAACCCACAATTTATATCAATTTCAAAAACCTACTTTGCAATTTTAACCAATTTCGACCATTTTATAGTAAAAATGCACATACAACAATCTAGCTTGGATTTGCATGATCTAAAGCATTAAACTACACTTTAAAATATTAATGAAGTCATGAAAAAGCTAATTACATTTTTCTCTTAATCAAATTCATGGTTTACAAAACCTAGTTAGCAATATTATGCAAATTGGACAATTTTAAAAATAACAATTGTAATATAGCAACTAGCTTAGATTTTAGCATGCCACAACAAGTTAATCTACCCATCACAACCATAATCCAATGGTCAAACCCTAATGATGTAGTAAAACCCTAACTAGAATTTTAGAAACCCTTCTCTTGAAGGTTAAACCTTGCAATAAAAACCATATTTAACATCTAATTATCTAATTTCAAGCAATTAACAACAAATTCACCAAAGGATCTAAATTATACCTCCCAATTTTGTAGATCTCCCTTGAATTCTAGCCATCCAAAATGCTCTCTTTTCACCACAATCCATGCATGTTAGGCTAAACTAAAATGGGTAAGAGCTTGATTTGGATTTTGGGATTTTTTTGATGGATATTTGATGAATTTTTTGAAGCAAAAGAGATGGGGAAATGGGGGAAAAAGAGGGGGCTGCTGCAGCAAGGGTTTCGGCCAGGTAAGGATGGGGGAGAGTGAGGGAGAATGGTGTTAAAAATTCCAAGTCAAAGCCCCTCCCAATTACCATAATACCCCCACCCAACTAATATATATAAAAAACTATATTTTAATTCATTTAAATGAGTTAAAGAAGCAAAATAATGGAGGGGGAAATGTGGGCTACAGGTGGTAGTGGGGCCGGCCAAGTGGAGGTGAGGGTGTGTGAGAGAGTGTACAAGAAAATTTCATGCAAAAAGAACCCCTCAAGTTACAAAAATGCAAGTTTTAGTTTAATTATTTAAAATTTTGTTTTCTCCTTAATATAACCAATTAGAAGTTGAAATAATTTGCTAAAAAAAATATATTACTAACTTGATTTTAGTTGTCATGGTTCTATAGGGTGTAATTAGCCTATTCAAATCTGTATTTATCGCTAATTTAATGTATTTTTAACAGCTTAAAATAATATTAGAATAATTAATTTCGGAAAAAATTTCAGAAAATTAGAAATTTTACGAGTGGATCAATAAACACCAAATACTAGCAATTACATAGCTAGAATATGTATATTTAATTTTGTAATAAAGATATTTGTATTTTGACTTTTTACAGAAAACCCCCTTATTTTACCGATTTTTCCGAAATTCCACCGAAACGATTTTCAAAACGTTACATATATGTTGATATATAAATATTGCTGCTTTCATTTCTTCTATGATATTTAGGAAGCTTAAATGATGGGATTTATTAATGAGATTAATAAAAGAAAAGAAACCTAAAAGATGTTGTAGAATCAAATTTTCGAAAAGGGTAGCTACAGTTTTTGCTTTGCATAGCGGTATTCCTTGTAGAATATCCAGCACCTTATTCGATAAGGAAAGAGCAGAGATCCCTTCACCGGGAGTGACCTATTTAGCAAAACTGGCAGATGTTACAAACTCACGGTTTAGTACGTTACCCGTCCCGGTTCTTACGGGGATGCGGAAACGGTAAAAAACGATTTTTTATGGCTAGGTAACATGGACTTGAAAAGAGGATCTTTACTAAACAAAAACCTAGCAACTAACTACAAGTTTTACCTACTCGGTTAGAGGGTTATACCAAAGTCTTGAACTCCTTCTCTTCTTACTCCTTTAGAGTGGGTTGAATGGTTCCTCCTCGTCGCCTTCTCTTGCCGAAGAAAGATCCACCCAAGGGCCTCTACCTTGAGCTCCTATCTCAACCTAGAGGTAACTAAAGTGCTTGGTTTGCTAAACCTAGAACCTTAGAATGAGTAGAGAGGAATTTTGGTGTTTTATCTCAAAAGCAAATGGTTTTCAACACATGAGAGATTAGTGCTTTGAGAGAGAGGAAGAGGATGAGAGAGAATGAGCAAGAGAGAATGAAAGAAAAAATCAACCATTCTCACATATATGTGAATTATGAATTAACAATAATAATTAAAAGAAAATAGTGATGGTTCATTTGAAATGACCATTATCATTTCACATTTAATGAATTTTGCTAGAATCAAAGAGCATCTTTCATGTGAAATGATGATGGTCAATATTTCAACTTGGGTCAACAATTCAACCAAGGTCAAATGGTCAACAACTCTAACCATAACATAATTATCTTTAATTAATATTATTAATCATATTTCACATATTCATTAGGGTTTGGAAAAAGACAACGGTCATCAACCCTAATGAGAATCCTCTGCCTCTGCCTCAGTCAACTGTGCATACACACCCGCATCCATGTTCCGAGGAACACGAACACAATGAGATAAAACCAATCCCAAAACATATACTAGGATCTGGCTTAAACCAAAGCCCGCTAGTAATAACTGTCCGGATACCAAACGTGCACAAGTGCGCGGATGTGAACGAACCCTGTCGCAAAGCCATGTGACCTCTACTCTGTTTTTGCCCAAAGGCGAATAACCCTCTGTGTCGGACTCTAAAGACTCGACACCACGCTGGCAGTGGGTTTAACCACAGGCCGCAAGCGGTACTAGCTGGACGTAACGGTCCCCAGGTAGATGCCGATAAGAAGACTGATGAGGTGAACCCATCCGAACTCCTACTGAGCCTAAATATAACAATCTCCATACAGTCCAGTCTGTTCGTCTGAGAGTATCGCATGTCGGGCCTACGGGGTGGTAAACGTCAGTCCCCTAATAGCGGTATAAGTCGTGTCGGAGTGTAGCCCAGAACACCATGAGATAACACTGGAAACGCTACCAGTATATCTCGCTTGGCCTGGCCAGGGACTTTGTGTAATGGCTCCCCTAGACACAGCGCGATATCAACCCCCAATACCGGGAGAGACGAATCCTGTCTAACCGTCACTGCCTCCAAGTGTTTCGGGACTGCACCCAACTGCTACCTGTTTGCACGACTCATTTGAGCCGTAGTAGGGTAGCAATCTAAGAACAGTGGGAACACACTCGAGGTGAAGTGACAGTGTCAAGTCAGCGGACTTAGCTATACTCATGTCACCTGGGAACTGATAACTGACGATAGGTATAGTACCAACCAACAGGTCCCGACGAGTCCTGCCCAGTGTACTCGTAACCTAACGAGCACCCGCATACTATGTCAAGTATGACGTACTGACGGCTGTGGGACAGACCATCTCCCCTGCTGGGATGAGAAGCGTATACGCTAGTCTACTCCGGAGTATTGATGCCCCGTATTGATAATCCTACGACTAGAGACCTGTATAAGGATGTGCTTGTAGATTACCCAGCCCCCACTAGTGTGACTTCCATCACAACGATGGTAATCAAGCAAAGATCCTAAGGGCTCCACTAATGTGTATAGGCGATATGCTAAAAGAAACACATGCACACATTAAAGTAGAAACAAACCAAGTAGCATACTACCATTTCGAGCAAGATTGTCTATACAACTGTGAATATCCCAAGCTTCCATCAAGTAATATACAAACTAGTATGATACAGTAATGGCCTCTAGGGCATATATACTAACAATCTCCCACTTGCACTAAGGCCATGTACTGGCGTATCGAAGACCTATCATCTCGATCAGCCGCTCGAACTGAGTTGGGGTAAGGCCTTCGTGAATGGATCTGCAGTGTTATCTTCTGTAGAAACCCTCCGAACCTCGATCTCCCGGCGATCCACGATCTCCCTGATCAGGTGATACCGCCTTAAGGTATGTCTGGACTTCTGATGGGACCTGGGTTCCTTCGCTAAAGCTATAGCCCCGTTGTTGTCACAATACAGAGGTATTGGATCAACAATGGACGGAACCACCTGAAGTTCTGTCAAGAACTTCTTCATCCAGACGACTTCTTTTACGGCATTAGAAGCAGCGATATATTCCGCTTCCATCATCGAGTCAGCAACGGTTTCCTGTTTGGAACTCTTCCAACACACCGCCCCTCCATTGAGGGTAAAGACATAACCCGACATGGACTTGGAGGCATCCTTATCACTCTGGAAGCTGGAGTCAGCAAAGGCCTCGATCTGGAGGTCTTTTTCGCCATATACCAAGAACATCTCCTTAGTCCTTCTCAGGTACTTGAGAATGTTCTTTACCGCTATCCAGTGCTTCTCCCCAGGGTTTGACTGATACCGGCTTACCACACTCAGTGCATAAGCTACATCTGGTCTGGTACACAACATCGCATACATTATAGAGCCTACCGCAGGAGCGTAGGGTATAATAGACATGCGATCCCTTTCCAAATCAGTCTTGGGAGGCATTTCTTTAGAGAGGGTGATCCCGTGACAAGCCGGTAGATTACCGTGCTTGGAATCTTCCATACTGAATCTTTTCAGTATGGTGTCGATGTACCTGGACTTTGAAAGTCCTAATATCCTATTGGATCTATCACGATGGATCCGGATCCCCAGAATGTAAGAGGCATCACCCAGGTCTTTCATAGAGAACCTGTGTGACAAGAACCCTTGGACAGATTGTAGAATAGGAATGTCATTTCCTATCAAGAGAATGTCATCCACTTATAAAACGAGGAATACGACAGTTCGTGCTACAATTTTACTATAGATGCATGGTTCATCTGGATTTTTGATAAAGCCAAAATCTTTGATTGTCTCTTCAAAACAGATGTTCCAACTCCACGATGCCTGCTTTAGTCCATAAATAGACTTAAGCAACTTGCATACCTTACCGCTGCTCCCACTCTGAATGAAACCCTCTGGCTGGTCCACATAGACACATTCCTCTAAATTTCCATTTAGTAAAGAGGTCTTTACGTCCATCTGCCAAATCTCATAATCGTGGAAGGCAGCAATGGCAAGAAGGATCCGAATGGATTTGAGCATAGCCACTGGAGAAAAGGTTTCGTCATAATCCAAACTTGGTCTTTGACGAAAACCCTTTGCAACAAGTCTAGCCTTATAGGTCTCAACCTGCCCATCTATACCAATCTTCCTTTTGAAGATCCATTTGCAGCCTACGGGTTTTACCCCTTCTGGAGCAAAGTCCAAAGTCCATACTTTGTTGGTGTACATGGACTCCATTTCGGTCCGCATTGCATCCAGCCATTTTACCGAGTCAACGCTCTGAATGGCCTGCTGGAAGCTAGTCGGCTCATCATTATCAATGATGCAATCCTCTCTATCCCCGTCTATGAGAAAACCGTAGTTTCTTTCGGGCGGATGAGACTGCCTACTACTCCTGTAGAGCGGTGCAGGAATGTCCTGTTCTTTCGAACCCTCTGGTTCTACTAAGCTTTCAGTAATAGCTCGTGGTTCTGGAATTTCTTCCAGTTCTATTGCGCTCCCACTTATCTGATTTTCCAAAAATCCAGTTTCCAAGAAGTAGGCATGACGAGAAACAAAAACCTTTTGTTCCTCTTCGCAATAGAAGAAATATCCCTTGGAGTTCTTTAGATATCCCACAAACTTGCACTGTACTGAGCGTGCCTCGAGTTTGTCCGCATGTTGCTTTTTGACAAAAGCTGGACATCCCCATGTCTTAATGTGCTTAAGATAGGGTTTCTTCCCACTCCACATCTGATATGGTGTGGTAGGCACTGTCTTAGTTGGAACTCGGTTCAAAAGGTATGCAGCTGATTCTCGTGCATATCCCCAGAATGATCGTAGCAACTCAGCGTTACTCATCATGGAACGTACCATATCCAATAGGGTTCGGTTCTGTCTCTCCGATACACCGTTATGTTATGGAGTGTATGGAGGAGTAAGCTGAGAGAGAATTCCATTCTCTTTTAGGTAATCCAGGAACTCGGCACTCAAGTATTCACCACCTTGATCAGATCTCAGTGTCTTGATACTTTTGCCTGTTTGTTTTTCTACTTCATTCTTGTATTCCTGGAATTTTTTAAAGGCTTCAGATTTATGTTTCATTAAGAAGACATATCCGTACCTTGAAAAGTCATCCGTAAAAGTAATGAAGTAAGAATAACCGCTTCGCGCATGTGTAGACATTGGACCACACACATCGCTGTGTATGAGCCCCAAGAGCTCGCTCGCTCTTACTCCGTGTCCAGTGAACGGAGTCTTTGTCATCTTTCCTTTGAGACAGGATTGACAAGTTGCATATGATTGATATTCGAGTCCACTAGCTTCTCGATGATTGGCAGGAAAGCAGACAAAGAATTTCTTCTGTATGTAACTTCGTCAACCTTCTCTCATTGATGTGACCCAGTCTACAACGCCATAAGAAAACGTGATTTATTTCTGGAGACTTTCTTTTATGTGTATTCTGGACATTGAAAATCTGTGGTTGGTTTAATACGTATATACCGTTGCTTAATGTACTCGACCCAATCAGAACATGATTAAGGTGAATGTTTACAACATCGCTTACAAATGCAAAATCATAACCTTCTTTAGACATTAAAGATACAGATATGATATTACAAGTCGCACTGGGTACAAAATAACAATCACGTAAAACCAAAACATGTCCATCTGACAATCCCAAGTGATAGTCCCCCACGGACTCAGCATCTATGCCAGCTCCGTTTGCAACTCTGAGGGCCATATCACCTGCTTTCAAAACCCTACGCTTTCTCAGTGCCTGCAAAAAATTACAGATATGAGATCCTGATCCGGTATCCAATACCCAGAAAGTAGAGTTTACTGATAGACAGTTTTCAATAGTATACACACCTGAAGCTGAAGCCACAACTTGCTTCGGGTCCTGGTTCTTAGCCTTCCAAGCCCTGCAATCCTTTTTCCAGTGTCCTTTCTTATGACAATAAAAGCACTTTTCCTTTCCCACAAGCTGTCCCGCTACCTTTGTTGCTTTTGCCTTTCCTTTCGCTTCCGCTTTACTAACACCGCCCCTTGGTTTGGTGGGGGTTTTCTTCTTCTTTCTCTTGGCTTTCGCCTTGGACCTAGAAGAGGAAGGTCCTCCAACAGACAAAGCGGGTGTTTCCCTTACTTTCAGTAGGGTGCCCTCTGCACTCCTCAACATGTTCAGGAGTTTCGAAAGTTCAACTTCCTTTCCTTGCATATTGAAGTTCAGGATAAACCGGGCGTAAGTGGAAGGAAGGGACTGGAGAATCAAGTCAATGTAGAGCTCGTTCTCTAACGTGGTCCCTAGGTACGCGAACTCTTCAATGTAGCCAATCATCTTAAGCACGTGTTCCGCTATGGATGATCCGATGCCAATCTCGCCGAAAATAACTTTTTTGAGACTTCGTATCTGGCGATACGGGATTGCTCTCCATATAGTTCCTTAGTATGGAGAAATATGTATTCTAGGACCATATTCTTATGCCTCCTCTGATGTTCATTGTCCATAGAGGCAAGCACGAGGCACTTGGCCTTTGCGCAGTCGATCTCCCAGGTCTTACGGATTTCTATATCCGCGACGCTGGAGGTGGGACCTGGGACAGGGGGAGCTTTGGTGGTAAGAAGATACCCCAACTTATCATAAGTGATTGCCATTTTGACATTCCTGAGCCAATCTTTGTAGTTTGGCCCTGTCAGTATATTTTTATCTAGTAGTAACTTAAGTCCGGTCATGACGATTGGTCGCTGCAATTAGGAGAGAGAGAAGAAACACTTTAGCATGATGCTCTTGCAAGTTTAGAGTGGTTTTTAATTTGTCTAAACAGGATGGCTCCCACTGTTTCTCGAATCCTTCCTCAAACCAAAAAGGAAGAATTAGTCGGGATCAATCTCACCGTATAATACTTGCTTAACCGTTTAGCCAGGCCAGTGTTGGTACTTCGAGGGAGGTTTTCCAACGCTTTCGCGAAGTTCCTTAATTAAGTAACCTCCTTTCCCTGTGGGCGTAGCCCCGCTAACACCTTTCTAGACACCTGCTTGGTTTATAGCATTGATCGTTAAGTGAGAAATTTCCCGAGGAGTAGCATATACTCACAGTAGGATCGGGATCCAAATATCATCGTGTGACAAAACTGAAGGAATCCTACCAGAATCATCACACTCCAAATGGTATGCAGCACTAGCAAGTTTCAGTTTCTTTAGAAACTCTCGATGTGGATTTTTGCCCCATGCTCTTATGACCTTGATTTTGGCCAACAAATCATAAGTCACATGTCAAGTTCTACCCGTCATTTTCCAGATTAATTTGAACCCACCCGTACCTACCCTTGACTTTGGCCAACAAGGCAGTACGACTGTCCCAAACTAACGCATCTATCTATGCTACATATGAATATCCAATAGCTACCAATCATTATGCCCTGACTTTGGCCAACAAACACAGCTTAAATACTATTGACTATCCATATGAAATGACGGAGGGCTACGAATGGTTTTGGCAAAACCGTGAACGTAATGAACTTGACATAATCGATGGAACTAAATAGCTTTTAAAAGGAGTGGTTCAAGCTCCGCGTTTAAAAGTTGGTTTTGGAAAAGAAACCGAGTGGTTTTGAAATTGTTCCAACGGCTTTACTTTGGTTTATTTTCTTGCATTAATTTAATGCGTCCCATCATTTAATCCTACCATTGCAGAAAACAACGAAAATATGACGTACGCTTATGCCATCCGCAATCGCCACGGGGCCCCGTCATCACCCGTTAGGTTACTTAACTAACGACAGAGTGGGGGCTGGACTAGCGCGGATGCAAAACATAAGCAACGCCTAATGATCGCCATTCCAGATCACAGATGAACACATTGGATATACTAGGAATCCGCATTTCGTTCGAGCCTGCAACGAAAGACGGATTACACGGTCGCGATGAATAGAAAAAACCCCACCGTAGACCCCTACGGGTGCGGCAAACTACCCGCCAAGTACCCGAAGTGAAGCAACCTCCCTCAACAATGTGAGTAGGCCACTCGGCACTTCGAGGTACCCAGTAGTTTGTGCACCCCACCTTGGGTCTATCCTAGGAGCAAAAACAGTAAAAGAAATAATATACAATGGCGGCTACAACCTCATCCCGGATGTGCGGCCATACAAATAATATTACATCAAATTACATATTATATCAAATGAAAGATAAAGAAAACTCCCATCTCATAACCCCCCGGCTATTCATCCGCGACAATCCAACGAGTTCATATACACAAACCATCAACATTACAGATCACAGATATCCACAACCCCCACTAATCGACGTATAGCGATTAGTTGACATTCAGTGCATATATCACATCACAGATATAACCCATTAGCTAAAGTCTACAGAACTTCGATCAAAATACGGATTTGTAACCACCCCAAACACAACTTTGTTCTCTGAAAATTCTGGGCAGAAACATATTATCCTAAAAATCCCAAAATAGAACACTGAGAACACTGCAGCAAAAACAAGTCACGGCCGAGTCAACTCGGCCGCGGATCCGCGGCAAGAAGCATGTTCTCACCGCGGTTCCGCGGCGCGTTGACCAAGTCAGTGGATCGTTTTTGCTGACTGTTCATAAAAAACCCCGAGCCAATTTTTAGTGTATGTGGAATTATTTTTTGAACAGGTTTAAAAATCGGCAGAAAGTTCACTTTAGAAAACCCTGAGCCGGTTAAAATTCACAAAAACCACAAACTCACTTTAAAAGCTATTTTTCCGAAAACCTAGCAAGCAAGGTTTGCCGTTTTAGTACAAAACATGATGTTTTAACAATTCTAGTGACCAAGATGATAACTTAATATCTTAATTATGCCATAGAAACCATTACGTAAATTTTAAACCCACAATTTAATTCAATTTCAAAAATCTAGTTTGCAATTTTAACCAATTTCGACCATTTTATAGCAAAAATGCACATACAACAATCTAGCTTGGATTTGCATGATCTAAAGCATTAAACTACACTTTAAAATGTTAATGAAGTCATGAAAAACCTAATTACATTTTTCTCTTAATCAAATTCATGGTTTACAAAAACCTAGTTAGCAATATTATGCAAATTGGACAATTTTAAAAATAACAATTGTAATATAGCAACTAGCTTAGATTTTAGCATGCCACAATAAGTTAATCTACCCGTCACAACCATAATCCAATGGTCAAACCCTAATGATGTAGTAAAACCCTAACTAGAATTTAGAAACCCTTCTCTTGAAGGTTAAACCTTGCAATAAAAACCATATTTAACATCAAATTATCTAATTTCAAGCAATTAACAACAAATTCACCAAAGGGTCTAAATTATACCTCCCAATTTTGTAGATCTCCCTTGAATTCTAGCCATCCAAAATGTTCTCTTTTAACCACAATCCATGCATGTTAGGCTAAACTAAAATGGGTAAGAGCTTGATTTGGATTTTGGGATTTTTTTGATAGATATTTGATGAATGTTTTGAAACAAAAGAGATGGGAAAATGGGGGGAAAAGAAGGGGCTACTGCAGCAAGGGTTTCGGCCAGGTAAGGATGGGAGAGAGTGAGGGAGAATGGTGTTAAAAATTCCAATTTAAAGCCCCTCCCAATTACCATAATACCCCCACCCAACTAATATATATAAAAACCTATATTTTAATTCATTTAAATGAGTTAAAGAAGCAAAATAATGGAGGGGGAAATGTGGGCTGCAGGTGGTAGTGGGCCCGGCCAAGTGGAGGTGAGGGTGTGTGAGAGAGTGTACAAGAAAATTTCATGCAAAAAGAACCCCTCAAGTTACAAAAATGCAAGTTTTAGTTTAATTATTTAAATTTTTTGTTTTCTCCTTAATATAACCAATTAGAAGTTGAAATAATTTGCTAAAAAAAATATATTACTAACTAGATTTTAGTTGTCATGGTTCTATAGGGTGTAATTAGCCTATTCAAATATGTATTTATCGCTAATTTAATGTATTTTTAACAGCTTAAAATAATATTAAAATAATTAATTTCGGAAAATTTTTCAGAAAATTAGAAATTTTATGAGTGGCTCAATAAAAACCAAATACTAGCAATTACATAGGTAGAATATGTATATTTAATTTTATAATAAATATATTTGTATTTTGACTTTTTACAGAAAACTCCTTTAATTTACCGATTTTTCCGAAATTCCACCGAAACGATTTTCAAAACGTTACATATATGTTGATATATAAATATTGCTGCTTTCTTTTCTTCTGTGATATTTAGGAAGCTTAAATGATGGGATTTATTAATGAGATTAATAAAAGAAAAGAAACCTAAAAGATGTTGTAGAATCAAATTTTCAAAAAGGGTAGCTACAGTTTTTGCTTTGCATAGCGGTATTCCTTGTAGAATATCCAGCACCTTATTCGATAAGGAAAGAGCAGAGATCCCTTCACCGGGAGTGAACTATTTAGCAAAACTGGCAGACGTTACAAACTCACGGTTTAGTTTTGTAAGTCCACGTTACCCGTCCCGGTTCTTACGGGGATGCGGAAACGGTAAAAAACGATTTTTTATGGCTAGGTAACATGGACATGAAAAGAGGATCTTTACTAAACAAAAACCTAGCAACTAACTACAAGTTTTACCTACTCGGTTAGAGGGTTATACCTAAGTTTTGAACTCCTTCTCTTCTTACTCCTTTGGAGTGGGTTGAATGGTTCCTCCTCGTCGCCTTCTCTTGCCGAAGAAAGATCCACCCAAGGGCCTCTACCTTGAGCTCCTATCTCAACCTAGAGGTAACTAAAGTGCTTGGTTTGCTAAACCTAGAACCTTAGAATGAGTAGAGAGGAATTTTGGTGTTTTATCTCAAAAGCAAATGGTTCTCAACACATGAGAGATTAGTGCTTTGAGAGAGAGGAAGAGGATGAGAGAGAATGAGAGAAAAAATCAACCATTCTCACATATATGTGAATTATGAATTAACAATAATAATTAAAAGAAAATAGTGATGGTTCATTTGAAATGACCATTATCATTTCACATTTAATGAATTTTGCTAGAATCAAAGAGCATCTTTCATGTGAAATGGTGATGGTCAATATTTCAACTTGGGTCAACAAGTCAACCAAGGTCAAATGGTCAACAACCCTAACCATAACACAATTATCTTTAATTAATATTATTAATCATATTTCACATAATCATTAGGGTTTAGAAAAAGACAACGGTCATCAACCCTAATGAGAATCCTCTGCCTCTGCCTCAGTCAACTGTGCATACACACCCGCATCCATGTTCCGAGGAACACGAACACAATGAGATAAAATCAATCCCAAAACATATACTAGGATCTGGCTTAAACCAAAGCCTGCTAGAAATAACTGTCCGGACACCAAACGTGCACAAGTGCGCGGATATGAACGAACCCTGTCGCAAAGCCATACTAGCTCTACTCTGTTTTTGCCCAAAGGCGAATAACCCTCTATGTGGGACTCTAAAGACTCGACACTATACTGGCAGTGGGTTTAACCACAGTCCGCAAGCGGTACTAGCTGTACGTAACGATCCCCAGGTAGATGCGGATAGGAAGACTGATGAGGTGAACCCATCCGAACTCCTACTGAGCCTGAATGTGACAATCTCCGTACAGTCCGGTCTGTTCGTCTGAGAGTATCGCATGTCGGGCCTAGGGGGTGGTAAACGTCAGTCCCCTAATAGCGGTACATGTCGTGTCAGAGTGTAGCCCAGAACACCCTGAGATAACACTGGAAACGCTACCAGTATATCTCGCTTGCCCTGGCCAGGGACTTTGTGTAATGGCTCTCCTAGACACAGCGCGATATCAACCCCCAATACCGGGAGAGACGAATCCTGTCTAACCGTCACTGCTTCCAAGTGCTCCGGGACTGCACCCAACTGCTACCTTTTTGCATGACTCATTTAAGCCATGGTAGGGTAGCAATCTAAGAACAGTGGGAACACACTCGAGGCGAAGTGACAGTGTCAAGTCAGCGGACTAAGCTGTACTCATGTCACCTGGGAACTGATAACTGACGATAGGTATAGTACCAACCAACAGTTCTCGACGAGTCCTGTCCAGTGTACTCATAACCTAATGAGCACCCGCATACTATCTCAAGTACGACGTACAGACGGCTGTGGGACAGACCATCTCCACTGCTGGGATGAGAAGCGTATACGCTAGTCTACTCCGGAGTATCGATGCCCCGTCTCGATAATCCTACTACTAGGGACCTGTATAAGGATGTGCTTGTAGATTACCCAGCCCCCACTAGTGTGGCTGCCATCACAACGCTGGTAATCAAGAAAATATCCTAAGGGCTCCACTAATGTGTATAGGCGATATGCTAAAAGAAGCACATGCATACATTAAAGTAGAAACAAACCACGTAGCATACTACCATTTCGAGCAAGATTGTCTATACAACTGTGAATATTCCAAGCTTCCATCAAGTAATATACAAACTAGTATGATACAGTAATGGCCTCTAGGGCATATACACTAACAAGTTTTTGATTGCTTCTATAGTTCTTGCTTTGCACAACGGTATTTATGAAATATCCTGCACCTTATTCGATGAGGAAAGAGCCGAGATCCCTTCATCGGGAGTGACCTCTTTAGCGAAACTAGAAAAACCTCAAAAACATTCTTTTTTCAAAATCACTTGTTTCTACAATGATATCAAGTTCATTGCGCTCATGGTTTTCAGAAAAACCTGCGTAGCCCTCCGACATTTCAGATAAGTAATATTTAGTATTCGTACTGTGTTTATTGGCTTCCGTCAAGGCGTAGTGTGCGGTAGCTATTTACTGCTTATCTGCAGCATATGATGCGATTGGGTTAAGGTAGTCGTACGGCTTTGTTGGTTTTCGTCAAGGGTCGTGCGGGTAGGTTTAATTCAATCAATAAATGTACGGGTTCAACTTGACTAGCGGACTGTGGTTTGTTAGCATTCGTCAAGATCATAGCACGTTAGGGGTAAAAGATATTATCAGGAATTTCAAGTGTTGAAATTTGCAATGAGATTACATACCTTCTATGAGATAGATGGATCCCGATACCCACTGCGAGTAAGAGTTACTCCTGGGAGAATCTTACACAAGACAATTAGCCGATCAAGTAGGTGTCTAGAAAGGTGTTAACGGGGTTATGCCTCTGGGAAAACAAGCTTTATTTTAATTAGGTCCGTGCAAAAGCACGGGGAACCTCCATCAAAGTACCAACACTGATCTGGCTGAAAGATTGGCGAACTTGTAGGGTGTAATTAATCCCAGCTAATCTTACCTTTTAAGATTTGAAGGAAGATTTGATTAAAACAGTGGGAGCCATCCTGATTAGATAAGATAATAACCAATCTAATCTTGCAAGAGCGCACGCTAAAGTGTTTTTTTCTCTCTCTCTCCAGGTAGCGACCATGTCAAGCCTTAATCAAGATAATAATATGTATGTATTGACCGAACCCGCTTGTTATACTGAGCAGGGGAACGTTGGTTCTGTTCTTTCTTATAATTGTTATCGGACTGAACAGGAAATAGGGGAATACTAGAATTCACACGCCGCCCAAACAAAGAATAAACATGTTGATGTATCTTCTTCGGATGTGTTAGTTACCGAGAACTGTTTCTCAGTTCACTCTACGTCCTGGGCATTAGATACCAGATCAAGATCCCACATATGCAATATATTTCATAGGCTAAAGAAAGGTAGAGAACTGGGAATGGGTGATCATTCCGTAAGAGTAGGGAATGGTGCAAATGTTGCAGCCAAAATAGTTGGCGAATATCACCTTGTATTACCAAGTGGTAATACATTAATTCTGAACGAATGCTATTATATACCGAACATGATATGCAACATTATATCAGTTTCTTTATTAAGTAAAGAAGGATATAATTTTGGAATACAGGATAATATTAAGAACATCTTCCTAAATCAAAAGTTGATTGGATCAGGCTCATTAAATAATGGCATATACGTTCTAAATCAAAATACAGTTCTTAATATACAGAACACACATAAGAGGAAAAGTTCAGAAATGAACGAAACCTTCTTGTGGCATTGTAGACTTGGTCATATCAGTGCGGCACGACTAGCTAAGTTACACAAAGATGGTTATTTAAATGCATTCAAATTATCATCTTATGAAACTTGTCATTCATGTCTCAAAGGCAAAATGATCAAAACTCCATTTAGTGGACATGGAGAAAGAGTTACAGAACTCTTGGGACTGATACATAGTGATGTATGCGGCCCCATGTCTACACATGCCAGGAATGGTTCTTCATACTTCGTTACTTTCACTGACGATCTCTCTGTAGGGAGTTTTTCGTCACCCCATTGAGATGAGAATACGCGTGTGCTTGCCAGGCGTATTACAGATTCCCCCTGCCTAGGGTAGGCGGGGGTCTATTGATTGTGGGGATCTGAATCTCCTGCAGCCGCGGACTAAGCTGCCGTTAATTACCCCTCGCCTTTAGAGCGAGGGAACCTCCGATTGATGGGTTAAACTGTTCATGCAAACTCAATGTGCAGTGTACATGTGTTTTGTTTTGGAGGGGGCTTGGATATATTGGGAGCCACATGGAGTTTTTACGGGGGTCCTGTTACCCGGATAGCGGGCTGGGGGTCAAGGGGGCTAGCAGCCCCCTTGCGGGGTACGGGGCAGCGCCCCGACCCAAATTTTTTTGGAAGGGACAGTGTTGTGGAGTGTGTGTGTGTGTGTATATATATATATATATATATACGTATATAAAAAAGGGAAAAAGCGCCCAAAGGACGCGTGGGGCCAACGCCTTGACCGCTGTGCGCTTAGGTGTTGTGCGCTTAGGCGCTAGCGCACCACGTGTTGGCATGTGGGGCGCTGGAGAGCTGGAGCGCTAGGCGCTCGAGCGCTAGCGCGCCATGTGTCGGCACGTGGACGCTGGGCGCTCGAGCGCTAGTGCGCCACGTGTCGGCACGTGGGCGTTGGGCGCTCGAGCGCTGGGCGCTCGAGAAGTAGCGCACCACGTGTCGGCACATGGGCGCTGGGCGCTCGAGCGCTAGCGCGCCACGTGTCGGCACGTGGGCGCTGGGCTCTCGAGTGCTAGCGCGCCACGTGTCGGCACGTGGGCGCTGGGCGCTTGAGCGCAAGGCGCTCGGACGCTTGGGCGCCGGTGCGAAAAAAGGGATTTTTAGCCCCAGAAATGAGATTTCAAATCCCGAAAGAGGATTTATGATAGAGTTAAACTCCTAAGATGTTTTGGAGTTGATGAAAGGGGTTCTTCTTTAGAGCCCTGGGTCTTCCCAAAAATGGGGTTTTCGGAGATGGGCCTCCTTCTTCCTCCTCTGTTGGCAGGATCTTGAAGATCAAGAGATGTGAGATTTTAAAAATCTTTTCTTTTTGAGATCTAATGGAAGATCTGAGTTCCGCTTTATGGGTTTTGTGGTGAAAAACTATTTAGTTTTATAAAATGAAGAGTAAAACTCTTGATTTAATTCAAAAGAAAGGAGAAGGTTTTAGAACCTTGAGGAAGGAGAAAGATCTCAGATCTAGAATTTTTTCGAGAAAGAAAAAGTTGTTGGGATATTTTCATTATCCTTGCCTTTATAGGCTATACACTTTACACATAGCCCCTTGGGCATCACAAAATGGCATTTTGCCTAGCCCATGGCTCATGTGCCATTTCTTTTTGCACATAAGCCATAGGCTTTACAAAAATTTGGCTTTATGCCCATTTTCTTACATTTATTCATAAAATAAAAATACAAGAAATACAACAAAATTATTTATTACAAAATTTTTTATTTTGGCATGGGGGGAGGCCGGCCGCTTCATGTTCGGACTCGACCTGGGCATGGGCCCACTTGATCTGGGTTTGGGCCCACTTGGCTTGGGGTTGACTTTGATTTTGACCTGGTCAACCAGGGTATAACTTTTTACCCCAACAAATTGCCCCCCATCAATAAATGCACACCACACATGTGGGTCGTGTGCATAGGATTCATGGATCTTCTTTCACGTGGAGGCGACTTGATTTGGTTCCCGCTTTTGGGAAGCTGGCATTGCCCTTTTTACGACATGGACGGTCGATTCTGCCCTTTTTGCTACTTGGAAGGTCGATGCTTCCTTTTTAGCGACTTGGACGGTCGATGCTGCCCTTTTTGCGACGTGGACGGTCGGTGCTGCCCTTTTAGCGACGTGGATGGTCGGTTCTGCCCTTTACCCTTTTTGTGACTTGGACGGTCGGTGCTGCCCTTTTAGCAACATGGACGGTCGGTTCTGCCCTTTTTGCGACTTGGACAGTCGGTGCTGCCCTTTTAGCGACATGGAGGGTCGGTTCTGCCCTTTTTGCGACTTGGATGGTCGGTGCTGCCTTTTTAGCGACATGGACGGTTGGTTCTGCCCTTTTTCCGACTTGGACGGTCGGTGCAGTCCATTTAGCAACATAGACGGTCGGTTCTGCCCTTTTTGCGACTTGGACGGTCGGTGCTGCACTTTTAGTGACATGGACGGTCGGTTCTACCCTTTTTGCGACCTTGACGGTCGGTGCTGCCCTTTTAGCGACGTGGACGGTCGGTTCTGCCCTTTTAGCGACTTGGACGGTCGGTGCTGCCCTTTTAGCGACATGGACGGTCGGTTCTGCCCTTTTTGCGACTTGGACGGTCGGTGCTGCCCTTTTAGCGACATGGACGGTCGGTTCTGCCCTTTTAGCGATATGGACGGTCGGTTCTGTCCTTTTTGCGACTTGGACGGTCGGTGCTGCCCTTTTTCCGACGTGGACGGTCGGTTCTGCCCTTTTGGCGACTTGGACGGTCAGTGTAGCCCTTTTAGCAATGTGGACGGTCGGTGCTGCCCTTTTAGCGACGTGGACGGTCGGTTCTGCCCTTTTTGGGACTTGGACGGTCGGTGTTGCCCTTTTAGCGACGTGGACGGTCGGTTCTGGATTTGACTTGCTCCGCTTCTTGCGGTCGGAGGGATGAAGTTGACTTGTTTCCGAGGTGGAATTTGATTCTGCCAGGGAGGTCATTGGTGGTTTTGCTGACTTGATGTGATTTGGATTGACATCAGCACCGCTATACTGGAATATGGTACCAGGAGCGAATCATCATTTGCCATGAGAGGATTTGAGAATTTTGGTTTTTGTCTGGCATCTGCATTGCTGCACTGGATTAATGCCGGGAGCAACTCATCATTTGCCTCGGGAGGACTTGGGATTCAGACCTTGTTTAGCATCAGCGTTGCTGCACTGGAATAATGCCAGGAGCAACTCATCATCTGCCCCGGGAGGACTTGGGATTTGGTTTTTGGGTCGGCATCAGCATCGCTAACACTGAAGCGTAACGCCAGGAGCGACTCATCATTTGCCATGTCCCGTTGGGGAGCGATGGCTTAGGAGACAGGTTTAGATCCCTATCACCTAAGGCTTTTCAATTTTATGGGCCGTGAGGGTCCCATAAAAGCATTTTCTCCATACAAGTCGTAAGGATCCCGTAGGTGTATTTTCTCCTTAGGAGCCGTGGGGACTTCTAAGTGTGTTTTTCCCTTTGTGAGTCGTAAGGATCCCACAAAGGTTTGTTCTCCACATGTATCGTGAGGACACATGAGTGGGTCTTCTCGATGGAGTATAATCCCAAGGGCGGAGACCAGCCGTGTAACTGGTGATTGCGGTGGGGCATGGGTATGATGAGAATTATTTGAGCTAGTGGATTGTATACGGTAGTCAACTTGGGGACCAACCGTAGGGCTGGGAGAATTTTGAGAAATTGGATTTTGGTTGGCATCTGCATCGCTGCACTGGAATGTGGTACCAGGAGCGACTCATCATTCGCCGTTTGGGGACGTAGAATTTGGATCTTGTTTGGCATCAGCATTGCTGCACTGGAATAATGCCAGGAGCAACTCATCATTTGCCTCGGGAGGACTTGGGATTTGGTTTTTTGGGTCGGCATCAGCGCCGCTAACATTGAAGCGTAACGCCAGGAGCGACTCATCATTTACCATGTCCTGTTGGGGAGAGATGGCTTAGGAGACAGGTTTAGATCCCTATCACCTAAGGATTTTCAATTTTATGGGCCGTGAAGGTCCCATAAAAGTATTTTCTCCCTACGAGTCGTAAGGATCCCGCAGGGATTTTCTCATCATAAGGTCGAGAGGACGTTGTGAGTGTATTTCATCTCTTTTCACGAGTTTGCGCCCTTTCGGGTTTTCACAAACTCGCTGGTAATCCTGCTGTTTTTACTCACGGAGCCCTTTTGGGTTTTCATCCGTGCCCGTTTTGCTTGTGGACATACCGTTTTTTTTTAGCCGTTGGTGGGACTTTAAAAGTAGTCTCACCAGCAGGACTTGGGAGAGATAGGGTCGTTTACGTCCGTGGATTGTATACGGTTTTGCAGGATGTGTGATCCGGACCGTAGGGCCTGGTGCTCAATTCGCCTGCGACTTGGAGCATTCACGCGTAGTATTTCTTGAGATATCGGTCATTGATGGGTGGCATGGGCCTTTCTCCCTCGGCACTTATTAGTTGGTAATATCATCCGTCGAACACTTTCTCGATGACGTATGGTCCTTCCCAGTTTGGCTCGAATTTTCCCTTGGCATGTCGATTGGGGATGATCGGTCTTTTGAGGACCAACACCAATTCTCCTTTCTTGAAAGCGCGGAGACGGGTTATCTTGTCATAGGCCCGTGACATTTGGGATCGGTATAGCTCCAGATTTTGCTGCACCGCGAGCCTCTTTTCTTTGAGGGCATCGAGCTCTTCAAGCCGAAGGAGCACGTTTTCCTCCTCCGTCAACTCGTGCTGAACGACCATTCTTAAGCTTAGAACTTCGACTTCGAGGGGGAGGACCGCCTCCACTCCGAAGAGCAATGAGTAGGGAGTGGACTGAGTTAGAGTACGGTGCGTGGTACGATATGCCCACAATGCCTCATGAAGTTTGAGATTCCAGTCTCTCTTGTTGGCTGAAGCATTTTTTCTCAGGAGCTTGCACAGAGTTTTATTGTAGGCTTCGGCCAGCCCATTGGCCCTTGGATTATAGATGGAGGAATATCTCCAGTCTATCTTGTGTTGAGTAGCGAACCTTACGACTTTGAAGCTCTTGAAAGAAGGCCCTTTGTCAGATATGATTCTTCTTGGTGTACCGAAGCGGTATAGACCATTATGCCGGAAGAATGTCAGAATATCTCCTGTCTTGACTTCTTTTAGCGGGACAGCTTCAGCCCATCTGGAAAAGTAGTCTGTTGCAGCCAGTATGAAGCGGTGGCCTCTAGATGATGGAGGATCAATTGGGCCAACTATGTCGGTGCCCCAAATTTCGAAGGGCCATGACGCCACCGTAGGATGTGACGGATTAGGGTGCTTGTGAATGAAATCACCGTGAATTTGGCAGATATAACATTTCTTTGCATGCTCTCCGCAATCCCATATCATGGTGGGCCAATAATACCCAAGCCGTTTAATTTGAAGTCGCATCTTAGGACCAGATTGGTGAGCACCGCAAACGCCTGAGTGAACTTCTTTCATGACTTTTTGGGCTTCGGCCGATGACAGGCACCTGAGCCAGAGTTGTTCATATGACCTGCGGTATAGCGTGTCATTTACAAACACGTATCAGAGAGCTCTCTTCTTCAGCTGAACCCTCGCAGACCTTCCTTCGGGCAGCTTGCCGTATCGGATGTACTCTATGAAGGGTTCTCTCCAATCGGGCTCGTCTTGGATGATCGAAGCTTCTTCGGCGGGACTGCTCTTCTGTTCCGCGCTTTCCTCTTGTCGTAGAGAGACTGGGGGTAGAATTTACCGGCTCCTGACTGTGATCAGAATTTCATCCATGTCAGGATCAGCCAACTCTTTGGCTAAGCGAGCGAGTACGCAAGCCTATCCATTCAACGCTCTGGGGACTCTCATTAGTTCAATGTGAGTGAACCGTTTCATGAGTTCCACCATCCGGCTTCTATACCGAACTAACTCGGGTTTGTATATCTTATAGTCGCCGCTTACTTGGTTGACGACCAGCTGGGAGTCACCGTAAACCCGTAGCCGAAGGATTTCCATTTCTATGGCGAGCTCCAAACCAGCTATCAGAGCTTCATACTCGGCCTCATTGTTTGTGCGAGGCTCGGTGAGAGCAAAAGAATGTCGTAGGGTTCCCATTGATGGCGTGATGAACACCAATCCTATCCCCGCTTTTAGCTCCGGGACGCTTGATTTGCTGGAGCTCCTCATTGATGAGGCTCCATCGAAGTAGAGCTCCCAAAATGGCTCATCTTCCTCGAAATGCAGCACTTGTTCGTCAGGTAGCTCGCAATTTAGCGGCGACCCTTCTATTATAGGATGAGCGGCGAGGAAGTCTGCAAGAGCTTGCCCTCTCATTTCTTTCTGAGGAGTATAAACTTTGTCAAACTCAAGTAGCATGACAGCCCATCTTGCCATTCTGCCGGCTAGGCTTGCTTTGGTCATCAAGTGTTTGAGTGGGTTGACCTTGGAGATCAGCATAACCCGATGAGCGAGCAGATAGTGCCTCAGCTTCTTCACTGCAAATATCAGAGCCATGCATTGCTTTTCGATTGGGGAATAGTTGTGTTCCGCCCCGACTAGAGTTCGACTGAGGTAGTAGAAGGCATTTTCTTTTCCCTCCTCGTTATTCTAGGCAAGGAACGCACCGAGTGACTCATCTAGTGCGGCAGTGTAGAAAATCAGCGGTTTATTTGGAATGGGAGCGGCCAGCACTGGAGGGTGAAACAAGTATTGTTTGATGCTTTCGAACGCTGCTTGACATTCGGCATCCCAGACAAAAGGAGCTCCTTTCTTCATGAGCTTTGAGAAGGGCCTACATCTTCCCGATAAATTTGAGATAAACCTCCGTATATAAGCAAGCTTGCCTTGAAAAGATCTTAGCTGCGTCAGACTCTTCGGAAGGGGCATCTCCATGATGGCCTTTATCTTGGATGGGTCAACTTCGATCCCCCGATGTCGGACTATAAAGCCCAGGAATTTTCCTGATGACACGCCAAAAGTGCACTTCAGAGGATTCATCTTCATATCGTATTCCCTCAGTCTGGTGAGAAAGGTCCTAAGATATTGGATGTGATCGGCCTTGGCTTTTGTTTTGACGACCAGATCATCAACATAGCATTCGACGACTTTATGGATTAGGTCATCAAAGATATTAGTCATTTCCCTTTGATATATAGCACCTGCGTTCTTCAGTCCGAACGGCATCACCTTGTAGCAATATATTCCGATCAGGGTACGAAATGCTGTGTGTTTCTCATTCTCAGGCGACATCTTGATCTGATTATATCCAGACGAGCCATCCATAAAGGTGAAGAACTCGTAATTTGATGTGTCATCGACCATCATTTCCATGACCGGTAGCGGGAAGTCGTCTTTAGGACATGCCTTGTTGAGGTCCCTGAAATCGACACAAACTCGGATCTGCCTATTTTTCTTCTTCACTAGGACTATGCATGCAATCCAATCCGCATATTTCTCCTCCCTGATGAAGCCGGCATCGATGAGCTTCTTGGTTTCCTCAATGACTTTTTCTTCTAGTTCCCTTCTCATTCTTCGAGGAGCTTGTTTGATTGGCTTAGCATCAGGAGATATAGCCAGTTTTTGCACAGCCACTTCGGGGGAAAGTCCAGACATTTCTTTATACGTCCACGCGAAGCAATCGACAAACTCATGCAGCAGGGCTATTATCTGTGCTTTCATTTCCTCTGATAAGAGTGAGCTGATGTAGGACGGCCTTGGATCATCGGGCGTTCCTAAGTCAATCTCGTCTAGTTCGCGAAGGTTGGTCCGCCATCTTCGAGCTCCTGGGGAGCTTCTTTATGCTCGGCTATCTCGTTATCATCATTTGATCTTTTGCTGGCTTCACCAACATGGATCATGTAGCACGCTTTGGAATCAGGTTGAATGAAGCCTATGCCCCCTCTATCTGAAATTCATCCATCGATGAGTGCTTGGACCTGGGGCAGATGCCATAGTCCTTCATAAAACTTTACTTCGGACTCCGTTTGATATAACCAGCATTCGCACTTTTTGAAATATTCCCGCAACTCGGGCGCATAGTATCTGGGATTGAGGATGGCTCTTATGCCTCTCTCATATGGAAGGCATACGACAAACAAATCGTCCGGGTGCACAACGGGGTTTGACCCATAAAACAGGATGCCTTTCTGTCCACTTTTCCTTCCGGGGACGTAGAAAGTTTTCAGCTGGTCCACGATAGAGACTGACAACGCATCGAGCTCTTTGCACATCTGCTCCGGTACCCTTGTGACGACTAGGGACCCTTCCACAATTTCGAAGGTCTCTCGTAGTTTCGCTTGTTGCATGGGAGTCCAATCTGCACCGCTGTTGCACAGCAGGTCCTCTTCCTCCGACTCTTCAGTGTCGCTGCCAAGATGAGGGTGGACTTTGCTGCTAGATAGGCCTTCAGTATCAGATTCGTCCGTATCGCTACCAAAACAAGGGAGGGTTTTACGGAAGGACGAACTTCCAGCGTCGGACTCATCAGTGTCGCTACCGAAACGCGGGCGCACTTGGGCATTTTTGCTTTTAAAAGTGACAGACGGCTCAGATTTGCTTTTGAGTCTTGGGGACGCTCTATCCTCAGTCAGTTGTGGCTTAGCATTTTGGTGGTTCATAAAGTACCGAGAATCTTCATATCGGACATCATGCACACCGAACGCTGGATGTCTCCGTCAATGCGTCTTTCTTCGCCATTTTTAGTATACTTCATGCATTGATGGAGAGTTGACGGAATGATTCCTTAATCGTGGAGCCATGGCCGTCCTAAGAGAATCTTATAAGACGTGTCCGCATCGATCACGTATATCTTAGCTTCGGTCTGCAGATCCCCGAATTTGATTGGCAAAGCTATAGACCCCAGAACTTGCTGGCAGTTTTGATTGAAGCCTTGAATGACAATCCTTTCCCTTGACAGGTGTTGGACGTCCATTAACAAACTCTTCAGTGTCCGCAAGTTCATGATGTTCACTGAGGACCCCGGATCAATCAATATGCGATTAATCCGATCTCCGTCGCTGTACTCGGTCACGTAAAGCGGCCGATTATACTCAGCCGTTCCCAGTAGCAAGTCTTCATCCTCAAATGTGACTGCGACGGCCTGCAAAATGTACTAAGCTTCTTTCATATTAATTTCCGCAAAGCAAGCCTGATACCGCTCGGGGTTTTGTAGAGCGTGAATGAGAACATCTCTAAGCTCCTTAGATAGGACCAAGGCATCGTAGATGCTGAGGAGAGACGGAAGCTTTCGGAGGTGAGACAAGACATTGTAGTCCACTGAGGAAGGACTTGAGTTCTCATTAGCCGGCTCTCTGTCGTCTTCCTCATTAGCCACCTGTTTTTCCTTTCCTTTTGAGGCATTTCCCTGATTTGGCGGTAGAGCCCTGCCGCTTCTGAGATGGACTTGGTTGGCCATTGTGGTGAGCTCCTCGTCCTCTTCGGGAAAACAGAGATCCTCCTCAGAGTCGCTGCCCAGATGGATGGCATAACATGTCACTATAGGGATCTCTTCGTTGGAGCCTTCTTCCAACTCCTCCAAAATCTCCGCTGCTTCTACGGGGAAGAACTCTTTCAAGTGAATTAGAGTTCTTTCCTTCTGTTCATAGTTTTCGAGGGAATCGATATATTTTTGAATGGTCGATCTTCCTGCAGACTCTTTTTCGTGCCGAGCTGCACTTTTCTTCTTCTTGAGCTTCTTAGATTTTGAGCTTGATGGAGCCGCATTGGCAGCTGGGCTGGTAGGCTTCTTCTGTCCTTCCCATTCCGTCCTGGGCTCTTTCCGAAGTAGCTTTATCATCTTCTTCGTCTTATTAGATATGTGCGTACTCTATGGAGGCCGCGGTGAGCCTATTTCATTTCTCAGGGTAGCGGGTTCGGCTATCTGCTCCCAAAAAGCTTCAGCTTCTGTCTGTATAAAGTTGGTGGTTGCAACTTGATTGTTCACCAACACACTTTTGGACAGCTCGATCTCTCCAGCCTTGTACTGCTTCTCGACCCAGTCCTTGAAGATATAGCAATCCTCTATCGCATGGCTCACTACTTGGTGGTATGGGCAATACAGGGGATTGTCGGTCATTTTTGCTTCTTGGGGTCTTTTCGACTCCGGTAATTGTAGGCCGTTGTTCAAGGCATCTTTAAATATCTTGCGGACCTTGTCCCTTCTGAAAGAGTAAAACTTATTCCTTTTCTCCTCTAGGGAAGGCCCATTTCCTATCAGCAATGGCTTTCGAGACCGGTTGGTTTTGGATTCGCCCGCCCTTCGCTTTTCTTCATTGTCGGACGCATTGAAGACATTGGTACTGCTGGAACTCCCGCTTCTACGGTTGTCGTCCCGCTTGCTCTTCCAAGTTTTGTCTCTCTGAGAGTCCGAGGTAGACTCTTGCTTCGAGCGTTCCATCATTTGAACTTTCTTGGTTAGCTCTTGAAACGTCTTGAGGCCTGCTGTACACAAGAATGGGACCATCCAATTGCTGAGGTTCCCAATGAGAAGGCTGACGGACTGGTCCTGCTCTAGCGGCGGTTCGCACTTGACCGTGAGATTACGCCATCGGGCGATAAAGTCGGCGTTGCTTTCATTCTTCCCCGGCTTGGTCCTCACAAGGTCGGTAATGGAGATTTTATCACTGACACTCATGAACCTTTACCGAAACAGAGACTCCATTTAGGCAAAGGTAATGATGGACCCGTCTGGTATACTCACGTACCAGTCGAAGGCGACACCAGTCAGGCTGTTGACAAACTGACGAAGAAGGAGCGCATCATTGCCCCCTGTATTTCCGCACGATGCTTTGAAGTGGGCGACGTGATGATTTGCATTTCCCGTCCCGTCGAACCTTCCGAACTTAGGAATGACGTAGCCGCTCGGGAACTCAATCAGATCGTACTGTGCGGGATATGGCCGCCTACTACTGCTAATTTCTTTCTGAGCTTCAGCTTCAGCCACCAATGTTTTAACTTTGCTAGTGACCAAATCCATTATCCGATCTTGTGTTAGCGGGATAGTGCTATCTAGGGCCAAGGCGTCCCCATTACCGGAATGTGGCCGGCTTTCGTGCGGCTCGACCAGTCTTGGATCCAAAGGAATAGGCATTGGCTGCTTCGGATTGTCATCACCCAGCAGATTAGTAGCGACTTGTGCTTGATTGGGAGGCGCTCGAGCAATTTGAGCTGTAAGCTGCATCACAACGTTTGTTAAGTCGTAAATCTTCGAATAGAGCTTTGCCATCTCTTTATCTTTGCTCCTGAGCTGTTTTCGAAGCTCTTGAAGCAGCTCTTACTCCGTGGTCCTGGGGCGGAAAGTCGGCTCTTCCTCGCTGTCCGAGCTCGACTCTGCATGGACCGAGGGGTCTTTCTGCCTATCTTCCTCCTCGAGAGGGTTTTCATCATCCGGCAGAGGCGGCTATTCTTAGGAAGTGACAACCACATTCAAGCCAGATTGGGCTTGGGATGTCGTGGCCCCCTCCTTGCTTTTGCTGCGAAGGTTGTCACCGGGGCGCCCGCCCGCCATATAGATCGTATGGATAATATATCCAGCCCTCTTTTTATAATCGGCGGCTGGCCTGACAAGGTTCTTGAATGGTGTTGGCGCTTCTTTTCTGGGTTTGCCCAGCTGCTTTCGTGCGGCACAGAGCGCCTGATAGACTCTTTAAGAGACAGTGTCATACTTTTTCTGTTGGGGCCAGGACACGTCTCTTTGTAGCAACGTTCGGACCGTTGTCTTCTTGATTCTGGCGGTCATGGCATTTTTCTGAACCCACTTCAGAGGTTCAAAGGAATTGCTGATTTTTACGGCCGATTCAGCCGTCGTCGCGGGGCGACCCTGCTCTTGGAACCTCACAAGATTCCACCTGGACGGAGTCCTGGCCCTCTTGTTGGCTCGATACCTGAGCCGCTTCTGCCTTAACTTCTCTGTTTTAAGCACTTGGTAGACTTCGGCCTTTCGGGAAGACACTGTAGACCGATTGATAGAAAGGCTAGAGGAGACGCCCGATCGTGCATTTGATGGAGTCATCGCTTGAGCTCGTCCTCAACGTTTGATGTTGCCCTTTGTACCGGAAGCCTTACCCCCAGCTGGAGCACCAGAGAGATGTTCAGGAACTGTCTTAAGTTTCGGTTGTGGCGCCTTAGCGATCACAACATTCGGCCTCCTGCCCCTTAAGACCGGCTTGGCCACCTGTTTTGCCGGGATTTTTGCCAGATGAGCGCTTTCGGCAGGGTAGATGATGACGGAGCCAAACTGGCGGGGCAATTCTTCCCACTGTCGAGTGAGGCTTGCGAGGAGAACCACACGAGCATTGACCTTGACCACGTACGGGATCGGGGTCACGTTGGAAGCTGAATTCGTCTTGGGAGACATTGTCATCGAAATTTGATTGCTGCACGGAAAGAAAACATCATTTCAGTATAGGCAATCGATATGTATTGATTGAGTTCGCATGAACGTTTGACCCGAAATATGGGAGGAGAGATTGGTCCCACCGGGCGTGCCAGAATCTGTAGGGTATTTTTCGTCACCCCATTGAGATGAGAATACGCGTGCGCTTGTCAGGAGTATTACAGATTCCCCCTGCCTAGGGTAGGCCGAGGTCTATTGATTGTGGGGATCCGAATCTCCGGCAGCCGCGGACTAAGCTGCCGTTAATTACCCCTCGACTTTGGAGTGAGGGAACCTCCGATTGATGGGTTAAACTGGTCATGCGAACTCAATGTGCAGTGTACGCGTATTTTGTTTTGGAGGGGGCTTGGATATATCGGGAGCCAAGCGGAGTTTTTTTGGGAGGGACAATGTTGTGGAGTGTGTGTGTATCTATATATATATACACGTATACGTATATAAAAAAAGGGAAAAAGTGCCCAAAAGACGCGTGGGGCCAGCGCCTAGAGTGTTGTGCGCTTAGGTGCTGTGCGCTTAGGCGCTAGCTCACCACGTGTCGGCACGTGGGCGCTTGGCGCTTGAGTACTGGGCGCTGGAGCGCTAGGCACTCAAGCGCTAGCGCGCCACGTGTCGGCACGTGGGCTCTTGGCGCTTGAGCGCTGGGCGCTTGAGTGCTAGGCGCTCGAGCGCTAGCGCGCCACGTGTCGGCACGTGGGCGCTGGGCGCTTGAGCACTAGGCGCTCAAGCGCTAGCGTGCCACGTGTCGGCACGTGGGCGCTGGGTGCTTGAGCGCTCGAGCGCTAGCATGCCACCTGTCGGCACGTAGGCGCTGGGCGCTCGAGCGCTAGCGCGCCACGTGTCGGCACATGGGCGCTGGGCGCTTGAGCGCAAGGCGCTCGGGCGCTTGGGCGCCGGTGCGAAAGAGGGGATTTTTAGCCCCGGAAATGGGATTTCAAATCCCGAAAGAGGATTTAGGGTGGAGTTAAACTCCTAAAATCTTTTGGAGTTGATGAAAGGGGTTCTTCTTTGGAGCCCTGGGTCTTCCTAAAAATAGGGTTTTCGGAGATGGGCCTCCTTCTTCCTCCTATGTTGGCAAGATCTTGAAGATCAAGAGATGTGAGATTTTAAAAATCTTTTCTTTTTGAGATCTAATGGAAGATCTGAGTTCCCCTTTATGGGTTTTGTGGTGAAAAACTATTTAGTTTTATAAAATGAAGAGTAAAACTCTTGATTTAATTCAAAAGAAAAGAGAAGGTTTTAGAACTTTGAGGAAGGAGAAAGATCTCAGATCTAGAATTTTTTAGAGAGAGAAAAAGTTTTTGGGATATTTTCATTATCCTTTCCTTTATAAGCTATACACTTTACACATAGCCCCTTGGGCTTCACAAAATGGCATTTTTCCTAGCCCATGGCTCATGTGCCATTTCTTTTTGCACATAAGCCATGGGCTTTACAAAAATTTGGCTTTATGCCCATTTTCTTACATTTATTCATAAAATAAAAATACAAGAAATAAAACAAAATTATTTATTACAAAATTTTTATTTTGGTATGGTAGGAGGCCGGCGGCTTCATGTTCGGACTCGACCTGGGCATGGGCCCACTTGATCTGCGTTTGGGCCCACTTGGCTTGGGGTTGACTTTGATTTTGTCCTGGTCAACCAGGGTGTAAATTTTTACCCCAACACTCTCAAGATACGGACATGTGTTCCTATTGAAACATAAGTCTGAAACTTTTGAGAAATTCAGAGAATATAAGAACGAAGTAGAGAACCAAACGTGGAAAAGTATTAAAATCCTTCAATCTGATCGAGGAGGAGAATACTTGAGCAATGAGTTCCTCGATTATCTAAAAGAGAATGGGATTCTCTCTCAGCTTACTCCTCCCTATACACCACAGCACAACGGTGTATCGGAGCGGAGGAATCGCACCCTATTAGATATGGTGCGCTCTATGATGAGCAATGCTGAGTTGCCTATTTCTTTCTGTGGGTATGCACTTGAGACAGCCATACACCTATTGAATATGGTTCCTACCAAATCAGTGCTTACCACTCTATATGAGATATGGAAGGGGAAGAGACCATCTCTTAAGTATGTTAAGATATGGGGTTGTCCGGCCTATGTCAAAAGACACAATCCGGACAAACTCGAGGCAAGGCCTGTCCTGTGCAAGTTTGTAGGATATCCCAAGAACTCACAAGGGTATATCTTCTACCACACTGAGGAATAAAAGGTGTTTATTTCTCTACATGCCACCTTTTTAGAAAAGGAATTTCTTACAAAGGAAATTAGTGGCGAGCAGGTAGAACTGGAAGAAGTTTCAACAACACAAACTACAACAGAAGATTTGGTGGAACCAGAGAATTCAGTAGTCCCCGACGAACCCCGGCCTCTCCGCCGATCTAGCAGGGTTCCCTATCCACCTGAGAGATACTACGGTTTTCTCATTGACGGTGGAAGCGAGGATTGCATCATGGAAGATGATGACTCGACTAGTTTCGAGCAGGCCATCACGAGTGGTGACTCTGTGAAATGGCTGGATGCAATGCGATCTGAGATGGAATCCATGTACACAAAAAAAATATGGACTTTGGAAGTGGCTCCTAAAGGGGTAAAACCCATTGGGAGCAAATGGATCTTTAAGAAGAAACATGGTGTAGATGGAAAAGTTGAGACTTACAAAGCTAGACTTGTTGCAAAGGGTTTTCATCAACGACCAGGATTGGATTATGACGAAACCTTTTTCTCCAGTGGCTATGCTTAAGTCCATCCGGATCTTACTTGCCATTGCTGCATACCATGACTACGAAATCTGGCAAATGGATGTTAAGACCGCCTTTCTAAATGGTGATTTGGAAGAGTGTGTGTACATGATTCAGCCAGAGGGCTTCGTAGACAGTGGGAGCAGCGGAAAGGTGTGCAAGCTGCTTAAATCCATCTATGGGTTAAAGCAGGCATCGCGGAGTTGGAACATATGTTTTGATGTGGTAGTCAAAGAGTTTGACTTCCTCAAAAACATAGATGAACCTTATATATACAAGAAGGTGGCAGAGAGTAAGGTTGTCTTCCTCGTATTGTACGTGGATGACATACTCTTGATAGGAAATGATATTCCTATGCTGCACTCGGTCAAGCTCTTCTTATCACATAGATTCTCAATGAAAGATTTAGGTGATTCCTCCTGCATTTTGGGAATTAAGATCTATAGAGATAGATCTAGACGGATACTGGGATTGTCCCAATCCAGGTACATTGACACCATACTAAAGAGGTTTAGTATGGAAGAATCCAAGCGTGGGAACTTACCCATGATCTCTGGACTCACTCTCTCCAAAGAGATGTCTCCCAAGACTGATTTGGAGAGAGCTCGCATGCAAGGGATACCCTATGCTTCGGCAGTAGGCTCTATCATGTACGCGATGCTATATACCAGACCCGATGTAGCATACTCACTAAGTGTAGTGAGTAGGTATCAAGCAGATCGTGGAAAGAATCACTGGACAGCTGTGAAGAACATTCTCAAGTACTTGAGAAAGACTAAAGAGATGTTCTTGGTGTATAGTAACGGAGAACTCCAAGTGGAGTCCTTTACCGATTCGAGCTTCCAGAGCGATAAGGACGACTTTAAGTCGCACTCGGGATTTGTCTTTACCCTAAATGGAGGGGCGGTTTGTTGGAAGAGTTCCAAACAGGAAACCGTGGCAGACTCGACGATGGAGACTGAATACATCGCTGCCAACGATGCTGCCGAAGAGGCTGTCTGAATAAAGAAGTTCATCACTGAACTTGGTGTGGTTCCGTACATTGAGCATCCAATACCTCTGTATTGTGATAACAATGGAGCTGTGGCTTTGGCCAAGGAACCCAGGTCCTATCAGAAGTCCAGACATATTCTGAGGCGGTATCACCTGATTCGGGAGATAATTGATCGCCGCGAGATCAAGGTCGGGAGAGTTGATACGAAGGATAACACTGCGGTCCACTCATAAAGGCCATTCCTCAGATACAATTTGAGAGACTCTTCAGGATGTTGGGTATAAGATACTACAACAGCTGGCCTTAGTGGAAGTGGGAGATTGTTAGTTATATATATACCCTAGAGGCCATTGTTGTACATATGATGTATATTATAGTGGATGCTTGGATATATATAGAGAGGACTTTCTTGCTCGATATGATAGTATGCTATCTTGTTTCACTTTATCTTAACATGTTAACAAATACTGTTTTGTGATCACGTGTTGATAAAGCCCTTAGGATATGTACTCGACTACTAGGACTATGATACAGATCATACTAGTGGGGCCATGGTAGTCTATGAGTACATCCTATAACTGTTCCTAGTCGAGGGTGTATCGAGACAGGGCATCGATACTCCAGAGTAGACTAGCATATACGCATCTTGACCCATATGATGGGCGATGGATGATCCCATATCCATTGGTGTTGGACATCAAAGATGGTGTACGGGTGCTCTGTGGAGACTGGGTACACTGAACGGACTCGCCGAGAACTCCTGGATGGTATTATACCTATCGTCAGATAGCAGTTCTCCGGTGACACTGGTACAGGTTAGTCTGTAGACCCGAGATCGTCATAGAGTCTTGTTTGATTCCCACCGTGCTTTGATTTCCACCTTACCAAGTCCAAAAGGGCGTGCAAAACGGTAGCTTTTGGGTACAGTCCCGAATCACATGGAGGCAATGAGAGATAGGAGAGGTTTCGTCTATCCCGATATAGCGAGTTGATGTTGTGCTGTGTTCGATTGGCTATAACTGGAAGTCCCTGGCCAGGGCTGATATGGAGATTTACTGGTAAGAGTTATCATTAGTTTTTCGACCCGTTATGAGCCTTACATCGACACGACTTATCGGTTACTGGGGTCTGACGTTTACCACCCCTAGACTAGATATGCAACATATCAGACGAAGAGACTGGATTGTACGGTAGTGTTTACTGATTGGATTCGTAGGAGAATATACAGGGTTGCTTGTTGATCTTCTGATCGCTCAATACCTGGGTGGCTGTTACGTTTAGCTGACCGCTTGCAGCTTGTGGGTGTTTGATATGATCATCACCTACTGCCGGCGTATTGACGATTCTTTAGAGTCCTACACAGAGGTTTCCTGGCTCAGGCAAAACGGAGTAGGAGCACATATGTGATATGTGCGGGACCGAGAATAATACGATATGAGATACCGTATTATATTCTCGCGATATGAGAAATCGGCCGGGTATATGTGATATAGCCGGGTCATCGGATCAAGTGTTGATTCGATGAATTGGTACATGTTATATTATTCGGTTATATGCAATATAACCAGATTGTCGGATCAAGAGTTGATTCGATAATTTAATGTATAATTATATATGTGATATATTACATTACGTTAACAAATATAAGCTCGCTTTATTGATTCATTTTCTCACTGGATAATACATTGATGTATATGCGATATATGTTAATTGTATTATTTTCTTTTGTTACAAAATATATTGTATATGTGATATATAATATTGTAACAAGTTAGGGTTACAAATGCAACATGGTTGTTAAGTTTAAACAAAGTTAGGTTTTGGATTTGGGTTAGCTTTTGGGTTAGCTTTTTCGTGAAGTTTCATGAAGCTTTTCTTTTGTCATTTAGCTTTGATATTTTGTGTAGATATTTGTTAACCCAACCCAAACCCTTAACTCTAGTTTATTCTCTACATGAGTTAATGCCTTCATTTATTAACCCATGATTGTCATTTGTAACCATAACAATAATTCATTATTCAACACAAAAGCTTTCTTCTTGTTCTTCCTCCTTGAAAAAGCTTTCTAGCTTTTTGTGTTATGATGATTTAAAGTGAGAAATTGAAAACAAGAGAGAGAAAAATTCCTACATCATCATCCTCATCTATTCTAGCCACTTATATTAGGTTGTTCACTTCACTAATATTTGATTAGAGAAGTGAGAGCTTGAGTTTGAGATTTTTCAAGGTACATCATCTTCGAAAAGGAAGACTTCTAGCAAGTATGGATCATTCGACTTGTGGAGCCTCTCTAGAGTCCGAATGTTCATGGATTGCGGCGAAGGGACTACTACTCGGAGCTTATGAAGCGAAGGAACGGACTACAAAGGTTGTAATCCCTCTCTCTTAGATGTAAAATTGTTTACATGCATGTTAACCCTAATTCTCTAGTTAAGATCTTGGTTAGGGTTTGTTTAGCACCCCAAAAATTTTAAAGTAGCATGATTGATGCTTGCCAAAACCTTCACAAGGTGCAATGCTAACCCAACAGGATATAGTGACAGTCTTGCTCAAAATGGTAGTATGCTACCTGGTTTGTTTCTACCTCAATATGTGCATGTGTTTCTTTTAGCATATCGCTTATACATTTTGGTAGAGCCCTTAGGATCTTTGCTTGATTACCAGCGTTGTGATGGCAGTCACACTAGTGGGGGCTGGGTAATCTATAAGCACATCCTATACAGGTCCCTAGTCATAGGATTATCGAGACGGGGCATCGATACTCCACAGTAGACTAGTGTATACGCTTCTCATCACAGCAGGGAAGATGGTCTGTCCCACAGCCATTAGTACGTCGTACTAGAGATAGTATACAGGTGCTCATTAGGTTATGAGTACACTCAACAGGACTCGTCGGGAACTGTTGGTGGTTATTATACCTGTCGTCGGGTAGCAGTTCCCAGGTGACATGAATACAGCTTAGTCCGTCGACTTGATACTGCCGCTTCGCCTCAAGTGTGTTCCTACTGTACTTTGATTACTACCTTACCATGGCTCAAAGGAGTGGTGCAAACAGGTAGTAGTTGGGTGCAGTCCCGAAGCACTTGGAGGCAGTGGCGGTTAGATAGGATTCGTCTCTCCTGGTATTGGGGATTGATATTGCGCTGTGTTTGGAAGGCCATTACACAAAGTCCTTGGCCAAGGCAAGCGAGATTTACTGGTAGGTATTCAAGTAGTTTCTCAGGGTGTATTGGGCTACTCTCTGACATGACTTATTGCGCTATTAGGGGTCTGACGATTACCACCCCCTAGGCCCAATATGCGATACATTTAGAAGAACAGACCGGACTATACAGAGATTGTCACATTCAGGCTCAGTAGGAGTTCGGATGGGTTTCCTCATTGGCCTTCTTATCGACAGATACCTGGGTAGCCGTTACATGCAGCTAGTACCGCTTGCGGCTTATGGTTAAACCTACAGCCAGCGTACTGTCGAGTCTTTAGAGTCCCACACAGAGAGTTTCCCTGCATCGGGCGAAAGATGTAGAGGTCGTATGGTTTTATGGCAGGGCTTCAATCACGTACGTACACTTGTGCGCGTATGATGTTCGGGCGGATAATACTAGTGGGCTTTGGTTTAAGCTGGATCCTAGTATTATATTGATGGATCAGTTTTGTCTCTTTGTATTCGTATTTCTCGGAACACGGATGTGGGTATGTATATACGGATGAGAGGGGCATAGCAGGAGACACCTCATTAGGATTTTGACTATTGACTTGATTAAAACAATTATGAGGTGGAGGAAAGTATTTGTTATATTTGTAAATGATAATTGTGGTATGGCTACTTATTTTGACTACTTGACTTGGTTTGACCATTTGACTTGGTTTGACCACTTGACTTGGTTTGACCCTTTGACTAGATATTTCTTATGAGCTATTTTGTGGCACTAGATATTTTGGGTGAGATATTTTCTTGCCATGCTTGTAGTCATATCAACTGAGCCTTCTTGTTTTTTCTATTATCATTATCAAAAACCATGTAACATTTCGGAAAATATAATAATATTATTTTTGGAATTTAATATTAAAATAATGTATTTCATAAAAACTACCGATTTGCGAATTTGGAGTTTTCGTAAAATGGTATAAATGTAATTGATGGAAATTTTTGAGCTTTGATTTTGTCCAAAATCCTTCTTTGTTTTTTTTTGGCCAAATTCCTTCTTCATTTTTGGCCATTTCCTTTGCTAGCAATTTCGAAATTGGTTGCTTGCAATTTTGTGGGCAGCTGGCATTGCTTGGGCAATTAATGAGGCATGGGTCTTTTGGGAGGTGTCATTGGTATTGATGGCTTGTGTTTTCATTGGGATATTTGTTGGAGTGGGTAGAGATATTATTTGAGTTGCTCTTCATTAATCAAAGAAACCCACCAAAATATTGCCAGTGAACATTTTCCCTCAACATTGGCCGAGCACTATATTTGGCAGAGCCCAAAATTTGGTGTGAGCTCATTTTTTTCCATGCAAAGAAATCATTTTGCTCACAATTTCACCAAGGCAACTTCATTTACCTCCACCAAAATCATTGGGTGCCTTGAGACAAAGTATCCTACACTATCTCTTCTTCGTCTTGGGTATCTAGGCTAGCAAACTGGATGTCCGAGTTACTGTGGTTTTAAGGCGGGAGCTCGTATAAAGAATCCTCGACGTGTGTCCTCTTCGACGAGCGTGACCGGAGAGAGAACTTCATCGAGGCAGCCGCTGTAGGGTTACTAGGCACTCTCACAAGGGTCTATAAGGCATCAACCATGCCCGATTTAAAATTCAGACGTGCCGAACAACCCTAACCAAGATCTTTAAACTAGAGATTAGGCGAAACAAAGCATGTTAAACACTTTAACATCTAAGAGTTTGGGATTACAACCTTTGTTGTCTGGTCCTTCACTTCATAAGCTTCGTGTTGAGGTCCCTTCGCTGCGATCATCATGTACCCGGACTCTAGAGAGGCTCCACGAAGAGAATGATGCAAGCTTGCTTCCGATCTTCGATAACAAAGATGATCTACCTTGAAGTTTCTTTAACACAAGCTCTCACTCACTAATGAAGTGAACACCCTAATCTAAATGGCTAGGATAGATTAGGATGATGAAGTAGGATTTTAGCTCTCATTTGTTTTCTTAATCTCACTCAAAATCATCTCTAATGAAAAAGCTAGAAAGCTTTTCATCAAGAACTCAAGGAAGAAGAAGAAGAATCCTTTGTGATGAATAATGAAACTCTAGTATATGGTTAGAATTGCAACCATGGGTTAAGTATGAAGACTTAACCCATGTAGAGATTTAACTAGGGTAAAGGGTTGGATTGGGTTAAGGAAATATCTATGCAAAATATCTAAGTCAAAGTCAAAGCTTCAAGAAGCTTCTTGAAAGCTTCATGAAGACTTAACCCTAATCCAAACCCTAACCTCAATTAAACTCCACTAAACATGTTGCATTTATAACCATAACATGTTACAATATTATATATCACATATACAATATTTATTGTAACAAAATAAAATAATACAATTAACATATATTGCATATATATCAATGTATTACCCGAGTGAGAAAAAGAATCTTTTAATGAGCTTATATTAGTTAATGTAATTTAATATATCAACTATATATTATACATTAAATTATCGAATCAACACTTGATCCGATAATCCGGGTATTTCACAGATAACCGACTAATATAATCAGTTCATCGAATCAACACTAGATCCGATGACCCGGCTATATCACATATACCCGGCCGATATCTCATATCGCGAGAATCTAATACGGTATCACATACACGTATTGTTTTCGGTCCCGCACATATCATATATGTTCTCCTACCCCGTTTTTCCTGAGCCAAGAAACCTCTGTGTAGGACTCTAAAGAATCGTCAATACGCCGGCAGTAGGTGATGATCATATCAAACACCCACAAGCTGCAAGCGGTCAGCTAAACATAACAGCCACCCAGGTATTGAGCGATCAGAAGATCAACAAGCAAGCCTGTACATTCTCCTGTGAATCCAATCAGTAACACTCCCGTACAGTCCGGTCTCTTCGTCTGATATGTCGCATATCTCGCCTAGGGGTGGTAAACGTTAGACCCCAGTAGCTTGATAAGTCGTGTCGATATGAGGTCTATAACAGTTCGAGAAACTACTGATAACACTTACCCGTAAATCTCAGTAGCCCTGGCCGGGGATTTCCAGTTATAGCCAATCGAACACAGCACAACATCAACTCCCTATACCGGGAGAGACGAATCCCCTCCTATCGCTCATTGCCTCCATGTGATTCGGGACTGTACCCAAAAGCCACCTTTTTGCACGCCCTCTTGGACGTGGTATGATGGAAATCAAAGAACAGTGGGAATCACACAATACTCTATGACGATCTCGGGTCTACAGACTAGCCTGTACCAGTGTCACCGGAGAACTGCATCTGACGTGAGGTATAATACCATCTGGGAGTTCTCGGCGAGTCCGTCCAGTGTACCCAGTCTCTACTGAACACCCGTACACCATCCTTGATGTCGAACACCGATGGATATGGGATCATCCATCGCCCATCATATGGGTCAAGATGCGTATACACTAGTCTACTCTGGTGTATCGATGCCCTGTCTCGATACACCCTCGACTAGGAACTGTTATAGGATGTACTCGTCGACTACCGTGGCCCCACTAGTATGATCTCATCATAGTCCCAGTAGTCGAGTACATATCCTAAGGGCTTTATCAACATGTAACATATAGACAATCAGAGTACATGTTAAGATAAAGAGCAACCAGATAACGTACTATCATGTCGAGCAAGAAAGTCCTCCCTATATATGTCGAAGCATCCACTACAATATACATCGTATGTACAGTAATGGCCTCTAGGGCATACATATAACTAACAGCCGCAACATGCTAAGGGCAGAGATTTAAGGGTGAAGGACACGGATAGATCGGTATAATTTCATATACCACTTTACAGTTTACTAATATAGGGTTATTGGTACAATTGGGGCTTTAGGCTTGGTGGTTTTCATGGATAAAAACTATAGTTAGGGTTTTGGCTATGTTTTCCGGTATTGAGATTTCTTGGTTTTGCGACTGGATATTGTATTTAGTCATTGGACGTTTGTACGTCAACGACAAGGGTGGTTTGGTTGTTTTGCATGCGTAGGCTATAGGTTCTAACCTATGAGCGCACCACATGCCGTATTTGGATTTCGAAACTTGATGTTAATAGCTTTGCGATTTCATATTGATTGTAGGTACATTCGCGTGGATTCCGAGGAGACGAAGCACATCAACTATGGCTAAGCGAGGAGTTTAGCATGTGAGTAGATTTATATCTACGGGGGAAGTCGGGTGGATGGCGTATAGTACCCCCGCAAATTTATGAATGGAAACCGATATATACATAGAATACTGTAGGAGGGACCTACATTTGAAAACTATAGATGTGGTTAAAAAGATAGTTAATGGTGATATTAACGCTTGAGTATATATAGAGATATGAGATGAAAGCTATAAGGACATAACCCTTGGACATGATATGATAGAATTGATGTTTTGAATTGATATATATAAGGATATGAAAAGTGAATGTGAATCACAATATATAATTATGTAGTTGCACGGGTTTAGGTATGAGATTTAGAGTAGCGTGACATGAGATTCACATGATAGACTTATGTAAAATGACTTGATGTGAGAGATTGATGTGATGAAAAGAGTATACGATGAGATACGATGACTTGGTTGAAATGTCGTTATATGGATACGAGTCAATAAGAAATAGTTGATACCTTGCCGGTCCCCTGACACGAGATTGACTCGGATTTGACTTAAGAGATAGGTGTATATATATATGGATAATGAGGTGCATAATGAGTGTATGCCATACGAGACTTAGATCCGTACCCCCGTTGTTGTATAGGTTGATAGAATCCCTAATTGTTTAATGCCGCCGTACGATGGATTACCTTATGTGATGAGTTTTACCTGTTGTTTGATCTATACCCATGATTAAAGGATGTCGTACGATGGATTGTACCGTACGTGATGTTGTGAGGCTGGATGCCTCACCGACTCGGTCATGTTAGATATGTATACCTTATAGCATTTAGTTCACGATGTGCATTATGCTGCATTCATATTATTCTCATTGCATTTCATATACCTGTGCTAGTACGCCTACACCATTATCGATGATGCGTATGTTACACTTACACAGATTGCCGGCTCACACACTTCATCATCGATAATGCTATGTCACTTACATAGTAGAATTTCTACATCATGCTATGATATACTTGCCATGTTCATATCACTATGCTAGATTGCATGATATATTGTTTATGCTTATACCATTATGCTATGTTGCACGATTTACTTGCTATGATCACATCACTGTTCCACGTTACATGAGATATACGGATATGCTTACATTCTGTTATATGTTGCATACCTACATGCTTATACATATACCCTGCTATAGCTACACGTTCACTTTATATAATGTCGCGTTAAATTTTAGATAATTGGGAACCGCATGATATATTTTAAAACTGGATTCATTTGATAGAGCGATTTTCCCTTAATATGCTCATATTGCTGTTTTATGTTGCATATATCAGTTTTTCATGGATTTACGCATTGAGATATGGATTTCATGTGATTTATGGATTTGAGAATCGTGGGGGTGTTTCAAGAAACTATATATTGTTTAAAAACCCGATTTCTCTTGATATGATATTTCAGTGCATCCACCATGAGTTTTCTCGGTTCTCAGACTTGTGTTATATACCCGATGCGAGGAGTGGAGTGGGTCGTGTGCGAGTACAGGTGGAGCCCGGTATGGTTCCCCTCGGCAAGAAGATCGCAGATGATGGCGATGAGCCTGGAAGGGTGGGCAAGTACCTACCGGTGATTGTATTTGGACTCGGCGGTTATTGTGGGGATACCGACCGGAGTGATGTACAGACATGACATCAGGGCCAGTCGTAGTGACGGCGCCTGAGACATGAGGATTTACATGTCGATACTGGACACGGGTTTCATGATGTTTAGAGTGTCGATATTGGACACTCAGGTTTCATGATTTTGTTGTGTCGCGAGGGACACACGTTGATTTATATCCTCATATTTACCTGCATATGCTTTTATGATATTTACATGCAGCAATTATTGTGTCAGTGGTTGACACGTGGACGAGATCCACTGCATACGTGCATTGATTACATTGTTGGACGAGATCCACCTGTTTACATGCATTTATTTATATGGTTGGATGATATCCACTTGCTGATAGGCATTGATTATGTTGTTGAGACATATGCAGATACAGTCACCCTAGATATCATAGTATTACCTTTATGATATAGTTGACCTAGGAATCGTTGTTTATTTCGATTTCTACCTGATGATGTTTTCTACTCACGAGTTGGCAACTCACCCCCGTTGTACCACAGTTCTTACAGGTTGACCGCATGGATCAGTAGCGGCATCGCTGCCACACAGCTGCTTTCGGGTGATTTGCTTTTGGTAGGTGGTACATGTTGGATCGTACCCCTCTTGTATTATTATTCCTATTGTATCTAGTTAACTCCATCAAATCAGAAATTAATAATTGTATATGTTGAAGACTTAGAAGACTTGTAGTTGCGAGACTTGAGCGATGGGTTTTATGTTCGCTTTTGGGTTTGATGTCTTGCTTTACTTTATTTCCTTGTGTGGATCTTCGCCATTGGGCGTCGTATATATATTTATGCTTGTGGTGCTTGTTTCCGCCGTTGGGCGTGATTTTCTCCCGTTTGGGGATGCTTTATTTATTTTCTGTGTTGTACCCGTTTTCGGGGCTAGTTTTTACTATGGAGGTGCTGCCCAATTTTTTTCAAAAGACAAAACATGATTTATTGTATCTTTATTTCAAAGCTTCACCTCTTATTTCTTAAAAAAGTTTAGATTTCTGGGTTTCAGCTTACTTAAATTTCGTTACGCCTGTAGACGTCGCGTGATTTAAGTTCTGGTCATGAGCTAATATTTTGGGTCGTGACAAAGTTGGTATCAGAGCGCTAGGTTTAACCTTGGTTCGAGTTTAGGTTTAACTATAAGGAGTCTGGGGCGTAATTTATTTCGTTACATAGACTTGACCTTACGGAACTTAGACTTGAACAGTAGGGGTATTAGACCCGAACTTTCGTTTCATAGGCAGACCCTGTTTGATGGAGTAGGTAGCTTGAGTAGAGTGACGTACCGTATGTATGTTCCACGGCATATTTACAATACGATACTCCACTTAAGTGACCTTAGGATGTACATATGTTGAGATCGGTGATTCTCTTCGTCCCCTTGATTATACATCCAGTTGCGATCCTTGATTCTATTTGTTTCCATGATCATACCCTCACTGATTCTGTTCCTCCTTATGATCATGTATTCGTTCTAGATCTGTTGATTCATTTCATCCCTTTGATTTATTTCGTCAATACATGATTGAGATTCCTGTCACAATGTTTTGAGCACAGTTTGAGCTGCTGCTGGTGATGCGGTCAGGGTGAGCTCGTCGTGGACGAGACCTGACCATCGTGTTTTCTGGTGACATGGGAACGTATCGATCTAGTGTTATGTTGTGGCCTCTCATTTGAGAAGAGTGTGCGGTTTTGTACCGGATGATCGGGCCGTTGTTAGAGGCTACCTGTTGTGAGAGGACTGTTGATGTACAACATACCTCAGAGATTGTGATGTCGTTTACCATGCAGACAGATGACCCAGCTGTTGCTGAGATTGATATGATGCCGCTTCCAGAGCTTACGAGCTGAGATCGCTGGAGCTTTCAGGAAAAGAGGCGACAGGTGATATCTAGTCTATCTTGAGTTGAGAGACGAACGTGATTAGTCAGATTTGATGCGCCGACGCAGGCCCAGTTGAGTTGAAGATATCCAGTGTGGAGAGTCTTACTCAGATCTAGAGTAGATCGATCCAGAGATGACGTTGTTCATCGGATGATCCAATAGGAGATCAGTAAGATGACCAGTTACGGATAGAGGAGCTCACCCAGATGCGTTGTGAGTTGATCGAGAACGGACGAGTGTAGAGTATTTCTCTGATAGTTGGGGCGAGTTCCCGAGGACGTGTTCGACTAGAGATCTTCTACAGAGTGATGAAGATACCGAGTTTGTAATTTCGAGTCCGTGTGAGAGATTCCAGATTGACCATAGCCAAGAAAAATTGCAGTACGCAGATAGCATGACGTGATGTCGAAGTGGACGATAATAAAGACGAGTGGAGCAAGAGGTTCGTGCGAGATGTTAACGAGCTGTGGTTACTCCCCGTTGAGATTAGAGATCGGATGTGTATACAGGAGCGTTGGAATACTACCAGTTCCCAAGGAAATGCTATGCTGAGAACGCAGATGTCCAGAGGACGAGAAAAGATTAGGTAAGTATACCAGCCTCCGTATAGTTCGGCATAGGCAAGATCGGAAGAGACCCTAAGCAGGTTCCTTCTAGGACACTGCAGCGATGATATTGCACTGAGGATAAGTTATGTCACGTGTATTTAGAGGGCCAAAGGCCGACGCCAATGACGTGATGCTTTATAAGTGATCATGCTAATTGGCCGAGAGATGACCTGAGGAGTGCTAGGGCGGAATCGTTCCCGTTAGCGCACCGGACCGGACCGACAAGCCGATGGATTGCGAGATTGGTAATCCACAGAGAAAATGAGGACCCAGAGACGGAGGACGCCAGATCGTGAGCAGGAGGAAAGCGGATGTTCTTGCTCTACCAGTTTTGGGCGCACCGATATTTTCGACATTGTAGGAGGGGTACCTCAATGTCATTTGTTGCTATTTGCGTTGTGATCCGAGTATCTGTTCATATCATAATATTGCACTTTATATTCCCCAATTCTTATTCGTTTTATAAATAAACAGGTGCTTTTGACGCATGTCTGCTACATGTTACAGGTTACAGGTTCTTGGACAGAAAACAATGCAAACGATGTAAAGACGATGAAAATGTGGACTTTAACCAACAAACAGAGAATCTTGATCAATCCTACATAACGAACAATTCACAAAGCAAGATTCAAGACATCGACTCATAGCGAACGGTTAAAAATCCATTGCAAATTGTTCACTGAAGATCTGGAACCAACTTAGAAGCCCAAATGGAAAAAGATATATATAAATAAGAAGCCCAAGCCAACAAGAAGAAACCCAGGAAATTTCACCAAGAGATCTCCCCAAAGGGCCGCGGAACCGCGGCCCAAGCCCACTAATGCCGCGGTTCCGCGGCCATTTAAAGCCCGTGTCGGTGTATCTTTCTGGTGTCGGTGCGTCGGTGCGGGTGTTGGGATTTTCCGTGGGCAAATCTGTAATTGCACATGTGCGAGAGTCTGTAACCCTAGTTTCTCTGTTTACCTATAAATTGTAATCACAGATCTGTAAAACCTATGCCTCTTTTCATTTTCACAAACTCAGATATGTTCTGTATTCTTGCTTGGAGAGAGCCATCAATAAAAATTAGTAAGTTACTTTTAATTCTTTGTTTTAATTCTCTTTTAATTAGAATGTCTTTTAATCCCCTAATGAGCGAGTAATCTCCTCGCTTGTTAGGGTTAGCCTTAGGGAAGGGTTTGAGAGATGAGATCTCTTACCCCTTTCATGCCATTTCATACCTAAGAATTAGAACTCCATGCATGCATGCACACCCCGCTCCCTACGGCACCTTATCCCTCGAGGTAATGGTGACACCGTAGTGTAAAGGACCGGTTGCGCGTGTTTTCCATGGAGGTTAGGGTAAGTATCGATAAAGGAAGGATAAGAATCTAGAGGAAGAAACATCTTCCCAAAAGATTCTAATCCACTTTATTGATAATTACTATAACATCTAATAGATCTAAAATAAGGTATTGAAAGCGGTGAGGGAACCTTTAATCTCCCAACTTCCCCTAAGCCTAACCCTAGCAAGACTTTAATTTAGATTAATTTAGTTTATTGATAGATCTATGTTTTTTAGACATAATAAATCAATCCAAACAACATTTGGAATCAACTCGTAAAAACACATTAAGAAAATTACACATCTCTGTGGATCGACCCGTATACACCGGCTAGCTGCAAAGCGACGCCGTTTCTGATTACGGTTAACAAGTATTTTTGGACAAATCAAATGGCGCCGTTGCCGGGGATGGCGTAAAATTTCGTTTGTGTAATTTCGGGTTGATATAAATTTTAAAAATTATAAAAATCTGAAAATAAAAAAAAAAATTATTATCAATTTTTATCTGTTTGAAGGGTGTATCTTTTGAATCTTACAGGAACAGCGAAGAATCGCGAATCTGGAATTTTACAGAAGACAAAACAGAAAAAGTCGCATCGGAACAGTGGAAAAAATTCACAACAGAGCGGAACAAATTTTCTGGAGACCTGAACCCCCCAAGAGACCGTGGTTCCGCCACATATACCCCATAAAAACCGCGGTTCCGCGGCTTTCTGTTGGCCTCTCTGCGTAAAAATTGCATGGTTTGTTTTCTTCTTCTCTCCTCTGTCAACCCCCATATATCTTTTGTGAAAACTTTCTGCAGGAATTCTTTGCGCTAAAAATCTTCTCTCCCCTTCTAAATAACAGATTTTCTGCAGGTTTCTTTACGCCGCGCTAAAAAATTGATTGCAAGTGAATTTTATTGTTGCATAATTTAATCGGACTTTAAGGGGCTAATTGACCAAACTCAGATTGGGTGGGGATTTCATCACCCTTCCCAGGACCCCAGAAAACACTTAAAGCATTTTGCATCGACCACAATTAATAAAAAAATATTAGACTCAGCCCTAAGGACGTCGAGCTCAATAGGAATAAGGACTAGTATAGGCATCGACCATTTATCCTAACTGACTTTGCGGTGTCTAGGTAAGTGTGTCTAGGCTAGTGGTTATTAATTAGGCCCACTACTGTGGTTCCTTCCCACTTACCTGGGACTTACCTGGCCGCAACTGTCGGTGAAGAGGCGGTTTGAGGTCCTATTTCTAGCCCTAGTTAGGAGCTGTCTAGCAGACCTAGGTGACCCTAGATCTAGGCCTGATTGTGCATGTGTGGTTGATACATTTGTGTCACAAGTCCCTTTTCAAAAACCTCTTTGCAAACATTCTCACATAAAAAAAAAAGAAAAATCTTTTCAAAACTTGCAACTTGTCGCTAAAGAAAACTTGCAACTCACTTCCATCACTTCTTCTCATTGACGTTATCTTACCTCCACATTCTGTTTTTCAATTTTTTTTTCTGACTACACTACCCCTTTAGTGTATGTCACTTTGGACTAGGGATACTAACGCCCGATTAGTCCGTGTTTCGTTGATACCGACCGACGAACCTTTCGACACCGAAGTCGAAATTCCCTCCATTTCCTTACCTCCACCTTAAAATTCTTCTTTCGAAGGTATGTCGGGACACAACCCCAACGATACCTTACCGACGGGAATGATTCCACCTCCGTTAGGTGTGAATAACCCGAATCTTCCGCCTGTTGTAGCGCCCGCACGAGTCGCGCTCTAGGATCTCTTCTACCCCGTCTGCACTTCTTTACCTACCTGTCTTTCACCCCCACCGGCAAATGGGGACAACTTTGAAATAAAACCACATTTCATCAATATGCTGCCAAAATTTCATGGTTTGGAATCAGAAGATGCATATATCTTTATCAATAAATTCCAAAATGTGTGCGCTATGATGAAAACGACCCAATTAAGTGATGACGCTATAAGGCTAAGGGTCATTCCTTTTACCTTATGTGACCTAGCCGAGAAGTGGCTATACAGCACCGCATCACATTCCATTAGAAATTGGGACGAGTTTGTGAAAGCTTTTCTGAAAAAGTTCTATCCTCATCACAAAACTGCTAGAATCCGTAACGAGATTATACAATTTTCACAGCTTCCTTCTGAACCATTTTGGAAGTGCTTCGAGAGATTTAAAGACCTACTCGTTCAATACCCTCATCATGGGATCGAAAGTTGGCAACTTTGCCAAACATTATACGAGGGATTGAACTCGGCAACGAAGCAGTTGCTAGAAACCATATGTCAAGGTCATTTTCTCTCTAAGTCTAGCGACGAAGCGTGGCAGTTTCTTGAGGATGTTAGTGAGCAAACAATTCAGTGGGAGAGTACCAAGACCACATCATCTTCTTCTATTGGTCAATCTAGGGCAGGCATACATCAAGTAGATATGTCGATTGCTATGAAGGCCGAGATGGCCGCACTTATGAAAAAGCTAGAAACCATTGAGACCAAAATCTCATCGTCTTCTCCTGCCCCTGTTATGCCTCCACGAACTGTTTGTGCTTGTTGTACGGATCCATCGCATCTAATCGAAGAGTGTCCTTATAATGCATCTACTCAAGGACAGGATCAAGTCAATGCTGCATTTCAGCAACGACAAAGAAACGATCCGTACTCTTCGACATACAATCCGGGGTGGAGGAGTCACCCAAATTTCGCTTGGAACCAAAATCAACAATTCCAAAGAAATAACAATTTTCAAACACCTCCTCCTCCACAACAATAACAAGTACCTTCACAAACTCAAAACCAGCAACCTTTCCAACAACAACCTTATACAAATTAAACGAACAATTTGGTTCAACCAAATGATGATAAGGTTATCTCGCTCGAAAAAAGTCTAGATGCATTTCTCAAGCAATCTACAGAATCCGCAGTAAGATTTGAAAATTATGTTCAGTCTTTGATGCATAACAATGCTTCACACGATCAAAGTATCAAATCTATTGAGGCACAAATTGCACAATTAACTGCTGCGTTGAGCGAGAGAGAAAAAGGAAAGCTTCCATCTCAACCATTGCCAAATCCCGGTCACACACAAAACGCATATCACAATCACAATGTTAATACAGTGACCACGTTGAGATCCGGAAGAGTGTTGCGGAATAATGTGGGTATTAGTGATGACATCCCCGCCGGTGGTTCTTCTTCTTCTCCATCGTCATCTTCCCTTTCTTCATTTTCTTCACCTTTTTCTTCACCTTTTTCTTTAGAGCCTATTCTCCACCCTTCATACGGCTCTACTTCTTCTAACTCGAACGGACCCATTTCTCACAACACGAACACATCTACACGGGGTGCCGTTCCTACTCCACATTCTACTCCACAGACATTTGACTCAACAAATTTTCAAAATGCTCCATTTCCAAACAGGTTGAGTCCCAATAAACCAACTGCACAAATGGAGAAGATTGTGGAATTATTTAAGCAGGTTAGCATAAATATACCTCTCTTGGATGCAATCCAACAAGTCCCTTCATACGCAAAAATCTTAAAGGGCTTATGCACCTCGAAGAGAAAGGCATCTCAAGTACCCAAGAAAGTGCTAGTGGCTAGTGCAGTGAGCAATGCTATTAACCACCCTCAAACCTTACCCCAAAAACGAAAGGACCCCGGCTGTCCTACGATTTCAATCACAATTGGGGATAAGAAAATTAATCGAGCACTTTTAGATCTTGGGTCTAGTGTTAACCTGCTTCCCTACTCCATGTACGAACAATTAGGGGTTGGAGAGTTGAAACCCACTCGTTGTACTCTCCAAATGGCTGATCGATCAATCACCCATCCAAGGGGTGAGCTAGAGGATGTGTTGATCAAAGTTGGGGAGTTCATATTCCCCGTTGATTTTATTGTTATGGATACACAACCTGTTGCTAACCCACGGAACCAAATTCCGGTGATCCTCGGTCGACCATTTTTGGCCGCTTCCAATGCTGTAATAAACTGTCGCAATGGCTCCATGACTCTATCCTTTGGGAAGATGTCTAGTGAGTTCAATATTTATAAGATGGGAAGTCTGCCCCCCGTGCCTAAAACTAGTACACGAGAAGTTTGCTCTGTTCATGAAATCACGCAGGAGGATTGTGAGCTTGAAAGATTCTTGTTTGATGAAAACAGATTTGACGCCACTAGTGCGTCCCTCCTTGAGCCTACCACAGTTGACACAACCGATATTGATTATGAATGTTTCACTTTTTCGGATGATGACGACTCACAGCCCGAATATGAGTCTTTGAATTTGTGGATGAGTTAGTTGAACCATCCGAATCGGTTGTTTGCAGTGATTTCGAACCTGTGTTGGAGTCCTTTGAGTTCGAGGTAGATTCCGCAATAATTCTTTCGCCTCCGAAACTCGAACTCATGTCCTTACCGCCTCACCTTAAATATGCTTACATAGGTGAGAATGAGACTTTTCCCATTATAATATTAGCCTCTCTAGCCTTCGAGCAAGAGAACGCTATTTTAAAAGTCTTACAAGATAGGCGGCAAGTTCTCAGTTGGACTATGGCAGACATCGAGGAGATCAGTTCCATTATAATTGAATATCATATACAGTTGATAGATGATGCCAAGTCAATAGAGGACCCACAGAAACATTTTGGGGATATTGTGGTTAGTCAACCTCTTCCTTTAGAAGTTGAACCACCCCCATTTCTTTTAAGAAGCGACGAGAATGCCAACATTCCACTGATTGCTGATCATTCGCATTCTCGTTTTGATTCATCACCACCTCCTGTCTATTCACCTCCATACCTTCCATACCACCACTTCTATCTTCCCCAATTCTTTATGGATCGCTACGACTTATTCTTCCACTAACTAATACTCTTTACTGATAAATTTTTCAACTGGTTGGTGTTAACGTTGGGTCTATGCAAGGTTTGGCAGTAATGTCTAACATAGTTTAAATGAAGTTTGAGGGAGGGCCTTTCTGTATATATTTTTGTTTTCCTTAACAATAAAAAAAATTATAAATAAATAAACAGGGAAGTGCCGGTATTTTGACCCTCTTGGTTTAGCATGACAGTGAGGACACTGTCAAGTTCAAGTTTGGGGGTATACTCGGTACATCTTCTTCCTTCGCATTCATTTGTATATATTTTTGCATTTGCATATTTATTTGAAAACCCATAAAAATTTGAAAAATTTCAAAAATTATTGTATTCAATTTTGGCTTATTTGACTAGAGTTTGACCGATATGTTAACTAGCTAGGATCAACTAGATCTTAGACTTAGTGAATTAAAAACCCTAAAAATAACCTTCCTTAAAATTTAACGGTAGAAAATATATGCCTTGTAGTTTATTTAGAAATAGGCAAATTTTAGGTTCACTTCTTGGGTTAAGTCAAAATGAGGGAAGAGTATTGATGTTCTTATTAGAGTATAAGTTTGAAAAATAGTTCCTAACTTAAGTCTAGATTCTGAAAACGTATATGTAACGTTTTGAAAATCGTTTCGGTGAAATTTTGAAAAAACGGTAAAATAAGGGGGTTTTCTGTAAATAGTCAAAATACAAATATATTTATTATAAAATTAAATATACATATTCTAGCTATGAAATTGCTAGTATTTGGTGTTTATTGACCCACTGGTGAAATTTCAAATTTTCTGAAATTTTTTTCGAAATTAATTATTTTAATATTATTTTAAGCCGTCACTAATATATTTAATTAGGCAAAATTACAAATTGGAATGAGTTGAAACAAATTTTGTGCATCATAAAACATTAAACAAAATTTTATCATGTGGTTTTTGAAACGAAATCGTTTGCCAAAACGGTTTAGAAATTATTGAGGAAAAAAGGCTTTTTTTTAGTGTAAATGGATGTTTGGGGTATTGTATTTATCATTTTTCATCACCCCACACCCATACCCACACTCACACACCCCCATTTATTTCCTCTCTTGGCTGAAATTCAGCAGCCCTCCCCCTATTTCCCCACTCCATTTCCACACAAATTAGAACAAGGAAAAGAAAACATTGAAATTAAAGGAAAATAATAAACATAAAAGTATGCCTTTGACTTTCAACACTCATTCCCTCTCTCCCATCTCCCACCCACTTGGCCGAAACCCCCACTTCTCCCAAATTCAGCAGCAGCCCCATCCATTTCATCTCTCTTTTCTCTTCAAAAAATTTATCAAAAATGCATCAAAATCCCTACAAATTCAAAGTAAACTTAAAATCCAACCCTTACCCATTTTTCCTTGGCCATTCAAGCATTGATCTTGGAGCTTGGAAGCAAGTTTTGGAGGTCATGTTGCATGCTAGATCTCTTGATTTGTGAGGTATAAACCTTAACCTATGTTTTGATTGTTGGTTAATTACTCCAATTTAGTTAAATTTGGTGTTTAATTTTGGTTCTAGTTGCTAACTTGAAAATTTAAGTTTAGGGTTGGATCTAGTTAGGGTTTTGATCATTTATTTGTGGTGGTGAGTTGTAGTTTAACATGTTAAATCATGTAAAAGATAAGCTAGTTGCTAGGTTGCTAATTGTTAAATTAAAATTTTGCTAAATATGCTATTTTTGCTAACTAGGTTTTTGATATTAAATTACAATGTGGGATTAAAATCTAAATTAAGGTTTCATGTCATTATTAATATTATAATGAGTGGTTTAATGACTTTGGTTCATGCAAAACCAAGCTTAATTGATGAATTGTGAATTTTGCTTTAAAAGGTGTTAAAAATTGATATTTTTGCAAACTAGGATTTTGGAAATTATGCAAATTTATGAGATTAAATTATGGAAATGGTTTTTATGACTTATTTAAGATATTTAGTGAATATTGTGGCCGCTAGATTCGTTTATACATCGAGTTTTGTACTAAAACAGTGATTTGTGCTTGCTAGATTTTCGGAAAAATGGCTTTTTAAGTGAAATTGGGGTTTTTGTGAATTTTAAGCTATTTTATATTATAATTAGTGCTTGTAATTGTACAAATGAGTGTGTTGGGAGCTTTCTCGATAGTTTGGCGTTTGTACGCCGACGTCGAGGGTTTTTGGGTCGATTTGTGAAAGCAACCATAGGTTTTGACCTATGTGGGATTCGTGCGTCGTTTTGGTCATGAGTCGGATTTTAATGCGATATGGTGCGTTATGATATGTAGGCACCCCATGTGGACTTCGAGATGACAAGCAAGCGCGTGGCGACGTCGGCACCGGCGAGCGAGGACCAGATGAGTAGATTTATATCTACGGGGAGAAGTCGGGTGGATGGCGTATAGCACCCCCGCAGTTCGTGGTGATGTATATGAATACGTATACACACATATATATATTGTTTATATATTGTTTGAGTTATTGATGATAAATATGGATATTTGGTGTTCTTGGATGATTGAGTGCCGCGAAACCCTAGAGTAGCGGTCGCACACACTTGCACACACCCACCCATACTTGCATACTTTCTTCTTTCTTTTGTGCTCATACGGGAATATATAGTTATGTGTTCACATAGGTATGAGACTATGTGTTCACATGCGGATTTGGGGATGATACTTGGGATTGAGATGAGTCGATGAGATTTGTGTTGAGATTGTGATATCGGTGATATGGCAGGATTCGTACTTGAGGTACGTCCTGGTGTTATAGCGGATCTTGGGGCGACGATACGGGTGAATAGTGTTATAAATAAGTGGTCGACATGTGATCGTGATATGAGATATGATATGCTAGGATATTGATCCTAGGCTGTATTGGGCGATGTATACCCCTTGATGATGATATGTGCTGATGATATCGGTTTGTACGAGACTGTCGTTCAGTAGTCAGATCATGACTATATTGATGATATTAGTATTGTATTAGACATAGGTCAGTACCTTAGACTATGATCTTTGATAAAGAGGATACCGGATGAATAGTGTGATGAATATGATTTTGACCCGTACCCAGATTTGGGATGCCGTACGACGGATTTACGTACGAGCTATATATTGATGATTGATCCGCACTCTTGACTTGGGATGTCTGATTATAGATATGGTATCGGATATGATATTATTGAGGCGGGATCACCGACTATACATATATAGGTATATATATGTATCGACTCAGATGATAGGCGGTTTCCTTACCTGTAGTTCAGCCGTATAGTTTAGTGTAGTTGTTAGATTAGATTAGACTCCTACCTATTTCAAAACTAGCGGATCGTGGGTATTTTAAAAGACAGGTCAAGGGATCTACGGATATTTCAAAAGACGTATCCTTTCTTAAAACTACCCTAACCCTATTTTCAAAACCCCACGATTCGTGTTATTTCAAATGGCACCATTGTTCAATATTTAGCTCCCGCTCATTTTGGTTGCTCGCTCCGCATCGCATACTTACATTGTTATTTCATATTGCATTGTTGACATTATGCTGTTAGGACACCAGCACCATTACCGATGATGCGTATGTACCACATACACTTACTTGCCGGCTCACACACATCTTCATCGGTAATTGCCATATCACGTACACCTTAGAAAATATTATTGCTTAACTTAGCTTGATAGCCAGTAGCTTGACATAATATTAGAGTAGATACTTTATATACCAGCTTAGATATTGTAGTTATTACTTGTCGCTTCATGCATACCGTTATTCATTGTTATGCCGCATTCATGGATTCTCATGCATATATTCACTATTTTACGTGTTATTGAGGTTTTGGATTCGGATTTCCATGAGATTTTCTGGATTTGGAGGAAAACCGCAAAAACATAAATAAACCTTTTCTCTCTTTTAAAATAAAAAGTGCGGTTTTCCCATGATGTATGAGTCGTCCACCATGAGTTTGCTGATGGATTTCGAGACCCGATTCGAGGAGTGGAGGAACCGTTTCGGGTACATGGTGGGCCCGGTGCGGTACCCCGGGGCAAGAGGATCGTGTTGTTGACGTTGAGCCTGGCAGGGGAGCACTACCGACCGGTGATTTTTCCCGACGCGTCGGATATCCGGAGGTTACCGTCGTGGTTTTGAGATGGATGGTACAGGCCGATCTGGATTGACGGCGCCCTAGATATTATGATTGAGATATTGAGGTTTTGAGATATTGAGGTACACAGATTATTATACAGAGATATCGAGATATTTGGACACTTATTTTGTGTCGATGCTGGGCACTGTTTTATGCTGATTTCATTTATGGTACCTCACTTTTAAAATACAGAAATCTCACTGATTTATGAAAACAGTTTTCTTCAGTACATGCATTCTGTTTCATGCATTCATACATTGCTACCTGAGGCACTGACACGGGCACATGGATTTACACTTGGGTTAGATATTTGCCCTAACCATTGTTATGGGTTGCTGGTTATATTTTTTGAGGATATATTATGATCATTGACCTAGGATTGTGTTATTTATGCGATTTCTTTTCGTAGATGTTTTTCTATTCACGAGTTGGCAACTCACCCCCGTTGTGCCCCAGTTTCTTGCAGGTTTGCCGTACAGGTTTCATTACGGCTTTGCGGGCATAATTTCCTTCGGGTGATTTGCTAGTAGGTGGGTTTACTTGTATCGTACCCCCATTATATATCTTGTATATCATTATTTTGTTGTATCTAGAAGTTCCATCAACCAAACATGTATTTATTTTTAGATAGAGACCAGTGATGTTATTCTTTCGACCTTAGAGTCGCGTGTTATATTTCTGTGGTTTTCTTGTGGTTTTGAGTTTCCTTCTGAATTTTGATCCTCGCCGTTGGCGTTGTATATTATATTGCTTGTATGGTTGTGACCGTCGATTGACGAAGAGCTAGCTCCCGCTTGGGGATGCCTTTTTATTGATTCCGTATACTATTCATGTTGTATCCCGTTTGGGGGCCAGTATTTACAAAGGAGACTCTGCCGAAATTTTCGGGAAATATTTGATGTTTTTTTTTAAAAACCGCATAATTCAGCTTATGCTATTAAACTACTTGTTTTGAATTGGTTTTCCTTCACTCTACTACTTTTCTTGGTTTGAATTTCTGGGTTTTCGGCTCACATAGATTACGTACGCCTCAAGACATTCGTAGTTTAAGTGCCGGTCATGTTCCGTACTTTCGGGGCGTGACAAAGTTGGTATCAGAGCATTAGGTTATACCTTCGGAATGTAGGATGATCCTTGGTTGATGGAATAGGTGACTAAAGTAGAGTGACGTACCGTGGGTATGTTCCGCGGCATACTTACGATACGCTACTCCACTTATGAAGCCTTAGGATGTACATTTCTTTGCTCAGTATTATATTCATTCCGATCTAGCCCCATCAGTACCAGTTATGGTTTTGCTGCCACGATTACGGGCAGGGAGAGCTACAGCTAGAGTTGCGGTCAGCACGAGCTCGTCACGAACGAGGACTGACCAGGGAGAAATTCCGGCGACACACGATTGCGGAGATATGTCTTTTTATTGTGTTTCCGCGCCACGAGCGTTTGGCGGATCGCCTTTATGAGGTAACTCGGATGTGCTGATCGACACTAGAAGATTGAGCCAATGATAGAGGCCAGCCAGATTTTGATGACCGTTGGTGTATTGCTTATTCATGATGGTCGAGGCACTGTTCAGCGTGCAGACGAGCGAGCCAGCTATTGCTGCGAACGACGAGATATCGCCCCAGATGTTGGAGCTATTGCAGTACGAGTTGTACTAAGAGATGATAGAAGGTCGCTAGTCACCGAGGATGAATGACTAGGACATGTGATTCGTTCGCCTACCCCGATGCGAGGTCATCAGATAGATTGATTCCATCTAGAGATGACTTCATGCGGAGACGTTGAGAGTCGACAGAGACGATCGAATGTCAGAAACCTATTATTCCAAGTTTAAAGTAGTCGGAAAGACATGCAGGCAATTCTATAGTCCCTCTAGAAGAATGAAACCCTAACTCGACTTAATGACCGTGTAAAACTCTTTGAACCTTCGGGTTTGCGGCAGTTCTACGGCGCCATTAGTGAGGCTTGGGTTTGCCCTTCTACGGCTGGACCACCGATGCTGTGGTATGTACTCGATACTATTAAACTGTGCCCAAGATGTTGAGCCCTTGGGGGATTATGGGGTTTTGACAATCGATTGGATGGTTCGACTTAATTGGGATGCTAGGTGGTGAGATGCATTTCTTGGGAGACTCCCGATACGAGGATAGCCGTTGGAGCTCAGTCCATGCAGCCATGATGAGACGAGTCTGAAGCGATCGACATTAGAGAAAAATGGAGTAAGAGGTTCGTACAAGATCTGGATATGATGGCGTTCCACTCCGCCGACATCAGAGATGCGATGCGCATGCCGAGGCATGGTACTTGGATTTACCTTCCAGAAGGAGTTGCGATGAGTATGCAGTCGTTCCAGAGCAAGATGCAGATATAGGAAAGGACGATGACTTCCGGACAGTTGGCAGAGACGAGACATGGAAGAGACCGTGAGCAGGATTCCTTCCAGGACACTGCTGCAATGATACTTCCACCCAGGATCAGATGTGTCACGTACATTCAGAAAGCCAGAGGCCGACGCCAGTGATATGCTGTCTTACGAGTGGTCACGATGATTGACCGGGAGATGACAAGAGACGTGCCAGAACGGGATCATCCCCGTTAGCACACCTGACGGGGCCGATGAGCCGATGGACCGAGAGATTGGTAATTCACAGTGAAGACCTTGACCCAGGAGTGGTCATTGTTACGCACACCAGCAGGCCAGAGTTCATGATCATCGACGAGACGTCCCACTAGTGACCGCGACAGTTGGCCTGAGATTCTTAGAGGATGCGCTTGAGCGGTACTATTCCGCCATTATTGATTTCGATGTTTTGAGTGATCTATTCGCATGATTTGGTTTTGATGATTGAGTTTCATGATATCGTTTTCATGCGCCATGGTTGCACCTACTGAGTATTCACGATTTTTGCACAGTTGTTGCACTTGAGTAGTTTTTGGTGCCTTGGTTTCTCATGTTTGTGATTTTACGGTTTTAGACATTGAGTTTATTTTGTGCGTATGCACGCACACGATTTGGTTCCTGCACTCTGTATAGTTATATATACTTGCAGTGCAGTGATACGCCTTTTGTGCACTTAGATGCACTGGACTTCGATTTCGATTGTGATACTCGATATTTGTTTTGTGCACCTTGTGCACCTGATTTGATTTTGCGCATGTTCGGCGCTTGATATTGGATTTCATGATTTAGTGCATGATGGATGCACCTGCCTTGGATTTTCGCACATGTTGGGCGCATGTTTTGAGATGTGATTTTGGTGCACACCAGATGCACTAAATCGAGATTTTTCGTGTATGTCAGATGCACCTGATTTTGCTGTCAGGCATAAATGTTACCTACAACAGATGTTTCGTGCACACCCGATGCACTTGGATGTTGTTTCTGTGCATATGTATGGCACATAATTGGATTTTGATTTCCGTGCGCACCAGACGCACGTAGTATGCATATGCGTATTTTGGGATTGATTTTTCTTATAGAGCAGTACGTTTTTATGTTGATTGCTATGAGTTTTTGTACTGAGCAGGACTAGTCAGAGAACAGTACCTGAATATATTTTGCATGCATTGATAGTTATTGAAGGGATTTCCAAAAAGCGAGCTATAGTCTCAGTATTTACCTACGTGTCTGATATGACACGAAATGTTTAAAACAAGGAGACCCTTCTAAATTGTTTCCAAAACGGCGGAACGTACATATTAAACAAAGGATATATATATGTAGTTATTTTCTTACAATAGACGTCCGCCACTGTGCAGTGCTGCGAGCATCGCACAACGATTTGAAGAAGATTTGGCATGCATTGCTTCCAGATGTTTTAACGATGTATATCATGTTGGTTTTCATATTAGATCTTGACATTGATGTCTTCTCCATGACTCCGATGATTGCGGGATGCTGGATGGAGTTTGATTTTGAGTTATAGGCTCATTTTTTCATGCGCATGTGTTGCGCTACGATTTGTTTTATGTATTTATGATTTCGGAGCCCCGGCGATTTGATGGTTTTGGCTGAAATATTTTAGTATTTGGGGGAAGTTTTAATTTAAATTCGGGGACCGAATTTCTTTAAGGGGGGTAGATTGTAACGTTTTGAAAATCGTTTCGGTGAAATTTCGAAAAAACGGTAAAATAAGGGGGTTTTCTGTAAAAAGCCAAAATACAAATATCTTTATTATAAAATTAAATATACATATTCAAGATATGAAATTGCTAGTATTTGGTGTTTATTGACCCACTGGTGAAATTTCAAATTTTCTGAAAATTTTTCCGAAATTAATTATTTTAATATTATTTTAAGCCGTCACTAATATATTTAATTAGGGAAAATTACAAATTGGAATGAGTTGAAACAAATTTTGTGCATCATAAAACATTAAACAAAATTTTATCATGTAGTTTTTGAAACGAAATCGTTTGCCAAAACGGTTTAGAAATTATTGAGGAAAAAAGGCTTTTTTTTAAGTGTAAATGGATGTTTGGGGTATTGTATTTATCATTTTTCATCACCCCACACCCATACCCACACTCACACACCCCCATTTATTTACTCTCTTGGCTGAAATTCAGCAGCCCTCCCCCTAATTCCCCACTCCATTTCCACACAAATTAGAACAAGGAAAAGAAAACATTGAAATTAAAGGAAAAGAATAAACATAAAAGTATGCCTTTGACTTTCAACACCTCATTCTCTCTCTCCCATCTCCCACCCACTTGGCCGAAACCCCCACTTCTCCCAAATTCAGCAGCAGCCCCATCCATTTCATCTCTCTTTTCTCTTCAAAAAATTTATCAAAAATGCATCAAAATCCATACAAATTCAAAGCAAACTTAAAATCCAACCCTTACCCATTTTCCTTGGCCATTCAAGCATTGATCTTGGAGCTTGGAAGCAAGTTTTGGAGGACATGTTGCATGCTAGATCTCTTGATTTGTGAGGTATAAACCTTAACCTATGTTTTGATTGTTGGTTAATTACTCCAATTTAGTTAAATTTGGTGTTTAATTTTGGTTCTAGTTGCTAACTTGAAAATTTAAGTTTAGGGTTGGATATAGTTAGGGTTTTGATCATTTATTTGTGGTGGTGAGTTGTAGTTTAACATGTTAAATCATGTAAAAGATAAGCTAGTTGCTAGGTTGCTAATTGTTAAATTAAAATTTTGCTAAATATGCTATTTTTGCTAACTAGGTTTTTGATATTAAATTACAATGTGGGATTAAAATCTAAATTAAGGTTTCATGTCATTATTAATATTATAATGAGCGGTTTAATGACTTTGGTTCATACAAAACCAAGCTTAACTGATGAATTGTGAATTTTGCTTTAAAAGGTGTTAAAAATTGATATTTTTGCAAACTAGGATTTTGGAAATTATGCAAATTTATGAGATTAAATTATGGAAATGGTTTTTATGACTTATTTAAGATATTTAGTGAATATTGTGGCTGCTAGATTCGTTTATACATCGAGTTTTGTACTAAAACGGTGATTTGTGCTTGCTAGATTTTCGGAAAAATAGCTTTTTAAGTGAAATTGGGGTTTTTGTGAATTTTAAGCTATTTTATATTATAATTAGTGCTTGTAATTGTACAAATGAGTGTGTTGGGAGCTTTCTCGATGGTTTGGCGTTTGTACGCCGACGTCGAGGGTTTTTGGGTCGATTTGTGAAAGCAACCATAGATTTTGACCTATGTGGGATTCGTGCGTCGTTTTGGTCATGAGTTGGATTTTAATACGATATGGTGCGTTATGATATGTAGGTACCCCATGTGGACTTCGAGACGACAAGCAAGCGCGTGGCGACGTCGGCACCGGCGAGCGAGGACCAGGTGAGTAGATTTATATCTACGGGGAGAAGTCGGGTGGATGGCGTATAGCACCCCCGCAGTTCGTGGTGATGTATACGAATACGTATACACACATATATATATTGTTTATATATTGTTTGAGTTATTGATGATAAATATGGATATTTGGTGTTCTTGGATGATTGAGTGCCGCGAAACCCTAGAATAGCGGTCGCACACACTTGCACACACCCACCCATACTTGCATACTTTCTTCTTTCTTTTGTGCTCATACGGGAATATATAGTTATGTGTTCACATAGGTATGAGATTATGTGTTCACATACGGATTTGGGGATGATACTTGGAATTGAGATGAGTCGATGAGATTTGTGTTGAGATTGTGATATCGGTGATATGGCAGGATTCGTACTTGAGGTACGTCCTGGTGTTATAGCGGATCTTGGGGCGACGATACGGGTGAATAGTGTTATAAATAAGTGGTCGACATGTGATCGTGATATGAGATATGATATGCTAGGATATTGATCCTAGGCTGTATTGGGCGATGTATACCCCTTGATGATGATATGTGCTGATGATATCGGTTTGTACGAGACTGTCGATCAGTAGTCAGATCATGACTATATTGATGATATTAGTATTGTATTAGACATATGTCAGTACCTTAGACTATGATCTTTGATAAAGAGGATACCGGATGAATAGTGTGATGAATATGATTTTGACCCGTACCCAGATTTGGGATGCCGTACGACGGATTTACGTACGAGCTATATATTGATGATTGATCCGCACACTTGACTTGGGATATCTGATTATAGATATGGTATCCGATATGATATTATTGAGGCGGGATCACCGACTATAAATATACAGGTATGTATATGTATCGACTCAGATGATAGGCGGTTTCCTTACCTGTAGTTCAGCCGTATAGTTTAGTGTAGTTGTTAGATTAGATTAGACTCCTACCTATTTCAAAACTAGCGGATTGCGGGTATTTTAAAAGACAGGTCAAGGGATCTACGGATATTTCAAAAGACGTATCCTTTCTTAAAACTACCGTAGTCCTATTTTCAAAACCCCACGATTCGTGTTATTTCAAATGGCACCATTGTTCAATATTTAGCTCCCGCTCATTTTGGTTGCTCGCTCCGCATCGCATACTTACATTGTTATTTCATAATGCATTGTTGACATTATACTGTTAGGACACCAGCACCATTACCGATGATGCGTATGTACCACATACACTTACTTGCCGGCTCACACACATCTTCATCGGTAATTGTCATGTCACGTACACCTTAGAAAATATTATTGCTTAATTTAGCTTGATAGCCAGTAGTTTGACATAATATTAGTGTAGATACTTTATATGCCAGCTTAGATATTGTAGTTATTACTTGTCGCTTCATGCATACCGTTATTCATTGTTATGCCGCATTCATGGATTCTCATGCATATATTCACTATTTTACGTGTTATTGAGGTTTTGGATTCGGATTTCCATGAGATTTTCTGGATTTGGAGGAAAACCGCAAAAACATAAATAAACCTTTTCTCTCTTTTAAAATAAAAAGTGCGGTTTTCCCATGATGTATGAGTCGTCCACCATGAGTTTGCTGATGGATTTCGAGACCCGATTCGAGGAGTGGAGGAACAGTTTCGGGTACATGGTGGGCCCGGTGCGGTATCCCAGGGCAAGAGGATCGTGTTGTTGACATTGAGCCTGGCAGGGGAGCACTACCGACCGGTGATTTTTCCCGACGCGTCGGATTTCCGGAGGATACCATCGTGGTCTTGAGATGGATGGTAGGGGCCGGTCTGGATTGACGGCGCCCTAGATATTGTGATTGAGATATTGAGGTTTTGAGATATTGACGTTTTGAGATATTGAGGTACAGAGATTGTTATACAGAGATATCGAGATATTTGGACACTTGTTTTGTGTCGATGCTGGGCACTGTTTTATGCTGATTTCATTTATGGTACCTCACTTTTAAAATACAGAAATCTCACTGATTTATGAAAGCAGTTTTCTTCAGTACATGCATTCTGTTTCATGCATTCATACATTGCTACCTGAGGCACTGACACGGGCACATGGATTTACACTTGGGTTAGATATTTGCCCTAACCATTGTTATGGGTTGCTGGTTATATTTTTTGAGGATATATTATGATCATTGACCTAGGATTGCGTTATTTATGCGATTTATTTTCGTAGATGTTTTTCTATTCACGAGTTGGCAACTCACCCCCGTTGTGCCCCAGTTTCTTGCAGGTTTGCTGTACAGGTTTCATTACGGCTTTGCGGGCATAGTTTCCTTCGGGTGATTTGCTAGTAGGTGGGTTTACTTGTATCGTACCCCCATTATATATCTTGTATATCATTATTCTGTTGTATCTAGAAGTTCCATCAACCAAACATGTATTTATTTTTAGATAGAGACCAGTGATGTTATTCCTTCGACCTTAGAGTCGCGTGTTATATTTCTGTGGTTTTCTTGTGGTTTTGAGTTTCCTTCTGAATTTTGATCCTCGCCGTTGGCGTTGTATATTATATTGCTTGTGTGGTTGTGACCGTCGATTGACGAAGAGCTAGCTCCCGCTTGGGGATGCCTTTTTATTGATTTCGTATAGTATTCATGTTATATCCCGTTTGGGGGACAGTATTTACAAAGGAGACTCTGCCGAAATTTTCGGGAAATATTTGATGTTTTTTTTTAAAAACCGCATAATTCAGCTTATGCTATTAAACTACTTGTTTTAAATTGGTTTTCCTTCACTGTACTACTTTTCTTGGTTTGGATTTCTGGGTTTTCGGCTCACTTAGATTACGTACGCCTCGAGACGTTCGTAGTTTAAGTGCCGGTCATGTTCCGTACTTTCGGGGCATGACAGTATACCCTACAATTTGCACTATCACGCACCTTGAAATTTGGAATAGTAGAAGAGACCATGAAATGCACCTGTCTAAAGTCATTAGTACAAAGAAAATAAAAGAAAAAAAAGTGAATAAAGAAAAATGGACACTGGTTTTTGTGATTACTTAAGGCTGTGAAAAATAGAAAAATCTTTACCGAGGGTGCTTCATCACCTAGTGCCTTAGACCAACTGGTTTGGGAGTCACTGCTAAAAGCCTTGGGTGTTGCAAAACTAGGAAGTACGCTTTAAAGTGCTAACGCATCTTGTAATCGGTTGTTGGTACCTCAAGAAGTATTAACAGTCGCATGAAGGATGTGTAAGAGAAATTCAAAATTCATGAATTAATAAGTGCTTTGGACAATGGACGAGAGTACGATTGCTTGATTTGAATTTCCAAGTGTAGGGGTGATATTTACACACACGTAGGGATATGTGATTAGAGTTTAGATAAGAGAAAGGGATGAAGAATAGAACTTATTTCTTTAATAGAGTTGATAGAAATTCCTAAGTGGAGATGAAACCCTAGAAGGAAAACTGAGGAGATGCCGAAAGCTAAGTAGATCTACATAACATATATAATCTTAAGTTAAATAATGAGGAAGTGTGAAGAATGTGGGTGGATGATTCGCGAGTCAAAAGATAATAGAATTCCTTCTTAGAAAACCTAATTGGAGAACAAAAGTCAATGGGTTAAATTGATAGGATTTTGTGGGTGTAATCCGCTGAAAACCCTCAGGAGACAACACTCCTCCTACTAGGGACACCTAGAGGTTTAACGGCTTGTTGCACATGCTCAGTGCAATCGCGTTTCCCTGCGAAAGTGTGGTTAGGATTTTAGTGAATAAAAAATAAATTTGCTCGAGGACGAGCAAAAGATAAGTTTGGGGGTATTTGTTCATATCATAATATTGCAGTTTATATTCCCCAATTCTTATTCGTTTTATAAATAAACAGGTACTTTTGACGCATGTCTGCTACATGTTACAGGTTACAGGTTCTTGGACAGAAAACAATGCAAACGATGTAAAGACGATGAAAATGTGGACTTTAACCAACAAACAGAGAATCTTGATCAAGCCTACATAAGGAACAATTCACAAAGCAAGATTCAAGACATCGACTCAAAGCGAACGGTTAAAAATCCATTGCAAATTGTTCACTGAAGATCTGGAACTAACCTAGAAGCCCAAATGGAAAAAGATATATATAAATAAGAAGCCCAAGCCAACAAGAAGAAACCCAGGAAATTTCACCAAGAGATCTCCCCAAAGGGCCGCGGAACCGCGGCCCAAGCCCACTAATGCCGCGGTTCCGCGGCCATTTAAAGCCCGTGTCGGTGTATCTTTCTGGTGTCGGTGCGTCGGTGCGGGTGTTGGGATTTTCCGTGGGCAAATCTGTAATTGCACATGTGCGAGAGTCTGTAACCCTAGTTTCCCTGTTTACCTATAAATTGTAATCACAGATCTGTAAAACCTATGCCTTTTTTCATTTTCACAAATTCAGATATGTTCTGTATTCTTGCTTGGAGAGAGCCATCAATAAAAATTAGTAAGTTACTTTTAATTCTTTATTTTAATTCTCTTTTAATTAGAATGTCTTTTAATCCCGAGCGAGTAATCTCCTCGCTTGTTAGGGTTAGCCTTAGGGAAAGGTTTGAGAGATGAGATCTCTCACCCCTTTCATGCCATTTCATACCTAAGAATTAGAACTCCATGCATGCACGCACACCCCGCTCCCTACGGCACCTTATCCCTCGAGGTAATGGTGACACCGTAGTGTAAAAGACCGGTTGCGCGTGTTTTCCATGGAGGTTAGGGTAAGTATCGATAAAGGAAGGATAAGAATCTAGAGGAAGAAACATATTTCCAAAAGATTCTAATCCACTTTATTGATAATTACTATAACATCTAATAGATCTAAAATAAGGCATTGAAAGCGGTGAGGGAACCTTTAATCTCCCAACTTCCCCTAAGCCTAACCCTAGCAAGACTTTAATTTAGATTAATTTAGTTTATTGATAGATCTATGTTTTTTAGACATAATAAATCAATCCAAACAACATTTGGAATCAACTCGTAAAAACACATTAAGAAAATTACACATCTCTGTGGATCGACCCGTATTCACCGGCTAGCTGCAAAGCGACGCCGTTACTGATTACGGTTAACAAGTATTTTTGGACAAATCGGTATCACGCTTATATCGCTTGGATTTGAGTTTTGATGATTGAGTTTCAGGATATTGTTTTCGTGCACCATGGCTGCACCTACTGGGTATTTACATTTTGTGCATAGTTATTGCACTGGATATATATATTTTATACACCGTTGTGTTGATGTCGATTTTGTGACTTAGCTGCACATATTTATGATTTTCTGGATTTCCTACAGTTGATTTGATTTGTGCGTGGGGTACGCACTCGATTTGATTTCTGCACTCGGTATAGCTTACATATGCTTGCAGTGCATTAATACGTGTTTTGTGCACGCAGTTGCACACGTATATGATTTTTATACACCTTGGTACACTCGGTGTAGTTTTCATACGCATTTGATTTAGTAATGATTTTCTATGCCTTTGTCGCACTAGATTGATATTTCGTGCACTGGATGCACCAGATTTGATATTTCGTGCACTGGATGCACTGGATTTGGTTTTTCGTGCACTAGATGCATCCGATTTGTATTTTGTGCATTTGTTGCACCAGATTCGTATTTCGTTCCTTTGTTGCACTAGATTGTTATTTCGTGCATTGGTTGCACCGGATTTATACTCCGTGCCCTGGTTGCACCCGATTTGTGTCTTTGAGCATGGTGTTACCAGATTTGTGTTTTTATGCGCGCTTGCATTTGATGTTCGTTTTCATGCATGCTACTGCACCAAATGTTTTATACGGACCTGACGCATTTGGGTTAGTTTTTTTTGCGCATATTAGGCACTGGTACTGGATTTTTTACGCATTGGATGCACTTGATTTAGAGTTTTATTCGTGCATGACGGATACACTTGATTTGGATTTTCGCGCACATTGGGCGCATGATATGAGATATGATTTTGTGCACACCTGATGCACTCGATTTGGGTTTTTCGTTCGTGCAAGTTAGTTGCACTGGATCGAGATTTTCGTGCACTATAGATGCACTAGTTGTTGTTGTCGTGCACTGATGCACTAGTTGTTGTTGTCGCGCACACCAGTTGCATTGGACAGATGCTTTCGTGCACACCCGTTGCACTTAGTTTTGCTTTTGTGCATATTGTGGCACTTATATTTGGATTTGATTTACGTGCGCACCAGACGCACCTGATTATTGGACACGCCTTTTAAAGCTGATTTTGCTCTTGAGCCCTTTGTTTTCATGATGGGCACTATATTATGTAGTAGCCGAACAGGACTAATCGGAGGACAGTGCCTGAGTATTTTGCATGCATAAAAAGTTTATCAAGAGGTTTTCAAAAAGAAGCTATATTCTCGCTATTTCTTACGTGTCCACGAGCGACACGAACGTTTACAAAGGAAAAACCTTTTGGGATATTTTAAAAAAGGGCAGAACGCATATTTTGAGCAAAAGATATATGAAATTACATTATTACTTTACAAATGAGCGTCCGTCACTTATGCCGTAAGTTACACATCACACGGCGATTCAGAAAAGATTCTGCATATGTTTATTTCAGTTTTTTAAGATTTTTAAAAAAAAAGATGTGTACTATATACATATTATAGTATTTGCGAGTGTATATTGGATTTCGGTAGTGGATTTCGAGATCTGTATCTCCATTGTGACTCCAATGATATGCGTGCAAGTCCGATGATTTGCGTGATCCTTGACGGAGTTCGGTTTTGAGTTTTCGTACTCATTTTTCCGGCGCACAGGATGCGCTGTGGTATTTCTGTATCTTCCGTGATTTCGGAGCCCCGTTGATTTGAGCTGATTATTGAAATGTTTTAGCATTTGGGATTTTAAATTTAAATTCGGGGACCGAATTTATTTAAGGGGGAAAGATTGTAACATTTCGGAAAATATAATAATATTATTTTTGGAATTTAATATTAAAATAATGTATTTCGCAAAAACTACCGATTTGCAAATTTGGGGTTTTCGTAAAATGGTATAATTGTAATTGATGGAAATTTGTGAGCTTTGATTTTTGCCAAATTCCTTCTTTGTTTTTCTTGGCCAAATTCTAACTTCATTTTTGGCCATTTCCTTTGCTAGCAATTTCGAAATTGGTTGCTTGCAATTTCGTGGGCAGCTGGCATTGCTTGGGCAATTAATGAGGCATAAGTCTTTTGGGAGGTGTCATTGGTATTGATGGCTTTTGTTTTCATTGGGATATTTGTTGGAGTTGGTAGAGATTGTTGGATATACTGCCCTCAGAGTCAATTATTGGATCGCAGACACGTGATTGCAATGATTGAGGGAGGACCTATACCGGTAGGACAGTCTTACTCGAGAGGTCTGTATACTATCTGGTTTGTCTTTATCATCGTGTACATGCTTTAGGTAACATTGTAGTTCACTATTACACGTTGATAGAGAATAATATGCTACCATGGTTTGTCTTTATCATCGTGTACTGCTTTAGGTGACCTTACAGGTCACTATTATACGTTGATAGAGCCCTTAGGATTCTTGCTTGACTGCCAGCAGTATGATGACGATCATATACGTGGGAGCTGGTGTCTATAAGCACATCCTTAAAAGGTCCCTAGTCGTGGGAGTTTTCGAGACAGGGCATCGATACTCCGGAGTAGACTAGTGTATACAGTCGAGACCTCGACGAGAGGCAGTGGCCGGTCTCACAAGCCATTAGTGTCAGTTGGATCACCTAAGATGTATACAGGTGCTCATTAGGTTATGAGTACACCGAACAGGACTCGCCAGGAACATGCTAGTTGGTATTATATCTGACGTCAGATAGCAGTTCCCTGGTGACATGTGTACAGGTTTGTTCATCGACCTGAGATCGTCATTTGTCTCGTGTGAGTTCCCACTGTGCTTTGATTACTATCCTACCACGGCTTAAAGGAGTCATGCAAACAGGTTTTAGTTGGGTACAGTCCCGAGCCACATGGAGGCAGTGAGCGGATCGGTAGGGGTTTCGTCTCTCCCGGTATTGGAGGTGAGATCGCGCTGTGTCTAGGAGAGCCATTACACGAAGTCCTTGGCCAAGGCAGGAGATTTACTGGTAGGTATTCCAGTAGTATCTCACGGTGTCCTGGGCAACATTCCGACATGACTTGTACCGCTTTTGGGGGTCTAACTTTTACCAACCCCCTAGGCCCGCCATGCGATGCTCATAGACGAATGGTCCGGACTGTACGGATATTTTCACTGACAGGCTCAGTAGGGTGTCAGGATGAGTTCGCTCATCGACCTCCCTTTTGGTCAATACCTGGTAGCCCGTTACGTACGGCTAGTACCTCTGACGAGCTAGTGGTTAAATCCACAGCCAAAATATTGACGAGTCTTTAGAGTCCTCCACAGACAGTTTCTCAAGTTTCGGCGAAACGTTGTAGAGGCCGTATGATATATGGCAGGGTCCAATCATATACGTGCGGTAGTATACGGATCATGATCGGACGGATCATACTAGTGGGCTTTGGTTTAAGCCGGATCCTAGTATTAGATTTGGTGGATTACTTTAGTCTCATCGCATTCGCATTCGGTCGGAATGCGGATACAGGTATGTATATACAGGTGAGGGGTACTCTTGTGATCCGTCACGAGTTTACTTTAGTAGATGCCATTCTCTTTCTATTGTTGCAAACATTTGGATTAATGTTTGCATATGGAAATAATGAGCTAGAAATCATAATGGAGTGCATTTAATGTGGCATGTGCAAGAGTTGTGACTCATGGTCTCTTTTATTGTGCATATGTCACATTATGTGATAGTTTTGTGTGTTGAAATGAGAGGATGAGAGAGAAGGGCAGCCATATGGTTGTGGGTTTTCTCTTGTGTTTCATAATCTCACACTCTCATTTTTAACACACAACACAAAAGGAAAAAGAGAGGAAAGCTTCTTCTTCCTTCTCTTCTTTCTTGAGCTCATTATCTCCTCACTAATGGCATCCACTAAATCCTTAAGAGACAAAGTGATGACAAACATTCTCTACTTCGCCTTGGACACGTCGGCTAGCGAACTTCGTGCCCGAGTTGCTTCGGATGAAGCGGGAGCCCGTAAAAAGACTCGAAGATGTGGTGCCCTTTCCGACGAGGAGTTCGAGACCGGAGATGCCGCGAGGAGCTTGGGATGAAGGCCAAAGTCCGAAGGACACGGATCGATCGGTATAACCTTTCCAACCCTTCTCTAGTTAGCTAGTTGTAGGTTAATGTTTCGATCCGGGATTTAAGCATACGATAGCGCCGGTTTCAAGTTTTGAAAAAGTTTTTCGTTTCCGCATTTTGGCCTTGGATAGATAGCCGGGGCGCTACCATACACTTACATGGTATCAGAGCCATGCCATTAACATTTACTAGCTTGCTCTAAAGTATTTAAAATATCGATTGGCCGAATTTTCCAAAACCGCGATTCCAATTTGTGCAATTTCTGTCGAAATTTTTTTGTCGTCGAAAAATTATTTTGAGTGTTGCAGAAATACGTGCAGGGTTTTCTAAGAGAACTGAGAAAATTTGGTGAACTGAACCCACTGCAGTGCCGCGGAACCGCGGCCGTACCTACGCGTTGGCCGTGGTTCCGCGGCAGCCCTGTAGCAACATTGCACCAAATTTTCTGCAGTGGTCTCTGAGTTGGAATTGGGGTTTCTGGAATGTTTATTTTTGGGCCCAGATTATTTTGAGTGCAGCAATTGTGCTTGGGGCCCACTTCGGGAAATTTTGTCGATCGAAAATTTTAAACATGTTAGTTCACAGTATTTACATTATATCTGCGACCGTGAATGTCATTCGAGCGGTAAATCTTGTCAAATTGCTATAGCTCTTTTAGACGGATTTGCGAATGTGACACTCACGTTGATGTTCTGTGTTGTGCTGTGATGTTGCGGATTTGTCGTGGTGGATAGCTTGGTGCAATGTTAGTACAGTTTGATTGTATATGTACATTTGATATTGCGGCGCGAGCGTCCGACATGTGGACTGCCGTCTCTGCCTGTTTGTATATTATTCTTTTGGGGCACGACCGGGCTGAGGTCGATGTACCCGTTGTATATTTTTACTTTCTGTACTAGGATTACCCTGCGGTGGGGTGCACGGATAGCCGGGTTCTAGAGGGAAACGGGCCCGCATCTTAAGGCTTTGAGACGGAGGGGGCTTCACTCTAGAATTGGCGGGCTATTCGCCGCACTCGTAGGGGGTATAGGTTGACCCAAGGAGGGGTGCACAAGTTACCGGATTCCGTGAAGTGCTGGGTGGTCCATTCACTTTGTTGAAGGGGGCTGCCTCGCTTCAGGTTTTGGCGGGTAACTTGCCGTGCCCGTAGAGGTCTAGGATTTCATTTCACAGGCTATCCACACGACCAGGGGAACGTCGGGTTTCAGTAGCGGCTCTATGAAACCCGGGGATCCCAGATTATCTGTATTGTTCTGTGATGCTTATTACATTTCTGTGATATTGCATTTATCACGCCTTGAGCGATTATTATATATTGATATATATACTAGTAGATGTTGTATATGTTTTACACCCGCGCTAGTCCAGTCCCCGCTCTGTCGTTAGTTAAGAAACCTAACGGGTGATGACGGGACCCAGCGGCGATTGCGGATGGCATATACGTACATCATATTTTCGTTCTTTATTGGTGTGATCAATTGATGGGACTGCGTTGATTCGGATCAATGCAAGCTAAACAAGCATGTTCGATGTTGTTGGAACAATTTTTTAAAAAAAAGCTGTTATTGCAGGACGTTCTCTTTTGTTTTGCACAGTGGTATTCAGTTAGGAATATCCAGCACCTCAGTCGACGAGGCAAGGGCCGAGATCTCTTCACCGGGAGTGACCCCTTGGGCAGAAGTTTTCGTCAGGGTAATAACTTTACTATAGTCGATTACTTTTTGCTTTGCATCGTGGTATTCAGTTGGAATATCCTGCACCTCATTCTACAGGGAAAGAGCCGAGATCCCTTTACCGGGAGTGACCTCTTTAACAAAGGTTTTCGCCACTATATTTTTACAAAAAGCTATCCGGTTCCTTCAACGATATCAAGTTCATTACGTTAAAGGTTTTTCGCCAAAAATCATTCGTAGCCCTCCGTCATTTCAAAAAGGTAGCACTTAGTATTCATGCTATGTATGTTGGCCTTCGTCAAGGCATAGTGTATGGTACCTATTTGTTACTTTTCTGTTGCATAGATAGATGCGTTATTTTGGGACAGTCATACTACTATTTTGGCCTTCGTCAAGGGTATGTACGGGTGGGTTCAAATTAACCTGGATAAAGACGGGTAGAACTTGACATGTGACTTATGATATGTTGGCCTTCGTCAAGGTCATAAGAGCATGGGGTAAAAATCACATCGGGGGTCTCTAAAGAAACTGAAACTTGCCAGATATGCGCATACCTTCTGGAGTGTGATAACGTGAGTGGATTCCATCACGTTATCATGCGATGATAGTTGGATCCCGATTCCCACTGATGAGTTGGTTTACTCCTCGGGTGATCCCAACTAATTCTTCTTTCAGGTTTGGAGGAGAATTTGACGATACAGTGGGAGGTTTCTTGATTAGATAAATTGATAACCATTCTGATCTAGATTAGAGTGCACGCAGAGTGTTTCTTTTCTCTCTCTCTTTGGCAGCGACCATGGCCCGACCCTTGACTATGACTCAGTGACCAAGATTAACCGAACCTTCTTAAAACACTGGCTTTTGGATTGTCTGAGTTGCATACCTCATTGCCACTCCTATTTCTCCCCTTTTCTCTAGAACACCCCGTATTACTACGAACATCCACTTCCATTGGATAAAACCATCGTATGGTTATATATGACTCGAAGGAACTTGTTCCAGATTCGAGGATGGTTTCTGGTTCTGGAGAAAACGAATAGGACTATTCAGTTGTCTTTTCATTTTACCTTCTCTCAGGTTGCGAGTGTTCCTTGGATTAGGACGGTACACCTATTACGCTAATTGGATAGTTTTCTTCTAAACCATAGGCAGGTACCGAACGGTAGGGAATGAAGAAAGCCGATTAGCCTAAGTGTGGTGTACAGAAGGTATTAGGTAAAAACAAATAAAGGGATTAGTAAGAGGGCAAAGTAAACTGCGACTGCTATTCATGACCAAACCAAGTATTTCATTACCACTCCTACTTCACCTTTGTATTTCTCCAGAATACTCCGTATCACTATGAAGATCCACAGTTATTTGGATACTCCATCGTATGGTTATATACGAACTCGAAGGAACTTGTTCCAGTTCGGGGATGGATTCAGGTTCAAGAGAAATAGGAATAAGGTTTTATTCAATTGTCTTTTATCTTTACATTCTCTCGGGTTGCGAATGCTCCTAGGATTGGGACAGTACACCTATTACGCTTATTGGATAGTTTTCTTCCAAACCATAGGCTGGTGCCGAACGGTAGGGAAGGAAGAAAACCATTTAGCCTAAGGGGGTGTACAGAAGGTTACGACTAAAGACATATAAAGGGATTTGGAGAGATTGCAAAGAAATATACGGTTACAGTTGTGAATCTGATAATGGAAGAGGCATTACTAAGAATACCCGAATAGCCCTTCGAAACATTTACATGTTTCAGTTTCGCTGTGTATTGTTAAAAGAAAACTGATTTCCCAATTAGCCCTTGCTCCAGGGTATGTATTTACCAGGTTTGATTCTCACATCTGTATGGTTTTACAGATGATGAGTGGGAGTAAGCTATTGGAAATTGGGTGATCATCCTCATTATATCGGGATTCGTTGTAATTGGTGATATTTGAGGAAATCGCCTGGGCTGTTTGCCGGACGGCAAATATTTGATTTTGAATATCCATTATTATGCACCAATTTCAAATTGATATATATGCACGTTTATTTTTATAAAGTGAGATATAACTTTTTGAAATTATGTCCATGACATTTACCTATATCAGTGGATGGTTAGGTAAGTAGTATTAAACAGCGGTGTAATTCTTCTTAACCATAAGTACAGTTTTCAACCTAAGATACACAGGGAATGAGTTATTAGACTCAAGGGAATTATACAGAGTATTGTATATTGTCCAGTGTCCATTAGGACAGAGGGGTTGGTCCTCGCACTGTATTCCGTTTACTTATGACTTCTCAAGTTTTTAGACAAGTGCTTCGTAGAAATACAAGGTCTAAGTTTTGAGAAGTTATAGGTATAAGAGTAAAGTAGAGAACCACGTGTTTCAAGTATCGGGATTCTTCAAGGTGATCGAAGATGTAGATACTAGTGTATGGTATTCAGTTGATAGTAATGGTTTTGAGAACTTGCTTCTCTTTCAGGTTACTCATATCTGGATGTACTCCTAAGTTGAGTAACGCTGATCGGCCTCCTTCCATTTAGTTAACATGCACTGGAGACAGCTGCATGATTTGAATCCGGTTCCAATTAAATCTGTGCCTCTGCTTCTATATTGGATATTGAATAGTTCATATCTTAACATTGTTAAGGTACGGGGAGTTGTCCGGCTTATGCTTAAAACCAGACTCTGGATAACTCAAGGCACGTTTCTGTAATGGCTGTTTATGGGTTGACCCAGGCTATGACGAGGGTTGACTTTCTACCATCTGGAAGATCAATAGTGATATTGTTCTTGACTCGCCACAGTTTTGATAAAAAATGAATTTTTCAGAAAACAGTAGTGGGAGTATGGTAGAACTGGAGGTGATTCCAGAACCGCAAATGATTACTGAAAATTTGATAAGAACCTAAATATTCGATCTGGTTTGACATTCCATTGGCCACTCCGCAGATATGGTAGGTAACCTCAGGCACTCGAGAGGTACTTCGGTATGCTCACGGACGGTGACATGGAGGTTCTTGTTTACCCAGACTTGCCATTACTGTTGTTCCAGACTATGAGACCCGGCAGGAGGATGAGTATAGCGTCGTTCTAAACTGGCTTTAGAAGTGTACGTGTATATGACTCTGCCAGAGGGTTGTCGTAGTCAGTGGGAGCAGCGGAAGCTAAGTGGGGACTTAACACTACTGTTGTTCCAGACTATGAGACCCGGCAGGAGGATGAGTATAGCGTCGTTCTGAACTGGCTTTAGAAGTGCACGTGTATATTATTCTGCCAGAGGGTTGTCGTAGTCAGTGAGAGAAGCGGAAGCATAGTGGACAAGTGGCTTATGTCTATTTATAGACTGAAGCAGATATAGCGGAGATAGATCATCTGTTTCTGATGTGACAGTCATAGGTTTGACTTTATCAGAATAGGGGATCGATCTGTTAAGAAGGTAGTAGGGTGTGATGTCCTGGTATTTGGATGACATACACAGAGTAGGAAGTTAAATTCCTATATTACGATCGGTTATTCTTTGATTGTCACACAGTGGTTTCTCCACATAGGAATTGGATATTATATCAGACATTCTGGTTACTAGATCTATGGTGTTAGATCTAGATTTGGGTAGTTTCCCAATTTGGGTACTTAGACAGCATTCTAAAGGTGTTTTAGAATGGACGACTCCTGACACGGTAGTGTACCTGCAGGTGATGGAGTCACCCTCTCTAAAGGTGTCTTACAGACTAAAGGGGAGAGGGATGTGCATGATCGGCAGATCACTTGCTTAGGCAATTGAGTTGATCACGAGATGTCAAGTACCACACCAGATGTTGTTTTTGCACGAGATGCAATAAATTGATATTAATCCAATCCTGGAGAAACATTCGGAAGCAGTTTTTGAACATAAATGGATGTTCCAGGGAAATGATAACGGCAGCCTCTTTCTGGGGACGGTTATCATTCTAGGCATCCAAGGTAACCTAGAAGACAGAGTGACTGTCAGAGTTATAGTTTTCCCTCTGACGAGGGGCGGTATTTTGGACAGGTGGTCCAAGCGGATACTGAGGGAGGCATGGTGCAGGATACTGATTATGTTCATTTAACGATACTGCAAGTCTACGGTAGCGCCCAGGCCGTCAATTTGACGCCAAACACGGAACAAAAACTTTTATATCTGGCGCTATCGTATACTATAACCCGGATCTTGCCATTAACGCTAAACTAACAAACTGTAAAGAGGTAGTAAGGCTATACCGAACGATCCGAGTCCTTCGGTCTTTAGCCATCATCCCACGCCCCTTTGCGGCATCTGCGATCTCGCTCGATCTCCGGTCTCCTCGTCCAGGTGGCACCACGTCAACGGATCTTTATACGGGCTCCCGCCTCTGAACCGAGGCAACTCGGTCATGAAGTTTGCTAGCTGACATGTCCAAGATTGATGTAGAGAATGAGTAGAACACTTTGTCTCGCTTCATCCAAAACCATGGATGAACGGTTAATGAAGTTGCCTTTTTTATCAAGTGATGAGAAAATGAGCTATGAAATTTCCATGAACCAAACCTATCATCTCATTTTAACAACTATTGGGCTTCCAAAAGAATGGCCGGCCACATATAAAAGGAAGAAGGTGACTGTAGGAGCAAGGAGGTGACCATAAGTGAAGCTTATCATAACTCATCACGACATTAATGGAAAGAATGAGTCATATAATACCTCACTAACCATTTAATTCAAACAATGAGTCACTAAACAACTCATCAACCTAGAAGTTTCCACTCATGACTCACCCTCATGACTCACCCGAAAGAAAAAGATAATTCCGTATTAAACCGAATGTTTAAGACGGGTGATAGAAAACTGGCAATTTCGAAAAGCGATCCCGAAACGAATTTCAGGATAACCCCGTAACTGTATATACATACCCGCACTTGTATTACAACTGAATACAAATACAACTGAGACAAAGATATTATATCTACACAGTATAATACATGGATCCGGCTTAAACCAAAGCCCACCAGTATTATCTGCCCGAAATATGACACGTGCATAAATGCACGTGCATTTTCCGAACCCTGCCATAAAACCATACGGCCTCTACAACGTTTCGCCCAAACTTGGGAAACAATCTGTGGGGGACTCTAATGACTCATCAGTACCCCGGCAGTGGGTTTAACCACAAGCACGTCAGCGGCACTAGCAGTGCATAACGGCTGCCCATGCACTGACCTCAAGGGAAGCCGATGAACGAACTCATCCTGGAACCCTACCGAGCCTAACAGTGACAATATACATACAGTCCGGTCCGTTCGTCTATGAGTATCGCATATCGGGCCTAGGGGCTGGTTGTTGGAGATAGTGCCCTCAGAGTCAATTATTGGATCACAGGCACGTGATTGCAATGATTGAGGGAGGACCTATCCCGATAGGACAGTCTTGCTCGAGATGATAGTATGCTATCTGGTTTATCTTTATCATCGTGTACTGCTTTAGGTGACCTGACATGTCGCTATTGCACGTTGATAGAGCCCCTGGGATTCTTGCTTGACGACCAGCAGTATGATGGCGATCATATACGTGGGAGCTGGGGTCTATAAGCACATCCTTAAAAGGTCCCTAGTCGTAGGAGTTTCGAGACAGGGTATCGATACTCCATTAGTAGACTAGTGTATACAGTCGAGACCCCGACGAGGGGCGGTGGCCGGTCTCACAAGCCACTGGTGTCAGTTGGTTCACCTAAGATGTATACAGGTGCTCATTGGGTTATGAGTACACCGGACAGGACTCGCCGGGAACCTGCTAGTTGGTCTTGTACCAGATGTCAGATAGCAGTTCCCTGGTGACATGTGTACAGGTTAGTTCATCGACCTGAGATCGTCATTTGTCTCGTGTGAGTTCCCACTGTACTTTGATTACTACCCTACCACGGCTCAAAGGAGTCGTGCAAACAGTTTTTAGTTGGGTGCAGTCCCGAGCCACATGGAGGCAGTGAGCGGATCTGCAGGGGTTCGTCTCTCCCGGTATTGGGGGTGAGGTCGCGCTGTGTCTAGGAGAGCCATTACGCAAAGCCCTCGGCCGAGGCAGGAGATTTACTGGTAGGTATTCCAGTAGTATCTCAGGGCGTTCTGGGCTACACTCCGACACGACTTGTACCGCTTTTGGGGGTCTGACTTTTACCAACCCCCTAGGCCCGCCATGCGATACTCATAGACGAACGGACCGGACTGTACGGATATTGTCACTGACAGGCTCAGTAGGGTGTCGGGGTGAGCTTCCTCATCGACGTCCCTTTTGGTCAATAGCTGGTGGCCCGTCACGTATTGGCTTATACCTCTGACGTGCCAGTGGTTAAATCCACAGCCATAGTATTGACGAGTCTTTAGAGTCCACCACACTTTCAGTTACTCAGCTTTCGGGCGAAACGCTGTAGAGGCCGTATGGAGATATGGCAGGGTTCGATCAGATACGTGCGGTATTGCACGGATTAGGATCGGACAGTTTTGTACTAGTGGCCGTATAGTTATATGGCAGGGTTCGATCAGATACGTGCGGTATTGCACGGATCAGGATCGAACGGATTTTACTAGCCGGCTTTGGTTTAAGCCGGTACTAGTTTAGTACAGTGTAGATTTTGTCTCATTGCATTTGTATCCGGTCGGAATACAGATGCAGGTGTGTATGCACAGTGTAGGGGTTTTCCTGTAATTTATTACGGGACCAGTTTTCTGGAGTTGCCAGTTTGCATTTCGTCCCGGCCGGTTTTCCTTTGTTCTTTCCCGGCCGGACATTTCCGATGGAGGGGGTTATTTGCGAGTTCGCAAATAACTCTTTGTGGAGGGTTTTATTGTATATATATATATTGATTATGACACCTTTCTTGTCTTGCTCCATGACTTGATTTAAAGGTGAAGTGAAAGGGTATGGGTTGAAAAAGTAATAAGCATGGTTGTATGTTTTTTGGTCTCTTGATATGGTCACCCTCCTTGCACTCCTACACTCACCTCCCTTCATGATACATATCAATTTCCCTCCACCATTTCCTAGAGGGAAGGCCGGCCACTTGAGTGAGGAGAGGAGAGAAAAATTTCATTTTGGCATGACACATTTTTCTTCATCTCATATCTTCATGCAAGGAAAAATGAAAGCACCATATATTTTCCTTGTTCTCATTCCTCCATCCAAAGGCAACAAACCCCAAAGTGAGACTATGATTCTACACTACGCTTCCTACAGCATTTCTTGAGCATGTCGAGTTGCCGGCTTCATGCTCGAGTTGCCTCGGTATTGAGGCGGGAGCCCGTAAAAGACGAAGGCGATGTGGTGCCCTTTCCGGCGAGGAGGCGATGATGTGGAGCCAAGCTTTTCCGCGGGAGATCGGGATGATGAAGAGAAGACCGGAGGACTCGGATCACTCGGTACAACATTTCTACACTCTTTACTGTTTGTTAGTTTAGCAATAATGGCAGATCCGGGTTAAAGTATACGATAGCGCCAAGTTAAAAAGTTTTATTCCGCGATTGGCGTCTGTAGACTGCCGGGGCGCTAACGTAGACTTACAGTGGTATCAGAGCCTCACCATTTTGCTATGCTAACTTGTGCTAACGCGTTTAAAACTTCGATCCGACCGGAAATCGAAAACTGCAAAAATCCAAGCCGACAGTTTCTGTTGTTTTTAAACGGTCTCAAAAATTATTTCTGGATGTCTTAAAAATCAGAGCAGGAACATTTAAGAGTCACGACAAAATTTGGACTCGTGATCCCTCTAAGTTGCCGCGGAAGCGCGGCCAAAACCATGGTTTTGCCGCGCAACCGCGGCCACGTGGGGAGCACGTGCTCCCAAATTTTGTCAGTTGGTTCATGGTTGGATTTTGGGGTTTTTGAAATATATCGTTTTTGCCCAGATTTTGTTACTGTTCACCAGTAAGTCGTGGGGCCCACTTCTTGATATTTTGTCGATCGAAATTTAAACACGTTAGTTTTCACAGTATTTACATTATATCTGCGACCGTGAATGTCACTCGATCGGTAAATCCGGTCTAACTGCTATAGCCCGGTTAGACGGATTTGCGAACGTGACTTTCACGTTGATGTTCTATGTATTTGCTGTGTTGTTGCGGATCGGTCGTGGGGGATAGCCTGGATGCAATACTAGTACTGTTTTGTTGTATTATGTACATTTGATATTGCGGGGCGAGCGTCCGACATGTGGACTGCCGTCACTGCCTGATTGTATTATTCTTTTGGGGCACGACCTGGTTGCGGTCGATGTACCCGGTGTATGTATATTTTACTTTTTGTACTAGGATTACCCCGCGGAGGGGTGCACGGATAGCCGGGTTCTAGAGGGCAGCAAGCCCGCATCTCATGGCATTGGGACGGAAGGGGCTTCACTCTAGGATTGGCAGGCTATTCGCCGCACTCGTAGGGGGTACAGGTTTGACCCAGGAGGGGTGCCCAAGTTGCCGGATTCCGTGAAGTGCTGGGTGGTCCATTCACGGCGCTGAAGGGGGCTGCCTCGCTTCAGGTTTTGGCGGGTGACTTGCCGCGCCCGTAGGGGTCTAGGATTTCATTGCACAGGCTATCCACACGACCAGGGGAACGTCGGGTTTCAGCGGCTCTGTGAAACCCGGGGATCCCAGATATCTGTATTGTTTCTGTGATGCTGTTCATTGTCTGTGATGTTGCATTTTATTCACGCCTTGAGCGAAATACTATATATTGGTATATATATTAGTAGATGTTGTATATGTTTTTCATCCGCGCTAGTCCAGTCCCCGCTCTGCCGTTAGTTAGCTAACCTAACGGGTGATGACGGGACCCAGTGGCGAATGCGAATGGCATATACGTACGTCAGTATATTTTCGTTCTTTGTGGTGTGATCAATTGATGGGACTGCATTGATTCGGATCAATGCAAGTTAAACAAACCTATTGTGATGTTGTTGGAACACTTTTCAAAAAGCTGTTATTGCAAGGACGTTCACTTTTGTTTTGCATCGTGGTATTCATTTGGAATATCCTGCTCCTCAGTCGACGAGGCAAGGGCCGAGATCCCTTCACCGGGAGTGACCCCTTGGACAGAAGTTTGCGTCAGGGCATTAACTTCACTATAGCCGATTACTTTTGCTTTGCACCGTGGTATTCATTTGGAATATCCTGCACCTCATTCTACGGGGAAAGAGCCGAGATCCCTTCACCGGGAGTGACCTCTTTAGTAAAGGTTTTCGTCACTATATTTTCTAAAAAGCTATCCGTTCCTTCAACGATATCAAGTTCATTACGTTAAAGGTTTTCGCCAGAAACCATTCGTAGCCCTCCGTCGTTTCATATGGGTGGTCAATAGTATTCAAGCTGTGTATGTTGGCCAAAGTCAAGGCACAGTGATTGGTAGCTATTGGGGTATTCATATGCAGCATAGATAGATGCGTTGGTTTGGGACAGTCGTGCTGCCATTTTGGCCAAAGTCAAGGGTATGCACGGGTGGATTCAAATTAACCTGGAGAATGACGGGCAGAACTTGACATGTGACTTATGATATGTTGGCCAAAGTCAAGGTCATAAGAGCATGGGGCAGAAATCACATCGGGAGTTTCAAAAGTACTGAAACTTGCCAGATATGCGCATACCTTCTGGAGTGTGATACCGTGAGCGGATTCCGTCACGTTGTCATGCGATGAGAGTTGGATCCCGATTCCCACTGATGAGTTGGTATACTCCTCGGGTAACCCCGACTAATTCTTCTTTTAGGTTTGGAGAAGAATTTGAGGTACAGTGGGAGGATTCCAGATTAGATAAATTGGTAACCATTCTGATCTAGGTTAGAGTGCACGCTGAGTGTTTCTTTTCTCTCTCTCTCTGGCAGCGACCATTTGACCCGACCCTAAGACTTTGACTCAGTGACCAAGTTGACCGAACCTTCTTAAACACCAGCTTTTGGATTGTCATAGTTGCAGACCTCATTGCCACTCCTACTTTTACCCTTTTCTCCAGGACACCCCGTATTACTACGAACGTTCACTTCCATTGGACAAAACCATCGTATGGTTATATACGAACTCGAAAGAATTTATTCGAGGATGGTTTCAGGTTCTGGAGAAAACGGATAGGATTATTCAGTTGTCTTTTCCTTTTACCCTCTCTCAGGTTACGAGTACTCCTTGGTTTAGGGGTAGTACACCTATTACGCAAATTGGATTGTCTTCTTCCAAACCTTAGGCTGGTGCCGACCGGTAGGGAATGAAGAAAACCAATTAGCATAACGATGGTGTGCAGAAGGTATTAAGTTCAGACAAAGCAAGGGATTAGTAAGAGGGCAAAGTAAATTGCAACAGATATTCACGACCAAACCAAATATTTCGTTACCACTCCCACATCACCTTTGTATTTCTCCAGGACACTCCGTATCACTACGAAGATCCACAGTTTATTTGGATACTCCATCGTATGGTTATATACGAACTCGAATGGAACTTGTTCCAGTTCGGGGATGGATTCTGGTTCAGGAGAAATAGGAATAAGGTTTATTCGGTTGTCTTTTATCTTCACCCTCTCTCATTGCGAGTGATCCTAGGATTGGGACAGTACACCCATTATGCTCATTGGATAGTCTTCTTCCAAACCATAGGCTGGTGCCGAACGGTAGGGAAGGAAGAAAACCATTTGGCCTAAAGGGGTGTGCAGAAGGTAAAGACTAAAGACATATGAAGGGATTTGGAGAGGTGGCAAAGAACTATACGGTTACAGTCGTGAATCTGGAAGAGGCATTACTAGGAATACCAGAATACCCCATTGGAACATATCAATGTTTCAGGTTCAACTGTGTACTGTTAAAAGAAAACTGATTTCCCGATTGGACACTTGCTCCAGGGTATGTATTTACCAAGTTTGATTCTCACATCTGTATAGTTTTACAGATGATGAGTGGGAGTAAGTTATTGGGAATTGGGTGATCATCCTCATTATATCGGGATTCGTTGTAATCGGTGATATTTGAGGAAATCACCTGGGCTGTTTGCCGGTCGGCAAATATTTGGTTTTGAATATCCGCAGTTATGCACCAATTTCAAATTGATATATCTGTACGTCTATTTTCATAGAGTGAGATATACCTTTCTGAAATTATGTCTACGACATTTACCTATATCAGTGGATGGTTAGGTAAGGAGCATTAAACAGCGGTGTAATTCTTCTTAACCATAAGTACAGTTTTCAACCTACGACACACAGTGAATGAGTTATCAGACTCAAGGGACTTATACAGAGTATTGTATGTTGTCCAGGGTCCATCAGGACAGAGGGGTTGGTCCTCGTACTACATTCAGTTTACTTATGACTTCTCTAGTTTTTAGACAGGTGTTTCGTGGAAACGCAGGGTCCGAATTTGGAGAAGTTATAGGTATTTGAATAGAGTAGAGAACCAGGTATAGCAAGTATCGGGATTCTTCGAAGATGTAGATACTTGTGTATGGTATTCAGTTGATAGTAATGATAAAGAGATCTTGCTTCTCTTTCAGGTTACTCATAATTGGAAGTATTCCTAAGTTGAGTAACGCTGATCGGCCTCCTTCCATTTAGTTGACATGCGCTGGGGACAGCTGCATGGTTTGAATCTGGTTCAATTAAATCAGTGCCTCTGTTTCTATATTGGATATAGAACAGTTCATATCTTAACGATGTTAAGGTACGGGGAGTTGTCCGGTTTATGATTAAAACCAGACACTGGACAACTCAAGGCACGTTTCTGTAATGGCTGTTTGTGGGTTGACCCAGGCTATGACGAGGGTTGACTTTCTACCATCTGGATGAACAATAGAGATATTGTTCTAGACTCGCCACAGTTTTATTAAAAATGGATTTTTTCAGAAAACAGTAGTGGGAGTATGGTAGAACTGGATGTGATTCCAGAACCACAAACGATTACTGAAGATTTGATAAGGAACCTAAAGATTCAATCTGGATTGACATTCCATTGGCCACTCCGCAGATATGGTGGGTAACTTCAGGCACCCGAGAGGTACTACGGTAGCCTCAAGGACGGTGACGGGGAAGTTCTTGTTTACCCACACTTGCCATTGTTGTTGTTCCAGGCTGCGAGACCCGGCAGGAGGATGAGTATAGCGTCGTTCTAAATTAGCTTTAGAAATGCACGTCTATATGACTCTGGCAGAGGGTTGTCGTAGTCAGTGGGAGCAGCGGAAGCATTGGTGGACATCAGGCTTATGTCTATTTATAGACTAGAGCAGATATAGCGGAGTTAGATCATCTGTTTCTGATGTGACAGTCATGGGTTTGACGTCATCAGAATAGGGGATGGATCTGTTGAGAAGGTAGTAGGAAGTGATATTCCTATACTACGATCGGTTATACTTTGGTCGTCACACAGTTGTTTCTCCACAAAGGAAATGGATTTTATATCAGACATACTGGTTAACTAGATCTATGGTTTTAGATCTAGATTTGGGTGGTTTCCCAATCAGGGTACTTGACAGCATCCTAAGAGTATTTAGGATGGACGACTCCTGGCACGGTAGTGTACCTGCAGGTAATGGAGTCACCCTCTCCAAAGGTGTCTTACAGACTAAAGGGGAGAGGGACGTGCATGATTGGCAGATCACTTGCTTAGGCAATTGAGTCAATCATGAGATGTCAAGCACCACACCAGATGTTGTTCTTGCACTAGATGCAATAAGTTGACATTAATCCAATCCTGGAGAAACAGTCGGAAGCAGTTTTAGAACATAAGCAAATGTTCTAGGGAGATGATAACGACAGCCTCATTTAGGAGACAGTTATCATTCCAGGCTTCCAAGGTGACATGGACGGCAAGGAGGTTGTCAGAGTTTTAGTTCTCCCTCTGACGAGGGACAGTATTTTGGACAGATGGTCCAAGGCAATACTGAGGGTGGCATGGCGCAGGAGACTGATTAAGTTCAGTTGATGATACAGTCTAAGAAGTTTGGATTTGGTGTTCATTTATGAACTAGGTCCCATCAGACATCCAGACATTCTAAGACAGGTATTGCTCATTTCGGGAGATGGCTTTCTCCGCGAACTTGAGATATAGAGAGACATAGAAAGAAACTTCATAGCGGATCCACTCACTGAGGCTATTCCTCGAACGCAATAGTTTCGCAAACGGGTTTTGTGAGACTGACTAGTAGAGGAGTTGGGTGTTCGGTATCACACGGGCTGTGAGTATGCGACATCGCAATAATTAGCCTTGAGTGCAAGTGGGAGATTGTTGGAGATAGTGCCCTCAGAGTCAATTATTGGATCACAGGCACGTGATTGCAATGATTGAGGGAGGACCTATCCCGATAGGACAGTCTTGCTCGAGATGATAGTATGCTATCTGGTTTATCTTTATCATCGTGTACTGCTTTAGGTGACCTGACATGTCGCTATTGCACGTTGATAGAGCCCCTGGGATTCTTGCTTGACGACCAGCAGTATGATGGCGATCATATACGTGGGAGCTGGGGTCTATAAGCACATCCTTAAAAGGTCCCTAGTCGTAGGAGTTTCGAGACAGGGTATCGATACTCCATTAGTAGACTAGTGTATACAGTCGAGACCCCGACGAGGGGCGGTGGCCGGTCTCACAAGCCACTGGTGTCAGTTGGTTCACCTAAGATGTATACAGGTGCTCATTGGGTTATGAGTACACCGGACAGGACTCGCCGGGAACCTGCTAGTTGGTCTTGTACCAGATGTCAGATAGCAGTTCCCTGGTGACATGTGTACAGGTTAGTTCATCGACCTGAGATCGTCATTTGTCTCGTGTGAGTTCCCACTGTACTTTGATTACTACCCTACCACGGCTCAAAGGAGTCGTGCAAACAGTTTTTAGTTGGGTGCAGTCCCGAGCCACATGGAGGCAGTGAGCGGATCTGCAGGGGTTCGTCTCTCCCGGTATTGGGGGTGAGGTCGCGCTGTGTCTAGGAGAGCCATTACGCAAAGCCCTCGGCCGAGGCAGGAGATTTACTGGTAGGTATTCCAGTAGTATCTCAGGGCGTTCTGGGCTACACTCCGACACGACTTGTACCGCTTTTGGGGGTCTGACTTTTACCAACCCCCTAGGCCCGCCATGCGATACTCATAGACGAACGGACCGGACTGTACGGATATTGTCACTGACAGGCTCAGTAGGGTGTCGGGGTGAGCTTCCTCATCGACGTCCCTTTTGGTCAATAGCTGGTGGCCCGTCACGTATTGGCTTATACCTCTGACGTGCCAGTGGTTAAATCCACAGCCATAGTATTGACGAGTCTTTAGAGTCCACCACACTTTCAGTTACTCAGCTTTCGGGCGAAACGCTGTAGAGGCCGTATGGAGATATGGCAGGGTTCGATCAGATACGTGCGGTATTGCACGGATTAGGATCGGACAGTTTTGTACTAGTGGCCGTATAGTTATATGGCAGGGTTCGATCAGATACGTGCGGTATTGCACGGATCAGGATCGAACGGATTTTACTAGCCGGCTTTGGTTTAAGCCGGTACTAGTTTAGTACAGTGTAGATTTTGTCTCATTGCATTTGTATCCGGTCGGAATACAGATGCAGGTGTGTATGCACAGTGTAGGGGTTTTCCTGTAATTTATTACGGGACCAGTTTTCTGGAGTTGCCAGTTTGCATTTCGTCCCGGCCGGTTTTCCTTTGTTCTTTCCCGGCCGGACATTTCCGATGGAGGGGGTTATTTGCGAGTTCGCAAATAACTCTTTGTGGAGGGTTTTATTGTATATATATATATTGATTATGACACCTTTCTTGTCTTGCTCCATGACTTGATTTAAAGGTGAAGTGAAAGGGTATGGGTTGAAAAAGTAATAAGCATGGTTGTATGTTTTTTGGTCTCTTGATATGGTCACCCTCCTTGCACTCCTACACTCACCTCCCTTCATGATACATATCAATTTCCCTCCACCATTTCCTAGAGGGAAGGCCGGCCACTTGAGTGAGGAGAGGAGAGAAAAATTTCATTTTGGCATGACACATTTTTCTTCATCTCATATCTTCATGCAAGGAAAAATGAAAGCACCATATATTTTCCTTGTTCTCATTCCTCCATCCAAAGGCAACAAACCCCAAAGTGAGACTATGATTCTACACTACGCTTCCTACAGCATTTCTTGAGCATGTCGAGTTGCCGGCTTCATGCTCGAGTTGCCTCGGTATTGAGGCGGGAGCCCGTAAAAGACGAAGGCGATGTGGTGCCCTTTCCGGCGAGGAGGCGATGATGTGGAGCCAAGCTTTTCCGCGGGAGATCGGGATGATGAAGAGAAGACCGGAGGACTCGGATCACTCGGTACAACATTTCTACACTCTTTACTGTTTGTTAGTTTAGCAATAATGGCAGATCCGGGTTAAAGTATACGATAGCGCCAAGTTAAAAAGTTTTATTCCGCGATTGGCGTCTGTAGACTGCCGGGGCGCTAACGTAGACTTACACTGGTAACTTCAGACCCCCAATAGCTTTATAAGTTGTGTCGGAGACAAGCCCTGAACACCGTGAGAAACTACTAGAATACTTACCAGTAATTCTCACCTGCCTTGGCCAAGGACTTGGTGTAATGACTTTCCTAGACACAGCGCGATCTCACCCCCAATACCGGGAGAGACGAATCCCCTGCCGATCTGCTCACTTGCCTCGATGTGGCTCGAGATTGTACCCAAAAAATATCTGTTTGCACGACTCCTTTGAGCCGTGGTAGGGTAGAAATCAAAGCACAGTGGGAACTCACACAAGAAAAATGACGACCTCAGGTCAATGAACTAACCTGTACACATGTCACCAGGGAACTGCTATCTAACGCTAGGTATAATACCAACTAGAAGGTTCCCGGCGAGTCATGTCCGGTGTACTCATAACCCAATGAGCACCTGTATACATCTTAGGTGATCCAACTGACACCAGTGGCTTATGAGACCGGCCACCACCCCTCGTCGGGGTCTCGACTGTATACACTAGTCTACTCCGGAGTATCGATGCCCTGTCTCGAAACTCCTACGACTAGGGACCACAATTAAGGATGTGCTTATAGACTACCCAACTCTCACGTATATGATCGCCATCATACTGTTGGTAGTCAAGCAAGATCCTAAGGGCTCTATCAACGTGTAATAGTGATCAGTCACCTGAACTTGTACACGACTGATAAAGGCAAACCAGATAGCATACTATCTTCTCGAGTAAGACTGTCCTACCGGTATAGGTCATCCTCAATCATTGCAATCACGTACCTGCGATCCAATAATTGACTTTGAGGGCACTATATCCAACAATCTCCCACTTGCACTTAAGGCTAATTATTGCGATGTCGCATACTCACAGCCCGTGTGATACCGAACACCCAACTCCTCTACTAATCAGTTTCACAAAGCTCGTTTGTAAAACTCTTGTGTTCGAGAAATAGCCTCAATGAGTGGATCCGCCCTGATGTTTCTTTCTATGTCTCTCTTAATCTCAAATTCGCGGAGAAAACCATCTCTCGAATTGAGTAATACCTGTCTTAGAATATGTCTGGATATCTGATGGGACCTAGTTCATAAATGAACTCCAAATCCAAACTTCTTAGACTGTATCGATAACTGAACCCAATCAGTATCCTGCACCATGCCTCCCACAGTATCCTCTTGGACCACCTGTCTATAATATTGTCCCTCATCAGAGGGAAAACTATAACTCTGACAATCACTCTGTCATCCATGTCACCTTTGAAGCGTGGAATGATAACCGTCTCCCGAAGGAGGCTGCCGTCATCAAATCCGTAAAACATTCACTTATGTTCTAAAACTGCTTCCTTACGTTTCTTCAGGTTTGGATTAATATAAACTTATCGCATCTAGTGCAAAAACAACATCTGGTGTGGTACTTGACATCTCATGATCGACTCAATTGCCTAAGCAAGCGATCTGCCAATCATGCACATCCCTCTCCCCTTTAGTCTGTAAGACACCTTTAGAGAGGGTGACTCAATCGCCTGCAGGTACACCACCATGCCAGGAGTCATCTATTCCAAATACTTTTAGAATACTGTCAAAGTACCCACATTGGAAAACTACCCAAATCTAGATCTAAAACCATAGATCTAGAAACCAGAATGTCAGATATTATATCCATATCCTTTGTGGAGAAACAACTGTGTGACGACCACAGTACAACCGATCGTAGTATAGGAATTTTACTTCCTACTCTGTGTATGTCATCAAAATACCAGGACATCACACCCTACTACCTTCTCAACAGATCCATCCCCTATTCTGATGAAGTCAAACCCATGACTGTCATATTAAAAATTGATGATCTATCTCCGCTATATCTGCTTTAGTCTATAAATAGACATAAGCTGCTTGCCCACTATGCTTCCACTGCTCCCACTGACCACAACAACCCTCTGGCAGAATAATATATACGTGCACTTCTAAAGTGAGTTTAGAACGACGCTATACTTAACCTTCTGCCGGGTCTCATAGCCTGGAACAACAGTGGTGTCAAGTCTGGGTAAACTAGAATTTCCCTCTCACCGTCCTTGAGGCTACCGGAGTACTTCTCGGGTGCCAGAGGTTACCCACCATATCTACTGAGTGGCTATTGGAATGTCAAACATAATTGAATCTTTAGGTCCAATTAAATTTTCCGTAATCGTTTGCAGTTCTGGAATCACTTCCAGTTCTACCAAACTCCCACTACTGTTTTCTGAAAAAATCCATTTTATTAAAATTGTGGCGAGTCAAGAACAATATCACTATTGATCTTCCAGATGGTAGAAAGTCAACCCTCGACATAGCCCGGGTCAACCCACAAACTGCCATTACAGAAACGTGCCTTGAGTTATCCAGAGTCAGGTTTTAAGCATAAGCCGGACAACTCCCCGTACCTTAACATCGTTAAGATATGAACCATTCTATATCCAATATAGAAACTTTGGCACTTATTTAATTGGAACCAGATTCTCATCATGCAGCTGTCTCCAGTGCATATCAACTTAATGGAGAGAGGCTAATCAGCATTACTCAACTTAGAAATACATCCAATTATAAGTAACATGAAAAAGAAACAAGTTTCTCAAAACCATTACTATCAACTGAATATCAATCACAAGTATCTACATCTTCGATCTCTTTGAAGAATCCCGATACTTACGACATCTGGTTCTCTACTTTATTCCTATACCCACAACTTCTCAAAACTTAGACATTGTATTTCTACGAAACACTTGTCTAAAAACTAGAGAAGTCATAAGTAAACAGAACATAGTACGAGGACCAACCCCTTTGTCCTGATGGACACTGGACGACATACAATACTCTGTATAAGTCCGCTGAGTTGAATAACTCAAAACCTGTGCGTCGTAGGTTGAAAACTGTACTTATGGTTAAGAACTACTCCGCTGTTCAATGCTCCTTACCCAATCGACAACTGATATAGGTAAATATCATGGACATAATTTCAAAAGGTTATATCTCACTTTATAAAAATAAACGTACAGATATATCAGTTTGAAAATGGTACACAACAACGGATACTCAAAACCTAATACTTGCCGTCCGGCAAAAACCCAGGCGACTTCCTCAAATATCACCAATTACAACGAATTCCGATATAATGAGGATGATCACCTAGTTCCCATTAACTTACTCCCACTCATCATCTGTAAAACCATACAGATGTGAGAATCATACCTGGTAAATACATCCACTGGAATAAGTATCTAATCGGGAAATCAGTTTTCCTTTTAACAATGCACAGTGAAACTGAAACATGAAAATGCTTCGTAGGGGTATCCTGGTATTCCTAGTAATGCCTCTTCCATAATCCAATTCATGACTGTAACCGTATATTTCTTTGCCATCTCTCCAAATCCCTTTATTTGTCTTTATTCATTACCTTCTGCACACGCCTTTAGGCTAAGTGGTTTTCTTCCTTCCCTATCGTTCGGCACCAGCCTATGGTTTGGAAGAAGACTATCAAATAAGCGTAATAGGTGTACTCTCCTAAACCAAGGAGTACTCGCAACTTGAGAGAAGGTGATGATAAAAGACAACTGAATAATACCTTATTCTATTTCTCCCGAACTGGGGAAAAAAGCAAAGGTGAAATAGGAGTGGCGATGAAGTACGCGGTTTGGTCGTGAATGATAGCAGTCGCAATTTACTTTGCCCTCTTTCTAATCCCTTTATTTTGTCTTTAGTTATTACCTTCTGTACACCCTACTTAGGCTAATTGGTTTTCTTCATTCCCTACCTTTCGGCACCTGCCTATGGTTTGGAAGAAGACTATCCAATAAGCATAATAGGTGTACTCTCCTAAACTAAGGAGCCCTCGCAACCTGAGAGAAGATGATGATAAAAGACAACTGAATAAACCAATTCTATTTCTCCTGAACCTAGATCCATTCTCGAAGAAGTCCCTTCGAGTTCGTATATAACCATACGATGGATCTATCCAATAGAATTGGATGTCCGTAGTAATACGGGGTGTTCTGAGAAATGCAAAGGGTAAAAGAAGGAGTGGCAATGACTTATGCAACTTAGACAATCTAAAAGCCAGTATTTTAAGAAGGTTCGGTCAACTTGGTCACTGAGTCATAGTCTAGGATCGGTCAAAGGTCGCTGCCAAAGAGAGAGAGAAAAGAAACACTCTGCGTGCACTCTAACCTAGATCAGAATGGTTATTAGTTTATCTAATCAGGAAACCTCCCACTGTACTGTCAAATTCTCCTCCAAACCTGAAAGAAGAATCAATCGGGATCACCTGAAAAGTAAACTAACTCATCAGTGGGAATCGGGATCCAACTCTCATCGCATGATAACGTGACGAAATCCACTCACGTTATCACACTCCAGAAGGTATGCGCATGCCTGGCAAGTTTCAGTTTCTTTAGAAACTCCCGATGTGATTTTTACCCCATGTTCTTATGACCTTAACGAAGGCCAACAAATCATAAGTCACATGTCAAGTTCTACCCATCATTATCTTGTCAATTCGAACCCACCCGTGCATACCCTTGACGAAGGCCAACAAGGTAATACGACTGTCCCAAACCAACTCATCTATCTATGTAACAGAAAAGTGACAAGCAGCTACCATCCACTATTCCTTGACGAAGGCCAACAAACATAGCATGAATACTACGTGCTACCCATCTGAAACGACGGAGGGTTACGGCTGGTTTTTGGCGAAAAACCTTTAACATAATGAACTTGATCTCGTTGAAGGAACCTGATAGCTTTTTATAAAAATATAGTGGCGAAAACCTTTGCTAAAGAGGTCACTCCCGGTGAAGGGATCTCGGCTCTTTCCTCGTGGAATGAGGTGCAGGATATTCCAACTGAATACCGCGATGCAAAGCAATGTAATCGACTATAGTGAAGTTATTACCCTGACACAAACTTCTGCCCAAGGGGTCACTCCCAGTGAAGGGATCTCGACCCTTGCCTCGTCGAATGAGTTGCAGGATATTCCAACCGAATACCACCATGCAAAACAAAAGAGAATGTCCTTGCAATAACAGCTTTTTTTTTGAAAAATTGTTCCAACAACATCGAACAGGCTTATTTAGCTTGCATTGATCCGAATCAACGCAGTCCCATCAATTGATCATACCAATAAAGAACGAAAATATGATGTACGTATATGCCATCTGCATTCGCCGCTGGGTCCCGTCATCACCCGTTAGGTTACTTAACTAACGACAGAGCGGGGACTAGACTAGCGCGGGTGCAAAACATATACAACATCTACTAGTATATATACCAATATACAATAATCGCTCCAGGCGTGATAAATGCAACATCACAGAAATGTAATAAGCATCACAGAATAATACAGATAATCTGGGATCCCCGGGTTTCACAGAGCCGCTACTGAAACCTGACGTTCCCCTGGTCATGTGGATAGCCTGTGCAATGAAACCTAGACCCCTACGGGTGCGGCAAGTTACCCGCCAAAACCTGAAGCGAGGCAGCCCCCTACAGCATAGTGAATGGACCACCCTGCACTTCACGGAATCCAATAACTTGAGCACCCCTCCTTGGATCAACCTGTACCCCCTACGAGTGCGGCGAATAGTCTGCCAATTCTAGAGTGAGGCCCCTCTGCCTCTCAAAGCCATGAGATGCGGACCCGTTGCCCTCCAGAATCCGGCTATCCGTGCACTCCGTCGCGGGGTAAACCTAGTACAAAAATGAAAAATATGTACAACAGGTACATCGACCTCAGCCCGGTCGTGCCCCAAAAGAATATTATACAAACAGGCAGAGACGGCAGTCCACATGTTGGACGCTCGCCCTGCAATATCAAATGTACAAATAAATCCAAACTGCACTACCATTGCATACTGCTATCCACCACGACAAATCCGCAACATCACAGCACAACACAGAACATCAACGCGAATGTCACGTTCACAAATCCGTCTAAAAGGACTATAGCAATTAGACGCAATTTACCGCTCGACTGACATTCACGGTCGGAGATATAATGTAAGTACTGTAAACTAACAAGTTTAAAATTTCGATCGACAAAACTTTCCGAAGTGGGACCCACGTACATCTGCAGTACAGAAATAAAATCTAGGCCCAAACAAAATATCCAGAAACCACAATTTTACATTAAAGACCTTACTGTAGAAAATTGGTACACTGTTGCTCCAAAGTGGAGGCGGAACCGCGGCCAATGCATGGCTTTGGCGGCGGTTCCGCGGCGCTCTGGAGTCAACAATTGACCAAATTTCTACAGTATTCTTAAAAAAAACGGCTCGATTTTTCGAGATGCTTAAAATGATTTTTAGACCTTAAATAAAATTCGACAGAAACTTTACACTGAAAATCACGATTTCGGAAATTTCGTTCGATCGATATTTTAAACGCGTTAGAACAAGCTAGTAAAGGTTAATGGCATGACTCTGATACCATGTAAGTCTACGGTAGCGTCCCGGCCGTCAATCTGACGCCAAACGCGGAACAAAAACTTTTATATCTGGCGCCATCATATACTATAACCCGGATCTTGCCATTAACGCTAAACTAACAAACTGTAAAGAGGTAGAAAGGCTATACCGAATGATCCAAGTCCTTCGGTCTTTAGCCATCATCCCACGCCCCTTTGCGGCATCTGCGATCTCGCTCGATCTCCGGTCTCCTCGTCCAGGTGGCACCACGTCAACGGATCTTTATACGGGCTCACGCCTCTGAACCGAGGCAACTGGGACATGAAGTTTGCTAGCCGACATGTCCAAGATTGATATAGAGAATGAGTAGAATACTTTGTCTCGCTTCATCCAAAACCATGGATGAACGGTTAATGAAGTTGCCTTTTTTTATCAAGGGATGAGAAAATGAGCTATGAAATTTCCATGAACCAAATCTATCATCTCATTTTAACAACCATTGGGCTTCTAAAAGAATGGCCGGCCACATATAAAAGGAGGAGGGTGAGTGTAGGAGCAAGGGGGTGACCATAAGTGAAGCTTATCATAACTCATCACAACATTAATGGAAAGAATGAGTCATATAACACCTCACTAACTATTTAATGCAAACAATGAGTCACTAAACACCTCATCAACCTAGAAGCCTCCACTCATGACACACCCTCATGACTCACCCAAAAGAAAAAGATAATTCCGCATTAAACCGAATGTTTAAGACGGGTGATAGAAAACTGGCAACTTCGAAAAGCGATCCCGAAACGAATTTCAGGATAACCCCGTAACTGTATATACATACCCGCACTTGTATTACGACCGAATACAAATGCAACTGAGACAAAGATATTATATCTACACAGTATAATACATGGATCCGGCTTAAATCAAAGCCCACCAGTAATATCTGCCCGAAATATGACAAGTGCATAAATGCACGTGCATTTTCCAAACCCTGCCATAAAACCATACGACCTCTACAACGTTTCGCCCGAACTTGGGAAATAATCTATGGGGGACTCTAATGACTCATCAGTACCCTGGCAGTGGGTTTAACCACAAGCACGTCAGCGGCACTAGCAGTGCGTAACGGCTGCCCATGTACTGACCTCAAGGGAAGCCGATGAGCGAACTCATCCTGGAACCCTACTGAGACTAACAGTGACAATATACATAAAGTCTGGTCCGTTCGTCTATGAGTATCGCATATCGGGCCTAGCGGCTGGTAACGTCAGACCCTCAATAGCAGTATAAGTCGTGTCGGAGACAAGCCCTGAACACCCTGAGAAACTACTGGAATACTTACCAGTAATTCTCACCTGCCTTGGCCAAGGACTTGTTGTAATGGCTTTCCTAGACACAGCGCGATCTCACTCCCAATACCGGGAGAGACGAATCCCCTGCCGATCCGCTCACTTGCCTCCATGTGGCTTGGGACTGTACCCAAAAAAGACCTGTTTGCATGACTCCTTTGAGCCGTGGTAGGGTAGAAATCAAAGCACAGTGGGAACTCATATAAGAAAAATGACGACCTCAGGTTGATGAACTAACCTATACACATGTCACCAGGGAACTGCTATCTGACGCAAGGTATAATACCAACTAGCAGGTTCCCGGCGAGTCATGTCCGGTGTACTCATAACCCAATGAGCACCTGTATACATCTTAGGTGATCCAACTAATACCAGTGGCTTGTGAGACCAGCCACCGCCCCTCGTCGGGGTCTTGACTGTATACACTAGTCTACTCCGGAATATCGATGCCCTGTCTCGAAACTCCCACGACTATGGACCACAATTAAGGATGTGCTTATAGACTACCCAACTCTCACATATATGATCGCCATCATACTGCTGGTAGTCAATCAAGATCCTAAGGTCTCAATCAACGTGTAATAGTGATCAGTCACCTGAACCTGTACACGACTGATAAAGGCAAACCAGATAGCATACTATTATCTCGAGTAAGACTGTCCTACCGGTATAGGTCCTCCTCAATCATTGCAATCACGTACCTGCGATCCAATAATTGACTTTGAGGGCACTATATCCAATAGATACAGTCTAAGAAGTTTGGATTTGGAGTTCGTTTATGAACTAAGTCCCATCAGATATCCAGACATATTCTAAGACAGGTATTGCTCATTTCGGGAGATGGCTTTCTCCGCGAACTTGAGATAAAGAGAGACATAGAAAGAAACATTAGGGCGGATCCACTCACTGAGGCTGTTCCTCGAACGCAATAGTTTCGTAAACGGGTTTTGTGAGACTGATTAGTAGAGGAGTTGGGTGTTCGGTATCACACGGGCGGTGAGTATGCGACATCGCAATAATTAGCCTTGAGTGCAAGTGGAAGATTGTTAGATATAGTGCCCTCAGAGTCAATTATTGGATCGCAGGAACATGATTGCAATGATTGAGGGAGGACCTATACCGGTAGGACAGTCTTACTCGAGAGGTCTGTATACTATATGGTTTGTCTTTATCATCGTGTACATGCTTTAGGTAACATTGTAGTTCACTATTACACGTTGATAGAGAATAGTATGCTACCATGGTTTGTCTTTATCATCATGTACTGCTTTAGGTGACCTTGCAGGTCGCTATTACATGTTGATAGAGCCCTTAGGATTCTTTCTTGATTGCCAGCAATATGATGGCGATCATATACGTGGGAGCTGGGGTCTATAAGCACATCCTTAAAAGGTCTCTAGTCATGGGAGTTTTCGAGACAGGGCATCGATACTCCGGAGTAGACTAGTGTATACAGTCGAGACCCCGACGAGGGGCGGTGGCCGGTCTCACAAGCCATTGGTGTCTGTTGGATCACCTAAGATGTATACAGGTGCTCATTGGGTTATGAGTACACCGGACAGGACTCGCCGGGAACATGCTAGTTGGTATTATATCTGACGTCAGATAGCAGTTCCCTGGTGACATGTGTACAGGTTTGTTCATCGACCTGAGATCGTCATTTTTCTCGTGTGAGTTCCCACTGTGCTTTGATTACTACCCTACCACGGCTCAAAGGAGTCGTGCAAACAGGTTTTAGTTGGGTACAGTCCCGAGCCACATGGAGGCAGTGAGCGGATCGGCAGGGGTTTCTTCTCTCCCGGTATTGGGGGTGATATCACACTGTGTCTAGGATAGCCATTACACGAAGTCCTTGGCCAAAGCAGGAGATTTACTGGTAGGTATTCCAGTAGTATCTCAGGGTGTTCTGGGCTACACTCCGACACGACTTGTACCGCTTTTGGGGGTCTGACTTTTACCAACCCCCTAGGCCCATCATGCGCTGCTTATAGACGAACGGACCGGACTCTACGGATATTGTCACTGACAGGCTCAGTAGGGTGTCAGGATGAGTTCACTCATCGACCTCCCTTTTGGTCAATACCTGGTAGCCCGTTACGTACGGCTAGTACCTCTGACAAGCTAGTGGTTAAATCCACAGCCAAAGTATTGACAAGTCTTTAGAGTCCCCCACAGACAGTTTCTCAAGTTTCAGGCGAAACATTGTAGAGGCCGTATGATATATGGCAGGGTCCAATCATATACGTGCAGTAGTGCACGGATCATCATCGGACGGATCATACTAGTGGGCTTTGGTTTAAGCCGGATCCTAGTATTAGATTTGTTGGATTACTTTAGTCTCATCGCATTCGTATTCGGTCGGAATGCGGATGCAGGTATGTATATACAGGTGAGGGGTACTCTTGTGATCCGTCATGAGTTTATTTTAGTAGATGCCATTCTCTTTTTATTGTTGCAAACATTTGGATTAATGTTTGCATATGGAAATAATGAGCTAGAAATCATAATACAGTGCATTTAATGTGGCATGTGCAAGAGTTGTGACTCATGGTCTCTTTTATTGTGCATATGTCACATTATGTGATAGTTTTGTGTGTTGAAATGAGAGGATGAGAGAGAAGGGAAGCCATATGGTTGTGGGTTTGCTCTTGTGTTTCATAATCTCACACTCTCATTTTTAACACATAACACAAAAGGAAAAAGAGAGGAAAGCTTCTTCTTCCTCCTCCTCTTTCTTGAGCTCATTATCTCCTCACTAATGGTATCCACTAAATCATCAAGAGACATAGTGATGACACACATTCTCTACTTCGCCTTGGACACGTCGGCTAGCGAACTTCGTGCCCGAGTTGCTTCGGATGAAGCGGGAGCCCGTAAAAAGACTCGAAGATGTGGCGCCCTTTCCGACGAGGAGATCGAGACCGGAGATGCCGCGAGGAGCTTGAGATGGTGGCCAAAGACCGAAGGACACAGATCAATCGGTATAGCCTTTCCAACCCTTCTCTTGTTAGCTAGTTGTAGGTTAATGGTTCGATCCGGGATTTAAGCATACGATAGCGCCGGTTTCAAGTTTTGAAAAAGTTTTCATTTCCGCATTTTGGCCTCGGATAGATGGCCGGGGCGCTACCGTACACTTACAGAGATATTATTTAAGTTGCTCTTCATTAATCAAAGAAACCCACCAAAATATTGCCAGTGAACATTTTCCTTCAACATTGGCCGAGCACTATATTTGGCAGAGCCCAAAATATGGTGTGAGCTTATTTTTTTCCATGCAAAGAAATCCTTTTGCTGCAATTTCACCAAGACAACTTCATTTACCTCCACCCAAATCATTGGGTGCCTTGAGACAAAGTATCCTACACTATCTCTTCTTCGTCTTGGGTATCTATGCTAGCAAACTGGATGCCCGAGTTGCCGCGGTTTTATGGCGGGAGCACGTATAAAGAATCCTCGACGTGTGTCCTCTTTGACGAGCATGACCGGAGAGCGAACTTCGTCAAGGCAGCTGCAACATGCTAAGGGCGGAGGTTTAAGGCCGAAGGACACGAATCGATCGGTATAATTTCTTAAACCACTTTACAGTTTACTAATATAGGGTATTGGTACGATTGGGGTTTTAGGCTTGGCGGTTTTCATGGATAGCGACTATAGTTAGGGTTTTGGCTATGTTTTCCGGTATCGGGATTTCTTAGTTTTGCGACTGGATATTGTATTTGGTCGTTTGACGTTTGTACGTAAACGACGAGGGGGGTTTGGTTGTTTTGCATGCGTACGATATAGGTTCTAACCTATGAGCGCACCGCGTGCCATATTTGTATTTCGGAACTTGATGTTAATAGCTTTGCGATTTCATATTGATTGTAGGAACATTCGCGTGGATTCTGAGGCGACGAAGCGCATCGACTACGGCTAAGCGAGGAGTTTAGCAGGTGAGTAGATTTATATCTACGGAGGAAGTGGGGTGGATGGCGTATAGTACCCCCGCAAATTTATGAATGGAAACCGATATATACATAGAATGTTGGAGATAGTGCTCTCAGAGTCAATTATTGGATCACAGGCACGTGATTGCAATGATTGAGAGAGGACCTATACCGTTAGAACAGTCTTACTTAAGATGATAGTATGCTATCTGGTTTATCTTTATCATCGTGTACTGCTTTAGGTGACCTTACAGGTCACTATTGCGCGTTGATAGAGCCCTTAGGATTCTTGCTTGACGGCCAGCAGTATGATGGCGATCATATACGTGGGAGCTGGGGTCTATAAGCACATCCTTAAAAGGTCCTTAGTCGTGGGAGTTTTCGAGACAGGGTATCGATACTCCAGAGTAGACTAGTGTATACAGTCGAGACCCCGACGAGGGGCGGTGGCCGGTCTCACAAGCCACTGGTGTCAGTTGGTTCACCTAAGATGTATACAGGTGCTCAGTGGGTTATGAGTACACCGGACAGGACTCGCCGGGAACATGCTAGTTGGTCTTATACCTGACGTCAGATAGCAGTTCCCTGGTGACATGTGTATAGGTTAGTTCATCGACCTGAGATCGTCATTTGTCTCGTGTGAGTTCCTACTGTACTTTGATTACTACCCTACCACAGCTCAAAGGAGTCGTGCAAACAGGTTTTAGTTGGGTACAGTCCCGAGCCACATGGAGGCAGTGAGCGGATCTGCAGGGGTTCGTCTCTCCCGGTATTGGGGGTGAGGTCGCGCTGTGTCTAGGAGAGCCATTACACAAAGCCCTCGGCCGAGGCAGGAGATTTACTTGTAGGTATTCCAGTAGTATCTCAGGGTGTTCTGGGCTACACTCCGACACGACTTGTACCGCTTTTGGGGGTCTGACTTTTACCAACCCCCTAGGCCCGCCAAGCGATACTCATAGACGAACGGACCGGACTGTACGGATATTGTCACTGACAGGCTCAGTAGGGTGTCAGGGTGAGTTCGCTCACAGACGTCTCTTTTGGTCAATAGCTGGTAGTCCGTCACGTATGGCTAATACCTCTGACGTGCTAGTGGTTAAATCCACAACCAAAGTATTGACGAGTCTTTCGAGTCCCCCACAGACAGTTACTCAAGTTTCGGGCGAAACGATGTAGAGGCCGTATGGAGATATGGCAGGGTTCGATCATATATGTGCGGTATTGCACGGATCATGATCGGACGGATAATACTAGCGGGTTTTGGTTTAAGCCGGATCCTAGTATTGTATAGTGTAGATTTTGTCTCATTGCATTTGTATTCGGTCGGAATACAAATGCGGGTATGTATATACGGTCGCGGGGTTTTCCTGTAATTTATTACGGGATCAGTTTTTGGAAGTTGCCAGTTTGCATCCGTTTCGGCCAGTTTTCCTTTGTTCCTTCACGGCCGGACTTTTGTGATGGGAGGGGCTAATTTGCATATTTGCAAATTAGCATTGTGGATGGGGTTTCTTGTAAATGGATGATTATGATGGTTTAAGCATCTTTGCTTTTTCTAGTGATCATTTCTTTAGCATTAATGAGATGGAAATATGATGGGATTTGATTTGGCTTTGGTGTGATTCTTTTTCCTCATTATCATTCCATTTTCTCCACTTTCTTTATGCTTGTATTTTTTCCCCTCCACCATGGAGATGGGGCTGGCCACATTTGAGGGAGGAGAAGAGAGGGATTCATTTTGGGTGGGGAAAACATACATCTCATTCTTTGCTTGCTACAAATTTCTAGCCCCTCTCCAAAGTTCAATTCTTCACCTCCATTCATCATGGCAACTTCAAACCCCAAGAGACAAAACATTCTACACTTTACCTACACCATTTCTTGGGCACGTCGGCTGGCCAACTTCGTGCCCGAGTTGCCTCGGTCCAGAGGTGGGAGCCCATAAAAGAACCCGGCAATGTGGTGCCCGTTCCGACGAGGAGATGAAGACCGGAGATTCCGCGAGGAGATCGGAGTGGAGGCCGAAGACCGAAGGATACGGATCGCTCGGTATAGCATTCTACCTTTTCTCTTGTTAGCTAGGTATAGGTTAATGGTTCGATCCGGGTTTTTAGGATGCGGTAGTGCCGGTTTAAAGTTAAGAAAAATTTTCGTTTCCGCATTTTGTCCTCGGATTGACGGCCGGGACGCTACCGTAGTCCTACATGGTATCAGAGCAACGCCATTAACCTAGTCTAGCTTGCTCTAGCATGTTTACAAGTTCGATCGAACGGATTTTCCAAAAACCGTGTTTTCATGCATCAGTTTTTTGTCGAATTTTTGCATTGCTCAAAAAATTATTTGGTACATGTCAAAAAATCGTGCAGAGTTTTTTATGCATTCTGTGAAAATTTGGTAGATTGATTCCTCAGGACCGCCGTGGAACCGCGGCCAAACCCTAGTTTTGGCCGCGGTTCCACGTCCATTATTGCTCTTCATTGGACCAAATTTTCACAGTGGGCTTCTGACATGGAAATAGGGTTTTTAGTATGTTCTGTTTGGGCCCAGATTTATTATGAGTACTGGGTATTGTGCTTAGGGCCCACTTCGGAAAATTTAGTCGATCGAAAATTTTAAACATGTTAGTTCACAGTATTTACATTATATCTGCGACCGTGAATGTCATTTGATCGGTAAATCCTGTCTAACTGCTATAGCCCTTTTAGACGGATTTGCGAACGTGACATTCACGTTGATGTTCTGTGTTGTGCTGTGATGTTGCGGATCTGTCGTGGTGGATAGCCTGGATGCAATGTTAGTACAGTTTCGTTTTATATGTACATTTGATATTGCGGGGCGAGCGTCCGACATGTGGACTGCTGTTACTGCCTGTTTGTATATTATTCTTTTGGAGCACGACCGGGATGAGGTCGATGTACCCGTTGTATATATATTTTACTTTCTGTACTAGGATTGCCCCACCGAGGGGTGCACGGATAGCCGGGTTCTAGAGGGCAACGGGCCCGCATCTCATGGAGTTGAGACGGAATGGGCTTCACTCTAGAATTGGCGGGCTATTCGCCGCACTCGTAGAGGGTATAGATTGACCCAGGAGGGGTGCCCAAGTTACCGGATTCCGTGAAGTGCTGGGTGGTCCATTCACGTTGCTGAAGGGGGCTGCCTCGCTTCAGGTTTTGGCGGGTAACTTGCCGCGCCCATAGGGGTCTAGGATTTCATTGCACGGGCTATCCACACGACCATGAAAATGTCGGGTTTCAGTAGCGGCTCTATGAAACCCGAGGATCCCAGATATCTGTATTGTTCTGTGATGCTTATTATATTTCTGTGATGTTGTATTTTATCACGCCTTGAGCGAATATTATATATTGATATATATACTGGTAGATGTTGTATATGTTTTACATCTGCACTAGTCCAGTTCCCGCTCTGTCGTTAGTTAAGTAACCTAACGGGTGATGACGGGACCCAGTGGCGAATGCGGATGGCATATACGTACATCATTATTTTCGTTCTTTTGTAGTGTGATCAATTGATGGGACTGCGTTGATTCGGATCAACACAAGATAAACAAACCTATTCTGATGTTGTTGGAACAATTTTTCAAAAAGCTGTTATTGCAAGGACGTTCTCTTTTGTTTTGCACAGTGGTATTCGGTTATGAATATCCAGCACCTCAGTCGACGAAGCAAGGGCCGAGATCCCTTCACCGGTAGTGACCCCTTGGACAGAAGTTTGCGTCAGGGTAATAACTTCACTATAGTCGTTTACTTTTGCTTTGCATCGTGGTATTCAGTTGGAATATCCTGCACCTCATTCTACAGGGAAAGAGCCAAGATCCCTTCACCGGGAGTGACCTCTTTAGCAAAGGTTTTCGCCACTATATTTTTATAAAAAGCTATGCAGTTCCTTCAACGATATCAAGTTCATTACGTTAAAGGTTTTTCGCCAAAAACCAGCCGTAGCCCTCTGTCATTTCAGATTAGTATTACTTAGTAATCGTGCTGCGTATGTCGTGCATTGCTGAGGCGTAGTGTTCGGTAGCTATGTAATGCTTTTCTGTCGCACGGATAAGTGGATTGGTTAGGACAGTCGTACGGTTATGTTGGCATTGTCAAGGACTCGTACGGGTGGGTTTAACGCAATCAAGATAATGACGGGTAGAACTTGACTAGGACTCTTTGATATGTTGGCATTGTCAAGGTCACTTGGGTCCTAGGGGTAAAAACATACATCGGGAGTTTCTAAAGAAACTGAAACTTGCCAGGCATGCGCATACCTTCTGGAGTGTGGTGACGTGAGTGGATTCCGTCACGTTATCATATGATGATAGTTGGATCCCAATTCCCACCGATGAGTTGGTTTACTCCTCGGGTAATCCCGACTAATTCTTCTTTCAGGTTTGGAGGAGAATTTGACGATACAGTGGGAAGTTTCCTGATTAGATAAAGTGATAACCATTCTGATCTAAGTTAGAGTGCACGCTGAGTGTTTCTTTTCTCTCTCTCTTTGGCAGCGACCGTGACCCGACCCTTGACTATGACTCAGTGACCAAGTTGATCGAACCTTCTTAAAACACTGGCTTTTGGATTATCTGAATTGTATACCTCATTACCACTCCTACTTTTACCCTTTTCTCCAGAACACCCCGTATTACTACGAACGTCCACTTCCATTGGATAAAACCATCGTATGGTTATATACGAACTCGAAGGAATTTATTCGAGGATGGTTTCCGGTTCTGGTGAAAACGAATAGGACTATTCAGTTGTCTTTTCCTTTTACCTTCTCTCAGGTTGCGAGTGCTCCTTGGATTAGGACGGTACACCTATTACGCTAATTGGATAGTCTTCTTCCAAACCATAGGCTGGTGCCGAACGGTAGGGAATGAGGAAAACCAATTAGCCTAACGATGGTGTACAGAAGGTAATAAGTTAAGACAAATAAAGGGATTAGTAAGAGGGCAAAGTAAATTGCGACTGCTATTCATGACCAAACCAAGTATTTCATTACCACTCCCACTTCACCTTTGTATTTCTCCAGAACACTCCGTATCACTACGAAGATCCACAGTTATTTGGATACTCCATCGTATGGTTATATACGAACTCGAAAGGAACTTGTTCCAGTTCGGGGATGGATTCTGGTTCAGGAGAAATAGGAATAAGGTTTATTCAGTTGTCTTCTATCTTTACCTCCTCTCGGGTTGCGAGTGCTCCTAGGATTAGGACAGTACACCCATTATGCTTATTGGATAATCTTCTTCCAAACCATAGGCTGGTGCCGAATGGTATGGAAGGAAGAAAACCATTTAGCCTAAGAGGGTGTACAGAAGGTAATGTCTAAAGACATATAAAGGGATTTAGAGATGGCAAAGAAATATACGGTTATAGTTGTTAATCTGGATAATGGAAGAGACATTACTAGGAATACCCGGATACCCCAACGAAACATTTCAATATTTCAGTTTCACTGTGTATTGTTAAAAGAAAACTGATTTCCCAATTACACACTTGCTCCAGGGTATGTATTTACCAGGTATAATTCTCACATCTGTATGGTTTTATAGATGATGGGTGGGAGTAAGTTATTGGAAATTAGGTGATCATCCTCATTATATCGGGATTCGTTGTAATTGGCGATATTTGAGGAAATCGCCTAGGTAGTTTGCCGGACGGCAAATATTTGGTTTTGAATATCCGCTGTTATGCACCAATTTCAAATCGATATATCTGTACGTCTATTTTTATAGAGTAAGATATAACTTTTTGAAATTATGTCGATGACATTTACCTATATCAGTGGATGGTTAGGTAAGGAGCATTAAACAGCGGTGTAATTCTTCTTAACCATGAGTACAGTTTTCAACCTACGACACACAGGTAATGAGTTATTAAACTCAGAGGACTTATACAGAGTATTGTATATTGTCCAGTGTCCATTAGGACAGAGGGGTTAGTCCTCGTACTATATTCAGTTTACTTATGACTTCTCTAGTTCTTAGACAAGTGTTTCGTAGAAACACAAGGTTTGAGTTTTGAGAAGTTATAGGTATAAGAGTAAAGTAGAGAACCAGATGTTGCGAGTATCGGGATTCTTCAAGGTGATCGAAAATATAGATACTTGTGAATGGTATTCAGTTGATAGTAATGATTAAGAGAACTTGCTTCTCTTTCAGGTTACTCATAATTGGAAGTACTCCTAAGTTGAGTAATGCTGATCGGCCTCTCTCCATTTAGTTGACATGCACTAGAGACAGCTGCATGATTTGAATCTAGTTCCAATTAATTTAGTGCCTCTGTTTCTGTATTGGATATAGAACAGTTCATATCTTGACATTGTTAAGATACGGGGAGTTTTCCGGCTTATGCTTAAAACCAGACTCTGGATAACTCAAGGCACGTTTCTGTAATGGTTGTTTGTGGGTTGACCCGGGCTATGACGAGGGTAGACTTTCTACCATCTGATAGATCAATAGTGATATTGTTCTTGACTCGCCACAGTTTTAATAAAAATGGATTTTTTTCAGAAAACAGTAGTGGGAGTATGGTAGAACTAGAAGTGATTCCAGAACCGCAAACAATTACTGAAAATTTGATAAGAACCTAAAAATTCAATCTGGTTTGACATTCCATTGGCCACTCCGCAGATATGGTGGGTAACCTCAGGCACCCGAGAGGTACTCTGGTAGCCTCAAGGACGGTGACAGGGAGGTTCTTGTTTACCCAGACTTGACACTACTGTTGTTCCAGACTATGAGACCCGGCAGGAGGATGAGTATAGCGTCGTTCTAAACTAGCTTTAGAAGTGTACGTGTATATTATTCTGCCAGAGGGTTGTCGTAGTCAGTTTCAGCAGCGGAAGCATAGTGGACAAGTGGCTTATGTCTATTTATAGACTAAAGCAAATATAGCGGAGATAGATCATCTATTTCTGATGTGACAGTCATAGGTTTGACTTCATCAGAATAGGGGATGGATCTGTTAAGAAAGTAGTAGGGTGTGATGTCCTGATATTAGGATGACATACACAGAGTAGGAAGTGAAATTCCTATACTACGATCGGTTATACTTTGGTTGTCACACAATGGTTTCTCCACATAGGATATAGATGTTGTTTTTGCACTAGATGCAATAAGGTGATATTGATCCAATCCTGGAGAAACGTTCGGAAGCAGTTTTAGAACATAAGTTGATGTTCTAGGGATATAATGACGGCATCCTCCTTCGGGAGACAGTTATCATTCCAGGCTTCCAAGGTGACCTGGATGACAGAGTGACTGTCAGAGTTATTGTTTTCCCTCTGACGAGGGGCAGTATTTTGGATAGGTGGTCCAAGCGGATACTTAGGGAGGTATGGCGCAGGACACTGATTGGTTTCAGTTGTTGATACAGTCTAAGAAGTTTGGATTTGGAGTTCATTTATGAACTAGGTCCCATCAGATATCCAGACATGTTCTAAGACAGGTATTGCTCATTTCGGGAGATGGCTTTCTCCGTGAACTTGAGATAAAGAGAGACATAGAAAGAAACATTAGGGCGGATCCACTCAATGAGGCTATTCCTCGAACGCATTAGTTTCGCAAGCGGGTTTTATGAGACTGACTAGTAGAGGAGTTGGGTGTTCGGTATCACACAGGCTGTGAGTATACGACATCGCAATAATTAGCCTTGAGTGCAAGTGGGAGATTGTTGGAGATAGTGCTCTCAGAGTCAATTATTGGATCACAAGCTCGTGATTGCAATGATTGAGAGAGGACCTATACCGTTAGAACAGTCTTACTCAAGATGATAGTATGCTATCTGGTTTATCTTTATCATCGTGTACTAATTTAGGTGACCTTACAGGTCACTATTGCGCGTTGATAGAGCCCTTAGGATTCTTGCTTGACGGCCAGCAGTATGATGGCGATCATATACGTGGGAGCTGGGTTCTATAAGCACATCCTTAAAAGGTCCCTAGTCGTGGGAGTTTTCGAGACAGGGCATCGATACTCCAGAGTAGACTAGTGTATACAGTCGAGACCCCGACGAGGGGCCGTGGCCGGTCTCACAAGCCACTGTTGTCAGTTGGTTCACCTAAGATGTATACAGGTGCTCATTGGGTTATGAGTACACCGGACAGGACTCGCCGGGAACATGCTAGTTGGTCTTATACGTGACGTCAGATAGAAGTTCCCTGGTGACATGTGTACAGGTTAGTTCATCGACCTGAGATCGTCATTTGTCTCGTGTGAGTTCCCACTGTACTTTGATTACTACCCTACCACGGCTCAAAGGAGTCGTGCAAACAGGTTTTAGTTGGGTACAGTCCCGAGCCACATGGAGGCAGTAAGCGGATCTGCAGGGGTTCGTCTCTCCCGGTATTGGGGGTGAGGTCGCGCTGTGTCTAGGAGAGCCATTACACAAAGCCCTCGGCCGAGGCAGGAGATTTACTGGTAGGTTTTCCAGTAGTATCTCAGGGTGTTCTGGGCTACACTCCGACACGACTTGTACCGCTTTTGGGGGTCTGACTTTTACCAACCCCCTAGGCCCGGATGCGATGCTCATAGACGAACGGACCGGACTGTACGGATATTGTCACTGACAGGCTCAGTAGGGTGTCAGGGTGAGTTCGCTCACAGACGTCCCTTTTGGTCAATAGCCGGTAGCCCGTCACGTATGGCTAATACCTCTGACGTGCTAGTGGTTAAATCCACAGCCAAACTATTGACGAGTCTTTAGAGTCCCCCACAGACAGTTACTCAAGTTTCGGGCGAAACGCTGTAGAGGCCGTATGGAGATATGGCAGGGTTCGATCATATATGTGCGGTATTGCACGGATCATGATCGGACGGATAATACTAGCGGGCTTTGGTTTAAGCCGGATCCTTGTATTGTATAGTGTAGATTTTGTCTCATTGCATTTGTATTCGGTCGGAATACAAATGCGGGTATGTATATATGGTCGCGGGGTTTTCCTGTAATTTATTACAGGATCAATTTTTTGAAGTTGCCTGTTTGCATTCCGTTTCGGCCAGTTTTCCTTTGTTCTTTCACGGCTGGACTTGTGATGGGAGGGGATAATTTGTATATTTGCAAATTAGCATTGTGGATGGGGTTTCTTGTAAATGGATGATTATGATGGTTTAAGCATCTTTTCTTTTTCTAGTGATCATTTCTTTAGCATTAATGAGATGGAAATATGATGGGATTTGATTTGGCTTTGGTGTGATTCTTTTTCCTCATTATCATTCCATTTTCTCCACTTGCTTTATGCTTGTATTTTTTTCCCTCCACCATGGAGATGGGGCCGGCCACATTTGAGGGAGGAGAAGAGAAGGATTCATTTTGGGTAGGAAAAACATACATCTCATTCTTTGCTTGCTAAAAATTTCTAGCCCCTCTCCAAAGTTCAATTCTTCACCTCCATTCATCATGGCAACTTCAAACCCCAAGAGACAAAACATTCTACACTTTGCCTACAGCATTTCTTGGGCAAGTCGGCTCGCCAACTTCGTTCCCGAGTTGCCTCGGTCCAGAGGTGGGAGCCCGTAAAAGAACCCCGCGATGTGGTGCCCGTTCCGACGAGGAGATGAAGACCGGAGATTCCGCGAGGAGATCGGAGTGGAGGCCGAAGACCGAAGGGCACGGATCGCTCGGTATAGCATTCTACCCTTTCTCTTGTTAGCTAGGTATAGGTTGATGGTTCGATCCGGGGTTTTAGGATGCGGTAATGCCGGTTTAAAGTTAAGAAAATTTTTCATTTCCGCATTTTGGCCTCGGATAGACGGCCGGGGCGCTACCGCAGTCCTACATAGAATTCTATAGGAGGGACCTACGTTTGAAAACTATAGATGTGGTTAAAAAGATATTTAGTGGTGATATTAATGCTTGAGTATATATAGAGATATGAGATGAAAGCTATAGGGACATAACCCTTGGGCATGATATGATAGAATTGATGTTTCGAATTGATATATATATATAAGGATATGAAAAGTGAATGTGAATCAGAATATATAATTATGTAGGGTTTAGGTATGAGATTTAGAGTAGAGTGACATGAGATTCACATGATAGAATGCTTATGTAAAATGACTTGATATGAGAGATTGATGCGATGAAAAGAGTATACGATGCAATATGATGACTTGGTTGATATGTCGTTATATGGATACGAGTCGATAAGAAATAGTTGATACCTTGCCGGTCCCCTGACACGAGATTGACCCGGATGTGACCTGAGAGATAGGTATATATATATGGAAAATGAGGTGCATAATGAGTGATATGCCGTACGAGACTTAGATCCGTACCCCTGTTGTTGTATAGGTTGATAGAATCCCTAATTGTTTAATGCCGCCATACGATGGATTACCGTACGCGATGAGTTTTACCTGTTGTTTGATCTATACCCTTGATTAAAGGATGACGTACAATGGATTGTACCGTACGTGATGTTGTGAGGCTGGATGCCGATTGATAGATTCACCGACTCGATCATGTTAGATACGTATACCTTATAGCATTTAGTTCACAATGTGCATTATGCTGCATTCATATTATTCTCATTGCATTTCATATACGTGTGTTAGTACACCTACACCATTATTAATGATGCGTATGTTACACTTACACAGATTGCCGGCTCACACACTTCATCATCGATAATTGCTATGTCATTTACACAGGAGAATTTCTACATCATGCTATGATATACTTGCCATGTTCACATCACTATGCTAGATTGCATGATATATTGGTTATGCTCCTACCATTATGCTATGTTGCACGATTTACTTGCTATGATCATATCACTATTCCACGTTGCATGAGATATACGGATATGCTTACATTCTGTTATATGTTGCATACTTACATGCTTGCACATATACCCTGCTATTGCTACACGTTCAATTTATATGATGTCGTGTTGGATTTTGGATAATTGGGAACACATGATATATTTTAAAACTGGATTCATTTAAAAGAGCGGTTTTCCCTTAATATGCTTATATTGCTGTTTTATGTTGCATATATCAGTTTTTCATGGATTTACACATTCAGATATGGATTTCATGTGATTTATGGATTTGAGAACCGTGGGGGTGTTTCAAGAAACTATATATTGTTTGAAAACCCGGTTTCTCTTGATATGATATTTCAGTGCATCCACCATGAGTTTTCTCGGTTCTGAGACTTGTGTTATATACCTGATGCGAGGAGTGGAGTGGGCCGTGTGCGGGTACATGGTGGAGCCCGGTATGGTTCCCCTCGGCAAGAAGATCGCAGATTATGGCGATGAGCCTGGAAGGGTGTGCAAGTACCTACTGGTGATTGTATTCGGACTCGGCGTTTATCGTGGGGATTCCGACCGGAGTGATGTATGGACATGACATCAGGGCCAGTCGTGGTGATAGCGCCTGAGACATGAGGATTTACGTGTCGATACTGGACACGGGTTTCATGATGTTTAGAGTGTCGATATTGGACACTCAGGTTTCATGATTTTGTTGTGTCGCGAGGGACATACGTTGATTTATATCCTCATATTTACCTGCATATGCTTTTATGATATTTACATGCAGCAGTTGTTGTGTCAGTGGTTGACACGTGGACGAGATCCACTGCATATGTGCATTGATTACATTGTTGGATGAGATCCACCTGTTTACATGCATTTATTTATATGGTTGGATGATATCCACTTGCTGATAGGCTTTGATTATGTTGTTGACATATATGCAGATACGGTCACCCTAGATATCATAGTATTACCTTTATGATATAGTTGACCTAGGAATCGTTGTTTATTTCGATTTCTACCTGATGATGTTTTCTACTCATGAGTTGGTAACTCACCCCCGTTGTGCCACAGTTCTTGCAGGTTGACCGCATGGATCAGTAGCGGTATCGCTGGCACACAGCTGCTTTCGGGTGATTTGCTTTTGGTAGGTAGTAAATGTTGGATCGTACCCCTCTTGTATTAATATTCCTATTGTATCTAATTAACTCCATCAAATCAGAAACTAGTAATTGTATATGTTGAAGACTTAGAAGTCTTGTAATTGCGAGACTTGAGCGATGGGTTTTATGTTCGCTTTTGGGGTTGATGTCTTGCTTTACTTTATTTCCTTGTATGGATCTTTGCCGTTGGGCGTCGTATATATATTTATGCTTGTAGTGGTTGTTTCCGCCGTTGGGCATGATTTGCTCCCGTTTGGGGATTCTTTATTTATTTTCTGTGTTGTACCCATTTTCGGGGCTAGTTTTTACTATGGAGGTGCTGCCCAATTTTTTTCAAAAGACAAAACATGATTTATTATACCTTTATTTCAAAGCTTCACCTCTTATTTCTTAAAAAGGTTTAGATTTCTGGGTTTCAGCTTACTTAAATTTCTTTACTCCTGTAGACGTCGCGTGATTTAAGTGCTGGTCACGAGCTAATATTTCGAGTCGTGACAAACCATTTCTCTTTCTTCAAGCTAGCTCTCTTCTTCTCCTCACATCAAAAACCCTTAAGATCTCATGAGTTGAGTAAACTAGGGTTCCAAGAGGCAAATAAATCCATCTTCATTCTCTACATCACTTAGGCCATCTAGTTTAGCAAGCTAGTTGCCCTAGTTACCTCGGATTTGAGGTTGGAGCTCAGACTATAGACTCTCGGGTAGATCGTCTTTGACTCGAGGAAGCCGACGAGGAAGCTACGACCCGTATCGATCCTTGGAGCCTACAATAATGAGGAGGACAGCGGAGAAGACCTGAAGGACTTGTATCATGAGGTATAACATTCTTTCCGAGTAGTTAAATCTCCTGTTGTTTGCTAGCTAGGGTTTATGGACGATTCTTGGTTCTAGTCGGTGTTGCGAAGCCCGTAAAAATCATTTTTTCAAATTCCGCCTCCCCGCGAACACGTGGGGTGTGTAATATCGACTTACAAGAATCTCATAGCTCTCCTTATTCTGTACACCCCGGTGGTACCAAGATGTACAAGGATCTACGGCAACATTACTGGTGGCATGGAATGAAGCGCGAAGTAGCCAGAAACGTAGCCAAATATTTGGTGTGTCAGCAAGTGAAGACTGAACATCACAGGATTGCTGGCCTCCTTCAGCCGTTACCAATCCCAGAATAGAAATGGCAGCACATTACCATGGACTTCGTGACTACCTTTCCTCATAGCACGAAGGGTAACGACACGGTATGGGTTATTGTGGATCGATTCATGAAGTCGGCTCACTTTATTCCTTTTCGAGCTGGCCAATCAACTGAGACGTTAATGAAGAAGAACATGGACGTGAGCATAAATCTAAAGTAAGATTTAACTTTTCAAGATGTATTATAATTGATACCCATGAACTCGTTCAGGAGATCGTGAGATTACATAGAGTACCAGTTTGCATCGTCTCCGATCGTGATACAAGATTTCGATCACAGTTTTGGCAGAGTCTGCAAGCTAGCTTGGGAATGAGTCTGAACTTCAGCACGACTTACTATACACAAACGGACGGACAGTCCGAGCGGGAAATTAAGATTCTGGAAGACATGCTAAGAGCTTATATGTTCGACTTTGAAGGTTCTTGGGAAGATCACCTATACCTTATGGAGTTTTCATACAACAACATCTCTCAGGAAAGCATTGGAATGGCACCATTTGAAGCACTTTATGGAAGGAAGTGTCGTTCATCACTAAGTTGGGACGACGTTGGAGATCGTGAACTCCTTGGACCATAGATGATCGTGGCAACTGTAGACGTAGTTCGCACGATCAAGGAAAGAATGCGCATAGCCCAAGACCGACAGAAGCGTTGGGCAGATGGAAAGCGGCAAAATCTGGAGTTCCAACCTGGAGACCATATTTTCTTAATGATTTCTCCAAACAGAGGAGTGATCCGCTTTGGCAAGAGGGGTAAGATAAGTCCAAGATACATAGGATCATTCGATATACACAAACGAGTTGGAGAAGTGGCATACCGTTTAGAACTTCCACCCTCATTGGAAGGAGTGCACAACGTATTCCACATATCCCAGCTACGACGATATGTGAGTGACACCGGCCATATACTTGATCACTCTGAGCTCACAGTACAGACGGACCTAACTTGTGAGCAACAACCCGTTGAGATCCTGGACTGAAAGGTAAAGACATTACGGAATAAGGAAGTAAACTTGGTCCGAGTGATGTGGAGAAAACATTCACCAGGAGAATCAACATGGGAATGAGAAGAAGACATGATTGCAAGATACCCTTACTTATTTGAAAATTAGTCCATAGGTAACTATAAATTTCGAGTACGAAATTTTTATAAGGAGGGTAGAATGTAACGACTCTGAATTTACTGTACGAAATTTTCCAGTTTAATGTACAGAAAATAAGTTATACAGCCTGAGTTTGAGTTATAAGTAAATTTTGTTAAATAACAGCAAGAAACAACTTGTAGCTCACTGGTAAAGCCCTTACACTGCTGTAATGTAGCCCCTGTGTTCGATCCCCATCAGACGCATTATTTTTTTCTGATTTTTTTAACTTTTTGGAAGCCCAAAAGTTTACACGTGCAATACACAAAAAAATGAAAAATCAAACATGTAGAAAATGGAGTAAACACTGATTTGTACACGTGGCACGAATCCAGAAGCACGAAGCCCTAGATCGGCTGGCGGAAAGCCTATAATGGCCGGTACCAACGGTTCAACCATAGCCAATGAGGCCCGGGCTTTGCACACTTGACTCTTCCCCTACCCCTAACTCCACTGCACTGTTTGATTTCCCTGCAATCAAACAGAGTCCCTTCATTTCAACATTAAACCAAATTTTAATACTTTTAATTCACATTTTTAATTCCAAAACCCTAATTTTACACTATAAATACCACCCCACACTTCGGCTCAGTATCATTTTGAAATTTCTAGCCAAAACTCTCAAAAATTCTCTAAGTACAAGTGGAGTAAAGAAGAGTTAACAAGCAGTCAACTTCCGGCGAAGAATCGAAGCTATTCCGGCGCTCCTGCGATGCTAAGAAACTCATCCCTCCTTCTTCAACCTTTCTTTAAGCCTCCTAACTTGTAAGTCCCTTCCAATCTTCATTTCTCTTCTTTAAAAATTCATTTTAAAATATATATATCGGTAAGTGGAGTTATTACAGATATTTATTTTCTAAACCCTAAAAACTCCCATATTTCTTACATATTGTTCATCCAAATTCTTACACAATACTTGTAATCTTAATTATGAATGTTTAGAATAAATTTGAACCAATAATATCATGCAAAATAACTTTAATTTAGGTTTTTCATTTAAATACCATGAACTTTAAATATCACTTCTTTTAGTTTGTTAGAAACATACCTTTAGGAAAACTTCACGAGGTAACGATCTACCTCTCATATACACACTTGGTTTCATAGCACGATACTCTTTGAATGTATTTTTGTTCCGAGAAAATATTACATTAAAATACCATTTACTTTAAAATGGTTTTCTTTTAAAATAATATTTTAAATTCCTTTACGATTATGCCTCTACAACCCTCTTTAAGGGACCCGCTATTGGATGGTGCAGATTATCATACATCCTTGGGCTAGCAGAGCGAGATGCAGACCTCCTCACGCAGCATTCGGTCTCGAAAGGTTTTAAATACGGTTTTTTATAAGAAAAACGAATTTTTCTAATTAAATAAAATTTAGTTTTTAATAATCATATAAAATTACAAAATCCATATATTTTAAAAATATAATAAACTGAATTTTTTTTAAATGAATGAATTACAGGTTTCACTAAAATACCATCATGATACCAACAAAAGACAAATTTTACACTAAAATACCATGAACTTTCCAAACTAAGCAATTATCATTAAAATACCTCAAAACCTTAAATTCATATCCATAAAAACCCTACACATTATAAATAAATTCTCGAGGTTTATTTTTAACTATATTATAATATTTTTCATAAAACCCCCTCGAGTTATATAAAACAATATTTAAGAACCTTAGTAAATATGGGTTTAAGCGGGATCCATTTTCTTAAGCTCTAGAGAGCCGGTGAATGTGAGTGCTTGCCTATTCATGTTAGAAAACTTAACGGAGTTATCAATGGTAATTGTCTTGGAAAAAGACACAAATCCTGCCGTCCATGTGCAGTAGTTACCGATGACTCCCGAACCTATTTCAAGATCTAACTCAGTTACAAGTGTCTGACTCAATATGAGTCCATTTTTTTCAATCCTGAATCCAAAGTCAAACATGAAAACTTGAATATAAACATGAATACTTGAATTCAAACACCAATATCAAACACGTATACTTGACTTGACTTGACCGAAGCATGGCTATAACTTGACATGACTAATTGAATACATGATTATATCCTGAACATGACTACTTGAACAATTTGTATCCATGGTCTCGGCAAGACTTGTAAATATAACCCATACAATACATTATGCGGGGATAATGGGATAGATTGGTACGGAACGTATTAATGTGGCACGGGATGGTCACTTACAAGACACCTACATGAACTTTCATGTCGTTGTACCGTCGGTTATGACGGGGCTTTGTACTACATGTTACCATAGTCCACAGGGTAAGATGGACTCCTCTCATATACACAATATCTTCTGTACCAAGCTACAAACAACTACGTTAGAATAACAAGCATATACCTGTACAACTTACCAGTTTCTTTTCATATTACTTGTTCTATTTCATTCCTTCTTTTAGGACTTACCGAGCGCTAGTTCGTTGAGGACATTCTTGTCTATTTCTTTCTTTGGAATGTTTGTCAGGAGGACCGGACTCTCAGAAGATCGAGCCTAGCCAGGAGGATTTGGACCAGCTCACCACTTATCCGGACTACTAGCTTTCCTTGTACTTATTTTCATTTTATGCCACTGTTTAGACGCTGCTTATTTCATTGTACCTTTCTTTTTCAAAACAGTTGTATGTAAAGATGAATGTAAATAAAAGTTGTTGTTTATTTTATTTCTCTTGCCATTTCTTGTGCATTTTATATATTGCTTAATTACGCTCAACGTATTTATTTCTTAGTAAATACGTTGCAGTCCGCCGCGTCACCGATTTCTTACACTGGTAAGCGGGGCGTGACAACGTTGTTCCCTGAACTGACATTCCAACTAGATACGAGCGGCTTAACTGGGATCGCATGAGTTCAGACGAACCGTTGCGACATAAAGAAATATGATGCCCTAGTGTCGAAGAGTGTGAGTGTTAGGAATATGTATGCCCTGGAGGCCAATATTGTTGATATAGTAGATGCTTGGACATATATATAGAGGACTTTCTTGCTCGACATGATAGTATACTATCTGGTTACCTTTATCTTAATATATAGACTGGTATTATTATACTGTCTGTCTCTTATATGTTGATAAAGCCCTTAGGATATGTACTTAACAACCAGGATTATGATGAGATCATACTAGTGGGGCCAGGGTGGTCCAAAAGTACATCCTTTAACAGTTCCTAGTCGAGGGGATATCGAGACAGGGTATCGATATTCCAGAGTAGACTAGTATGTACGTTTCTTATCCCTTGGAGGGTGATGGCTGATCCCACAACCATTAGTGTATGACATCAAAGATTGTACACAGGTGCTCATTAGAGAATGGGTACACCGAACGGACTCGCCGAGAACTCCTAGTTGGTAGTATACCTATCGTCAGATAGCAGTCCTCTGGTGACACTGGTACAGGTTAGTCTGTAGACCCGAGATCATCATAGAGTCTTGTGTGGCTCCTACTGTGCTTTGATTTCCTCCCTACCACGCTCAAGATGAGTAGTGCAAACAGGTGGATTTTGGGTACAGTCCCGAGTCACATGGAGGTAATGAGCGATAGGAGGGGTTTCGTCTCTCCCGGTATTGGGGGTTGATGTTGCGCTATACTCGATTGGCTATAAATGGAAGTCCCTGGCCAGGGCTGCTGCTGAGATTTACTGATAAGAGTTATCAGTATTTTCTCGAACCGTTATAGGCCACACATCGGCATGACTTATCAAGTTACTAGGGTCTGACGTTTACCACCCCTAGACTCGATATGCGACATATCAGACGAACAGACCGGACTGTATGGTAGTATTACTGATAGGCTTCATGGAGAGTATGGACAAACTTGCTTGTTGATCTTCATATCGCTCAATACCCGGGTAGCCGTTACGTCCAGCTAGTACCACTGACGGCTTATGGGTGACTGATGTGATCATCACCTACTGCTGGCGTATTGACGAGTCTTTAGAGTCCCACACAGAAGTTCCCTGGTTCAAGAGAAATGAAGTATGACACATATGTGATATGTGCGTAGGCCTGATTAAATACGTGTATGTGATACCGTATTGTAATCTGGCAGTTATCTGTTATCAGTTAGGTTATATGTGATATAACTAGATTATCAAATCAAGTGTTGATTTGATAATGTGATACACAGATAAATGATATTAGTCGGTTATATGTTATATAACCGGATTATTAAATCAAGTGTTGATTTAATAATGTGATGTATATTATATTTGATATAATTATATCTTAACTAATATCATTAGCTCACTAAATATTTTCTTATATGTATTAATATATATATATATATATATGATATATATAAATATATATATGAAGCATGGCTCATTTTCTATTTTTGAGAAAAATAAAAATTGGGGTGGAAAATGGGTGCATGGTGAGGCATAGCCTTTTTCTTTTGTTTATTCATCCTGACTCACTATTTAAGCATGGTTGCAATTTTATATTACAATTATCTCCATGCTTGAATGAGTGAGGGTCGAGGGGTTGCCATTCTACACCTCATTCACAACACTTAGCTTTTTCAAGGGTTGCTCTCATTTTGCTCTCTAGCTTCTTCTTCATCATCATCATGCTTCAAGCTTCAACCCTCACATATGATGTGAACCATGGAGCTTGAACACAAATTAGTGAGCCTCAAATCTCCTACTTCACCATCCCACACTAAACTAGCACTTTGGTGTGGCATGTTTACTTCACTAATAGAAGATTGGTGAAGACATAGCTTGAGCTAGTGGGTTTCGCGTGGATCATCTTTAGCACGAAGGTCATCGGAGGAAGCTCGTCCAAACACTCAAGTGGATCCTAGTGGAGTCGCGTAGACTGCTACATGGAGCCTATGAAGTGAAGGACTCAATCTATGAGGGTATAACCATCTTCATTTCTCTAAGTTTTTCATATTATCATAGTTTCAAACCCTATTATTCTAGTAAAGATCTTGTTAGTCTAACTTAGCACCCGAAAAAATTTGAATTTGGCATGCTTGATGCTACTAATACCTCATGGTGGTGCTAGGGTATACTTTCAGCGAGTGCAGGTAGGAAGGCTACTAAGATTGTACCTAAGTCGCGTGGGATATGTTTAGGTATAACAATATAAGACGGCTATGAATTGAAAGGACTTGAAAGAGAAAAGGGAAGCGATTTACCATTAATAACCTGACCCGTAGCTTCGGCCTCTTCGACCGGCATAGTGAATGCTTGGCGTCGCAGCACTTTCCTCTGTGCCTGGATAAATAATGAGCGTTGTGGTGAGTGGTCTGGGTGCGGGGAGTTGGAGCTAGAAGAGCTAACCGGGTATGAGGAGCTTGGATCGTTGGTCTAGCGGGAGGCTTGTTGGGTCCTCGGTTCTGAGGGCATGCTCCAATGGCTTGAGTAGAAGACCCGCAGATCAGGCACATGTTATTTGCCCTATGACAGTTCTTCACAAGGTGCCCTTTTCTTTTGCAATAAATGCAAAAGTCTGGCCTGCTGTTAGCAAACGCGCCTACTGTCCTCCGAGATGGTCCATTTAAAGCTAGCTTGGAAGATGCCCCTCCCATGATCTGGTGAACAGGGAATTTCACACCGACGGTTTGCGGCCTGCCTTTCTTCTGTAAAACTTCCTCATAGCGTCGTGCAGCCTTCAAAGAAAGCTCATGAGTTAGGAAATCCCCTATAGCGAGTGCAGCTTATATTTCAGGGTCCAACCTTTGCTGAACTCGTCATGCCTGGATCTAAGCAGTGGGAATAAGATGTACGGCAAACCTATTACGACCTTGCATTAGCAGTGTATTAAATGAGATAAGTAAATTGAGTTTGAGACTATATTGTACCGGCCGAGAATGGTAAACTCGGCATCATATTCACCTACCGACTTGACCTACATTAAGCCCTACTGTAGGTGGATGAACTGCCGCTCCATGTCGAAGCGGGCAGTTTCTGGGAAGTACTTGGCATCGAAAAGGTCTCGGAATGTTCTCCATTCTATCGGTTGCGCGAGACGGCTCTCTTCAGCCTTCCACTAAACTCTGGCGTTATCGATCAGTTGCAACTTAGCAACTCTCACCCAGGCTATATCTGGCACTTGAGCCACCACCAGATCATTTTCGATCGCTTGAGCCCATTCTTCTACTTCAAGCGGGCTCTCCTTAACCGAGAAGTTCTTTGGGTGCAGTGCCTGGAACTACTTAACTCCGGGTGCCGCGGTTTCGGGGCGGTGCATAAGGATAGCGGTCTGTTGCTACTGACCCTCCAATCGGCTCTTGATAGCCTCCAGAAGTATTGTTTGCTCATTGATAGGAGCTGCAACGGTAGATAGTGGTGGTAGTGTAGGCGGTGGAGTATTGCCATTGACGTTTGTGCTTGTATTGTTCATAGAGTCCATCACCTTGATATAAGAGATAGGTTAAGATAGATTCAAAGAATTTGAAATGCAATGAATGTAAATGTTTGTTGAATTCATTAATTCGTATGGTATATTGTTTACGACTTCATGCAGAACTGACCTGCATGGGCCACCAATAAAACCTGTCATGCCTTGCTTCCTAGTAGACAGAATCGATGACGTGGCAAGCCCGCGGCATACTTATTCAGAGAAGATCATTCCCTAAATAAATATACTAAGCGTATTGAAACAAAATACACAATGCAAGAATAATTGGATACTGTAAAATTTTCAACAAATATTTTTATTTACATAAAACGTCAAATATTTACAAGTACATGAGTTTCAGCTGGAAAGTAAATACAATAATAGAAAATGCCTAAATATGTGGCATACATAAACTGAAGAAAAGAGAAGCTCAGCTAGTCCTAAGTAGCTATCTGGTCGTAATCCTCCGCAGTAGCATACACTTCCTCCGTCTCGACCGTATCTGACGAATATTCCAAGAAAATAAAGGTGGGTGGAATGCCCGTCAGTGAACTAGCGCTCGGTAAGTCCTAAGGATAAAGTAAGAGTAAAAAGACGAGTAAAATAAATATATATATGACGAGTAAGAGTATATGTTCATGGGTGAATATGTATTATAGGTCTCTAGATGGTCACTATGTTAACGTTAAGTTCCAAGTATGAATGTCAACGCAGCCGTAGAAGTATTCACAAGCTCAAGAGTGGGACCCCAGGAGTAAGGAAACATGGGCTCATTTCATGTGTTAGTATCGGGGGTCTAGGCTGTGGATGAGTCAACCCGACTAATATTCGAGTATAATAAGAAAAGAAGCTAATACAGGCTCCAAAAGCTCCGTTGGATTCACACAAGAAACTATCCGCAGTATCCCGAGTATAAATAGTTTATAACTATAAAGTATACTTAATTAAATTAATGAATTGGTTATAACATGTCTTGATCGAAACCATAGATTGCAAAAAGTGTAGAATGAAGTCGTGTGAGTCGAGTAATATGCGAGTCATGTCAATTGCAATCTTGGTTCAAGTCAAGTTAGTTCGAGTAGATTGGGTTCGAGTTCATGTTCAAGTTTAGATTCGAGTTGGGTTTGAGTTCGAGTTTGTGTTCGAGTTCGAGTTCAAGTTTAGATTCAAGTTTGGATTCGAGTTTAGGTCTTTTTCATATGAATTGTTTTAAACTGTTAAAAATCTTATATTTGGGAGAAATCGACAACTGCTGCATATGGACGAAAGGATTTGTGTCTTTTTCCAAGACAATTGATATTGATAACTCCGTTAAATTGTCTAACCTGAATAGGCAAGTACTCGCTTTCTCCGGCTCCCCGAGACTCAAGAGAAATGATACCGCTTAGGCCTATATTAATCTAGATCCTTAAAATATTGTTTGCATATCTCGAGAGAGTTTTATGAAAAATACCTTAATATAGTTTAAAAATAAACCTCGAGGGTGATTTATAATATTTAGGGTTTTCATGAACATTTATTTTAATTGTTAGGGTATTTTAGTGATAAAACTTAGATTTTTGAAATTTTATGCTATTTTTTTATGAAAACTAGCTCTTTTGGAAACTTGATGGTATTTTATTAAAATTGTAATCTTTCATTTAAAAATATAGTTTCATAATATGTTTTTATTGAAAATACGAATTCATAGTTTTATATAATTTTCCAAAATTTAGTTTTTATATAGAAATTCGTATTTCTTAAAAACCATATTTTTATTTCCTTTCGAAACCGAATACTCCGTGAGGAGTTCTGCATCTCGCTCTACTGTCCCAAGGATGTGCAATAATCCGCACCATCTATTAGCGGGTGCCCAAACGAGGGTTGTAGAGACGTAATTGCCAAGGATTACAAAAATACCAAATAAAAGAAACCCGTTTTGAAAAGGTGTGGTATTTTAATGAAAATCTTATTCTTTAAATTAGCTATATATTTGGAATACCGTGCTATGAAACTATAGTGTGCGTGTGGGGTAGGTCGTTACCCCGTGAAGGTTCTAGAGGTGGGTATACTAGTTATCGAAAAAAGGTTACACTAAAGTTCATGGTATTTTAATGAAAAGTTCGTTATATGATTGTTTCACATGAAAATTTTGGTTAAACTCAAAACTAAATTATTGTAAACAAAGTTATAAGTAGTGTGAGAAAATTAGTTTGACCTATTTTTCTTTAAAGAGGGAGTACAAAGGTTAAAATCACACATATCGAAGTTAACTTCACTTTACCGATTGTTTTAGAAGATGGTTTGAGATGAAAGTAGAAAAAAGAAGAGGGACTTACTCGCTGTGTAGCATTGGGAAGAGGTTAAAGAAAAGAGGGGGGTTTCCGTGGCATCGCGGAAGCTCGGAAAACGACTTCGATCTTCGATGGAAAGAGCTTGGTTGCTAACTCCACTTAACTCCACTTGCACTTAGTAACTTTTGGGATAATTTTGCTAGAAAAATTTTCAGAATAAAGGGGAGCTAAGGTATCGGATGGTATTTATAGTGAAGAAATTAGGGTTTAAGAATTAAAAATTTGGATTAAAAGAATTAAAATGGTGTTAAATAATGAATTGAAGGGTCACTGTTTAATTGCAGGGAAATCAAACAGTGCAGGAGAGTTGAGAAGAGCTGAACGAACGAGTGTGCAAAGCACGAAGACGATTGGAGCTTTTCGAACCGTCGGCGCCGGCCCAAAGAGGGAAACGGGCGATCGGATCTTGGGCAATTGCCTCGAGATTCGTGCCAGCATTTTTAATCAATGTTTACTCCTTTTTGTGCATATTTTATTTTTCTGAAACTTTTCGTTTCTCCATAAATTGCACATGCAACTCTTGGGCTTTCGAAAAATTAAAAAGAAAAATCCTAAAAATAATTGTGTCTGAAGGGATTCGAACACCGGCTTTAATCACCGTTTACTCCTTTTTGCGCTTGTTTGATTTTCTGAAACTTTTCATTTCTCCGTGAATTGCACATGCAGCTCTTGGGCTTCTGAAAAATTAAAAAGAAAAATCCTTAAAATAATTGGGTCTGATGGGATTCGAACACATAGGTTATGTCACAGCAGTGTGGAGTCTTTACTAGTCAGCTACAAATTGTTTCTTTCTTTTGTTTAACAAAAATAACCTATAACTCTTACACAGGCTGTAATACCCTTTTCTATACAATAAATAAGAAATTTTTTTATAGGGGTTTCAGAGTCGTTACAACGGCCCCTTTTTGCATTATGCCCCCAGATTTCTTCGGGAGATTAAACTTAAGCAAATGGGATTTCTAGCATACTTTGTTTTTCCCCAGTATTGAGATTTGATCTTGTATTGTTCTGGAAAGTTATTGATCAAAACTGTAACAACGTAGTGTTTCCGTATAGATGTTAATCATCCTTATCGATGCAATTGAATCAAGTTCAATGGTGAGCAGGAGAATCGGCCCCTTCCTTCTAAGCCAAATGGTATAAAGGAGTTTGTGAACGTAGAGAACATCAATATTGTTTTTGGTAAGAAACATAAGCATACTATTCCGAATGAGATATCAAATAACTGGAGAAAGAGATCTATATTTTATGATTTGCCATATTGGCATTTTCTTAATCTTCGCCATAACTTGGAGGTCATGGATATCGAGAAGAATGTCTGTGAGCTCTTGCTGGGTACCCTATTGAATACCAAATTTAAGAACAGTGACACATTAGCGATACGACAATGGTTTGCTAAAAAGAATTTGAAGCCAGAATTGCATCCAACTGTTAGTTATATGTATGCCCTAAAGGCCATTAGTATACATAGGATGTATATTGTAGTGGATGCTGGGACATATATAGGGAGGACTTTCTTGCTCGACATGATAGTATGCTATCTGGTTGCTCTTTATCTTAACGTGTACACTGATTGTCTCTCTGTTACATGTTGGTAAAGCCCTTAGGATGTGTACTTGACTACCTGGACTATGATACGGATCATACTAGTGGGGACATGGTAGTCCATAAGTACATCCTTCAAGGTCCCTAGTCGTGGGTGTATCGAGACGGGGCATTGATATACCAGAGTAGACTAGCGTATACCTTCTCGACTCATATAGATGGGCGATGGATGATCCCATATCCATTGGTGTTTGACATCAGAGATGATATACAGGTGCTCAGTAGATACTGGGTACATTGGACGGACTCACCGAGAACTCCCAGATGGTATTATACCTTACGTCAGATGGCAGTTCTCTGGTGACACTGGTACAGAGTAGTCTGTTGACCCGAGATCGTCATAGAGTCTTGTGTGATTCCCACTGTGCTTTGATTTCCACCTTACCATGTCCAAGAGGGCGTGCAAAACGGTGGTTTTTGGGTACAGTCCCGAATCACATGAAGGCAATGAGCGATAGGAGGGGATTCGTCTCTCCCGGTATAGGGAGTTGATGTTGCGCTGTGTTCGATTGGCTATAACCGGAAATCCCTGGCCATGGTTGCTGAGATTTACTGGTAAGTGTTACCAGTAGTTTATCGAACTGTTATAGACCTCATATCGACACGACTTATCGAGCTATTGGGGTCTGACGTTTACCACCCCTAGGCGAGATATGCGACATATCAGACGACGAGACCGGACTGTACGGTAACTGTTACTGGTTGGATTCACAGGAGTGTGAGCGGGCATGCTCGTCGATCTTCTGATCGCTCAATACCTGGGTGGCCGTTACGTTTAGCAGACCGCTTGCGGCTTGTGGGTGTTTGATATGATCATCACCTGCTGCCGGCATATTGACGAGTCTTTAGAGTCCTACACAGAGGTTTCCTGGCTCAAGAGAAACGAAATAGGAGCGCATATGAGATATGTGCGGGACCGAGAATAATGCGTGTATGTGATACTGTATTCTATTCTCGCAATGAATGTATCGATTGGTTGTATGCGATATAACCTAGTTATCGAATCAAGGATTGATTCGATAAGCCGATACATTGGATATTAGTCGGTTATATGAGATATGACCGGATCGTTAAATCAAGTATTGATTTAATGATTTAATGCATAATTATATATTTGATATATTACTTTGCATTAACTAGTATTGGTTCACTTTAAATGGATCTTCTCACTTGAAATTCACAAGTTGTATATGTGATATACTTTTGTGCACTTGTTTGTATCATGTTTGATGATACATGCTAACTTGTGTTTGGGTGTATGTTTAGATTAAACCATGGTTATGTAATGGTTAGGGTTTTGATTTTATTTACTTTTTCATTTATTTTGTTTATTTCCTTTTAAGGCAAGAAAAGAAATGGTTGCTTTTTGGATTTACTTGAAGCTTCATGAAGCTTTGAAAAAGTTCTACCATTTTTGTTTCTTTGCCTAACCTAACCATTCACCTAACCTTGGTTTATTCTCTACACCTAACTATGGTTGCAATATGATAAGTATCTTTTTATTTTACATTTTTAGATAACACTTATCATATTATCTTCTTCTTCTTCTTCTTCAAAGATAAAGAAAAACCTTGCTACCAACAATGGCAACTTGAGAAAAAGAGTGAGAAATCCAATTCTAAAGTGAACCCACTTCCTATTTCATCATCCTCTACCATTTGCCAAGTAGTATAGGGTGTTTTCTTCACAAGTTTCATGGCTTGGTGAAGTTGGAGCTTGATCTTGTGTTGCCTCGACGTAGATCATCTTCGGCATCGAAGTCGACGACCTAGCCCGCCCATTTCTCCGATGAAGCCGACGCTAGAGTCCGGGATCCGATGATCGCAGCGAGGGTACACCGTCATGGAGCTATGGAGGTGGAGGACCGGATCTACAAAGGTTGTATTTCCGTTTACCCTTTAGTTAAGTTGTTAACTAGCTTCTCGTTTCGCCTAAACTCTAGTCAACGATCCGTATTAGGGTTTCTCAGCACTTGTAAAATTTGAATTTGGCATGGTTGATGCCTTGTGAGACCTCTAGTGTGTGCCTAGGAACCCTACACCAACTCCGAAAGAGAATGGTAAATGGGCTATTCCACCAGCAAAGCACATGATGTCCGATAATGAGAGGCTGAGTTTCCTTAAGATACTTAAACAAGTAAGGGTACCGGATGCATATTCTGCGAACATTATTAAATGCGTAAACTTTAAAAAGAAAACTCTCATCAGCCTGAAAAGTCACGACTGTCATGTGATCATGCAGCAATTTCTTCCCATTGCTGTTAGGGCGTTACCAGATAACAACGTTGTATCAGTTGTAACTGATTTGTGTTATTTCTTCAAAGAGTTATGCTCCAAAGATTACTCGGCAAATGATTTTAGAACCATGGAGAATAAAATACCTCGCATACTTTGTAGAATGAGATGTTGTTTCCGCCTTCTATTTTCACCGTAATGTTGCATCTCATGGTTCACCTTACTCAAAAGGCACGTTTAGATGGTCCTGTGAGTTATCGGTGGATGTATCCGTTCGAGAGGTAAACTTATATAACAACTTTTTATTGCTCATAATAAATCGAATATTTATAATAAAACGAATTAAATTTGTTTTCATCCGTCAGGTTCATGTACAAAATAAAACGGTACATCTGTAACAGGAGTCGGCCTGAAGGGTCGATCGGTGAAGGGTTTCTCGTGGAGGAATGTATGACGTTCTGATCTATATATCTAGAGGGTGTTGAGACTGCATTTAATATGCCGAGACGTAATGAGGACATGGTTGACAATAGACCTATAATATCTGTATTCTGGGCCCAAGGAAAGGAACTGGGTAAAATGAAGTCGGGTCACACTGTATCTGAGCAGCTCGGCATGATTCACCATTACCTTTTATTTAACTGTTCAGATGTTGTAGGGTTACTAGGCACTGTCACAAGGGTCTATAAGACATCAACCATGCCCGATTCAAATTTTAGAAGTGCCGAACAACCCTAACCAAGATCTTAGACTAGAGATTAGGCGAAACAAAGAGCAAGTAAACAACTTTACTTCTAAGAGTTTGGGATTACAACCTTTGTAGTCCGTTCCTTCACTAAATAAACTCCGTGTTGAGGTCCCTTCGCTGCGATAATCAAGTACTCGGACTCTTGAGAGGCTCCATGAAGAGAAAGATGCAAACTTGCTTCCGATCTTCAATAACAAAGATGATCTACCTTGAAGAAACTCAAACCCAAGCTCTTGCTTTGCTAATCAAGTATTAGCAAAGCAAACACCCTAATCTAAGTGGCTAGAATAGATGAGGATGATGAAGTAGGAATTTAGCTCTCATTTGTTTTCAATTTCTCACTCATTTTCATCACTTATGAAAAAGCAAGAAAGCTTTTCATCAATAAAGGAAGAAGAAGAAGAAGAAAATCTCTTTGTGATGAATAATGAATCAAGTGTGTGGTTAGAATTGCAACCATGGGTTAAGAATGAAGACTTAACCCATGTAGAGAATTAACTATGGTGAAGGGTTTGGGTTTGGTTAAGAAATATCTATGAAATATCTTTACAAAATATCTTTGCTTAAAAACAAAAACAAAGCTTTTAGAAGCTTCAAGAAGGCTTAACCCTAATCCAAACCCTAACCATGTTTAAACTCCACAAAACAAGTTGCATTTGTAACCTTAACTTGTAGCAATATTATATATCACATATATAATATATTTTGTAACAAAAATAAAATAATACAATTAACATATATCACATATATATCAATGTATTACCCGAGTGAGAAAAAGAATCTTTAAGTAAGCTTATACTAGTTAATATAATTTAATATATCAAATATATAATTATACATTAAATTATCGAATCAACACTTGATCCGATAATCCGGCTATTTCATAAATAACCGACTAATATAATCTGTATCAATTCATCGATTCAACACTTGATCCGATGACCCGGCAATATCACATATATCCGGCCGATATCACATATCGTGAGAATCTAATACGGTATCACATACACGTATTGTTCTCGGTCCCGCACATATCACATATGTGCTCCTACTCCGTTTTGCCTGAGCCAGGAAACCTCTGTGTAGGACTCTAAAGAATCGTCAATACGCCGGCAGTAGGTGATGATCATATCAAACACCCACAAGCTGCAAGCGGTCAGCTAAACGTAACAGCCACCCAGGTATTGAGCAATCAGAAGATCAACAAGCAAGCCTGTACTTTCTCCCGTGAATCCAACCAGTAACACTCCCGTACAGCCCGGTCTCTTCGTCTGATATGTCGCATATCTCACCTAGGGGTGGTAAACGTCAGACCCCAGTAGCTTGATAAGTCAAGTCGATATGAGGTCCATAACAGTTCGAGAAACTACTGATAACACTTACCAGTAAATCTCAACAACCCTGGCCAGGGATTTCCAGTTATAGCCAATTGAACACAACGCAACATCAACTCCCTATACCGGGAGAGACGAAACCCCTCCTATCGCTCATTGCCTCCATGTGATTCGGGACTGTACCCAAAAGCCACCGTTTTGCACGCCCTCTTGGACGTGGTATGATGGAAATCAAAGCACAGTAGGAATCACACAAGACTCTATGACGATCTCGGGTCTACAGACTAACCTGTACCAGTGTCACCAGAAAACTGCCATCTGACGTAAGGTATAATACCATCTGGAAGTTCTCGGCGAGTCCGTCTAGTGTACCCAGTCTCCACTGAGCACCCGTATACCTTCTCTGATGTCAAACACAAATGGATATGGGATCATCCATCGCCCATCATATGGGTCAAGAAGCGCATACGCTAGTCTACTCTGGAGTATCGATGCCCTGTCTCGGTACTCCCACGACTAGAAACATTTGAAGGATGTACTTGGCGACTACTCTGTCCCCACTAGTATAATCTGCATCATAGTTCTGGTAGTCAAGTACTCATCCTAAGGACTTTATCAACATGTAACATAGAGACAATCAGAGTACATGTTAAGATAAAGGACGACCAGATAGTATACTATCATGTCGAGCAAGAAAGTCCTCCCTATATATGTCCAAGCATCCACTACAATATACATCGTATGTACAGTAATGGCCTCTAGAGCATACATATAACTAATAATCTCCCACTTGCACTAGGGCCATCTGTCGGGGTATCGCATACCCAACAATCAGCTGTGGTCGAAGTATCTCATACTCAACCATCCCATAAAAGTCTCTACTGGGAATTAGGCCTTTGTGAGTGGATCCGCGCTGTTGTCCTCTATGTCTACTCTCCTAACCTCGATCTACCTGGAGATCAACCATCTCCATGATCAGGTGATACTGCTTAAGAATATATCTGGATCACAGATGGGACGGGGGTTCCTTGGCATAAGCCACAACTCCATTGTCACACAATGGCAGGAACGAAGTTCATCTCATGAACTAAAATATATCCAGACTGCCTCTTTGGTAGCATCCTTGGTAACGATGTGTCTTGCCTTTAATCGTCTAGTATATCACGGTATCTAGCTTGGAACTCTTCCAACATACCGTCCCTCCACTGAGGGTAAAGACAATGCCTGTGACTGACATTCAGTCATCCCTATCACCCTGGAACCTTTCCAGTGATTCTCCCCAGGATCGATTGATACCATCTCACTACAACTAGTGAGAATCCTAACATCCAATTAGATCTATCCCATAGATCCATAATCCAGGATTTAGGAGGTATCCCCTTGATCCTATATGGAGAATCTTTGTGATAAGAGGAGATTGACCGAGCGTAACATAGGAAACTCCTTTCCTATCAAGAGTATGTTATCCACGTACAATACGAGGATCACCACCATACTCCCTGCTACCTTTTTGTATATACAAGGTTCATCTATCATTTTGATGAAGTCAAACGCTTTGACTACCACATCAAAACAGATTTTCCAAGTCCGCGATGCCTGATTTATCCCATGAAACATCTTGCACACGTTTCCCCTGCTCCCACTGTATACGAAACCCTCTGGCTGTGTACTTATAGACGCTCTCTTCTAAATCATCATTTATAAAAGCAGTCATGACACCCAACCGCCAAAAATCGTAGTCATGGTATGCAGCAATGGCAGGTAGGATCTGGATGGACTTAAGCATAGCTTTGAAAGTCTCAACTTTTCCATTGTACACCAAGTAATCTTCTCAAGATATACTTGCTCCTGATGGGGATTTAACCCTTCAGATAAAGCAACAAAAGTCCATACTTTGTTGGTGTATAAGGATTCTATCTCAGATCGCTAAGCATCCAGCAATTCTCACAGAGTCCCCACTCTTGATGGCCTGCTCAAAACTAGTTGGGTCATCATCTCATAATGCAATCCTCTCTCCCACTGTCATAGAGAAACCGAAGTATCTCTCAGGTGGATGAAGAACCCTACCAGATCGGCGGAGAGGCTGAGATTCGTTGGAAACTATTGAATCTTCCGGTTCTACCAAATCATCAGCTGCAGTTTGTATAGCTGGAACTCCTTCCAATTCTACCTCATGACCACTAATTTCTTCATAAGAAATTCCCTTTCACAAAGGTGGCATGCTGAGAAACAAAAACACCTTTTGTTCCCCAGTTTGGTAGAAAATATTCCCTTGCGAATGCTTGGGATATCCAACAAACTTCCACAGAACTGACCTTACCTCGAGCTTGTCCGGATTTTGCTTTTGACATAAGCCGGACAACCCTAAATCTTAACTTCCTTAAGAAATGGGCCCTTCCCATACCATATCACATATGGAGTGGTGGGCATCTGATTTGGTCAGAACCCAATTCAATAGGTATGCAACTTCTTAAGTGCATAACCCCAAAAGAAAATAGGCAACTCAGTAGTACTCATCATAGAGCACACCATATCACATAGGGTGTGATTGCTCTGCCCCGATATACCGATGTGCTGTGGTGTATACAGAGGAGTAATGCTGAGAGAGAATCTCATTCTCCTTTAGAATAGTCCAGGAATTCCGTGCTTAAGTATTCTCCTCCTTGATCACATCAAAGGACATAATACTTATACCCGTTTTTGGTTCTCTACTTCTAACTTATATTCATTGAATTTCTCAAAAGCTCCAGACTTGTGTTTCAACAGGAACATATGTCCGGATCTTGAGAGATAATCAGTGAATCTAATGAAGTACAAAGAACCGGTCTTGGCATATGTAGAAAGGGGACTTTCATACATCATCATTTATCAATCCTAAGAGTTCAATAACTTTTTCTCTGTTTCCAATAAACGGAGCTGTGGTCATCTTATCTTTGTGACATGACTGGCAAATTTTACAAGATGTAAATTCAAACTAATTTAAATATGCATCTTTATGTAACTTCAGCTAGTCGGGTCGCATTGATATGACCTAGTCTACAATGCCTCAAGAAGGATTCGTTCATTTCTGAACTCTTCCTCTTGTGTGTGTTCTATATGTTAAGAATTGTAGTTTGATTTAGAACATCTATACTTCTAGATAACGTGCATGAACCGATCAACTCTTGATATAGGAAATGTTCAAAACATTATCCAACAATACAAAATTATATCCTTCTTTACTAATAAAGAGACTGATATGATGTTGTATATCAGGTTCGGTATCTAATAATATTCGTTCAGAATCAATGTATTCTGATAATACAGGATGATAACTGCCAACAGACTTGGCTGCAACACTTGCATCATTTCCAACTCTTGAAACTTATCACCCGTTCTCTGTTCTCTACCTCTCTGTAGCTTATGTAACAAATTACATTTGCGGGATCCTGATCCGGTATCTCATACCCAGGACGTAAACGATACTGAGAGACAGTTTTCGGTAATGAACACACCCGAAGAAGATACATCAACATGTACTTTCTTTGTTTGGGCGGCACGGAAATTCTGGTTATCCCCTATTTCTTGCTCGGTCTTATAACAATTATAAGTTAGAGCGGGACCAACATTCCCTAGCGCAGTATAACAAGCGGGTTCGGTCAATACATCCGTATTATTATCTTGATTAAGGCATGACATGGTCGCTACCTAGAGAGAGATAGAAGAAAACACTCGGCGTATGCTCTTGCAAGATTAGATTGGTTATTAATATATCTAATCAGGATGTCTCCCACTGTTTTAGTCAAATTTTTCTTCAAACCCTAAAAGGAAAGACTAGCCGGGATTAATTACACCCTACAAGTTCGCCAATCTTTCAGCTAGGACAGTGCCGGTACTTTGAGGGAGGTTCCCCGTGCTTTCACACAGACCTAATTAAAATAAACCTCGTTTTCCCATAGGCATAACCCCGTTGACACCTTTCTAGACACCTACTCGATCGAATAATTGTAATATGTAAAACTCTCCCAGGAGTAACTCTTACTCGCAGTGGGTATCGGGATCCAGCTATCTTATAGAAGGTATGCAATCTCATTTCAAATTTCAACACTTGAAATTCCCAATAATATTTTACCCCTAGCGTCCTATGACCTTGACGGAGGTCAACAAACCATAGGCTGCTAGTCAAGTTCTACCCGTCATTTCCTGATTGAATTAAACCCACCCGCACGACCCTTGACGGAGGTCAACAAGGCCGCACGACTACCCTAAAATAATCTGCATCATATGCATAAACAGATAAATACTAGTTAGCTACCGCACACTACGCCTTGACGGAGGTCAACAAACGTAGTACGAATACTAAGTAGGACATATCTGAAATGACGGAGGGCTAAGACAAGTTTTTAAGAAAACCCTTTGCGTAATGAACTTGATAAGATTATAGAATCGAGTGATTTTAAAAGGAGTGTTTTTGAGGCGTTTCTAGTTTCACTAAAGAGGTCACTCCCGGTGAAGGGATCTCGGCTCTTTCCTTATCGAATAAGGTGCAGGATATTTCACAAATATCACTATGCAAAGTAGAAACTATAAAAACAATCAAAAGACAAACCGAGTGTGTAGCATCTGCTAGTTTCGCTAAAGAGGTCACTCCCGGTGAAGGGATCTCGGCTCTTTCCTTATCGAATAAGGTGTTGGATATTCTATAAGGAATACCGCTATGCAAAGCAAGAACTAGAGCTACCAGTTTTTAAACAAGTTTCTACAACATCTTTAGGTTTCTTTTATTTTCATTAATCTCATTAATGAAGTCCCAGTTTATTATGCTTCCCAAGCATCAGATATGAAACGAAATCAACAATATATAATATATATCACATATATATAATATAAACATTAGTCTCAGACAGTAATATGATCTCATCACAGAACATTGCAGCAGAAGATAACATATGAAATATTGGATATACTTGGATTTCCGTATTTTATGCGAGTCTTTATAAAACGCGGATTCCACGGTTGCGATGAATAGCCAATCCCACATCCCTAGACCCCTATGAGAGCAGCAAGCAACACTGCCAATTCTAGGGTTAGGAGACCCGATCTCGACTCCTCGAGATGGCCTCCCACTGGACCCTAAAACCCGGTTACTTGTGCTCCCCGCCTTAGGTCTACCTAATTCGGAAAAGTAAATAATATACAATGGTGACATCATCCTCAACCTGGAAGTGCCCCCATAAAACAATATTACATACAATGAATTTTACATGAATGAAAATAAAAACCCTCATCTCACATAAAACCTCGGATATTCAAACACGACGATCCAATATAACATATCACAGCAACACATAATATCACATATTATCAACGTAAGTAAATATGCGTATCCCAATTGTCGTTGATGTATAGCAACGAAACCGGCGATACACCACATATTACACTTACGGTCACAGAAAAGAAAGTATAAAACTACAACAGTTGGAATCCGCAACCTTCTTAGACATCTCATGCCTAACCAAATGAATTCCTTAGACATCGTATGCCTAACAATTATAAACCCCGCATTTTAGTCTCGATCTCGAAAACACTTTTCAATATCAAGTCGGGCAATTCAACAAGATTCCCGACATCCTGATCGAATGCTCGACGCAAACTTTAGTAGACGGCCGCACCTCCGGATGCCGTCGATGAAGTGCACTAAGGCGGAACACCGCTGCCGCGAGCACCCGAACGGATGCTTTTGGCGACGGGGTTCTCCTATAGTCACTTGGTCGGGGCTATGGGGCGTGGCTATCTATTAAGTTTACCCGGCGAGTATCCACGTACGCTACGTGATTGCGACGGACTTTTGATCACATCAAAATCCCATGGCAACCGATCAAATGAGACTAAACTGCTAGATTTATAACATTCAAATTAGTTATCTCATAACTACTTGTAGATTCCAAATATTATATCACATTCCAGATAAATAGACAATGTTAAACTTTCCGATCGAATAAACAAACACCCAAGATTTCCCAAATAGCTCAAGACTTGAGCGGGGTTCAAAAAGTATCCATCACATGCCACAGTACCAATGGTCCAGCCGTAGAAGGGTCAAACCAATGCCTCACATGTGGCAACGCTGTACTGCCCCAAACCCTAAGGTTTAGAGGCGGTTCAGACGGTCAAATAATCGAGTTAAGCTTTGTGTTCTTCTAGAGGGTCCACCACGTTACTTGCACGACTATGAATGTTCTTTAATTAAGGAAAAAATCTAACACTTGGAAATTTTCCGGCAGGGGAAAAAGTGAGTTATTGATATCCGTTCGAACTTTTTAACCGTTCTAAATTACCCGGAAAAAACTTAAACGAAGTTAAACATTCTAATCGAATCAACGAATATAAAAGATCTCCAGAAAACTCAACACTTGAGTAATAATAAAAATTCCCAGAAGCATGTAGAAACACCTACGGATGTTACTGTGAAAAGACCTAACCCTAATTCCTAATTTCGGCCGCGGAACCGCCACGCAAGGCATGGTATTGCCGCGGTTCCGCGGCGCTTTGAGGGGATTAGTGGTTTGTTTTTCACAGTAATCCTTAGAATTCCCTGCTTAATTTTCTGAGTATTTTTAATACAGAAAAAATCAACATTTTAAAAAATTTCCAGAGAGGGGGTGTATTGCGGCGTTTCGGGGTTCAATCGGACTTTAAACATCGTCTAGACTTCGCCTAAAGCTCTAGCTTGGCTATGATACCACTGTAGGGTTACTAGGCACTGTCACAAGGATCTATAAGGCATCAACCATGCCCAATTCAAATTTTAGAAGTGCCGAACAACCCTAACCAAGATCTTAAACTAGAGATTAGGCGAAACAAAGAGCAAGTAAACAACTTTACTTCTAAGAGTTTGGAATTACAACCTTTGTAGTCCGTTCCTTCACTTCATAAGCTCCGTGTTGAGGTCCCTTCGCTGCGATCATCAAGTACCCGGACTCTTGAGAGGCTCCATTAAGAGAAAGATGCAAACTTGCTTCCGATCTTCAATAACAAAGATGATCTACCTTGAAGAAACTCAAACCCAAGCTCTTGCTTTGCTAATCAAGTATTAGCAAAGCAAACACCCTAATCTAAGTGGCTAGAATAGATGAGGATGATGAAGTAGGAATTTAGCTCTCATTTGTTTTTGATTTCTCACTCATTTTCATCACTTATGAAAAAGCTAGAAAGCTTTTCATCAATAAAGGAAGAAGAAGAAGAAGCAAATCTCTTTGTGATGAATAATGAATCAAGTGTGTGGTTAGAATTGCAACCATGGGTTAAGAATGAAGACTTAACCCATGTAGAGAATTAACTATGGTGAAGGGTTTGGGTTTGGTTAAGAAATATCTATGAAAATATCTTTACAAAATATCTTTACTTAAAAACAAAAACAAAGCTTCTAGAAGCTTCAAGAAGGCTTAACCCTAATCCAAACCCTAACCATATTTAAACTCCACAAAACATGTTGTATTTGTAACCTTAACTTGTAACAATATTATATATCACATATATAATATATTTTGTAACAAAAATAAAATAATACAATTAACATATATCACATATATATCAATGTATTACCCGAGTGAGAAAAAGAATCTTTAAATGAGCTTATACTAGTTGATGTAATTTAATATATCAAATATATAATTACACATTAAATTATCGAATCAACACTTGATCTGATAATCCGGCTATTTCACAAATAACCGACTAATATAATCTGTATCAATTCATCGAATCAACACTTGATCCGATGGCCCGGCTATATCACATATACCCGCCCGATATCACATATCGCGAGAATCTAATACGGTATCACATACACGTATTTTTCTCTGCCCCGCACATATCACGAATGTGCTCCTACTCCGTTTTGCCTGAGCCAGGAAACCTCTGTGTAGGACTCTAAAGAATCGTCAATACGCCGGCAGTAGGTGATGATCATATCAAACACCCACAAGCTGCAAGCGGTCAGCTAAACGTAACAGCCACCCAGGTATTGAGCAATCAGAAGATCAACAAGTAAGCCTGTACTTTCTCCTGTGAATCCAACCAGTAAACTCACGTACAGTCCGGTCTCTTCGTCTGATATGTCGCATATCTCGCCTAGGGGTGGTAAACGTCAGACCCCAGTAGCTTGAAAAGTCATGTCGATATGAGGTCCATAACAGTTCGAGAAACTACTGATAACACTTACCAGTAAATCTCAGCAACCCTGGCCAGGGATTTCCAGTTATAGCCAATCGAACACAGCGCAACATCAACTCCCTATACAGGGAGAGACGAAACCCCTCCTATCGCTCATTGCCTCCATGTGATTCGGGACTGTACCCAAAAGCCACTGTTTTACACGCCCTCTTAGACGTGGTATGATGGAAATCAAAGCACAGTGGGAATCACACAAGACTCTATGACGATCTCGGGTCTACAGACTAACCTGTACCAGTGTCACCAGAGAACTGCCATCTGACGTGAGGTATAATACCATCTGGGAGTTCTCGGCGAGTCCGTCCAGTGTACCCAGTCTCCACTAAGCACCCGTATACCTTCTCTGATGTCAAACACCAATGGATATGGGATCATCCATCGCCCATCATATGGGTCAAGAAGCGCATACGCTAGTCTACTCTGGAGTATCGATGCCCTGTCTCGGTACTCCCACGACTAGGAACATTTGAAGGATGTACTTGGCGACTACTCTGTCCCCACTAGTATGATCTGCATCATAGTCCTGGTAGTCAAGTACTCATCCTAAGTACTTTGTCAACATGAACCATAGAGACAATCAGAGTACATATTAAGATAAAGGACGAACAGATAGCATACTATCATGTCGAGCAAGAAAGTCCTCCCTATATATGTCCAAGTATCAACTACAATATACATCGAATGTACAGTAATGGCCTCTAGGGCATACATATAACTAACAGATGTAAACAGTTTTATCTAGTAAATATTTATTAATTTTTTCTTAAGATAATTATAGAATATTTTCAAGTGAAAATTAAATATTTATTTGCAATATATACAGCGTTTAGAATGCTCAATACCGTCCACCTACCAAACGAACTCGGCAATAGGATATCGATAAGGAGCGATATAAACACATTCCTGCTTGGTTGGAAGCATGTGTAAGTTGTTAACTATAAAAACTAAAGTACAACTCATGTTGATATATATATATATAACTTAATCTGTTTTACCCTAATAGGTTGAAAGAAATCCCAATGATAGACATATATCAGAAGATATAAAAGCGCTAGCGTATAGTCCAAATGAATAAGCTGAGTACCTCTCCGGTTACGTTGTTAACGGGTTTAGATTTCACACCCAAAAAAGAGATTAAAATAAAAGGTTTCAGAATTGCGGCGTCTTTGTCATATCCACCATTACGGGATATTCATCTTCTAGAGATTCAAATCCAACCACAGGAAAATTGGACTATTACGGGGTGCTTAAAAAATAATTCGGGTGCGTTATCATGAACATACGGTTGTCATGTTCAAGTGTCTGTGGTACGATGTCCATCATGAACATACTGGGTTCAAAGTTGAAAATGGCTTACTTTTACTCAATTCATCGAAACTCGCTTTTGGTGAAGAGCTTTATATTCTCGCCAGCTAAGACCGTCAATGCTTTTATGTCGCAAACCCTATGGATGCTCAGTGGGATGTTACTGTTGTGACGAATCCACGAAACTATTACAACATGGGTGAAAGTGAAGTAAGCGAGATTAGTTGTCCTACAATCCCGGTTATACAAGATGATGCTATTCCTATTGAATTCAACAGCGGTTTATCAAGAACAGACATAGAGCCGGAAATAGTCTCTGATGTGCCATCGGAGGTTGTAGAACCAGAAGTCTAATTAAGACTTTAAATATCTTGATATATTAACTCGCTCTTGTATGATACTCATAACTTAAGTAATGTGAAACTTAGAATTTATTGCATCTTTCTTTCCGCATATTATTTCATACATTTTATCTTTTTCTGCATATTATCTCCTACAGTTTTGAATTCTAATGTACAGGGATTTTCAAATTAATTTATATTATTTCTGCATTTCATTTTTTTCCCTGCATATTATTTCCACCATTTATTGCTCATGTATGATATTCTTTTCAGCAATAATTTTCACTATTATTTTTTATCTAACATATTAAACTATATTCTGTGAAGTTGTTTTAGATATGTCAAGTTTAGATAGCAGGAACAATCATTCTACCAGGGACAAGGGGCAGTCCTCTCAGAAAAAGAAACGGATTGGAAGAGAACCCACACGGGCCAGTGATATATGGAGGAAGATGCCACATGCTCCTGGCAAGCCAATTGTATACCTTGCGTTCACAGGGGACGTTGTGACAGGAGCCAGTAAAGAAGTGAAAAAAATGATGTCTTCAATAGTGAACAGTGAGGACTTCATGCCTCATTTGTTGAAGGACGAAGATGACGAGTGGAAGGTCCTAGATTGGGACAGTGAAGCGTTAGGGCTAAAGAAACAAGTCGCTATATGGGAGATGATAGTTAGATTTCTTTATACAATTCAATACTGTATTTTTTTATATGCACGCATGTACACACACATACGCGTATATCACAAACACACATACACATTTACTAAATTACTATAAAATACCCATATAATGATGAATTATCCCGTTTTGCAGGCTCGGTTCAAGTTCCGGTAGGTTGGCGTAGAGGGCCCCCACGAAGTTTGCGATGAACGTGCAGTTTATAATAAGATGTGTAGCCATATGGTGAAGAATTGGAGAGCCTGTAGAGTGTTTTTCATCATCCCATTGAGATGGGAATACGCGTCGCTTGTCAGGCATACTACAGATTCCCCCTGTCAAGGATAGGCTAGGGTTTATTGATTGTGGGGATTCAAATCTTCGGTAGTCGCGGACTAAGCTGCCGTTAATTACCCATCGCCTTTAGAGTGAAGGAACCTCCGATGACGGGTCAAACTCGTCATGCGAACTCAATGTGCAATGTGCGTGTGTTGTATTTTGAGGGGTCTTGGGTATACCGGGGACCTCGCAGAGTTTACGGGGGTCCCGTGTTCTAATGATGTGTTTTGAGTGTAGAGTGTATATAAAAAAGGTGAGTGGCGTCCTAAGGACGCATGGGCGCTGGCCGCCAGCGTCTCATGTACCTAGCATGTGGGCACCGGCGTCTCACGTGCTTGGCGCGTGGGCACTGGGCGCTCGCAGAAAAAGGGGCTTAGCCCCTGTACTGGGAGTTATACTACCGATTGACTTTTGGAGTTAAACTCCTAAAAAAGGAGAAGAAGGACTTAACCCCCTGCACAGGGAGTTGTACTTCCCAATTGACTTTTGGAGTTAAACTCCTAAAAAATGAAAAGGGGCTTAGCCCTTGCACTAGGATCTGTACTTCCCGATTGACTTTTTAAAGTCCTAAAAAAGGATTTATTATTTTTTTTTTGTGGAGTTAGACTCCTAAGAGATTTTCAGAAATGATGAAAGGGGACCCTTTTCTTCTCCCTCGAGCCCTGGATTTTATCTTGAGCCTTTGATTTTCCCAAAGTGGGATTTTTGGAGATGGGTCTCCTTCTTCCTCCTCTATGTTGGCTGGATCTTGGAGAAAAAAAGGGGGTGGGACTTAAAAATCTCCCCTTTTAGAGATCTGATGGGAGATCTAAGCTCTCCTTTGTGGGTTTTATAGTGAAAAACTATTCCTTTTTGGGAAAAGAAGGGTGAAACTCTTGATTTAATTCAAGAAAAGGGAGGAAGGTTTAGAACCTTGAGGAAGGAAAAGGAGGCACAAAATCTTAGACTTTTTTTAGAGAATGAAAAAGTTGTTCTTGATTTTTCCATCATGTTTGCCTTTATAGGCTACACACTTTACACATAGCCCCTTGGGCTTTTCCATATGGCACTTGTGCTACCCCATACCTTATGTGCTTATTTCTTTTTGTACATAAGCTATGGGGTTCACAAAATTTTGGCTTTTTGCCCATTTTACATAAATTTATTTCTAAAACAGAATTACATTAAACTAATTTATGGTTTCATTTTTTTTGTCATGGGACCGGTCCCTTCCATACTCGGTCTTGACCTGGGCATAGGCCCACTTGGCTTGGGGTTGACTTTGATTTTCACTTAGTCAACCGGGGTGTAATTTTTTACCCTAACAAAGTGCCCCCATCAATAAATGCACACCGTGTGTGTGGGTTGTATGCATGAAATTGATGGATCTTGTTCTACATGGAACTTGATTTGGTCGGGATCCCTTTTGATGACGTGGAGGTCGATACTGCCTTTTTCACGACATAGACGGTCGATGTTGCCGTTTTAGCAACGTGGATGGTCGGTGCTTCCCTTTTTGCGATATGGACGGTCGGTGCTGCCCTTTTAGTGACTTGGATGGTCGGTATTTCCTTTTTAGCGACTTGGACGGTCGGTGCTGCTATTTTTGCAACTTGGATGGTCGGTGCTGCCCTTTTAGCGACTTGGACAGTCGGTACTGCCCTTTTAGCAACTTGGACGGTTGGTGAGCGACTTGGACGGTCAGCGCTGCCCTTTTTGCGACTTGGATGATCGGTGCTGCTCTTTTAGCGACTTGGACAATCGGTGCTTGATTTGACCTGCTTCGCTTTCTACAGTGTCACGATTTGATTTAACTTGCTCCGCTTTCTACGGTGTCGGGATTTGATTTGACTTGCTCCGCCTCTTGCAGTGTCAAGGTTGAAGTTGACTTGCTTCGCTTCTTGCGGTGTCCGGATTTGATTTGACTTGCTCTTATTTCTGCGGTGTCGAGATTTGATTTGACTTGCTCTGCTTTCTGCGGTGTCGGGATTTGATTTGACTTGCTCCGCCTCTTGCGGTGTCAAGGTTGAAGTTGACTTGCTCCACTTCTTGCGGTGTCAGGATTGATTTGTTTCTGAGGTGGAGCTTGATTCCATCGATGAGGTGATTGGTATACTTGTTTGATTTGATTTGTTTTGGGAGTTCCTTACCCGTCCAGCAGAACTTTTGAGCTTAGAATCTATCGGGTGGGACGTTGATTTGATTTGTTTGATTTCTGCCTTATTTGGCGGGACTTTTGAATTTGAGAGAAATTTGGAATTTGGAATTTTTTTAGCATCAGTATTGTTGTCAGGGAATAATGTCAGGAGCAACGCATCATTTGCCTTGGGAGGACATGGGATTTTGGTTTTGGGTCGGCATCAGCACCGCTAACACTGAAGCATTGTGCCAGGAGCGACTCATCATTTGCCGCTGGGAAAACTTAGGATTTTGGTTTTGGGTCGGTATCAGCACCGCTAACACTGAAGCGTAGTGCCAGAAGCTACTCATCATTTGCCGTTGGGAAAACTTAGGATTTGGGTTTTGGGTCAGCATCAGCACCGCTAACACTGAAGCGTAGTGCCAGGAGCAACTCATCATTTGCCGTTACCCGTTGGGCAGCGATGGCTCAGGAGACAGGTTTAGATCCCTATCACCTAAAGCCTTTCAATTTTATGAGCCGTGAGGGTCTCATAAAAGCATTTTCTCCCTACAAGTCGAAAGGATCTCGCAGGTGTATTTTCTCCCTAAGAATCATGGGGATTCCTAAGTGTGTTGCCCCTTTGTGATTCGTAAAGATCTCACGCGGGGATTTTCTCCTCACAAAGTCGAGAGGACTTCGCGAGTGTATTTCATCTCTTTTTCACGAGTTTGCACCCTTTCTGGTTTTCACGAACTCGCCGGCATTCCTTCTTTTTTTTACTCACGGAGCCTTTTTGGGTTTTCATCCATGCCTGTTTCGCTTGTGGACATACCGTTTTTTATTGCCAGCGGGACTTTAAATGTAGTCTCGCCGGTAGGACTTAGGAGAGATTAGAGTTATTTGCGCTCATAGATTGTATACGGTTTTACAGGATGTATGATCCAGACCATAAGGCCGATGTGCTCAATTCGCCTTCGACTAGGAGCATTCACGCGTAGTATTTCTTAAGATATCATCCATTGATGGGTGGCATGGGCCTTTCTCCCTCGGCATTTATCAGCTGGTAGGATCTGTTGGATATGTATGCCCTAGAGGCTATTATTATATATGTATACATGTGGATGCTTGGACATAGGTATGTACAGGACAATCTTGCTCGATATGATAGTATGCTATTTGGTTTGTCTTTATCTTAACATGTGCTTATGTTTTACTTGGTATTACGTATCATTTATACATGTTGATAAAGCCCGTAGGATCATTGCTTGACTACTAGCATTGTGATGGCGATAATACTTATGGGAGCTGGGTAGTCGATAAGCACATCCTTAAATGTCCCCAGTCCTGGGAGTATCGAGATAGGGCATCGATACTCCAGAATAGACTGGTGTATATGTTTCGAGCCTTCAACGAGGGGCGATGGTTGGTCTCTCAGCCATTGGTCTTTGGCACCTAAGATCGTATACATGTGCTCACTGGGGGTGAGTACATTGGACGGACTCGCTGAGAACTGGCTAGATGGTATTATACCTAGCGTCAGATAGCAGTTCTCTGGTGACATAGTGCAGATAGTCTGTCGACCTAAGGTCGTCATTTGTCTCGTGTGAGTTCCCACTGTGCTTTGATTAAAACCCTACCATGGCTCTACTGAGTCGTGCAAACAGGTTTTAGTTGGGTACAGTCCCGAGTTACATGGAGGCAGTGAGCGATTGTTGGGAATTGGTCTCTCCCGGTATAAGGAGTCGATGTCGTGCTGTGTTCGATTGGCCAACACCATAAGTCCCTGGCTTGGACGGATTGAGAATTACTGATAGGTAGATCAGTAGATTCTCGGATGGTCTTGAGCCACATCGACACGACTTGTCAGGTTATTAGGGTTCTGATGTTTTCCAACCCCTAGACTCAGCATGTGATACTCTCAGACGAACAGACCGGACTGTACGGAGATTGTCATGGACAGGCTCAGTAGGAGTTCGGACGAGTTTACTCGTCGGCCTTCTTTTTGGCTGGTACCTAGGTAGCCATTACGTACAACCAGTGCCACTGACGTGCTTGTGGTTAAACCCACTGCTAGCGTACTGTCGAGTCTTTAGAGTCCCATACAGAGGGTTTCCCTGATTAAAGCGAAATGATGTAGAGGCCGTATGGTTTTAAGTGCAGGGTTTCGATCATATATGTGTACCGGCTACACGTATTTTTGATCGGACGGATAATACTAGCGAGTTTAGGATTAAGCCGCATTATAATATTGGATTATTTTCGTCTCTTAGTATTCATGGTACAAATACGGGTATGTATATACGGTGAGGGGTATTCTTGTAATTTCACAAGAGTGCTTCTAGAAGAAGACACCTCATTTTTGTTTAATCCATTTATTTAAATGGATAATGAGGTGGAGGTATGAGGTGTTATTTGATCATTATTGAAGCATCGCTACTTTGGTGACTCATTCTCACTTGGATGACTATTAAACCATGGTTGTATTATGTTATTATTATTATTGGAAATGATATGGTTCATAGTCATCAACACTTAGCCATTCTTCATATCATTATCACTTCAACACACTCTCTCCCCTCCTTTGCTCTCTTCTTCTTCCTCAAACCCTAAACACTCTCATGAGTTGAGAAACCTAGGGTAATTGAGATAAATTAATTCATAAATATTCTCTACATCTTCTAAGCTACCTAGATTAGCAAACTAGGTACTTTAGTTACCTCATTTTAGAGGTTAGAGTTTGAACCATAGACTCTCGGGTGGATCTTCTTCGACACCAGGAGACTGATTACCAAGATTAATCCGTACACTCGAGGAGCTTAAGAAGAGGATAAGAAGACCCGAAGGACTTGGACACGAAGGTATAAATCACTTCATAGTACATTAGAACCTTCTTTAGATATGCTAGTTAGGGTTTCCGATACAATCCTGGATTTAGGTCGATGTTGCTTGCTATAAAAATTATTGTTTGTTAATTTCACCTTCCCACAAACTATGTAGGGTGCACGACATCGACTTACAGGATCCTCCATCAAACACTTTCTCGATGATGTATGGTCCTTCCCAGTTTGGCTCGAATTTTCCCTTGGCATGTCGATTGGGGATGATCGGTCTTTTGAGGACCAACATCAATTCACCTTTCTTAAAAGCACGGAGACGGGTCATCTTATCATAGGCCCGTGACATCTGGGCTCGGTACAGCTCTAGATTTTTCTGTACTGCGAGCCTCTTTTCTTCGAGGGCATTGATCTCTTCGAGCCGAAGGAGGACATTTTCCTTTTCCGTCAAATTGTGCTGGACAGTCATTCTCAGGCTTGGATCTTCGACTTCGAGGGGGAAGATTTCCTCCACTCCGAAGACTAATGAGTATGGAGTAGACTGGGTTGGAGTGTGGTGCATGGTATGATATGCCTACAATGCCTCGTGGAGCTTGAGATTCCAGTCTCTCTTGTTGGCTGAAGCATTTTTCCTTAGGAGCTTTCATAGAGTTTTATTGAAGGCTTTAGCTAGCCTATTGACTCTTGGATTATAGATGGAGAAATATCTCCAGTCTATCTTGTGCTGAGTAGCGAACCTTGAGGCTTTGAAGCTCTTAAAAGAAGGCCCGTTATCAGAAATGATTCTTCTTGGTATACCGAAGTGGTATAGAATATTATGCCGGAAGAACGTCAGAATATTTTCTGTCTTGACTTCTTTAGCGGAACAACTTCAGCCCATCTGGAGAAGTAGTCAGTTGCGGCCAATATGAACTGGTAGCTTTTGGATGAAGGAGGATCAATTAGACCGATTATGTTGGTGTCCCAAACTTCGAAGGGCCATGATGCCACCGTAGGATGCAGCGGATTGGGATGCTTTAGAATAAAGTCACCATGAATTTGGCAGAGGTGATATTTCTTTGCATGCGCTTCGCAATCCCTTATCATGGTAGGCCAGTAATATCCAAGCCGTTTGATTTGAAACCGCATTTTGGGGCCGGAATGGTGAGCTCCGCAGACGCCTGAGTGAACTTCTTTCATGACTTTTTAGGCTTCGGCCGATGACAGGCACCTGAGCCAGAGTTGGTCATATGATCTGCGGTATAATGTATTATTTACAAACACGTATCGGAGAGCTCTCTTCTTCAGCTGAATCCTCGCAGATTTTTCTTCAGGAAGCTTGTCATATCGGAGGTGCCTATGAAGGGTTCTCTCCAATCGGGCTCGTCTTGAATGATCAGAGCTTCTTCGGCAGGATTGTTCTCTTGTTCTATGCTTCCTTCTTCACGCAAAGAGAATGGAGGTAGAATTTTCCGGCTTCTGACTGTTATCCCATCCATATCGGGATCAGCCAGCTCCTTGGCTAAGAGAGCGAGTACATCAGCTTTTCCATTCAACGCCCTAGGAACTCTCATCAGTTCAATATGGGTGAACTGTTTCATGAGCTCCAACACCCAGCTTCTGTATCGAGCTAACTCGGGTTTGTATATCTTATATCCGTCGCATACTTGGTTGACGACAAGCTGGGAATCACCGTAGACCCGTAGCCGAAGGATTTCCTTTTCTATGGCAAGCTCCAGACCAGCTATCAGAGCTTCGTACTAAGACTCGTTGTTTGTACGAGGCTCAGTAAGAGCAAAAGAACGTCGTAGGGTTTCCATCAATGGAATGATGAACCCCAATCCTATCCCTGCCTTTATCTGTGGGATGCTTGATTTGCTGGAGCTCCTTATAGATGAGGCTCTATCGAAGTAGAGCTCCCAACATGGTTCGTTATCTTCGAGATGCAGCACCTGTTCGTTGGGTAACTCGCAATTGAGTGGCGACCCTTCTGGTATGGGATAAGCAGCGAGGAAATCGACAAGAGCTTTCCCTTTTACTGATTTCTGAGCAGTATAGACTATATCAAACTCAAGCAGTATGATAGCCCATCTTTCCATTCTACCGGCTAGGCTTGCTTTGGTCATTAAGTGTTTGAGCGGGTCGATCTTGGAGATCAGCATAACCCGATAAGTGAGCAAATAGTGCCCCAGCTTCTTCACAGCGAATATTAGAGCCAGGCATTTCTTTTCGATCGGGGAATAGTTGTGCTCCATCCCGACTAAAGTTCGACTGAGGTAGTAGAGGGCATTTTCTTTTCCCTCCTCGATGTTCTGGGCAAGGAGCGCACCGAGTGACTCATCTAGCGCAGCAGTATAAAGAATCAATGGTTTATTTGGAATGGGAGCAACAAGCACTGGAGGGTGCAATAGGTACTGTTTGATATTTTTGGACGCTTCTTGACATTCGACATCCCAGACAAAAGGAGCTCCCTTCTTCATGTGCTTTGAGAAAGGCCGACATCTCCCCGATAGGTTCAAAATGAACCTTCATATGTAAGCGAGCTTGCTTTGAAAGGATTTTAGCTGCGTCAGATTCTTTGGAGGAGGCATCTCTATGATGACCTTTATCTTTGATGGGTTGACTTCGATCCCTTGATGTCGGACTATGAAGCCCAAGAATTTCCCCGACAACACGCCGAAAGCGCACTTTAGAGGATTCATCTTTAGATCGTTTTCCCTCAATCGGGTGAAAACGGTCCTAAGATCTCGGATGTGATCGGCCTTGGCTTTAGTCTTAACAACCAAATCATTAACATAACATTCGACAACTTTATGGATTAAGACATCAAATATTTTGGTCATTGCCCTTTGATATGTGGCGCCTGCATTCTTCAATCCAAACTGCAGCACCTTGTAGCAATATATTCCGATCGGGGTTCAAAATGCTGTGTGTTTCTCATCCTCGGACGACATCTTGATCTGATTATATCCAGACGAGCCATCCATGAAGGTGAACTACTCATAATTTGAGGTGTCGTCGACCATCATTTCCATGACCAGTAACGGGAAGTTGTCTTTAAGGCATGCCTTGTTAAGGTCTTTAAAATCGACGCAGACTCGGATCTGCCTATTCTTCTTTTTTACTGGGACGATGCATGCAATCCAGTCCACATATTTCTCTTCTCTGATGAAACCGGCATCGATGAGTTTCTTGGTTTCCGCGATGACCTTTTCTTCCAGCTCCCTTCTCATTCTTCGAGGAGCTTGTTTGACTGGCTTGGCACTAGGAGATATAGCCAGCTTATACACGGCCACTTCAGGGAAGAGGCCAGGCATTTCTTTGTACGTCCATGCGAAGCAGTCGATGAATGTAGTAGGGTGACTATCTGCTCTTTCATTTCCTCTACAAGAGTGAGCTAATAGAGGTCGGCCTTGGATTGTCAGGCGTTCCCAAGTCAATCTTAGTTAACTCATCGAAAGTTGCTTGTCCCCCATCTTCGAACTCTCAAGGGGCTTCTTCTGGCTCGGCTATCTCATCGTCATCATTTAACCTTTCGCTAGCTTCACCGACATGGATCATGTAGCATGCTTTGGTATTAGGTTGAATGAAACCTATGCCCTGTCTATCTGGAATTCGTCCATCGATGAGTGCTCGGACCTGAGGCGGCTGCCACAGCCCCTCATAAAACTTTGCTTCGGACTCCGTTTGATATAACCTACATCCGCACTTTTTGAAATATTCCCGCATCTCGGGTGCATATTATCTGGGATTGAGGACGGCTCTTATGCCTCTCTCATAGGGAAGGCACGTGACAGAAAAATCGTCCGGGTGTGCGACAGGATTTGACCCATAAAACAGAATGACCTTTTTTCAATTTTCCTTCTGGAAACGTAGAATGTTTGCAGTTGGTTCACGGTAGAGACCGACAGAACATCTAGCTCCTTGCACATCTGTTCCGGCACCCTTGCGATAGCTAAGGACCCTTCTGTAATCCCAAAAGTTTCTCTTAGCTTCGCTTTTTACATGAGGGCCCAATCTGCATAGCTTCGCTTTTATGTTGTATCGGGTTTAACTAAACTACCAAGGATGTGATGTTAAGTTTTCAAAACGTCATAAATGTTTTTCAACATACTTAGTTAAATCTAGATGTTATTTTAAATGGATTTTGTTGGATGATCATTTACCTCACCTCAAATATTTTCAAAAAGGATTTAGATTCCGGGTTTCGGCTTACTTAAACCGCGTCGATGTCTTGAGATGTCACGTGATTTAAGTGCCGGTCACGTGCTACATTTGAGTCATGACAAAGTTGGTATCAGATCGTTTGGTTTAACCTTTGTTCGAGTCTAGGTTGGCTATATGGGGTCTAGGCATGTACTTTTATTACCTGGATTGACCTTATAGGACTTCGACTTGACTTTGGGGGTCTTATACCCGAACTTTCGTTATATAGGATGACCTTTGTTGATGGAGAAGGTACTAAGTAGAGTGACGTACCGTACATATGTTCCGCGGCATATTTACGATATGATACTCCGCCTAAGATACCTTAGGAATTATATCTTGAGATCTTCCTTCTATTCATTTCGTTGATCTATCCTCGTCGGTGCATGATGATTGTTTCGGTCACCATGTTATGGGTGCCGAGAGGGCTACAGTTAGAGATGCGGTAAGAGCAGACTTGTCTAGGACAAGGACTGACCGGGGTGAAATTCCGATGATATAGAGACATGTCATTTATTGATATTAATCGAGTTCTAATATTGAAGTGAGTTTCTTCGGGGTGCGGCACGATGTTTTCTCCTCTTCGAAGATCGTGGCGTCGTGTACTGTTTAGACAGCGGTACCAATCACTGATGAGATTTTTGAGATGTTGCTTCCAGAGTGCATGAAGTTAAAAGTAGATGATGTTTACAAGTGTAAATGGATCAAAAGGAGTCGTAGCCGATTAGATGTGAGATGGTTAGGACTTTTAATCCATAGTGGCGCTCTGAGGTAAAGTCGAGGAAGTTAGTTAGCTCCTTCCGTTGGGTCTTGCTCAGACCAGATGCAAGTCGCTTGAGGAAGAGATTATGCAGAAAATTTTCCTTCGACAAATTGGGACGAGTATCCGAAGGTGAGATTAGCTAGATTCTTCTACAGAGTATCATAGATGACGGATTCGGGTTTCCGAGTTTGTAAGGCTCCGAGTGGGTCATGATTAAGTGTGACTTGTAAATTCGCGTGACTATGCAGATACGCTCCTTAAGCGATTTGATATAAGGGATTTATAGGACAGAAGAATGGTGCGAAGTTTAGTGGGCAGTTGTTCTTCACAGTTGATACCGAAGAGTTGATGACGCATACAACTACACTCTCAGGAGAAAATTTAAAAGAAATGACAGTGGTTACCAACAGAAAAAGTGGATTTAGAAATGAATGCTAGTTCCGGGCAGGCTGGGTAAATGATTTTAGCAAAAGACTTGATGGTTTCTCTTCCAGGAACTTATAATAAATGAGATTGGACTGGGATTAGTTGTAAGCACACAAGTCGAGGACAGAGACTCCGTTATCAACATGTTACGTCACAAAGGACTGGACCACTGGTCAAGAAGGTATGATGGGATGTATCCATAATAAGATGAATGGTATTATTGCTCCTCACCAAACGATCGCATCAAGAAGCTATGATATTAGAGATCTGCAAGAAGAACCAGAATTCAGAGATAGGAGACGTTAGAACGTGGCAGACGGTAAGTAATAATTCTTGCTATGCCAATTCCGGTGGTATAAACACCTTCTGACATTAAAGAGAGTATGCTTCGATATCCTTTGAATTCAATTTATTTTTTTTATAATCTAAAAATATTCTTTTTCAAACATGAGAAAAAGGACAACTCAACGTCCGTGATTTTGATATAAGTATTTTGACGATTTGAGGATCAAATTATGTTTTGTGCACACCATGTGCACTTGATGAGATTTCTCTGTACAATAATTTCTCTTTGACTTATGCTTTGTACACACCAGGTGCACTTGTTGAGATTTTAGTGCGAGAAGACTGCACTCGTTTGGAGTGTTGTGTACACTGGATACACTACACTGAGTTTCCGTGCACGTCATATGCACATGGTTAAAAATTTATATATATATATATATATCAGGGGGTTACTAGATTTTAGTTTTGTGCACTCTGATGCACTAGACTTTAGTTTTGTGCGCTCCGATGCACTTGAGATTTAATTATGCACTCCGATGCACTTGGATTTGATTTTTGTACACCACGGTGCACTTGGTATTATTTTGTATTCTTTTATTCCATGCGCAGTGGATGCAGTGGATATCGTTTCGTGCACGACTGTTGCACTTAGCGCTGTTTATTTTCGTGCACACCGTGAAGTGTGGGTTGAGACTTACCTGTAAACCCAATAGGGTTGGATTTGTTTTCATGCTTGCACTTGATAGGATATGTTATAGATTTGGTTTATATAAAGGAATTTTTCGCTTGGTCGTATGCACAGATATTGCATTACGATTATGGTATTGATTTTGTGTACCTAGGATACACAACAGTTTTCGTATTTGGCACAATTTTTGTGATAACTTGAGTAATTCTCATAGAAACCGCTAAACTTACAGTTATGAAAGTTTATCTTTTGAGTTTTCGCGCAGACTGTTGTGTTGCGATGCATTTTTACTCATACGGTACTTTAGAGTCTTGTTATATCGAACAAATTTTATGTTTTAAAAATTGGAACTCGGGAATTTGTTTTGAAATGAATTTATTGGATTGAGAAAACGTTTTAAGAAAGAGGTTTAATTTAAATTCGGGGACCGAATTTCTTTAAGGGGGAGAGACTGTAACATTTTGGAAAATTAAGAAGAGTTAATTATAAATTTTATTATAAAATAATGAAATTGATATTTTTACGGAAGTGATATCGCTTATGAAATTGAGTATCAGAATCATATCTAAAAAATGTAATTATTTTGATAAATATGAATAAAGTGGGTGATATCAAGAAGTGATATTTTAATTATTTTATCATGACATGGTATTTGTCACTAAGCTAATAATAATTAAGTAATAGATTTATCATTTCATATCCTTTATGTTATATGAAATTAAATTATGATATAAAGGTTTTTACTTATTGTTATATGTTATTATGGATGGCATATATCATTATGTGTTAACACTCACACAAAACACCTCATTTCACCCCTAATTATAAGCTGACACCTCCTCCTTCATTACCTTTACACCTCCTTCTTCAAATCCAACACCTCATCCTTGCATGAATCACTCATGCTTTTTCAAGTGACACAACCTCCTTCCTCTCATGCCACCTCCACCTCTCCCTCCACACCTCATGCTTTCTCTACAAAGCTCCTCACTTTATTTACCCATAACACTTAGAATTTCAGTAGCAATTCCAACTGAAAACAATTCATTCTTCATCCCAAAATCAAGAAACTCCTAAGTATTCTTAAATCCAAGTGAAAATATATAAGTCCCTTCATCAACTTGTGCACATCATCAAGCTTGATCTATTACAAATCATAGATAGTTCAACATACAAATTAGAAAATGATGTTCTACTATACACAAATATCCATAGGTATATCTTCCTCTCCTTTCAAATTATGCAGTTATGTTCAATTCAGTTTCTGTTTGAAATTGGATATCGTATTGTGATAAGTGAGTCTCTGTTTGAATCTGCTGTAGTTTAGTTGATAAATAAACTAAACAAACTACTATAAAATCTTATATACTAGACCTAGAATAAACCATAAGAATACGAGCCCATGACCTCGGAATTTGGCCGGTGACCTTCACAATAATTCCGATCCCGTCGGGTTTTATAGGGTATTGGGTGTTGGAAATTTCAGGGTAACTCCATATATCTATACTAGGATAATTGGTATTGTTTAAACAAGTTAGTTTTTTAGTGGGTTAAATCTATATGCTAATATTAGTTTAGGAGTGAAACTATATATACGACACGTAGCATGTTTAAGTGGTTATGACAATTTAACTACAGAAAGTGAATCTGAAACTAATAAGTATAATCACTAGAAAAACTAGCAAGATCAAAAGTATAATAAGCAAACTAGAAGATTACACTTTAAACCAGAGCCCCAAACTCACCACAAAATCCGGCGACCACCTTAAAAATTCCAGCGACGCCGGCTCCCCTTGAGAGTTTGGTGTTGGTTTATCTCCAGTAACTTTGTTTTGGTAATTTATAAATCTCTGTATTGTTTGTTTTGTCTAATTATTTATACAGAGAAATCTGGGAATGTTTTTAAATGGTTTTATCAAAATTCAGATATTTACGATACGAAGTTTTCGTATTTCGATGTTGCAGCTAAACCGTTAACGTCTATACGTTAAAGACAGAATTATATGGTCGTTTTTGAGTTAAGTATGTTGTAGGTTCTAACCTACGGGTGTTTAACTTGTTGTTTTGATTTCCGATATGATATTTACATCTATGTGATTTAAATACGAATATAGGTACGATTCGAGGATTTCGAGATGGAGTTGGCGATGTAGCAACGTGGATGCAGCGAGTTCTCAAGTTGGTGAGTAGATTTACATCTACTGGGGAAGTCGGATAGATGGCGTATAGCACCCCCGCAACCTTATAACTATTATTACGATAGCTACTTAAGATTAACTTTTTGTCAAAGCATTGATATGTTATTGCATCTTGTATACCCTCCATTTGCATAAAGTTTCATATGTAGTTTTTAAATGAGATATACGTGATATCTGGTCCGTATGATATGGGTATGATTTGAGGGGTTTGTACGAGGGATCATGCCGTACTTAATATAATATGGATATAGCAATATGATGAGCTATAATACAAGGATTTATACATATCGGAAATGATGAACTTTGTATGCCGAATAACGGCCAAATTATTCTTTGACTCGTGGCGTTAGATTATATTCTGTTTTAGGATATAATACTAGTATGAGCTATATTCTTTTAAAAACCACGGTTCGTTGTCTTTTAAATAAACTACCAGGATGCGTTCCAGTTTCTAAAACAAACATCTATTTTAAATCTAAGGCAGCTTCCTTATTTCAAACTTAACGTTCCGATCATTTCTAAAGATAATGGTATAGCTCATACCAAGTAATTACAATAAGTACGTTTAGATTACTGTACAGGTTTGCATTATATTATCCATAATATACGTTTCTGCGTTACGCATACTCTGATAGAACACTGCACAAACACCAATGAGTACTATACTGCATAAGCACGTGAATATATGTTACACTACACCTCATTGGTACTGCCATGTCACTGTAGAACCGTGCTGTTATATATGTATTAAAATAATTAGGTTGTTACACCGTAGAACACTTGCACAAATACTAATGATTGCCATGTTGCACGAGCACAGACGCGTATGCTACACTACACATCATTAGTAGTACCATGTCACTGTAGAATTTAAATCTATGTTTATGTGATGTAATTACGTAATCTTCTTTATTCCTGTTGTAATTTGCAAATATTACTAATATAAATGTTGTATTGGATTCTTATGGATTTTCTGGATATTTTACTTCTGATAATATATATCGGTGGTATGGGACACTATTATATATGTATATATATTATATATCATCAATACAATATATGCACGTTTCTTATTCCTCACTTGATATTTTATATGATGAGTAAACGTCAACCATGAGATTGTGTTTTCTGATTTTAATATCCGGATCGAGTCTGTGGGTATACGGTTACGGATTTACAATTTTTATCCAGACTGAGTCGGTGGGGAAACAGTTGGATACAGAGTGGACCCGGTCGAGACCGAGAGACAGGATAGCCGCATAATAGGTGGGGAGCCTAACGAGGTGACTCGATTCCGGAGATAAAAAAAATGAACACGGCAGATATCCAGGGGATACTGACCGTAGATAGAAACGAGCACGACAGATATCCAGGGGATACTGGCCGGGGTTCGATTGGGCACGGCGGATATCCAGGGTATACTGATCGTAGCCAGAGATATCGGGCGGCGATCATCTGTTGAGATGGTGTCGACGGTACCTATAGATACGTGTCGATGATGGACACGAGAGATTTCGGATTTGAAATGTCGATGCTGGACATCTATATATATATATATATATATATATATATATATATATATATATTGATATGGTCATTATCATGAGGTACACAGTTAGATATTAATTATTGGATTCATCAGGACTGATTCGGGGAAACAGTACCTACATATACTTGTACAGATATTCATAGACAAAAAGGGAATTCCAATATGGATTATAGATTCATGATTTTGACTCATATGACATTGAGGTACTATATTTGGGATTGCATGATAGTTAGAATTGCACCTATGTATATCATATAGTATATCGATATAGATTGTGATAGTACTATACTTATGATTTAGGTATCGTCATGTATTTCGATTTCTACCTTTAGATATACTTTTATTCACTGAGTTGGCAACTCATGCCCGTTGTGCCACAGTTTCTTGCAGGTTTTACCGCTTGGATTATCAACGGCTTGGGCACATATTCTTTTGGGGAATGATAGATAAGTGGGTTATTATTGTATCATACTCACTCTTGATTATTCATATATTCTTGTATCTAGCGGAACTCCATCAACTTAGAAGTGGTATATTATAGACTTAGAAGCAAGAATTAGAGTATTTGTGTTGTGATGTCGCACTCTTTGGAGTCGATTTCTGATTTAGATTGTTGGTTGCTCCATTGTTTGGACGTGGAGACTAGCTTCCGTTGGGATGCTAGGTTTTTATGTTGTATCGGGTTTTACTAATCTACCAAGGAGGTGATGTTAAGTTTTCAAAACGTCATAAATGTTTTTCAACATACTTAGTTAAATCTAGATGTTATTTTAAATGGATTTTGTCGGATGATCATTTAAACCTCATCTCAAATATTTTCAAAAAGGGTTTAGATTCCGGGTTTCGGCTTACTTAAACCGCATCGATGTCTTGAGATGTCACGTGATTTAAGTGCCGATCACGTGCCACATTTGAGTCGTGAGGTATCAGAGCGTTTGGTTTAACCTTTGTTCGAGTCTAGGTTGGCTATATGGGGTCTAGGCATGTACTTTTATTACCTGGATTGACCTTATAGGACTTAGACTTGACTTTGGGGGTCTTATACCCGAACTTTCGTTATATAGGGTGACCTTTGTTAATGGAGTAGGCACTAAGTAGAGTGACGTACCGTACATATGTTCCGCGGCATATTTACGATATGATACTCCGCCTAAGATTACTTAGGAATTATATCTTGAGATCTTCCTTCTATTCATTTCGTTGATCTATCCTCGTCGGTGCATGATGATTGTTTCGGTCACCATGTTATGGGTGCCGAGAGGGCTACAGTTAGAGATGCGGTCAGAGCAGACTTGTCTGGGACAAGGACTGACCGGGGTGAAATTCCAATGATATAGAGACACGTCGTTTATTGATATTAATCGAGTTCTAATATTAAAGTGAATTTCTTCGGGATCCGCACCAGATGGTAAAATCATTGATGAAGATTGGCCGGACTTGAGACACGATGTTTTCTCCTCTTCGAAGATCGTGGTGTCGTGTACTGTTCAGACAGCGGTACCAATCACTGATGAGATTATTGAGATGTTGCTTCCAGAGTGCATGAAGTTAAAAGTAGACGATGTTTACAAGTGTAAATGGATCAGAAGGAGTCATAGCCGATTAGATGTGAGATGGTTAGGACTTTTAATCCATAGTGGTGCTCCGAGGTAAAGTCGAGGAAGTTAGTTAGCTCCTTCCGTTGGGTCTTGCTCAGACCAGATGCAAGTCGCTTGAGGAAGAGATTATGCAGAAAATTTTCCTTCGACAAATTGGGACGAGTATCCGAAGGTGAGATTAGCTAGATTCTTCTACAGAGTATCATAGAAGACGGATTCGGGTTTCCGAGTTTGTAAGGCTCCGAGTGGGTCATGATTAAGTGTGACTTGTAAATTCGCGTGACTATGCAGATATGCTCCTTAAGCGATTTGATATAAGGGATTTATAGGACAGAAGAATGGTGTGAAGTTTAGTAGGCAGTTGTTCTTCACAGTTGATACCGAAGAGTTGATGACGCATACAACTACACTTTCAGGAGAAAATTTAAAAGAAATGACAGTGGTTACCAACGGAAAAAGTGGATTTAGAAATGAGTGCTAGTTCCGGGTAGGCTGGGTAAATGATTTTAGCAAAAGACTTGATGGTTTCTCTTCCAGGAACTTATAATAAATGAGATTGGACTGGGATTAGTTGTAAGCACACAAGTCGAGGACAGAGACTCCGTTATCAACATGTTACGTCACAAAGGACTGGACTGCTGGTCAAGAAGGTATGATAGGATGTATCCACAATAAGACGAATGGTATTGTTGCTCCTCACCAGACGATCGCATCAAGAAGCTATGATATTAGAAATCTGCAAGAAGAACCAGAACTCAGAGACAGGAGACGTTAGAACGTGGCAGATGGCACGTAATAATTCTCGCTATGCCAATTCTGGTGGTATAAACACCTTCTGACATTAAAGAGAGTACGCTTCGATGTCCTTTGAATTCGATTTATTTTTTTTATAATCTAAAAATATTCTTTTTCAAACATTGGGAAAAGGACAACTCGACGTCCGTGATTTTGAAATAAGTATTTTGACGATTTGAGGATCAAATTATGTTTTGTGCACATCAGGTGCACTTGATGAGATTTCTATGTACAATAATTTCACTTTGACTTATGCTTTGTGCATACCAGGTGCACTTGTTGAGATTTTAGTGCGAAAAGACAGCACTCGTTTGGAGTGTTGTGTACACTGGATACACTACACTGAGTTTCCGTGCACGTCATATGCACATGGTTAAAAATTTATATATATATATATATATATATATATATATATATATATATATATATATATCATGGGGTTACTAGATTTTAATTTTGTGCACTCTGATGCACTAGACTTTAGTTTTGTGCGCTCCGATGCACTTGAGATTTAATTGTGCACTCTGATGCACTTGGATTTGATTTTTGTGCACCACGATGCACTTGGTATTATTTTGTATACTTTTATTCCATGCACAGTGGATGCAGTGGATATCGTTTCATGCACGACTGTTGCACTTAGCGCTGTTTATTTTCGTGTACACCTTGAAGTGTGGGTTGAGACTTACCTGTAAAGCCATTAGGGTTGGATTTGTTTTCATGCTTGCACTTGATAGGATATGTTAAAGATTTGGTTTATATAAAGGAATTTTTTGCTTGGTCGTATGCACTGATATTGCATTACGATTATGGCATTGATTTTGTGTACCTAGGATACCAACAGTTTTCATATTTGGCACAACTTTTATGATAACTTGAGTAATCCTCATAGCAACCACTAGAGTTACAGTTATAAAAGTTTATCTTTTGAGTTTTCGCGCACACTGTTCTGTTGCGACGTATTTTTGCTCATATGGGACTTTGGAGTCTTGTTATATCGAACAAATTTTATGTTTTAAAAATTGGAACCCGGGAATTTGTTTTGAAATGCATTAATTGGATTGAGAAAACGTTTTAAGAAGGAGGTTTAATTTAAATTCGGGGACCGAATTTCTTTAAGGGGGAGAGACTGTAACATTTTGGAAAATTAAGAGAGTTAATTATAAATTTTATTATAAAATAATGAAATTGATATTTTTACGGAAGTGATATCTCTTATGAAATTGAGTATAGGAATCATATCCGAAAAATGTAATTATTTTGATAACTATGAATAAAGTGGGTGATATCAAGAAAGTGATATTTTAATTATTTTTTCATGACATGGTATTTGTCACTAAGCTAATAATAATTAAGTAATAGATTTATCATTTCGTATTCTTTATGTTATATGAAATTAAATTATGATATGAAGGTTTTTACTTATTGTTATATGTTATTATGGATGGCATATATCATTATGTGTTAACACTCACACAAAACACCTCATTACACCCCTAATTATAAGTTGACACCTCCTCCTTCATTACCTTTACACCTCCTTCTTCAAATCCAACACCTCATCAGTACATGAATCACTCATACTTCTTCAAGTGACACAAGCTCCTTCTTCTCATACCACCTCCACCTCTCCCTCCACACCTTATGCTTTCGCTACAAATCTCCTCACTTCATTTACCTATAACACTTAGAATTTCAGTAGCAATTCCAACTGGAAAAAAATTCATTCTTCAACCCAAAATCAAGAAACTCCTAAGTATTCTTAAATCCAAGTGAAAATATATAAGTCCCTTCATCAACTTGTGCACATCATCAAGCTTGATCTATTACCAATCCTAGATGGTTCAACATACAATTTAGATGATGGTGTTCTACTATACACAAATATCCATAGGTATATCTTCCTCTCTTTTCAAATTATGCAGTTCTGTTCAATTCAGTTTCTATTTGAAATTGGATATCGTATTATGATAAGTGAGTCTCTGTTTGAATCTGCCGTTGTTTAGTTGATAAATAAACTAAACAAACAACTACAAAATCTTATATACTAGACCTAGAATAAACCATAGGAATATGAGCCCATGACTTCGGAATTTGGCCGGCGGCCTTCACAAAAATTCCGATCTCGCCGGTTTTGATAGGGAATTGGGTGTTGGAAATTTCAAGGTAACTCCATATATCTATACTAGGATAATTGGTATTATTTAAACAAGTTAGTTTTTTAGTGGGTTAAATCTGTATGCTAATATTAGTTTAGGAGTGAAACTATATATACGACACGTAGCATGTTTAAGTGGTTGTGATAATTTAACTACAGAAAGTGAATCTGAAACTAATAAGTATAATCACTAGAAAAACTAGCAAGATCAAAAGTATAATGAGCAAACTAGAAGATTACACTTTAAACCAGAGCCCCAAACTCACCGCAAAATCCGGCGACCACCTTAAAAATTCCGGCGACGCCGGCCCCCTTGAGAGTTTGGTGTTGGTTTATCTCCTGTAACTTTGTTTTGGTAATTTATAAATCTCTGTATTGTTTTTATTGTCTAATTATTCATACAGAGAAATCTGGGAATGTTTTAAAATGGTTTTATCAAAATTCAGATATTTACGATACGAAGTTTTCGTATTTCGATGTTGCAGCTAAACCGTTAACGTCTATACGTTAAAGACAGAATTATATGGTCGTTTTTGAGTTAAGTATGCTGTAGGTTCTAACCTACGGGTGTTTAACTTGTTGTTTTGATTTCCGATATGATATTTACATCTATGTGATTTAAATACGAATATAGGTACGATTCGAGGATTTCGAGATGGAGTTGGCGATATAGCAACGTGGATTCAGCGAGTTCTCAAGTTGGTGAGTAGATTTACATCTACTGGGGAAGTCGGGTGGATGGCGTATAGCACCCCTGCAACCTTATAACTTTTATTATGATAGCTACTTAAGATTAACTTTTTGTCAAAGCATTGATATGTTATTGCATCTTGTATACCCTCCATTTGCATAAAGTTTCATATGTAGTTTTTAAATGAGATATACGTGATATCTGGTCTGTATGATATGGGTATGATTTGAGGGGTTTGTACGAGAGATCATGCCGTACTTAATATAATATGGATATAGCAATATGATGAGCTATAATACAAGGATTTATACGTATCGGAAATGATGAACTTTGTATGCCGAATAACGGCCAAATTATTCTTTGATTCGTGGCGTTAGATTATATTCTGTTTTAAGATGTAATACTAGTATGAGCTATATTCTTTTAAAAACCATGGTTCATTGTCTTTTAAATAAACTACCAGGATGCATGCCAGTTTCTAAAACAAACATCTATTTTAAATCTAAGGCAGCTTCCTTATTTCAAACTTAACTTTTCGATCATTTCTAAATATAATGGTATAGCTCATACCAAGTAATTACAATAAGTACATTTAGATTACTGTACAGGTTTGCATTATATTATCCATAATATACGTTTCTGCGTTACGCACACTCTGATAAAACACTGCACAAACACCAATGAGTACTATGCTGCACAAGCACGTAAATATATGTTACATTACACCTCATCGGTACTGCCATGTCACTGTAAAATCGTGCTGTTATATATGTATTAAAATAATTAGGTTGTTACACCGTAGAACACTTGCACAAATACTAATGATTGCCATGTTGCACGAGCACAGACGCGTATGTTACACTACACATCATTAGTAGTACCATGTCACAGTAGAATTTAAATCTATGTTTATGTGATGTAATTACGTAATCTTCTTTATTCCTGTTATAATTTGCGAATATTACTAATATAAATGCTGTATTGGATTCTTATGGATTTTTTGGATATTTTACTTCTAATGATATATATCGGTGGTATGGGATACTGTTATATATGTATATATATTATATATCATCAATACAATCCATGCACGTTTCTTTTTCCTCACTTGATATTTTATATGATGAGTAAACATCCATCATGAGATTGTGTTTTCTGATTTTAATATCCGGACCGAGTCTGTGGGTATACGGTTACGGATTTACAATTTTTATCCAGACTGAGTCGGTGGGGAAACAGTTGGATACATGGTGGACCCGGTCGAGACCGAGGGGCAGGATAGCTGCATTATAGGCGGGGAGCCTAACGAGGTGACTTGATTCCGGAGATAAAAAAAATGAACACGGCAGATATCCAGGCGATACTAACCTTAGATAGAAACAAGCACGGCAGATATCCAGGGTATACTGGCCGGGGTTCGATTGGGCACGGCGGATATCCAGGGGATACTGATCGTAGCCAGGGATATCGGGCGGCGATCATCTGTTGAGATGGTGTCGACGGTACCTATAGTTACGTGTCGATGATGGACACGAGAGATTTCGGATTTAAGATGTCGATGCTGGACATCTATATATATATATATATTGATATGTTCATTATCATGAGGTACACAGTTAGATATTAATTATTGGATTCATCATGACTGATTCGGGGAAACAGTACCTACATATACTTGTACAGATATTTATAGACAAAAAGGGAATTCCAATATGGATTATAGATTCATGATTTTGACTCATATAACATTGAGGTACTATATTTGGGATTGCATGATAGTCAGAATTGCACCTATGTATATCATATAGTATATCGATATACATTATGATAGCACTATACTTATGACTTAGGTATCGTCATGCATTTCGATTTCTACCTTTAGATATACTTTTATTCACTGAGTTGGCAACTCATCCCCGTTGTGCCACAGTTTCTTGCAGGTTTTACCGCTTGGATTATCAGCGGCTTGGGCACATATTCTTTTGGGGATTGATGGGTAAGTGAGTTTTTATTGTATCATACTCACTCTTGATTATTCATGTATTCTTGTATCTAGCGGAACTCCATCAACTTAGAAGTGGTATATTATAGACTTAAAAGCAAGACTTAGAGTATTTGTGTTGTGATGTCGCACTCTTTGGAGTCGATTTCTGATTTAGATTGTTGGTTGCTCCATTGTTTGGACGTGGAGACTAGCTTCCGTTGGGATGCTATGTTTTTATGTTGTATCGGGTTTTATTAAACTACCAAGGAGGTGATGTTAAGTTTTCAAAACGTCATAAATGTTTTTCAACATACTTAGTTAAATCTAGATGTTATTTTAAATGGATTTTGTCGGATGATCATTTAAACATCACCTCAAATATTTTCAAAAAGGGTTTAGATTCCGGGTTTTGGCATACTCAAACCGCGTCGATGTCTTGAGATGTCACGTGATTTAAGTGCCGGTCACATGTCACATTTGAGTCGTGACAGCCATCTTCTTCATTAGTGACTTGTTTTTCCTTTCCTTTTAGGGCGTTGCCTTGATTTAGCGGTAGAGCCCTGTCGCTTCTGAGCTGAATTTGGTTAGCCTTTGTGGTGAGCTCCTCGTCCTCTTAGGAAAACATAGCTCTTCCTCAGAGTCGCTACCAAGGTGGACGACGTAGAAGGTCACTATAGGGATCTCTTCATTGGAGTCTTCTTCTAGCTCCTCCAGAATCTCAGCCGCTTCTACAGGGAATAACTCCTTCAATTGAATCAGAGTTCTTTCCTTTTGGTCATAGTCTTCGAGCGAATCGATGTACTTTTGCATGGTCGATCTCCCCGCAGACCCTTTTTCGCATCGAGCCGCACTTTTTTTCATCTTGAGCTTCTTGGACTTTGGGCCTTATTCGGCACGATTTATTACATTTTAATACCGCTCATTTCCTATCATTTTGTTAATAAACAGTGCTATTAAATATTTGTCTGCTCATTAGTACAGAATACAGGTACACAGGCAAAACACTAGAGATGGTACACAACACGAACGAAAATGACGGTTTTTAGCCGGAACTGCAAACAGGACAGAATACAGATCAAGTCAAATGAGTTTGCATCAAATAAAGTAGTGTACAAATATCTCATTTCTCTTTTTGGTCCAACATGATACATGTGTAAACATAGCACACAAATGAGCACACATGATACACAAGTGGGCATGATTCATGAGTTGGAAAAGTTTTACACAAGTGGACATGGCTCATGATTAGAAAAGTATGGATGTGATATGCAAGTAGGCACACATTTGGGACAGCCATGATCATAACTTGTGCAAGTTGCACGAGTATGAAAAGTAGTGTTGTGAAGTCTTGGATAGTATTTTGCATCTCTGTCTTCAACTTCGTATGAGCAATCCAGTGTGAGTTAGAGAAAACAAACGCATCCAAAAATCATCAAATCATCTCAGAAGACCACTCAAGAAATTTGGTAGTCGAACTCCATGAAACGGCGGCGAGACAGCAGCATATTGTGCATAATGGAAGTGGAAGCGCGGTCGTCTTGGCGCCAAACGTCTCCGAATTTTAGGGGCAGTTTGGTAACTTCATACCACTTTGGAAAACACCCTTGGACTTTCATTTTGAAGCCTATAAATACAGTAGTTCAGCACAGAGAAAAAAACTTCCTTTGGTACAAGTTTTTAGTTTAAGCTTTGATGAGAGTTGTGTAGAGCTCAGGCATAGTTTTCTTCTTCTTCTTCCCTCTTGAAGCTCTCATTTGAGAGCTTCATTAAGGAAGTTGAACAAGTAACCAATATCATGTATCTCAACTCTTACTTGTTAATACAATTGTTGTTCTTTCTTTGTTCATTTGCTTTTTAACTTCTTGTTGTTTATGTAATTTCTTTTTGATGATTCTTGAGTAGTTCAATTAGTTGTGGTGATGGTTAGGGTGGTGATAAATGGCAAAGCCTTCCTTCATTCTCTTATAAATGTTTAAAGTGCTTAATTGTGATTGTGTTCTTAAGATTGCTAAATGTATGTGTTTGATATGGTATGTTGATTTTGATGGTTACTTGTAACCTTTATCACATATCATATTCTATCATTATCACCATTTTGCAAGGTTAAGGATAGACTCAATTTGTGTTAAAATTTCTAAGTGTTAGATATGGTATTTTGCAAACAAGTTGTTTGACACACTTCTTCATTTCATATACCCTATACTATCATAAATCACTTAGCAAGCTTAATGCTGTAACATCTTTCTCTCATATGCTAATTTGTGTATTTGGTGTTGATGTATGCTTGCTAACCCTTGGGCTTAGTGTTGATACTTCAAGCTTGGACATACAAACGGTAAGTGAGACAATACGGATTCGTTTCGTGTCTTGCGTGGAACTTCGATACCTTGATGACTTATGCTTCGCAAACGTCTTGACAAGCTATGCCTCATGTCGGAATCAATATAAGGACGGAACAACTCATAATCAAGAGGGCGTCGAAGAATTCGCCGCGATTCAACCACCCGAACCAAAGCCATGACCGTTTTCCTTAACTAGTTCTATATTTCCGTATTTTCTAATATTTGTTACAAAACCTAAATTCTTTCTTCTTTAACCTTTAACAACAATCTCTAATCACCAATTCATTATGGATCAATCCGTACTTGCCATCTTGCTACAATGCGACGTGCACTTGCGTTTTATAAATTTTATAACGAGACCGATCTCGCGTGCGCACTATTTCTAAAAACCAATTCTTTTCAAAACCGTAAAAGCGCACGTGGGTGAAGTCCCAACAAGTTTTTGGCGCCATTGCCGGAGAAGCGGTAGTCATCAGGGGTTGTTATTTCTGGTTCAAACTAACAAACTAATTTTAACTAAAAAATTTCAAAAAAAAATAAACAAAACTGACCTTTCTAACATTTGTTCTCTTTCTTTTTTATCTCCTATCACGCTGAGTTTAATTATAAAATTTTGCATATAACATTGGGACACTAAGAGGATAAGAAGCACACAGTGAAAAGTTGGAGCACCAATTCAAGGAGTTGGCCACCGAAAAATTCAATTTGGCCACAATTTGCAGCCCCATATACTCCATTTGTTCTAAAAATTTGGTGTTTGTTTCTTTGACCTATTTGTGATCTATTCTTATATGCAAAATTTCACAATTGTGTGTGTGCAGCCAATTGGCCATATATATCGCTTTTTGCACTAAATATCGTATTTTTCGATATTTTCATATTTCAACGGAGTTTTTTGCAGCGATCGTGCGGAGCAAGGTTCAATTTCAATAAACAAGGAGTTAGTGAACTACAGTGCCAAAGATCCAGGTAGTTTGACCCGCGCAAGCGAACATTCAAGTACTCGTGATCACTTCAACAGGGGTTTCTTAACCCAAATCACATCAGTACGTATTTTTCTAACACCTTTGCTCAAATCCAACGCATTCCATTATTCTATCTTCTGCAGGATTCTTCGCAAAATTTGCCACCAATAGAATAGAGAACTAACCTGTATTTGTTGCAGCGCTTAAGCCTAAAAACCGAAAAAGATTTGCTTGATTGATTGATTTGCTTAAATTCTTTTATTGATTTACATATTTTCATCTTAATACGGATATTAAGGGCACGAGAACCAAACAAGATACGGTAAAGGATTTTATTACCTTTTGTCTGTGGCCCACAAATCACAAAACTACATTCTTGCATACCCACAGTAATTTTAAAATCAATTAGAACTCTGACTTTAAGGATTCGCGTTCAATAGGGCAAGTTAATTATGTTTAGAACACCGCTTAATGTTATATTATTCACGAGGTGTCTAGGCAAGTGTTCACGGCGAAACCACCAAAAGAGAAAGGATTATTCTAATTAAGGAACATCACAAAAGCGTTGGACAACCTCCCCTTATCTCTGCACTTACCTGGCTTCCTGATCTGTATATCTTGAGCCTGTTTCTCGACACAATTTTACTTCGACAATCAGGTTCTTGAGCAGGTCTAGTTGACTTACAATAACATAGACTGCTAGGTGTGTGATATTCTTTGTTTTTGTGATTTTGTGAGTACTTGTTGATATGGGTGATACTCAGTTCGATTCAGTTCTTCATGATCCATATTCTTTTATTAATACTCATGCCTAATTTGTTTGTTTAAATTGCCAGAATTCTTCCCACATTCATGAAAATTGTCCTTCCATAGTGGGGGACCAACTGTACCAGAATTTTGAAATGTTTCCACCCCCTAACACTCTTGAACCCAATCCTACTTCAAATATAGATCACATGATTGAAAACTTAAAGAAAGAGGTCAACAAGTTGACGGCTTTAGCATCACTACCATCACAACCCTCCCTTCCTGAAAAAATTGACACGTCATTAGGGTATGATAGTGAGATGGATACAAGGTTGACCGCTTTAGAGAAAGGTATTGAAGTGATGATTGCATTCGAGAATCAAACAGCTTCGACGCTAGCTATGTTCATTCAACAATCTGATCAATTGTTTCACACTTAAGCTCAATCATTGGCTAAAATCGATGAACAAGTAGCTGTGAGGATTCTTGGAAGTGAATACAGTCAATTGGAACCCAATAATGTGTTAGGAATATGTATGCCCTTGAGGCCATTATTGTTGATATAGTGGATGCTTGGACTTATATATAGAAGACTTTCTTACTTGACATGATAGTATGCTATCTGGTTACCTTTATCTTAACATGTAGACTGGTATTATTATACTGTCTATCTCTTACATGTTGATAAAGCCCTTAGGGTATGTACTTGACTACCAGGATTATGATGAGATCATACTAGTAGGGCTAGGGTGGTCCAAAAGTACATCCTTTAACAGTTCCTAGTCGAGGGAATATTGAGACAGGGCATCGATATTCCAAAGTAAACTAGTGTGTACGCTTCTTTTCCCTTAGAGGGCGATGTCTAATCCCACAACTATTGGTGTGTGGCATCAAAGATTGTACATAGGTGCTCATTAGAGAATGGGTACACCGAACAGTACTCGCCGAGGACTCCTAGTTGGTAGTATACCTATCGTCAGATAGCAGTCCTCTGGTGACATTGGTACAGGTTAGTTTGTAGACCCGAGATCATCATAGAGTCTTATGTGGCGCCCGCTGTGCTTTGATTTCCTCCCTACCGCGCTAAAGAGGAGTTGTGCAAACAGGTGGATTTTAGGTACAGTCCCGAGTCATATGGAGACAATGAGCGATAAGAGGGGTTTCGTCTCTTCCGGTATTGGGGGTTGATGTTGTGCTATGCTCGATTAGCTATAACTGGTAGTCCCTGGTTAGGGCTGCTGTTGAGATTTACTAATAAGAGTTATCAGTAGTTTCTCGACCGTTATAGGCCAGACATCGGCATGATTTATCACGTTACTGAGATCTGACGTTTACCACCCCTAGACATGATATGCGACATATCAGACGAAGAGACCGGACTATATGGTAGTGTTACTAATAGGCTTCATGGAGAGTATGGACAAGCTTGCTTGTTGATCTTCATATCGCTCATTACCCGGGTAGCCATTACGTCCAGCTAGTACCGCTGATGGCTTGTAGCTGACTAATGTGATCATCACCTACTGCTGGCGTATTGACGAGTCTTTAGATCCCCACACAGAAGTTCCCTGGTTCAAGCGAAACGAAGTAGGACACATATGTGATATGTGCGTGGGCCTGATTAAATACGTGTATGTGATACCGTATTGTAATCTGGCAGTTAACTGTTATCAATAAGGTTATATGTGATCTAACTAGATTATCGAATCAAGTATTGATTTGATAATGTGATACACAGATAAATGATATTAGTCGGTTATATGTGATATAACCGGATTGTTAAATCAAGTGTTGATTTAATAATGTGATATATATTATATGTGATATAATTATATCTTAACTAATATCATTAGCTCACTAACTATCCTTCATAATATATATATGTGGTTGTGTGTGTGATATATATATATATATATATATATATATATATATATGAAGCATGTTGTATTTTCTATTTTTTAGAAAAATAGAAATTGAGGTGGAAGATTGGAGCATGGTGAGGCATGGCTTTTTTCTTTAGTTTATTCATCTTGACTCACTATTCAAGCATGGTTGCAATTTTATATTGCTATTTTTCCATGCTTGAATGAGTGAGGGTCAAGGGGTTGCCATTCACTCACCTCATTCAACACTTAGACATTTTCTTGAGTTGCTCTCATGTTGCTCTCTTGCTCTCTTCTTCTTCTACCTCATCATGGTTCAAGCTTCAACCCTCACATGTGATATGAATCATGAAGCTTGAACACATATTAGTAAGCCTCAAATACCCTAATTTACCATCCCACACCAAACTAGCACTTTGGTGTGGCGTGTTTCCTTCACTAATAGGAGATTAGTGAAGAGGTAGCTTGAACTAGCGGGTTTCGGGTGGATCATCTTCGGCACGAAGGTCATCGAAGGAAACTCGTCCAAACCCTCAAGTGGAGCCTAGTGGAGTTGCGTGGACTACTACATGGAGCCTATGAAGTGAAGGACTCGATCTACGAGGATATAACCATCTTCACTTCTCTTTAGTTTTGTTCATATCATCATAGTAAACCCTAAAATTCTAGTTACGATCTTGTTTAGTACTAACTTAGCACCGGAAAATTTAAAATTCGGCATGCTTGATACCACTAGAAACTCATGGTGGTGCTAGGGTAGACTTTCATGGTATTAGAGCCAAGATAGAACATTTGGGCAGGTCGTTACGATGTTAAACTATTCTATCGGTTTCTGTTCATATCAGATTTTTGCATTTTTATACCGCTCATTTTTTATCACATTGCTTGTAGGTAGGTACTCTTGAGCCGTGTTTGCTAGATAATTGCAGGTTACAGGTTCTCAGCTCTAAACAGTGAAATTCATGGAAAAGCGCGACAAATTCTGGATTACTGCCAACCACAGATAAAATACGAGTCTCCGCTCTCTATCCGTATGTTGCCGCACACCAGTTTAAAGGACAAAATGGCAAATCAATGGTCATTTTCATGCACAAAGCACAATGTCAACACAAGATCCAAGATATCTACGCGGAGCTCAAGAAAATCATCGCAAAAGATCCACATCAAATCATCTTTTGACCTGCGGAAAATATGGAAGAAATATGAAGAGCTTCTGAGAAACCAAGTATACCACCCTGAAGTACACAGCAACATAGAGATCCCCAGAAAAAATGAGCCATCAAGTCAATTAAACGGCCGCGGATCCGCGGCCAACATGGCGACTCGGCCGCGGATCCGCGGTTGAGTTGACTCGGTAGATGAATGTTTTTTGGTGGCAGTTTTGTAATATCATGTAGGGCCAGAATGTTACCCTAGGGTTTCAGTTTCCTGCCTATAAATAGCCCAGAACAATGCCAAGTGAAAGGTGCTTATTCTTGTATGAGATTAGGATAGATTTTGTTGTTCTTCTTCCTCTTTTCATCTTTTCTCCATTAAAACCTTGTAGTGAGCTTTTATGAGTGAAGTAATGAATAAAAGAGTTCTTTTCTTGATCATGCTTGTCTTGTTACTTTGTTAATTATATTTGCTTGTATTTTTCTTTTGCTAATCTAGTTGTTGTTATTTTTTGTTTCTTTCTTTCTTCTTCTATTTTTCTTTATCCTTAACAACAATGATGCTTAAGCTTGATCCTTGCCAAAGTGAGGTCTTAAATAGCTAGTTGTAATCTTCTAACCTCTTTCTTTCTATCTTCCTCATTTTGTTGTATTTTCCTTTTTTTTTGTAATGGGTGAGTAGTTTCTCACTTGTTATGGTAGGATAAGGAAAGTTTGAGAGAAGAAAATCTCTCTCACTCTTTTCTTGCCCAACATCTTAATTTGGACTCCCGTTAATTGAACCACAATCCACTCCCTACGGCACCCTATCCTACATGATAGCGGTGATTCCTTAGTGAGACCGGTTGTGGTTGAATTAACCGGAGGTTAAGGCTAAGAGCCAAGAACAAACGGACAAGGACCAAAAGGAAGAAACTAAGCGTTGGAAAGCCTAGCTTATACTCGCAAGTTTCTTCCTAGTCGTGCTAATCCCCGTTGTTGCTGATTACCGTAACACCGATATTAAGAGTGGCAACGAAAGAAGTGAGCGACTCCTATCTCAAACTAACCTAATCCTAACCCTAACAAGCTCTCTTTATATACATTTTAGCACATAGTCAATCTCAAACAAACCTGGACATTTGGACTTAACTCGTTAAAGCACATAGAAAAAGATTCTCATCTCCCTACGGACGACCCGTACTCAATCGGCTAGCTACCAAGCAAAACCGTCTCGGTTGCGGTAATTAACTAAGCACGCAAAAACTCTAACAATCAAATGGCGTCGTTGCCGGGGAGACGGTAGTTTATTTCTTTGTGTAATTTCGGGTTAATTTGTGAATATAAATATAACCGAAAAAACAAAACAAAAAAATATATATTGTAAAAATCATCTTGTTATTTTTGATTAGTTTTTGTGCAAGTGTGCAGGATAGAAAGAAGGTCGAGTTCAGTGCCAAAGACGTGGGAAGTTAGACCCATAATTCGCGGCTACACCGCAGGTGATCAAGACGAACCAACGGTCTACTGTAAAATTCTGGAGCAAACCCAGTGAGCAAACAAAGATTCAGGGACTCTAAACAAGAAGAGGAGACTAAAGTCAGCAAAGCTGAGAATTTTGAAGCCCCACGTCAACAGAGAAGCCGCGGATCCGTGGCCAAAGTGCTTGTTTGACCGCGGTTCCGCGGTCAAACTCTGACGTCAGCATCCCAAAAGTTTTGTGAGTATTCTAACCTTCTTCCCCACTCCTCTGAACTCCACTGAACTGTTTTTTCTGCAGCATTCTTTGCGCAAACTCTCTTCCCCTTTCCAATAAATTGTTTTTGTGCAGGATTCTTTGCGCCGCGCTAAAAAAATAAAAAATTTGATTGCAATTGATTGTTACTGCTTTGCATATTTTTAATCGGACTTTAAGGGGCTTGAAACCAATCCAGATTGGGTGGGGATTTCATCACCCTTCCCAGGACCCCAGAAATCACATAAGGCATATGCATTGACCATTATTTAATTAAAAAATACTAGACTCAGCCCTAAGGACGTCGCGCTCAATAGGACAGAGGACTAGTTGTAGGCATCGGCCGTTTATCCTAACCTGACTTTGCGGTGTCTAGGCAAGTGTGTCTAAGGCAAGTGGTTGCTTAATTAGGTCCACTACTTGTAGTGGAGAGCCTCCCACTTACCTGGCACTTACCTGGCCGCAATTGGCGGTGAAGAGGCGGTTTGAGGTCCTATTTCTAGCCCTTTGGAACAGTTAGGAGCTGTCTAGCTGACCTAGGTAACCCTAGATCTAGGTGTGATTGTGCATATTTTTTCTGTGATTGTTTGAAGCCGTAAGTCCATACATATTTCTGCAAAGCTCTTTCTAAAAAAAAAAGAAAAAAAAAACAAAACTAAAACTTTTATAAAAACTTACCCTTTTTCGCCAGAATCCCATTTTTTTCACCCACCTCTCATCGTATTTCTCCATTGACGTTTTCTTGCCCTCACCTTCTCCGCTTTGACTACACTAAACTCGTTTAATGTATGTCCGCTTGGACTAGGGACCCTAGTACCCGTTTAGTCCGCGTTTCATTAGTCCCTACGGACTACGCGATCGACACCGCTGTCGAAACTCCTTCCACCCCTTTATCAACCCTACCCTTACCGGCCAACTCCAACGTTGACCGGGATTCTGTTCATACTTCCTCACCTTCACTATCACCAACTTCTTCTTCTGCGATGTCAGGATTTAATCCAAACATCCTTTTAACTCCCCCGGGATTGATTCCACCTCCTAAGGATGCGAATAACCCACAACCACCGCCTGTTGTAGCGCCACAGCGAATCGCGCTCCAGGATCGTTTCTATCCCACCCGCTCTGCACTTCCTACCTGTCTTTCCCTTCTACTGGCCAATGGGGATAATTTCGAAATTAAGCCCCACTTCATTAACAGGCTTCCGAAATTTCATGGGCTTAAATCTGAAGATGCCTATATCTTCATCAACAAGTTCCAGAATGTTTGTGCCATGATGAAAACGACCCAGCTGTCAGACGATGTTATACGGCTACGGGTCATTCCGTTCACTTTGTGCGATCTTGCTGAAAAGTGGCTGTATAGCACTGCTTCCCATTCCATAACCAGTTGGGACGAGTTTGTGAAAGCGTTTCTCAAGAAATTCTATCCAAACCACAAAACTGTGAGGATCCGTAACGAGATCAACCAATTTTCCCAGCTTCCTACTGAACCATTTTGGAAGTGCTTTGACCGATATAAAGACCTTCTTTTTCAGTGCCCGCATCACGGTATTGAGAAATGGCAACTTTGCCAAACTTTATACAAGGGCCTAAATCCAGCAACCAAGAAGTTGTTGGAAACCATTTGTCAAGGCCACTTCCTATCCAAATCTGACGAGGAAGCATGGCAATTCTTCGATGATCTTGCGGAACAAACGCTTCAATGGGAGAGCACCAGACCAAGTACTTCTTCTTCTTCCTCTACTTCTACTGGTCAGTCTAGGGTAGGCATTCACCAACTCGATATCTCTATTGCAATGAGAGCCGAAATGGCTGCAATAACGAGAAAACTTGAAGCGATAGAGAGCAAATTTTCATCTCCTGCTCCTACCCCTATTCTTCCCCTTCATACCATTTGTGCTTGTTGTTCCGATCCATCTCACTTAATCGAAGAGTGTCCTTACAATCCACCATCCCAAGGACAGGATCAGGTTAATGCTGCATTTCAGCAAAGACCAAGAAACGATCCATACTCTTCCACCTACAATCCCGGTTGAAGGAACCACCCCAACTTCGCCTGGAATCAGAACCAGCATCAATTCCAAGGCAACAATTTCCAGAGGCCCCCTCCTCCGCAACAACAAGCTCAGCAACAAACTCAACATCAATTTCAGCAGCCCTTCCAACCCCAACCTTTTCAAAATCAGACGAACAACTTTGCACCCAACAATTCTTTTTCTCAAAACAACTTTAATCCGTCAAACAACGATAAGGTTTCCTCGCTAGAATGAAGTCTGGAGGCGTTTGTAAAGCAATCAACTCAATCCACCGCCAACATCCAGTCGTCCATTCAGTCTTTGGTGCAACACACTGCTGCATACGGGCAAAGCATCAAGACCATCGAAGCCCAGATTGCACAGCTGAATACGGCATTAAGCGAGCGAGAAAAGGGGAAGCTTCCGTCCCAACCACTCCCAAATCCTGGTCACCCACATAATGTACATGTTGATCTTGAACAACAGAACCATAATGTGAGTGTCGTGACTACATTGAGATCTGGAAGGATGGTGCAAAACAACATTGGGACACGGATAGATGATGACACCCCGGCCGCTTCTTCTTCTTCTTCTTCTTCTTCTTCTTCTTCTTCTTCTTTTTCTTCTTCTTCTTCTTCTTCTTCTTCTTCGTCTTCTGAGCCTATTCTCCATTCTTCAAAAGGCTCTTCCTCTTCTTCTGCTCTAAACGGACCCACTTCTCACTCCACGAAAACTCCAGCTCTGGGATCCGTTCCAACTCCACAATCTCCTCCACAAGCATTGGACTCAACCAATTTTAAAAATGTTCCATTTCCAAACCGGTTGAGGTCCAATAAACAAAATCCATAAATGGAGAAGATTCTGAAGTTGTTTATGCAGGTTAACATTAACATTCCCCTTTTAGATGTTGTCCAACAAGTCCCTTCCTACGTAAAAATCTTAAAGGACTTGTGCACGAAAAAGAGGAAATCTCAGGTACCCAAGAAAGTTTTCTTAGCTAGTGCTGTGAGTGATGCTCTTACCCAATCTTTACCTCAAAAACGGAAGGACCCTGGCTGTCCTATGATTTCTATTACCATTGGGGATAAGAACATTAACCGCGCACTTTTGGATCTTGGTGCCAGTGTTAAGCTGCTTCCGTACTCAGTATATAAACAATTAGGTGTAGGAGAGTTGAAACCCACACATTGTACTCTCCAAATGGCCGACCGATCTATCACCCATCCTCGGGGTGAGCTAGAGGATGTGTTAATCAAGGTTGGGGACTTCATATTCCCCGTTGACTTCATTGTTTTAGACACACAGCCTGTAGCTAACCCCCGGAATCAAATTCCGGTGATACTCGGTCGCCCATTCCTTGCAACCTCAAATACTGTGATCAATTGTCGAAATGGTTCGATGAACCTATCTTTTGGAAACATGACAATTGAACTCAACATATTTAGGTTGGGGAATCAGCCCTCCGAACCTAATGCTCATATACTAGACGTTTGTTCAATCCAGGAGATCACCCCGGAGGAGTGTGAATTCGAGGAGTTTTTGTTCGATCATGACAACCTTAACACCATTAGTGCGTTCCTCTTCGAACCTGCTGCTGCTTCTGCGCCCGACAATGACTACGAGTGTTTCACTTTCTCGAACGATCTTAGCCAGTCACCACCGGAGTTTGAATCCTTCGAATTTCCGGATGAGTTACCTGAACCATCCAACTCGGACGCTTACACTCATTTTGAACCTCTGCTGGAAACGTTTGAGTTCGAGACCTTTTCACCAATCTTGCCTTCAATCGTTTCACCTCCAACGCTCGAACTCAAGCCATTGCCATCTCACCTTAAGTACACTTACTTGGGTGAGAACGAGACCCTTCTTGTAATCATCTCAGCTTCTCTAGCTCCAGAGCAAGAGAAAGCCCTTCTTACGGTCTTGCACAGCAACAGGCAAGCTTTTGGCTGGTCAATGGCGGACATCAAGGGGATTAGTCCCCTGATCGTTGAACATCACATTCATCTGATGGATGATGCCAAACCAGCCAGGGATCCACAAAGGCGACTCAACCCAGTCATGAAGGAGGCTGTAAAAAAAGAGATTGTAAAGTGTCTGGATAGTGGTATCATTTACCCTATCTCTGATAGCCAGTGGGTTAGCCCCATTCACGTTGTCCCCAATCAAGCATAACGGTCATAACCAACGAGGCGAACGAATTAATCCCTACTCGCACCCAGACTGGGTGGCGAGTATGCATCGATTACAAAAAACTCAACGCCGCAACGCGAAAGGACCACTTTCCGCTACCTTTCATTGACCAGATGCTTGAACGATTGGCTGGACACGAGTACTACTGCTTTCTTGATGGCAACTCTGGCTATAATCAGATTCCCATCGCCGAAAAAGACCAGGACAAGACCACATTCACTTGTCCTTTCGGCACGTTTGCATATCGTCGCATGCCCTATGGGTTATGCAATGCGCCCGCTACCTTCCAGCGGTGTATGATGGGAATCTTCTCAGACATGGTGGAAAAATTCTTAGAGATCTTCATGGATGATTTCTCCATTTTCGGTGATTCCTTTGATGAGTGTTTGCTGCATCTCAACGCTGTCCTTACCCGATGTAAGGACAAGAACCTCACTTTGAATTAGGAGAAGTGCCACTTCATGGTGCGTGAAGGTATTGTCTTAGGACATATCATCTCGCAAAATGGCATTGAGGTAGATAAAGCAAAGATTGAAGTCATTTCCAATCTCCCTCCTCCCATATGCGTCAGAGACATCCGAGCCTTCCTTGGCCATGCCGGTTTCTATAGACGGTTCATCAAGGACTTTAGCAAGATTGCTAGGCCCATGACTCTTTTGCTGGCCAAGGACACGACATTCGACTTCAACTCGAGCTGTGTGACTGCGTTCGAGTCATTAAAAAGCTCACTCACTTCTGCTCCCGTTCTTTCTTCTCCTGACTAGACGTACCCATTTAAGATTATGTGCGATGCATCCGACTTTGCCATCGGTGCTGTCCTTAGACAACACATCAACAAGATGCCGCACGTAATCTATTATGCTAGCCGAACCCTGAACGACGCCTAACTGAACTATACAACAACTGAGAAGGAATTCTTGGCTGTTGTATTTACTTTAGAAAAGTTCAGGCCCTACCTCATCGGCTCTCCAGTCATCGTCTACATGGACCATTCTGCTCTACGCCATCTTTTTGCGAAGAAAGATACAAAATCTCGGCTGATACGTTGGATCCTCTTGCTTCAAGAGTTTGACCTTGTCATCAAGGACAAAAGAGGATGTGAAAACGTAGTCGCCGACCATCTCTCACGACTTCCTTCTTCACCGTCGCTTCAAATTCCGATCAACGACGTTTTTCCGGATGAACAGCTCTTGACAGTATCTTGCGAACCCTGGTTTGCAGATATTGTGAACAATTTGGCCACAGGATTACTACCGACTGAATGGTCAAGTCAGGACAAACTTCGAATCTTATCCCAAGTAAAACACTTTTACTGGGACGAACCCTATCTGTTAAAGTACTGTCCCGACCAGATTATTCGTCAGTGTGTCCCTGACGATGAATTCAAGAATGTGCTGTCATTTTGCCACGATCAAGCATGTGGCGGGCATTTTGTCCCCAGAAAGACAGCCGAGAAGATCTTGCAGTGTGGTTTCTACTGGCCACAACTCTTCAAAGACGCTCATGACTACTGCAAGACTTGCTCCCGGTGCCAACACTTGGGCCGGATATCCAGGAGAAACGAGATGCCGCTCCAACCAATTTTGGTTATGGAGATTTTCGAAGTTTGGGGGATTGATTTCATGGGTCCGTTTTCCAGCTCTTTTGGGAACTTGTACATCCTTCTCGCTGTTGATTATGTCTCTAAGTGGGTCGAGATTGTGCCCATCCGGACTAACGACAACAAGGTTGTCGTTAGATTTCTTAAGGAAAGCATTTTCTCCCGGTTTGGGCACCCCCGAGCGATCATTAGCGACAATGGAACCCATTTCTGTAATAAGACTTTCGAGGCCTTGATGCGGAAATATTCCATTAATTATAAGCTATCTATGCCCTACCACCCCCAAACCTGTGGGCAAGCCAAAGTTTCAAATCGGCAAATCAAGCAGATACTGGAGAAGACGGTTTCCAAGAACCGTAAGGATTGGTCGTTAAAACTCACTAATGCCCTTTGGGCATTTTGAACTGCTTATAAGACCGATCTTGGCATGTCTCCCTATCGGCTTGTTTACGGAAAGGCTTGCCACATTCCTGTGGAAATAAAGCATCGCGCATTTTGGGCGATAAAGGAGCTGAATCTGTCGCTCGAAGATGCGGGCAGCCATCGGAAGCTGCAGTTGAACGAATTGAGCGAGCTTCGGGATGAGGCTTTCGAAAACGCGGTTGTCGTTAAGAACCGAACGAAGGTGTTTCACGATAAACACCTTTTGCGCAAAACATTCGCACCTGGTCAACAGGTGCTGCTTTACGACACCCGGCTACATTTCCATCCAGGTAAGCTCAGATCTCGCTGGAAAGGGCCATTTTTTGTGCAGAATGTGTATCCGTAAGGCGCTGTGGATTTGGAGAATCCAAAGGACGGATCATTTTTCAAAGTAAACGGACACAGACTAAAACCGTATCTTAGCGCCGAACCAACAGAGGAGCTCCTGGCCTTACAGGAGCCGGTTTACCCTGCATAATCTTCCTCTGCCTACCACCAAACTTCGGTTATCCAGCCAAAACAGTGGACACTATTTCAAATAAGTTTAGGGGTATGTATATACCATTTTGTATATATATGTGGATATTCTTGTCCGGTGCATATCCATTTTTAATATTTTCTTTTCTTTAAAAACGAAAAAAAATGTGTATATCTAACCGACAATTTTGACCCTTCAATAATTTTTCATGCAATGACAGTGAGGACACTGTCCAGTTTAAGTTTGGGGGTACGCTCGGTACGCATTTCTAACCTTCGCATTCATATGTATATTTTTCATCTACATACTAAAATCCATAAAATCCATAAAAATCAAAAAAAATTCTAAAAACATAAAAACTTTTTCGTCAAGTTAGCTAGTGGGAGAACTCAGATTCAACATTTCAACGGTTTTGTTTGATAAGATAAGAATAACTAAATCTTATTTTTAGATTTTGAAAACCTGAAAGATAACTCTCCTTTGAAGTTAACTATAGCTGATATACGTCTTTACATCACACTACACGTGTCGTGAGTTTTGAAAATTAGATGACAAGTCTATTATGTCTGAAAACTTTTAAATGGATAAATTATTTTCTGAGGATCAAATAGGTTTGTTCTGAAATAAGTAATATCAAGAATAGTTTATAAAGTGAAGCGGATATAAAGGGATGTTATTGATGCCTTAATTGGAACTAATTTTGAAAAATAACCCATCTGGAACTTGATTGGAATGATTACACACCGAACCCACTAAACACGTCTTTTATCCAAAAAAAAAAATTTGAACTGCCGGTTATATCTCCGTTGGCATTTAATCATCATGATTTTCACACTAAATTGTCTTTTGTTTTTGGGCCTAGGTAACTTGAGTAATTAAGTCCGCTGGGGTGTCTCTACACCTAATACCCTAAAGCCAACTGGTTTGGGAGTATTGGCCCAAAGCTCGTTAAGAAGCCTAGAAAGTCCAGATTAAAACAAAGTCAAGCAAGTGTTCTCTCCGAATTAAAATTCCTAACGGTTCTTTGTGTGAGAATAATCTTGACAAAAGACTGGTTTTTATAAAAAAGTATTTCTAGCGGAGATATGAAGGTTTTATTCTATGATAAAGACTATTGCACGTTCACAAAGGTGTGTATGAAATGAAAACAAGAAAAAGGTGGAGTGAAAAATAAGACCTGGTTTCCTGTTAAGGAAGATAGAAATTCTGAAATTGAAACCTTACTGAAAAATGAAACTTGAAAAATACTTAACTCTTTATAAAACTTATGTGATCCTTTTTAAATTTTTATCTGGGCTTTAATTTTGTGACATGATCGATCCTTCTGAAACTTAATGACACTATTTGCACTGCACATAAAGACATATAAAATCTTAAGTTAAATAAGAAGTGAGGTGTGAAAAATAAAGGTTCGATAGTCTAGAATTAGGATAATAGAATTGTTATTTTTAAAAACAAAACCTTAGGGTTTGAATCATAGTTATTTCGCAAAACTAGCTTGACGGGATTTTGTGGGTAATATCCGCTGAAAACCCTCAGGAGACAACACTCCTCCTACTGGGGACACCTAGAGGTTTAACGGCTTGTTGCACATGCTCAGTGCAATCGCGTTCCCTGCGAAAGTGAGGTTAGGAATTTTTTTTTGAATAAACTGGCTTTGCTCCGGACGAGCAAATGATAAGTTTGGGGGTATTTGTTCATATCAGATTTTTACATTTTTATACCGCCCATTTTTTATCACATTGCTTGTAGGTAGGTACTCTTGAGCCGTGTTTGCTAGATAATTGCAGGTTACAGGTTCTCAGCTCTAAACAGTAAAATTCATGGAAAAGCGCAACAAATTCTGGATTACTGCCAACCACAGATAAAATGCGGGTCTCCGCTCTCTATCTGTATGTTGTCGCACACCAGTTTAAAGGACAAAATGGCAAATCAATAGTCATTTTCATGCACAAAGCACAATGTCAACACAAGATCCAAGATATCTACGCGGAGCTCAAGAAAATCATCGCAAAAGATCCACATCAAATCACCTTTTGACCTGCTGAAAATCTGGAAGAAATGTGAAGAGCTTCTGAGAAACCAAGTATACCACACTGAAGTACACAGCAACGTAGAGATCCCCAGAAAAAATGAGCCATCAAGTCAACTAAACGGCCGCGGATCCGCGGCCAACATGGCGACTCGGCCGCGGATCCGCGGCCGAGTTGATTCGGCAGATGAATGTTTTTTGGGGGCGGTTTTGTAATATCATGTAGGGCCAGAATGTTACCCTAGGGTTTCAGTTTCCTGTCTATAAATAGCCCAGAACAATGCCAAGTGAAGGGTGCTTATTCTTGTATGAGATTAGGATAGATTTTGTTGTTCTTCTTCCTCTTTTCATCTTTTCTCCATTAAAACCTTGTAGTGAGCTTTTATGAGTGAAGTGATGAATAAAAGAGTTCTTTTCTTGATCATGCTTGTCTTGTTACTTTGTTAATTATATTTGCTTGTAATTTTCTTTTGCTAATCTAGCTGTTGTTATTTGTTGTTTGTTTCTTTCTTCTTCTATTTTTCTTTATCCTTAACAACAATGATGCTTAAACTTGATCCTTGCCAAAGTGATGTCTCAAATAGCTAGTTGTAATCTTCTAACCTCTTTCTTTCTATCTTCCTCCTTTGTTGTATTTTCCTTTTTTTTGTAATGGGTGAGTAGTTTCTCACTTGTTATGGTAGGATAAGGAAAGTTTGAGAGAAGAAAATCTCTCACTATTTTCTTGCCCAACATCTTAATTCGGACTCCCGTTAATTGAACCATAATCCGCTCCCTACGGCACCCTATCCTACATGATAGCGGTGATTCCTTAGTGAGACTGGTTGTGGTTGAATTAACCGGAAGTTAAGGCTAAGAGCCAAGAACGGACGGACAAGGACCAAAAGGAAGAAACTAAGCGTTGGAAAGCCTAGCTTATACTCGCAAGTTCCTTCCTAGTCGTGCTAATCCCCGTTGTTGCCGATTACCGTAACACCGATATTAAGAGTGGTAACGAAAGAAGTGAGCGACTCCTATCTCAAACTAACCTAATCCTAACCCTAACAAGCTCTCTTTATATACATTTTAGCACATAGTTAATCTCAAACAAACCTGGACATTTGGACTTAACTCGTTAAAGCACATAGAAAAAGATTCCCATCTCCCTGCAGACGACCCATACTCAACCGGCTAGCTACCAAGAGAAACCGTCTTGATTGCGGTAATTAACTAAGCACGCAAAAACTCTAACAATCAGTTTCGAAACCCGGAAAATCTTAATATTTCTGTCGAAATCTTCAAACGTTGGAATTTTTGAAATTAAAAATATCTAAAAAAATCGTGCAGGGAATTTTATGGAGCCCCAGAAAAATTGAGCCCGCGATTCCTTCAAACGACCGCGGAACCGCGGCCCAAACCCCTGTTTGGCCACGGTTCCACCGCACATTTGGGGATTCATGGGTCGATATTTTCTGTGCTAATCCATTTGTATATTTAGCACTCTCTGGGTATTTTTAATGATTCTCAAGTTGTTGAGGTCTCTGGATTTTGTGGAAGTTTGATAAACCGATCGAAATGTTTAACGTTGTATAGATCTTGATGATATGTGGTACAATATTTAGAATCTGGATTAATTAGTTTTATGAAAACTAATTAGTATATTGTAAGTCTAGTGTTTTAGTCTCGGTTAATCGGTTGTCACGGAGTTTTGATTCGGATCAAAACTCCGTCGCAATCACGTATTGTACGCGAACACTCGCTGGGTAACTCTACTAGACAACCACACCTCATAGCCCCAACACAGTGACTGTAGGAGAACCCCATTGCCAAAAGCACCTACTCGGGTGCTTGCAGCCACGGTGTTCCGCCTTAGTTCACTTCTTCGATGGTATCGAGGGTGCGGCCATCTGCTAAAGTTTCTGACGAGTATTCGATAATGTAGTCAGGTATCCAGTTGAATTACCCGGCTAAAGTAATTGAAAAATGTTTTCAATTTGAGACAAAAATACAAGGTTTATACATTAGGCATGAAATCCGGAATATGAGATATTCCGGGTTTATGATGTCTAAGGATATACGGATTCTAATTATTGTAGTTTTCCATTTCTTTTCTGCAACCGTAAGTGTAATATATGGGGTATCCCTGTCTCGTTGCTATATGTCAAAGATTTTTCGGGATACGCATATTTACTTACGTTGATGACATGTGATGTTATGTGTTTCTGTTGATATGATTTATTGGATCGTCGTGTAAGAATAGCCGGGGGTTTTATGTGAGATGAGAGTTTTTATTTTCATTCATGTAAAATCTGTATGTAATATTCTCTTATTGGGGCACATCCGGGTTAAGGATGATGTCACCACTGTTGTATATTATTTACTTTTCCGCATTAGGATAGACCCAAGACGGGGAGCACAAGTAACCGGGTTCTAGAGTCCAGTGGGAGACTATCTCAAGGAGTTGAGACCGGGTCTCCTAACTCTAGAATTGGTAGGGTTATTTGCCGCTCTTATAGAGGTCTAGGGATGTGGGTTTAGATATTATTTACGACCGTGGAATCCGTGTTTTACATTACTGGCTAAATTCAAAACACGGAAATCCAAGTATATCCAATATTTCATATGTTGCTTCTGCTGCTTGGTTCTGTGATGTGATCATATAACTGCGTGAGATGAATGTTATATTATATATATGATATATAATAAACGTTGCTTATGTTTTGAACCCGTGCTAGTCCAGCCCCCGCTCTGCCGGTAGTTAAGTAACCTAACGGTGCATGACGGGGTCCAGTGGCAAATGCGGATGGCGTAAGCGTACGTTCTATTTTCGTTTCATTTTTCTGTAATGTTTAGGAAACATTAAATGATGGGACTTCATTAATAAGATTAATGAAAGAAAAGAAACCTAAAGATATTATAGAATCAGATTTTTAAAAACAGGTAGCTCTACTTCTTGCTTTGCATAGTGGTATTCCTTGATGAATATCCAGCACCTCATTCGATGAGGAAAGAGTCGAGATCCCTTCACCGGGGTGACCTCTTTAGCGAAACTAGCAAATTCTACAACCCACTCGATTTGTTTTGCCAGCTGCACTAGTTCTTGTTTTGCATAGTGGTATTCTTTGTAGAATATCCAGCACCTCATTCGATGAGGAAAGAGCCGAGATCCCTTCACCGGGAGTGACCTCTTTAGAAAAACTAGCAAACGCTCCAAAACTATTCGATTTTTTAAAACGGAGCTTAAAACACTCCAAATCACATGATTCTGCAACGATATCAAGTTCATTACGCTCATGGTTTTCTTAAAAACCTGTGTAGCCCTCCATCATTTCAGATAAGTACTATTTAGTATTCGTGTTGCGTTTGTTGACCTTGTTAAGGTATAGTGTACGGCAGCTGAATAGTACTTATCTGCCAGCATGTGATGAGATTGAGTTAGAGTAGTCGTACGGCTTTGTTGACCTTGTTAAGGGTCGTACGAGTGGGTTTAATTCAATCAAGAAATGACTGGTAGAACTTGACTAGCGCTTATGATTTGTTGGCCTTGTTAAGGTCATAAGTGGCTAGGGGTAAAAACCATTATCGGGAATTTCAAGTGTTGAAATTTGCAATGAGATTGCATACTTTCTATATGATAGTTGGATCCCGATACCCACTACGAGTAAGAGTTACTCCTGGGAAAGTTTTGCACTTTACAATTAGCTAATCTAGTAGGTGTCTAGAAAGGTGTCAACGGGGTTATGCCTCTAGGGAAACAAGGTTTATTTTAATTAGGTCCGTGCGAAAGCACGGGGAACCTCCCTCAGAGTACCGATACCTGCCTGCCCGAACGATTGGCGAACTTATAGGGTGTAATTAATCCCGGCTAATCTTACCTTTTAGGGTTTGAAGGAAGATTTGATAAAAACAGTGGAAGCCATCCTGACTAGATAAAAACCAATCTAATCTTGCAAAGAGCGCACGCAAAGTGATTGTCCTTCTCTCTCTCCTGGTAGCGACCAATGACATGCCTTAATCAAGATAATAATATGGATGTATTGATCGAACCTACTTATTATACTGGGCTAGGTTCCGCTTTATCTTATGATTATCATAAGTCTGAGCAAGGAATATGGGAATATTTGGATTCCCACGCCACCCAAACGAAGAATAAGCATATTGATGCATCGTCTTCGGGTGTATTCATAACCAAGAACCGTTTCTCAGTTATCTCTACATCCTGGGTATTGGATACCGGATCAGGATCCCACGTATGTAATTTGTTACATGGGTTACAGATAGGTAGAGAACTGGGAATGGGTGATATATCTCTAGTAGTAGGGAATGGTGCAATTGTTACAGCCAAAGCAGTTGGCAAATATCACCTAATGTTACCAACGGGTAATACAATGATTCTAAACGACTGTTATTTCGTACCAAAAATATTATGAATGTTTTCCTAAATCAAGTGTTGATTGGATTTGGTACGTTGTGTAACGGTATATATGTTCTGAATCAAATCACAGTTCTAAGCATACAAAACACACACAAGAGGAACAGTTCAGAAATGAACGAAGTCATATTGTGGCATTGTAGACTAGGTCATATCAATGAGACAAGACTAGCTAAAGTTGCATAAGGATACATATTTGAATCCGTTCAAATTTATATCTTATGAAACTTGCCAGTCATGTCTCAAAGACTAGGTGACCAAATCTCCATTTACTGAAAAAGGAGAAAGAGCTACTGAGCTATTGGACAGATATATAGTGATGTATGCGGTCCTATGTCTACACATGCCAGGATTGGTTTCGCGTACTTTATTACATTCACTAATGATCTCTCAAGCTTCAGACATGCGTTCTTGTTGAAACACAAATCTGAATCTTTTGAGAATTTCAAGGAATATAAGTATGAAGTTGAGAACCAGATGGGTAAAAGTATTCAAATCTTTTGATGAGATCGGGGAAGAGAATACTTAAGCACGGAATTCCGGGATTGTTTAAAAGAGAATGGGATTCTCTCTTAGATTACTCCTCCGTATATACCACAGCACAACGGTATATCGGGGTAGAGGAATCGTACCCTATTAGTTATGGTACGCTCTATGATGAGTATTGCTGAGTTGCCTATTTTCTTTTAGGGTTATGCACTTGAGATAGCTACATTTCTATTGCATAAGGTTCCGACCAAATCCGTTGCCTACCACATCATATGAGATATGGATTGGGAAGAGACCATCTCTTAAACATGTTAAGATTTGGGGCTGTCCGGCTTATGTTAAAAAGAAAAATCCGGACAAGCTCAAGGCAAGGTCAGTTCTGTGCAAGTTTGTAGGATATCCCAAACAAACGCGAGGGAATATCTTCTACCATACCGAGGAACAAAAGGTGTTTGTTTCTCGACATGCCATCTTTTTAGAAAAGGAATTTCTTGTGAAAGAAATTAGTGGTAACGAGGTAGAACTGGAAGAAGTTCCAGCAACACAAACTATGACTAACGATTTGGTAGAACCGGAGGATTCAATAGTCACCGATGAACCGCAGCCACTCCGCAGATCTAGTAGGGTTCCTCGTCCACCTTAGAGATACTATGGTTTTCTTATAGACGGTTGGAGCGAGGATTGCATCATGGAAGATGATGATCCAACTAGTTTCGTACAGGCCATCACGAGTGGGGACTCTGTGAAATGGCTGGATACTATGCGATCAAAGATGGAATCCATGTACACCAACAAAGTATTGACTTTGTATGTTGCTCCTGAAGGGGTAAAACCCATCGGGAACAAGTGAATCTTTGAGAAAGATAATTTGGTGTAGATGGAAAAGTTGAGACTTTCAAAGCTAAACTTGTAGCAAAAGGTTTTCTTCAACGACCTGGTGTCGACTATGATGAAACCTTTTCTCCTGTCGGTATGCTTAAGTCCATCAGGATCCTACTTGCCATTGCTGCATACCATAACTATGAAATCTGGCAGACTGCATATCAAAACCGTTTTTCTAAATGGTGATTTAGAAGAGAGCGTATATATGACACTACCAGAGGGCTTCGTAAACAGTGGGAGCAGCGGAAGCATGTGCAAGCTGCTTAAATCCATCTACGGATTAAAGCAGGTATCGCGGAGATGGAACATCTGTTTTGATGAAGCTGTCAAAGAGTTTGACTTCATAAAAAATGTAGATGAACCATGTATATATAAGAAGGTTCTAGAAAGTAAGGTTGTCATCATCGTATTGTACAAGGATGACATACTCTTGATAGGAAACGATATTCCTATGCTACACTCAGTCAAGCTCCTCTTATCACAGAAGTTCTTCATGAAAGATCTAACTGATGCCTCCTACATCCTTGGGATATAGATCTATAGAGATAGATCTAAACGGATTTGGGATTGTCCCAATCCAGGAACATAGACACCATACTAAAGAGGTTTAGTATGGAAGATTCTAAGCATGGTAATGTACCCGCTTGTTCAGTAATCACTCTCTCCAAAGAGATGTCTCCCAAGACTGATTTGGAGAGGGCTCGCATATAACGAATACCCTATGTTTCGGCAGTCGAGTCAATTATGTATGCGATGTTGTGTACCAGACTGGATGTAGCTTGCTCACTAAGTGTAGTGAGTAAGTATCGAAAAGATCTTAGGGAAAAACACTGGACAGCTGTGAAGAACGTTCTTAAATACTTGAGAAGGACTAAAGAGATGTTCTTGGTGTATGGTAACGGTGAACTCCAGGTGGAGTCCTCTACCGATTCGAGCTTCAAGAATGATAAGGACAACTGAAAGTCAGTCTCGGGTTTTATCTTCACCCTCGGTGGAGGGACGGTATGTTGGAAGGGTTCCAAGCTATATACCGTAGCAGACTCGTTGATAGAGGCTAATTACATCGCAACCAACGATGCTGCCAAAGAGGTTGTCTGGATAAATAAAGTTCATAAGATGAACTTGGTTCCTACCATTGAGCATCCAATACCTTTGTATTGTGATAACAATGGAATTGTGACTTTGGCATAGGAATCACGGTCCCGTCAGCGATCCAGACATATTCTTAGACAGCATCACCTGATCAGGAAGTTAGTTGATCTCTGGGAGATCGAGGTCAGGAGAGTTGACACAGAGGATAACACAGCGGATCCACTCACAAAGGCCCACCCCCAAATGCGATTCGAGAGATTTTTGGGATGTTGGGTATGAGATACTACAACAACTGGCCTTAGTGCAAGTGGGAGATTGTTAGAAATATGTATGCCCTAAAGATCATTATTGTTGATATAGTGGATGCTTGGACATATATATAGAGGACTTTCTTGCTCGACATGATAGTATGTTATCTGGTTACCTTTATCTTAACATGTAGACTAGTATTATTATACTATCTGTCTCTTACATGTTGATAAAGCCCATAGGATATGTAATTGCCTTCCAGGATTATGATGAGATCATACTAGTGGGGCCCGTGTGGTCCAAAAGTACATCCTTTAACAGTTCCTAGTCGAGAGGATATCGAGACAGGGCATCGATATTCTAGAGTAGACTAGTGTGTACGTTTCTTTTCCATTAGAGGGCGATGGTTGATCCCACAACCATTGGTGTGTGACATCAAAGATTGTACACAAGTACTCATTAGAGAATGGGTACACCGAACAGGACTCGCCGAGGACTCCTAGTTGGTAGTATACCTATCGTCAGATCGCAATCCTCTGGTGACACTGGTACAGGTTAGTCTGTAGACCCGAGATCGTTATAGAGTCTTGTATGGCTCCTGCTATGCTTTGATTTCCTCCATACCGCGCTCAAGAGGAGTTATGCAAACAGGTGGATTTTGGGTACAGTCCCGAGTCACATGGAGGCAATGAGCGATAGAAGGGGTTTCGTCTCTCCCGGTACTGGGGGTTGATGTTGCGCTATGCTCGATTCGCTATAACTGGAAGTCCTTGGCCAGGGCTGCTGCTGAGATTTACTGATAAGAGTTATCAGTAGTTTCTCAAACCGTTATAGGCCATACATCGGCATGACTTATCACGTTACTGGGGTCTGACGTTTACCACCCCTAGACATGATATGCGACATATCAGACGAAGAGACCGGACTGTATGGTAGTGTTACTGATAGGCTTCATGGAGAGTATGGACAAGCTTGCTTGTTGATCTTCATATCGCCAATACCCGGGTAGCCGTTACGTCCAGCTAGTACCGCATACGGCTTATAGGTGACTAATGTGATCATCACCTACTGCTGGCGTATTGACGAGTCTTTAGAGTCCCACACAGAAGTTCCTGGTTCAAGCGAAATGAAGTAGGACACATATGTGATATGTGTGTGGGCCTGATTAAATACGTGTATGTGATACCGTATTGTAATCTGGCAGTTATCTGTTATCAGTTAGGTTATATGTGATATAACCAGATTATCGAATCAAGTGTTGATTTGATAATGTGATACATAGATAAATGATATTAGACGGTTATATGTGATATAACCGGATTAATAAATCAAGTGTTGATTTAATAATGTGATATATATTATATGTGATATAATTATATCTTAACTAATATCATTAGCTCACTAACTATCCTTCATAATATATATATATATATATATATATATATATTAATATATGTGATATATAAATAAATATATATATATATGAAGCATAGTGTATTTTCTATTTTTGAGAAAAATAGAAATTGAGGTGGAAAATGGGAGCATGGTGGGCATGGCTTTTTTCTTTAATTTATTCATCTTGCCCCACTATTCAAATATGGTTGCAATTTTATATTGTTATTTTTCCATGCTTGAATGAGTGAGGGTCAAGGGGTTGCCATTCACTCACCTCATTCAACACTTAGTCATTTTCTTGTGTTGCTTTCATGTTGCTCTCTTGCTCTTTTCTTCTTCTACCTCATCATGGTTCAAGCTTCAACCCTCACATGTGATGTGAATCATGAAGCTTGAACACATATTAGTGAGCCTCAAATCCCCTACTTCACCATCCTACACCAAACTAGCACTTTGGTGTGGCATGTTTCCTTCACTAATAGAAGATTAGTGAAGAGGTAGCTTGAGCTAGCGGGCTTCGCGTGGATTATCTTCGGCACGAAGGTCATCGGAGGAAGTTCGTCCAAACCCTCAAGTGGAGCCTAGTGGAGTCGCGTGGACTACTACGTGGAGCCTATGAAGTAAATGACTCGATCTACGAGGGTATAGCCATCTTCACTTCTCTTTAGTTTTGTTCATATCATCATAGTAAACCCTAAAATTCTAGTTACGATCTTGTTTAGGTCTAACTTAGCACCGAAAAATTTAAAATTCGGCATGCTTGATGCCACCAGAAACTCATGGTGGTGCTAGGGTAGTCTTTCATAATATTAATATATGTCATCTAGAAAGTTAGCTGAGTGAGATAAAAGATCAAACAAGTTTTGATGATTTCATAGATATGACGATGTAATTAATTTGACTGAGTGTTATTAGGATAAGCAAGAAAACCTTCCGAGTCAGTTCGACACTAGCCTTAAAGTATCAAATATGCCTCCCATCACTTGTGATCTTGAGGATGATTTAACTGATATACTACTTGATGATGATATTCTTGTATCGACTGATTTTTACGCTAAAGTTTTAGAGGAGGAAGCTTGTGAATTTGACGAGTATGGTGTCGATGTAATGTTCGATATAATTCACAATCAGGAACCCACAAGCTTGGTATCACCTATTGATATAGTTTTGGACGAAACGTAAGTGTGGGTGTTCATATCATAATATTGCATTATTATATTCCCCAATCCTAGTCATTTTACAAATAAACAGGTGCTTTTGACCCATGTCTGCTACATAGTTACAGGTTACAGGTTCTCGGAACGAAAACAGTGAAAAAGATAAAAGACGATGTAAAAGTGAGACTACGACCAACAAATAGAAGGATCTTGATCAAGCCTACATGAAGATCAGTTCACAAAGTACAAGGCAGCGCAAGATTCAAGATTTCGTCATGAAGCAACGGTAAAAGTCCACTACAATTATTCACTGGGAGATCTGGAAGAAACCTAGAAGCCAATCTGAAGAACCAACCAAAGAAATAGGAAACCAAAGTCACCAAGAACCAGAACAGGAAAGCACAGATTTCAAGACCATCTTTTGGCCTCGGAACCACGGCCAAACCTGGCCTGCGGCTGTGGTTCCGCGGCCGGGCGGAGCCTGTAGTGGCAAATATTTTTACCAAAATTCGTGGTGGCGCTGACTAGTCTTCCTAGGGGTATTTTTGAAAAAGCAGACATGCGGCGATTGTAAACCTAGGGTTTTCTATGTCCTATAAATAGAAGCCTAAATTCTTGTATTAGGTCATATCTCTTTTCATTAATAAAATTCAGATTTCTTTTAGAGAGTATCGATGCCTCTTTTCATATCATCTGTTCAGATCTGACAACCCTGTGTAAATTTTTGGAGAGAGCCATCTGTAAAGTAAGTAGTTTTATTAAATTGCCCTAGTTTAGATCTTTAATTCCTTGCCCTAGATAGATAGATAGCATGTTCTTCAATTCCCTAATGAGCGACTAGTCTCCTCGCTTGTTAGGGTTAGCTTTGGGGAAGGCTTTTGAGAGATGAGATCTCTCATCCCTTTCTTGCCCATCACACGTTTTTATAGGACTCCATGCATACATGCACACACCGCTCCCTACGGCACCCTATCCCTCGAGGTAGCGGTGATACCATAGTATAAAGGCCCGGTTGAGCGTGTTTACTATGGAGGTTAGGGTAAGGATTGACAAAGGAAGGATAAGAACCTAGAGGAAGAAACACCTTCCCGAATGGTTCTAATCTCCTTTATTAATAATTACCATAACACCTCATAGATCTTAATTTGGGTATAGAAATCGGTGAGATTTATTTACATTTCCAAACCTACCATAAACCTAACCCTAGCAAGATTTAGATCTAGATAGATTTAGTTTTTAGATTTAATCAATCCGACTCCAATCGGAATTAACTCGTTAGAACAATTAGGAAATTCACAAAATCCCTGTGGACCGACCCGTACTCACCGGCTAGCTACCAAGCGACGCCGTTCTTGATTGCGGTTATATAAATATTTTTTATTCATCTTTTAAAAGCGCATAAGACGATCTTAAAATCTCTTCCAAATCAAATGGCGCCGTTGCCGGGGATGGCGTGTTATTTTCTTTTTGCAATTTCGGGTTAATCTAAAATTAAAAAATCATAAAAACTGAAAAATAAAATTAAAAAATATAAAAATTTATCATCTTTTTATTTTGTGAAGGGTATTCTTAGGGGTATTCTTGTTTGAATTTTGCAGGATCTACAATCGAGTTCGGATCTGGAAAAATCCAGAAAGAGAAACAAAAAACGAAAGATCTGAACAACAGAGCATTTCTATAACAGAATAACAGAAGAAAGTTGGAGGGCCAAGTCAACAGGGAGACTGCGGAACCGCCGCACCTGCTTGCTCCCGCCGCGGAAGCGCGGTGCTTCGATGACGTCAGCAAAATTTGGAGAGCTGATCCTCCTCTTCCACCACTAAACCGCCGCGCGAGCCTACCTGTTGCCGCGGAACCGCCGCGCCTGGGTCAAGACAGCACGTGCAAATTTTCTGTGAGCTTCCTTTCTCTCTCCTCTGCAAATCCCAATATCTCCTCTGTCAAATCTCCAGCAGGATTCTTTGCGCTTAAAAAAATCTCTCCCCCTTCCAATAATTGATTTTGTGCAGGATTCTTTGCGCCACGCTTAAAATAAAAAAATTTAATTGCAAGTGGTTGTTACTGTTTTGCATATTTTTAATCGGACTTTAAGGGGTTTGAGACCAATCCAGATTGGGTGGGGATTTTATCACCCTTCTCAGGACCCCAGAAATCACATAAGGCATTTGCATTGACCAATCTTTAATTAAAAAATACTAGACTCAGCCCTAAGGACATCGCGCTCAATAAGACAGAGGACCAGTTGTAGGCATCGGCCGTTAATCCTAACCTGAGTTTGCGGTGTCTAGGCAAGTGTGTCTAAGGCGAGTGGTTACTTAATTAGGGCCACTACTTGTAGTGGAGAGCCTCCCACTCACCTGGCACTTACCTGGCCGCAATTGACGGTGAAGAGGCGGTTTGAGGTCCTATTTCTAGCCTTTTGGAACAGTTAGGAGCTGTCTAGCTGACCTAGGTGACCCTAGATCTAGGCCTGATTGTGCATTTGTGGTTGATTGAAAGTGTGTTTAAGCCCTTTATCGAAAATCTTTTTTGCAAAATGTTCCAAATTAAAAAAAGGAAAAAATTTTTTTTATAAAAACTTGAAAAAATTTTGTCGCTAAGAAATCCTTGCACCCCACCTACACCCACCTTCTTTTTCTTCTCCTTCTTCCATCATGGGTACTCCACCTCATAAAACTCTTGCCGAACTTTGGTATCCCGAACCAAACATTGCTTCGTACGCGAATTGTTTCGGTCGATTTACGGACGACCCCTCCATGCCAAAAATTTCTTTGAAAGATCGAATAGAAGCATCTAGGAGAAACAGTTAGACTCCGCAATCCACTTTGTATCAACCGTGTCAACCATCACCACCTTCGTACGTTGATACCACTTATTCGAGTCCTATTGTAGCTCCTAAACCCATGTCTATTGCTGAGCATATTGAATAATTTCGTAGCCGATCTTTCACTGCTCTCCACACATCCAGTTCTAGGGATCAACAAGTCCATTCACCTTTTTATCCAAATGTTGATCCTACTCCTGTCCAACCATCCAATTCCTACCAGTCCTACCCGACTTTCCCACCTTCACTAGACATTGCTTCTACACAGCCGTTTGGGAGTTTCACGTATCCAAACAATTTTGAATCTTTTACCGAAACCCATTCACAACCCATGTCTAGTTTGGAACAGTCGTTAGAAGCCTATATGGTAGCGACAAACCAAATGCTATGTGGATGCATCCATAGCCGCTTTTATACAACCTAGTGACCCGGTAGCTAGTTTCCAACTAGCTCCAAAAATTCCAATGTATGATGGGGCGGTTGGACAGATTGATAATTTGAGTGGTGAGAGTGAGTTCTCCACCTTTCCAAATCAAACCTACCCATACCCAATTGAATCCCACAACTCCGGTTTTCAAACAAGTGTCCCAAATGATTCATCAGTTGAAAATAAAACATTTAATGAGTTGTGCGACTTTGTAGTGCTTGATTTGCCAGATTGTGAAGAATCCCTTTCGAGTGAAACCATACCTAATCCTTTAGAACTTTACACCTCCACTCTAGAGCCTAAATTAATTGATATTCATGCTTTTGATGAGGTGTCTGAAAAAATTGATTTTCACTTGATTGAGGATATTGACGCCGGGAATATTTTGGATGATGAACCCGTAAATTTGATTGAAATTTTATGTCCAATTCATCATCCCGAGTCATTAAATGTTTCTCCCGAACCTTATATGCATCTTGATTTTGATGATAATGGCATGGATAAGCTAAATTTTGAGGAGAATTATGATGATAGTATTGAGGAGAGTATTGAGGATAATATTGAGGATGAACCATTTTGTTTGATGTGTCGGATTTTCCTATTCATCCTCCGAACCCTTTAACTGTTATACTTCATAAATCACCCTCCCTCCTTTTCATCCTTCCGACCACGCAAAAGATCACGCTTGAAGACTGTGAGCTTGAAAAATTTCTCTTTGAATCTGACACGGTTCTCAAAGACGATAATGATTACGAGTGTTTCACTTTTTCGGACGATGTTGAAAACTCACCCCCCGAGTTTGAGTCCTTTGAATTTTCATATGAACCATCAAACTCGGTTGCTTACAGTCATGTCGAACCATTGATGGAATCCTTCAAGTTCGAGACAGATTACTTAGGTGAGAATAAGACTATCACTAAATCACTCCCTTTCGTCCTTCCTATCGTTTCGACCACGCAAGACTCCGTCGCGTTGCCATTTTCAATGGAGGGTTTACCAAGTTCGACGTACCCATGTTTTCATGCGAATCTTGAGGGATTTGACCCCATTTCTTGACGGGTTGATAAATTAGCACAATCACTTTTAACACATCGGTCATCACAAATTGCGCTAATTTATTCACTCGATTTACAACCTCAAGATCGTACTACACTTCTTTCTCTTTTCCGCCATTCTTCTCCTCCACCGAGACCATATTCCACTCTTCTTCCCATACGGTCTCGTGTATTTCTCGATTCCTTTCTCTACACTCCATTCTTCCACAAACCCTACCCATTATCACGATAAATTTTTTGAATGGTTGGTGCTAACCTTTGGTCTGTGTAAGACCTTGTTTAGTTTTGGGGGGAACCTTGTTGTATATTATTTTGTTTTTTTTCCTTTTAACAATGATAAAACAAAAAATATTATAAATAAATAAACAAGGGAGTGGTGACATTCTCAACCCTCTTGGTGTGGCATGATAGTGAGGACACTGTTAAAGTTAAGTCTGGGGGTATGCTCGGTAAGCCTTCTTCCTTCGCATTCATGTGTATACTTTGCATTTGCATACTTATTTTAAAACCCATAAAAATTGAAAAAATTTAAAAATTATAAAAAATGAAAGATTCAATTTTGCCCATAATTGACTTGAGTTTGACAAATAGGTTAACTAGCTAGGAACAAGTAGATCTTAGACTTAGTAAATTAAAAACCCTAAAATAACTTTTCTTAAAGTTTAACGGTAGAAAGTATATGTCTTTGTAGTTTATTTAGAAATTGGTAAATTTTGAGTTCACTTCTTGGGCTAAGTTAAAACAAGGGAAGAGTATTGATATTTTTATTAAAGTATAAGTTTGAAAATAATTCCTAACTTAAGTCTAAATTCTGAAAACATATACCCTACAAAATTGCACAAACACGAACCTTGAAACTTGGAATAGTAGAGGAGACCTTGAAATGCTCTTGTCTAAAGTCCTTAGTACGAAGAAAATAAAAAAAATACAAGTGTAAATAAAGAGATTAAAAAAATGAACACTGGTTTTTGTAATTACTTAAGGCTGCATTAATGAAAAAATATTTAGCGAGGGTGCTTCATCACCTAGTGCCTTAGACCAACTGGTTTGGGAGTCACTGCTAAAGCCTTAGGTGTTGCAAGACTAGGAATTACGCTTTAATGTGCAAACACATCTTGTAATCGGTTGTTGGTGCCTTAAGAAGTATTAACGATCGCATGAAGAATGTGTGAGCGAAATTCATCTAAAAATTCACCTATTAAGAAGTGCTTTGGACGACGGACAAGAGTATGATTGCTTGATTTGAATTTCCAAGTGTATGGGTGATTTATACACACACGTAGGGGTATGTGATTGGGGTTTAGATAAGAGATAGGAATGAAGAATAGGACTTGTATCTTTAGTAGAGATGATAAAAATTCCTAAGTTGAGATAGAACCCTAGAAGGAAAACTTAAGAGATGCCGAAAGCTAAGTAAGTCTACAGAACATATATAATCTTAAGTTAAATGAAAAGGAAGCGTAAAGAATACGGATGGATAATTTATGAGTCGAAGATAATAGAATTCCTTGTTGGAAAACCTAATTGGAGAATAAAAGTTAATGGGCCAAATTGATAGGATTTTGTGGGTAGTATCCGCTGAAAACCCTCAGGAGACAACACTCCTCCTACTAGGGACACCTAGAGGTTTAACGGCTTGTTGCACGAGCTCAGTGCAATCGCGTTTCCCTACGAAAGTGAGGTTAGGTTTTTGTTGAGAATAAAACTAGGTTTGCTCGAGAACGAGCAAAAGATAAGTTTGGGGGTATTTGTTCATATCATAATAATGCATTATTATATTCCCCAGTCCTAGTCATCTTACAAATAAACAGGTGCTTTTGACCCATGTCTGCTACATAGTTACAAGTTATAGGTTCTCGGAACGAAAACAGTGAAAAAGATAAAAGACGATGCAAAAGTGAGACTACGACCAACAAATAGAAAGATCTTGATCAAGCCTACACGAAGATCAATTCACAAAGTACAAGGCAGCGCAAGGTTCAAGACTTCGTCACGAAGCAACGGTAAAAGTCCACTACAATTATTCACTGGGAGATCTGGAAGAAACCTAGAAGCCAATCTGAAGAACCAACCAAAGAAATAGGAAGCCAAAGTCACCCAGAACCAGCACAGGAAAGCACAGATTTCAAGACCATCTTTTGGCCGCGGAACCACGGCCAAACCTGGCCTGCGGCCGCGGTTCCGCGGCCGGGCGGAGCCCGTAGTGGCAAATATTTTTACCAAAATTCGTGGCGGCGCTGACTAGTCTTCCTAGGGGTATTTTTGTAAAAGCAGACATGCGGCGATTGTAAACCTAGGGTTTTCTATGTCCTATAAATAGAAGCCCAAATTCTTGTATTAAGTCATGCCTCCTTTCATTAATAAAATTCAGATTTCTTTTGGAGAGCATCGATACCTCTTTTCATATCATCTATTCAGATCTGACAACCCTGTGTAAATGATTGGAGAGAGCCATCTATAAAGTAAGTAGTTTTATTTAATTACCCTAGTTTAGATCTTTAATTCCTTGCCCTAGATAGATAGATAGATAGCATGTTCTTCAATTCTCTAATGAGAGAGTAGTCTCCTCGCCTGTTAGGGTTAGCTTTGGGGAAGGCTTTTGAGAGATGAGATCTCTCATCCCTTTCTTGCCCATCACACGTTTTTATAGGACTCCATACATACATGCACACACCGCTCCTTACGGCACCCTATCCCTCGAGGTAGCGGTGATATCGTAGTATAAAGGCCCGGTTGAGCGTGTTTTCCATGGAGGTTAGGGTAAGGATTGACAAAGGAAGGACAAGAACCTAGAGGAAGAAACACCTTCCCGAATGGTTCTAATCTCCTTTATTAATAATTACCAAACACCTCATAGATCTTAATTTGGGTATAGAAAGCGGTGAGATTTATTTACATTTCCAAACCTACCCTAAACCTAACCCTAGCAAGATTTAGATCTAGATAGATTTAGCTTTTAGATCTAATCAATCCGACCCCAATCGGAATTAACTCGTTAGAACAATTAGAAAATTCACAAAATCCCTGTGGACCGACCCGTACTCACCGGCTAGCTACCAAGAGACGCCGTTCTTGATTGTGGTTATATAAATATTTTTGATTCATCTTTTAAAAGCGCATAAGCCGATCTTAAAATCTTTTCCAAATCAATGGGAACCGACATTTTTAGATGTCATAGACCTGCCCATATGTAAATGTGATGAGGGAGAATTTGTTCTGGGTGATGTGAGCCGTATTAAGGAGAATATGATTGTAAAGGATTATAGGGAGGAAGACAACCTTGAGAAACATTCTTTCATGCCGAGCTTTGAGGAGATATTTGTGAATGAACTTGATATTCTTTGTGAGTTTGAGTAAGGAACACTTTGGGAACATCTTACGAACCTTTCTTTTGCTGAACTTTTTGAGGATGAACTCCAATTTTTAAACAATCCTGAACTCGAAACTCAACACATGCTTCGTAAACATACAATTCATCCGAGCAACAATTCTTTGACTTCTTCAAAACCTCATCTTCACATTCAATGTTTTCTGATCCCTACTTTCACACACCCATACCCTTTACTAACATCTAACCATACTACTAACATGTACATTTTCCTTTTCTTTTTCTTATACCTTTTCTTTTACCAGCCTTGGCCTTATATCGATAAAATTTTTGAATGGCCGGTATTAATTTCTGGACTAACTCAATCTCTTAACTTGTATATACTGTAACTAGTTCTTAAATTTTTCATTTTGTAAATAAAATCTCACCCTGATGTCTAAGTCTAGCTACTAGAGATGGAGGCAACGAAGAGGACATCGTAAAACTCAGGTTTGGGGATGAGCACTCCGTTTACTTTACTGCATCATGTGTAAATTCTGCATTGCATACATATTAAAAATTATTTAAAAACCCATAAAAATTTGAAATTATTTTCTAAAAAATAAAAACTTTGTCGTCAAGATAGCTAACGAGGAAACTTAGACTCGAAGTCTGACAGTTCGGTTGATAAGATAGAAACAACTAAATCCTTTTCGAGAGATTGAAAACCCAAAAGATAACCCTCCTTTTAGTTTAACCATAGCGAATATACGTCTTTTATATCACTTTACATGTATCGTGAGTTGTTGAGAATTAGATGAAAATTCTGAAATGTCTTTAAAACTTTTGAAAATTGATAAGCGTCTTTAGGATCAAACAGGTTTGTTTTGAATTAAGTAATATCAAGAATAGTTCGTAAAGTGAAGTGGATATGAAGGATGTTATTGAAAGTTTTAATAGAAACTAAAATTCTGAAAAATAATCCATCTGGAAACTTGAGTGATTACACACCTTATCCATACAAACATGTCTTTGGGATGAAAAAGAAAAACTGGCAATATCTCCGTTTGCACTGCTTTAAGAATATTTTAAACACAAACAAAATAAGTCTTTTGTTTTGTGTCCTTGGTAACTTAGGCAATTAAGTCTTAGGGGTGTCTCCACACCTAATTCCCTAAAACCGTCTGGTTTGGGAGTCATTGACCCAAAACTCACTAAGTTTCCAATCACCAAATAAAACAAGTCAAGCAAGTATTCTTTCCGAGTTAAAAGTCCTCACGGTTCTTTGTGAAAGAATAATCTTGACGGGGATGATTTTATATTATAACAGTTTTTTAGTGGAGATATGAAGGTTTCAATTCTAAGATTATAAGACTTTTTGTACAATCACGAAAGGTGCGTATGAACTAAGACAGGTAAAAGGTAGAAGTGAAGAATAAGACTTAGTTATCTGTTAAAAGTGATAGAAATTCTGACTTGAAATTTAACTGGAGAACGAACTTAAGAAAATCTTAAGTCTTTTTTTAAACTCGTGTGATCCTTTAGAAGTCTGTCCTGATCCGTATTTATGACATGATGACCCTAATCGAAATTCTTAAAACTTAACGACACTATCCGCAAAATCATGCAAGACGTATACGAACTTATGTTAAATAAGACATGAGGAGTGAAAAATAAGGGTTAGACGTTTCTGATGAGGATGATAGAACTTCTAGCTTTGATACTGATCTTGGATTAGAATCGACAGTTTCTTCACGAAACTAACTTGACGGGATTTTGTGGGTGCAATCCGCTGAAAACCTTCAGGAGACAAAACTCCACCTACGATCGACACCTAGAGGTTTAACGGCTTGTTGCATGGGCTCAGTGCAATCGTGTTCCCTGCAAAAGTGAGCTTAGGATTTTTTTTTGCTCGGGACGAGCAAAAAATAGGTTTGGGGGTATTTGTTCGGCATGATTTATTACATTTTAATACCGCTCATTTCCTATCATTTTGTTAATAAACAGTGCTATTAAATCTATGTCTGCTCATTAGAACAAAATACAGGTACACAGGCAAAAACACTGGAGACGGTACACAACACGAACGAAAACGACGGTTTTTAGCAGGAACTGCAAATGGAATATATACAGATCAAGTCAAATGAGTTTGCATCAAATAAAGTAGTATACAAATATCGCATTCTCTTTTTGGTCCAACATGATACATGTGTAAACATAGCACACAAATGAGCATACATGATACACAAGTGGGCATGATTCATGAGATGGAAAAGTTTTACACAAGTGTGCATGGCTCATGATTAGAAAAGTATGAATATGATATGCAAGTGGACACACATTTAGGACAGCCATGATCATGACTTATGCCAATTGCATAAGTATGAAAAGTTGTAATGTGAAATCTTAGATAGTATTTTTCTTCTCTGTCTTCAATTTCGTATGAGCAATCCAGTGTGAGTTAGAGAAAACAAACACATCCAACAATCATCAAATCATGTCAGAAGACCACTCAAGAAATTTGGTAGCCGAACTCCATGAAAAGGCGGTGGAACTGCGGCACATTGTGCATAATGGCGGCGGAAGAGCGGCCGTCTTGGCGCCAAACGTCTCCGGATTTCAGGGGTAGTTTGGTAACTTCATACAACTTTGGAAAACACCCTTGAACTTTCATTTTGAAGCTTATAAATACAGCAGTTCAGCACAGAGAAAAAAGACTTCTTTTGGTCCAAGATTTTGAACAAGTTTTTAGTTTAACCTTTGATGAGAGTTGGGTAGAGCTCAAGCATGGTTTTCTTCTTCTTTTTCTTCCCTCTTGGAGCTCTCATTTGAGAGCTTCATTAAGGAGGTTGAACAAATAACCAATATCATGTATCTCAACTCTTACTTGTTAATACAATTGTTGTTCTTTCTTTGTTCATTTGCTTTTTAACTTCTTGTTGTTTTTGTAATTTCTTTTTGATGATTCTTGAGTAGTTCAATTGGTTTTGGTGATGGTTAGGGTGATGATAAATGACAAAACCTTCCTCCATTCTCTTGTAAATGTTTAAAGTACTTAATTGTGATTGTATCCTTAAGATTGCTAAATGTATGTGTTTGATGTGGTATGTTGATTTTGATGGTTACTTGTAACCTTGATCATATACCCTATTCTCTCATTATCACCATTTTACAAGGTTAAGGATAGAATCAATTTGTGTTAAAATTGCTAAGTGTTAGATATGGTACTTTGTTAACAAGTTGTTTGACACACTTCCTCATTTCATATACCCTATACTACCACAAATCACTTAGCAAGCTTAATGCTATAACCGCTTGCTCTCATATGCTAATTTGTGTATTTGGTGTTGATGTATGCTTGTTAACCCCTGTACTTAGTGTTGATACTTCAAGTTTGGACATATAAACGGTAAGTAAGACAATACGGATTCGTTTCGTGTCTTGCGTCGAACTTCGATACCTTGATGACTTGTGCTTCGCAAACGCCTTGACAAGCCATACTTCACGTCGGATCAACATAAGGACGGAACAACTCATGATCAAGAGGGCGTCGAAGAATTCGCCGCGATTCAACCACCCGAACCAGAGCCACGACCGTTTTTGTCATGCCCCGCTTCCTAAAGTGCGCTAAGATCGGCACGTGACAGAGCCAACCATGCTACCTGTGGCTAGGAAACATCCTTCCACAGTCACATTACGGCTGTCTATATGATATCAAGAACAGTATAAATAAAATAAACTATCTAGTGCATGTCCATGAGCCAGAATAAACGAGTCAAGAAATAATATGCGGAAGCAATAAATCCAAGTAACAATAACAATCTGGAAGGTACGTCCAATACGGGCTCACATCAGGAAATAAAATGCTGAAAAGAAACTAAACTAGAATACTAACAGGATCCTCACTGCTCGGTCTGTCGGCTGAAGTACTCCTGCTCGGCCTGCGACAAGGGTAGCGGATCTGGGCCATGCAAAACCCAGATGTCAGCACGTCACAATATCAACAATAATATAATCAGGGGGTAACAGGATATGCAGGCATGAATTATAAAATGGCAACATGAATGTAATAAGTGAGCAGGGATATCGAACAGTGAAGTGTACCAGTATATGTGAAGTACAGCGATAAAACTAAACTATGCTACAGGGTTAACTACTCTCAAGTTTGTGAAATCAATTTAATGAATCATCGATGTAACTCAATAGTATCCCGTGCATACCCGGGACCACGGTCCAGATTCTCGGGCTGAAATCCGAGACATGCCGCTAGGCACTAAACAGGAAACATGTACAGATGAATGATATCAGCAGCAGCATCCCAGGGCTGGCCTAGACCATAAAACTGATCAGTATAAGTATCGAACTGTTGAGTTACAAATCAGGTTTCATCATTGATTTCCCCATACCCCCAAGTTATGTGTTCAAGTCAGGTATTGATAAATCTGAAGCTAATGCCAATCACAGGATCAAGCAGGAACAGGTTTGTCTATACAGACAACAGGATATGTCCATCAGGACAATATGTCAGGATTGTCGGCATTAGAAACAGGATCAGGTAACATGTCAAGTAATGGTGTATCAGGTCATGTCAAGTAGTGCACAGTGTATCACATGGGTGCCCAACAGTAAAATGTAGCAAGTATTGAATCAGGGTAAAAGTACGGATGTACAGTAAAAGCAGGATGCACGAATATCTATCAGGGGTTACATCATAACTATGTAGGATGCACATTATCAAGCATGGGGTACTAATGTAATGATAATATGAGTTAATGTAATATGGCATGCAACTAGGTATGCGGAATTAATGGTATGGATACACAATAAATATGGATGCATAAATAACTATCAGGGGTTGCAACTATAGTTCCATTACTATGTATGATGCACATTATCTAGCATGGGATGTTAATTTAACAGTAATATGTAATAACGTGACATGGCATGCAACTAGATATATAACTAATGGTATGGATGCATAAATATCGATCAGGGGTTACATTTACAGCTCCGAGACTAAGTGGGATGCAACTATTAAGCATGGGGTGCTACTACAATAATAACATGAATTAATATGATCTGTAAATATAGCTACATGTATATTAAATGATATGGATGCATACGTGTATCCGAAAACAATAAAACTTTAATGTAGATGTATAATGCAATCAACAGGTAATATTTGTATTCATATGGATGCAAGATAAGTATTATAGCATGTGGCAAGATAAACTTGCCTGAACGGATCGCACGACGGGTACGTACGGCACGTCCGACGTTGGGTAATCGTCGCAACGCACACACAGCATGCAGGACGGGTCCAGGCAGGGCAAGAGGACAACCACGCAGGCAGGGAACGTCCATAGGGTTACCCTGATCAACAGCGGCGAGCACGGCTCCGGCGATCACCGGAAAAGCGCAATCAAGAAAAGCAAGAAGAGAAGAACAAGAAGAAGAAGAAAAAAGAAGAGGAAGGAAAGAAAAGGAGAGAAGGAGAGCTGGTCTAGTGTCTACGGTACGGCTCGGGTCTTGGACAGAGGAGGTGAGGAGCATCAACGGTGGGTTTCACGGTGAGGCAAAGTGTGTGCAGGGGAGGCTAGGGTTGCAGGCGAGGAAAGGAGGAGGGGGTGATATCGAGGAGGTCGAGGAAGGATAGGGAGAAGGTGTCGACAAGGGCGTCGAGACGACGAGGGCGTTGGGGGGTGAGACGACGACGAGCGATAGGTGTCGTGGTCAATGGGTTCACGTCAGGAAAGGAGAGTGGGGGAGGAGGAAGAAGATGAGGTGGTGACGACGAGGCTGGGACGTGGGTTCGAGCTCAAAGGTTTCGCATGAAGACGAGAGGAAGCGGCTAGGGTTACGGTTAGGGCTCTCGTCGCGGCAATGGGTTAAAGAAAAGGAAAAGAAACGAAGAAGAAGGAAAGAAAGAGGGAGGTAACCTTAGTGTGTGTAGTGAGGTCATGTGATCCCGCATGAACAGAAATCGCGAGGGGAGAGAGAAGGGAATAGGGGAAAGAGAGAGAGAGAGAGAGAGAGAACATGAGGTATGGATTTTTTTTCTTTATTTTAAAATAAAAAATGTGTTATATATAATATATATGCAGATGAGAAAGAGAGCGAGAGTGTGCGCTGGATAGAGAGAGATAGAGAGGCAGAGAAAAGAGAGAGAAAAAGAATGGAGGAGAGACAGCGAGAAAGAGAGAGAGACAAAGAGAAGGAGAGAGAGTTGAGAGAGAGAGATTGTGACTTCTGTTAAAAAAATTTAAAAAGATTATTTTAGTTATAAATTTGTTAAACGGTTATAATTATATAAAATATAATATTAGTAAAACATTTAATATTCTGGTTAATACAAAAATAGTCCAAAACACGCCTGAGTCGGGTCTAAAAATCCCGTTTTAAAATACGAAAAATATACTTGTCGACCAAAACTAAAACAGGATATCCGGGTCACGAAAAATTCATACCCCCACGAACGGATGCACGTACGTGCGCGTAGCCATCCAAACAAGTCCGTTTCACTGAACGGGACGAGAACAAGATGCGCGGATGCTACCACAGGGTCAGGGGTATGATGCAGGCCATGTAAGATATTTTTAAAATATTTTATGTGACTTTAAATGTTATATTAAAAAAATATAGATGCTAGAAATAATGCGAGTATGCAATGTACAAATAATGAAAGCACACGAATCCATATAATGAGCCAAGATAAACCATAAACAGGAATCAAGACGGGTTTCAAGCAAGCGGGTCGGGTCAGATGCAAATACAAATGTCAAATACACTATTCGCACCCAAAACACAATAAATCAAGAAAATACCATAAATAAAGAAATACTTGAACTAAAACTGGTATAAATGAACTAGGGTGTTACGGTTTTCCTTAACTAGTTCTATATTTCCGTATTTTCTAATATCTGTGACAAAACCCAAATTCTTTCTTCTTGAACCTTTAACAACAATCTCTAATCACCAATTCCCTATGGATCGACCCGTACTTGTCGGCTTGCTACAACGCGCCGTGCACTTGCGGTTTATAAATTTTAAAATAAGACCGATCTCGCGTGCGCACTATTTCTAGAAACCAATTCTTTTCAAAACCGTAAAGCACGCGCGAGTGAAGTCCCAACAGGCCTGATTGAGCTGAATTGGCCACTGGAATGGTGGGCTTCTTCTACCCTTCCCATTCTGTTCTAGGCTCTTTCTGAAGTAGTTTTAGCATCTTCTTCGTCTTATTAGATATGTGCGTACTCCACGGAGGCTGCGGTGAGTTAGTTTCATTCCTCTGGGCAGCAGGTTCAGCTGTCTGCTCTCAGAAGGCTTCAGCTTCTGTCTGTATAAAGTTGGTGGTTGCAATTTGATTATTCACCAACATACTCTTGGACAGCTCGATTTCTCCAGTCTTGTACTGCTTCTCAATCTAGTCTTTGAAAATATAGCAATCCTCGATCGCATGGCTCACTACTTTGTGGTACGGGCAATACAGGGGATTGTCGGTCATTTTTGCTTCATGAGGTCTCTTCGACTCCGGCAATTGTAGACTATTGTTCAAGGCATCTTTAAATATCTTGCGAACCTTGTCCCTTCTGAAAGAGTAAAGCTTGTTCTTTTTCTCCTTTTGGGAAGGCCTTTCTCCCTGCAGCACTGGCTTTCGAGACCGGTTGGTTTTGGATTCGCTTGCCTTTCGCTTGTCTTCATTAACGGACGCAATGAAGACATTGGTATTGCTGGAATTCCCGTTTCTACGGTTGTCATCCATCTTGCTTTTCTAAGTCTTGTCTCTCTGAGAGTCCGGGGCAGACTCTTGCTTCGAGCGTTCCAATATTTGAACTCTCTTGGTCAGCTCCTGAAACGTCTTGAGGCCTGCTGTACACAAGAATGGGACCATCCAATTGCTGAGGTTCCCAATGAAGAGGCTGATGGACTGGTCCTGCTCTAGCGGCGGTTCACACTTGACAGTATAGTTGCGCCATCGGGAAATAAAGTCCGTGTTGCTTTCATTGTTTCCCGGCTTAGTTCTTACAAGGTCAGCAATGGAGATTTTATCACTGACGCTCATAAACCTTTTCCGAAACAGAGACTATATTTGGGCAAAAGTAGTGACGGACCCATCTGGTATACTCGCGTACGAGTCGAAAGCGACACCAGTCAGGCTATGACAAACTGACGAAGAAGGAGCGCATCATTGCCCCATGTATTTTTGCACGATGCTTTAAAGTGGGCGATGTGCTGATTTATGTTTCCCATCCCGTCAAATCTTCCGAACTTAGGAATGATGTAGTCGCTCGGGAACTCGATCAGATCGTACTGTGCGGGATATGGCCGCCCACTACTACCAATTTCTTTCTGAGTTTCGGCTTCGGCCGCCAATGTTTTAACCTTGCTATTGACCAAATCCATTATCCAATCCTGTGTTAGTAGGATAGTGCTATCTAGGTCCAAGGCATCCCCAAAAGCGGAATGTGGCCGGCTTTCGTATGGCTCACCTAATCTTGGACCCAAGGGGACAGGTATCGGTAGCTTCGGGTTGTCATCACCTGGCTCATGAGTAGAGACTTGTGCCTGATTGGAAGGAGTCGAAGCAATTTGAGCCGTGAACTGCATCACAACATTCGTCAGGTCATCAATTTTTGAGTAGAGCTTGGCCATCTTTTTATCTTTGCTTCTGAGCTGTTTTCGAAGCTCTTGAAGCAGCTCTTGCTCTGCGGTCCTGGGCAGGAATGTCGGCTCTTTCTTGCTGTCCGAGCTTGACTTCATATAGGCTGAGGGGTCCTTCTGCCTACTGGCCTCATCGAGAGGGTTTTCATCGTCCAACGGAGGGGATGATCTTTGGAAACAACAACTACATTCAAGCCAGATTGGGCTTGGGATGTGGTGGCTCCATCCTTGCTCTTGCTGTGAAGGTTGTCGCTGGGACGTATGCCCGCCATATAGACCGTGTGGATAAAATATTTGGCCGTCTTTTCATCCTTGGCAGCTGATTTTGCGGACCGATATCGTGGCCATTCTTTTTCGGTAACGGGCAATCGATTGAAGGCGGTTAGCCTGACCGGATTCTTGAATGGTGCTGGCGCTTCCTTTTTGGCTTTGCCCCACTTCTTTCGCGCGGCGCAAAGTGCCTGATAGACTATGAAGAGACGATGTCATGCTTTCTCTATTGGGGCTGGGACACGTCTCTTTGTAGCATCGTTCAGACTATTGTCTTCTTGATTTTGGCGGTCATGGCGTTTTTCTGAACCCACTTCAGAGATTCGAAGGAATTGCTGACTTTTATGGCCGACTCAGTCATCGTCGCGGGGTAATCCTGCTCTTGGAACCTCACAAGATTCTACTTGGCCGGAGTTCTGGCTCTCTTGTTGGCTCGATAGCTGAGCCACTTCTGTCTTAGCCTTTCTTTTTTGAGCACTTGGTAGGCTTCGGCCCTTCGGGAAGACGCCGTAGACCGATTGACAAAGAGTCCAGAGAAGATGCCTTCTCGCAAGATTGTCAAGGGCACCCTCTGAGCTTGCTGGAGATGATTTGTGGCTCCATTGGTGTTGATGGCCTTGCCCCCGGTCGGAACAGCGGAGAGCCGTTCGAATACAGATTTGTATTTAGGGTGGGATGCTTTGGCGACCACAACGTTCGGCCTCCTGCCCCTTCAGGTCGGTTTGGCCACTTGGTTTTCCGCGACCTCCGCCGGATGAGCGCTTCCGGCAGGGTAGATGATGACGGACCAAATTGACGGGGTGGCTCCTCCCATTGCCGGCTGAGACTTGCAAGGAGAACCACGCGGGCATTGATCTTGACCATGTACTGGATCGGGGTCGCGTCGGAAGCTGAATTCATCTTAGAAGATATCGTCGTTGAAAGTTGATTGCTGCACGGAAAAAAATTATTTCAGTACAAACATCGGTATATATGTTAAATGAGTTTACATGAACGCTTGACCCGAGATATGGGAGGAGAGAAAAGTCCCACCGGACGTGCCAGAATCTGTACGGTGTTTTTCATCACCCTATTAAGATGGGAATACGCGTCGCTTTTTAGGCGTACTATAGATTTTCCCTGCCTAGGATAGGCTGTGGTTTATTGATTGTGGGGATCCGAATCTCCGGCAGCAGTGGACTAAGCTGTTGTTAATTACCCCTCGCCTTTGGAGCGAAGGAACCTCCGATTGACGGGTCAAACTGGTCATGCAAACTCAATGTGTAGTGTGCATGTGTTGTGTTTTGATGGGTCTTGGGTATACCGGGGACCTTGCAGAGTTTACGGGGTCCCGCTACCTGGATACCGGGCTGGGGGTCAAAAGGGCTTGCAGCCCCTTTGCAGGGTGCGGGGCATCACCCCGTTAAAAAAAATTTCTAGCGGGGACGTGTTTTGAGTGTAGAGTGTATATAAAAAAGGTGAGTGGCGTCCTAAGGACACGTGGACGCTGAGCGCTGGATGCCTCATGTGCCCGGCATGTGGGCGCTGGGCGCCTCACGTGCCCGGTGCGTGGGCGCTGGACGCTAGTGCATCACGCGTCCGGCGCCCACAGAAAAAGGGGCTTTGCCCCTGTACTGGGAGTTGTACTCCCGGTTGACTTTTGGAGTTAAACTCCTAAAAAAGGAGGGGAAGAGGGACTTACCCCCCTGCACAGGGAGTTGTACTTCCCAATTGACTTTTAGACTTAAACTCCTGAAAAAGGAAAAAGAGGCTTAGCCCCTGCACTGGGAGTTGTACTTCCCGATTGACTTTTGAAGTTAAATTCCTAAAAAAGGGATTTATTATTATTTATTTTTTTTGTGGAGTTAAACTCCTAAGAGATTTTCAAAAATGATGAAAGGGGGCCCCTTTCTTCTGTTGGATATAGTGCCCTCAAAGTCAATTATTGGATCGCAGGCACGTGATTGCAATGATTGAGGAGGACCTATGCCGGTAGGACAGTCTTACTCGAGATGATAGTATGCTATCTGGTTTGCCTTTATCAGTCGTGTATAGGTTTAGGTGACTGGTCACGATTACACTTTGATAGAGCCCTTAGGATCTTGCTTCACTACCAACAATATGAGGGCGATCATATAAGTGAGAGTTGGGTGGTCTATAAGCATTTCCTTAATAGTGGTCCCTAGTCATGGGAGTTTCGAGACAGGGCATCGATACTCCGGAGTAGACTAGTGTATACAGTCGAGACCCCGACGAGGGGCGGTGGCCGGTCTCACAAGCCACTGGTGTCAGTTGGATCACCTAAGATGTATACAGGTGCTCATTGGGTTATGAGTACACCGGACAGGACTCGCCGGGAACCTGCTAGTTGGTATTATACATATCGTCAGATAGCAGTTCCCTGGTGACATGTGTATAGGTTAGTTCATCGACCTGAGGTCGTCATTTGTCTCGTGTGAGTTCCCACTGTGCTTTGATTTCTACCCTACCACGGCTCAAAGGAGTCGTGCAAACAGGTAGTTTTTGGGTACAGTCCCGATCCACATGGAGGCACGTAAGCGGATCGGCAGGGGATTCGTCTCTCCCGGTATTGGGGGTGGAGGTCGCGCTGTGTCTAGGAAAACCATTACACCAAGTCCTTGGCCAAGGCAGGTGAGATTTACTGGTAGGTACTCCAGTAGTATCTCAGGGTGTTCAGGGCTTGTCTCCGACACGACTTATACAGCTATTGGGAGTCTGACGTTACTAGCCCCCTAGGCAGGATATGCGATACTCATAGACGAACGGACCGGACTGTATATACATTGTCACTATCAGGCTCAGTAGGGTTTCCGGATGAGTTCGCTCATCGGCCTCCCTTGAGGTCAGTCCATGGGCAGCCGTTACGCACAGCTAGTGCCGCTGACGGCTTGTGGTTAAACCCACTGCCTGGGTACTAACGAGTCATTAGAGTCCCCCACAGATAGTTTTCCAAGTTCGGGCAAAACTTTTTAGAGGCCGTATGGTTTTATGGCAGGGTTCGGAAAATGCACGTGCGTTTACGCACGTGTCATTTTTCGGACAGATAATACTGGTGGGCTTTGGTTTAAGCCGGATCCATGTATTATACAGAGTAGATATAATATCTTTGTCTCAGTTGCATTTGTATTCGGTCGTAATACAAATGCGGGTATATTTATACAGTTACGGGGTTATCCTCAAATTCGTTTCGGGATCACTTTTGGAATTTGCCAGTTTCCAGTTTTCTATCAGCCGTATTTAACATTTGGTTAAATACGGATTTATCTTTTCTTGAGATGAGTGTGGAAGCTTCTAGAAGGTTCTAGTAGTGGTGAGGTGTTTTGTGAATCATGGTTGCATTTAATGATTCCATTAATGCATGATGACTAGGTTAATGATTCATCATTTTATTAATTGTGTTCACACTTTGTGTTCACACTAGATATTTCTCTTATTGTCACCTCCCCTCTCCTACACTCACCCCCCACCTCCTTATATATGGTCGGCCCCCTCCTCTCTCTCATTCACTGGATTGGATTCATTTTGGTTAAAAGATTATGATAGTTTCGGTGTATGGAATTTCACAGCTCATTTCATTCCATCACCCGATTCCTATGGCAACTTCATTAATCGTTCGTCCATGGATTTGGACGAAGCGAGACAAAGTCTTCTACTCATTCTCTACATCATTCTTGGTCGTCTCTTTTAGCAAACTTGACGACCGAGTTGCCTCGAGTCAGAGGCGGGAGCCCGTTTAAAGATCCGATGACGTGGTGCCACCTGGACGAGGAGATCGAAGATCGACGAGATCGGAGCAGCCGCAACGGAGCGTGGGATGATGGTTAAAGAACGAAGGACTCGGATCGTTCGGTATAACCTTTCTTCCCTCTTTGTAGATTGTTAGTTTAGCGTTAATGGCAGATCCGGGTTATAGTATGCGATAGCGCCAGTTATAAAAGTTTTTATTCCGCATTTTGGCGTCTGAAAGACGACCGGGGCGCTACCGTAGAATTACATGGTATCAGAGCCACGCCATTAAGCTTTACTAACTTGTGCTAACGCGTTTAAAAGATCGATCGAACGTATTTTCAAAAACTACAATTTTCAAGTCTAAAGTTTCTGTTGAATTTAAATCTGGTCTAAAAATTATTTTGAGCATCTCAGAAAATCAAGCAAGCTTTAAAGGACACAGAAGAAATTCGACCCACTGATCCGACCGTACGGCCACGGAACCGCCGCCAAAGCCCTGATTTGGCCGCGGAACCGCGGCCATCTAGGTGAATCAGTGGGCCATCTTTCTTCTGTGGATTCTACTGTGGAAATTTTGGTTTCTGGAACTGTTCATTTGGGCCCAGTGCTTTTTACTATACAGCAGATTTACGTGGGGCCCACTTCGGGAAATTTAGTCGATCGAAATTTAAACATGTTAGTTTATAGTGCTTACATTATATCTCCGACCGGGAATGTCATTTGATCGGTAAACCGCGTCTAATTGCTATAGTTCTTTTAGACGGGTTTGCGAACGTGACATTCGCATTGATGTTCTGTGTTGTGCTGTGATGTTGCGGATTTGTCGTGGTGGATAGCAGTGTGCAATGGTAGTGCAGTTTGGATTTATTTGTACATTTGATATTGCGGGGCGAGCGTCCAACATGTGGACTGCCGTCACTGCCTGTTTGTATAATATTCTTTTGGGGCACGACCGGGTCAAGGTCGATGTACCCGTTGTACATATTTTTCATTTCTGTACTAGGTTTTGCCCCGTGATGGAGTGCACGGATAGCCGGGTTCTGGAGGGCAACGGGTCCGCATATCATGGTTTTGAGAGGCAGAGGGGCCCCACTCTAGAATTGGCAGACTATTCGCCGCACTCGTAGGGGGTACAGGTTGACCCAAGGAGGGGTGCTCAAGCTACCGGATTCCGTGAAGTGCCGGGTGGTCCATTCACTATGCTGTAGGGGGCTGCCTCGCTTCAGGTTTTTGCGGGTAACTTGCCACACCCGTAGGGGTCTAGGTTTCCTTGCACAGGCTATCCACACGACAGGGGAACGTCGGGTTTCAGCAGCGGCTCTGTGAAACTCGGGGATCCCAGATTATCTGTATTGTTCTGTGATACTTATTACTTTTCTGTAATGTTGCATTTTATCACGCCTGGAGCGATTATTGTATATTAGTTTATATACTATTAGATGTTGTATATGTTTTACACCCGCGCTAGTTCAGTCCCCGCTCTGTCGTTAGTTAAGTAACCTAACGGGTGATGACGGGACCCAGTGACGAATGCGGATGGCATATACGTACATTTTATTTTCGTTCTTTTCTGGTGTGATTAATTGATGGGACTGTATTGATTCTGATCAATGCAAAGCAAAACAAACCTGTTTGGATGTTGTTGGAACAATTTAAAAAGTGTTATTACAAAGATGTTTCCTTTTGTTTTGCACAGTGGTATTCGGTTGGAATATCCTGCACCTCATTCGACGGGGCAAGGGCCGATATCCCTTCACCGGGACTGACCCCTTGGGCAGAAGTTTGCGTTAGGGTAATAACTTCACTATAGTCGATTACAAGTTGCTTTGCATCGCGGTATTCAGTGGAATATCCTGCACCTCATTCCACGAGGAAAGAGCCGAGATCCCTTCACCGGGAGTGACCTCTTTAGCAAAAGGTTTTCGCCACTATATTTTTATAAAAAGCTATCAGGTTCCTTCAATGAGATCAAGTTCATTACGTTAAAGGTTTTTCGCCAAAAACCAGTCGTAGCCCTCCGTCGTTTCTTATGGATGGTCAGTAATATTCAAGCTATGTTTGTTGGCTTTCGTCAAGGCATAGTGTTTGGTAGTTGCTGGGGTATTCATTTGTTGCATAGATAGATGAGTTGGTTTGGGACAGTCGTATTACCTTGTTGGCTTTCGTCAAGGGTATGTACGGGTGGGTTCAAATTAACAAGATAATGACGGGCAGAACTTGACATGTGACTTATGATTTGTTGGCTTTCGTCAAGGTCATATGAACATGGGGTAAAAATCTTATTGGGAGTTTCTAAAGAAACTAAAACTTGCCAGGCATGCGCATACCTTCTGGAGTGTGATAACGTGAGTGGATTCCGTCACGTTATCATGCGATGAGAGTTGGATCCCGGTTCCCACTGGTGAGTTGGTTTACTCTTCGGGTGACCCCGATTGATTCTTCTTTCAGGTTTGGAGGAAAATTTGACAGTACAGTGGGAGGTTTCTAGATTAGATAAAGTGATAACCATTCTGATCTAGGTTAGAGTGCACGCAGAGTGTTTCTTTTCTCTCTCTCTCTCTTTGGCAGCGACCTTTGACCGACCCTAGACTATGACTCAGGGACCAAGTTGACCGAACCTTCTTAAAATACTGGCTTTTGGATTGTCTGAGTTGCATAAGTCATTGACACTCCTTCTTTTACCCTTTGCATTTCTCAGAACACCCGTATTACTACGGACATCCACTTCCATTGGATAGATCCATCGTATGGTTATATACGAACTCGAAGGGACTTCTTCGAGGATGGATCAAGGTTCAGGAGAAATAGAATTGGTTTATTCAGTTGTCTTTTATTATCACCTTCTCTCAGGTTGCGAGGGCTCCTTGGTTTAGGAGGGTACACCTATTATGATTACTGGATAGTCTTCTTCCAAACCATAGGCAGGTGCCGAACGGTAAGGAATGAAGAAAACCAATTACCCTAAGTAGGGTGTATAAAAGGTAATATGTAAAGACAAAATAAAGGGATTAGAAAGAGGGCAAAGTAAGTTGCGACTGTTATCATTCATGACCAAACCGCATACTTCATCGCCACTCCTATTTCACTTTTAAAAGAATAAGGTATTATTCAGTTGACTTTTATCATCACCTTCTCTCAGGTTACGAGTACTCCTTGGTTTAGGAGGGTACACCTATTATGCTTACTGCATAGTCTTCTTCCAAATCATAGGCTGGTGCCGAACGGTAGGGAAGGAAGAAAACCATTTAGCCTAACGATGGTGTACAGAAGGTAATGACTAAAGACAAATAAAGGGATTTGGAGAGATGGAAAAGAAATATACGGTTAAAGTCATGAATTGGATCATGGAAGAGGCATTACTATGAATACAAGGATACCCCTACGAAACATTTTCATGTTTCAGTGCATCGTTAAAGGAAAACTGTTTTCCCGATTAGATACTTACTCCAGGGTGTGTATTCACCAGGTTTCATTCTCATATCTGTATGGTTTTACAGATGATGAGTAGGAGAAGTTATTGGGAATTAGATGATCATCCTCATTATATCGGAATTCGTTGTAAATGGTGATATTTGAGGAAATTGCCTGGGTACAGTTTTCAACCTACGACGCACAGGTTTTGAGTTATTCAACTCAACGGACTTATACAGAGTATTGTATGTTGTCCAGCGTCCATCAGGACAAAGGGATAGGTCCTCGTACTATGTTCTGTTTACTTATGACTTCTCTAGTTTTTAGACAAGTGTTTCGTAGAAATACAAGGTCTAAATTTTGAGAAGTTGTGGGTATAAGAATAAAGTAGAGAACCAGATGTCGCAAGTATCGGGATTCTTCAAAGAGATCGAAGATGTAGATACTTGTGATTGGTATTCAGTTGATAGTGATGGGTTTTTGAGAAACTTTTTTCTCTTTCGGGTTACTCATAATTGGATGGATTCCTAAGTTGAGTAATGCTGATTAGCCTCTCTCCATTAAAGTTGATATGCACTGGAGACAGCTGCATGATTAGAATCTGGTTCCAATTAAATAAGTGCCAAAGTTTCTATATTGGATATAGGTGAGTTGTCCGGCTTATGCTTAAAACCAGACTCTGGATAACTCAGGGGCACATTTCTGTAATGGCAGTTTGTGGGTTGGCCCGGGCTATGTCGAGGGTTGACTTTCTACCATCTGGAAGATCAATAGTGATATTGTTCTTGACTCGCCAAAGTTTTAGTAAAATGGATTTTTTCAGAAAACAGTAGTGGGAGTATGGTAGAACTGGAAGTGATTCCAGAACCGCAAACGATTACGGAAAATTTAATAGGACCTAAAGATTCAATCAGGTTTGACATTCCATTAGCCACTCCGCAGATTTGGTGGGTAACCTCAGACACCCGAGAGGTACCTCGGTAGCCTCAAGGACGGTGAAAGGGAGGTTCTTATCTACCCAGACTTGACACTACTGTTGTTCCAGGCTATGAGACCCGGTAGGAGGGTTGTTGTGGTCAGTGGGAGCAGCGGAAGCATAGTGGGAAAGTAGCTTATGTCTATTTATAGACTAGAGCAGTTATAGCGGAGATTGATCATCTAATTTTGATGTGACAGTCATGGGTTTGACTTCATCAGAATAGGGGATGGATCTGTTAAGAAGATAGTAGTGTGTGATGTCCTGGTATTTAGATGACATACACAGAGTAGGAAGTAAAATTCCTATACTACGATCGGTTGTACTGTGGTCGTCACACAGTTGTTTCTCCAGACAGGATATGGATATAATATTTGACATTCTGGTTTCTAGATCTATGGTTTTAGATCTGGATTTGGGTAGTTTCCCAATGTGGGTACTTTGACAGTATTCTAATGGTTTTTAGAATAGTTGACTCCTAGCATGGTGGTGTACCTGCAGGTGATAGAGTCACCCTCTCTAAAGGTGTCTTACAGACTAAAGGGGAGAGGGATGTACATGATTGGAAGATCACTTGCTTAGGCAATTGAGTTAATCATGAGATGTCAAGTACCACACCAAATGTTGTTTTTGCACTAGATGCAATAAGTTTGTATTAATCCAATCCTGGAGAAACATAAGGAAGCAGTTTTAGAACATAAGTGGATGTTCTACGGATTTGATAACGGCAGCCTCCTTTGGGAGACGGTTATCATTCCAGGCTTCAAAGGTGACATAGATGACAGAGAGATTGTCAGAGTTATAGTTTTCCCTCTGACGAAGAGGGACAGTATTATGGACGAGTGGTCCAAGAGGATACTGTGGGAGACTTGGTGCAGGATACTGATTAGGTTCAGTTATCGATACAGTCTAAGAAGTTTGGATTTGGAGTTCATTTATGAACTAGGTCCCATCAGATATCCAGACATATTCTAAGACAGGTATTACTCAATTCGGGAGATGGCTTTCTCTGCGAACTTGAGATTAAGAGAGACATAGAAAGAAACATCCGGGCGGATCCACACACTGAGGCTATTTTTCGAACACAATAGTTTTACAAACGGGCTTTCTGAAACTGATTAGTAGAGGAGTTGGGTGTTGGTTTCACACGGGCTGTGAGTACGCAACATCGTAATAATTAGCCTTAAGTGCAAGTGGGAGATTGTTGGATATAGTGCCCTCAAAGTCAATTATTGGATCGCAGGCACGTGATTGCAATGATTGAGGAGGACCTATGCCGGTAGGACAGTCTTACTCGAGATGATAGTATGCTATCTGGTTTGCCTTTATCAGTCGTGTATAGGTTCAGGTGACTGATCACGATTACACTTTGATAGATCCCTTAGGATCTTGCTTGACTACCAACAGTATGAGGGCGATCATATAAGTGAGAATTGGGTGGTCTATAAGCATTTCCTTAATAGTGGTCCCTAGTCGTGGGAGTTTCGAGACAGGGCATCGATACTCCGGAGTAGACTGGTGTATACAGTCAAGAACCCGACGAGGGGCGGTGGCCGGTCTCACAAGCCACTGGTGTCAGTTGGATCACCTAAGATGTATACAGGTGCTCATTGGGTTATGAGTACACCGGACAGGACTCGCCGGGAACCTGCTAGTTGGTATTATACATATCGTCAGATAGCAGTTTCCTGGTGACATGTGTACAGGTTAGTTCATTGACCTGAGGTCGTCATTTGTCTCGTGTGAGTTCCTACTGTGCTTTGATTTCTACCCTACCACGGCTCAAAGGAGTCGTGCAAACAGGTAGTTTTTGGGTACAGTCCCGATCCACATGGAGGCACGTGAGCGGATCGGCAGGGGATTCGTCTCTCCCGGTATTGGGGGTGGAGGTCGCGCTGTGTCTAGGAAAGCCATTACACCAAGTCCTTGGCCAAGGCAGGTGAGATTTACTGGTAGGTACTCCAGTAGTATCTCAGGGTGTTCAGGGCTTGCCTCCGATTACAACTTATACAGCTATTGGGGGTCTGGCGTTACTAGCCCCCTAGGCAGGATATTCGATACTCATAGACGAACGGACCGGACTGTATATACATTGTCACTGTCAGGCTCAGTAGGGTTTCCGGATGAGTTCGCTCATCGGCCTCCCTTGAGGTCAGTCCATGGGCAGCCGTTACGCACAGCTAGTGCTGCTGACGGCTTATGGTTAAACCCACTGCCAGGGTACTGACGAGTCATTAGAGTCCCCCACAGATAGTTTCCCAAGTTCGGGCAAAACGTTGTAGAGGCCGTATGGTTTTATGGCAGGGTTCGGAAAATGCACGTGCGTTTACGCACGTGTCATTTTTCGGGCAGATAATACTGGTGGGCTTTGTTTTAAGCCGGATCCATGTATTATACAGAGTAGATATAATATCTTTGTCTCAGTTGCATTTGTATTCGGTCGTAATACAAATGCGGGTATATTTATACAGTTACGGGGTTATCCTGAAATTCGTTTCTGGATCACTTTTGGAAGTTGCCAGTTTTCAGTTTTCTATCAGCCATATTTAACATTTGGTTTAATACGGATTTATCTTTTCTTGAGATGAGTGTGGAAGCTTCTAGAAGGTTCTAGAAGTGGTGAGGTGTTTTGTGAGTCGTGGTTGCATTTAATGATTCCATTAATGCATGATGACTAGGTTAAAGATTCATCATTTTATTAATTGTGTTCACACTAGATATTTCTCTTATTGTCACCTCCCCCTCTCCTACACTCACCCCCCGACCTCCTTATATATGGCCGGCCCCCTCCTCTCTCTCATTCGCTGGATTGGATTCATTTTGGTTAAAAGATTATGATAGTTTCGGTGTATGGAATTTCACAGCTCATTTCATTCCATCACCCGATTCCTATAGCAACTTCATTAACCGTTCGTCCATGGCTTTGGACGAAGCGAGATAAAGTCTTCTACTCATTCTCTACATCATTCTTGGTCGTCTCTTTTAGCAAACTTGACGACCGAGTTGCCTCGAGTCAGAGGCGGGAGCCCGTTTAAAGATCCGATGACGTGGTGCTACCTGGACGAGGAGATCGAAGATCGACGAGATCGGAGCAGCCACAACGGAGCGTGGGATGATGGTTAAAGAACGAAGGACTCGGATCGTTCGGTATAACCTTTCTTCCCTCTTTGTAGATTGTTAGTTTAGCGTTAATGGCAGATCCGGGTTATAGTATGCGATAGCGCCAGTTATAAAAGTTTTTGTTCCGCATTTTGGCGTCTGAAAGACGGCCGGGGCGCTACCGTAGACTTACATCTTCTCCCTTAAACCTTGGATTTTCTCTTGGGCCTTTCATTTTCCCAAAGTGGGATTTTTGGAGATGGGTCTCCTTCTTCCTCCTCTCTGTTGGATGGATCTTGGAGAAAAAAATGGGGTGAGACTTAAAATCACCCTTTTTAGAGATCTGATGGGAGATCTAAGCTCTCCTTTATGGGTTTTATAGTGAAAAACTATTCCTTTATGGAAAAGGAAGAGTGAAACTCTTAATTTAATTAAGAAAAAGGAAGAAAGTTTAGAACCTTGAGGAAGGAGAAAGAGGCACAGAACCCTAGACTTTTTTATAAAATGAAAAAGTTCTTGATTTTTCCAGCATGTTTGCCTTTATAGGTTACACACTTTACATATAGCCCCTTGGGCTTTTCCATATGGCACTTGTGCCACCCCATGCTTTATGTGCTTATTTTTTCTTGCACATAAGGCATGGGTGTTCCCCTCCGAAAGACGGCGCGACGGACGTCTTGCCTGAAATTCGGGGCAGATGCTAATAGGTGCTATCCGTCCACCTCTCCGAAGATGCCAAGTTGATTTATGACACCATGTATCGAAGGTTTAAACGGATGCGTCCGATTTAGCAGACTTCGTCAGATTCCCCCTCGCTTGAGGGGTTTTTGATTGTGGGGACGCTCTTCCCTGCAGGCTCAAGCCCCTGCAGTTAATTATGCTACCGCATTGCGGTAACAACTTTGCTCCTTCTCCAGATGATCACTCCGTGTCGTGTGTGTTTATTTTATGTTTGGTTGCCCGTGGATTGTATACGGAGACTGAGTTATGTCGTCGCCCGTAGGGCGTGGACTAGTCCAAATCCGTATTATCTTAGATTGGGTTTGGGGGTTTGGGTTTAAGGATACGTTAGTCTCGTTTGAGACTAAGATCGACTTAAACGTTTGTTAAGGATACGTCAGCCTAGTTTTTAGACTAAGATCAACTTAACGGGATCGTTTAGATCCGACAAGAGAGCAATTAAGGGAGCCCTGTTGTTTAGTTTAGTGACATTGCGGTCAATAAGTAGTTTAAGGACATTGCGGTCCAATGTTAGTTTTAAGACATTGTGGTCAAGGTTAAGGACATCATAGTCCGTGGATTTAAGGACTCCACAGTCCGGCGTTAGTTTTAAGACATCACGGTCAAGGTTAAGGACCTCATATTCTATGGATTTAAGGACTCCATGGTCCGGCGTTAGTTTGAAGACATCACGGTCAAGGTTAAGGACCTCATAGTCCGTGTTTTTAAAGACTCCAACCGTCCGGCGTTAGTTTTAAGACATCACGGTCAAGGTTAAGGACCTCATAGTCCATGAGTTTAAGGACCCCACAATCCATATCAATGTATGGTCATCGGGACCCGCCACCTCTTTGAAGACGTTGAGGAATTACAACGCCAAGTATCAAAGGAGTGAAGAGATGTACCCTTGAACCAAGGTAGATTAAATAGTCTTTGGCCCAATTTGGGACCAAGACCAATTAATTATGTTATGAGCCCATTAGCCCAGTTAAGTTTGAATTGGGGACTTATAGCCAGCTTGGGCAAAGTCCAATCATGTTTAGAATATTGGCTTTCTGTTGGTCCATTGAAGGAGAGGCTTTGCCTCTAGAAACTTAGCCAATTGGGCTAAAATTAGTGTTAAACACTAAAGACCAACGGTGTTGAACACTGGGAGTGAGATTGACAAATTAGTGTTTAACACTAAAAGATAGTTAGCGTTAAACACTAGCAACAGGGCTTTCAAATTAGTGCGTATACACTAAAGCAAATCAGTGTTAAATACCGGCAATGGAGATTTCAAATTAGTGTTTAACACTAAGGCAGATCAGTGTTAAACACTGGAAATAGGATCTTCCAAGTTGGTGTTCAACACTAAGAAAGTCAGTGTTAAACACTGGATACAGAGTTTCCAATTTAGTGTTAAACACTAAGGCAAGAGGGGTCACGTGGTAGCACGTGAGAGCGCCCTTCTTCTCTTTGTTTTGTTCTACAGATAAGTGTTTAACACTTTTAGCTCTGAAAGCCATCACGTGCGGGCACGTGATGGGGGGCCCATACTCTGGTTTATTAGAATACTCATTAGGGGTCACGTGGTAACACGTGATGGCGCCCTGGAGTCCCTGTTTATTTCGATGTTCCTTTATGTGCTTCAGGGATCACGTGGGGCACGTGAGGCATTGCCTCAAAGTTCTCTTTTATATATCTTCGCAGGAGTCACATGGTAACACGTGAGATGTCTGCTTCAAAGTTCTATTCTGTTTTTCTTTGCAGGGGTCACGTGGTAGTACGTGACTCTGCATGTTTTTAAAGTTCTGTTCATAGGGTTAAACCCTAAACTTTAGAGGAATTAAATTCCCGTTTTCTTCTGAAGAATTATATTCTTGATAGGGTTAAACCCTAATTTCTTTTCTTAAGGGAATTAAATTCCTGTGAGTTTGAGAGAATTATATACTCAATTAGGGGTTAAACCCTAGTTCCGTTCATTCTGAAGGAATTAAATTCCCATAACATAGGGTTAGGCCCTAACTTTATCTCAAAGGAATTGCATTCCTATCATTTTGTGAGAATTAAATTCTCTGAACTCAGTTCCTCCTCTGTGTTTTGGATCTGCATGGCAGGATCTCAACCCAATAAGAATTAAATTCTCAATTCATGGGGAGATGTGCACTTTGCAGATCCTCGACCAGAGAAAGAACTAAGTTATTCTTTTTATATAAGAGTTAAACTCTTTGAGAATTAAATTCTCTTTTTTAAACCTCTCCCTTCTTACCTAAGGTTTTCTTTTGCAGAGGATCAAATTCTTCCAAAATCTCAAGGCTCTATTTCTCTCTCTCTGTATGTCCCTGTCTATCTGTATGTATTCTTCTTGGCTCCTATTTATAGGAGAAAGAAGAAAATCAATCAGTTTTAGTGAATCTTTCATTGAAAGATTTGATTTGTTTATTGAGAAATTTGATTTACATTCATCATTCATCTGGACCTTTGGATTATTAGGTGAGTTTTATTCACCATTGGATTTTAAATCCAAAGATATCCCTTTGTTATTTCAGTTAGAGTTTAAGGGGAATCCTTTCCAAGTTCAAGATTTTTCCATAAATAGGTGACATTTAATCACCTTTAGATCTTTAATCCAACGGTTCCAAATAATCATTCTCTTTTGGAAAGATTTGAATGCTCTTCAGAATTTAATTCTGTTAAATAAAGAGGCTTTGAAAGCCGGTCACGTGTGGCCACGTGACCCCTGGTCACGTGTAGGCACGTGACCCCTGGAACGGGCCTTTCTTCTCCTTTTGCGCTCTGTTCTCTGGCCGCTACTCAGCCGTCACGTGCCAACACGTGACCCCTGGTCACGTGTGAACACGTGATGCTTTTTCTAGAGCTTTTTCCTTGATTTAATCAGGGAACGAATGTGTCTTATGCCGCTGCTTTTAAATGCCACGTGTCAACACGTGACCGCTAGTCACGTGTTAGCACGTGATGCCTCCTCCGTAAGTTTTCCTGATTTTAAATCAGGAAATAAATGCCCCCACAGTGTTGTTCTCACGTGTCTGCACGTGAGTGCAACGCTGTCACTTTGGTGACCGTTGGATCCATCTAGGGAATCGGGAAGATGAAGCATTTCCATCACATCCTATAAATATAGAGGTCATTTCAGAGACGCCTCAACTTTGCTCATCTTCTTCCTTTGAGAAATTTTTCTTTTGAGAATTTAATTCTCATCTTCCAGAGCTTAGTTCTCTGCCTTGAAACATTTTCAAAGTTTAACTCTGTTCAAAAAGACTCTTTTCTTCAGGTAATGCTCTTGAATGAACGATGAACTTTCACATTCCTCTGGATTTTAAATCCAAAGCAAGGGTTTTTACCCTTTTTAACAGGAACCCATTCTTTCTTTGAGCTTTTCAACCAAAATATGAAACCATTTAATCTTCAACAGTAGATCTTTTAGGGCTCATATGATCTTTAGGGAGATGATAGTGGCGGTTCAAATCCATGGAATTTAATTCCATCCCAAAAATGTTTCTAGGAATTTAATTCCCTTTTCTCAGTAAGGAATTTAATTCCTATGAAGAACTCAGTTTCTTCGCATGGAGGCTTCTTAGGGTCTCTTTGCCCTAGGTTGTCCTTCTGTAATTAATAGAGCAGAAGCTTGTAATGATGTCTTCTGTGGGAATTTAATTCCCTTGATCCTGTTTAATTTGTTGTAGAGTCCAAGGTAGATTTGTCTTCTAGGGGATGTGCAGGGCCACTTGAAACCCACTTCCCATTTAATGAGGATATCCCCTTTGTCTTATTACAACTGCTTGGTCTCATTATTACCGAGCCGTCATCCTGATTCTGTGGGGCCCATGTGTTTTGTAGCCAATGGTCCCATAAAAAGAGTCTGCTATCGCTTTCTTCAACTGTCTTCATGTTCATGCATGTATATATATTGCTGCTTTGCTTTTGACAGTTTTCTTTTATTCGGTTTCAGGTGCAATGGCTTCTGTTCCGTGCTTCCCCTTCACTCATTCGGAGGCCACTTTTCCTCAATCACTATCTGACGAGGAAGCGATGGCGATGATCCGGGCTCATGACCCGAACTGCACCAGTTTACTTCTATGGGGAACCTGGTACAGTCATATCATCCGAGGTCGCCGTAGTTTCCTCTGCGAAATGCCGACAGAGCCGACTTTCCCGTTCTTGCCGATGGATCCCTCGAGGACGGTTTTCGCTGTGGAGATGCCAAATTGGACTCCAACGGGACGGCTCGAGCCTTCAACAACCGGTATCCCGAACCATCCGATCCCAGCCATAGATATTCTGGGGCGGCGTATTTGTCAGGGTGAGGCCCACCCGTGGGGGCAAATTTATAAGATAGGGCTCACTCCTTGACACCCTACGGGCTACCTTCTCTGGGCTCGCTACATCCTTTCTGCCCATCATGCGCGGCTGCAGAAGGTCGGGCTTTACCAGGCGATATATGCGTCGCTTTTTCACTACCAATCTCCGCATGTCTGGTGGGTTAAGGCGTTCTTGAACCAATGGAATCTCCCCACCAACACTTTTATTCTAGGAGATCGCGAGGTCTCGATCTCTCTGGAAGAATTTTATGAAATCTCGGGATTGCCAATCAGGGGTACACTGTATGAGGAGTTGCTGCCTCCCGACGAGTACGTCTTTGAGCCCGAGCCTGCACCGGTTGACGGCTTGTCTGCCGAGAACGCTGTCCGCCACAAGCGTCCCAGCTTGATCAAGGCGCTAGGTATCTTTGACCGATTGTTCACCGAATCTGAGGAGCAGGGCGTTACTTTTAAGAGCTTCATTGCTTGCTTCCTTCACGAGGACGTCCTGTCGAAGACAGCTCCGAAGTTCGCAAACATCAAAGATCCCTTTGGGTTTGGTCCGAAGAAGCTACCGACCACTGAATCTGATCTACCACAGTACTACATCCTCATTATGTCGCCGATGTCTTTTGAATCCATTGCAGCTCCCGGCATGGATGAGGAGACGTTCTTCGTAGGGTTTGTCAGTGTCTGGCTCAGTTGGTTTGTCATCCCCATGCATCGCCGCTTTATGAGGGCCTCGGTTATCTACCCGGCTCATTGTATCGCTGAGGGGACGCGGTTGGCCATCGGCATCCCGGCGTTGACGCATCTTTATCACGGTTTGGGCACTGCAGCTAATACCGCCAGCCCTGGCGTAGATGTGGTAAATTTCTCGCTTCACTACTTTACGTCCTGGATCGAAATGCACGTCTTGGGTGCCTTCGCTATGCATCAAAAGCCCGCATTTTACGACGCTTATACCTTCCCAAGGCTTATGCGATTGGTGGATGCTTCTGCCGCTGACCCGACTCAAATTCGGGGCTATTCGGGCGTTGATTTCTCCTCACGCTACTGCTGGCGGGCTGGTTTTTAATGATCGGGTTTTATCTTCTCCCTCGGGTCCAGTTCAACAACTCTAGGACCGATCAAAGGACAACGTACCTTCTTTAAGGCCCCGGGAGGCCGCGCACTTGTATGCAATTAGACCAGGCTATTTGGTATTTCGCCAGGACAGTGCAGCTCTTTTCATGCGGTACAACCCGCATCGCTTCGCCCGGCAACTTGGATATGACCAGGGCGTTCCTTTCGAGGCTTTCATAGTTGCGCCAGTCCCTTCACTCGATGCCGTTCGCGATGCCGCTCACCATTTCGTGAGGTTGAACACCGGCGCCCACTTCATGGTCCCTGAAGCTGAGTACATGCCCCGATGCGTGGGATCATTCACGGGTCGGTACCTCCATCGAGTCAACCCAATTATTCTTGAGGAAAGAAGGGTGCTTCTTGGTTATGGTGCCCCTACTCAGGTTCCGTCCCCGGGAGCTACGCTGCGACCGCGCATTCCGGTCCGCTTTCCTCTGAGGGATACCGGCACCGCGCTCATTCCGAGGGAGTCGGGGGTGGATCTTACTCCAACAGCTGGTTACCCCTGGGTACTCGGTCGCGGGGTAGACGAGCTCCGACAACAGCGCCACCTCTCGAGGCAGTACCGCCCCCTGCGGCATCGACAATGACAGTGTCATCCTCGGTTGTGGTACCGGGTGGGGGTGACAGGGACGAGGTTGTTGAGGGTGTTGAGGACGACGTGGGTCGCCGTCGCCCTAAGGCTTCGCGGGGAAGGAAGCGGTCGTCCTCGGCGACTGGCTCTGGGTCCAAGCGCCGAAGGGAAGTGGCTACTAACTTGCTCGACTCTTTAACGGAGTCCGAACCCATTCTTGAAGATGAGCCGTTGGCCTTGCCGAGATCAGATACTGGACTACTTTTCCCAACTTCGGCCGCCGAGGAAGCCGCGCAGTTGGCTGAGGCTATAAGACGTTCCAAGGACGCGTCTCAGAACGCCAGAGTTCTGAAGAAGCCTTATCCTGCTGTAATCTTTTACGAAGACCCTTCGTGGATTCGGCGGCGGTTTATCGGCCCTTTGGAGGAATGGGGGGAAAGGGCCCTGAAGCTGGCTGCTTTAGAGGACGCAGCGGACGCGCTTTCTTTATGGACCGGCGGCCACGAGTCTACCCTCGAACCCCGGCGGGCACGCCTCCTTGAGAAGGAGCATCGGCTTGAAGAAGCCATATTGAAGGCTTCCCTGCGCATCGGTACGTTTTTGTTCTTCTTTGTTGCTTTTCAGATTGTTTACGCCTGTGTGCATATATCCTTATTCTTGTGTGAATTGTGCAGAATCTTCAATGATGGGGGAGGTCCCTACGGGCTTATTGAAGCTAAAGCCTGTCGACATTCCCGATGAAGCATTGCTCGATGTGGAGGGGGCTGATGAGGCTTCTCTTCTTACGATAGAGCCTCCAGTGGCAGTTCCTGATCACGGAACACTTGTTCCTTTGGGAGAGGCTCCTTTGGAGGTTGCCGCTCCAACGACTCTTCTCGAAGGCGGCCCAGAGGCCGGGATGGAGGTAGTCGGGACTACCCTCCCTTTGTTGGAGTCCGAGGTCACGGCAAAGGCCTTCGAAGCCGCTATCAACCCGGCTCAGAATGGGAGGAATGTTGAAGGTAAACTTCTGCATTTTAAATTAGCAATCTCTCCATGGTCTGAACTCTTTTGTCTTTCCCCAGAATTGCGCGGGCTGGCGACCTCTATCGCTGATTTGTCGCCTCGGCAATCGTTTCAGCGCTTATTGGAGATGGTAGCTCCGCAGGCGATCTCCCCTCAGCGCATTGTCCTTTCCTCCGGGCAAGGTTAGCGTCATTCGCCATTTTTGCGAAATGGCGTTGATGTCTCTTACAGTTTTGGAAGCTGACGACGAGGTCGAGGTCGTCGAAGGGCCAGGGGAACCTTCAGCTCCTACTTGCATGACCGTAGGTAAGTGACATTTCATTATAGTCTCACTTGTTCTTTCACTTAAGAATTTTATTGACATCTTTCAAATCTGAACAGCCCTGCCAGCCTCCATAGCGTTGGAATCGCGCGTCGTTATGCCTCCCGGCCCCTATGCTTTGCGGGCTTCAGAACGCTTGGCCCAATTAAGCCTTGTCTCCTTATCATCTTTGATTGAGGAGCTCCGTACTGGCAGCGCAACCACAGCTGAAGCGTTCGCCGCCGAAGCTAACGGTTCTCTTCCTTTTCTTGCTACCTACCATAGCGAAGAGGTGGGGCGAGTTTGGGTGGAGTTCTGTCGGCAGGTGGAGGCTTGCTTGCACGCTCTTGAGTGTTCCCGCCTTTCCTCGGAAGCCGTGGCTGCAAAGGCGGAGTTACGGGGACTGATAGCACGGTGCGCGGCAAACATGACGTCATGCGAGAAAAGGCTCGGCCGTAAATTCTCGAAGCGGGAGCTAGCTTCTAAGGCGCTGAGCAAGCTTCAAGCTAATCTTACCGCCAAGGCCAACAAAGCATATGAACTCTGGCGGGTGCTTCAAGAGTCTATCAAAGAGGTGGTGGCTCTCGATAAAGCTGCCACTCGCGAAAGGGTCGAGGCCCATAAGTGTAGGGTTCCTAGGCACGCTAAGGAGGTCTCACAAGGCATCAACCATGCCAAATTCAAAAATTTCCGGTGCCGAGAAACCCTAATGCGATCGTTAACTAGAATTTTAGGCGAAACAAGCAACTAGTTAACAACTTAACTAAGAGTGAACAGAAAATACAACCTTTGTAGATCCGGTCCTCCACCTCCATAGCTCCGTGATGATGTCCCCTCGCTGCGATCGTCGGATCCCGGGCTCTAGCGTCGGCTTCAACGGAGAAATGGGCGGGCTAAGTCGTCGACTTCGATGCCGAAGATGATCTACGTCGAGGCAACACAAGATCAAGCTCCAACTTCACCAAGCCATGAAACTTGTGAAGATAACACCCTATACTACTTGGCAAGTGGTAGAGGATGAAGAAATAGGAAGTGGGTTCACTTTAGAATTGGATTTCTCACTCTTTTTCTCAAATCACCATTGAAGCTAGCAAGCTTCTTTCTTCTTCAAGAAGAAGAAGAAGAAGAAAAAGAATATGATAAGAATTATATAATCACTTAATTAATTATATTAAATCAAGTGATCTTATCATATAGCAACCATGGTTAAGTGTAGAGAATAAACTAGGGTTAGGTGAATGGTTAGGTTTAGGAAAGAAACAAAATGGTCAAGCTTTCAACACTTCATGAAGTTTCAACAAAAGAACAAAATAAGCCACCATTCTATTTATCTTTCCAAAATGAATAAATAAATAAATGAATAAGTAAATAAACAAAACCCTAACCATTAACATAACCATGGTTTAATCATACACACAAACTTTCATGTATCATCAAACATGATACAATCAAGTGCACAAAAGTATATCACATATACAATGTGCACATCAAGTGAGAAAATCCTTTTTAAGTGAACAAATATTAGTTAATGTAAAGTAATATATCTAATATATAATTATACATTAAATCATTAAATCAATACTTGATTTAACGATCCGGTCATATCGCATATAACCGACTAATATCAATAGTAACAACTTATCGAATCAACACTTGATCCGATAACCCGGCTATATCGCATATAACCGATCAATGTCACATTTCACGAGAATAGAATACAATATCACATACTGGTATTATTCTCGGTCCCGCACATATCTCATATGCGCTCCTATTTCATTTCGCTTGAGCCAGGAAACCTCCTTGTAGGACTCTAAAGACTCGTCAATACGCCGGCAGCAGGTGATGATCATATCATACACCCACAAGCCGCAAGCGGTCTGCTAAACGTAACGGCCACCCGGGTATTGAGCGATCAGAAGATCGACGAGCAAGCCCGCTCACACTCCTGTGAATCCAACCAGTAACACTTACCGTACAGTCCGGTCTCGTCGTCAGATATGTCGCATATCTCGCCTAGGGGTGGTAAACGTCAGACCCCAATAGCTCGATAAGTCGTGTCAATATGAGGTCTATAACAGTTCGAGAAACTACAGGTAACACTTACCAGTAAATCTCAGCAATCCTGGCCAGGGATTTCCGGTTATAGCCAATCGAACACAGCGCAACATCAACTCCCTATACCGGGAGAAAAGAATCCCCTCCTATCGCTCATTGCCTCCATGTGATTCGGGACTGTACCCAAAAACCACCATTTTGCACGCCCTCTTGGACGTGGTAAGGTGGAAATCAAAGCACAGTGGGAATCACACAAGACTCTATGACGATCTCGGGTCAACAGACTACTCTGTACCAATGTCACCAGAGAACTGCCATCTAACGTAAGGTATAATACCATCTGGGAGTTCTCGGCGAGTCCGTCCAGTGTACCCAGTCTCTACTGAGCACCCATATATCATCTCTGATGTCAAACACCAATGGATATGGGATCATCCATCGCCCATCTGTATGGGTCGAGAAGGTATACGCTAGTCTACACTGGTATATCGATGCCCCGTCTCGATACACCCATGACTAGGGACCTTGAAGGATGCACTTATGGACTACCATGTCCCCACTAGTATGATCCGCATCATAGTCCAGGTAGTCAAGTACACATCCTAAGGGCTTTACCAACATGTAACAGAGAGACAATCAGTGTACACGTTAAGGTAAAGAGCAACCAGATAGCATACTATCATGTCGAGCAAGAAAGTCCTCCCTATATACGTCCAAGCATCCACTACAATATATATCCTATGTATAGTAATGGCCTTTAGGGCATACATATAACTAACAATAAGGCCACCGAGAAAGGGCTTGAAGGGCGGCTTGCTTCGTATCAGGCCCAGCAGGCTAGGGCGGAGGCTCGTCTTCTGGCGATCCTGAATCATGAAGCCGTGACTCAGCAAAAGGAGGATGAGCTAGTAAAATTGCTACATCACCCGCCAGCTTGAAGACTTGTATCGTATCCTTCCTTTTTGTTCATTCTCCTTGATGAGAGTATATTCTTTTCGCCTTTTTATGAATTGTACTTTGTATCCATTTTGGCTATGAATAAAAGACATATTTTTTCTTCTCAATGGTGTGTCCCCTTTCTATTGAATGTGTTCTGTGGACAATTTATCTTGGCCTACTCGCAGGGCAGCGATGGCTTAGGATTCAGGGTTAAGATCTGCCTCCTAAGACTTTTGATCTTTGTGAGCCGTGAGGGTCTCATAAAGAGTTTTTCTCCCTACAGGTCGAGAGGATCCTGTAGGTGTAAGTTCTTCTTAAGAATCGTGAGGATTCTCAAGCAGGTTTTCCCTTGAGAGTCGTAAAGATCTCACAAGAGAGTTTTCTTCCTTACAGGTCGTGAGGACCTGCAAGTGCTGGGTGTGGTCATCCTTATCCGTGTTTCACGGGGTCAGGGGTTGCTTTGCGATACTTCTCAAGGTATCGTAGTTTAAAGACGTCACGGTCAAGGTTAAGGACATCATAGTCCGTGGATTTAAGGACTCTACAGTCCGATGTTAGTTTTAAGACATCCCGGTCAAGGTTAAGGACTTCATAGTCCGTGGATTTAAGGACTCCACAGTCCGATGTTAGTTTTAAGACATCACGGTCAAGGTTAAGGACATCATAGTCCGTGGATTTAAAGACTCCACAGTCCGATATTAGTTTTAAGACATTATGGTCAAGGTTAAGGACTTCATAGTCTGTGGATTTAAGGACTCCACAGTCCAATGTTTAGTTTTAAGACATCACGGTCAAGGTTAAGGACCTCATAGTCCGTGGATTTAAGGACTCCACAGTCCGGCGTTAGTTTTAAGACATCACGGTCAAGGTTAAGGACATCATAGTCCGTGGATTTAAGGACTCCATAGTCCGGCGTTAGTTTTAAGACATCACGGTCAAGGTTAAGGACATCATAGTCCGTGGTTTTAAGGACTCCACAGTCCGATGTTAGTTTTAAGACATCACGGTCAAGGTTAAGGACTTCATAGTCCGTGGATTTAAGGACTCCACAGTCCGATGTTTGGTTGTGGGGACCCGTCACCTCTTTGAAGACGTTGAGGAATTACAACGCCGGGTATCAAAGGAGTGAAGAGATGTACCCTTAAACCAAGGTGGAATCAGTACAGAATCAGGGTGGTTGATCGTTAGTTTTAAGACATTACAGTCGAGGTTAAGGACGTCATAGTCCGTGGATTTTAAGGACTCCACAGTCCGATATTTGCTCTGGATGCTTTACACGGGTTCACTGCCGTGCTTGGCAAGGACCAGGCTCCGCTCTGGGCGTTTTCCATGGGGTCAAAGAGTGACATTATCCACGTTCCACGTGACCAGGAATTTTGCACTAGATGCCTTACACGGGTTCACTGCCGTGTTCGGCGAGGACTAGGCTCCGCTCTAGATGCTTCACACGGGTTCACTGTCGTGCTCTGCGAGGACCAGGATCCGCTCTGGACGTTTTCCACGGGGTCAAAGAGTGACATTATCCGCGTTCCACGTGACCAAGAATTTTGCACTAGATGCTTCACACGGGTTCACTGCCGTGTTCAGGGAGGACTAGGCTCCGCTCTGGATGCTTCATACGGGTTCACTGCCGTGCTCTGCGAGGACCAGGATCCGCTCTGGATGTTTTCCACGGGGTCAAAGAGTGACATTATCCGCGTTCCACGTGACCAGGAATTTTGCACTAGATGCTTCACACGGGTTCACTGCCGTGTTCGGCGAGGACTAGGCTCCGTTTTGGATGCTTCACACGGGTTCACTGCCGTGCTCTGCGAGGACCAGGATCCTCTCTGGACATTTTCCACGGGGTCAAAGAGTGACATTATCCGCGTTCCACGTGACCAGGAATTTTGCACTAGATGCTTTACACGGGTTCACTGCCGTGTTCGGCGAGGACTAGGCTCCGCTCTGGATGCTTCACACAGGTTCACTGCCGTTCTCTGCGAGGACCAGGATCCGCTCTGGACGCTTTCCACGGGGTCAAAGAGTGACATTATCCGCGTTCTACGTAACCAGGAATTTTGCACTAGATGCTTCACACGGGTTCACTGCCGTGTTCGGCGAGGACTAGGCTCCGCTCTGGATGGTTCGCACGGGTTCACTGCCGTGCTCTGCGAGGACCAGGATCCGCTCTGGACATTTGATTGTTAATATATTTTCCGATTGTGTAAGTAAATCAACTCAAATGATCCCCGGCAACGGCGCCATTTGATTGTTAATATATTTTCCGATTGTGTAAGTAAATCAACTCAAATGATCCCTGATAACGGTGCCATTTGATTGTAAAGAGTTTCTTGTTTGTGTAAATCGAATAAAGCGAATGAGTTTCAATGTGTCGGTAATATTGAATAAAATTCACAATCAAAGAATTATATTTGACCGCAATCAATTACGGTGTCGGTTGTAGATCGTAAGCGAGTGCGGATCGTCCACAGGGATTGTGCGATTCGTTTCTGTATTTAATTCGTTTGAATTGAAAAGTTAATCGAAAGGAAAAGAAAACATGATTCAAGAATTTATCGATTGATTCAGGTGTCACTAGTTTAATCAAGAATCAAGAAATGATAAACAATCAAGAATCCGGTTTCGATGATATTTCCAACCAAAATGTCAAGAATCTAAATGAGGCTCGTAGGAATCGATCGGATCTATAGACGTGATGTAATCTCAAGATTTCGTGTTCTTGTCCTTCGAAAGATTGATACTAGATCAATGATGATCGACGAGAGTTAGGGTTTTCTCGATGAAACTAGTGTTTCATCATTTAACCCTTGTTCTTTCGTCGATATCATTCACATTCTAGCCTCTAACAATTTCAAGAAACGATCGTAACTCCCCAATTTCGAGCGATATCAATCAAGAAAGCATCGCAACGAATTGGGTTGTCGATTCTTGAACTTGCTAGGGTTTACAAAACTCGTAGGATTCAAGAATCGATTTAAGATATGTTACATCATCATTCTATTGATCGTCTCGACTCCTCGACGAGCGGAGTATTACTCAAACATCATCACACAGAAAGCATTCAAGAATTGAAAAGATATCATGATGCAAGAATTTAAAGAAAACAAGATAAAAGAATATCACCTTTTATTTATATCAACAATTTGATTACAGTCGCTCAAGAACTACAAGAGGAAGAACTAAATTGTCGATTTGGCATCGCTCGGCTCCGTGAGTCGCGGATCGGCTAGGACCACTTGCTCTGTTGAAGATCGGCTCGGTTCATAAATGGTTGCAAGGCTTCTTGCTTGATGGGTACTCGGGATCTTGGCTTTTGATTGGAATTAGGGTTAGGGTTTCACACAAGCCTTCTCACTAGACTTGTGGAAGAAGATGAAGAGAGTGAATGGATCTAAATTGGCTACTAAAATGAACTAGTCAAGGATTTTTCCAAGATAAGAGATCCCTCCCCAGATCGTTTACAAGTGAGCCTAGGGTCTTATTTATAGATCTCCCAAACCCTAAGTCTAGGTTTGAAATTACAATTCCCTCCAAAAGTTTGTTGAGGCTTCTAGAAGGAGTTTGTTAGGCTTTAGCTTAGGGTTTAAGCTAGGGTTTAGGGAGAAGTTTCTAGAATGAAAGGCTAGTTTAGTGTTGATCCCAAAGCTTGCTGATCTGGCAGAAGTCTCTGGAGTATTCTGGAACTTGAAGTATATGAGCTGAATGTGGGCCCTGAATGAAGAGTTATGGTGCAAAGATTTGGTGCTGACGTGGCAGGACAGCCGCGGAACCGCGGCGCAAGCAGGCTCCGGCCGCGGTTCCGCGGCCATGTTGGCTCCTTGGGACTTGGGCTCTTTGCAGTGGTCTTGGGATGATATTTGGGGCTTTATCTGATATGTTGATTTGTATTTGTCCCTTTGGATTGATACCAGAATTGAAATCATTGAGTTGGCGTAATGTTTGATCGGTACCATGTAAATTTTGGCCTTTCTTCAGGATTTTCCTGCACAGATCTTAAAACAAGTGTTGCGCAATATAGGGATGATGCGATGCCATGAAATACGGTCAATTTCCCTAGAAATGCCGGTTTTAGAGTCTAACACATGCAATCTGATATTTTGTGACAGTTTTGCTAATATGTGAAATATGAATACCGTACACTTCTAAATGAATGCAAATGATGACGAAATTGCCGGCTGAAATATGCAATATTTTCGACTAATCAAATTCCCCCAAACTTAATTTCGATCGTCTCGAGCGAACTTTTTATTAAAAAGAGAAGGAGAAAATAAAGAAAGAGAAAAACTAAGTAGCACACTTTCGTAGGCAACAAGATTGCACTGAGCACGTACAACAAGCCTTTAAACCTCTGGGTGTCCCTAGTAGGAGGAGTGTTATCACCTGAGGGTTTTCAGCGGATTGCACCCATAAAATCCAATAATAAAAGAAAGATCATGAATATTACATTTAAAGAAAAGAATCGTAAAAGAAAAGCTTTGAAAATTAGGGTTTCCAACTAAGCTAGCTTTTCGGTTGTCATGAGCCCTATCTTAATGGTCATGAAAAAATGTTAGAAATCACGTCCTCCCTCAATAAAACATCGTCTTATTCTTCATTCCTATCTTTCTTCCAAACATCGATCATATCACCCTGCGTGTGTGTAAAGACATCCCTACACCCGGAGAATTCAATTCAAGCTATCATACTCTTGCCCATCAGCCTCAGTACTTTTTAATTAATGAATATTTAGATGAGATTTGCTCACACACTTTCATGCGACCGTTAATACTTCTTGAGGTACTAACCGACCGATTACTCATGTGCTTGCTTATTTGATGTATTTTTCTCGTCTTGCACCACCTCGGGCATAGCAGTGACTCTCAGACCAGTTGGCCTTAGGGCACTAGGTGAAGAAGCACCCTCGCTATACATTTTTTATTGCCCTTGGTGATAACAAAACCAGTGTCCATTTTTCTCACCACTTTATATTTTCTTTATTCTTTTTTTTTCTTTTTATTTCCTTCATACATCGGCTTTAAGACAAGAGCATTTCAAGGTATCCTCTACTATCCCAGGCTTCAAGACGTGTGTAAGTTCGAATAGCAGGGTATCAACGTTCAAAATGTTTGGCTTCCAGAATAGAAACTATTTTTCAGACTTATTTTTATCCTCAGATTAGTGACGTCCTTCATCTTACTAACCCTTAGGACAACGGCTCATAACTACTTATTACTAGTTCGTATAAGAAAACTTCTAATTTTCTTAGTTTTCTTAAATTTTTCTAATCTTATGGATGTAATTTTTCACTATCTAAACTTTCATTATCTTATTTATATACAAAAAAGTGTAAATATTAAAATTATTTTTATACTTGAAAATTTTTAAATTTTTATAGATTTTGAAATTTTTTCAATTTTTATAGATTTTTAAAGAAATGTTTTGTGCTTATGCAAATGATATGCAAATGATGCAAAAATAAGCACAAACCTCCCCCAAACTTGTTTTCAACAGTGTCCTCACTGTTGCCAATCGCTATACCTACAAAAACTGTAAGCCTAGGTGGAATTATTAGTGGGGGCTAAATATATAAGTGAAGAACTTCTCCCAAACTTATTCTTTTCACTCACCTTCATTCAAAAAATTGATGCAGTGATATACATGACATGAAGGTGAGACAGAGGAATTTTAATCCAAATAAACTGGCTCTTGTAAGAACAAGAGCTCCTCCGTGGGGTCAGTGGAAAAATACTGCTTTAGTCTATGTCCATTCACTTTGAAAAATGTGCCGTTTTTAACATTTTCTACCTCTACTGCCCCGTGTGGGTATACAGACCGCACAACAAAAGGTCCCTTCCATCGAGATCGGAGCTTATCCGCATGAAGGTGTAATCGTGAATCATAAAGAAGGACTTGTTGACCAGGTGAAAATGTTTTCCTCAAAATGTTTTTATCGTGAAAAACCTTAGTCCTATTCTTTACAATTACAGCGTTATCATAAGCTTCATCGCGGAGTTCGCTTAGCTCATTAAGTTGCAGCTTCCGAAAGTTGCAAGCAAGGTTTAGATCAAAATTTATTTCTTTTATAGCCCACAATGCTTTATGCTCTATCTCGACGAGTAAATGACATGCTTTTCCAAACACTATCCTATATGGAGACATTCCTAGGTCGGTCTTATATGCAGTCCTGAATACCCAAAGAGCATCCGTCAGTTTGGTCGACCAGTCTTTTCTATTTTTAGCAACAGTTTTCTCCAGGATAAGTTTGATCTGTTTGTTTGAGATTTCAGCATGCCCGCTCGTTTGGGGATGATAGGGTGTAGAAAGTCGGTGGTTGATTGAGTATTTTCACATCAGAGTCTCGAAAGACCTGTTGCAGAAATGTGTCCCATTATCGCTAATGATAGCGCGTGGGTGTCCAAATCACGAGAAGATATTCTCTTTTAAGAACTTAATGACAACTTTCTTGTCATTAGTGCGACATGGAATGGCTTCTACCCACTTTGAGACATAATCAACCGCCAGCAGTATGTACAAATTCCCAAAGGAGTTGGGAAAGGGACCCATAAAATCAATGCCTCAAACATCGAATATTTCAACAACCAAGATGGGTTGCTGAGGCATTTCATTCCTCTGGGAGATTCTACCCGTATACTGACATTGTGTACAGGTTTTGCAATACTCAAATGTGTCCTTGAATAAGGTCGGCCAATAAAATCCACATTGCAAAATCTTTTCCGCTGTCTTTCTAGGACCAAAGTGACCCCCACAGGCCTGATCATGACAAAATGAAAGAACACTCTTGAACTCTTCATTCGGGACACACCGGCGAATGATCTGATCAGGACAATATTTAAACAAATAAGGCTCGTCCCAGTAAAAGTGTTTTACTTGGGAAAGAAAACAGTATTTGTCCTGTTTTGACCAATCGCTGGGTATCAGTCCCGTGGCAAGATAGTTCACAATATCCCTGAACCATGGTTCAGCGGATACGTTCAAGAGTTGTTCATCAGGGAATGAGTCATTAATCGGCAGGGTCACAGGGGAAGAAATGATGCGTGAAAGATGGTCAGCTACTACGTTTTCACATCCTTTCTTATCTTTGATAACAAGATCAAATTCTTGTAACAGTAGGATCCAACGTATTAGTCGACCTTTTGCATCTTTCTTTGCCAGAAGATGTTTTAAGGCGGAATGGTCAGTGTATACAACTATAGGTGAGCCAATTAAGTAAGGCCTGAATTTTTCTAATGCAAATACAACCGCTAAGAGTTCTTTTTCTGTGGTTGTATAATTGATTTGCGCATCATTCAGGGTCTTACTTGCATAGTATATCACGTGTGGCATCTTTTTGATGTGCTGTCCTAAGACTGCACCTACTGCAAAATCAGATGCGTCACACATCAGCTCAAAGGGGTAGTCCCAGTTTGGTGATGATAACACGGGGGCTGAAGTGAGTGAGTGTTTAAGTGAGTCGAAAGCTATCTCGCAGTCCGAGTCAAAATGGAAGGTCGTATCCTTAGCCAGGAGAAGAGTTAAAGGTCTAGCAATTTTGCTAAAATCCTTAATGAATCTCCTATAAAATCCCGCATGGCCAAGGAAAGATCGAATATCTTTGACGCTTTTGGGATGAGGGAGGTTTTGAATGACATCTATTTTAGCTCTGTCAACCTCAATGCCTTTCTGTGAAATGACATGTCCAAGTACTATTCCTTCTTGGACCATAAAATGGCATTTTTCCCAGTTCAAAGTCAAGTTCTTCTCTTTGCAACGAGTAAGAACAGCGTCAAGATTCGCTAGGCAATCAGAAAAAGAGTCTCCAAAAATCGAGAAATCATCCATAAAGATCTCCAGAAAATTCTCTACCATATCAAAGAATATCCCCATCATACACCGCTGAAAGGTAACGGGAGCATTGCATAACCCAAAGGGCATGCGACTGTAAGCAAAGGTACCAAAAGGACAAGTAAAAGTGGTTTTATCTTGATCCTTTTTGGCGATGGGGACCTGATTATAGCCTGAGTATCCGTCCATAAAGCAATAATACTCTCGTCCCGCTAAGCGTTCCAGCATCTGATCAATGAATGGTAGAGGAAAGTGGTCTTTTCTCGTGGCAGCATTGAGTTTTCTATAATCAATACATACACGCCACCCAGTTTGAGTGCGTGTCTGAATCAACTCATTTGCCTCATTGGTTATAACAGTGATGCCGGATTTCTTAGAAACGACATGTATAGGACTCACCCATTGGCTATCGGAGATGGGGTATATAATACCATTATCTAGGCATTTGACGATCTCCTTCATGACGGGATTCAACCGTCTCTGTGGTTCTCGGGTTGGTCTGGCATCATCCATCACATGTATATGATGTTCAACTATCAAGGGACTAATCCTTTTGATGTCCGCAATACTCCAACCAAACGCCTCTTTGTTAGATCTCAATACCGATAAAAGTGCATTCTCTTGCTCTGATGCAAGAGAAGTGGATATGATAACCGGTAAAGACTCATTCTCACCTAGATATGCATATTTAAGGTAAGAAGGTAAAATTTTAAGATCTAATTCAGGCGGAGAAATGATAGAAGGAGGGATCATTGAGTGATTTTTGGATTTACAAAGAAGCTCAGAGCCTGTGAAAGATACAGACTCGGGTGGAGAAAAGTCAGAAGTGCAGGACTCAAGTGTAGGTAAAGTGTCCTCACTAAGATCTTGTGTGAAATGAAACAGAGATGTGGTAATGTCATCGAGATCTAGAAAGCAAAGATCATCAGCTCCACAACTATCGGGAGCGATCTCGTGGACAGAGCACACATCTAAAATATGAGCAGAGGGTTCTGATGGCTGACTTCCAACTTTGTAGATGTTTAGTTCAATGGTCATACTTCCAAATGATAAGTTCATTGAACCATTTCTATAGTTTATAACAGCGTTGGAAGTGGCAAGGAAAGGACGACCCAGAATCACCGGAATTTGGCTCCGGGGGTTTGCTACAGGCTGTGTATCAAGTACAATGAAGTCAACAGGGAAAACAAATTCCCCGACCTTTATCAACACATCCTCTAATTCACCCCTTGGTTTGGTGATTGATCGGTCTGCCATCTGGAGAGTGCAGTGAGCAGGTTTCAGCTCTCCAATCCCTAATTGCTCATAGACAGAATATGGAAGGAGGTTAACACTTGCACCAAAGTCTAAAAGAGCACGATTTATGTTTTTACCCCCAATCGAAATCGATATTGTAGGACATCCTGGGTCCTTTCGTTTCTTTGGTAGCTGGGGAATAAAAGCAGTGCTGATATTATTAGCCATAAAGACCTTCTTCGGCACTTGAGTCTTCCTCTTCCTAGTGCACAAGTCCTTAAGAATTTTCGCATATGCGAGGACTTGTTGAATTGCATTTAGGAAAGGGATATTGATGTTAACCTGTTTGAACATTTCCATAATTTTCTCCATATGAGGACTCGTTCTATTACCCCTTAACCGATTCGGGTAAGGAGCTTTCGCAATAAGCGCAGGGTCCATCATAGGAGAAGGAAGAGGGGGTAGACGAGGTCCCAAAAGAGGTGTGGGGACCGTCTGTGGAGAACTATAAGGGTTGGGTTCAGGTGTTAAGCCTAGTGGGAAATGGAGAATAGGCTCGCGAGAAGATGGTGTGGTAGAAGAAGAAGGATCAGAAGGAGAAGTGTGTGTGTGTGGAAAGGTCTCAGCCGGGGTGTTGATATGATTTTCAGTATCATCAATACCTTCCCCGACATGATTGTTCAGCACTCTTCCCGATCTCAACGTTGTGACGGCATTTACATTGTAATGCCTAGGATTCTGTAGGGGTTGAGAGGGAAGTTTCCCTTTTTTCTCTCGCACTCATTTCGGCTTTTAGGTGTGCGATTTCAGCTTCCATCGATCTGATACTCTCAGCTTGGGACGCTGAGTTTTTCTTTATCTCACTGACGGAAGATCTAACCTCAGTTGAAACCTCTATGAAATTTGATAAAAGTGATTTCATGGTTTGAGTGAATTGAGAGAATTCGTCAGAACAGGTCATCGAATTAGACTGTGTAGGAGTGTTGACCTGATTTTGGAAGTTTTGTGACTGGTAGGGGTGCTGAGTGAGTTGAAGGGGTTGCTGTTGTGGTGGAGGAAGAGCTCTTTGAAAATTATTCGTGTTTGGAACCGTGTTTTGAGATTGGTTTTGGTTCCAAGCAAAATTCGGGTGATTCCTCCAACCCTGATTGTACGTGGAAGAATATGGATCGTTTCGAGGTCTTTGAAATGCGGCATTAGAATGCTCGTGACCTTGAAACGCAGAGTTTAATGGACATTCTTCCGTTAAATGAGACGGATCAGAACAGCACCCACAAACAGTTTTGGGGAGCAACACTGGGTTTAGGGAGGCTGCTGCAAATTTGTGTTCCATAGCGTCGAGCTTCTTTTGCATTGCTGCCATTTCAGCTCGAACACCTATGGACACATCTATTTGGTGTACGCCACCCCTATTCAATGGTTGGGTTCCACTCTCCCACTGTAGTGATTTTTCAGCGAACTCTTCTAAATACTTCCAAGCTTCCCCGTCATCCGTGGTCATAAAAGTACCTTGACACATGTTTTCAAGGCTCTGTTTAGTGTTTGGGTTAATGCCCTCATAAATGATTCGGCAAAGCTCCCATCTCGGGATGCCGTGATGAGGACACTGAACCAATAGATCCTTGAAACGTTCAAAGCATTTTGAAAATGGTTCAGTAGGGAGCTGGGCAAATTGATTCAGTTCGCTAAGGATTCGAGCTGTCTTTTGTATTGGGTAAAATTTCTTAAGGATTGCAGCGAAGAATTCTTCCCAATTCGTAATAGAGTGTGCGGTAGTGTTATATAGCCACTTCTCGGCTATATCGCACAAAGTAAATGGAAGAAGTCGTAGACGCATAGCATCCACTGAAAGTTGCGACGTACCCATCATTGCGCATACGTTTTCAAATTTGGTAATGAAAACGTAAGCGTCCTCAGTCTCGAGTCCGTGGAATTTGGGTAAAAGATTGATATACTGGGGCTTAATCTCAAAGTTATCCCCGTTGGCTGGTGGTGTGGATAGGCAGGTCGAAAGAGGACCTCGAATAGGGTAGCACCTCTCCTGGAGAGAGATGCGGGGTGGATTCTGCGCACCAACGGATGGCGGAAGATTAGGGTTAAAGAAGTTCGATGGATTTGGATCCATCGGTGTGGGTGTGGTAGTGGGTAAAGAAAAGGTAAATGGAGAAATATCGACTTCGGAGTCGATAAAGGGTACGCGGACTAAACGGGCACTAGAATCCCGTGTCCAGCCTATCTTGCACTAAAAAGGGTTAGTACAAGTGGCAGCGTTGACTTATAATTAGGGGTAAATGAATGGATGCGGTGCTTGCTTTGAAAAAGGGACGGATTTTTGAAAAAATGATGCGACACAACAAATGCAGCACACAACCCTAGAATCTAGTGGTCACCTAGGTCCGGCTCTAGACCGCTCCTAACTGCCAAAAGACAAGTCGCAGGATAGAATCCTCCACTGCCTCTTTGTTCCCCTGTAGCCGGATAAGTGCCAGGTAAGTGGGAAGGTACTCCACTACATAAGTAGTAGGCCTAATTAAAAACCACTAGCCTTAGACACACTCGCCTTAGGCACCACAAGAAAACGCGGATAAGCAATGAATTACCCACGGCCTTCTCTTGTCCTAATTGAGCGCGACAGTCCTTAGAGTCATCTCTAGATTTTTTTTAGTTAATGTGGGTCAATGCGAATGCAAGTTTTGTGGTTTTCGGGGCCTAGGAAGGGTAATGAAATCCCCACCTAATTTTGATTTGGCCGTGCCCCTTAATTTCCGTATTAGAATGCAAACAACCAAGAAACAAAATCACGCACAAATTTAATTTTGCTTTTTGCGGCGCTGCGATTATTTGCAAAGAATCCTGCAGAAAATTGTTAGTTGGAGCTAAAAAGAGGAGAGAGGAGAAGGTAAGAAATCACCTGAAGCAAAATTGTACAGAGAACCCTCCAAGGCCACCGCGGTTCCGCCGTAATAGGCTTCAAATGCCGCGCTTCCGCGGTCTCTTGATGAGATCACTGAACCAAAATTTTTCAGGGAGCTTCTGTAGACTCCCTCAGCTCTCTGGTATTTTCCAAAATTTTTTCCAAATTTCCAGCAAGCTCCAGATTTCCTTGCAATGAACCACAACAAATCGTTTAGGGTTTGCACGAATTTTGATATCAAAATAACAATGGAATAAATCTTTCAATTCAAACTATAATATGAAATGAATTAGCGCGCGATCTCCGGCAACGGCGCCATTTGATTGTTAATATATTTTCCGATTGTGTAAGTAAATCAACTCAAATGATCCCCGGCAACGGCGCCATTTGATTGTTAATATATTTTCTGATTGTGTAAGTAAATCAACTCAAATGATCCCTGATAACGGTGCCATTTGATTGTAAAGAGTTTCTTGTTTGTGTAAATCGAATAAAGCGAATGAGTTTCAATGTGTCGGTAATATTGAATAAAATTCACAATCAAAGAATTATATTTGACCGCAATCAATTTCGTGTTCTTGTCCTTCGAAGGATTGATACTAGATCAATGATGATCGACGAGAGTTAGGGTTTTCTCGATGAAACTAGTGTTTCATCATTTAACCCTTGTTCTTTCGTCGATATCATTCACATTCTAGCCTCTAACAATTTCAAGAAATGATCGTAACTCCCCAATCTCGAGCGATATCAATCAAGAAAGCATCGCAACGAATTGGGTTGTCGATTCTTGAACTTGCTAGGGTTTACAAAACTCGTAGGATTCAAGAATCGATTTAAGATATGTTACATCATCATTCTATTGATCGTCTCGACTCCTCGACGAGCGGAGTATTACTCAAACATCATCACACAGAAAGCATTCAAGAATTGAAAAGATATCATGATGCAAGAATTTAAAGAAAACAAGATAAAAGAATATCACCTTTTATTTATATCAACAATTTGATTACAGTCGCTCAAGAACTACAAGAGGAAGAACTAAATTGTCGATTTGGCGTCGCTCGGCTCCGTGAGTCGCGGATCGGCTAGGACCACTTGCTCTGTTGAAGATCGGCTCGGCTCATAAAAGGTTGCAAGGCTTCTTGCTTGATGGGTACTCGGGATCTTGGCTTTTGATTGGAATTAGGGTTAGGGTTTCACACAAGCCTTCTCACTAGACTTGTGGAAGAAGATGAAGAGAGTGAATGGATCTAAATTGGCTACTAAAATGAACTAGTCAAGGATTTTTCCAAGATAAGAGATCCCTCCCCAGATCGTTTACAAGTGAGCCTAGGGTCTTATTTATAGATCTCCCAAACCCTAGGTCTAGGTTTGAAATTACAATTCCCTCCAAAAGTTTGTTGAGGCTTCTAGAAGGAGTTTGTTAGGCTTTAGCTTAGGGTTTAAGCTAGGGTTTAGGGAGAAGTTTCTAGAATGATAGGCTAGTTTAGTGTTGATCCCAAAGCTTGCTGATCTGGCAGAAGTATCTGGAGTATTCTGGAACTTGAAGTATATGAGCTGAATGTGGGCCCTGAATGAAGAGTTATGGTGCAAAGATTTGGTGCCGACGTGGCAGGACAGCCGCGGAACCGCGGCGCAAGCAGGCTCCGGCCGCGGTTCCGCGGCCATGTTGGCTCCTTGGGACTTGGGCTCTTTGCAGTGGTCTTGGGATAATATTTGGGGCTTTATCTGATATGTTGATTTGTATTTGTCCCTTTGGATTGATACCAGAATTGAAATCATTGAGTTGGCGTAACGTTTGATCGGTACCATGTAAATTTTGGCCTTTCTTCTGGATTTTCCTACACAGATCTCAAAACAAGTGTTGCGCAATATAGGGATGATGCGATGCCATGAAATGCAGTCAATTTCCCTAGAAATGACGGTTTTAGAGTCTAACACATGCAATCTGATATTTTGTGACAGTTTTGCTAATATGTGAAATATGAATACCATACACTTCTAAATGAATGCAAATGATGAGGAAATTGCCGGCTGAAATATGCAATATTTTCGACTAATCAACATTTTCCACGGGGTCAAAGAGTGACATTATCCGCGTTCCACTTGACCAGGAATTTTGCACTAGATGCTTCACACGGGTTCACTGCCGTGTTCGGCGAGGACTAGGCTCCGCTCTGGATGCTTCACACGGGTTCACTGTCGTGCTCTGCGAGGACCAGGATCCGCTCTGGACGTTTTCCACGGGGTCAAAGAGTGACATTATCCGCGTTCCACGTGACCAGGAATTTTGCACTTGATGCTTCACACGGGTTCACTGCCGTGTTCGTCGAGGACTAGGCTCCGCTCTGGATGCTTCACACGGGTTCACTGCCGTGCTCTGCAAGGACCAGGATCCGCTCTGGACGTTTTCCACGGGATCAAAGAGTGACATTATCCGTGTTCCATGTGACCAGGAATTTTACACTGGATGCTTCACACGGGTTCACTTCCGTGTTCGGCGAGGACTAGGCTCCGCTCTGGATGCTTCACACGGGTTCACTGCCGTGCTCTGCGAGGACCAGGATCCGCTCTGGACGTTTTCCACGGGGTCAAAGAGTGACATTATTCGCGTTCCACGTGACCAGGAATTTTGTTGATTGTATCCGTATTCCACGGAATTGGGATTTGACTTTTCGGTGATCAGTATATCACCGAGCCATGGAACTGGGAGTTGCCGCTGTTCTGTTTCGCTTGAAGTTGTGTCCGTCGTTACGAGACGAGTGTTGAGATGATCTCTAGGTCACTTGCGGCCTGTCAAGATTTGGCTTCTTTCTTTGATGAAACATGGGGGGGAGTATGATCACTTCTTTGTTTACGCCCCCGGATTGTATACAGGGAATTATGTAATATCACCTGTAGGGCATAAATTAAATTTTCTTATTTTATTTCTTTTTCCGCGATGCTCTATCATTTCAGCTTTTATATCTCGAAGGTCGCGATTGCCCTATCATTTCGGCTTTTTTTCGCGGTGCCCAATCATTTCGGCTATTTATTTCATTTTTACTCGCCGCTTTTTATTGCGAGTTGCCCCATCATTTCGGCTATTTTGCGTGCATACATTTTTACTTGTTGTTTTTTATTGCAAGTTGCCCCATCATTTCGGCTATTTTGCGTGCATACATTTTTACTTGCTGTTTTTTATTGCAAGTTGCCCCATCATTTCGGCTATTTTGCATGCATACATTTTTACTTGCTGTTTTTTATTGCAAGTTGCCCCATCATTTCGGCTATTTCGTATGCACGTGTGGCCTACTGGCTTTTCGCCATAAACCTGAAATTAGACACCGATTTCGGTATCAGCACCGCTACAACTGGGATATTGCTAGGAACGAATCATCATTTGCCTCTGTCGATGTCGAACAAAGGTGGCTTAGTAAACAGAGTTAAGGGTCCTGTCGACTAAGGCTTTTGACTTCATGAGCCGTAAGGGTCTCACAAAGGTATTTCTCCCTACAAGTCGTGAGGATCTTGCAGGCGTATTTTCTCCTTAGGAATCGTGAGGATTCCTAAGTGCATGTTCCTCTGTAAGTCGTAAGGATCCTACAAGAGGGTTTTCTCCTCCTAAGTCGAGAGGACTTGCAAGGGCTGTCCACCATATGGATATATCCCTAGTCATGGGTGGGACCTTGCTGGGGAAATTTTTATTCGCGTCTGTGGATTGTATACAAGGGTCAGTATTGAGCCACTTGTAGGGCAGTATCGAAGATTGTGGGGGTTGCTTAAGCACAGGTTTAGGTCTCTGTAACTTAAGACTTTCAAATCTTATGAGCCGTGAGGGTCCCATAAGAGAGTTCTCCTTACGAGTCGTGAGGATCTCGCAAGTGTATTTTCTCCTTAGGAATCGTCGGAATCCCTAAGTGTGTTGCTCCCTTGTAAGTCGTAAGGATCTCACGCGGGTGATTTCTCCTTACAAGGTCGAGAGGACCATGTAAGTGTCCTTTAACGAGCTTGCGCCCTTTCGGGTTTTCACAAACACCCGCCGGTAGTCCTGCTGTTTTTACTCACGGAGCCCTTTCGGGTTTTCATCCGTGCCCTTTTTGCTTATGGACATACCGTTTTTTTATTCTCTTTTCTTTTTTTTTACGAGGTCGCGCCCTTTTGGGTTTTCACGAACACTCGCCGGTAGCCCTGCTGTTTTTACTCACGGAGCCCTTTCGGGTTTTCATCCGTGCCCATTTTGCTTATGGACATACCGTTTTTTATTTTTATTTTTATTTTTTATTTTTTTATTTTTTATCACGTCAGCCTGAGGATGCTGCGGTATTAGTTTTAAAGACGTTTCGGTCCGTCATTAGTTTAAGGACGTTTCGGTCCGTCGTTAGTTTAAGGACGTTTCGGTCCATCGTTAGTTTAAGGATGTTTCGGTCCAACGTTAGTTTAAGGACGTTTCGGTCCAATGTTGAGAGGGCCAGCTACTACTTATAGAGCTTGAGTTTAGGAAGATAGCGAGCGGACATAGTCGTCGTCATCTATCATTGACCTAGGCTGTGGCTCATTAAACGTAGTATTTCTTTAGGAAGCGGCCGTTTATTGGCCTGAAAGGCCTTTCACCGTGCATATCCATGAGTAGATAGGCTCCACCGTGGTAGACCTTATCTATGATGTACGGGCCTTCGTAGTTCGGCTTGAATTTTCCCCGCTTGGCGCGATTGGGGATCATAGGCCTTTTGACCACTAGCACGAGTTCGCCTTGGCGGAATGCCCTTGGTTGGGTCAATCTTTCGTATGAGCGCGTCATCTTCGCTTTGTAAGCCTCCAGATTTTGTTGCGCTATGAGCCGGGTTTCATCAAGGGCGTCAAGCTCCTCAAGCCGAAGGTGGGCATTTTCTTCGTCCGTCAACTCGCAGTGGACTGCCACTCGTAGAGAAGATAGCTCTATCTCGAGGGGGAGTACTGCTTCCGTACCGAATACCAATGCGTATGGCGTTGTGTTCGTGGCCATCTTGAACGTAGTTCGATACGCCCAAAGAGCCTCTTGCAGTCTCTCGTGCCAGTCCTTCTTATTTCGGGACACCGTCTTTTTCATGATCTTTGTCAAGGTCTTATTGAAGGACTCAGCTAGACCATTAGCTCGCGGATTATAAACCGAGGAATATCTCCAGTCTATATTGTGTTGTTGCGCGAAGCGACTGATCTTGTGGCTTCTGTAAGCTGGCACGTTATCGGAAATGATCCGTCGCAGAGTTCCATACCGATAAATGACGTGCGTCTTGAAGAAATGGAGGATATTCTCCGTCTTCACTTCCCTCAACGGCACTGCCTCTGCCCATTTGGAGAAGTAATCAGTCATCGCCAAGATGAAACGATATCCCCTGGACGATGCTAGTTCGATGGGGCCGACTATGTCAGTTCCCCACATTTCGAATGGCCAGCTAGCCACCGTTGGATGGAGTGGATTTGGATGCTGGTGGATAAAGTCCCCATGGATTTGGCATGAGTGGCACTGCTTCGCATATTCGAGGCAGTCCTGAATCATCGTGGGCCAGTAGTAGCCCAATCGCTTGATTTTCAACTTCATCTTTGGACCTGCTTGGTGAGAACCGCAGAGTCCGTCGTGAACTTCCTGAACGACCCTTTTTGCCTCTTCGGGTCCTAGGCATCTCAGCCACAGAGAGTCAAATGACCTCTTGTACAGAGTATCGTTGACGAAGGCAAAAGACAGAGCTCGTTTTATAAGCTGATGTTTTGAAGACGCATCTTCGGGTGTTCGACGGTATTTGAAGTAGTCTATAAAGACTTCTCTCCAATCCTTGGCCTTTTCCCGGTCTTTTATTTGCAAGGTCATCTGCTCAGTCGCTTCCTTTTCTTCGGATGATTCTGGAGATATTTCTGCTGGGGCGAGCACCCGACGGCTTTGTACCACGATTCTTACGTCGTCGAGGTTCTCATCAGCCAGTTCCTTAGCGAGCTTGGCCAACGCGTCTGCTTTGCTGTTTTCCTCGCGCGGTATGCTTTCCAAAGTACAGGAAGGAATTTGAGTGAGCAGTTGTTGTACTTTCTCGCCATACCTCACCAGCTCGGGTTTGCACGTTTGGTAGTCGCCATTTACTTGACTAACGACCAGCTGAGAGTCTCCGTAGATGAGGAGGTTCTTAATCCCCATGTCGATGGCGATCTCGAGGCCTGCTATCAAAGCTTCATACTCGGCTTCATTGGTCGTCCTCGGTTCTGTTAAGGAGAAAGCAAAGCGCATTATCCCTCCCTGTGGAGTTACAAAGATGAGTCCTACCCCCGATTTGATTATCGGGGTACTTTGTTTGCGCTTCATCATGGAAGATGCTCCATCGAAATAAAGCTCCCATCGGGTATCACCACCATTGATCATGTCAAACGCATGTTCATCTGGCAGATCGCAATTCAGAGGAGAACCGGCAGGTACTGGATGCTCAGCAAGGAAGTCGGCGATGGCTTGGCCTTTTACTGACTTGAGGGGCTGATAGGTTATCGAGAACTCCATCAAGAGCAGGGCCCATTTAGCGAGTCTCCCTGTCAATATGGCCTTTAACATTAGATATTTGAGGGGGTCCACCTTTGATATAAGACGGACTTCATGTGCCAATGCATAGTGCCTGAGTTTTGTTATCGCAAAGATTAACGCCAGGCAATGTTTTTCGATAGGGGAGTAATTGCTTTCTGCCCCCAGAAGAACTCGACTCAAATGTAGAGCGCTCCCTCCTTCCCTTAGTCGTTCTCTTGTGCCCATAATGCGCCTAAGGAACCTTCAAGGGCCGTGGTATAAAGAATAAGGGGCTTTCCCTTGACTGGAGCAGCTAACACCGGCGGGTTCTGCAGGTACTGCTTGATCTCATCCAGCGCGCCTTGGCATTTTTTATCCCAGACGAATGGAGTTCCCTTCTTCATCAGGTGGCTGTAAGGACGGCACTTGCCTGAGAGGTTGGCTATAAATCGCCGAATATATGCGAGCTTTCCTTGGAGAGACCGCAACTGTTTGAGAGTTCTCGGCGGAGGCATTTCCATGATCGCCTTGATCTTAGATGGATCTATTTCGATACCTCGGTGTCGGATGATGAATCCCAAGAATTTACCCGAGGAAACTCCGAATGCGCATTTGAGGGGATTCATCTTCAAATTGTATTGCCGAAGGCGTTGAAATATGGTCTTCAGATGCTCTAAGTGCTCTTCGTATGACATGCTCTTCACTACAAGGTCGTCGATATAGCATTCGACGATTTCATGTATAAGATCATCGAAGATCTTTGTCATGGCCTTCTGATAGGTGGCACCGGCATTCTTTAAACCAAAAGGCATAACTTTGTAGCAGAATATACCCAAATGAGTCCGAAAAGCGGTGTGCTTCCGGTCTTCGGGATGCATCTTTATCTGATTATACCCTGATGAACCGTCCATGAAAGAGAAAACTTCATGAGTGGACGTATTATCTATCATCAGCTCAGTGACCGGCACTGGGAAATCGTCCTTCGGGCAGGCTTTATTGAGATCTCGGAAGTCCACACATATGCGTACTGTCCCATTTTTCTTCATTACCGGGACGATGTTGGGGACCCAGTCAGGATACTGTACCTCCTGGATAAACCCAGAATCGATCAGCTTCTTGACTTCGGCGTTAATGCTCATCTCAAGCTCGAGCCGCATTCTTCTCGGCGCTTGTTTGACTGGCTTGATATCTGGGGATATTGCTAATTTATGCACAGCAATCTCTGGATCTAATTCCGGCATTTCGGAATAGTTCCATGTGAAGCAATCCCTATGCTGTAGAAGCACGTCCTTTAACGCGGCCACCCTTTCTTCAGATAGCAGCTCGCTGACGAATGTCGGTCGCGGGTCATCTGCCGACTCTAACTCAATCTTCTTGAGGTTATCTGCAGTAGTATGTATGCCATCTTCTAGTTCTTTCGAAGCTGGTGGAAATTCTGAGATCACCTCATTGTCATTGTTTTCGAAGCACCAAGGGAGGTCGTCCCTATCCTCGGGCCCTTCTCTTGATATCGTTATCATATGACAGGTATGAGCTCGCTTCCAAGACCGTCGTGGATCCGGTTCTGCTCTTGTGGCTTTCAGTTCGTGCTTTTATGGCGGCGTCACCCTCCAGCTGCTGGATAAAGCAAACCTGCCTTGCTGGTACTGGTCTTCCACCCAGTCTTTAAAGGTGAAGCAGTCTTCGATAGGGTGTCCTATGGCTCGGTGATAAGAGCAATAGCCCGGATGAGTGACCTCGTTAGCTTGCTCGGGGTGCTTGGTCTCCGGAAGTGTGACCATTTGATGTTTTATAGCGAGGTCAAGTATCTTCTTCGTCTTGTCTTGAGGGAAAGAATACGCTCGACTCATCTTCTTCATGAGGGACAAATCCGGACCGCGCAATACCCGATCACATGACTCTTTGATCCTGCGTTGTCGTTGTCGACCCCCTTTTCCGCTTTTTGACTTACTTCTGCCTCTGCATTGGGCCTTTTGCGCAACTGGTTGACAGGGAGGAGCATCTTCGTCTTTGGCAGCCTGTTGAAGAAGGCGTTGCATCCTGGCTTTCTCGTAGATGGCCATCTCGCGGTTATGGTCGTCTCGAGCTTTTGGACCCGCTCTCCTGATAAGCTTGTCCATTCGTTCTTCAAACGACGGACTCGACACCTTGATTGCGGGATCTAGTTTTGATACGGGGTGAGCATCTTCTGACAGGGCATCCTATTCTTCATCGAAGCTATATATGGCGTAGCTACCGTGGACTCGTTCCCGTTTCCCAGATCTCACAAATCCAAGCCCAAGCGTCTCCATTCTCCCATTGGGCAACTTACGCTGAGTCCCAGGGACATCCCAAATCCTGTTGTAGAACCGAGTTTGTCGAATAGTCTGTTTTAAAGGTACCCCTTGGCGCTTCAATAGCCTTTTTAGTCCGTTCGTGTAGTATCTGGGCAAACGGATGAGTTGGAGCCTGTCAAGCGTAGAATCCGCGTCATGCCAAATTTCTTTCTCCACTCTTGTTTCCGTAGATCGGTAGAATAGGATTGCTTCACCCTTTCGCCTGGGAGGGACGTAAAACGCCTGCAGGTCCTGCACATTGTAAGCTTCAAGTGCGTCAAGGTCTTTGTAGTGTCCCAGCGGCACCATGGCGATTTGCAAACTCTGATCATCGCCAGGGGATGCTTGTATTGACGGCTGACTGGAGAACACGGCATTAACCTCATCTTCCGAATCACTTCCGAAGATCAACATGGGGCCGGACAGTCCCGGGTTGTTGCGTCGAGACGGACCAGCGTAAACTATCTCTTCTTCTTCTTCGGTATCGCTTCCGAAAACAGGGATGGTGGCGGCGGCTTTGTTCTCCGGCTTGCGACACCTTTCTGTATCCTCGAAGTCTGGCAAAAAGTACTTTGCATCTTCGTACTTGCGGACTTCGTTCATGGAGAATGGGTTCAGCTCACCTGTTACGGTATACTCAAAACCATCCTTAAAGTACTTCATACACTGATGCTATGTAGAAGGGATGATGTTGTACTCGTGTAACCAAGGACAACCGAGCAAGGCGTTGTAGCAGGTCTTGGCGTCAATGACGTGAAACTTGATGTCCATGATGAGTAGTCCAAAGCGTAATGTTAATATCACAGATCCAAGAGTCCGTGATGACTGGGAGTCGAAACCGGAGATGATAATTTTGTCACGAGCGAGGTGCTGCATGCTCATGCAGATTTCCTTCAACACCCGAACATTAAGGAGATTGACGGAGGATCCATTATCAACCAGGATTTTGCCTATCTTGATATCGTGGCAATATCCGGAGCGTATAGGGGACGGTTGTGGTTGCACGTCCCGAGGAGAAGGTCTTCGTCACCGAAAGTGATGTCGGCAGTGTGCACTTCTTCCAGTTCATCCTTCATCCTTTCTTCAGCGAGGAAGGCTTGGAATTGTTCGGGCTCTTGTAACGCCTTGATTAATGAATCTCTTTCTTCCTTTGATAATAGGAGGGCGTCGAGAATGCTGAGCTGTGAAGGAAGTTTCCTTAGGTGTGCTAGGATGTTATAGTCCACCTTACCCTTCCTGGGAGGGTCTTTGGCAATCCACTCTTTCATGACTTGGTCATCTAAGGTGATATCCTCAGTGACCTTCTCCTTTCCCTTATCTTTTCTATTCGCGGGTCCGAGATTCTTATCCGGGAGCGTGTGATTGCGCAGCTGAATGTTTTCGCAGGCCTCTGGTTCTTCCTCTCTCCCTAAGACGGACTCTTTAAAGAGAGGGCCCAGAGCCATTTCCTCATCAGAGTCGCTCCCAAAGGTGAGAACCTGTGATCCTCCGGCGTTAACCATGCGACAGTTGTCGGTAGTTCTTTCCTGCTCCCGACGAGTTCTGCGTTTCATGCGCTTAAAATGTTGCCGGTGAGCAACATATCCTTGCCACCATATCTTAAAAGCGTCGCACTCTTCCGTAGGGTGTGAAATCTTCCGATGATATGAGCAATAATTAGGGTGCCTCTCCGCCCCATTGAGCGTGTTTTCTTCCGAGGGTGGTAGCTTCATTCCCATTGACATGGCTTTGGCAAACCTTTTCCTCGTCTTGAATATGTTTTTATCTGCATCGGATGTCTTTTGATCTGGCGGGAGTGCTTCGACTCTTTCGTTTAGTCACTTGCGTTTGGCTCCTTCCGATGCGGCCATCTCACGCTCTCGATCGGCTTTACTTTTCAAACGAATCTCGTCTAGAAAGGCGTCGATCATTTCATCTGTCGGCCATACAAGTTCTGGCTCAGGGTGTGCCCCCAGTTTCTCAGTGCCAGGAGTTTTTCCATCGTCCGTAAACGAGTGGGAGATCACATGACAACTCGCCACATATCCCTCGGATTCATTCGACGAGCTTTCTCCATCATCTTCCTCCTGAAAGACGTGGTTGAGAAACTCTTGCAGTGTGACGGGAGTCCGCGCCTTTTGATTGTACTCCTCCAGCGCGTCAATCTGTTTCTGCAAATCCGTGCGCTTGTCTCCAGGCTTCACGGGCTTCTTGGATTTCTTCTTCTTTTTCTTCGAAGATTTTGACGGTTGGGTGTAAGTACTTGGGCCATCACCACCGCTCTTTGTAGTTGGACGCGGCTTCAGCATCCCTTCGATGATTTGAGGTTCAAGCGGGTTCTTCCATTCGACTGTTGGGCACGCATGAAGATCACTCAGCATCCTTTTGATTTTAGCTGATAGCACGACCTCCCATGGAGCTTCTTCAATAAAGGAATAGGTTGCCCCTGGTGCGTCTGTCTTCTTAGGAGTATGCAGCCGTGGCGGGTTCACCTTCCACTTTTCGGACAGCGCAAACTTTCCCTGGAGGTATTGATCCTCAATCCATCTTTTGAAGACGAAGCAATCCTCAATCGGATGGCTTACCGTTTGATGGTAAGGGCAATAATTGGGGTTATTCACCTCAGTGGGTTGTGGCGGTCGCCTTGGGTTTGGCAAGTTGATAAGCCTGTTGCGTACGGCCATCTCGAATAACCATTTTGTCTTATCCCGTAGGAACGAGTAGGGGCGCTTCATCTTCTCATTATAATACCGGCGTCTTTCTTCCAGTTGATCCGCCAGCTTTGGGGCACTGGGTTGCTGCTGAGCATTCGCGACGAAGGTTGCCTTCCCTTTACCCTTGTCACTCTGAGGCTCCGACTTCGGGGGAGACGGTCTGTGGCCCATCTGGCCCAACTTGTCGATTAAAGCCTGGAACGTGGTCGGCTTGAAGAACATCATGAACTGGGAGATAGTTGCATGAGGGTCTAGGGTTCCCACGAACATGCCCACCGCGGGCGCTTCCTCAATGCGTTGTTCGCATTTCGACCACAAATTTCGCCAGCGTATAGCGTACTGGACCCACGTTTCGCCTGGTTTCACCCTAGCATTAATTAATGCTGTTATCGGAGTGCGTTCGCTGGCGCTTGCGAATCGCTGAGTGAATAGCAATTCCATTTCAGCGAACGTCTTGATGGAATCGTTCGGGTGTTCTGAATACCATTCGAACGCCGTTTCTGATAAGCTGCCCACGAACTGACGAAGCAACAGTTTATCATCACCGCCGGTGTTACCGCAAAGGGCCCTGAACTGGGCAACGTGTTGGTGGGGATTGCCAGTCCCCTTATACACATGGAATTTCGGTATTGTATAACCCGGCGGATATTTGATTTGGTCGTACCATCTTGGATACGGTCGCCCCGTTTTTACGACTTGACCAGCTGCCTCAATCGCGTGATGAACCCGGATCTGCTGGGCTATATAGTCGTCCAAGTCAGCCTTGGAGATTGTCTCCTCCTTGGCCGTTGAAAGAACCGGTGGTGGATTCGACGTTTCTCCTCTATCATCTTTGAGGACGGTCGGGGGATCTTCAGCGGGAGGATCTTGTTGAATCATCATCCCAACCATGTCTTGAAATAAGTGGGCTATTTGCTTTATATTGGCCGCTTGTTCCGCAGCCTCTTTATCTTTCTTTTCCAATATCCTCCGAAGGAACTCAGCGTCGGTTTCCTGTTCTTGTCGCTGATCCGAGGACGCTTCGGGACTTTCTTTCAGCCCAGTAAGCACGGCCATTGCGATCATCATTTCCTGGAGCTTCTGCTATTGGTCCTGAGCTTTGGTCACCGACCGTGTAAGCGGTCTATGCCCTGTAGACGCGCGGCTATCTTCCTTTCCCGACGCTATGTATACAGTATGGACCATCATGCCCCCAGTCTTAGGGCGTCTGGGCTCAGCGCCTTTAGCTTTCGTCGCAGGCCCGAGGATCTTCTCCGGCCTCCTCTTTTTATGAGCAGTGGAAGTTGAGGGGGCCGTTGAGGTGGGCACCCAGACAGCTTTTCATGGCTTAGCGTGATGACTGACTTCCTGTTGGATTTTCAGCTTCTTGTGCTGGCGGGAGAAATTTGGATCTATCACCGAGTCTCGGGTCTGCCGCCAGACTTTATAGATTTTGGAAGACAGCCGTTGAGGAGATTGGGGCTGTTCTGGCTTTATTTCCGTGGCCTTTTTCAGCGGAGGGGGAGACCTCTTTAGCACTGCGGCAGGAGAATTCCTACGCACCTTATTCAGCATCTCAAAGCTGTTCTTGGTTGGAACAGCAGCATTAACTTCTGTCGTCGGGGCTGGAGGAGTTAGCCCAGAAAGGGAGTTGCCTCCGGCCTTCCTCACTCGGCGCCAGTAGCGACGTCGAGCGTGCCGTGCTGATGGAATCGGCTCGGTGAGGACGATAGCCTCGTCTTTCCCCCTGTGTAGGTGGGGGTCGCTGCTGGTGTCAGCACAGGAGCGGTGAAGCTCGTTGGCGGGAGCATGGTCCCGAAAAACAACCCGGTGGTGGCTTGAGTGACTTTTTCCACGGGCATTGTGAACAGCGAAGCAGCTTAGGGCCCGTAGGCTATACCTCCTGGCGAGGAGGAGCGCCGGTTGCAGTTGCAGTTGGAGCATTTCGCACAAGTGGAAGCCATTGATTCTTTGCTTTCTGCAATAAGCAAAACGCCAAATCTTATACCTTGAAACCCAAGGGCAACCATTAGCGAGCCGTGTTTGGTTCGCGAACACGACACACGAAGTGTGGAGTGGAAAGAGGAAAAGGTCCCATCGGGCGTGCCAGAATCTGTTCCCCTCCGAAAGACGGTGCGACGGACGTCTTGCCTGAAATTCGAGGCAGATGCTAATAGGTGCTATCCGTCCACCTCTCCGAAGATGCCAAGTTGATTTATGACACCATGTATCGAAGGTTTAAACGGATGCGTCCGATTTAGCAGACTTCGTCAGATTCCCCCTCGCTTGAGGGGTTTTTGATTGTGGGGACGCTCTTCCCTGCAGGCTCAAGCCCCTGCAGTTAATTACGCTACCGCATTGCGGTAACAACTTTCTCCTTCTCCAGATGATCACTCCAAGTCGTATGTGTTTATTTTTGAAAGGTTCCTAGGCACCCTATAGTGGTCTCACAAGGCATCGAACATGCCAATTCAAAAAATTTAGTGCCGAGAAACCCTAGACTACGGATCTTTAACTAGATGTTTAGGCGAAAAAGAAAACTAGTTAACGCTTAACTACTAGGATACGGAAATTACAACCTTTGTAGATCCGGATATCCACCTCCACGGCTCTGCAACGTCATGTCCTCGCTGTCCATCATGAATCCTCGACTCGATCATCGGCTTCATCGGGAAAGCAAGCGGAATAGGTCGTCGGCTTTGTGTCAAAGACGATCTACGTCGAGGTTGCACAAACTCAAGCTCCGACTTCACAAACTTGTGAAACTTGTGAAGTAAATACCCAAAACAACTTGGCAAGAGGTAGAGGGTGAAGAAATAGGAGGTGGGTTCACTTTAGATTTGGATTTAACTCACTAGATCTCAACTTGCCATTTTTGTAGCAAGCTTGAAGAAGAAGAAGAAGATGAGCTCAAGAAAAGATTATGATAAGTGTTATGATAAAAAATAAAAAAATAAATCAAATACTTATCATAACTTGAACTAGGGTTAAGTGTAGAGAATTAACCATGGTCACTTTGATGGGTTAGGGTTAAGCATGAAGATAAGGATGGTTAGCAAAGTCAAAGCTTCATGAAGCTTCAATATAAAACAAACTTAGCCACCATTCTTATCATAACTTATTTCAAATAAATAAATAAATAAATAAATAAATGAAAATGCAAAACCCTAATTATCATATTAACCATGGATTAATTTTATACACTTAACTAAATGATCAAGTATCATCAAACATGATACAAAAAGTGCACGAAAGTATATCACATATACAATGTGCAATCCAAGTGAGAAAAATCCGTTTAAAGTGAACCAATACTAGTTAATGCAATGCAATATATCAAATATATAATTATGCATTAAATCATTAAATCAACATCTGATTCAATGATCCGGTCATGTCGCACATAACCGACTAGTATTCAATGCATCGATTTATCGAATCAATGATTCGATAACTAGGTCATATCGAATATAACCAATCGAAACATATATCGCGAGAATGAAATGCGGTATCACATACACGCATTATTCTCGGTCCCGCACATATCTCATATGCGCTCCTATTTCGTTTCGCTTGAGCCAGGAAACCTCTGTGTAGGACTCTAAAGACTCGTCAATACGCCGGTAGCAGATGATGATCATATCAAGCACCCACAAGCCGCAAGCGGTCTGCTAAACGTAACGGCCACCCGGGTATTGAGCGATCAGAAGATCGACGAGCTAGCCCGCTCACACTCCTGCGAATCCGACCAGTAACACTTACCATACAGTCAAGTCTCTTCGTCTGATACGTCGCATATCAAGTCTAGGGGTGGTATACGTCAGACCCCAATAACCCGATAAGTCGTGCCGATGTGAGGCTCGTAACGGGTCGAGAAACTACTGGTAACACTTACCAGCAAATCTCTGATCAGCCCTGGCCAGGGACTTCCCTGTTACGGCCAATCGAGCACTGCGCAACATCAACTCCCAATACCGGGAGAGACGAAACCCCTCCTATCGCTCATTGCCTCCATGTGACTCGGGACTGTACCCAAAGACCACCGTTTTGCACGCCCTCATGGACGTGGTAAGGTGGAGATCAAAGCACAGTGGGAACCACACAAGACTCTATGACGATCTCGGGTCTACAGACTAACCTGTACAAGTGTCACCTAAGAACTGCCATCTGACGTGAGGTATAATACCATCTGGGAGTTCTCGGCGAGTCCGTCCAGTGTACCCAGTCTCCACTGAGCACCTGTATACCATCTCTGATGTCAAACACCAATGGATATGGGATCATCCATCGCCCATCACATGGGTCGAGAAGCGTATACACTAGTCTACTCTGGTATATCAATGCCCCGTCTCGATATACCCACGACTAGGGACCTTGAAGGATGTACTTATGGACTACCATGTCCCCACTAGTATGATCTGCATCATAGTCCATGTAGTCAAGTACAAATCCTAAGGGCTTTACCAACATGTAACTATAAGACAGTATAAAGAGACTAGTGTACATGTTAAGATAAATGGCAACCAGATAGCATACTATCATGTCGAGCAAGAAAGTCATCTCTATATATGTCCAAGCATCCAATATAATATACATAATCTGTACAATACTGGCCTCTAGGGCATACATACAACTAACAATCTCCCACTTGCACTAGGGCCAGCTGCTGTAGTATCTCATACCGAGCATCCCGAAGAGTCTCTCAAACTGTATCTGGGGAATGGCCTTCGTGAGTGGATCCGCCGTGTTGTTCTTCGTGTCAACTCTCCTGACCTCGATCTCCCGGCGATCAACTATCTCCCGGATCAGGTGATACTGCCTCAGAATATGCCTGGACCGCTGATGGGACCTGGGTTCCTTGGCCAAAGCCACCGCTCCATTGTTATCGCAATACAAAGGTATTGGATGCTCAATGGATGGAACCACACCAAGTTCAGAAATGAACTTCTTGATCCAGACAGCCTCTTTGGCAGCATCGTTGGCAGCGATGTATTCAGCCTCCATCGTCGAGTCTGCCACGGTTTCCTGCTTGGAACTCTTCCAGCTAACCGCCCCTCCGTAAAGGGTAAAGACAAAGCCCGACTGCGACTTAGAGTCGTCCTTATCACTCTGGAAGCTGGAATCGGTAAAGGACTCCACTTGGAGTTCGCCGTTACCATACACCAAGAACATTTCTCTAGTCCTTCGCAAGTACTTGAGAATGCTCTTCACAGCTGTCCAGTGACTCTCTCCAGGATCAGCTTGATACCTGCTCACTACACTTAGTGAGTATGCTACATCGGGTCTGGTACATAGCATCGCATACATGATAGAGCCTACTGCCGAAGCATAGGGTATCCCTTGCATGCGAGCTCTCTCCAAATCAGTCTTGGGAGACATCTCTTTGGAGAGAGTGACTCCAGAGATCGTGGGCATGTTCCCACGCTTGGACTCTTCCATACTAAACCTCTTTAGTATGGTGTCAATGTACCTGGATTGGGACAATCCCAAAATCCGTTTGGATCTATCTCTATAGATCCTGATCCCCAATATGCAGGAGGCATCACCAAGATCTTTCATTGAGAATCTTTGTGATAAGAAGAGCTTGACCGATTACAGCATAGGAATATCATTTCCTATCAAGAGTATGTCGTCCACGTACAATACGAGGAAGACAACTTTACTCCCTGCCACCTTCTTGTAGATACAAGGTTCATCTGGATTTTTGACGAAATCAAACTCTTTGATAACGACGTCAAAGCAGATGTTCCAACTCCGCGATGCTTGCTTTAATCCATAAATGGATTTAAGCAGCTTGCACACCTTCCCGCTGCTCCCACTGTCTACGAAGCCCTCTGGCTGAGTCATGTACACGCACTCTTCTAAATCACCATTTAGAAAGGCGGTCTTAACATCCATTTGCCAGATTTCGTAGTCATGAAAGGCAGCAATGGCAAGCATGATTCTGATGGATTTAAGCATAGCCACTGGAGAAAAAGTCTCGTCATAGTCCACACCTGGTCTTTGACGAAAACCCTTTGCCACAAGTCTAGCTTTGAAAGTCTCCACTTTCCCATCTACACCAAGTTTCTTCTTGAAGATCCACTTGCTCCCAATGGGTTTTACCCCTTCAGGAGCAACTTCCAAAGTCCATACTTTGTTGGTGTACATGGAATCCATCTCGGACCGCATAGCATCCAGCCATTTCACTGAGTCCCCACTCGTGATGGCCTGCTCGAAGCTAGTTGGGTCATCATCCTCCATGATGCAATCCTCGCTTCCACCATCAATGAGAAAACCGTAGTATCTCTCAGGTGGACGAGGAACCCTACCAGATCGGCGGAGAGGCTGAGGTTCGTCGGAAGCTACTGAATGCTCTGGTTCCACTAAATCTTCTGTTGTGTTTTGTTCAGCTGGAACCTCTTCCAGTTCTACCTCAGAGCCACTAATTTCTTTTGCAAGAAATTCCTTTTCTAAAAAGGTGGCATGTTGAGCAACAAATACTCTTTGTTCCTCACTGTGGTAGAAGATATACCCTCGCGAATGTTTGGGATATCCAACAAACTTACACAAAACAGATCTTGCCTCGAGTTTGTCCGGTTTTTGTCTTTTGACATAGGCCGGGCAACCCCATATCTTTATAAAATTAAGATATGGTCTCTTCCCTTCCCATATCTCATATGGTGTGGTAGGCACAGATTTGGTGGGAACCCTGTTCAGTAGGTATGCTGCTGTTTCCAGTGCATATCCCCAGAAGGAAATAGGCAACTCAGCTACACTCATCATAGAGCGCACCATATCTAATAGGGTGCGGTTTCTCCGCTCCGATACACCGTTGTGCTGTGGTGTATATGGAGGAGTTAGCTGAGAGAGAATCCCATTCTCTTTTAGGAAGTCCAGGAATTCAATGCTCAAGTATTCACCTCCTCGATCAGATCGAAGGATTTTAATACTTTTTCCGGTTTGGTTCTCAACTTCTTGTTTATATTCTCTAAATTTCTCAAAAGCTTCTGATTTGTGTTTCATCAGGAACATATATCCGAATCTAGAGAGATCGTCAGTGAATGTAATGAAGTACGAAGAACCATCCCTGGCATGTGTAGACATGGGACCGCATACATCACTATGTATTAGTCCTAAGAGTTCGGTAACTCTTTCTCCGTGTCCCGTAAACGGAGTCTTGGTCATCTTGCCTTTGAGACATGACTGGCAAGTGTCATAGGATGAAAATTCAAACGGATTTAAATATCCATCCTTATGCAACTTAGCTAGTCGTGTCGCATTGATGTGACCCAGTCTACAATGCCACAAGAAGGATTCGTTGAGTTCAGAACTCTTCCTCTTGTGTGTGTTTGTTATGCTCAGGACTGTTGATTGGTTTAGAACATAAATGCCATTGCACAACGTGCCTGATCCAACCAACTTTTGGTTATGGAAAATGTTCATAACATTGTCCTGTAATACAAAATTATATCCCTCTTTACTTAATAAAGAAACCGATATAATGTTGCATATCAGGTTCGGCATGTAATAGCATTCGTTCAGAACCAATGTATTACCTGTTGGTAATACAAGGTGATATTCCCCGACAGTCTTAGCTGCAACAATTGCACCATTTCCAACTCTAATGTCTTTATCACCTTCTCCAAGTTCTCTACCTTTCCTAAGCCCATGTAACTGATTACATATATGGGATCCTGACCCGGTATCCAATACCCAGGACGTAGAGCAAATGGAGAAACAGTTCTCAGTAACGAACACACCCGAAGAAAATGCATCAGCATGTACTTTCTTCATTCGGGTGGCATGGGAATCCTGGTATTCCCCTATATCCTGTTCAGTCCTATAACTCTTATAGGAAAGAACGGAACCAACGTTCCCCAGCACAGTATAACATGCGGGTTCGGTCAATACATCCATTTTATTATCTTTATTAAGGCATGAAATGGTCGCTACCTGGAGAGAGAGAGAAGAAAACACTTTAGCGTAAGCTCGTGCAAGATCAGATTGGTTATTATCTTATCTAATCAGGATGGCTCCCACTGCTTTTTATCAAATCTTCCTCCAAACCCTAAAAGGAAAGACTAGCCGGGATTAATTACACACTACAAGTTCGCCAATCTTTCAGCCAGGCCAGTGTCGGTACTTTGAGGGAGGTCCCCCGTGCTTTCGCACGAACCTAATTACTGTAAACCTCGTTTTCCCAGAGGCGTAACCTCGTTAACACCTTTCTAGACACCTACTTGATCGGCTAATTGCACTGTGTAAAACTCTCCCAGGAGTAACTCTTACTCGCAGCGGGTATCGGGATCCAACTATCTCATAGAAGGTATGCAATCTCATTGCAAATTTCAACACTTGAAATTCCCGATAATATTTTGCCCCAAGCATCCTATGACCTTGACGGAGGTCAACAAACCACAGGGTGCAAGTCAAGTTCAACCCGTCATTTCTTGATTGAATCAAACCCACCCGCACGACCCTTGACGGAGGTCAACAAGGTCGTACGACTACCCTAATCCAATCTGCATCATATGCATAAGCAGACAAATACTAGTTAGCTACCGCACACTACGCCTTGACGGAGGTCAACAAACGTAGCACGAATACTAAGTAGGATTTATCTGAAATGACGGAGGGCTACGCAAGTTTTCATAAAATCATGAGCGTAATGAACTTGATATCGTTGTAGAATCAAATGATGTTTTGAAATGGAGTGATTTTGAGGCTTTTCTAGTTTTGCTAAAGGAGTCACTCCCGGTGAAGGGATCTCGGTCCTTTCCTCGTCGAATGAGGTGCGGGATATATCATATATATCGCTGTGCAAAGCAAAAACGCAAAAGCTGTCAAAAGCAAACCGAGTGTGTAGCATCTGCCAGTTATTGCTAAAGGAGTCACTCCCGGTGAAGGGATCTCGGTCCTTTCCTCATCGAATAAGGTGCGGGGTATATCATATATACCGCTGTGCAAAGCAAAAAACTGTAGCTACCTGTTTTATTTTAAAATTCGATTCCACAACATCTTAGGTTTCTTATCTTTCATTAATCACATTAATGAAGTCCCATCATTTAATACCTAAACATCACAGATAGATATGACGTACACTTATGCCATCCGCATTCGCCTCGATGTCCCCTCGTGCACCGTTAGGTTAGGTAACTAACGACAGAGCAGGGCAGGGCTAGCGCGGGTGTAAAACATAAGTAACGTCTATATAACATATCATATATACTATATACTAAATCCATCACAGAAACATCACATGATCTCATCACAGATATCGCAGCAGAATAAACATATGAAATATTGGATATACTAGGACGTCCGTGTTTTCAATACGAGCCAGTATAAAACACGGATTCCACGGTCGTGATGAATAGCCAATCCCACACCCCTAGACCCCTACGAGAGCGGCAAGCAACCCTGCCAATTCTAGGGTTAGGAGACCCGGACTCGACTCCTCGAGTTGGTCTCCCACTGGACCCCAGAACCCGGTTACTTGTGCTTCCCTCCTTGGGTCTATCCTAGTGCAGAAAAGTAAATAATATACAAAGGGTGACAACTCCCGCATCCTGGAAGTGCCCCGAATAAAAGAATATTACATACAAGTTTTTACATGAATGAAAATGAAAAACACTCATCTCACATAAAAACCCCCGGCTATTCGAACACGACGATCCAATATAACATATCCAGCAACACATAACATCACATGTCATCAACGTAAGTAAGTATGCATACCCCAATTGTCGTTGACGTATAGCAACGAAACCGGCGATATGAACATACTACACTTACGGTCACAGAAAAGAAAGTGTAAAACTACAACAATTGGAATCCGCAACTTCTTTAGACATCGCATGCCTAACAGATATAAATCCCGCATTTTAGTCCCATTATCGAAAACTCTTTTCGATATCCAATGAAACTAAACCGCTAGATTTATAACATCCATCCAGTTATCTCATAACCTTTTTGTGAATTCCAATTATTGTATCCAGTTCCGGATAAATAGAATATATCAAACTTTCCGATCGAACATTCGAACACCCAAGTTTTCCCGACACCGATCAACACATGAAATAGGCTCAAAGACATTCACTTCATACCTCAGTACCGACGGTCCAGCCGTAGAAGGGTCAAGCCAACGCCTCACATGTGGCACGCCGTACTGCCCCAAACCCGAAGGTTCAAAGGGCAGTTCAAGACGGTCACATAATCGAGTTAAGGTTTGTGTCTTCTAGAGGGACCATCGCGTTACTTGCACTACTTCGAACGTCTTTTAACCACAGAAAAGTCCAACACTTGGAATTATTCGGCAGGGGAAAACCTGGGTATTTATATCCGGTCGAACTCTTTAACATATTCTACAGTTATCTGGAAAAACACAAAATACGAAATTTGATAATCCGATCGAAATACTGATTCCCAATAGTACCCCAAAATACTCTTCTGTAAAGTCACAATAAAAATATCCCAGAAAACATAGCATTATATTACAAGAGTTACTGTGCAGAAATAATTATGAAAGGGAACAGTACGGCCGCGGAAGCGCCGCACATTCCTAGCATGTGCCGCCCTTCCGCGGTGGAAAAGTTGAATTACCCCCTCGTATTTCACAGTAATTCTAATAACACCCTGCTTGATTTTCTACATATTTTTAATTGACAAAAATCCGAATTTTTAGAAAAAGTCCAGAGAGCATTTTTAGGTTTTGGATTTCGGTTCGATCGGGTTTCAAACGTCGTCGGGACTTCGCCTAAGGCTCTAGCTAGGCTCTGATACCAGTGAAAGGTTCCTAGGCACCCTATAGTGGTCTCACAAGGCATCGAACATGCCAATTCAAAAATTTTAGTGCCGAGAAACCCTAGACTACGGATCTTTAACTAGATGTTTAGGCGAAAAAGAAAACTAGTTAACGCTTAACTACTAGGATACGGAAATTACAACCTTTGTAGATCCGGATATCCACCTCCACGGCTCTGCAACGTCATGTCCTCGCTGTCCATCATGAATCCTCGACTCGATCATCGGCTTCATCGGGAAAGCAAGCGGAATAGGTCGTCGGCTTTGTGTCAAAGACGATCTACGTCGAGGTTGCACAAACTCAAGCTCCGACTTCACAAACTTATGAAACTTGTGAAGTAAATACCCAAAACAACTTGGCAAGAGGTAGAGGGTGAAGAAATAGGAGGTGGGTTCACTTTAGATTTTGATTTAACTCACTAGATCTCAACTTGCCATTTTTGTAGCAAGCTTGAAGAAGAAGAAGAAGATGAGCTCAAGAAAAGATTATGATAAGTGTTATGATAAAAAATAAAAAAATAAATCAAATACTTATCATAACTTGAACTAGGGTTAAGTGTAGAGAATTAACCATGGTCACTTTGATGGGTTAGGGTTAAGCATGAAGATAAGGATGGTTAGCAAAGTCAAAGCTTCATGAAGCTTCAATATAAAACAAACTTAGCCACCATTCTTATCATAACGTATTTCAAATAAATAAATAAATAAATAAATAAATAAATGAAAATGCAAAACCCTAATTATCATATTAACCATGGATTAATTTTATACACTTAACTAAATGATCAAGTATCATCAAACATGATACAAAAAGTGCACAAAAGTATATCACATATACAATGTGCAATCCAAGTGAGAAAAATCCGTTTAAAGTGAACCAATACTAGTTAATGCAATGCAATATATCAAATATATAATTATGCATTAAATCATTAAATCAACATCTGATTCAATGATCCGGTCATGTCGCACATAACCGACTAGTATTCAATGCATCGATTTATCGAATCAATGATTCGATAACTAGGTCATATCGAATATAACCAATCGAAACATATATCGCGAGAATGAAATGCGGTATCACATACACGCATTATTCTCGGTCCCGCACATATCTCATATGCGCTCCTATTTCGTTTCGCTTGAGCCAGGAAACCTCTGTGTAGGACTCTAAAGACTCGTCAATACGCCGGTAGCAGATGATGATCATATCAAGCACCCACAAGCCGCAAGCGGTCTGCTAAACGTAACGGCCATCCGGGTATTGAGCGATCAGAAGATCGACGAGCTAGCCCGCTCACACTCCTGCGAATCCGACCAGTAACACTTACCATACAGTCAAGTCTCTTCGTCTGATACGTCGCATATCAAGTCTAGGGGTGGTATACGTCAGACCCCAATAACCCGATAAGTCGTGCCGATGTGAGGCTCGTAACGGGTCGAGAAACTACTGGTAACACTTACCAGCAAATCTATGATCAGCCCTGGCCAGGGACTTCCCTGTTACGGCCAATCGAGCACTGCGCAACATCAACTCCCAATACCGGGAGAGACGAAACCCCTCCTATCGCTCATTGCCTCCATGTGACTCGGGACTGTACCCAAAGACCACCGTTTTGCACGCCCTCATGGACGTGGTAAGGTGGAGATCAAAGCACAGTGGGAACCACACAAGACTCTATGACGATCTCGGGTCTACAGACTAACCTGTACAAGTGTCACCTGAGAACTGCCATCTGACGTGAGGTATAATACCATCTGGGAGTTCTCGGCGAGTCCGTCCAGTGTACCCAGTCTCCACTGAGCACCTGTATACCATCTCTGATGTCAAACACCAATGGATATGGGATCATCCATCGCCCATCACATGGGTCGAGAAGCGTATACACTAGTCTACTCTGGTATATCAATGCCCCGTCTCGATATACCCACGACTAGGGACCTTGAAGGATGTACTTATGGACTACCATGTCCCCACTAGTATGATCTGCATCATAGTCCATGTAGTCAAGTACAAATCCTAAGGGCTTTACCAACATGTAACTATAAGACAGTATAAAGAGACTAGTGTACATGTTAAGATAAATGGCAACCAGATAGCATACTATCATGTCGAGCAAGAAAGTCATCTCTATATATGTCCAAGCATCCAATATAATATACATAATCTGTACAATACTGGCCTCTAGGGCATACATACAACTAACAATTTTATGTTTGGTTGCCCGTGGATTGTATACGGAGACTGAGTTATGTCATCGCCCGTAGGGCGTGGACTAGTCCAAATCCGTATTATCTTAGATTTGGGTTTGGGGGTTTGGGTTTAAGGATACGTTAGTCTCGTTTGAGACTAAGATCGACTTAAACGTTTGTTAAGGATACGTCAGCCTAGTTTTTAGACTAAGATTAACTTAACGGGATCGTTTAGATCCGACAAGAGAGCAATTAAGGGAGCCCTGTTGTTTAGTTTAGTGACATTGCGGTCAATAGGTAGTTTAAGGACATTGCGGTCCAATGTTAGTTTTAAGACATTGCGGTCAAGGTTAAGGACATCATAGTCCGTGGATTTAAGGACTCCACAGTCCGGTGTTAGTTTTAAGACATCACGGTCAAGGTTAAGAACCTCATAGTCCATGGATTTAAGGACTCCACAGTCCGGCGTTAGTTTTAAGACATCACGGTCAAGGTTAAAGACCTCATAGTCCGTGGTTTTAAGGACTCCACCGTCCGGCGTTAGCTTTAAGACATCACGGTCAAGGTTAAGGACCTCATAGTCCATGAGTTTAAGGACCCCACAGTCCGTATAAATGTATGGTCATCGGGACCCGCCACCTCTTTGAAGACGTTGAGGAATTACAACGCCAAGTATCAAAGGAGTGAAGAGATGTACCCTTGAACCAAGGTAGATTAAATAGTCTTCGGCCCAATTTGGGACCAAGACTAATTAATTATGTTATGAGCCCATTAGCCCAGTTAAGTTTGAATTGAGGACTTATGGCCAGCTTGGGCTAAGTCCAATCATGTTTAGAATATTGGCTTTCTGTTGGTCCATTGAAGGAGAGGCTTTGCCTCTAGAAACTTAGCCAATTGGGCTAAAGTTAGTGTTAAACACTAAAGACCAACAGTGTTGAACACTGGGAGTGAGATTGACAAGTTAGTGTTTAACACTAAAAGATAGTTAGTGTTAAACACTAGCAACAGAGCTTTCAAATTAGTGCTTATACACTAAAGCAAATCAGTGTTAAACACTGGCAATGGAGATTTCAAATTAGTGTTTAACACTAAGGCAGATCAGTGTTAAACACTGGAAATAGGATCTTCCAAGTTGGTGTTCAACACTAAGAAAGTCAGTGTTAAACACTGGATACAGAGTTTCCAATTTAGTGTTAAACACTAAGGCAAGAGGGGTCACATGGTAGCACGTGAGAGTGCCCTTCTTCTCTTTGTTTTGTTCTACAGATAAGTGTTTAACACTTTTAGCTCTGAAAGCCATCACGTGCGGGCACGTGATGGGGGCCCATACTCTGGTTTATTAGAATACTCATTAGGGGTCACGTGGTAACACGTGATGGCGCCCTGGAGTCCCTGTTTATTTCGCTGTTCCTTTATGTGCTTCAGGGATCACGTGGGGCACGTGAGGCATTGCCTCAAAGTTCTCTTTTATATATCTTCGCAGGAGTCACGTGGTAACACGTGAGATGTCTGCTTCAAAGTTCTATTATGTTGGTCTTTGCAGGGGTCACGTGGTAGCACGTGACTCTGCATGTTTTTAAAGTTCTGTTCATAGGGTTAAACCCTAAACTTTAGAGGAATTAAATTTCCGTTTTCTTCTGAAGAATTATATTCTTAATAGGGTTAAACCCTAATTTCTTTTCTTAAGGAAATTAAATTCCTGTGAGTTTGAGAGAATTATATTCTCAATTAGGGTTAAACCCTAGTTCCGTTCATTCTGAAGGAATTAAATTCCCATAACATAGGGTTAGGCCCTAACTTTATCTCAAAGGAATTGAATTTCTATCATTTTGTGAGAATTAAATTCTCTAAACTCAGTTCCTCCTCTGTGTTTTGGATCTGCATGGCAGGATCTCAACCCAATGAGAATTAAATTCTCAATTCATGGAGAGATGTGCACTTTGCAGATCCTCGACCAGAGAAAGAACTAAGTTATTCTTTTTATATAAGAGTTAAACTCTTTGAGAATTAAATTCTCTTTTTTAAACCTCTCCCTTCTTCCCTAAGGTTTTCTTTTGCTGAGGATCAAATTCTTCCCAGAATCTCAAGGATCTATTTCTCTCTCTCTCTCTGTATGTCCCTGTCTATCTGTATGTATTCTTCTTGGCTCCTATTTATGGGAGAAAGAAGAAAATCAATCAGTTTTAGTGAATCTTTCATTGAAAGATTTGATTTGTTTATTGAGAGATTTGATTTACATTTATCATTCATCTGGACCTTTGGATTATTAGGTGAGTTTTATTCACCATTGGATTTTAAATCCAAAGATATCCCTTTGTTATTTCAGTTAGATTTTAAGGGGAAACCTTTCCAAGTTCAAGATTTTTCCATAAATAGGTGACATTTAATCACCTTTAGATCTTTAATCCAACGGTTCCAAATAATCATTCCCTTTTGGAAAGATTTGAATGCTCTTCAGAATTTAATTCTGTTAAATAAAGAGGCTTTGAAAGCCGGTCACGTAGGGTCGCGTGTAGGCACGTGATCCCTGGTCACGTGTAGGCACGTGACCCCTGGAAGGGCCTTTCTTCTCCTTTTGCGCTCTGTTCTCTGGCCGCTGCTCAGCCGTCACGTGCCAACACGTGACCCCTGGTCACATGTACGTGATGCTTTTTCTGGAGCTTTTTCCTTGATTTAATCAGGGAACGAATGTGTCTTGTGCCGTTGCTTTTAAATGTCACGTGTCAACACGTGACCGCTAGTCACGTGTTAGCACGTGATGCCTCCTCAGTAAGTTTTCCTGATTTTAAATCAGGAAACAATGGGGTTTACAAAATTTTGGTTTTTTGCTCATTTTACATACATTTATTTCTATAAAAAAAAGAATTGCATTAAACTAATTTATGCTTTCATTCTTTTTGTCATAGAGCCGGTCTCTTCCATACTCGGTCTTGACCTGAGCTTGGGCCTACTTGGCTTGGGCCCACATAGCTTGGGGTTGACTTTGATTTTGACTTGGTCAACCGGGGTTTAATTTTTGACCCCAACAGAGGCCATAAGAACAAAATCTTTAGAAACCTTGAAAACTGCGTTTCACCGGATGTGATGTATTCAATTAAGCCGGATCTTGATTGGTCCGACGAATACTGGCATGCCTTGGTCGATCATTTTTTGTCCGGAGAGTTTAGGGTATGTCTTTGACGATACCTTTTTGCTATTTAATAGCAACTCAGTAAACAATATTTGATGTAACTGCAGGAGAAGAGTGAGCGAGGAAAAGCATCTCGCGCTCAGCTGCACAATGTTTACAAGGGTGGGAGCAAGAGTTTCCAGCCGGTTGCCATCGAACACGTAAATATCGTATTTGATATTAATACGTTAAAATTATCTTAGAAATTTATGTATGAACTTTCTAGATGTTATTGTTAGTGTATATGCCCTAGAGGCCATTACTGTATCATACTAGTTTGTATATTACTTAATGGAAGCTTGGGATATTCACCTTGTATATACAATCTTGCTCAAAATAGTAGTATGCTACTTGGTTTGTTTCTACTTCAATGTGTACATGTGTTTATTTTAGTATATCGCCTATACACATTAGTGGAGCCCTTAGGACCTTTGCTTGATTACCAACGTTGTGATGGCAGTGACACTAGTGGGGCTGGGTAATCTATAAGCATATCCTTATGCAGGTCCCTGGTCGCAGGACTATCGAGACAGGGCATCGATACTCCGGAGTAGACTAGCGCATGCGCTTCTCATCCCAGTGTGGGAGACGGTCTGTCCCACAGCCGTCGGTACGTCGTACTTGAGAGAGTATGCGGGTGCTCGTTGGGTTACGAGTACACTGGACAAGACTCGTCGGGAACTGACTAGTTGGTATTATGCCTATCGTCAGTTATCAGTTCCCAGGTGACATGAGTACAGCTTAGTCCGCTGACTTGACACTATCACTTCGCCTCGAGTGTGTTCCCACTGTACTTTGATTACTATCCTACCACGGCTCAAAGGAGTCGTGCAAACAGGTGGTAGTTGGGTGCAGTCCCGAAGCACTTGGAGGCAGTGACGGTTAGACAGGATTCGTCTCTCCCGGTATTAGGGGTTGACATCGCGCTGTGTCTAGGAGAGCCATTACACGAGTAGTCCCTGGCCAGGGCAAACGAGATATACTGGTAGGCTTCCAGTGTTATCTCAGGGTATTTTGGGCTTCACTCCGACACGACTTGTACCGCTATTGGGGGACTGACGTTTACCACCCCCTAGGCCCGCCATGTGATGTATCAGATGAACAGACTGGACTGTACGGAGAATGTCACATTCAGGCTCAGTAGGAGTTCAGATGGGTTTCGCCTCGTCAGTCTTCTTGTCGGCATCTACCTGGGGACCGTTACGCACAGCTAGTGCCGCTTGCGGTCTGTGGTTAAACCCACTGCCAGCGTAGTGTCGAGTCTTTAGAGTCCCACACAGAAAGCTATTCGCCTTTAGGCAAAAAGAGTAGAGGTCGCATGGTTTTGCGACAGGTCGCATGGTTTTGCGACAGGGTTCGGTCACATCCATGCACTTGTGCACGTACAGTATCCGGACAGTTTACACTAGCGGGCTTTGGTTTAAGCCAGATCCTAGTGTACCGTTTTGGGATTGGATTTATCCAGTATGTATTCGTGTTCCTCGGAACGCGGATGCGGGTGTGTATGCACAGTTGACGGAGAGACAGAGGCAGAGGATTCTCATTAGGGTTGTTGACCGTTGACAGTTGACTATCGACTTTTTGCTCAACCCTAATGAGAATATGATATGTGATTAACAATAATATTAATTAATTATTGTGGTGACATGGTTGTTGAGGGGTTGACTTTGTTGACTTGTTGACTTTGTTGACCGGTTGACTAGGTTGGACTAGTTGACCATCATGATGACAATGGCTATCATTTCATGGCAAAGACTTTTTACTTGCTTGTTTCTTTTGTGAGAAATGAGTGCATGAAATGATTTAGCCATTTTGACTTGAACTATTTTACACAATACTTGATTATTATTTTTGTGATGATGGTTTTGGATTATGAGAGCCAAGAGAGAAAAGTCTTCTCTCATTCTTTCATGCTCATTCTCTCTCTTGTTCTTGAGCTCTCATCTTCCTCCTCTTGCTCTCCCTCTCTTGATTCTATGGTTCACTTGTCTCATGAGTTGAGAACCAAGAACCATAGATAAAATCCCATACAAACTCTTCTCTACTCACTCTAGTTCACAAGGTTTAGCAAACCGAGTGAACTAGTTTCTTCAAAGTTCGAAGAAGGAGCCAAAGGTTGAAGCTTTCAGGTGGATCTATCTTCGGCGCAAGGAGACGATGGGGAGAAGCCGATTCGGACGACCATCGAAGCTTGAAGACGAAGGAGTTCGAGAAAAGAAAGGTATAACCCCCTAACCGAGTAGTTAGTAACTCGTAGTTAGGTTGTTAGTTAGATGTTTAACAAAGATCCGGTTTTGAGTCCATGTTACCACCTCTAAGAAAATTGTTTTTCACCAAATTCCGCATGCCCGAAAGTACCGGGAGAGGTAGCATGGACTTACAAATGTTATATGCAGGAAGAAAATCATGGTGGAAAGTCCTTTGATCGTATCAAAATCTACCGGGCTCATTTTGTACGGGATGACGACGCGCCTGCATCTATTGAGGCACATTGGATATATGTAAGACTCTACATATGCCGAGTAATTATTTCAGAATAATTATTGTGTAGCTTTTAGAATGGCAGTAATACATTTCTTCTACAAACAGGCGGCGATGGCGGCTGGGAGAGATCGATTGATCCAGGCGATAGAGGTGGAGCAAGAACACCTGATTGATGACGCGCAGAGAACATTCATCGTAGATAGGGCTTTCACGGCGTTCAGGCCGAATCTTAACGGGAGAGTACATTGCGTGTTCTCCAAGATCACTATGCGTCGGTATAACACTCCTTTCCAGCCAACCGGGTATCCACCTCCTAGGTTTCAGCCGACTAACGCATCGCCTTCGGAGATGCCGAGACAGACCAGGGCTTTTAAGACCAGGACCCCTGTGTTTCATGGATCGCCCCCTGGAGTGGACGCCAGAATCCGGCGGTTCCTCCCGCCGATCGACTGCCGCTCCCGCTCCCGCTCCCGCTGCTGCTCCCGCTCCCACTGCCGATCTATTTGCTGGCTGGACTCTCGAGCAGAGGCTTAATCTTATCGACGCGTATGTTCAGGCTGGGAGGCCCATACCTCTAGTAAATTTGATAACCCTTACATATATACACACATACGCACATATCACAAACACACACAATCATACACACACACGCACAAACATACAGACACACACATGCATACATACACGCACAATCATACATACAAACACACACACACACATGCATACATATAGACAGACACAAACACACATGCATACATACGCACATATATCTCTCTCACACACACACACATGCATACACACACACACATGCATACATACACACAGACACAAACAGTCGCGCGCGCATGCGCACAAGCATACACACAAACAAACAAACGCGCGCATGCACACACAAGCATACATACACACGCGCACACAAACAAGCGCGCGCGTATACACATTTGATTAATATAAAATATCTATACTAATTCATGTATTTTAAATTTTTAATCGCAGGGGCTTTACCCAGGAAATCCATGAGCGCCTCCTTCAAGATCGACTCTCCCACCTTTCGTTCTCGATTGATTTTTGATTTCTTACTTTTGTAAATTTATGATGTTAAAATTGTAAAGGAACGCATAGTATGTATTGTAATTGTATTTGGATAATCGATATTTGAATGGAATGGAATTTGTATTAGAATCGTTATTTGACTGGAATGGAATTGATATTAAATTGAAATAGATTGGATTGGAGATTTTCTTGGCTCTTTTAAAAAAAATTACTGTAATCCACTCTATTTCGACTGGAAATTTCCGTCGAAATATACTTATATCGACAGCAATTTCCCATCGAGATATAGAAAAGGATTTTAAATGATCCCTAAAACAATTTTTTTAACTTAAAAAACTTATATATTTCGACAGAAATTAACCGTCGAGAAAAAAACTATTTCGACGGGAATTAGCCGTCGAAATAGTTTAGATTATTGAGATGAACTTTAGCCGTCGAAATAACTTATTGCGACGTAACCTATTGCGTCGGCGTTTCTTCATGGCTATTTGGTGTCACCCGATGAAATAGACTTATTTCGACGGTATATTGCCGTCAAAATAGATGTATTTACTGCAGTGAACAAAATAATAGGAGTACCAAAATCCAATAAGACATCAGAAACTTAAAAGGGAAATAAGACATCTATTTGAAGTTTAATCAATTTGGGGCATGGCATCAAGTAAGTAATTTATTCTTAAGAATTTCTAACATATAAGTCATGAAATGGTTATTCTCTACTGGGGAAAAAATCAGAAAAGGAGAAAATTTGGGCCTACAGTCACTCAGGGTGCACGCTACATTGATGATGGTTTCAACATACTATTGGGTAAAATATCTATAATTTCAAGTGATAGGCTGTAACTTTTCAGAAAATAGAAAATAATATTTTTAAAATTTAAATAATAAAATAATAAATTTTACGAAAACTAGATTTGAGTTTTCGTAGAATGGTATAATATTATAGCTTTATTTTGGAAAATGTTTGGAAATTAATATGAATTATTAATTATGAAAGCATTTATTGGATTTGGGCTTTTATAAATCATTATCCAATTATTTACATACAAATTTATGCTAAACTTGATTAGTAGATTACTAATTATGTATTAAACCAAATCCATTTTTGTTAACCGTGTTTAATATGTCATGACATGTAACATTGTGATTTTGATTTGTATTATGGTTTTATATTTGAAAAGAAAAGAGAAAAGGAGAAGAAAAAAGAAAAGAAAAGAAAAATCAAGGGGACAAGGTGACATGGAAGCATGGGCATGAGAGAGAATGAGAGAGAGAGAGTGCGTGTGTGTATGGTTACCTCCCACCATCCATTTTTCCCCTCTTCATTTTTCATCTCATTCTTCATCTTCTTCTTCCTTCATCTCCACCTCCACTACCGCCTTGCACCACCCCTAAAACCTCATTAAAATCTCACACCACCTTCATAAAAAAATGTCTACAAGCCCATCCTACACCTCATGGTGGAAGCAAGTTGGAGTTTTGAGCACTTTGGATCATCTAGAATTTTTCGTGAGTTGCTCGCTTGAGGTAAAACACTCACCCTTGTTCAAGTTTTAAGTTTCCTAACCTCAAGTTTAGTTTAGAGTTAAAAAGTCTAAGCTTTGTGATCTTGGAAAATTCTAGGATGAGGGTTTGTGAATGAAACTTGTGGTAGAGATTAGTGGAGATGTAGTGAGTGTCTCTTAGCCTGGTAGTGATGGTAGCTTTGTTTAAAATGAGCTTTGAAGTCTCAAACACTGTAGCGCCTTGAAAAGTCGTTTTAGTGTTTTCCTGAAATTCGGTGAAAATTCGGTATTTTTCCGAAAACCGTCTTTTTTGTTATTTTGCAGTTTAGGACTAATTATACCTAATTTTGATAGGCAATTGCTAGTTTTTAGTAGCAAATGAGTTACTTATTAATTTTTGGTCATTTAAAAATTTTTCCCTATTTTTCAAATTTTAATATTATTTTAAGCCGGTAAGAAAATATATTAAATTAGCGATAAATACAAATTTAATTGGGCTAAATTTAAGCTTTAAAATCATGTTAATTAAAGTATAGTTGTAACATAAATTTTTAGTATTTTATTTTGATTTTTAACTAATTTTTATTATAGAAAACGAAATTTATTGAATTTAAGCTTAAACTTGCAATTTTTGACTTGTAGGGGGTCTTTTTGCATAAAAATTCTTTTGTAAAACCCCTCCCTCTCTTCCCTTAGCCCTAGGCTGGCCCATTTACAGCAACCCAAGAAAAAAAAAATTGGTTGCCTCTTTGACTTCATTTTGTGTAGAAAAGAAGTGTTTTTTTAAGGATTTTGGATTTTTTTATTAGGTATGGTCTTTTGGTGGGTTGGTAGGAGTTGACCAAGACTTTCCCACACACCCCACACCCTCCCCTCTCCCTCTTCTGGCCGAGAATTTCTGCAGCAGCCCCCTTCATCTTTGTTCTTTTCTTTTTCTTCAAAAATTCATTAAGTTTGCTCCAAATTTCAAGCAAAAACTCACAAATTAAACCCCATTATTCATCCCTTTTTCCTTCACCTCCCTTGCTTGGATCATGATGCTATGAGGCCATCAATTGAAGCAACTTTCTTCTTGCTAGATCCATAGATTTGAGGTATAATTTCTACTCTTTTAAGTTAATATGGTTAGAATTCTTTAATCTAGTTGTTTAGTGTTAATTTAGTGCTATTTTCATTCTAGTGTTGTTTAAAGTTAATGGTTGAGTTAACTAGGGTTTCTTGAAACCATTATTTAGTTAATTAAAGCTAATTAGCTATCTAGTTGTTTGCTAATCTAGGTTAATGAGGTTACTTTATTTGTGTGGGCTTCAAATTAGTGTTAATTTGGTATCGTCATGTTTAGTTTTGGGTTGAAATTGCTAATTATGAAAATCAAGAAAGGTTTTGTTTATGGAAATTAGGTTTTTTAGCATAGTTAATGGTTTAAAATTAGTGTAATGGCTAGCTAGTGGGTTAGTTTCGATTGTTGTGTTGGATTGTGTTAACTTTGTCGCTAATTGTCGATGTTTGCACCAAATTTGCAATTTCTAGCTTACTGGGTTTTATGTAAATTTTTGTGGCGAATTAATTGCGATATCTAGATTATATTGTTGGCATATCCTATGACATTTAGGATGCGTGAGTGCGGATTTTTGAGTAATCGGGTTTTAGTTTTGCCGGGCGACCAAATCGGCGATTTTTGCAGTTTTTGCGATTTTCGCGTGTGTTCCGCGCACCTTGTGCACGTTGTACCTAGCTAGTGAACGTTGGTATTTTCATTAGGGAATTGCGTCGTTCTTGATTTGTAACCTTATGTTTGTATTGATGTAAATTCCAGGTTCGGTCGCGGAGACGTCAGACGCGGCACGAAAGGGAAAAGCGGTGATTGGACGTGATTAGCTAGGAATTCCGGTGAGTAGATGTAACATCTACGGGGGACTATCGTTGGATGGCGCAAGTCGCCCGATAGTTTTAGTACCTTAAAAAGATTCTTAGTAATGTTAGTAATTAGGGGTGTAATACTTGTATGATTATTTGCTACATTCATGCCCTATATTGACATACATATACGAAACCATTTTATAGGACACCTGCACCATTGCCAGGGTTTTTATATGCAGCACGAGCACTATTCATGCTTACACACATGCCCTGGTAATTGCCATGCCACCACACTAGATAACCTATAATTTGAAACCTTTTACTAATTGATGCTTAAACCTGTGCTATTGCCTTTAATTCCTTAAAATGAAATCGTAGGATTGCTATTCATGTGCATGTACCTCATCATATTATTTGTTCATGCCTAGTCTATTAATCATACATCGTAGCTGTAAGTGCACGGCGGCGCCCCGGTCGTCAATCCGACGGCCAAATGCGGAAACGGTGATAAACTTTAATTTTGCGAACTTAGCAAACCGGCACCACCGCGCACTAAACCCCGGATCGGGCCATTAAATTTGTCCTAGCTAACTAACAAGATAGGGAAGAGATATACCGAGTGATCCGAGTCCTCCGGTCTTCTCGTCGTCGTCCCGATCTCCCGCGGAAACTCCGGTTGTCGCATCCTTGCCGGAAGGGCACCACATCGCCTGCATCTTTTACGGGCTCCCGCCTCAATACCGAGGCAACTCGGGCATGAAGCCGGCAAGTCGACATGCCCAAGATGTGCTGTAGGAAGTGTAGTGCTTTGTCTCTTTGGGGTTATGTTGCTTTGAAGATGATGGAGGAATCAAGACAAGAAAAATGGTGCTTGCATTTTTCTTAACATGAAATGAGATCAAAATGCTACACTCAAAAATGAAGCTCTCTCTCTCTCATTCAAAGAAGTGGCCGGCCCTTGTAAAGAGAATGGTGTAGGAAAAATGAAATCAACCATGATTAAAACCAAGAAGGAGAGTGAGTGTAGGATAAAGCAAGAGGTGACCACAACATCAACCATACTTCTCACATTAAACCCATACCATCTCATTAATGCAAAAGCATGGATGAAAGATATCATAATCAATACAATTGCAAGAAACCCCCTCCACAAATGTTATTTGCACAATTGCAAATAACCCCCTCCATCGGAAAAGTCCGGCCGGGAAAGAACAAAGGAAAACCGGCCGGAACGGAATGCAAACTGGCAACCCCAGAAAACTGGTCCCGTAATAAATTACAGGAAAACCCCGATACTGTGCATACACACCCGCATCTGTATTCCGTCCGGATACAAATGCAAAGAGACAAAATCTACACTGTACTAAACTAGGATCCGGCTTAAACCAAAGCCGGCTAGTAATATCCGTTCGATCCTGATCCGTGCAATACCGCACGTATCTGACCGAACCCTGCCATATATCTATACGGCCTCTAGTACAAACCGTCCGATCCTGATCCGTGCAATACCGCACGTATCTGATCGGACCCTGCCATATCTCCATACGGCCTCTACAGCGTTTCGCCCGAAAGCTGAGTAACTGAAAGTGTGGTGGACTCTAAAGACTCGTCAATACTATGGCTGTGGATTTAACCACTAGCACGTCAGAGGTATAAGCCAATACATAACGGGCCACCAGCTATTGACCAAAAGGGACATCGATGAGCGAACTCATCCTGACACCCTACTGAGCCTGTCAGTGACAATATCCGTACAGTCCGGTCCGTTCGTCTATGAGCATCGCATGTCGGGCCTAGGGGGTGGGTAAAAGTCAGACCCCCAAAAGCGGTACAAGTCTTGTCGGAGTGTAGCCCAGAACACCCTGAGATACTACTGGAATACCTACCAGTAAATCTCCTGCCTTGGCCAAGGACTTCGTGTAATGGCTCTCCTAGACACAGCGCGACCTCACCCCCAATACCGGGAGAGACGAACCCCCGAAGATCCGCTCACTGCCTCCATGTGGCTCGGGACTGTACCCAACTAAAACCTGTTTGCACGACTCCTTTGAGCCGTGGTAGGGTAGTAATCAAAGCACAGTGGGAACTCACACGAGACAAATGACGATCCCCAGGTCGATGAACTAACCTGTACACATGTCACCTGGGAACTGCTATCTGACGTCAGGTATAAGACCAACTAGCATGTTCCCGACGAGTCCTGTCCGGTGTACTCATAACCCAATGAGCACCTGTATACATCTTAGGTGATCCAACTGACACCAGTGGCTTGTGAGACCGGCCACCGCCTCTCGTCGGGGTCTCGACTGTATACACTAGTCTACTCTGGAGAATCGATGCCCTGTCTCGAAACTCCAACGACTAGGGACTTTTAAGGATATGCTTGTAGACCCCAGCTCTCACGTATATGATCGCCCTCATACTGCCGGCAGTCAAGCAAGAATCCTAGGGGCTCTATCAACGTGCAATAGCGACCTGTCAGGTCACCTAAAGCAGTACACGATGATAAAGGTAAACCAGATAGCAAACTATCATCTCGAGTAAGACTGTCGTACCGGGATAGGTCCTCCCTCAATCATTGCAATCACGTGCCTGTGATCCAATAATTGACTCTGAGGGCACTATCTCCAACAATCTCCCACTTGCACTCAAGGCTAATTATTGCGATGTCGCATACTCACAGCCCGTGTGATACCGAACACCCAACTCCTCTACTAGTCAGTCGCACAAAGCCTGTTTGCGAAACTATTGCGTTCGAGGAAAAGCCTCAGTAAGTGGATCCGCCTAGATGTTTCTTTCTATGTCTCTCTATATCTCAAGTTCGCGGAGAAAACCATCTCCCGAAATGAGCAATACCTGTCTTAGAGTGTCTAGATGTCTGATGGGACCGAGCTCATAAATGAACTCCAAATCCAAACTTCTTAGACTGTATCGTCAACTGAACTTAATCAGTATCCTGCGCCATGCCACCCTCAGTATTTCCTTGGACCACCTGTCCAAAATACTGCCCCTCGTCAGAAGGAAAACTATAACTCTGACAACCTCCTTGTCGTCCATGTCACCTTGGAAGCCTGGAATGATAACTGTCTCCCAAATGAGGCTGTCGTTATCATATCCCTAGAACATCCACTTATGTTCTAAAATTGCTTCCGACTGTTTCTCCAGGATTGGATCAATGTCAACTTATTGCATCTAGTGCAAGAACAACATCTGGTGTGGTGCTTGACATCTCATGATTGACTCAATTGCCTAAGCAAGTGATCTGCCAATCATGCATATCCCTCTCTACTTTAGTCTATAAGACACCTTTAGAGAGGGTGACTCCATCACCTGCAGGTACACTACCGTGCCAGGAGTCGTCCATTCTAAATACTCTTAGAATGCTGTCAAAGTACCCTGATTGGGAAACTACCCAAATCTAGATCTAAAACCATAGATCTAGTAACCAGTATGTCTTATACAAAATCCATTTCCTTTGTGAAGAAACCACTGTGTGACGACCCAAGTATAACTGATCGTAGTATAGGAATGTCACTTCCTACCTTGTGTATGTCATCCAAATACCATGACATCACACCCTACTACCTTCTCAACAGATCCATCCCCTATTCTGATGACGTCAAACCCATGACTGTCACATCAGAAATAGATGATCTATCTCCGCTATATCTGCTTAAATCTATAAATAGACATAAGCCTGATGTCCACCAATGCTTCCGCTGCTCCCACTGACTACGAAAACCCTCTGGCAGAGTCATATAGACGTGCACTTCTAAAGCTAGTTTAGAACGACGCTATACTCATCCTCCTGCCGGGTCTCGCAGCCTGGAACAACAACAATGGCATGTGTGGGTAAACAAGAACTTCCCTGTCACCGTCCTTGAGGCTACCGGAGTACCTCTCGGGTGCCTGAAGTTACCCACCTTATCTGCGGAGTGGCCAATGGAATGTCAAATCAGATTGAATCTTTAAGTTCCTTATCAAATCTTCAGTAATCGTTTGCGGTTCTGGAATCACTTCCAGTTCTACCATACTCCCACTACTGTTTTCTGAAGAAAAAAAAATCCATTTTTAATAAAACTGTGGCGAGTCTAGAACAATATCGCTATTGTTCATCCAGATGGTAGAAAATCAACCCTCGTCATAGCCTGGGTCAACCCACAAACAGCCATTACAGAAACGTGCCTTGAGTTATCCAGAGTCTGGTTTTAATCATAAGCCGGACAACTCCCCGTACCTTAACAATGTTAAGATATGAACTGTACTATATCCAATATAGAACCAGAGGCACTGATTTAATTGAACCAGATTCAAATCATGCAGCTGTCTCCAGTGCATATCAACTAAATGGAGAGAGGCCGATCAGCGTTACTCAACTTAAGAATGCTTCCAATTATGAGTAACCTGAAAGAGAAGCAATTTCTCTTTATCATTACTATCAACTGAATACCATACACAAGTATCTACATCTTCGATCATCTTGAAGAATCCCGATACTTGCTACACCTGGTTCTCTACTCTATTCAAATACCTATAACTCCTCAAAACTTAGACCCTGTGTTTCTACGAAACACATGTCTAAGAACTAGAGAAGTTAAAAGTAAACAGAATATAGTATGAGGACCAACCCCTCTGTCCTAATGGACACTGGACAACATACAATACTCTGTATAAGTTCGCTGAGTCTAACAACTCATTTACTGTGTGTCGTAGGTTGAAAACTGTACTTATGGTTAAGAAGAATTACACCGCTGTTTAATGCTCCTTACCTAACCATCCACTGATATAGGTAAATGTCATCGACATAATATCAAAAGGTATATCTCACTCTATGAAAATAGACGTACAGATATATCAATTTGAAATTGGTGCACAACAGCGGATATTCAAAAGCAAATATTTGCCGACCGGCAAACAGCCCAGGTGATCTCCTCAAATATCACCGATTACAACGAATCCCGATATAATGAGGATGATCACCCAATTCCCAATAACTTACTCCCACTCTTCATCTGTAAAGCCATACAGATGTGAGAATCAAACCTGGTAAATACATACCCTGGAGCAAGTGTCTAATCGGGAAATCAGTTTTCTTTTAACAGTACACAGTTGAACTGAAACATTGAAATGTTTCGATGGGGTATCCTGGTATTCCTAGTAATGCCTCTACCATTATCCAGATTCACAACTATAACCGTATAATTCTTTGCCACCTCTCCAAATCCCTTTATATGTCTTTAGTCATTACCTTCTGCACACCACTTAGGCCAAATGGTTTTCTTCCTTCCCTACCGTTCGGCACCAGCCTATGGTTTGGAAGAAGACTATCCAATAAGCATAACGGGTGTACTGTCCTAATCCTAGGAGCACTCGCAATGCGAGAGAAGGTGAGGATAAAAGACAACCGAATAAACCTTATTCCTATTTCTCCTGGACCAGAATCCATCCCCGAACTGGAACAAGTTCCTTTCGAGTTCGTATATAACCATACGATGGAGTATCCAATAAACTGTGGATCTTCGTAGTGATACGGAGTGTCCTGGAGAAATACAAAGGTGATTTAGGATTGGCGAAGAAATATTTGGTTTGGTCGTGAATATCAGTCGCATTTTACTTTGCCCTCTTACTAATCCCTTGCTTTGTCTGAACTTAATACCTTCTGCACACCGTTTAGGCTAATTGGTTTTCTTCATTCGCTACCGGTCGGCACCAGCCTAAGGTTTGGAAGAAGACTATCCAATTTGCATAATAGGTGTACTATCTCCTAAACCAAGGAGTACTCACAACTTGAGAGAAGGTAAAAGGGAAAAGACAACTGAATAATCCTATCCGTTTTCTCCAGAACCGGAAACCATCCTCGAATCCCTTCGAGTTCGTATATAACCATACGATGGTTTTGTCCAATGGAAGTGGACGTTCGTAGTAATACGGGGCGTCCTGGAGAAAAGGGTAAAAGTAGGAGTGGCAATGAGGTCTGCAACTCTGACAATCCAAAAGCCAGTGTTAAGAAAGTTCGGTCAACTTGGTCACTGAGTCATAGTCTTAGGGTCGGGTCAATGGTCGCTGCCAAAGAGAGAGAGAAAAGAAACACTCAGCGTGCACTCTAACCAAGATCAGAATGGTTACCAATCTATCTAATCTGGAAACCTCCCACTGTACCTCAAATTCTCCTCCAAACCTGAAAGAAGAATTAGTCGGGGTCACCCGAGGAGTAAACCAACTCATCAGTGGGAATCGGGATCCAACTCTCATCGCATGATAAAGTGACGGAATCCGCTCACGTTATCACACTCCAGAAGGTATGCGCATATCTGGCAAGTTTCAGTTCTTTTGAAACTCCCGATGTGGATTTTTACCCCATGCTCTTATGACCTTGGCGTGAGGTCAAAATATCATAAGTCACATGTCAAGTTCAACCCATCATTGTCCAGGTTAATTTGAACCCACCCGTACATACCCTTGACGTAGGCCAAAATAGTAGTACGACTGTCCCAAACCAACGCATCTACCTATGCAACAGATAAATACCCGGCAACTACCAAACACTATGCCTTGGCGTGAGGTCAAAATACATAGCTTGAATACTGTCGAATATTTAACTGAAATGATGGAGGGCTACGAATGGTTTCTGGCGAAAACCTTTAACGTAATGAACTTGATATCGTTGAAGGAACGAATAGCTTTTATAAAAATATAGTAACGACAACTTCCGCTAAAGAGGTCACTCCCGGTGAAGGGATCTCGGCTCTTTCCCCGTAGAATGGGGTGCAGGATATTCCAACTGAATACCACGACGCAAAGCAAAAGTAATCGGCTATAGTGAAGTTAATGCCCTGACGCAAACATCTGTCCAAGGGGTCACTCCCGGTGAAGGGATCTCGGCCCTTGCCTTGTCGACTGAGGAGCAGGATATTCCAAATGAATACCACGATGCAAAACAAAAGTGAACGTCCTTGCAATAACAGCTTTTTGAAAAGTGTTCCAACAACATCAGAATAGGTTTGTTAAACTTGCATTGATCCGAATCAATGCAGTCCCATCAATTGATCACACCACAAAGAACGAAAATATACTGATGTACGTATATGCCATCCGCATTCGCCACTGGGTCCCGTCATTACCCGTTAGGTTAGCTTACTAACGACAGAGCGGGGACTGGACTAGCGCGGATGCAAAACATATACAACATCTACTAATATATATACCAATATATTATATTTCGCTCAAGGCGTGAAAGAAAAGCAACATCACAGATAATGTACAGCATCACAGAACAATACAGATATCTGGGATCCCCGGGTTTCACAGAGCCACTGCTGAAACCCGACGTTCCCCTGGTCGTGTGGATAGCCTGTGCAATGAAATCCTAGACCCCTACGGGTGCGGCAAGTCACCCGCCAAAACCTGAAGCGAGGCAGCCCCCTTCAGCACCGTGAATGGACCACCCAGCACTTCACGGAATCCGGTAACTTGGGCATCCCTCCTGGGTCAACCTGTACCCCCTACGAGTGCGGCGAATAGCCTGCCAATTCTAGAGTGAAGCCCCCTCCGTCTCAATGCCATGAGATGCGGGCCCGTTGCCCTCTAGAACCCGGCTATCCGTGCACCCCTCCGCGGGGTAATCCTAGTACAGAAAGTAAAATATACATACAACGGGTACATCGACCGCAACCTGGTCGTGCCCCAAAAGAATAATACAAACAGGCAGTGACGGCAGTCCACATGTCGGACGCTCGCCCCGCAATATCAAATGTACATAATACAACAACACTGTACCAGCATTGCATCCAGGCTATCCCCCATGACCGATCCGCAACATTACAGCAAAACACAGAACATCAACGTGAAAGTCACGTTCGCAAATCCGTCTAACCGGGCTATAGCAGTTAGACCGGATTTACCGATCGAGTGACATTCACGGTCGCAGATATAATGTAAATACTGTGAAAAATGTGTTTAAAATATCCGATCGATCAAAAATTAACAAGTGGGCCCCCAAGCAATACTGTAGCACTCACAGAAATTCTGGGCTCAATCTTAATATTCCAAAACCCCTAATTACAGCCCAGAAGCCCACTGGAGAATTTCGAAGCATTGATCCCACCAACCTGCGGCGGAACCGCGGCAACAAGGGGGGTTTTGCCGCGGTTCCGCGCTCTAGCTGAGGGATCATTGTCTCGAATTTTCCCAGAGTTCTTAGAACTCCCTGCACATCATTCTGAGACAACCTGAAAAATTTTTAGACTTCAAAAAATTTCGACAGAAACTGATGTGAAGGAAAAATACGGTTTTTGGAAATTTTGGTCGATCGGAAATGCAAACACATCAAACGAAGCTAGACGAAGTTAATGGCGAGGCTCTGATACCACTGTAAGTGCACGGCGGCGCCCCGGTCGTCAATCCGACGGCCAAATGCGGAAACGGTGATAAACTTTAATTTTGCGAACTTAGCAAACCGGCACCACCGCGCACTAAACCCCGGATCGGGCCATTAAACTTGTCCTAGCTAACTAACAAGATAGGGAAGAGATATACCGAGTGATCCGAGTCCTCCGGTCTTCTCGTCGTCGTCCCGATCTCCCGCGGAAACTCCGGTTGTCGCATCCTTGCCGGAAGGGCACCACATCGCCTGCATCTTTTACGGGCTCCCGCCTCAATACCGAGGCAACTCGGGCATGAAGCCGGCAAGTCGACATGCCCAAGATGTGCTGTAGGAAGTGTAGTGCTTTGTCTCTTTGGGGTTATGTTGCTTTGAAGATGATGGAGGAATCAAGACAAGAAAAATGGTGCTTGCATTTTTCTTAACATGAAATGAGATCAAAATGCTACACTCAAAAATGAAGCTCTCTCTCTCTCATTCAAAGAAGTGGCCGGCCCTTGTAAAGAGAATGGTGTAGGAAAAATGAAATCAACCATGATTAAAACCAAGAAGGAGAGTGAGTGTAGGATAAAGCAAGAGGTGACCACAACATCAACCATACTTCTCACATTAAACCCATACCATCTCATTAATGCAAAAGCATGGATGAAAGATATCATAATCAATACAATTGCAAGAAACCCCCTCCACAAATGTTATTTGTACAATTGCAAATAACCCCCTCCATCGGAAAAGTCCGGCCGGGAAAGAACAAAGGAAAACCGGCCGGAACGGAATGCAAACTGGCAACCCCAGAAAACTGGTCCCGTAATAAATTACAGGAAAACCCCGATACTGTGCATACACACCCGCATCTGTATTCCGTCCGGATACAAATGCAAAGAGACAAAATCTACACTGTACTAAACTAGGATCCGGCTTAAACCAAAGCCGGCTAGTAATATCCGTTCGATCCTGATCCGTGCAATACCGCACGTATCTGACCGAACCCTGCCATATATCTATACGGCCTCTAGTACAAACCGTCCGATCCTGATCCGTGCAATACCGCACGTATCTGATCGGACCCTGCCATATCTCCATACGGCCTCTACAGCGTTTCGCCCGAAAGCTGAGTAACTGAAAGTGTGGTGGACTCTAAAGACTCGTCAATACTATGGCTGTGGATTTAACCACTAGCACGTCAGAGGTATAAGCCAATACGTAACGGGCCACCAGCTATTGACCAAAAGGGACGTCGATGAGCGAACTCATCCTGACACCCTACTGAGCCTGTCAGTGACAATATCCGTACAGTCCGGTCCGTTCGTCTATGAGCATCGCATGTCGGGCCTAGGGGGTGGGTAAAAGTCAGACCCCCAAAAGCGGTACAAGTCGTGTCGGAGTGTAGCCCAGAACACCCTGAGATACTACTGGAATACCTACCAGTAAATCTCCTGCCTTGGCCAAGGACTTCGTGTAATGGCTCTCCTAGACACAGCGCGACCTCACCCCCAATACCGGGAGAGACGAACCCCCGAAGATCCTCTCACTGCCTCCATGTGGCTCGGGACTGTACCCAACTAAAACCTGTTTGCACGACTCCTTTGAGCCGTGGTAGGGTAGTAATCAAAGCACAGTGGGAACTCACACGAGACAAATGACGATCCCCAGGTCGATGAACTAACCTGTACACATGTCACCTGGGAACTGCTATCTGACGTCAGGTATAAGACCAACTAGCATGTTCCCGGCGAGTCCTGTCCGGTGTACTCATAACCCAATGAGCACCTGTATACATCTTAGGTGATCCAACTGACACCAGTGGCTTGTGAGACCGGCCACCGCCCCTCGTCGGGGTCTCGACTGTATACACTAGTCTACTCTGGAGAATCGATGCCCTGTCTCGAAACTCCAACGACTAGGGACTTTTAAGGATATGCTTGTAGACCCCAGCTCTCACGTATATGATCGCCCTCATACTGCCGGCAGTCAAGCAAGAATCCTAGGGGCTCTATCAACGTGCAATAGCGACCTGTCAGGTCACCTAAAGCAGTACACGATGATAAAGGTAAACCAGATAGCAAACTATCATCTCGAGTAAGACTGTCGTACAGGGATAGGTCCTCCCTCAATCATTGCAATCACGTGCCTGTGATCCAATAATTGACTCTGAGGGCACTATCTCCAAAGCTTAATTATTGATACCATATGCATTCATCACCATTGATATATGCACTTATGAGGATTTCTTGAGATTTTATGATATTTCTGGATTTCGGGGGAAAGCCGCAAAATTTCTAAACTTATTTGTTTTTAAAATATGTAATTGCGGTTTTCTAGTGATGTAAAGTGTCGTCCACCATGAGTTTGCTGTGGTTTTCGAGATCCGTGTCGAGGAGTGGAGGAACCGTCACGGGTACATGGTGGGCCCGGTATGGTACCCCGGGGCAAGATGAATGTGGTGTTGACGTTGAGCCTGGCAGGGGACGGATTACCTACCGGTGACTGTTTGGCACGGCGGATATCCAGAGGATACCGACCGTGGCCGCGAGATGATGAGATTTTGATATTGAGCTGGGTCAGCCGGATGGCTGAGGCCAAAGATACTATGACATGGATATATGAGATTTGTGATAGTTTTGAGGTGTCGTTGCTGGACACAGGTTCTGGTTGATTCTATTGGTATTGTGCTGGTATTTCAAAAAAGATTCTTAAAGGGAAAAACATGATTTCTTATACTTACACATTCGGATCACGAGTTGATTTGCATTGCATTCATAACTGCTAGTATATTCATATTGTATACATACTTGCCATTATGTCCTGCCTTACCTGTATTTAGATGCTAGGATGCTTGTGTGCATGCATTCGATAGCCTGTGTAGATGTTATTTATTACTCACGAGTTGGCAACTCACCCCCGTTGTGCCACAGCCTTTTTCAGGTCCGCTCCGTCAGTACAGTAGCGACGGATGCACTTGCTTCTTTTGCCTCTTTTGCCTGGACTCGAGGTTTTGCTCTTAGGTGGGTTATATGATTATTTTTGCACCACCTTGTATATTCTTTGTATCTAGTGTACTCCATCTACTGTATCTACCAGTATTGTTGTATATTGACCTAGAGAGGAGACTGTGAGATTTGTGGACTTTTTATGCTGTATTTTGGGGTCGAGCTCACTTGAGTCGACATACTGTTTTTCTCATGCTTCCTTATGATTATTTCGCATGTTGTTGCTTTATATTGCGTGGGATTTGTGACCGCCTTGTGGCGAAGAGCTAGCTCCCGCTTGGGGATGCCTTATTTGTTGGATTCATATATATTCTTGTTGTACCCATTTTGAGGGCCAATATTTACAAAGGAGACTCTGCCGAAATTTTCGGAAAAAATGGTATTGTTTTTAAAAAGGGTTTTACATGACTTATTTGATAAACTCGCTTTCAATTGATTGGGTTTTCTTCACTCTTTTGCTTATTTGGTTTTGGTTTCTGGGCTTTGGCTTAGACGTCTTGAGACGTTTCGTAAACTTAAGTGCCAGTCACGTTCCGTACCCTGCGGGTCGTGACAAACACGAACTTAGAATTTTCCGAAATCGGGTTTTTGTTGAATTTGTGATGTTCTAATGGAAGCCGGTATGCTCTAGGAGCTCTGAAAATTAAATAGCAAGTACAGTGTGATGTGCAGACACTTAGAAAGCTATCCTAAAAGCCCAAGCCCTCATCTCCCATACTTGGCCGCCGATTTAATCCATATAGCCGCAAATTGCGGCCCAATATAGGAGTTAGGGTTTGGTTTTTGGTCCATAGCTCAATCATCTGATAACCAGGCCTATCCAACGTACAGAATATTATAATTTCACCTTAGGTAGAATCTGTGAGTGTTTTACTACGTTTCTGATTTTGTTTTGTGACTTTTGAAAACTAGGTTTTTGATATTTGAGTTTTGACTTGGTCGTTTGACGTTTGTACGTCAACGTCGGGAGTTGTTTGGTTGTTCTTGCATGCGTGGTCCATACCTTCTAACCTATGTGTGCTTCGCTTGCCGTATAAGTTTTCGGATTTGTTTTTTATTTTGATACGATATGCATTGATTTGTAGATACATTCGCGTGGACTTTCGAAGCGGCAAAGGAGATCAAGACGTTCATCGACTTCGGCTAGAGCGAGAATAGTAGGTGAGTAGATGTATATCTACGGGGGAAGTCGGGTGGATGGCGTATAGCACCCCCGCAACCATAGTACTATGATATTAGAAATACAATATATATATATAAATATTTTAGATGTGTATACCCAGCTAATAGGGTTCTGGGATATTATAAACCATAGTAGTGTACGTGTAGAAAGGTATATCCCTAGTTCTAGTTTTCTTAGTACATGAGTCATAGGTATATACGCGCGCGCGCGCGCACACACACACACATATATATATATATATATATAAGAATAATGGAGGAAAGAGGCCATAGGATGGAATTTCCTCCTATGGTGTCGAAAAAACACACTCTCCATCGTATTTTCCGACGATCGGAATGCATCATCTTCATCGTTATCATCTAAGATGTGGGTACACCAAATTTCATGTGATTCTACAACTTTTCACCGCTGATTTAGCAATGTAAAAAGTTCTATTGTCGGTAAACCATTAATTTTGAACCCACTAAATTCAACGGTGAAAAGTTGTAGAATCACATGAAATTTGGTGTACCCATATCTTAGATGATAACGATGAAGATGATGCATTCCGATCGTCGGAAAACATGATGGAGGGTGTGTTTTTTTCGACGCCATAGGAGGAAATTCCCTCTTATGGCCTCTTTCCTCCATTATTCTCTACATATATGTACATACATACATACATATATCTATATATATAATCATGAGGATAATTACGAGATGATATGATGAGATAAGGATATGATGAAATAAAATGACACGAGTCGATATGTTGGATATGAGAATGCGAGACGATATATATATATATATATATATATATATATATATATATATATATATATATATATATATGCATGCTAAAATATGATATGAGATGATATATATAATGATATGAGATGATATGATGTACAGGACGATACATCCGTACTTTTGATTTGATGATACCGTACGATGGATTATACCGTATGTGATATGATGAGGATGAATCGCCGACACATATATATCGACTCGAGAATATTGATGTAGATCACTTAAGTAGATATTATGATATATTTAGAACCATACCTATTTTCAAAACTAATGATTCGTTATGCACTTTTAAATGACAATCTCAAGGGACGCTACGGATTTTCAAATGGCATCTTTTTCTCAAAAACACCATAGCCTCCATTTTCAAACAATGATTCGTACTATTTTAAGGTATACTGTATGGTTCATATATAGTCATGTATTTTATACTGTTCGTGTTTACGCTTTTCTTATTTATGTTACGCTCGTATTGCTTTTCATTAGCGACATACATACTATGTTTCCTTGTATTTATTTTTCTATGACTTCGTCTGTTAGGACACATGCACCATTACCGATGATGCGCATGTTGCACGTACACACACTCACTGGCTCACACACTCATCAACGGTAATTGTCATGCCACGTACACATTAGAAACTACTATATCGCTGTATTGTTTCCTAATTTGTAGAATTACAGTTTTATTTTAGTACTCATTACTGTAGGGTTCCTAGGCACTCCCAAGAGGTCTCACAAGGCATCAACCATGCCAATTTCAAATTTAAACGGTGCCGAGAAACCCTAGAACGGATCGTTGGCTAGATTTCTAGGCGAAAAATAAACTAGTTAACAACTTAACTAAAGTTTAAACGGAAATACAACCTTTGTAGATCCGGTGCTCCACCTCCATAGCTCCGCAACGAAGTCCCCTCGCTGTCCAAATGAATTCCCGGGCTCTAGCGTCGGCTTCGTCGGAGAAATGGCGAGCTAGGTTGTAACGTTTTGAAAATCGTTTCGGTGAAATTTCGAAAAAACGGTAAAATAAGGGGGTTTCTGAAAAAATTCAAAATACAAATATCTTATTATAAAAATTAAATATACATATTCTAGCTATGTAATTGCTATTATTTGGTGTTTATTGAGCCGCTGGTGAAATTTCAAATTTTCTGAAAAAAATATTATTTTATTATTATTTTAAGCCGTCACTAATACATTTAATTAGGGAAAATTACAAATTGGAATGAGTTGAAAAAAAATTTGTGCATCATAAAACATTAAATAAAATTTTATCATGTAGTTTTTGGAACGAAATCATTTGCCAAAACGGTTTAGAAATTATTGAAGAAAAAAGGCTTTTTTTTTAGCGTAAATGGATGCTTGGGGTATTGTATTTATCATTTTTCATCACCCCACACCCGTACCCACACCCACACACCCCCACTTACTCCTCCCCATGGCTGAATTCAGCAGCCACCATATTTTTCCCCACTTGATTTTCAAAGGAAAAGATATGAAAGAAAAGAAAAGAAATGGGTGAATTAGGTGGACTTTTGACCTTACCTTGACCTTGACTTTCCCCCACTTTCTCTACCTCCCTCTCTCTCCTCCCCCCCCCCTCAATTTCTGGCCGACCCCTCCCTCTCCTACAGCAGCAACAGCCCCCCTTTTCCCCTTCTCTTTTCTCTTCAAAACTTCTTCAAAAATTGCCCCAAAATCCATCAAAAAAATCCCAAAACCCAAATCCGACTCCTACCCATTTTTGCTTAGCCCTTATCGCATGGATTTTGGTGACAAGGGAGCATTTTGGAGGGCTATGTGTGCTTGTGGGATCTTCAATTTGTTTGGGTAAATTCTAACCCTTTTGCTTAAATCGTTGTTAATTGCTTGTAGTTAGCTTAATTAAGTGTTAATTTGGTTTTATGTGGGTTCAATTGTATGATTAAGAAATTCTAGATTAGGGTTGTGAATTTAAGTTGGGGTTCTTATAATTGATCATGGGAAAATTGTGTAGTTTAACATGTTGTTATTATGCTAAAACTAATCTAGTTGGTAGTTTATATCTTTGTTAAATTTAAATTTGTATTAATTATGTAATTTGCAAACTAGGTTTTAGTGAAATACATATAAAATTGAGATTTAAAATGTAATTAAGGTTTTGATGACTTTATTAGCATTTTAATTTGTTGTTTAGCGACTTTGATCATGCAAAACCATGCTTAATTGATAAATTGTGAATTTTACTTTGAAAAGTGTTAAAATCGATATTTGTTGCAAACTTGAATTTTGAGTTAATGCTAATTCGTGATATTAAAAATATGGAGGTGATTTGTATGACCTAATTATGATATTAAGTGAGCATTTTGGCCATTAGAATCGTCAAAATATTTAGTTTGGGTAAAACATCAAGTTTTGAACCGAAATGGGAATTTGTGCTAACTAGGTTTTTGGAAAATAAAACGAATTGTTTAATTTTATGGTTTTGATGAACTAAACCCTATTTCTTATATAATTAGTGAGTTTTGAAATCACGATTGGTGTGTTTGGGTTTTCTCGATGGTTTGACGTTTGTACATCGACATCGGGGGTTGGTTTGACTATTCTTGCATGCGTAGGCGATAGGTTTGGATCTATGCGTGATACGCGTGCCGATTTGATTTTCGTATGCCGTTTCGATTTCGAATTTAGTTTTAATGCGATATGGTGCGTTATGATATGTAGGTACCCCATGTGAACTTCGGGACGACGAGCAAGCGCCTGGCGACGTCGGCACCGGCGAGCGAGGACCAGGTGAGTAGATTTATATCTACGGGGAGAAGTCGGGTGGATGGCGTATAGCACCCCCGCAGTCCGTGGTGGTGTATACGGATGCGTATACACACCAACAATTATTATATGTTATTTGGGATTAATAACGATGCTTAGGATGGATATTGGTGTGTTGGATTATTTTAGTGTTGCGAACCCTAGGGAAGTGTTGCACTACACATACACACATACATACCTGCATACATTCCTATTGATATGTGCTCATGGGATTCTTTATAGTATGTGTTCACATGGGTATGGGACTATGTGTTCACATACGGATTTGAGGATGATACTTGGGATTGAGCTGAGTCGATGAGATTCGATTTGAGGCCGTGAGATCGGTGATATAGCAGGGGTCGTATCTTAGATACGACATGACGTTGTAGCGGGTCCTTGACGTAGTGTTTCACACACGTCCATGCATACGTAGGCGGTATCAGTATGGTACTAGACGTAGATCAGTACCCCGATCATGATAATTGATAAAGAGGATACCAGGTGAATAGTATGATGAATGTGATATTGACCCGTACCCAGATTGGGATGCCGTACGACGGATTTACGTACGAGCTATATTGATGATTGATCCGCACTCTTGACTTGGGATGCCTGATTATAGATATGGTATCGGATATGATATTATTGAGGCGGGATCACCGACTATACATATACAGGTATGTATATGTATCGACTCAGATGATAGGCGGTTCCCTTACCTGTAGTTCAGCCGTATAGTTTAGTGTAGTTGTTAGATTAGATTAGACTTCTTACCTATTTCAAAGACTAACGAATCGTGGGTATTTTAAAAGACAGCCCAAGGGATCCTACGGATATTTCAAAAGACGTATCTTTTCATAAAAACACCGTAGCCCCTATTTTCAAAACCCCATGATTCGTGTTATTTCAAAAGGCACCATTTGTAGGACTTATATTAGTTTAATACTGATTAGTTACCGTTGTGTCTAGTATTCTGCTTCCGCACATTATTGCTGTTCGCTCTGCCCCGCATACTTATTTTGCTGCATACTCCATTATTGATATCATGCTGTTAGGACACCAGCACCATTACCGATGATGCGTATGTACCGCATACACTTACTTGCCGGCTCACACACATCTTCATCGGTAATTGCCATGTCACGTACACTTAGAAAATACTATTGCTTGGCTTAGCTTGTTAGTTAGTAGTTGATACGATATTAGTGTACCTGGGTTATATGCCAGTTTAGACATTGTAGTTATTACTTGTCACTTCATGCATACTGTTATTCCATTGTTCATGCCTAGTTATTAATCATACATTGCAACTTGGTTATTGATACCATATACATTCATTAGCATTGACATATGCACTTGTGATGACTTCTTGAGATTTATGATATTTCTGGATTTCGGGGGAAAGCCGCAAAATTTCTAAACTTATTAACCTTTTAAAATATGTAAATTGCGGTTTTCTAGTGATGTAAGTGTCGTCCACCATGAGTTTGCTGTGGTTTTCGAGATCCGTGTCGAGGAGTGGAGGAACCGTCACGGGTACATGGTGGGCCCGGTATGGTACCCCGGGACAAGATGAATGTGGTGTTGACGTTGAGCCTGGCAGGGGACAAATTACCTACCGGTGATATTACCCGACGCGTCGGATATCCGGAGGATACCGTCGTGGTCTTGAGATGGATGGTAGGGGCCGGTCTGGACTGACGACGCCCTAGATATTGAGATTGAGACATTGATATTTCGAGACAGTGAGATTTATGTTTCGTGTCGATGCTAGACACTGTTGATACTGATTTCATTATGATACCTCAGTTTAAAAATACGAAGGAAATCTCACTAATTTATGAAAACAGTTTCTTCATTTACATGTATTCTGTTTTCATGCATTCATACCTCATTCATATGATATATTGCTACCTGAGGCACTGACACGGGCACATGAGATTTCACTCGGTTAGATATTACCCTAGCCATTGTTATAGGCTGCTTGTTATGTATATTTTTGAGGATATATTATGATCATTGACCTAGGTTGCGTTATTTATGCGTAGATGTTTTTCTATTCACGAGTTGGCAACTCACCCCCGTTGTGCCCCAGTTTCTTGCAGGTTTGCCGTACAGGTTTCATTACGGCGTTGCGGGCTCAGTTTCATTCGGGTGATTTGCTAGTAGGTGGGTTTTTCTTGTATCGTACCCATCTTATTACCTTGTATAATATATTTCAGTTGTATCTAGTAAATTCCATCAACCAAACATCTATTTATTTTGAGATAGAGACCAGTGCTGTTTATTCTTTCGACCTTAGAGTCGCTCGTTATATTTCTGGTGGTTTTGAGTTCCTTTTGAGTTTTGATCCTCGCCGTTGGCGTTGTATATTATATTGCTTGTGTGGTTGTGACCGTCGATTGACGAAGAGCTAGCTCCCGCTTGGGGATGCCTTTTTATTGATTTCGTATACTATTCATGTTGTATCCCGTTTGGGAGCCAGTTTTTACAAAGGAGACTCTGCCGAAATTTTCAGTAAATTTTGATGTTCTTAAAAACCGCATAATTCGGCTTATGCTATTAAAACTACTTGTTTAAATTGGTTTTCCTGCACTCTACTACTTTTCTTGGTTTGGATTTCTGGGTTTTCGGTTTACTTAGATTACTTACGCCTCGAGACGTTCGTAGTTTAAGTGCCGGTCATGTTCCGTACTTTCGGGTCGTGACAAAGTTGGTATCAGAGCGTTAGGTTTTACCTTCGGAGCGTAGGATGACCCTTGGTTGATGGAATAGGTGACTAAAGTTGAGTGACGTACCGTGGGTAAGTTCCGCGGCATATTTACTATACGCTACTCCACTTAAGAAGCCTTAGGATGTACATTTCTTTGCTCAGTATTATATTCATTCCGATCTAGCCTCATCAGTACCAGTTATTGTTTTGCTGCTACGGTTACGGGAAGGGAGAGCTACGGCTAGAGTTGCGGTCAGCACAAGCTCGTCATGAACGAGGACTGACCATGGCGAAATTCCGGCGACACACGATTGCAGAGATGTGTCTTTTTACTGTGTTTCCGCGCCACGAGCGTTTGGCGGATCGCCTTTATGAGGTTACTCGGAGGTGCTGATCGACACTAGAGAATTGAGCCAATGATGGAGGCCAGCCAGATTTTGATGACCGTTGGTGTGTTGCTTATTTATGACGATCGAGGCACTGTTCAGCGTGCAGACGAGCGAGCCAGTTATTGCTGCGAACAACGAGATATTGCCCCAGATGCTGGAAATCGTGCAGGACGAGTTGTACTAAGAGATGATAGGAGGTCGCTAGTCATCTAGGATGAATGACTAGGACATGTGGATCGTTCGCTTACCCCAATGCGAGGTCATCAGATAGATTGATTCCAGCTAGAGACGACTTCACGCAGAGACGTGAGGGTCGACAGAGACGATCGAATGTCGGAAACCTATTATTCCAAGTTTAAAGTAGTCGGAAAGACATGCAGGCAATTCTATGGTCCCTCTAGAAGAATGAAACCCTAACTCGACTTAATGACCGTGTGAAAGCCTTTGAACCTTAGGGTTTGCGGCAGTTCTGCGGCGCCATTAGTGAGGCTTGGGTTTGCCCTTCTACGGTTGGACCACCGATGCTGTGGTATGTATTCGATACTATTAAACTGTGCCCAAGATGTTGAGCTCTTGGGGGATTATGAGGTTTTGACGAATCGATCGGATGGCTTGACTTAATTCGGATGCTAGGTGGTGAGATGCATTTCTTGGGAGACTCCCGATACGAGGATAGCCGTTGGAGCTCAGTCCATGTAGCCACGATGAGACAAGTCCGAAGCAGTCGACATTAGAGAAAGTGGAGTAAAGAGGTCCGTACAAGATCTGGATAAGACGACGTTCCACTCCGCCGACATCAGAGATGCGATACGCATGCCGAGGCAGAGTACTGGATATACCTTCCAGAAGAGGTCGCGATGGGTATGCAGCCATTCCGGAGCAAGATGCAGATATAGGAAAGGACGATGACTTCCAGACAGTTGGCAGAGACGAGACATGGAAGACACCGTGAGCAGGATTTCTTCCAGGACACTGTTGCAATGATACTTGCACCCAGGGTCAGATGTGTCACGTACATTCAGAGAGCCAGAGGCCGACGCCAGTGATATGCTGTCTTACGAGTGGTCGCGATGATTGACCAAGAGATGACCGGAGAAGTGCCAGAACGGAATCGTCCCCGTTAGCACACCTGACAGGGCCGATGAGCCGATGGACCGAAAGATTGGTAATTCACAGTGAAGACCTTGACCCAGGAGTGGTCATGGTTACGCACACCAGCAGGCCAGAGTTCATGATCATCGACGAGACGTCCCATTAGTGACCGCGACAGTTGGCCCGAGATTCTTAGAGGATGCACTTGAGCGATACTATTCCGCCATTATTGGTTTCGATGTTTTGGGTGATTTATTCGTATGATTTGATTTTGATGATTGAGGATTTACGATCTTTGCACAGTGTTGCACTTGATATCGTTTTCGTGCTTTAGTTTCACATGTTTGTGATTTTACGGTTTTAAACAGTTGAGTTGATTTTGTGCGTATGCACGCACGCGATTTGGTTCCTACACTCTGTATAGTTTATATATGCTGGCAGTGCAGTGATATATATTTTGTGCACTTGGATACACTGGATTTCGATTTCGAGGGTGATGCTCGACATTTGTTTTGTGCATTTTATGCACCGGATTGGATTTTTAGCGCCTGTTGGGCGCCTGTTACGAGATGCGATTTGGTGCACACCAGATGCACTAAATCGAGATTTTTTTTTGTGCATGTCAGATGCACCTGATTTTGCTGTCAGGCACACCTGTTGCCTACGACAGATGTTTCGTGCACACCCGATGCACTTAGATGTTGTTTCTGTGCGCATGTATGGCACATTCATGGATTTTGATTTCCGTGCGCACCAGACGCACGTAGTATTCATGTGCATATTTTGGGATTGATTTCTTATAGAGTAGTACGTTTTTATGATATTGCTATGTGTTTTCGTACTGAGCAGGACTAGTCAGAGGACAGTACCTGAATATATTTTGCATGCATTGATAGTTATTGAAGGGATTTCCAAAAAGCGAGCTATAGCCTCAGTATTTACCTACGTGTCTGATATGACACGAAATGTTTAAAACAAGGAGACCCTTCTAAATTGTTTCCAAAACGGAGGAACGTACATTTCAAACAAAGGTATATATATATATAGTTATTTTCTTATGATAGACGTCCGCCACTGTGCAGTGTTATACGCGTTGCACAGCGACTTAAGGAGATTTGGCATGCATTTCCTTCGGATACTTACAGATATAGATTCGATATTTACATGTATAGTTTCGAGTTATATCATATTGGTTTTGATTTGGATTTGGAATTGATGTCTTCTCCATGACTCCGATGATTGCGGGATGCTTGACGGAGTTTTGATTTGAGTTATATACTCATTTTTCAAGCGCATGCGCTGCGCTACGATTTGTTTTATGTATTTACAATTTCGGAGCCCTGACGACTTGATGGTTTTGGTTTAGATGTTTTAGTATTTGGGGAGAGTTTTAATTTAAATTCGGGGACCGAATTTCTTTAAGTGGGGAAGATTGTAACGTTTTGAAAATCGTTTCGGTGAAATTTCGAAAAAACGGTAAAATAAGGGGGTTTCTGTAAAAAGTCAAAATACAAATATCTTATTATAAAAATTAAATATACATATTCTAGCTATGTAATTGCTATTATTTGGTGTTTATTGAGCCGCTGGTGAAATTTCAAATTTTCTGAAAAAAATATTATTTTATTATTATTTTAAGCCGTCACTAATACATTTAATTAGGGAAAATTACAAATTGGAATGAGTTGAAACAAATTTTGTGCATCATAAAACATTAAATAAAATTTTATCATGTAGTTTTTGGAACGAAATCATTTGCCAAAACGGTTTAGAAATTATTGAAGAAAAAAGGCTTTTTTTTAGCGTAAATGGATGCTTGGGGTATTGTATTTATCATTTTTCATCACCCCACACCCGTACCCACACCCACACACCCCCACTTACTCCTCCCCATGGCTGAATTCAGCAGCCACCATATTTTTCCCCACTTGATTTTCAAAGGAAAAGATATGAAAGAAAAGAAAAGAAATGGGTGAATTAGGTGGACTTTTGACCTTACCTTGACCTTGACTTTCCCCCACTTTCTCTACCTCCCTCTCTCTCCTCCCCCCCCCCCTCAATTTCTGGCCGACCCCTCCCTCTCCTACAGCAGCAACAGCCCCCCTTTTCCCCTTCTCTTTTCTCTTCAAAACTTCTTCAAAAATTGCCCCAAAATCCATCAAAAAAATCCCAAAACCCAAATCCGACTCCTACCCATTTTTGCTTAGCCCTTATCGCATGGATTTTGGTGACAAGGGAGCATTTTGGAGGGCTATGTGTGCTTGTGGGATCTTCAATTTGTTTGGGTAAATTCTAACCCTTTTGCTTAAATCGTTGTTAATTGCTTGTAGTTAGCTTAATTAAGTGTTAATTTGGTTTTATGTGGGTTCAATTGTATGATTAAGAAATTCTAGATTAGGGTTGTGAATTTAAGTTGGGGTTCTTATAATTGATCATGGGAAAATTGTGTAGTTTAACATGTTGTTATTATGCTAAAACTAATCTAGTTGGTAGTTTATATCTTTGTTAAATTTAAATTTGTATTAATTATGTAATTTGCAAACTAGGTTTTAGTGAAATACATATAAAATTGAGATTTAAAATGTAATTAAGGTTTTGATGACTTTATTAGCATTTTAATTTGTTGTTTAGCGACTTTGATCATGCAAAACCATGCTTAATTGATAAATTGTGAATTTTACTTTGAAAAGTGTTAAAATCGATATTTGTTGCAAACTTGAATTTTGAGTTAATGCTAATTCGTGATATTAAAAATATGGAGGTGATTTGTATGACCTAATTATGATATTAAGTGAGCATTTTGGCCATTAGAATCGTCAAAATATTTAGTTTGGGTAAAACATCAAGTTTTGAACCGAAATGGGAATTTGTGCTAACTAGGTTTTTGGAAAATAAAACGAATTGTTTAATTTTATGGTTTTGATGAACTAAACCCTATTTCTTATATAATTAGTGAGTTTTGAAATCACGATTGGTGTGTTTGGGTTTTCTCGATGGTTTGACGTTTGTACATCGACATCGGGGGTTGGTTTGACTATTCTTGCATGCGTAGGCGATAGGTTTGGATCTATGCGTGATACGCGTGCCGATTTGATTTTCGTATGCCGTTTCGATTTCGAATTTAGTTTTAATGCGATATGGTGCGTTATGATATGTAGGTACCCCATGTGAACTTCGGGACGACGAGCAAGCGCCTGGCGACGTCGGCACCGGCGAGCGAGGACCAGGTGAGTAGATTTATATCTACAGGGAGAAGTCGGGTGGATGGCGTATAGCACCCCCGCAGTCCGTGGTGGTGTATACGGATGCGTATACACACCAACAATTATTATATGTTATTTGGGATTAATAACGATGCTTAGGATGGATATTGGTGTGTTGGATTATTTTAGTGTTGCGAACCCTAGGGAAGTGTTGCACTACACATACACACATACATACCTGCATACATTCCTATTGATATGTGCTCATGGGATTCTTTATAGTATGTGTTCACATGGGTATGGGACTATGTGTTCACATACGGATTTGAGGATGATACTTGGGATTGAGCTGAGTCGATGAGATTCGATTTGAGGCCGTGAGATCGGTGATATAGCAGGGGTCGTATCTTAGATACGACATGACGTTGTAGCGGGTCCTTGACGTAGTGTTTCACACACGTCCATGCATACGTAGGCGGTATCAGTATGGTACTAGACGTAGATCAGTACCCCGATCATGATAATTGATAAAGAGGATACCAGGTGAATAGTATGATGAATGTGATATTGACCCGTACCCAGATTGGGATGCCGTACGACGGATTTACGTACGAGCTATATTGATGATTGATCCGCACTCTTGACTTGGGATGCCTGATTATAGATATGGTATCGGATATGATATTATTGAGGCGGGATCACCGACTATACATATACAGGTATGTATATGTATCGACTCAGATGATAGACGGTTCCCTTACCTGTAGTTCAGCCGTATAGTTTAGTGTAGTTGTTAGATTAGATTAGACTTCTTACCTATTTCAAAGACTAACGAATCGTGGGTATTTTAAAAGACAGCCCAAGGGATCCTACGGATATTTCAAAAGACGTATCTTTTCATAAAAACACTGTAGCCCCTATTTTCAAAACCCCATGATTCGTGTTATTTCAAAAGGCACCATTTGTAGGACTTATATTAGTTTAATACTGATTAGTTACCGTTGTGTCTAGTATTCTGCTTCCGCACATTATTGCTGTTCGCTCTGCCCCGCATACTTATTTTGCTGCATACTCCATTATTGATATCATGCTGTTAGGACACCAGCACCATTACCGATGATGCGTATGTACCGCATACACTTACTTGCCGGCTCACACACATCTTCATCGGTAATTGCCATGTCACGTACACTTAGAAAATACTATTGCTTGGCTTAGCTTGTTAGTTAGTAGTTGATACGATATTAGTGTACCTGGGTTATATGCCAGTTTAGACATTATAGTTATTACTTGTCACTTCATGCATACTGTTATTCCATTGTTCATGCATAGTTATTAATCATACATTGCAACTTGGTTATTGATACCATATACATTCATTAGCATTGACATATGCACTTGTGATGACTTCTTGAGATTTATGATATTTCTGGATTTCGGGGGAAAGCCGCAAAATTTCTAAACTTATTAACCTTTTAAAATATGTAAATTGCGGTTTTCTAGTGATGTAAGTGTCGTCCACCATGAGTTTGCTGTGGTTTTCGAGATCCGTGTCGAGGAGTGGAGGAACCGTCACGGGTACATGGTGGGCCCGGTATGGTACCCCGGGGCAAGATGAATGTGGTGTTGACGTTGAGCCTGGCAGGGGACAAATTACCTACCGGTGATATTACCCGACGCGTCGGATATCCGGAGGATACCGTCGTGGTCTTGAGATGGATGGTAGGGGCCGGTCTGGACTGACGGCGCCCTAGATATTAAGATTGAGACATTGATATTTCGAGACAGTGAGATTTATGTTTCGTGTCGATGCTAGACACTGTTGATACTAGACACTGTTGATACTGATTTCATTATGATACCTCAGTTTAAAAATACGAAGGAAATCTCACTAATTTATGAAAACAGTTTCTTCATTTACATGTATTCTGTTTTCATGCATTCATACCTCATTCATATGATATATTGCTACCTGAGGCACTGACACGGGCACATGAGATTTCACTCGGTTAGATATTACCCTAGCCATTGTTATAGGCTGCTTGTTATGTATATTTTTGAGGATATATTATGATCATTGACCTAGGTTGCGTTATTTATGCGTAGATGTTTTTCTATTCACGAGTTGGCAACTCACCCCCGTTGTGCCCCAGTTTCTTGCAGGTTTGCCGTACAGGTTTCATTACGGCGTTGCGGGCTCAGTTTCATTCTGGTGATTTGCTAGTAGGTGGGTTTTTCTTGTATCGTACCCATCATATTACCTTGTATAATATATTTCAGTTGTATCTAGTAAATTCCATCAACCAAACATCTATTTATTTTGAGATAGAGACCAGTGCTTTTTATTCTTTCGACCTTAGAGTCGCTCGTTATATTTCTGGTGGTTTTGAGTTCCTTTTGAGTTTTGATCCTCGCCGTTGGCGTTGTATATTATATTGCTTGTGTGGTTGTGACCGTCGATTGACGAAGAGTTAGCTCCCGCTTGGGGATGCCTTTTTATTGATTTCGTATACTATTCATGTTGTATCCCATTTAGGAGCCAGTTTTTACAAAGGAGACTCTACCGAAATTTTCAGTAAATTTTGATGTTCTTAAAAACCGCATAATTCGGCTTATGCTATTAAAACTACTTGTTTAAATTGGTTTTCCTGCACTCTACTACTTTTCTTGGTTTGGATTTCTGGGTTTTCTGTTTACTTAGATTACTTACGCCTCGAGATGTTCGTAGTTTAAGTGCCGGTCATGTTCCGTACTTTCGGGTCGTGACAAAGTTGGTATCAGAGCGTTAGGTTTTACCTTCGGAGCGTAGGATGACCCTTGGTTGATGGAATAGGTGACTAAAGTTGAGTGACGTACCGTGGGTATGTTCCGCGGCATATTTACGATACGCTACTCCACTTAAGAAGCCTTAGGATGTACATTTCTTTGCTCAGTATTATATTCATTCCGATCTAGCCTCATCAGTACCAGTTATTGTTTTGCTGCTACGGTTACGGGCAGGGAGAGTTACGGCTAGAGTTGCGGTCAGCACAAGCTCGTCACGAACGAGGACTGACCATGGCGAAATTCCGGCGACACACGATTGCAGAGATGTGTCTTTTTACTGTGTTTCCGCGCCACGAGCGTTTGGCGGATCGCCTTTATGAGGTTACTCGGAGGTGCTGATCGACACTAGAGAATTGAGCCAATGATGGAGGCCAGCCAGATTTTGATGACCGTTGGTGTGTTTCTTATTCATGACGATCGAGGCACTGTTCAGCGTGCAGACGAGCGAGCCAGTTATTGCTGCGAACAACGAGATATTGCCCCAGATGCTGGAAATCGTGCAGGACGAGTTTTACTAAGAGATGATAGGAGGTCGCTAGTCATCTAGGATGAATGACTAGGACATGTGGATCGTTCGCTTACCCCGATGCGAGGTCATCAGATAGATTGATTCCAGCTAGAGACGACTTCACGCAGAGACGTGAGGGTCGACAGAGACGATCGAATGTCGGAAACCTATTATTCCAAGTTTAAAGTAGTCGGAAAGACATGCAGGCAATTCTATGGTCCCTCTAGAAGAATGAAACCCTAACTCGACTTAATGACCGTGTGAAAGCCTTTGAACCTTAGGGTTTGCGGCAGTTCTGCGGCGCCATTAGTGAGGCTTGGGTTTGCCCTTCTACGGCTGGACCACCGATGCTGTGGTATGTATTCGATACTATTAAACTGTGCCCAAGATGTTGAGCTCTTGGGGGATTATGAGGTTTTGACGAATCGATCGGATGGCTTGACTTAATTCGGATGCTAGGTGGTGAGATGCATTTCTTGGGAGACTCCCGATACGAGGATAGCCGTTGGAGCTCAGTCCATGTAGCCACGATGAGACAAGTCCGAAGCAGTCGACATTAGAGAAAGTGGAGTAAAGAGGTCCGTACAAGATCTGGATAAGACGACGTTTGATTGTAATATTTTCTTGATTGGATGTAAAAGTATCAAATAGTCCCCGGCAACGGCGCCATTTGATTGAAATGATTCTTGATGTGTAGTATAAAATTGTAAAGAAATCACAACCAAAAATTATTTGACCGCAATCAACTACGGTGTCGGATTGTAGTTAGTATGTGAGTGCGGATCGTCCACAGGGAAAGTGTAATCGTTCGTCTTTTGAATTAGATGAATTGAAACTTTAAAGAAAAGAAAACAAAACAATTCATGATTTAAATTTGAAGTTTAAGAAATGAGAAAAAACTAGATCTAAGAAAGCATTAAAAGATAGAATCAAGAATTGATCGTTTGATGATTTTTCCAAACCAAATCTCAAGAATCGAAATGAGGCTCGTAGGAATCGATCGGATCTATAGATGTGATGTAATCTTACAATTACGTATTCTTATCCTTCGATGAATTGATACTAGATCGATGATGATCGATGAGAATTAGAGACTTCTTGTGAAACTAGGGTTTCATCTTATCTCTTGTTCTTTCGTTGATATCATTCATATACTAGCCTCTAGTAAATTCAAGAAACGATCGTAGATCCCTAATTTCGAGCGACCACAATCAAGAAAGCATTGCTACGAAACTAGGTCATCGATTCTTGAACTTGCTAGGGTTTACAAAACACGTAGGACTTAAAAATAGTATTAAGATTTGTTACATCATCATTCTACAATCGTCTCGACTCCTTTACGAGCGGAGTTTTACTCAAACATCACAACAAGAACAACAATTACAAATTGAGATCTAATCATGATGCAAGAATTAAAAGAAAGCAAGATTAAAGAATTTCACCTTTTATTTATATCAACAATTTCATTACATTCGCTCAAGAACTACAAGAGGAAGAATTCGATCGTCGACTTGGCTTCGCTCGTCTCCGTGGAACGCGGATCGGCTTGGATCACTTGCCCGATTGAAGATCGGCTCGGCTCCTAAAAGGTTGAAGGCTTCTCGCTTGATTTGGTACTCAAGATCTTGGATTTGGAGTGGAATTAGGGTTTGGGTTTCGCACAAGCCTTGTCACTAGACTTGTGGAAGAAGATGATGAAAGAGGGAATTATTTAACTAATGAAGATTCCCTAAAGATTGATTAGCCTTTAACCCTAGGTCTAGGTTCCTATTTATAGATAACTAACCCTAGATCTAGGATTTCAAATTCCAAGTTTCCCTCCAAAAGTTTGTTGAAGAAATTCAAATTTCCCTCCAAAAGTTAGTTAGGGGAGAAGCTTCTAGATGTGATTAGTTAGGAGGGAGCTTCTAGAAGAGGATTAATTAGGAGCTTAATTTAGGATTAGCCTTCTTAATCTTCTTTGCTGATCTGGCAGTAGGTTCGAGAGAATTATGGGATTTGAAGTATCACAATGAGGTGTGGGTCCCGCTGGAAGAACTTTGCACTGAAAATGAGGAGATGACGTCACCACTGAGCCGCGCTTCCGCGGCATAAGGAGGCTATTGCCGCGGATGCGCGGCCAAGTTGGAGCTTTGGGCTTTCATTCTTCTGTTGTGGGCTTGTACTTTTGTATGGGCCTTCTTTTGATATATAGAATTAACTAATTCCTTCTGCACTGCTACCAGATCTGAAATGATTTAGTTGGCGTATTTTTGATCAGCTCTTTTGCTTTTTCTTCCGTATTTCCTGCACATACTCAAGACAAGTGTTGCGCAAATACAGAAATGATGCGATGCCATGAAATGCGGTTAATTTCCTTTAAAGTGTCGGTTTAAAAGTCTAACACATGCAATCTTATATTTTGTGACAGATTTGCTAATATGTAGAATATGAATGCCGAACACTTCTAAATGTATGCAAATGTTACGGAAATTGCCGGCTAAAATATACAATATTTTCGACTGATCAAATACCCCCAAACTTAATTTCGATCGTCTCGAGCGAATGTTTTATTAAAAAGAGAAGGAGAAAATAAAGAAAGAGAAAAACTAACTAGCACACTTTCGTAGGCAACACGATTGCACTGAGCACGTGCAACAAGCCTTTAAACCTCTAGGTGTCCCTAGTAGGAGGAGTGTTGTCTCCTGAGGGTTTTCAGCGGATTGCACCCACAAAATCCAATAATAAAAGCAAGATCATGAATATTACATTTAAAGAAAAGAATTGTAAAAGAAAGACTTTGAAAATTAGGGTTTCCAACTAAGCTAGCTTTTCGGTTGTTATGAGCCCTATCTTAATGGTCATGAAAAGATGTCAGAAATCACGTCCTCCCTCAATAAAACATCGTCTTATTCTTCATTCCTATCTGTTTTCCAAACATCGATCATATAACCCTGCGTGTGTGTAAAGACATCCCTACACCCGGAGAATTCAATTCAAGCTATCATACTCTTGCCCATCAGCCTCAGTATATATTTTTTTTTTCGATGAGCTTACACACTTTCATGCGACCGTTAATACTTCTTGAGGTACTAACCGACCGATTACTCATGTGCTTGCTTATTTGGTGTATTTTCCTAATCTTGCACCACCTTAGGTATAGCAGTGACTCCCAGACCAGTTGGCCTTAGGGCACTAGGTGAAAAAGCACCCTCGCTATATATTTTTTTATTTCCCTCGGTGATAACAAAACCAGTGTCCATTTTTCTCACCATATATATATATTTTTTTCATACTTTTGGCTTTAAGACAAGAGCATTTCAAGGTATCCTCTACTATCCCAGGCTTCAAGACGTGTGTAAGTGCGAATAGCAGGGTAGCAACGTTCAAAATGTTTGGCTTCCAGAATAGAAACTATTTTTCAGACTTATTTTTATCCTCAGATTAGTGACGTCCTTCATCTTACTAACCCTTGGGACAACGGCTCATAACTACTTATTACTAGTTCGTATAAGAAAACTTCTAATTTTCTTAGTTTTCTAAAATTTTTCTAATCTCATGGATGTAACTTTTCACTATCTAAACTTTCATTATCTTATTTATATACAAAAAAGTGTAAATATTAAAATTATTTTTATATTTGAAAATTTTTAAATTTTTATGGGTTTTGAAAATTTTTCAATTTTTATAGATTTTTAAAAATGTTTTGTGCTTATGCAGATGATATGCAAATGATGCGAAAATAAGCACAAACCTCCCCCAAACTTGTTTTCAACAGTGTCCTCACTGTTGCCATCTGCTAAATCTCGAAAAACCTGTAAATCTGGGAGGAATTATTAGTGGGGGCAAAATATTTAAGTGAAGACCCTCCCCCAAACTTATTTTTGGCTCAAAATTTTGTAAAACTTTTCTTTTTAGGAGCCAGAAAAACATACCCCCCCCCCAAACTTGAGTTATGCAATGTTAAGCTTTGAAAATCATATGAGGGGGTCAAAAATCATTGGTCGATGCCAAGCTTTGCAAAGACCGAATGTTAACATCAACCATTCAAAAATTTTATCAATGCAGTGCTCGGGTTGGTGGAAGAAGAAATGGGGAAAGGTTAAGTGGTGGAAGAGAATGTGTGTGCGTCTCATATTGGAGAGACGATGCAGTGTATGTGATGGATTACTCGCATTCTTCTTACAGTTCAAAAGAAGGGGTGGAGGTTCAATTTCAATGATTGGGAGATGATTCATCTCAACACCCGTGTCATTCAAAAATGCGAGTTCATCAGCGAAGATCTCCTCAAAAGTTCCATTTATACCCCGATGAATAATGTCATCATAAAGTGCGGGGTGATCTTCAGACTCTAAAAACATTTCATAATCCGTGTTAATTGTTGACCCGGACATCTCGGTGGAAGAGTCCGTATGTGTATGATACATAGTTGGGTCAAACAATAACGTATGAAAAGAGTCAAGATTGATAACAGGAGGATCATCAAATTCGCTGCTGTCGACATCCATTAAGTCGACAGAATATACCTGAGAAATAGGTTCGGAGGGTACACTTCCCAACTTGTAAATGTTCAGCTCTATTGACCTATTCCCGAAAGATAAGGTCATAGAACCATTACGACAGTTGATTATTGCGTTGGAAGTGGCCAAAAAGGGGCGACCTAAAATCACCGGAATTTGATTCCGTGGGTTCGCTACAGGCTGTGTATCAATTACAATAAAGTCCACAGCGAATATAAATTCCCCGATTTTTATTAACACATCCTCCAGTTCACCCCTAGGTTTGGTGATTGATCGGTCAGCCATCTGGAGAGTGCAATTGGTTGGCTTCAACTCTCCGATCCCTAGTTGCTCATAAACTGAGTATGGAAGCAAGTTAACACTAGCGCCAAGGTCTAGTAGAGCACGGTTAATGTGTTTTTCCCCAATAGAAACGGAAATAGTAGGATATCCTGGATCCTTACGTTTCCTCGGTAATTGTTGGGGGAAAGCCGTGTCTATTGTTTTTTCCATAAAAATCTTCTTGGGCACTGGATTCTTCCTCTTCCTAGTGCACAAGTTCTTAAGAGTTTTCGCATAGGAAGGAACTTGTTGGATGGCATCTAGGAGAGGGATGTTGGTGTTTACTTGCTTAAAAATGTTCATGATCTTCTCCATATGTGGACTCGGTGTGTTAGCCCTTAACCGATTAGGATAAGGTGCTTTAGCAATAAGCGCTGGGTCCATCACAGGAGAAGGAAGTGTGTGTGGAATCGATCCCATAATAGAAGTGGGAATCATCCGTGGAGGGGTAAAAGAGGTGGGCTGTAGTGGCGAGCCTTTTGGGAAATGGAGAATAGGCTCGGAAGAAGGTGGGGTAGAAGAACTGGGGTAAGAAGTGTGTGTGTGAAGAAAGGTCTCAGCCGGGGTGTTATTGATTGATTTATCAGTATCATCAAACTCTTCCCCAACATGAGTGTCAAGCACTCTTCCAGATCTCAACGTGATCTCATCCACATGATGTGAATAGCTAGGATTAGGTAAAGGTTGAGCTGGAAGTTTCCCTTTCTCTCTTGCACTCATTTCGGCTTTTAGTTGTGCAATTTGTTCTTCCATCGATTTGATGTTCTCATTTTGAGAAATAATGATCTTCATTACATTCTCGACGGAAGATTGCAAACTTGCCGTCCCTTGGATGGATTGTTTCATGAAAGTATCCAAGGTTTGTGCTAGTGCAGAGATATTATCTGTACCGGTCAATTGCAAAGGACTAGATGGTGCAAAAGTGTTGGCCGGATTTTGGAAGTTTTGTGATTGAAAGGGGTGCTGACTCAATTGAAGTGGTGGCTGCTGTTGTGGTGGAGGGACCCCTTGGAAATTGTTTTGGGTTGGAACCGTGTTTTGAAATTGGGATTGGTTCCAAGCAAAATTAGGGTGATTCCTCCAACCCTGATCATATGTGGAGGAAGATGGATCGTTTCTAGATCTTTGAAATGCGGCATTTGTATGCTCAGGACCTTGAAATGGACATTCTTCCGTCAAGTGAGACGGATCAGAACAGCATCCACATACAGTTTTGGAGAGTGATATTTGACTTAGGGCGGCGGCTAAAAATTTATTTTCCATATTCTCGAGTTTCTTATTGATAGCTGCAATGTCAGCTCTAACTCCTATGGAAATATCATTGCCATCCCTAGATGATTGACTCACACCCTCCCACTGTAAAGATTTTTCAGCGAAATCTTCTAGAAAATTCCAGGCTTCCCTATCATCTTTGGTCATAAAGTTGCCTTGACACATGGATTCAAGAGACTGTCTTGTGTAAGGAGTAATGCCCTCATAAATGATTCGGCAAAGATCCCATCTCGGGATGCCGTGATGTGGACATTGGATTAACAGATCCTTGAAGCGGTCAAGACATTTTGAAAATGTTTCATTTGGAAGCTGGGTGAATTGATAGATTTCGCTACGGACTCGAGCTGTTTTGTGATGTGGGTAGAATTTATTAAGGAATGCTTTGACGAATTCATCCCAATTTGAAATGGAATGTGCGGTAGTGTTATATAGCCACTTCTCGGCTAAATCGCACAAAGTGAATGGGAGAAGACGAAGACGGAAAGCATCCACAGACAACTGTGAAGTACCCATCATTGCGCATACATTTTCAAATTTCGTGATAAACACGTATGCGTCTTCAGACTCGAGACCGTGAAATTTTGGTAGAAGGTTGATGTATTGGGGTTTTATTTGAAAATTTTCCCCGTTAGCTGGTGGAATGGAAAGACAGGTGGAAAGTGGGCCTCGTGTAGGATAACATCTCTCTTGGAGAGAGATGCGAGGTGGATTCTGCGCACCAACGGACGGCGGCAGAGTAGTGGAAAAGAAGTTCAATGGAGGTGGATCCATCGATGTGGGTGTGGTGGTGGGTAAAAGAAAGGTAAATGGAGAAATACCGACTTTGGGTCGATGAGGGAAACGCGGACTAACGGGCACTAGAAACCCGTGTCCAGCCTATCTTGCACTAAAAAGGGTTAGTACAAGTAGCAGCGTGAATTTATAATTAGGGGAAATGATGTATGCGGTGTTTGTTTTGAAAAGATACGGATTTTTGAAAATATGATGCAACAAAACAAATGCAACACACAAAACCCTAAAATCTAGGGGTCACCTAGGTCAAAGCTCTAGACCGCTCCTAACTGCCAAAAGACAAGTCGCAGGATAAATCCTCCACTGCCTCTTTGTCCCCCTGTGGCCGGATAAGTGCCAGGTAAGTGGGAAGGAACCACCACTACAGTGGGCCTAATTAATAACCACTAGCCTTAGACACACTCGCCTTAGGCACCATAAGAAAACGCGGATAAGCAATGAATTACCCACGGCCTTCTCTTGTCCTAATTGAGCGCGACGGTCCTTAGAGTCATCTCTAGATATTTTTTAATTAATGAGGGTAAATGCGGATGCAAGTTTTGCGATTTTCGGGGCCTAGGAAGGGTAATGAAATCCCCACCTAATTTGGATTTGGTCGTGCCCCTTAAATTCCGTATTAATATGCAACAACCAAGAATCAAAAACACGCACAAATTTTATTTTGCTTTTGCGCGCAGCGATTTATTTGCAAAGAAACCTGCAGTAAAATTGTTATTGGAGCAGACAGAGGAGAAGATAAGAAAGTGAGAAAGTTACAGAGCAAAATTGGTCCAGTGAACAGTCACTACAGGCGCGGATCCGCCGCGGATTAGGGTTTCTTGCCGCGGATGGGCGGTGGTCTGTTGGGATCAGTGCACAGAAATTTATGCACAAGCTCCTGTTCACCTACACAGCTCTCTGGATGTTTCAGAAAAAATTTTCCACAGCTCCAATGATTCCAGATTTCCTCGCAATCAAATCACAACACACGTATTAGTGTTTGCACGAATTTTGATCACAAAATTTAGATGGAATAAAATTTTCAACTCAAATTTCAAAATACGAACTATTAGCGCACTATCCCCGGCAACGGCGCCATTTGATTGTAATATTTTCTTGATTGGATGTAAAAGTATCAAATAGTCCCCGGCAACGGCGCCATTTGATTGAAATGATTCTTGATGTGTAGTATAAAATTGTAAAGAAATCACAACCAAAAATTATTTGACCGCAATCAACTACGGTGTCGGATTGTAGTTAGTATGTGAGTGCGGATCGTCCACAGGGAAAGTGTAATCGTTCGTCTTTTGAATTAGATGAATTGAAACTTTAAAGAAAAGAAAACAAAACAATTCATGATTTAAATTTGAAGTTCAAGAAATGAGAAAAAACTAGATCTAAGAAAGCATTAAAAGATAGAATCAAGAATTGATCGTTTGATGATTTTTCCAAACCAAATCTCAAGAATCGAAATGAGGCTCGTAGGAATCGATCGGATCTATAGATGTGATGTAATCTTACAATTACGTATTCTTATCCTTCGATGAATTGATACTAGATCGATGATGATCGATGAGAATTAGAGACTTCTTGTGAAACTAGGGTTTCATCTTATCTCTTGTTCTTTCATTGATATCATTCATATACTAGCCTCTAGTAAATTCAAGAAACGATCGTAGATCCCTAATTTCGAGCGACCACAATCAAGAAAGCATCGCTACGAAACTAGGTCATCGATTCTTGAACTTGCTAGGGTTTACAAAACACGTAGGACTTAAAAATAGTATTAAGATTTGTTACATCATCATTCTACAATCGTCTCGACTCCTTTACGAGCGGAGTTTTACTCAAACATCACAACAAGAACAACAATTACAAATTGAGATCTAATCATGATGCAAGAATTAAAAGAAAGCAAGATTAAAGAATTTCACCTTTTATTTATATCAACAATTTCATTACATTCGCTCAAGAACTACAAGAGGAAGAATTCGATCGTCGACTTGGCTTCGCTCGTCTCCGTGGAACGCGGATCGGCTTGGATCACTTGCCCGATTGAAGATCGGCTCGGCTCCTAAAAGGTTGAAGGCTTCTCGCTTGATTTGGTACTCAAGATCTTGGATTTGGAGTGGAATTAGGGTTAGAGTTTCGCACAAGCCTTGTCACTAGACTTGTGGAAGAAGATGATGAAAGAGGGAATTATTTAACTAATGAAGATTCCCTAAAGATTGATTAGCCTTTAACCCTAGGTCTAGGTTCCTATTTATAGATAACTAACCCTAGATCTAGGATTTCAAATTCCAAGTTTCTCTCCAAAAGTTTGTTGAAGAAATTCAAATTTCCCTCCAAAAGTTAGTTAGGGGAGAAGCTTCTAGATGTGATTAGTTAGGAGGGAGCTTCTAGAAGAGGATTAATTAGGAGCTTAATTTAGGATTAGCCTTCTTAATCTTCTTTGCTGATCTGGCAGTAGGTTCGAGAGAATTATGGGATTTGAAGTATCACAATGAGGTGTGGGTCCCGCTGGAAGAACTTTGCACTGAAAATGAGGAGATGACGTCACCACTGAGCCGCGCTTCCGCGGCATAAGGAGGCTATTGCCGCGGATGCGCGGCCAAGTTGGAGCTTTGGGCTTTCATTCTTCTGTTGTGGGCTTGTACTTTTGTATGGGCCTTCTTTTGATATATAGAATTAACTAATTCCTTCTGCACTGCTACCAGATCTGAAATGATTTAGTTGGCGTATTTTTGATCAGCTCTTTTGCTTTTTCTTCCGTATTTCCTGCACATACTCAAGACAAGTGTTGCGCAAATACAAAAATGATGCGATGCCATGAAATGCGGTTAATTTCCTTTAAAGTGTCGGTTTAAAAGTCTAACACATGCAATCTTATATTTTGTGACAGATTTGCTAATATGTAGAATATGAATGCCGAACACTTCTAAATGTATGCAAATGTTACGGAAATTGCCGGCTAAAATATACAATATTTTCGACTGATCAACGTTCCACTCCGCCGACATCAGAGATGCGATACGCATGCCGAAGCAGAGTACTGGATATACCTTCCAGAAGAGGTCGCGATGGGTATGCAGCCATTCCGGAGCAAGATGCAGATATAGGAAAGGACGATGACTTCCAGACAGTTGGCAGAGACGAGACATGGAAGAGACCGTGAGCAGGATTTCTTCCAGGACACTGTTGCAATGATACTTGCACCCAGGGTCAGATGTGTCACGTACATTCAGAGAGCCAGAGGCCGACGCCAGTGATATGCTGTCTTACGAGTGGTCGCGATGATTGACCAAGAGATGACCGGAGAAGTGCCAGAACGGAATCGTCCCCGTTAGCACACCTGACAGGGCCGATGAGCCGATGGACCGAAAGATTGGTAATTCACAGTGAAGACCTTGACCCAGGAGTGGTCATGGTTACGCACACCAGCAGGCCAGAGTTCATGATCATCGACGAGACGTCCCATTAGTGACCGCGACAGTTGGCCCGAGATTCTTAGAGGATGCACTTGAGCGATACTATTCCGCCATTATTGGTTTCGATGTTTTGGGTGATTTATTCGTATGATTTGATTTTGATGATTGAGGATTTACGATCTTTGCACAGTGTTGCACTTGATATCGTTTTCGTGCTTTAGTTTCACATGTTTGTGATTTTACGGTTTTAAACAGTTGAGTTGATTTTGTGCGTATGCACGCACGCGATTTGGTTCCTACACTCTGTATAGTTTATATATGCTGGCAGTGCAGTGACATATATTTTGTGCACTTGGATACACTGGATTTCGATTTCGAGGGTGATGCTCGACATTTGTTTTGTGCATTTTATGCACCGGATTGGATTTTTAGCGCCTGTTGGGCGCCTGTTACGAGATGCGATTTGGTGCACACCAGATGCACTAAATCGAGATTTTTTTTTGTGCATGTCAGATGCACCTGATTTTGCTGTCAGGCACACCTGTTGCCTACGACAGATGTTTCGTGCACACCCGATGCACTTAGATGTTGTTTCTGTGCGCATGTATGGCACATTCATGGATTTTGATTTCCGTGCGCACCAGACGCACGTAGTATTCATGTGCATATTTTGGGATTGATTTCTTATAGAGTAGTACGTTTTTATGATATTGCTATGTGTTTTCGTACTGAGCAGGACTAGTCAGAGGACAGTACCTGAATATATTTTGCATGCATTGATAGTTATTGAAGGGATTTCCAAAAAGCGAGCTATAGCCTCAGTATTTACCTACGTGTCTGATATGACACGAAATGTTTAAAACAAGGAGACCCTTCTAAATTGTTTCCAAAACGGCGGAACGTACATTTCAAACAAAGGTATATATGTATATAGTTATTTTCTTATGATAGACGTCCGCCACTGTGCAGTGTTATACGCGTTGCACAGCGACTTAAGGAGATTTGGCATGCATTTCCTTCGGATACTTACAGATATAGATTCGATATTTACATGTATAGTTTCGAGTTATATCATATTGGTTTTGATTTGGATTTGGCATTGATGTCTTCTCCACGACTCCGATGATTGCGGGATGCTTGACGGAGTTTTGATTTGAGTTATATACTCATTTTTCAAGCGCATGCGCTGCGCTACGATTTGTTTTATGTATTTACAATTTCGGAGCCCTGACGACTTGATGGTTTTGGTTTAGATGTTTTAGTATTTGGGGAGAGTTTTAATTTAAATTCGGGGACCGAATTTCTTTAAGGGGGGAAGATTGTAACGTTTTGAAAATCGTTTCGGTGAAATTTCGAAAAAACGGTAAAATAAGGGGGTTTTCTGTAAAAAGTCAAAATACAAATATCTTATTATAAAAATTAAATATACATATTCTAGCTATGTAATTGCTATTATTTGGTGTTTATTGAGCCGCTGGTGAAATTTCAAATTTTCTGAAAAAAATATTATTTTATTATTATTTTAAGCCGTCACTAATACATTTAATTAGGGAAAATTACAAATTGGAATGAGTTGAAACAAATTTTGTGCATCATAAAACATTAAATAAAATTTTATCATGTAGTTTTTGGAACGAAATCATTTGCCAAAACGGTTTAGAAATTATTGAAGAAAAAAGCCTTTTTTTTAGCGTAAATGTATGGTTGGGGTATTGTATTTATCATTTTTCATCACCCCACACCCGTACCCACACCCACACACCCCCACTTACTCCTCCCCATGGCTGAATTCAGCAGCCACCATATTTTTCCCCACTTGATTTTCAAAGGAAAAGATATGAAAGAAAAGAAAAGAAATGGGTGAATTAGGTGGACTTTTGACCTTACCTTGACCTTGACTTTCCCCCACTTTCTCTACCTCCCTCTCTCTCTTCCCCCCCCCTTAATTTCTGGCCGACCCCTCCCTCTCCTACAGCAGCAACAGCCCCCCTTTTCCCCTTCTCTTTTCTCTTCAAAACTTCTTCAAAAATTGCCCCAAAATCCATCAAAAAAATCCCAAAACCCAAATCCGACTCCTACCCATTTTTGCTTAGCCCTTATCGCATGGATTTTGGTGACAAGGGAGCATTTTGGAAGGCTATGTGTGCTTGTGGGATCTTCAATTTGTTTGGGTAAATTCTAACCCTTTTGCTTAAATCGTTGTTAATTGCTTGTAGTTAGCTTAATTAAGTGTTAATTTGGTTTTATGTGGGTTCAATTGTATGATTAAGAAATTCTAGATTAGGGTTGTGAATTTAAGTTGGGGTTCTTATAATTGATCATGGGAAAATTGTGTAGTTTAACATGTTGTTATTATGCTAAAACTAATCTAGTTGGTAGTTTATATCTTTGTTAAATTTAAATTTGTATTAATTATGTAATTTGCAAACTAGGTTTTAGTGAAATACATATAAAATTGAGATTTAAAATGTAATTAAGGTTTTGATGAATTTATTAGCATTTTAATTTGTTGTTTAGCGACTTTGATCATGCAAAACCATGCTTAATTGATAAATTGTGAATTTTACTTTGAAAAGTGTTAAAATCGATATTTGTTGCAAACTTGAATTTTGAGTTAATGCTAATTCGTGAGATTAAAAATATGGAGGTGATTTGTATGACCTAATTATGATATTAAGTGAGCATTTTGGCCATTAGAATCGTCAAAATATTTAGTTTGGGTAAAACATCAAGTTTTGAACCGAAATGGGAATTTGTGCTAACTAGGTTTTTGGAAAATAAAACGAATTGTTTAATTTTATGGTTTTGATGAACCAAACCCTATTTCTTATATAATTAGTGAGTTTTGAAATCACGATTGGTGTGTTTGGGTTTTCTCGATGGTTTGACGTTTGTACATCGACATCGGGGGTTGGTTTGACTATTCTTGCATGCGTAGGCGATAGGTTTGGATCTATGCGTGATACGCGTGCCGATTTGATTTTCGTATGCCGTTTCGATTTCGAATTTAGTTTTAATGCGATATGGTGCGTTATGATATGTAGGTACCCCATGTGAACTTCGGGACGACAAGCAAGCGCCTGGCGACGTCGGCACCGGCGAGCGAGGACCAGGTGAGTAGATTTATATCTACGGGGAGAAGTCGGGTGGATGGCGTATAGCACCCCCGCAGTCCGTGGTGGTGTATACGGATGCGTATACACACCAACAATTATTATATGTTATTTGGGATTAATAACGATGCTTAGGATGGATATTGGTGTGTTGGATTATTTTAGTGTTGCGAACCCTAGGGAAGTGTTGCACTACACATACACACATACATACCTGCATACATTCCTATTGATATGTGCTCATGGGATTCTTTATAGTATGTGTTCACATGGGTATGGGACTATGTGTTCACATACGGATTTGAGGATGATACTTGGGATTGAGCTGAGTCGATGAGATTCGATTTGAGGCCGTGAGATCGGTGATATAGCAGGGGTCGTATCTTAGATACGACATGACGTTGTAGCGGGTCCTTAACGTAGTGTTTCACACACGTCCATGCATACGTAGGCGGTATCAGTATGGTACTAGACGTAGATCAGTATCCCGATCATGATAATTGATAAAGAGGATACCAGGTGAATAGTATGATGAATGTGATATTGACCCGTACCCAGATTGGGATGCCGTACGACGGATTTACGTACGAGCTATATTGATGATTGATCCGCACTCTTGACTTGGGATGCCTGATTATAGATATGGTATCGGATATGATATTATTGAGGCGGGATCACCGACTATACATATACAGGTATGTATATGTATCGACTCAGATGATAGGCGGTTCCCTTACCTGTAGTTCAGCCGTATAGTTTAGTGTAGTTGTTAGATTAGATTAGACTTCTTACCTATTTCAAAGACTAACGAATCGTGGGTATTTTAAAAGACAGCCCAAGGGATCCTACGGATATTTCAAAAGACGTATCTTTTCATAAAAACACCGTAGCCCCTATTTTCAAAACCCCATGATTCGTGTTATTTCAAAAGGCACCATTTGTAGGACTTATATTAGTTTAATACTGATTAGTTACCGTTGTGTCTAGTATTCTGCTTCCGCACATTATTGCTGTTCGCTCTGCCCCGCATACTTATTTTGCTGCATACTCTATTATTGATATCATGCTGTTAGGATACCAGCACCATTACCGATGATGCGTATGTACCGCATACACTTACTTGCTGGCTCACACACATCTTCATCGGTAATTGCCATGTCACGTACACTTAGAAAATACTATTGCTTGGCTTAGCTTGTTAGTTAGTAGTTGATACGATATTAGTGTACCTGGGTTATATGCCAGTTTAGACATTGTAGTTATTACTTGTCACTTCATGCATACTGTTATTCCATTGTTCATGCCTAGTTATTAATCATACATTGCAACTTGGTTATTGATACCATATACATTCATTAGCATTGACATATGCACTTGTGATGACTTCTTGAGATTTATGATATTTCTGGATTTCGGGGGAAAGCCGCAAAATTTCTAAACTTATTAACCTTTTAAAATATGTAAATTGCGGTTTTCTAGTGATGTAAGTGTCGTCCACCATGAGTTTGCTGTGGTTTTCGAGATCCGTGTCGAGGAGTGGAGGAACCGTCACGGGTACATGGTGGGCCCGGTATGGTACCCCGGGGCAAGATGAATGTGGTGTTGACGTTGAGCCTGGCAGGGGACAAATTACCTACCGGTGATATTACCCGACGCGTCGGATATCCGGAGGATACCGTCGTGGTCTTGAGATGGATGGTAGGGACCGGTCTGGACTGACGGCGCCCTAGATATTGAGATTGAGACATTGATATTTCGAGACAGTGAGATTTATGTTTCGTGTCGATGCTAAACACTGTTGATACTGATTTCATTATGATACCTCAGTTTAAAAATACGAAGGAAATCTCACTAATTTATGAAAACAGTTTCTTCATTTACATGTATTCTGTTTTCATGCATTCATACCTCATTCATATGATATATTGCTACCTGAGGCACTGACACGGGCACATGAGATTTCACTCGGTTAGATATTACCCTAGCCATTGTTATAGGCTGCTTGTTATGTATATTTTTGAGGATATATTATGATCATTGACCTAGGTTGCGTTATTTATGCGTAGATGTTTTTCTATTCACGAGTTGGCAACTCACCCCCGTTGTGCCCCAGTTTCTTGCAGGTTTGTCGTACAGGTTTCATTACGGCGTTGCGGGCTCAGTTTCATTCGGGTGATTTGCTAGTAGGTGGGTTTTTCTTGTATCGTACCCATCATATTACCTTGTATAATATATTTCAGTTGTATCTAGTAAATTCCATCAACCAAACATCTATTTATTTTGAGATAGAGACCAGTGCTGTTTATTCTTTCGACCTTAGAGTCGCTCGTTATATTTCTGGTGGTTTTGAGTTCCTTTTGAGTTTTGATCCTCGCCGTTGGCGTTGTATATTATATTGCTTGTGTGGTTGTGACCGTCGATTGACGAAGAGCTAGCTCCCGCTTGGGGATGCCTTTTTATTGATTTCGTATACTATTCATGTTGTATCCCGTTTGGGAGCCAGTTTTTACAAAGGAGACTCTGCCGAAATTTTCAGTAAATTTTGATGTTCTTAAAAACCGCATAATTCGGCTTATGCTATTAAAACTACTTGATTCAATGATCCGGTCATGTCGCACACAACCGACTAGTATTCAATGTATCGGCTTATCGAATCAATACTTGATTCGATACCTAGGTTATATCGCATACAACCATTCGATACAATCATCGCGAGAATAGAATACGGTATCACATACACGCATTATTCTCGGTCCCGCACATATCTCATATGCGCCCCTATTTCGTTTCGCTTGAGCCAGGAAACCTCTGTGTAGGACTCTAAAGACTCGTCAATACGCCGGCAGCGGATGATGATCATATCAAACATCCACAAGCCGCAAGCGGTCTGCTAAACGTAATGGCCACCCGGGTATTGAGCGATCAGAAGATCGACGAGCAAGCCCGCTCACACTCCTGTGAATCCAACCAGTAACACTACCGTACAGTCCGGTCTGATCGTCTGATATGTCGCATATCTCGCCTAGGGGCGGTAAACGTCAGACCCCAATAGTTCGATAAGTCGTGTCGATATGAGGCTCATAACGGGTCGAGAAACTACTGGTAACACTTACCAACAATTCTCTGATCAGCCCTGGCCAGGGACTTCCTGTTATAGCCAATCGAACACAGTTCAACATCAACTCCCTATACCGGGAGAGACGAATCCCCTCCTATCGCTCATTGCCTCCATGTGACTCGGGACTGTACCCAAAAACCACCGTTTTGCACGCCCTCTTGGACGTGGTAAGATGGAAATCAAAGCACAGTGGGAACCACACAAGACTCTATGACGATCTCGGGTCAACAGACTACTCTGTACCAGTGTCACCAGAGAACTGCCATCTGACGTGAGGTATAATACCGTCTGGGAGTTCTCGGCGAGTCCGTCCAGTGTACCCAGTCTCTACTGAGCACCCGTATATCATCTCCGATGTCAAACACCAATGGATATGGGATCATCCATCGCCCATCTGTATGGGTCGAGAAGCTACACGCTAGTCTACTCTGGTATATCGATGCCCCGTCTCGATACACCCACGACTAGGGACCTTGAAGGATGTACTTATGGACTACCATGTCCCCACTAGTATGATCCGCATCACAGTCCAGGTAGTCAAGTACACATCCTAAGGGCTTTACCAACATGTAACAGAGAGACAATCAGTATACACGTTAAGGTAAAGTTCAACCAGATAGCATACTATCATGTCGAGCAAGAAAGTCCTCCCTATATACGTCCCAGCATCCACTACAATATACATCCTATGTACAGTAATGGCCTCTAGGGCATACATATAACTAACAGATCTCGGGTCAACAGACTACTCTGTACCAGTGTCACCAGAGAACTGCCATCTGACGTAAGGTATAATACCATCTGGGAGTTCTCGGCGAGTCCGTCCAGTGTACCCAGTCTCCACTGAGCACCCGTATATCATCTCTGATGTCAAACACCAATGGATATGGGATCATCCATCGCCCATCTGTATGGGTCGAGAAGGTATACGCTAGTCTACTCTGGTATATCGATGCCCCGTCTCGATACACCCACGACTAGGGACTTTGAAGGATGTACTTATGGACTACCATGTCCCCACTAGTATGATCCGCATCATAGTCCAGGTAGTCAAGTACATACCCTAAGGGCTTTACCAACATGTAACAGAGAGACAATCAGTGTACACGTTAAGGTAAAGAGCAACCAGATAGCATACTATCATGTCGAGCAAGAAAGTCCTCCCTATATATGTCCCAGCATCCACTACAATATACATCCAATGTACAGTAATGGCTTCTAGGGCATACATATAACTAACAATCTCCCACTTGCACTAGAGCCATCTGTAGCAGTGGTTGTAGTATCTCATACTCAACCATCCCATAAAAGTCTCTCTCTGGGAACAGGCCTTTGTGAGTGGATCCGCTGTGTTGTCCTCTGAGTCTACTCTCCTTACCTCGATCCCTTAGAGATCAACCTTCTCCATGATCAGGTGATACTGCCTTAGAATATGTCTGGATCACTGATGGGACCGGCGTTCCTTGGCATAAGCCACAACTCCATTGTCTCACAATGGTTGGAACGTAGTTCATCTCATGAACCAATATACACCCAAACAGCCTCTAGGGTAGCATCTTAAGTAGCGATGTATCCTGCCTTTATCGTCTAGTATGTCACGGTATTTTGCTTGGAACTCTTCCAACATACCGTCCCTTTACTGAGGGTAAAGACAATGCCTGTGACTGACACTCAGTCGTCTTTATCACCCTGGAACCATTCCGGTGATTCTCCCCAGGGTCGATTGATACCTTCTCACTACAACTAGTGAGAATTCTAACATCCATTTAGATCTATCTCATAGATCCAAAACCTAGGATTTAGTAGGTATCACTTTGATCCTATATGGAGAATCATTGTGATAAGCGGAGATTGACCGAGCGTAGCATAGGAAACTCCTTCCCTATCAAGAGTATGTCATCCACGTACTCTACGAGGATCACTACCATACCCCCTACTACCTTTTTGTTTATACAAGGTTCATCTACCATTTTGATGATGTCAACTTCTTTGACTAATCCATCAAAACAGATGTTCCAACTCCGCGATGCCTGCTTTATCCTATAAAGCATCTTGCACACGTTTCCGCTGCTCCCACTGTCTACGAAGCCCTCTGGCTGTGTACTTATAGACGCTCTCTTCTAAATCATTATTTAGAAAAGCTGTCATGACACCCAACCTTTAGATATCGTAGTCATGGTATGTAGCCGTGGCAAGTAGGATTTGGATGGGCTTAAGCATAGATACTGGAAAAAGGTTTCATCATTATCCACGCCTGGTCAATGACGAAAACCTTTAACAAGTCTAGCTTTGAAAGTCTCAACTTTTCCATCTACACCAAGTAATCTTCTCAAGATATACTTGCTCCTGATGGGGATTTAACCCTTCAGATATAGCAACCAAAGTCCATACTTTGTTGGTGTATAAGGATTCCATCTCAGATCGATAAACATCCAGCCATTCTTACAGAGTCTTACTCCTGATGGCCAGCTCGAAACTAGTTGGGTCATCATCTCATGATGCAATCCTCGCTCCCACTGTCATAGAGAAACCGAAATATCTCTCAGGTGGGTGAGGAACCCTACTAGATCGGCGGAGAGGCTGAGGTTCGTTGGAATCTACTGAATTCTTTGGTTCTTTCAAATCATTTGCTGTAGTTTGTATAGCTGGAACCTTTCCAGTTGTACATAACTGACCTTGCCTCGAGCTTGTCCGGATTTTGCTTTTTAGACATAGGCCGGTCAACCCCAAATCTTAACTAGCTTAAGACATGGGCTCTTCCCTTTCCATATCACATATGAAGTGGTAGGCAACTGATTTGATTCGAATCTAATTCAATAGGTATGCAGCTTCTCAAGTGCATAACTCCCTAAAAGGAAACAGGTAACTCAGTAGTACTCATCATAGAGCACACCTTATCATATAGGGTGTGATTGCTCTGCCCTGATATACCATCGTGCTATGGTGTATACAGATGAGTAATGCTGAGAGAGAATCTCATTCTCCTTTAGAATAGTCCAGTATTTCCGTGCTCAAGTATTCTCCTCCTTGATCACATCAAAGGACATAATACTTATACCCGTAATTTGGTTCTCTACTTCTTAATCATATTCTGTGAATATCTCAAAAGGTTCGGACTTGTGTTTCAACAGGAACATATGTCTGAATCTTGAGAGATTATCAGAGAATGTAACGAAGTACAAAGAACCAGTCCTGGCATATGTAGACAGGGGACCTAACATACATCAACATGTATCATCCCAAGAGTTCACTAACTCTTTCTCTGTTTCCAATAAACAGAGCTGGTGGCATTATATCTTTGTGACATGACTGGCAAGTTTCACAAGATGTAGATTCAAACTGATTTAAATATGCATCTACATGTAACTTCAGCTAGTCGGGTCACATTGATATGACCTAGTCTACAATGCCTCAAGAAGGATTCGTTCATTTCTGAACTCTTCCTCTTGTGTGTGTTCCGTATACTAAGAACTGTAATTTGATTTAGAACATCAACGCTTTTAGATAACGTGCCTGAACCGATCAACTTTTGATATAGGAAATGTTCAAAACATAATCCAACAATACAAAATTTTATCATTTCTTTACTAATAAAGAGACTGATATGATTTTGTATATCAGGTTCGGTATCTAATAACATTCGTTCAGAATCAATGTATTGTAATACAGGATGACAGTGACCAACAGACTTGGCTGCAACTCTTGCCCTGTTTTCTGCTTCATGAAACTTATCACCCGTTCTCAGTTCTCTACCTTTCTGTAGCCCTATGTAACAGATTACATATCTGGGATCCTGATCCGGTATCATATACCCAGGACGTAAAGGATACTGAGAAACAGTTTTGTATAATGAACAAACCCGAAGATGATGCATCAGCATGCACTCTCTTCGTTTGGGCGGCACGGGAATTCTGGTAATCCCCAATTTCCTGCTCTGTCTTATAACAATTATAAGTTGGAGCGGGACCAACGTTCCCCAGCTCAGTATAACAAGCGGGTTCGGTCAATAATCCGTTTTATTATCTTGATTAAGGCATGACATGGTCGCTACCAGGAGAGAGAGAGAAGAAAACACTCAGCGTGCGCTCTTACAAGAATAGATTGGTTATTATTTTATCTAATCAGGATGGCTCCCACTGCTTTTTATCAAATCTTCCTTCAAACCCTAAAAGGAAAGACTAGCCGGGATTAATTACACACTACAAGTTCGCCAATCTTTCAGCCAGGCCAGTGTCGGTACTTTGAGGGAGGTCCCCCGTGCTTTCGTACGAACCTAATTAATGTAAACCTCGTTTTCCCAGAGGCGTAACCTCGTTAATACCTTTCTAGACACCTACTTGATCGGCTAATTGTAATGTATAAGACTCTCCCAGGAGTAACTCTTACTCACAGCGGGTATCGGGATCCAACTATCTCATAGAAGGTATGCAATCTCATTGCAAATTTCAACACTTGAAATTCCCGATAATATTTTGCCCCTAGTGTTCTATGACCTTGACGAATGCCAAACAACCCATAGTCCACTAGTCAAGTTCAACCCGTACATTTCTTGATCAAATTAAACTCACCCGCACGACCCTTGACGAATGCCAAACAACGCCGTACGAATACCCTAATCCAATCGCATCATATGCTCAAGCAGATAAATACTAGTTAGCTACCGTACACTACGCCTTGACGAATGCCAAACTACCGCAGCACGAATACTAACTAGTACTTATCTGAAATGACGGAGGGCTACGACAGGTTTTTCTGAAAACCTATTGCGTAATGAACTTGATATCGTCACAGAATCAAATGATTTTAAAATGGAGTGTTTTTTAGGCTTTTCTAGTTTTGCTAAAGGAGTCACTCCCGGTGAAGGGATCGTCGGTCCTTTCCTCGTCGAATGAGGTGCGGGATATATCATATATATCACTGTGCAAAGAAAAAACACTTAAAAGCAATCAAAAGACAAACCGAGTGTGTAGCATCTGCCAGTTATTGCTAAAGGAGTCACTCCCGGTGAAGGGATCTCGGTCCTTTCCTCATCGAATAAGGTGCAGGATATATCACATATACCTCTGTGCAAAGCAAGAACTGTAGCTACCTGTTTTATTTTGAAATTCGATTCTACAACATCTTAGGTTTCTTTTATTTCATTAATCACATTAATGAAGTCCCATCATTTAAATACCTAAACATCACAGATAAATACGACGTACACTTATGCCATCCGCATTCGCCTCGATGTCTCCTCGTGCACCGTTAGGTTAGGTAACTAACGGCAGAGCGGGGCAGGGCTAGCGCGGGTGTAAAACATAAGTAACGCCTATATAATATATCATATATACTATATACTGTATCTATCACAGAACATCACATGATCACATCACAGATATCGCAGCAGAAGAAACATATGAAATATTGGATATACTAGGACGTCCGTGTTTTCAATACAAGCCAGTATAAAACACGGATTCCACGGTCGTGATGAATAGCCAAACCCACACCCCAAGACCCCTACGAGTGTTAGTTATATGTATGCCCTAGAGGCCATTACTGTACATAGGATGTATATTGTAGTGGATGCTGGGACATATATAGTGAGGACTTTCTTGCTCGACATGATAGTATGCTATCTGGTTGCTCTTTACCTTAACGTGTATACTGTTTGTCTCTCTGTTACATGTTGGTAAAGCCCTTAGGATGTGTGCTTGACTACCTGGACTATGATGCGGATCATACTAGTGGGGACATGGTAGTCCATAAGTACATCCTTCAAAGTCCCTAGTCGAGGGTGTATCGAGACGGGGCATCGATATACCAGAGTAGACTAGCGTGTAGCTTCTCGACCCATACAGATGGGCGATGGATGATCCCATATCCATTGGTGTTTGACATCAGGGATGATATACGGGTGCTCAGTACAGACTGGGTACACTGGACGGACTCGCCGAGAACTCCCAGATGGTATTATACCTCACGTCAGATGGCAGTTCTCTGGTGACACTGGTACAAAGTAGTCTGTTGACCCGAGATCGTCATAGAGTCTTGTGTGGTTCCCACTGTGCTTTGATTTCCATCTTACCACGTCCAAGAGGGCGTGCAAAACGGTGGTTTTTGGGTACAGTCCCGAGTCACATGGAGGCAATGAGCGATAGGAGGGGATTCGTCTCTCCCGGTATAGGGGGTTGATGTTGCGCTGTGTTCGATTGGCTATAACAGGAAGTCCCTGGCCAGGGCTGATCAGAGAATTGCTGGTAAGTGTTACCAGTAGTTTCTCGACCCGTTATGAGCCTCATATCGACACGACTTATCGAGCTATTGGGGTCTGACGTTTACCACCCCTAGGCAAGATATGCGACATATCAGACGATCAGACCGGACTGTACGGTAGTGTTACTCGTCGGATTCACTGGAGTGTGAGCGGGCTTGCTCGTCGATCTTCAGATCGCTCAATACCCGGGTGGCCGTTACGTTTAGCAGACCGCTTACGGCTTGTGGGTGTTTGATATGATCATCGCCTGCTGCCGGCGTATTGACGAGTCTTTAGAGTCCTACACAGAGGTTTCCTGGCTCAAGCGAAACGAAATAGGAGTGCATATGAGATATGTGCGGGACCGAGAATAATGCGTGTATGTGATACCGTATTCCATTCTCGCGATGAATGTATCGAATGGTTGTATGCGATATAACCTAGTTATCGATTCAAGCGTTGATTCGATAAGCCGATACATTGTATACTAGTCAGTTGTGTGCGACATGACCGGATCATTGAATCAAGTGTTGATTTAATGATTTAATGTATAATTATATATTTGATATATTACTTTGCATTAACTAGTATTGGTTCACTTTAAATGGATTTTCTCACTCGGATGTGCGCATTATATATGCGATATGATTTTGTGCACTTGATTGTATCATGTTTGATGATACATGTTTACTTGGTTAAGTGCAAAGAATTAAACCATGGTTAAAAGAATGGTTAGGGTTTCTTTTCCTTTATTTATTCATTTATTTATTTGTTTATTCATTTTGGAAAAGAGGAGAAAAGAATGGTGGCTTAATTTGGAGTTTAGTTGAAGCTTCATGAAACTTTGATCAAGTCAACCATTCTTATCTCATCCTTAACCCTAACCATTCCCACTAACCATGATTCATTCTCTACACTTGACTCTAGTTAACATTATGATAAGTTTTGATTTTTCTATTGTTTTTAATTAACTTATCATATATTTCTTTCTTCTTCTTCTTCATGAGCAAGGAAGAAAAAGCTTTCTTCATCAATGGTGATTGATGATAAAGAGTGAGAAATCCAAATCTAAAGTCTACCAACTTCCTATTTCTTCATCCTCTACCTCTTGCCAAGTAGTAGAGTGTGTTCTCTTCACAAGTTTTTGGACTTGGTGAAGTCGGAGCTTGATTTAGCGATGCCTCGATGTAGATCATCTTCGGCACGTCGTCGATGACCTAGCCCGCTTCTTCTCCGATGAAGCCGACGCAAGAGCCCGGATTTCGGATTTGTACAGCGGAGATGACTTCTTTATGGAGCTATGGAGGTGGACAAACGGATCTACAAAGGTTGTATATCCGTATCCCTTAGTTAACTGTTAACTAGATTACTTTTTCGCCTAGATTTCTAGCAAACGATCCGTATTAGGGTCTCTCGGCACCTAGATAATTTGAAAATGGCATGGTTGATGCCTTGTGAGACCTCATTAGGATGCCTAGGAACCCTACAGTGGTATCAGAGCCTAGCTAGAGCCTTAGGCGAAGTCCAGACGGAATTTGAAGTCCGAACGAACCCGAAACCCGATCACAATCATGCTCTCTGGTCATTTTGTAAAATCTGGGATTTTTCTATATTAAAAATTCCCAAAAAATTCAGCAGGGAATTTTATGAGATACTGTGAAGCACGTGTTGATAACTCCTCAAAGGAGGCGCGGAACCGCGGCCCCCACCATGGGATGCACGGCGGTTCCACGGCCATTGTATTGAGTTACCCCACGTGTCTTGCACAGTAATTCATGTTTTGTGCTGCTGAGTCTTCTGGAAATTTTTAATAATTTTTCCAGAGTTGAATTTTCTGGGTTGTTTTGGGGATTCGAATGTTCGATCGGATTATCAAATTTTGTCTGTGTGGCTTTCCGGATAAATTTTAGAATAAGTTAAAAAGTTCGACCGGATATAAATACCCAATTTTTCCCCTGTCGGGAAATTTCCAACTGTTGGATTTTTTCGAAGTTTAATGACGTTCTAAGTAGTGCAAGTAACTCGATGGACCCTCTAGAAGACAACAAACCTTAACTCGATTATGTGACCGTCTTGAACTGCCCTTTGAACCTTCGGGTTTGGGGCAGTACGGCGTGCCACATGTGAGGCGTTGGCTTGACCCTTCTACGGCTGGACCGTTGGTACTGAGGCACGAACGGAATGTTGTTAGACTTATTTCATGTGTTGAGCTGTATCGGGAAAACTTGGGTGTTAGATTGTTCGATCGAAAAGTTTAACATTTTCTGTTTATCTGGAATGGGATACAATAATTGGAATTCACAAAAGTTATGTGATTACTGAATGAATGTTATAAATCTAGCAATTTAGTCTCACTTGATCGGTTGCCACGGAATTTTGATGTGATCAAAAGTCCGTCGCAATCACGTAGCGTACGCAGATACTCGCCGGGTAAACTTAATAGACAGCCTCACTCCATAGCCCCGACCAAGTGACTGTAGGAGAACCCCGTCGCCGAAAGCATCTGTTCGGGTGCTCGCGGCAGCGGTGTTCCGCCTTGGTGCACTTCGTCGACGGTATCGGGGGTGCGGCCGTCTACTAAAGTTTGCGACAAGCATTCGATCAGGATGTCGGGAATCTTGTTGAATTCCCCGACTTGATATTGAAAAGAGTTTTCGATTTTGAGACTAAAATGCGGGGTTTATAATTGTTAGGCATGCGATGTCTAAGTAATTCATTTGGTCAGGCATGCGATGTCTGAGGTGGTTGCGGATTCCAACTGTTGTAGTTTTACACTTTCTTTTATGTGACCGTAAGTGTAATATGTGATATCGCCGGTTTCGTTGCTATATGTCAACGACAATTGGGATGGACATATTTACTTACGTTGATGACATATGATGTTATGTGTTGCTGGATATGTTATATTGGATCGTCGTGTTTGAATAGCCGGGGGTTTTTTATGTGAGATGAGTGTTTTTCATTTTCATTCATGTAAAAACTTGTATGTAATATTCTTTTATTGGGGCGCTTCCAGGTTGCGGAAGTAGTCACCGTTTGTATATTATTTACTTTTCCGCACTAGGATAGACCCAAGGAGGAGGGCACAAGTAACCGGGTTCTGGAGTCCAGTGGGAGACCAACTCGAGGAGTCGAGTCCGGGTCTCCTAACTCCAGAATTGGTAGGGTTGCTTGCCGCTCTCGTAGGGGTCTAGGGGTGTGGGTTTGGCTATTCATCACGACCGTGGAATCCGTGTTTTATACTGGCTCGTATTGAAAACACGGACGTCCTAGTATATCCAATATTTCATATGTTCTTCTGCTGCGATATCTGTGATGTGATCATGTGATGTTCTGTGATAGATACGTATATAGTATATATGATATATTATATAGACGTTACTTATGTTTTACACCCGCGCTAGCCCTGCCCTGCTCTGTCGTTAGTTACCTAACCTAACGGTGCACGAGGGGACATCGAGGCGAATGCGGATGGCATAAGCGTACGTCGTATTTATCTGTGATGTTTAGGTAATTAAATGATGGGACTTCATTAATGCGATTAATGAAATAAAAGAAACCTAAGATGTTGTAGAATCGAATTTCAAAAATAAAATAGGTAGCTACAGTTCTTGCTTTGCACAGCGGTATATACGATATATCCTGCACCTTATTCGATGAGGAAAGGACCGAGATCCCTTCACCGGGAGTGACTCCTTTGGCAATAACTGGCAGATGCTACACACTCGGTTTGTCTTTTGATTGCTTTTAAGAGTTTTTGCTTTGCACAGTGATATATATGATATATCCCGCACCTCATTCGACGAGGAAAGGACCGACGATCCCTTCACCGGGAGTGACTCCTTTAGCAAAACTAGAAAAGCCTCAAAAACACTCCATTTCAAAATTCATTCGATCCTACAACGATATCAAGTTCATTACGCAATAGGTTTTCAGAAAAACCTGCCGTAGCCCTCCGTCATTTCAGATAAGTATTAGTTAGTATTCGTGCTGCGGTTGTTTGGCATGCGTCAAGGCGTAGTGTACGGTAGCTAACTAGTGCTTATCTGCCAGCATATGATGCGATTGGATTAGGGTATTCGTACGGCGTTGTTTGGCATGCGTCAAGGGTCGTGCGGGTGGGTTTAATTCAATCAAGAAATGTACGGGTTGAACTTGACTAGCAGACTATGGGTTGTTTGGCATGCGTCAAGGTCATAGCGAGCTAGGGGCAAAATATTATCGGGAATTTCAAGTGTTGAAATTTGCAATGAGATTGCATACCTTCTATGAGATAGTTGGATCCCGATACCCGCTGCGAGTAAGTGTTACTCCTGGGAGAGTTTTATACATTACAATTAGCCGATCAAGTAGGTGTCTAGAAAGGTGTTAACGAGGTTACGCCTCTGGGAAAACGAGGTTTACATTAATTAGGTTCGTGCGAAAGCACGGGGGACCTCCCTCAAAGTACCGACACTGGCCTGGCTGAAAGATTGGCGAACTTGTAGTGTGTAATTAATCCCGGCTAGTCTTTCCTTTTAGGGTTTGAAGGAAGATTTGATAAAAAGCAGTGGGAGCCATCCTGATTAGATAAAATAAAAACCAATCTATTCTTGAAAGAGCGCACGCTGAGTGTTTTCTTCTCTCTCTCTCCTGGTAGCGACCATATCACGCCTTAATCAAGATAATAATACGGAATATTGACCGAACCCGCTTGTAATACTGAGCTGGGGAACGTTGGTCCCGCTCCAACTTATAATTGTTATAAGACAGAGCAGGAAATTGGGGATTACCAGAATTCCCGTGCCGCCCAAACGAAGAGAGTGCATGCTGATGCATCATCTTCGGGTGTGTTCGTTACAAAGAACTGTTTCTCTGTATCCTCTACATCCTGGGTATGTGATACCAGATCAGGATCCCAGATATGTAATCTGTTACATAGGGATACAGAAAGGTAGAGAACTGAGAACGGGTGATATGTTTCATGAGACAGAAAACGGGGCAAGTGTTGCAGCCAAGTCTGTTGGTCACTGTCGCCCTGTATTACCAATACATTGATTCTGAACGAATGTTATTAGATACCGAACCTGATATACAAAATCATATCAGTCTCTTTATTAGTAAAGAAATGATAAAATTTTGTATTGTTGGATAATGTTTTGAACATTTCCTATATCAAAAGTTGATCGGTTCAGGCACGTTATCTAAAAGCATTGATGTTCTAAATCAAACTACAGTTCTTAGTATACGGAACACACACAAGAGGAAGAGTTCAGAAATGAACGAATCCTTCTTGAGGCATTGTAGACTAGGTCATATCAATGTAACCCGACTGGCTGGAGTTACATTTAGATGCATATTTAAATCAGTTTGAATTTACATCTTGTGAAACTCGCCAGTCATGTCACAAAGATAAGATGACCATAGCTCCGTTTACTGGAAACAAAGAAAGAGTTAGTAAACTCTTGGGATGATACATGTTGATGTATGTAGGTCCCCTGTCTACACATGCCAGGACTGGTTCTTTATACTTCATTATGTTCTCTGATAATCTCTCAAGATTCAGACATATGTTCCTGTTGAAACACAAGTCTGAACCTTTTCAGATATTCATAGAATATAAGCTAGAAGTAGAGAACCAATAAGGGTATAAGTATTATGTCCTATGATGAGATCAGGGAGGAGAATACTTGTGCACGGAAATCCTAGACTATTCTAAAGGAGAATGAGATTCTCTCTCAGCATTACTCCTCCGAATACACCATAGCACGATGGTATATCGGGACGGAGCAATCACACCCTATGTGATAAGGTGTGCTCTATGATGAGTACTACTGAGTTTCCTATTTCCTTTTGGGAATTATGCGCTTGAGAACCTGCATACCTATTGAATTGGGTTCGAATCAAATCAATGCCTACCGCTTCATATGTGATATGGAAAGGGAAGAGCCCATATCTTAAGTTAGTTAAGATTTGGGGTTGTCCGGCCTATGTCTGAAAGCAAAATCCGGACAAGCTCGAGGCAAGGTCTGTAATGTAGAACTGGAAAAGTTCCAGCTATACGAACTACAGCAGATGATTTGATAGAACCAAGGGATTCAGTAGATACCAACGAACCTCAGCCTCTCCGCCGATCTAGTAGGGTTCCTCACCCACCTGAGAGATACTTCGGTTTCTCTATGACAGTGGGAGCGAGGATTGCATCATGAGATGATGACCCAACTAGCTTCGAGCAGGCCATCAGGAGTAAGACTCTGTAAGAATGGCTGGATGCTTAGCGATCTGAGATGGAATCCTTATACACCAACAAAGTATGGACTTTGGTTGCAATATCTGAAGGGTTAAATCCCCATCAGGAGCAAGTATATCTTGAGAAGATTGCTTGGTGTAGATGGAAAAGTTGAGACTTTCAAAGCTAGACTTGTTAAAGGTTTGCATCATTGACCAGATATGGATCATAATGTTAAAACCTTTTCAAGTAACTATGCTTAAGTCCATCCAGATCCTACTTGCCACGGCTACATACCATGACTGCGATATCTGGTGGTTGGGTGTCTTGACTGCTTTTCTAAATGATGATTTAGAAGAGAGCGTCTATAAGTACACAGCCAGAGTGCTTCGTAGACAGTGGGAGCAGCGGAAACGTGTGCAAGATGCTTTATAGGATAAAGCAGGCATCACGGAGTTGGAACATCTGTTTTGATGAAGCGGTCAAAGGGTTTGACATCATCAAAATGGTAGATGAACCTTGTATATACAAAAAGGTAGTAGGGAGTATGGTGACGATCCTCGTAGAGTACGTGGATGACATACTCTTGATAAGAAAGGAGTTTCTTATGCTACGCTCGATCAATCTCCGCTTATCACAAAGATCCTCCATATAGGATTAAAGTGATACCTACTAAATCCTGGATTTTGGATCTATGAGATAGATCTAAATGGATGTTAGGAAACTCACTAGATGTAGTGAGGTGGTGTCAATCGATCCTGAGGAGAATCACTGGAAGGGTTCCAGGGTGATAAAGACGACTGAATGTCAGTCACAGGCATTGTCTTTACCCTCAGTAAAGGGACGGTATGTTGGAAGAGTTCCAAACTAGATACCGTGACATACTAGACGATAAAGGTTGGATACATCGCTATTTGAGATGCTACCAAAGAGGCAGTCTGGATATATATTTGTTCATGAAATGAACTTTGTTCCTCCCATTGTGTGACAATGGAGTTGTGGCTTATGCCAAGGAACGCCGGTCCCATCAGTGATCCAGACATATTCTAAGGCAGTATCACTTGATCATGGAGATGGTTGATCTCCAGGGTGATCAAGGTGGAGAGCAGACTCAGAGGACAACACAGCGGATCCACTCACAAAGGCCTGTTCCCAGAGAGAGACTTTTATGGGATGGTTGAGTATGAGATACTGCAACCACTGCTATCAGATGGCCCTAGTGCAAGTGGGAGATTGTTAGTTATATGTATGCCCTAGAGGCCATTACTGTACATAGGATGTATATTGTAGTGGATGCTGGGACATATATAGGGAGGACTTTCTTGCTCGACATGATAGTATGCTATCTGGTTGCTCTTTACCTTAACGTGTATACTGTTTGTCTCTCTGTTACATGTTGGTAAAGCCCTTAGGATGTGTGCTTGACTACCTGGACTATGATGCGGATCATACTAGTGGGGACATGGTAGTCCATAAGTACATCCTTCAAAGTCCCTAGTCGAGGGTGTATCGAGACGGGGCATCGATATACCAGAGTAGACTAGCGTGTAGCTTCTCGACCCATACAGATGGGCGATGGATGATCCCATATCCATTGGTGTTTGACATCAGGGATGATATACGGGTGCTCAGTACAGACTGGGTACACTGGACGGACTCGCCGAGAATCCCAGATGGTATTATACCTCACGTCAGATGGCAGTTCTCTGGTGACACTGGTACAAAGTAGTCTGTTGACCCGAGATCGTCATAGAGTCTTGTGTGGTTCCCACTGTGCTTTGATTTCCATCTTACCACGTCCAAGAGGGCGTGCAAAACGGTGGTTTTTGGGTACAGTCCCGAGTCACATGGAGGCAATGAGCGATAGGAGGGGATTCGTCTCTCCCGGTATAGGGGGTTGATGTTGCGCTGTGTTCGATTGGCTATAACAGGAAGTCCCTGGCCAGGGCTGATCAGAGAATTGCTGGTAAGTGTTACCAGTAGTTTCTCGACCCGTTATGAGCCTCATATCGACACGACTTATCGAGCTATTGGGGTCTGACGTTTACCACCCCTAGGCAAGATATGCGACATATCAGACGATCAGACCGGACTGTACGGTAGTGTTACTGGTCGGATTCACTGGAGTGTGAGCGGGCTTGCTCGTCGATCTTCAGATCGCTCAATACTCGGGTGGCCGTTACGTTTAGCAGACCGCTTGCGGCTTGTGGGTGTTTGATATGATCATCGCCTGCTGCCGGCGTATTGACGAGTCTTTAGAGTCCTACACAGAGGTTTCCTGGCTCAAGCGAAACGAAATAGGAGCGCATATGAGATATGTGCGGGACCGAGAATAATGCGTGTATGTGATACCGTATTCCATTCTCGCGATGAATGTATCGAATGGTTGTATGCGATATAACCTAGTTATCGATTCAAGCGTTGATTCGATAAGCCGATACATTGTATACTAGTCAGTTGTGTGCGACATAACCGGATCATTGAATCAAGTGTTGATTTAATGATTTAATGTATAATTATATATTTGATATATTACTTTGCATTAACTAGTATTGGTTCACTTTAAATGGATTTTCTCACTCGGATGTGCGCATTATATATGCGATATGATTTTGTGCACTTGATTGTATCATGTTTGATGATACATGTTTACTTGGTTAAGTGCAAAGAATTAAACCATGGTTAAAAGAATGGTTAGGGTTTCTTTTCCTTTATTTATTCATTTATTTATTTGTTTATTCATTTTGGAAAAGAGGAGAAAAGAATGGTGGCTTAATTTGGAGTTTAGTTGAAGCTTCATGAAACTTTGATCAAGTCAACCATTCTTATCTCATCCTTAACCCTAACCATTCCCACTAACCATGATTCATTCTCTACACTTGACTCTAGTTAACATTATGATAAGTTTTGATTTTTCTATTGTTTTTAATTAACTTATCATATATTTCTTTCTTCTTCTTCTTCATGAGCAAGGAAGAAAAAGCTTTCTTCATCAATGGTGATTGATGATAAAGAGTGAGAAATCCAAATCTAAAGTCTACCCACTTCCTATTTCTTCATCCTCTACCTCTTGCCAAGTAGTAGAGTGTGTTCTCTTCACAAGTTTTTGGACTTGGTGAAGTCGGAGCTTGATTTAGCGATGCCTCGACGTAGATCATCTTCGGCACGTCGTCGATGACCTAGCCCGCTTCTTCTCCGATGAAGCCGACGCAAGAGCCCGGATTTCGGATTTGTACAGCAGAGATGACTTCTTTATGGAGCTATGGAGGTGGACAAACGGATCTACAAAGGTTGTATATCCGTATCCCTTAGTTAACTGTTAACTAGATTACTTTTTCGCCTAGATTTCTAGCAAACGATCCGTATTAGGGTCTCTCGGCACCTAGATAATTTGAAAATGGCATGGTTGATGCCTTGTGAGACCTCATTAGGATGCCTAGGAACCCTACAACGAGAGCGGCAAGCAACCCTACCAATTCTAGAGTTAGGAGACCCGGACTCGACTCCTCGAGTTGGTCTCCCTCTGGACTCCAGAACCCGGTTACTTGTGCCCTCCTCCTTGGGTCTATCCTAGTGCGGAAAAGTAAATAATATACAAACGGTGACATCTTCCGCAACCTGGAAGTGCCCCAAATCAAAGAATATTACATACAAGTTTTTACATGAATGAAAATGAAAAACACTCATCTCACATAAAAACCCCCCGGCTATTCAAACACGACGATCCAATATAACATATCCAGCAACACATAACATCACATGTCATCAACGTAAGTAAATATGTCCATCCCAATTGTCGTTGACATATAGCAACGAAACCGGCGATATCACATATTACACTTACGGTCACAGAAAAGAAAGTGTAAAACTACAACAGTTGGAATCCGCAACCTCCTCAGACATCGCATGCCTGACCAAATGAATTTCTTAGACATCGCATGCCTATCAATTATAAACCCCGCATTTTAGTCTCAAAATCGAAAACTCTTTTCAATATCAAGTCGGGCAATTCAACAAGATTCCCGACATCCTGATCGAATGCTCGTCGCAAACTTCAGTAGACGGCCGCACCCCTAATACCGTCGACGAAGTGCACCAAGGCGGAACACCGCTGCCGCGAGCACCCGAACGGATGCTTTCGGCGACGGGGTTCTCCTATAGTCACTTGGTCGGGGCTATGGAGTGAGGCTGTCTATTAAGTTTACCCGGCGAGTATCCGCGTACGCTACGTGATTGCGACGGACTCTTGATCACATCAAAATTCCGTGGCAACCGATCAAGTGAGACTAAACTGCTATGTTTATAATATTCATTCAGTTATCACATAACTATTTGTGAATTCCAATTGTTGTATCACATTCCGGATAAATAGAAAATGTTAAACTTTCCGATCGAACAATCGAACACCCAAGTTTTCCCGATACATGAAATAAGTCTAAAAACATTCAGTTCGTGCCTCAGTACCAACGGTCCAGCCGTAGAAGGGTCAAGCCAACGCCTCACATGTGGCACGCCGTACTGCCCCAAACCCGAAGGTTCAAAGGGCAGTTCAAGACGGTCACATAATCGAGTTAAGGTTTGTTGTCTTCTAGAGGGTCCATCGCGTTACTTGCACTACTTAGAACGTCGTTAAACTACGGAAAAATCCAACACTTGGAAATTTCCCGACAGGGGAAAAATTGGGTATTTATATCCGGTCGAACTTTTTAACATATTCAAAAATTATCCGGAAAGCCAAATAGACAAAGTCTGATAAACCCGATCGAATCATCGAAGCTCCAAAACATCCCAGATTATTCAACTCTTGAATAAATATTAAAAATACCCAGAGAACTCATCACTGTAAAATAGGAATTACTGTGCAAAAGTCAACGCAAGAGGAGACCATAAGGCCGCGGAACCGCCGCGCATGCCAAGCACGTGCCGCGGTTCCGCGGTGGTTTAATTGAATTAGGCCCCCGTATTTCACAGTAATTCATATAATACCCTGCTTAATTTTCTGCATATTTTTAATGTGGAAAAATGCACTGTTTTGAAAAAAGTACAGAGAGCATGGGAAAAATGGGGTTTCGGGTTCGATCGGGATTCAAACGTCGTCTAGACTTCGCCTAAGGCTCTAGCTTGGCTCTGATACCACTGTAGGGTTCCTAGGCACTCCCAAGAGGTCTCACAAGGCATCAACCATGCCAATTTCAAATTTAAACGGTGCCGAGAAACCCTAGAACGGATCGTTGGCTAGATTTCTAGGCGAAAAAGAAACTAGTTAACAACTTAACTAAAGTTTAAACGGAAATACAACCTTTGTAGATCCGGTGCTCCACCTCCATAGCTCCGCAACAAAGTCCCCTCGCTGTCCAAATGAATTCCCGGGCTCTAGCGTCGGCTTCGTCGGAGAAATGGCGAACTAGGTCGTCGATGTCCATGCCGAAGATGATCTACGTCGAGGCATCGCTAGATCAAGCTCCAACTTCACCAAGTCAAGAAACTTGTGAAGGAAACACACTCTACTACTTGGCAAGAGGTAGAGGATGAAGAAATAGGAAGTGGGTAAACTTTAGAATTGGATTTCTCACTCATTTTCATCAATCACCATTGATGAAGAAAGGTTTTCTTCAATGAAGAAGATGAAGAAGAAGAAGCTAGTATTATGATAAGTTATTATAATAAGAATAATAAAATCATTCTTATCATAATCTTAACCATGGTAATGTGTAGAGAGTTAATCATGGTTGAATGGAATGGTTAGGGTTAAGCATGAGACAAAATGGTCACTTGGTCAAAGTCTTCATGAAGCTTCATGAACAAAACAAAACAAGCCACCATTTTCTCATTTGCTTTTCTTTTTCCAAAAGAATAAATAAATGAATAAAATGAATAAGGAAATAGTAAACCCTAGCCATTTCATTAACCAAGGTTTAATTCTTTACACTTAACCAAAAGGCATGTATCATCAAACATGATACAAGCAAGTGCACAAAATCATATCGCATATGCAATGCGCACATCCGAGTGAGAAAATCCATTTAAAGTGAACCGATACTAGTTAATGCAAAGTAATATATCAAATATATAATTATGCATTAAATAATTAAATCAACACTTGATTCAATGATCCGGTCATGTCGCACACAACCGACTAGTATACAATGTATCGGCTTATCGAATCAATCCTTGATTCGATAACTAGGTTATATCGCATACAACCATTCGATACATTCATCGCGAGAATGGAATACGGTATCACATACACGTATTATTTTCGGTCCCGCACATATCTCATATGCGCTCCTATTTCGTTTCGCTTGAGCCAGGAAACCTCTGTGTAGGACTCTAAAGACTCGTCAATACGCCGGCAGCAGATGATGATCATATCAAGCACCCACAAGCCGCAAGCGGTCTGCTAAACGTAACGGCCACCCGGGTATTGAGCGATCAGAAGATCGACGAGCAAGCCCGCTCACACTCCAGTGAATCCAACCAGTAACACTACCGTACAGTCTGGTCTGATCGTCTGATATGTCGCATATCTCGCCTAGAGGTGGTAAACGTCAGACCCCAATAGCTCGATAAGTCGTGTCGATATGAGGTCTATAACACTTCGAGAAACTACTGGTAACACTTACCAGTAAATCTCAGCAACCCTGGCCAGGGATTTCCTGTTATAACCAATCGAACACAGCGCAACATCAACTCCCTATACCGGGAGAGACGAATCCCCTCCTATCGCTCATTGCCTCCATGTGATTCGGGACTGTACCCAAAAACCACCGTTTTGCACGCCCTCTTGGACGTGGTAAGATGGAAATCAAAGCACAGTGGGAACCACACAAGACTCTATGACGATCTCGGGTCAACAGACTACTCTGTACCAGTGTCACCAGAGAACTGCCATCTGACGTAAGGTATAATACCATCTGCGAGTTCTCGGCGAGTCCGTCCAGTGTACCCAGTCTCCACTGAGCACCCGTATATCATCTCTGATGTCAAACACCAATGGATATGAGATCATCCATCGCCCATCTGTATGGGTCGAGAAGGTATACGCTAGTCTACTCTGGTATATCGATGCCCCGTCTCGATACACCCACGACTAGGGACTTTGAAGGATGTACTTATGGACTACCATGTCCCCACTAGTATGATCCGCATCATAGTCCAGGTAGTCAAGTACATACCCTAAGGGCTTTACCAACATGTAACAGAGAGACAATCAGTGTACACGTTAAGGTAAAGAGCAACCAGATAGCATACTATCATGTCGAGCAAGAAAGTCCTCCCTATATATGTCCCAACATCCACTACAATATACATCCAATGTACAGTAATGGCCTCTAGGGCATACATATAACTAACAATTACCGCACATGCTAGTTTAGATATTGCACTTCCTTACCTAGTTACACGACATGCTTATATGAAAACACCGGTTACACCTTATAGTACTGTTCTGTTCTTGCATTTACTGTTCCATCATGGTTACATGATTATGAGATTCTGTTTTCATGAGAATATTGGATTTAAGAACCGCAGATATATTTTTAAAGTCTTATGATTGTTTTAAAAACGCAGTTTCTTTTGATATGATATTTCGACGTCCACTATGAGATTTTTCGGTTCTGAGCTATGATATTATCCGATTCGAGAAGTGGGGGCACCGTCTGCGGGTACATGGTGGACCCAGTATGATATCCCAGGACAAGAAGATCGTATAGAAAGACGTAGAGCCCGACATGGGAACATTATCTACGAGTGATGGTATTGGACTCGACCGATATCCAGAGGATACTGACCGGAGCGATTGAGACAAACGGATATGAGGACCGATCCACTGAGACGGCACCTGAAATATGAGGATTTACATGTCGATGCTGAACACGGGTTTTATGATGTTTTCGAGTGTCAATACTGGGCATTCAGGTTTTTATGATGATTTGATGTGTCGTTGATGGACACACGTGGGATGTTACACATATATACATATATATGATACAGATGACATAGTACCATATTATGACACGAGCACGATAATTTTATTATTATTATACTTATGTATACACAATTACCCTTGTTATCCCCGGTGTTATATTAGTATATTACTGTATGACCTAGGAGATTGTCATACATCCGATTTCTACCTGATGATATCTTCTACTCATGAGTTGGCAACTCACCCCCGGTGTGCCACAGTTTTCTTGCAGGATTGACCGCTCGGATCAGTAGCGGCTTGCTGGCACACAACCTTCTTCTGGGTGATTTGCATTTGGTAGGTGGGGTACACTTTGGATCGTGACTACTATTTGTATATATTTATTCAGTTGTATCTAATCAAAACTCCATCAACCAGACTATGTATATTTGCTAGACTTAGAAACCAGAGATTTGTATATTCTTTCATACTAGAGCGAGATATCTGTATTATTCTTTATTCTGGGTTTGATGATATTTTGGTTTCTTTACTTTCTTTTTTGTGTTTGATCTTCGCCTTGGGCGTCGTATATCCTTATTTGTGTGGTTGTCATTCCGCTAATTGGCAAAAAACTAGTTTCTGTTTGGAGATGCCTATATTATTGTTATGTATTGGTTTTGGATCAAAATTTACAAAGGAGGCGCTGCTCAAATTTCAAATAACGAAAATGTTTTAAAAAATAGTATACAACTCACTTGTATTTTCATAAACATTACTTACACTTTTAAAGAAAGAATTTGAATTCATTATACCTTTATTTCAAAACTTCACCTACATTATTTTCCTAAAAAGATTTAGATTTCTGGGCTTTCGGCTTATTTGGATTGCGACGGGATGTTTTAGATTTCACGTGATTCAAGTGTCGACCGCGCGCCAATTCCGGACCGTGACATAGGCTTATGACGTCTCTTTCATATAGGATATTGAATACAATTAAAATAACGGATGTTCTCCAAGAGAGCCAACAGAAACATATGTGCATCATAAAGAGAGACATATGTTTCCAGTTGGCAAAGCCATCAGAACAAAACCATACATGTGAGCAAGTTTCTCGTTAAAACGCAAATTCGGGGTTGCGCACGGTGATAAACTCGGCCAAGTAGACAAATATTGTATGAGAAAATAGTTCATAGTCTTTGAAGCCGAAACATCTAACTATTTCAATACATTACATGATGACCGTAGTAGTACAAAATTAATCATTGCTGTCGAGCGGAGCCGAGCCAAATAAATCGAAAGACCAGTGGAAAAGAATATATACCTTCATAGGCTAGCCAGGGTACCATGTACGCACCAATGAAGGGCATCTAATGCTCGTCTATTTTCATTCCAATGACAGGTATTTACTTTTTCAATTAGACCATGAGATCAATTGCAATTCACTCATGCATCCACCTATACTTGGATTTTAAGTTTAGTGCTATGATCCTATCAACAAAATTCAAAATTGTTATATCATTGACAGATCTGTCACAGAACATAGAATGTTTATTCATTCCCTAACTTTGGAAGGTAGATAATCCTTTTATCAACCTTTTATTTTTATAACATAAATAAATAGCACATTAATTCCATCAAGCTCTATACTTTTGGCACAAGTGCATCATTATAACTCATAAGATTTAGGAATGAATTCAAAAATTAAATACGATTACAAAAAGAATCAACTAGTTACATTGATAGTCAGATTTATCAAGTTTACGACCACAATAGCTTGAAAACTATAATCTCGTAACATGTAAAATAACTCGAAAGTAAAATCACAGCTAAAAACATAGCAAACTAAAGTCCACAATTACTAAGATTATTTATTTAGCCTGTGTAATTATTACATAGTTTTTTGGAAGGGTTTTTCTATATATCACCCCCAAAACTTACTTATTTATCATCCAAAACTTATCTATTCTAAATATCACCCCAAAATTTTGATATTCCATATATCACGCCAAAATTCGTAAATTATCTAAAATTCTTCCCAAAGCTAATTTTTGGATGAAATATTCCTTGACAATGAAAATAGCCATTCATCTAGCATTAGTGGCACAAAGATGAAACCTAACTTTTGTTTTGCAAAGAAATCAAGTGTTTTATCCAGATGGATAGTATAAAATGAGTTTTCAAAAAAAGAAAGCTACCTTAAAAGTGGAGAATAAGAAAGATATAAGCGGGTTGTGGTTTTCTATTTCATAAACCCCCAACCCTAATTAATCTAATTTAAATCAAGTGAAGAAATTTGACTGTGGAAGGTAACGAGGGATGATTTTTAGATAATGACAATGTTTTGAGATTGTTTTTCGGATAATTTGTGTTATGGAGGGATTTTTTTAGATAAGTCGTATGTTTTGGAGGTATATATGGAATATAGAAGTTTTTGGGTGATATTTAGAAATAAATAAGTTTCTGGGGGTGGTGACATACAAAAAAAAACTTTCTGAAAACAAATATTCTGCATATATTGGGAGCAAATCTGTTGGATAGAAAAGATTTTTTGTTAGGGTTTTATATGTCCTGTATCAAAGAATCAGTTGGCTAACCGAGCTAGAAAGTTCAGATCATACTCTAAAGTTTCATCGTCACAATCTGGCAATCGCTGAGTCCAGTTTCATGAATACAAGTGTTGTTATCGCCTTCTGTTTCTCCGCATATTACCACAAATGATTTGGATGATAAGGTTTTACACGAAAGATCATTATCTCAGAACATACAGAATTATGTAAATTTGATTGCTGAACCTGTTAACTCAGATAACTCAATTGTGCAGAATGAACCTTCTACCTCGACTGAGTTAGACTCGGATGGTGATCCCATGATCCCTCCTGAATTCAAACCACTTCATGCTAAGAAGATGACCGCTAAAAGAAAATTGATTACAACTGTTTTTAATAAACATCTTTCCTTATCATGTGGTACTATCTCTTTGTTCAGGGATTCTAAGTAGAAATCAAGTTCGAAATGTTCCACTAAATTAAATCTCTTGACGATTTTGATGATAATGCTATTATGAATGTTGCTACTTCTTTAAGGATGTAAATACTATCAGTAGCATTCGTTTATTGGATAAGAACAGAAGTAAGAGAAAATCTTGATTATTTTTTGAGCTCTCGGAGAGGTTCATGTTTTGTCTTTAGAAATCGAGATTTGCAATGCATTCAATTTAGCAGCAACAAACGCATTTGAAATAAACTGTAGAAGCATTTTATATTTCATATATATTTAGAATTGTTTATTTCGATGCAAAAGTCTTTATTTTTTTAATTTATTTTATTTAGTAGTACCTATTGCTCTTCTTTTACCCTCCAAAGAAACTTCTCAGATAATAATAAAGCCAACTACGAAATCAGATAATATTATGCTGGATACAAGTTTTATGACGAGATACAAAAATGAAGCCGGATCGATCATAATCCTAACCAACGAGTCAGATCATATAAACTTCTCTAAGACGAGTGGAGGGAGATGATAAATTTGATGTAGGAAATTATGTTATAAAAAATTCTAATCCAGTACTAAACTGATGATAATACATGGGCAACATGCTATCCTCACTCAGATGTATCTTATTGCATGAACCAAGATATGCATTATTAGCGCAGGCATTAAGGACATTACGGTTCCGCTTGATAGGAGATAAACCTAGGTGGTTATTCTAAATTATGATGAAATATTACCATATTTGTTTAGATTTGTTTAGATGTAAAAAATATTTATAGAAATATAGGCTTAACATGGTAATCAAATGAACTCATTTCATGGGAATCTTATTCCCCCAAAGCAGGTATCTATCCTAAATAAGCACGAAATATTCTGACCTAATAGCCATAACAGTTTGTCACCCGTCGTCGGTCATCCGCAAGCCTCCCTCGCCGCCCGCCGCCGGTTGGCCGTTCGCCGCCGGTCGGCTTCCCTCGCCCTCCGTCGCCAGGCTCCCTCGCAACCTACTGTCCGCCGATCGGCCGTTCATTGCCGACCTCGCCGCTTGTCATTCACCGCCGGCCTCCCTCACTACCTGCCGCCCGTAGTTCCCCGCCAACCACCAACCCACCGCCAGTCGGTCGTTCGCCGCCGGTCTCCCCGCCGTCCGTTCGTCACTGGCCTTGCCGGCCGCCGGCCTCGTCGTCTCCCGTCGTCCGAAGGCCTCGTCGTCCGTCGTCCACACGTTAATGCAAGATTCCTTGGAATTGGATGCATGGCCCTCATATTCTCAGGAATGTGAGGATTCCTGATAATCCTCTATTCTGTATACCAAGCGCAACCTAAAGGACCAATAGGAATCGGTACAGAAGTCAGGCAACGACCACAGAGTCGTGGTTCAGCAGAAAGCCCAAACAGCAACAACATAAGAAACAGGATTTTTGGGATTTTCTGATAAGCTTTGCATCATGCAAGCAGAGAATTGTTGTATAGCCATCCCAAACAACAAACACAGCCAAGTATCGGATCATCTATTCTTCTTTATAATGCAAATGCCCTTGGTCCACCCCCTCTCCTTTTTTTCTGAAAATTGAAGGTAAAAAAGGAGAAAAAACCTCATTTCCTAAGCCCTTCATATCATTAAAGAAGACGACAAATATAATGATTCCTCAAATGAAATTTTACACAAACCATCATTATTTACAAATTTACACTCTCATTCCCACAAAAATGAGATGTTATACTTATCACGAGTCAGGCACGTGCACAAATTCTAAGTATATAATATAAGAATATACTATGAAGCAAGGGGCATTTAGAGATTTGCGGAAGTCAAAAAAACTAAAAAGCCCAATACTTTCAGATAAGAACCATGAACAAGAGAACTATGACAGTAGATTGTTCTAAGTTTGGTGGAGAGGAAAATAGTCGAGGATAACATAATAGGTTTATTATAGGAAATGCATTCAGCTCTTGAGGCATATAGATGGAGCCAAGGGAAAAACAGAACATATTTCCAACATTATGCGAACATTTATACATGAACTAAAAATGGGGATCATGGAGGTTCAAATTCCACATATTGACATCTCAATTGTTGATACTAGAAGATGTTGCTGTGTAGATCAAGCAACCTATCACTTAATGATAAATAACCGAATGAACCTCTCTCCACGTGCAGTTTTCGTACATATCAGCAGCCTATCACTTTATCATAACAGAATGAACCTCTCTCCGCATGCGCCGTGCAGTATTCATTCATATCCCAAAACTGGAAGAACATTAGAAGGCGGCAATTGTTGAATATTACACGATCCCCCAACTTCAAGTCTATTTTTAAAATTAAGAAGACAAGTTCTACAAGATCCTAAGAGTCCAATCATCAGCGATACGAACATTTGGCTTACGAACAACCAACGCTACTGAGCTGGCCCCACCACGAAGAGTAAGTGGGCCCCGTTCAATGTCAGCTTCATGATTTCCTGGTTCAATCACTGCTTTTTTCGCCCCAGCTGGTAATCCCAGAAGTATTATCCTCTCAATGACGCTATCTGTATTAAACTTCTTACCGAGATTGGCAGGCCTTAAACTTGATGAAGTTAGCTTGCCATTTGAGATAACAAATCGACGATGGATGTAAGCCCCATTTTCAAAGTCGTAGCTTTTGCCATCATCAGCATACAGCTCTCCTTCCGCAGCAAGGGAACTGTTAAGAGCGATTACCTGTTGATAGGCAGCAGATTTTTATTTGGGCCATGAAAACCTAATTTTGGTGGTTGCATAATTAAACATGTACATCAATAACAAGAGGAGGCCATATAATGTGATCGATGTAATTGATTATCATGTATGGTGAAAAGCACCTCAAAAGCAAGCCTTGGTATATGGGTTGCACGAACACGTCTTTTTTTGGCTGCCGTGTCCATGTCGGGCACATGTCGCACACAGATTCATGCTCAACACATGCACGGCACATGTCCGACACGGAACTTCTGTGTCACACTTCGAAATGGGCTTTGGAGTTGTACACAACATGTTTAAGTGTAGCCACGATACAAAAAGCGATTCTCGTAGCAACGGCGATCCTATTTTATCAATTAAAGGCGCCCTAATCTTATCGAAGCATTTTTTAGTTGTAGACTTTTTCTCGCTATTTTACTCAATTTTGATACTTAATATAATTTCTATGGTAAAATATACAAGGTTTTTGCTAAAATTGTTAGAAAAATGGTTGTTACTAAAATTATATTGAGTATAATAATATGTTGTATAGTTATTGCTGAAATTATGTCAATTACGGTTTTAAAAATGCTGAAAATCAAAAACAAAATTGCAGAAATTGCTGAAATTGTACTAAAATAACTTTGTTTTTTTTGTTGAATTTCGATAAACACAATAAAAAAAATGTTGAAATGCTTAGTTTTTTACTGACTATGTTGTTGTAATGTTATAGTATTATATTTCTAATATATTACATATATCCGTGTCCTCGTATCCTATATTTTGGATTTTACCGTATCGTCGTGTCGCATCGTGCCCGTGTCCCCATGCCCGTGCAACCTAGCTTGGCATAGTTCTAAACTTCGAGTAATGTAACTATGCATATTCAAGGTATATAAAAAGGAAGGAAAATTAGAATATAATCTTTATTTGGATCATAAATCTGCATATTAGTTTAAAAAGGAAGGGAACTTAGACGCTTGAAATAAATTTTAGGCTTAAATCCAAAAAACTGCTAGAAACTTTACCCCATGGCAACAAACTACCGAAAACTCTAAAAATTACAATTAACTACCATGTTTGAAAGTTTTGTGGTAGTTTCTTGCAATTATCGTTGACGTCGCACTTTAGTTATGGTAGTTTTCCATTGTTTTTGAAAGTTTTGTTGTAGTTTCTCATAGTTTTTGAAAGTTGCGGTTGTTTCTTGTACAAAGTATTTGGTAGTTTGTTGCCACAAGGGTGAAGTTTTTAGTAGTTTTTTTTTTTTGGATTTAAGCATAACTTTTATGATTTTCATATTTAGTATGTGAGAATGAGGGGTTGAGTCTAAAGCTTAAACAATGATTGTGAATGGTTAAATACTGTGTATATGACAATCTCTCATCTTCCAGATGAACATGCATGCATGGGACATACACCAAGCAAGGAACTTGAAGTGAACAAAATAAAACTAAGCAGGAAAATAAGTGACATACCAGAGTGTAGGGATCATTCACCATTTGAGTAGAACTTCTCCTGAACCTATCTCTTCTGGGTACAATTGTACCTGCCCTCTGGAAACTAGGTATGCTGTCTTCTGAAACTTCAAGTTTGTGTGATACACCACCAGTATAAGGAACTCCATTTCTCAAATTATACCAAGACTCCTTGCCAGGTAAATAAACTGACACAGATTTTTGCCTCTGTCAAGTAATAGAGGTAAACCAAGAAGAGAATTCAATATAGTGCGAAGTTACAGAATATTGAATATGGTGTGATACAACAAAAATGAATATATAAGATACCTCTTGATAGATCCCCTGGACTAAGATACCCGACCCAACCATAAAAGCATCACCATTGTTAAATGTATCTTTATCATCAGGGAATTCCAGCCACAGAGGGCGCATTACAGGGATACCACTCACACTAGCCTCCCTGAACAGTGTATAATAATATGGGAGCAATGAATATCGAATGTGTATGGCCTCCCTCATCAAAGCAGTGTTCCTTTCCCTGCATAATTGAACCAACAGATAGTTCCATCATTAACAGAAAATAGAATGGACATTTTTGTATTATGCTGCCCTCCTTGTAAAAGTTATCCAGGCAAACTGAGAACAAATTAAGCCTAAGATACATTAGTTAAGAATCTTCTTCTACAGAATCTGAAGGAAATAAAGGTTACTTGGCGGTGTTGTATTTGTAGATTTCCAGTCGCACTGTAATTGCAATTCAAGATTTTAATTTAATTTGAATTCACTTACAAAACAAATCCAAGTCAAAGAGTAAACATCATACCCAAGATTTCAAATATGTCCAAATACAAAATATATTTCTGACTTTGAAGGAAATAAGCACTTAATACAAGTTACCAAAGAGCATTGAAGGGAGCTGTTCAGTATTTTCCAACTTGAAAATTTCCTAAAACACTAGAAAAAGGAGTAATCAAAGGACACAAGTAGAACTTTGCCGTAGGCCGTAGAACGCACCAGAAGATCCAGAATCAGAGAAAAAGCCATCCTTAGTTGGAACCCAAATTATTATAAACCAGGTATAATGAACATGATTAAGAAAAGTAAAAGGTCTTTCATCAAGATATAGATTCCTTAAAAAATCACACCACCAATTGCAAGAGGCATGACTTAAAACGAGTGAAGGCATCAAGAATACATGAGTGTCCCAAACCAAACCTCCTCCCCAAAAAAACACAAAAAAAAAACCTCACCGGATTCGGGTTCCTTGCTCGTATTTTGCCCATGCTATTGGTTACTATTAGATCCAACGGTGAATGTGGGGGTAAAACAAGAGGGCCCATATTTTTTTATATTTTATTTTATTTTTAGTCTGTGATTTGAGGATAAGATCTAATAACAGCAAGGAACTAATAGTAGCATCCCCCAATCCCCGTTCACCCCAACCCCCAAAAAAAGCAACAAATAAAAGGATTCTTGAACATCAGGACTGTTGCCATTCAAATTGAAGTGCTTCCTTAAGTCACAGAAAATGGATAAGTTCCAGATGGACCTATTCTTTTACCTGATGAAGAAATCAAAGAAGTCAATTATTATAGTAAATGATCAATTGCAGCGATGTGCTTATCCGCAAGTGCTAGTTTGTAAAATAACAGTCATGTACAATCTATCTTTATATGAACTCAACTAAGCAGCACAACCATATATGTCTCCCAATACTAAAGGACTGTATTCTCGATCTATAAGATCATCAGTAAGCATATATCGCAATGACACAACTTTAAAAGCATGTCCATATTTCAGGTTCATGGAAGAAGTTTCCTATTCGGAAAAAAAATACTATATAAAGACTTATGGTTCAAATAACTGTAAATATTGGGAAGCGTAGGCATACTTTAAGCATAGCAATAAAAGAATAATTTACTTGCAGGGAATCCTAGAGGATTTGTTTGTCATATTTACAGTGATCAATAATCTATCTATATCTATCTATATACTCCTAAAAGCAAGTTGGTCTTTTTTTGTTTTTCGTCATACAAAATCCAGCTCCCCCTCGTACGATCAAATCCTAGATTACTAAATATAATAGAAAATTAATTAAGTCTAAAAATCCTAAATTAGCACTAAATTTATTCTAAAATATCAATTCAATGTATCAGATTAAAATATTCTAACTTTCTAAGAAGAAAAATGAGAGCAAAAAACTATATGCCATATCATGTAAAATATTCCAAAATAATAAGTAATAACAAATTTAAATAATAAGGCATATGATTTTTTATAACAAAATTAAATTTTTTGCATCTTCGTGTCATATCCTTTGTACTATTTTAACTCCAAAAGGAGTGGGGTCTTTAAAAATTAAAAGCATTAAAATTTATGTTCTAAAATATCAATTCAATGTATCAGATTAAACTATTCTAACTTTCTAAGAAGAAAATTTTGCGCAAAAAAGCATATGGTATATCATATCTAATCAATTAAATCATATCAAATATTCCAAAATAATAAAGTAATAACAAATTAAAATAATAAACATATGATTTTTTATAACAAAATTAAATCTTTTGTATCTTCATGTCATATTTCTTATACTAATTTAACTCCAAAAGGAGTGGGGTGTTTAAAAATTAAATCTTTTGAATTGTCAATTGATTCCCAAACTGACATGTGGCATGAAAAAATCTCATAATTTTTTTAAAAATATTTTAAAAATAATGATTAACTTTTCAAATCATATCAAATATTTTATATCTTCATGTCATATTAGTTTTAATTATGTGCAATCTACGTGCAAAAATGCTAGCAAACAATAATTAAAAAAGATATTCCTCATTTTGCATACTTTGGTTATTGTTTAAGTTCTTAATTTTATTTTTTCTTTCTAAAATACCAATTCAATGTATCAGATTAAAATATTCTAACTTTTTAAGAAAAATGTGAGCAAAAACTCAAATGCCATATCATATTTAATCGGTTAAATCATATCAAATATTCCAAAATAATAAATTAATAGCAAACTAAAATAATAAGACATAGGGTTTTTATAACAAAATTAAATCTTTAATATCTTTATACATATTAGCTTTTAAATCTATGAATCCTAGATTATTACCAACTAAAAATTAAACTATCCTAAATTAGCACTAAATCTACCAACTAAATTAAGTCTATGAATCCTAAACCAGTACAAAAAATTAAACTAGAAAATTAAATTTTTGAATCCTAGATAATTACCAACTATATAAAAAAATTTAACTACCAGACAATAATCTCGGAGTCATTTTTTCTTCAAGTCTCCTCATATATATAAACCATATGACCAATTCAACCAAGCAGAAAGGGGTACGTCGAGTTTCAATTAACAAGGTAAAGGTATTAAATTAAATTTTTTTCATATATTAGAATGGTAAATATATTTGCTAATTAATTATGCCTTTATATGATCACAGGTTCACAAGTGGGTAGGAAGTAAGCAAGAGAATCAAGATCCCTTCTCTTAAAGGTATGCAGTCTCAAATTGTGATTTGATTTTGAGTTTCATTCCGAATTCAATCTTGTTTTAAGTAGATGCTCTCGTTTGATTTCTTATCTATGCATGAAACCCTAATCTTTTGTCAAAAAAGAATGAATCCCTAACACTAATCAATGAAGACAATCTATATCGACAAATGGCATAGGATCTCATTTTAGAATTATGCCATAGAGATATTATAATACTATATTTTTTCCTTGAATATATTATGGTCATCCTTTCGTCGCTTTGTTTTAGGAATTCGCCGACTTGATCTAATTCAAATAGTACAATACTATGAACTCTTAGTTAATTTTGATTCTTTTATTTTTCTCATGAATTTGTATTAGCCGTGTGATTTATTATGTGTGAAATGTAGTACAATTCATCAAGTTAATTTTAATTATTTTTCTCTTATGGTTGCGGGGATAGAGATTCAAGTAAATATTTCAATTTTACTGCCATTGATATTTCTTCTTAAGCTGGTTGAGGATTTGCTAATTTTTTTCAGGGTGGAGATACAAATTGAGATTTGTATATGGATATTGATTGATTGAAGAATTTTTTGTAGCCATTAGCTTATTATGTGTTAAGAAGTATATTTTACAAAATTAGAATATTGATGTGATGGTCTTTGAATGGTAATATGATGAGACAATCTTGAAAAGAGATGACTTTCGATGCTATCTATTAACTTCAAGATACTGATATATCTTTTTGAAATCTACTCTAAATATCTTATTGTAAAACCATATTTCAAGATGTTCGTCTATTTTTAAGAAAAGCAATATTTGTCTAGATACACAAATCTATATAAAAGACATTTTTTGTTACTAATAATTATGGAAAGAGGAAAAACACGTTATAGTTACATATAATAAATGCTTATATTGTTATTTTTAAGTATCAATATTTTTTTTTGTTGTGGAAAACCAAGTATTAATATTGAACAAAAGAATTGCAGTTATTGCAATGTTGACATTTATTTTTTAAAAGGACCGTTAAACTCTAATTTTATATCTACTGAAAATAATCATAACTAAATCAAAAACTTTATTCTAATAATGTTTTTACCTCTTTATTTTTCAAGTTATGTGTTGTTGGTTATTGTTCGAGTTTTCAATATTTTTTAACAAGAATCAAAATAATAAGCTGTCAATATGTAATTATCTCTAAAGATATACACTCTGTCTTTTATTGAAATTTTAGGATAAATTTTTTTAAAAATTTACATATGTTTGTTTTATAATAAACTAACTCATGCTTTCAAATTAATAGAAACTATCTTAATCTGACATAAAATACAACAAATTTTCATTTTTGTGATCATACGACATAAAAACCCTTCATTTCATTCTTCGTCTCTTGGCAATCCATAGCCAAACTCTCTCTCTCTCTCTTGCGCACTCTCTCTCTCTCTCTCTCTCTCTCTCTAAATTGCTATCATTATCATATCTTGCTCAAAGTTCATGATTTTCATAATGGCAAATATTGTGTAATTTACTCTAATTTATGGTGATTACAAAATTCCTTCGAATAGGATAGTTGGATTATTCGATGGACGGAGCATGTGAGAAGAGGAGAAAGAAAGGATAACTTTGAGTTGAGATGGAGGCCGAAAGAAGAAAGGAGGAAAATATTTGTTTGTTTCCAAAACTGACATAAGAATGAATTTGTAATGATTCTTTTAATAATGAAGGATAGTTTATCAAATAATAACGATATAGGGTTAGGTTCTAATAATTTCTAAAGTTTAAGACAAATATTTTATGTAACACATATAAGTCCATGATAATTTTCGAAAATGTTGCTAATAATCAATGATACATTTGAATCTATCAAACAATAAAAAAATATATCAAATATCCATGTGCAGCACGTGCAAAAAAACTAGTAGTTTTCTAAGTTAGATCATGCGCTATAGTTAGATAAAAAAATACGGCTTAAAATTCTTTGATAAGGTACACCCTACTCGGAGTAAATTTCTATATTTTCGGGCATAAATTGGAGAAAATAAAATACTGAGATGTAGAACTGAAGCAATCCTAGGGTGTGAAAGTAATCTGTTCTGGACAGTCTACCAGAATAGATGTAGTGCAATCAGAGGAAAGAATTATGTTTTACCCAAAAAGCCATGGTTCTCTTCTCCTGGTATCATGATGGGCATGACCTCTGAAGAAAGGATAATAAGCACCTAACTGGTACCAACGTACTAACAACTCAGTTTCCGGGTTGCCAAAGAAACCACCAATATCAGCACCTGCTCAAATTTGCATCAGAATGACTGCACAAGAAAGAAAAGAAAGTACTGAAGATAAATATACTTCAATTATTCTCACCAGAGAATGAAATGCCAGTAAGTCCAAGGGTTAAAACCATTGGAACTGAAGCTCTGAGATGGTCCCAATCCGCAGAATTATCACCTGTCCATACTGCTCCATACCTTTGGCTTCCAGCAAAGAAAGCCCGCGATAGAACAAAAGGTCGGTCCTTCCCATTCCCTCGTTTGAATAGCCCATTAGCTGTAGCCATATGGAAGTAGTACCCATAGGCATTATGTAGCTCTCGGTGCTCCACATCTCCGTAATGAATAGCATCTCTAGGCATGGTTACCTAATGAAGATGTTAAGATGATTTAACTGCAACTAATTATAACCTTCTTCCTATCCTTAAAAATGTGATTTTAATTTATGTAACACTACCGGTTCAGAAGAAAAAAGTTATGCATTATAATCGTAAAGGCAAAATTTGGATGTTAAGGCAATAGAAATAACAAGTAATAAAAAAAATTGCATTGAGAGGAAAGGACAAAGGCAATTGAGTTAAGTATCATGGACCATGACAGAAAATCCAGCTTTCTAAAAGAAACACGAGGCCAATGCAATTCTTTTCAAAAACATCTAAATGGTTTCCGTCATGGAAAAAAAATACCCTTTCACCATAATGTTATGAACTTAGCCATGTGTGAGTCGTAGAACGGCCAGTAGCTGATATTGCAATGACTTCTTTTATTATTTAAGCAGATTTAGTACTTCTTGGTATATATGAAAGAAGTAATTGTACTACTCATGTTAATCAAATAATTTTGAGTGAAAAAAGATTAGTAAATTGCACAAAAAGATAAAGTATAAGTAATATGTATATGGTTGCATAATGTTTAAAGGGTGGGGAAACAACCCATAAAATAATCGATTATAGACGAAGAAACCAGGTTTCTGCAACATTACAAACATTCAAATTTAGACGGGTGTGTACAAGTTGGTTCTAATCCAATCCTTTGCAAAAAGTCTCAGTAATATTTAGTTCGTGATTTATTCTGAAGAGCCGAATACTTGACAAAGAATTTAGCATTTAAGTTGTAAGGAACAACATTTCAAGCCAAGCAGGTTATCGAGGTTTCGGTGTGATTAATGGGTTGCAGGGGTTCTATTATCTCTAAGCAGAAGTTCAGAAAAACAAATTGCTTAATCCTATTTCTCCCTAACCCTGGCTTAATAATCCTTAAAGTCTTGATTACGACCCATTAACAAATGGACTATAGACATTGGGTTCGAGTTACGTGTTGAGAAAATTAAAAAGATGAAAAAAACAAATTTCTGAATTGTATAAAGTTGCAATAACATAACACAAATAATAACATGGATCGTCATCATGTTTACCAATGCATCAAGTGCTCCCGAATCGCTATTTTGTAAAAATGGATAAGAATGGTTAGTTTGTGGTTTCTTGGTGCGTTGGTGTTGAAAATGATGGACCTTCATTTTACAATAGTTTAAACATAACTGGGTAACAAGAAAACTATTTAACCCCTACATTTTTGTTTTGGAACCTTCGATCTTAAACTTGAAACCGTACCTTCCAATACAAAAAATTTGGCAATGTGATAACATATACAAAATAGACATATTTTTAGGTATATTAATTTAAAAGATAGCTTTAGATTTTATTTAATAGGCATGTCCATCGACAACGATAACATCATGGACATGTCATCATTACATAATAATAAAATAGTTTTTGTATAAGTATGTGAGATATCTACAATAGTTTTTGAAAATAACTATTCTTTTCATTACAATTCGTATTCTGTTCCACCTAACCGTTCCGAAGAAACCTATCTCTATCATACCTCATTCCATACCTATAAACGCACCACGTTCCCGTTTGTTCCCCTTCATTAATATAATACAAAGGAGAGTTAGCTAGAGAATATCCGATTCTATTTGGTAAATTTGGTGCAAATCCACAATTTTGTCCTTGCGTGGTTTCTCATGTGATGCTCAAGTCAATGTTCTAAATATCGGCCGGCATCACCGAAATATCTCCGTAATGTCGGTTTTTGGAAGAAAACGACACGGACATGCAAAAAATTTGAATAACGATATTTGATGAATGTCAGCCGACATTTTATGATTTTGGCCAAAATGTCAAAATGTCGGCGTTTAGACCGACATTTACGTTACAAGGGAAAAAATTGAGGGGATTTTTTAGGGGATTCATAAATAACCCGGTCTATCTGAATCCACTTTTTTTGCACGAATCTCGTTTCACCTCTTTCTCCAGCCCTTTCAGATAGGATTTGAAACTACGACCATTCGCTTAATAGGCGACCGCTCTACCACTAAGTTATTGAGAAAGATATAATTTTAATAAAACTAAAAATCTAAATAAGTTAATACTTTTTCAAAAACTAAGTTATATAAATGGCGTTTACATTAAAAATATAGAACCCGATATTTGATAATACCACCCACATTGCACGATATCTGACATCAAAATCTTCTGGGCGACGCCGACATCCAAATTTTAGAACATTGGCTCCAGCATACGAGTCCTACCATGGTATCATCTCATGTTCCTACGGGTTTGTTTTTCAAGCACCTAATAAGATTACTTCATCTTTCCACTAGAAATGGTCTCCATCTCTTTTTATTATTAGTTAAAAACCAAAATGTCTCTTTCATTTCTATTTTTGAGTTTATTTATAGGTTTCATTCTATAGAGTTAGAACTTGGGTATAGGAGAATTCTAAGGGAAGATCTTTAAAAGGCTTCTAGGTGTTCCTATAATCCTATTATGCCTTTGAATTTACCCCATGCTTTGATATATATTTCTCACAGGAATTGCTAACTTTTGGATCAATGATTTAGCATTTTACCCATTTGAATAATCTAGGTTAAAATATAAAAACTGTTATTTTCTTCATTGCCTAAAACTATGCTCTTTTAATAAAAAAAAATGATATACCATTTAATTTATTTGCCGAGCATTCACATGCTTCATTATTTTGCTGATTTTGAAGCTTTTTGCTCTAATTTTCTAAATTTGGCATGCTCTTATGCAACAAAACTGTGTTTTCCCGTAAAGAACGGTGTCTTAGAAACCATATTTTTAGCTGTAAGATTTTTTTATTGCATTCATTGTAAAGCTGTTTCAACTTCTACTTCCCCGGGTAAAATGGTTCCATTGATACTCAATATGATTATTGTTGTATTATGAAGTTTGTAATGCTATTTCTTTCTTTTTTTTCTTCTTTATCTTTTTTTTAAAGGGAAAAGTGTATGCATTAGGATTATGATGATATCTTCTCTTTCACCGACAGCACAAATGCAAAACTTAGTTTTGTCCAATAATTATAGCACAAATGCACAACTTAGTTTTGTCCAATAATTTTGTTTAGCAGTGATTTCATTTCATTATTAGATTAAATTTCTACAAAATATGGTAATGAAATGAAAAGTATATTTGGCAGTAATTCTATTAAATAGGAATTCCAAAAGCAATCATGTTTGTATAGTAATTCCAAAGCACGAGAAGAAAATACAACAGATTTTGGAATAGAAACTAAATCTAAAAAGTTGAAAAATGAAAAAAAAAATTTAAAAATCATTTTCTACGCTAAAGCTTCTTGCATATTTTCCATTAATTTGACTAGACAATAATGATCTAGAACAGAAAACTAAAAACCTTGCACCAAATAATGCAGGGGTTCTTTGAAAAACCTTTAAGCTTAAAAGTCAAAAAATTATGTAATAGAAATAATTTTTTTGTCTCCTGCCTATACGTGCAGGGTTATCCATTAGTATTATTTCATTCTACGGATTTAGATACTTTGATGCATAGTATATCACATCCAAATCTAATGATGTGAATTTTCAATATGGAAGGTCCATCATGCAATTCAAAGCTATAGGTTTTGCCGTGTAGATATCCTAGCTCGACTCACACATGTAGATGCTTGTCATCCATGTCAACATTTGGTCCAAATAACCATATGGGTATGGCAAACTATCGTGTCCTTGTGAACAACATGAAAACAATGAACAAGAATGGGTGAGATAGTCAACTCTCGATTCTCTTTCTCTTAAACTAAAGAGTGTTTGCTTCCTCATTTTATCTAGATCTTAGATAAACATTCTTCAATCTCTCGGTTATATATTCCCAATCAACCAGTGCTAGATAGGCGAAGAATCTCTTATTGTGCTGCACTTACAAGGTCATTTTGAGGACCTTCCTAGTAACAAGTGACTAGGTTACCCTTTTGTTATGTGAAGGATGGAAAAAAAGAAACATGGGGAAAACATCACAATTAAAAACGGAAAAAAACCTCTTTCGCCTTCTTTCTAAACTCTTAACGGAATTTTTTCTTTTTGGTTCAAACTCAACCCTCGTTATTATTCTAGTATGGAGACATGAACCAACTAGAAGGATTCTCTCTTTCCCCTAAAATCCCCTTTTTCATTCATCTTCCTCATCCACGCTATTTAAGTGTAAAAACGGCCATTCCAATATACGTGTTGTTAATGTCCTCCCCTTGTGAATTATCCATCAAATACTGCTCGTATAACTCACTTAACCAAAATGAAGGCAGAAGACTCAATTTGCAGTATAATTAACTTAATGTATTGGAACTTCTAAAGAAAATGTCTTCAATTATCACCCTTTTCTTCCCAAACCCGAAATCAGGAGTATTTCTATAGTCAACACCAAATAATGCTATATCATGCACACAAGTAATCAGCCATCTCAGAACTATATCTTGAACCAAGTCCCATAATAAAATTTCAAAATCTCCGGTTGCAAATGTTTTCTCGTTATTTGGTCCGTAATTAGAGAAAGTCCTAACAAATTGAGAATTAAAATTCAAAACAGAAAAAGACACAAATATTACTAAAGCAACAAGATTACATACCTCGGGGCCATTAAGGACCGAAGGCTCGTTCATATCGTTCCATATATACAACGAGGGAGTAGAACCTTTATAATTCTCGAGCGAAAACTTCTCTCCCCACCACTCCCTTATCTCCGGACTCAACATGTCAGGATACGATGATGAACCCGGCCAACACCACCCATCATAGTCATTCCCGCTAGAATCCTTCACGTAATAACCCTTCTCTGTCGCCTTCTTATGCACAAAATATGAATCATCCCGCTTAATATGAGGATCCACAATCGTCACCATGTGCCTTTCTTTCCATGTTACTTTCCGCTACATCTCCTTTGGATTCGGGAATAAGAGCCTATCCCATATAAAATACTTCTTCCCATCTGTATGCTCAATATCAAGCCACGGCACATCATAAAGGATATCATGCTCATCAAACCCATTATCAACGGCTGCCACATCCTCTTCGTCTCTATAATTCCACCGGTATTGGTGGTAAGCCAATGCGAACTCCTGCGGTGTTGCTTGGGTCCCTGATAGGCTCACATATTGCCTCAAAACATCCTTTGGTTTCGGACCCACCATAAAGAAGGCATCAACAATCCCAGCTTCACTCATCCAAAGCGTATCGATCCTCTTCTTTGAACTCTCTCTATCTCCATTCCATCCAGGTCCAAGAACATCAGTCTGCATTTCGACGGTATTGAGCCAAAAGAACCCTGACGACGATTTTTCCCCATGAGAGATCATATACGGAATCGACCCATAAATCCCAAACGGAGAATCATGCAAATACTTAAACACATCCAAATTGAACAGCCTATAAAGGATCCGACCCCTCAACCCCCGGGCCTCTCGTATACTTCAACGCCAAGGACTCCGACCCATGCTCCGGGATCCCATACACAAACTCCGTCCATGAAACGACAAATCAAAGCTAATCGACTGCGGACCGTGCGGCCTCGAATCGGTATGCGATCTGAACCTCTCGTCCCAATCCTCCTCTTCTTTCTTGACCCTAAGCTAATCGAAATCGAACAATCCATACGAATTCAGCGACATGATCGGATCTTTCATGCCCGACGAGTGTCGCACCACGAATCTCAAACGGATCGTGGTTGATCACGGCCTCAAATTCCTCAGAAAGAAACACGACCGATTCAGCTTGATCGCTGGAAGCGAATAGAAAGGAACAAGCGGCGATCGTCGAGATCAGAGAGAACATCATGGACCTGGAATCGGCGTTTAGAGATGGATTCGGAGTAATCATCACCGATCTTGAGACGGAGTACACCGTTGTTGTATACGGAGAGCTGGAGGAGAGGGGTTAGGGTTTCGGATTCCGGCTCGGGTACGGGGTCAGATTCGAATCCGGGGTCGGCGGTGACCTGGAGGAGGTGGGGATAGGATGGGACGAGGCGGACAGTGACGCTACCGTAGGAGATGGCGACGTCGGTGGCGACGAGAGCGAGGATTGAGTTAGGGTTTCGGGTGCGGGCACGCTTGCAGAAAGGGGTTTGGTTGCAGTATCGAAACTCGTCCTTTTTCCATGCGGAGATGGAGGAGGTGAGAGTTGGGAGGAAGAAGAAGAGGAAGAGAAGGGAGTGGACATGCATTTGTGATGTGATGATGAGAATGGAGTCTTTGGGGTCTAAGGGAGACATTATATTTGATCGGGTTGGTGTTGTGGAGTTCCAACGCGCGATACGGGTCCCAATCCAAATCCAACTCAAAAAAATCCAAAACATTCCGTTTTTTTCGGGCTTCATAAATAACCCGATCCATTTGGATCCACATGCTTTGCACGAATCTCGTTCACCTCCTTCTCTAGCCCTCGTTTCGAATAGGATTTGAAACTACGACCGTTCGCTTAATAAGCGACCGCTCTACCGCTAAACTATTGAGAAAGATATAATTTTAATCAAACTAAAAATCTAAATAAGTTAATACTTTTTCAAAAAATAAGTAATATAAATGACGTATACATTAAAAAATGTAGAACCCGATATTTGATAATACCGTCCAACATTACACGATATCTGACATCAAAATCTTCCAGACGACACGATACCGACATCCAAAATTTAGAACATTGGCTCCGGTATATGGGTCCAAACATGGTATCATCTCATGTTCCTACAGGTTTGTTTTTCAAGCACCTAATAAGATTACTTCATCTTTCCACTATAAATGGTCTCCATCTCTTCTTATTATTAGTTTAAAAAAAAAGTCGCTTTTCTTTCCATTTTTGAGTTTGTTTGTAGGTGTCATTCCATAGAGTTAGAACTTGGGTATAGGAGAATTCTAAGGGAAGATCTTAGGAAGGCTTTTAGGTGTTCCTATAATTCTATTATGCATTTGAATTTGCCCCATGCTTTGATATATATTTCTTACAGGAATTGTTAACTTTTGGATCAATGATTTAGCATTTTACCCATTTGAATAATCTAGCTTAAAATATAAAACTGTTATGTTCTTCATAGCCTAAAAATATGCTCTTTTAATAAATAAAAAATGATATACTATTTAATTTATTTGCCTAGCATTCATATGCTAAACCCACCGTTGCCGGTCCCAAGTCCGGATGAGAAAGGATGAGGGTTGTGGTAAGCTTGTGACAGCCAACGTAAAACTTTGTCGCATTCTACGACATGAACCATAATAAGAATATCGTCGGGGCGTCCCGTACTCAGCAACGCGCTACATCGGATCCCGGGTGTAGTGTTAAGTATGCAAGGGCTTCTAGGTCGTCGTCCAGAAACGGCGCGCTACATCGGACGCCGGGTGTAGTGACAAATAAGCAAGGGTCGTCGTCCAGAAACGGCGCGCTACATCGGACCCTGGGTGTAGTGACAAATAAGCAAGGGTTTCATAGGATCCATCTAGCTTCCTGAAACATAGGTTCTCTTACGGGTAGACTAATAGAATTAGTAGAGATGGTGATTAGGAGGAGAGTTGGTATTATGTATTTGCAAGAAACTAAGTGGGTAGGTGAAAAGAGCAGAGTAATAGAGCCTTGGGGTTATAAGCTTTGGTATACGGGTAGAGATAAAAATCGTAATGGGGTAGGCATAATCATAGATAGACGGTTGCTTGAGGATGTAGTTAAGATTAGGAGAAAATGTGAATTTTAATGGTTAAGTTCATTCTAGGTGGAGAGATCTTTAATGTTATTAGTGCTTATGCACCACAGATAGGTCTTGATGACGCTAGTAAGTGTCTATTCTGGGAGGATTTAGACGAGATGGTGCAAAGTATATCTAGTGGAGAGAAGTTATTTATTGGTGGTGATCTTAATGGACATGTAGGTACTAGTCGTAGTGGGTTTGATACTATCCATGGAGGTTTTGGTTTTGGACAAAGAAATGAAGTAGGTGACTCGATTCTAGATTTTGCCTTATCTTATGACTTGATCTTAGCAAACACCTGGTTTAGAAAAAGAGAGTCATACCTTATCACTTTTAGGAGCGGATCAAATGCTAGTCAAATAGACTTTTTTCTGACGAGAAGAATAGATGGAGATTGTTGTATCGACCGTAAGGTAGTGCCAGGTGAGAGTGTAACCACTCAATATAGACTTTTAGTTCTAGATTTTCGATTTAGAAGACCTAGGAAGATTAGACGTAAGGTAGAGCCTAGAATTAAATGGTGGCGATTGAAAGAAGCTAACCAAAAGGCTTTTATAGATCATGTAGTCCAAGAAGCGGATTGGCAGTCGGAAGATTCAGACAGAACATGGAACAAAATGGCTAGTTGTATCAAGAAGGTAGCTAGAGATCTACTTGGTGAGTCGAGAGGTGGTGCTCCACCATCTAAGGACACATCATGGTGGAATGAAAAAGTAAAAGCTGCTATTAAAATTAAAATGGATTCTTATAAAGATTTGAAGAAAAGTAAAGATGTGGAGAGATTTGAGAAGTATAAAATGGCTAAAAAGGAAATTAAGAAAGCTGTTCGGGAAGCTAAATCTAAGGTCTACAAGGAGGTGTACGAAAAATTAGACACTAAAGAGGCTGAAAATGATATATACCGGATTGCTCGGATGCGGGAAAGGAAGACTAGAGACTTATGTGCGGTGAAGTGTGTCAAAAATGAAAATCAGAAGGTTTTAGTTCGAGATGAGGATATCAAGGAAAGATGGAGAGATTATTTTGACAAATTGTTCAATGAGAGCTTTACTAAGAATTTGAATGGACTTGCCATTCAATCTTAAGATATAAACCGTGATTTCATGCGTAAAATAAGACTACCTGAGGTTAAAGAAGCTTTGAACATAATGGGTTTAAGAAAAGCGGTTGGTCCTAACATGGTTCCTATCGAGATTTGGAGATGCTTAGGAGAAATAGGCGTTAAATGGCTGACAGATCTGTTTAATAAGATTTGGCAGACAAAAAAGATGCCAAATGAATGGAGGAAAGGTATCCTTGTACCTATCTACAAAAACAAGGGTGACATTCAAAGTTGCTCAAACTACCGTGGAATAAAACTTATGTGTCACACCATGAAACTTTGGGAGAGAGTGATTGAACACAGGCTAAGAAAGGATATTAAGATAACAGAGAACCAGTTTGGGTTCATGCCTGGACGATCGACGTCAAAGGCTATTCATTTGCTTCGTCAACTTGTCGAGCGTTTTCGAGAGAGGAGAAGAGATTTGCATATGATATTTATTGATTTAGAAAAAGCGTACGACAAGGTACCTAGAGAGGTATTATGGGGGACAATGATGAAGAAGGGGGTCCCCATCAAGCATATTGACATAATCAAGGATATGTACGATGGAGTAGTGGCAAATGTGAGAACTTGCGGCGGCTTAACGAGTGATTTTCCGATTACTATTGGTTTACATCAAGGATCTGCATTAAGTCCATTCCTGTTTACCATCGTGATGGATGAGCTTACTAGAACTATCCAAGATAAGGTACCTTGGTGTATGCTATTCGCTGATGATATTGTTCTAGTAAATGAGACGAAAGCAGGGGTAAATGCCAAATTAGAATTATGGAGGCAAACATTGGAATCTCGGGGATTCAGATTGAGCAGATCTAAGACAGCATATATGCATTGCAGATTTAGTAACCAGAGACGTCAAAACCATATTGGTATAACATTGGAAGGGCAAGAGATATCACCGAGCGACCAGTTTAGACACTAGGTTCCATCATCCAAAAGAATGAGGAGATCGATAGTGGTGTTAATCAAAGGATCCAAGCTGGTTGGTTGAAATGGAGGAGTGCAACAGATTTTGTGTGATCGTAACTTTCCGTTAAAATTGAAAGGGAAGTTTTATCGGAGCACTATTCGGCCTGCCTTATTATATGGTACAGAATGCTGGGCTCCTAAAAAGCATCATACTCAGAAGATGTACGTAGCGGAGATGCGCATGTTTCGTTGGATGTGCGGTAATACTAGAAAAGATAAGATGCGAAATGAGGATATTCGTGCAAAAGTTGGTGTAGCACCTGTGGAGGAGAAGATGCGGGAAAACCGGCTAAAATGGTTTGGTCATGTGCGACGCAGACCTATAGAAGCACCGGTTCGACGAATAGATACTCTCGATATGGGCAATTGCAAAAGGGCAAAAGGGAGACCGAAGAAAACATAGATGGAGGTGATACGAAACGATATGGTTGCCAAAGGACTCAATGAAAGTATATTGTTCGATAGGAGTGAGTGGAGGCGGAGTATTCATGTGCTGGACTTGGCGTGATTCTTATGTTGGTTCATGTAGCCTACCCTATATGCTTGGGATAAAAGGCTCAGTTGTTGTTTGTTGTCACATGCTCCATTATTTTGCTAATTTAGAAGATTTTTGCTCTAATTTTCTAAATTTGGCATGCTCTTATGCAACAAAACTTTGTTCCCCCCTAAAATACGGTGTCTTGGAAAACATATTTTTAGCTATAAGATTTTTTTTATTGCATTCATTATAAAGTTGTTTCAACTTCTACTTTCTGAGGTAAAGTGGTTCCATCGATATTCAATATGATTATTGTTGTATTATGAAGTTTGTAATGCTATTTCTTTCTTTTTTTTCTTCTTTATCTTTTTTAAAAGGAAAGTGTATGCATTAGGATTATGATGCTATCTTCTCTTTCGCCGACAGCACAAATGCACAACTTAGTTTTGTCCAATAATTTTGTTTAGCGGTGATTTCATTTCATTATTAGATTAAATTTCTACTAAATATGGTAATGAAATGAAAAGTATATTTGGCAGTAATTCTATTAAATAGGAATTCCAAAAGCAATCATATTTGTGTAGTAATTCCAAAGCATGAGAAGAAAATACAACAGATTTTGGAATAGAAACTAAATCTAGAAAGTTGAAAACTGAAAAAAAAATTAAAAAAATCATTTTCTACGCTAAAGCTTCTTTGCATATTTTCCATTAATTTGACTAGACAATAAATATCTGGAACAGGGAACTAAAAACCTTGCACCAAATAATGCAAGGGTTCTTTGAAAAACCTTTTGGCTTAAAAGTCAAAAAAAAATATAATAGAAATAATTTTTTCGTCCCCTGTGTATTCGTGCAGTGTTATCCGCAAGTATTATTACATTCTACAGATTTAGATACTTTGATGCATAGTATATCACATCCAAATCTAATGATGTGAATTTTCAATATCGAAGGTCCATCATGCAATTCAAAGCTATAGGTTTTGCGGTGTAGATATCCTAGCTCGACTCACACACATGTAGATGCATGTCATCCATGTCAACATTCGGTCCAAATAACCATATGAGTATGCAAATTACCTTGTCCTTGTAAACAACATGAAAACAATGAACAAGAATGGATGAGATAGTCAACTCCCGATTCTCTTTCTCTTAAACTAAAGAGGAGTGTTTGCTTCCTTATTCTATCTAGATCTTAGATAAACATCCTTCAATCTCTCAGTTATATATTCCCAATCAACCAGTGCTAGATAGGCGAGGAATCTCTTATTGTGCTACACTTACAAGGTCATTTTGAGGACTTTCCTGGTAACAAGTGACTAGGTTACCCTTTTGTTATGTGAAGGATGGAAAAAAAGAAACATGGGGGAAGCATCACAATTAAAAAGGAAAAAAGGAAACTCTTTCACCTTCCTTCTTTCTAAACTCTTTAACAGAAATTTTTCTTTTTGGTTCAAACTCAACCCTCGTTATTATTCTAGTATGGAGACGTGAACCAACTAGAAGCATTCTCTCTTTCCCCTAAAATCCCCTTTTTCATTCATCTTCCTCATCCACGCTATTTAAGTGTAATAACTGCCATTCCAATATACCTAATTCAGTGTGTTGTTAATGTCCCCCCTTGTGAATTATCCATCAAATGCTCCTCGTGTAACTCGCTTAACCAAAATGAAGGCAGAAGACTCAATTTGCAGTATAATTAACTTAATGTATTGGAACTTCTAAAAAAAATGTCTTCAATTATCACCCTTTTCTTCCCAAACCCGAAATCAGGAGTATTTCTATAGTCAACACCAAATAATGCTATATCATGCACACAAGAAGTAATCAGCCATCTCAAAACTATGTTCTGAACCAAGTCCCATAATGAAATTTCAAAATCTCCGGCTGCAAATGTCTTCTCGTTATTTGGTCCGTAATTAGAGAAAGTCCTAACAAATTGAGAATTAAAATTCAAAACAGAAAAAGGCACAAATATTACTAAAGCAACAAGATTACATACCTCAGGGCCATTAAATACCGAAGGCTCGTTCATATCGTTCCATATATACAACGAGGGAGTAGAACCTTTATAATTCTCGAGCAAAAACTTCTCTCCCCACCACTCCCTTATCTCCGGACTCAACATATCAAGATATGATGATGAACCCGGCCAACACCACCCATCATAGTCATTCCCGCTAGAATCCTTCACGTAGTAACCCTTCTCCGTCGCCTCCTTATGCACAAAATATGAATCATCCCGCTTAATATGAGGATCCACAATCGTCACCATGTGCCTCCCTTTCCCAGCCAGTTTCCGCTGCATCTCCTCTGGGTTCGGGAACAAGACCCTATCCCACGTAAAATACTTCTTCCCATCTGTATGCTCAATATCAAGCCACAGCACATCATAAGGGATATCATGCTCATCAAACCCACTATCAACGGCTGCCACATCCTCTTCGTCTCTATAATTCCACCGGCATTGGTGGTAAGCCACCGCAAACTCCTGCGGCATTGCTTGGGTCCCCGTTAGGCTCGCATACTGCCTCAAAACATCCTTTGGTTTCGGACCCACCATAAAGAAGGCATCAACAATCCCAGCTTCACTCATCCAAAGCGTATCAATCCTCTTCTTTGAACTCTCTCCATCTCCATTCCATCCAGGTCCAAGAACATCAATCTGCATTTCTGCGGCATTGAGCCAAAAGAAACCCGACGACGATTTTTTCCCATGAGAGATCATATACGGAATCGACCCATAAATCCCAAAAGGAGAATCATGCAAATACTCAAACACGTCCAAATTGAACAGCCTATAAGGCTCTGACTCCTCAACCCCTGGGCCTCTCGTATGCTTCAACGCCAGGGACTCCGACCCATGCTCTGGGATCCCATACACAAACTCCGCCCCAAGAAACGACAAATCAAAGCTAATCGACTGCGGACCGTGCGGCCTCGAATCGGTATGCGATCTGAACCTCTCCTCCCAATCCTCCCCCTCTTTCTTGACCCTAAGCCGCTCGAAATCGAACAGTCCATACGAATTCAGCGACAAGATCGGATCTTTCTCGCCCGACGAGTGTCGCACCACGATCTCGAACGGATCGTGCTTGATCACGGCCTCAAATTCATCAGAAAGAAACACGACCGATTCAGCTTGATCGCTGGAAGCGAATCGAGAGAGGAACAAGCGGCGATCGTCGAGATCGGAGAGAAGAACATCAGGGACCTGGAATCGGCGTTTAGAGATGGATTCAGCGTAATCCTCATCGATCTTGAGGCGGAGTACGCCGTTGTTGTAGACGGAGAGCTGGAGGAGGAGAGGGGTTAGGGTTTCGGATCCCGGCTCGGGTACGGAGTCGGATTCGGATCCGGGGTCGGCGCCGTCGGCGGTGATCTGGAGGAGGTGGGTCTGGGATGGGACGAGGCGGGCGGTGACGCTGCCGTCGGAGATGGCGACGTCGGTGGCGATGAGGGCGGGGATTGAGTTAGGGTTTCGGGAGCGGGCGCGCTTGCAGAAAGGGGTTTGGTTGCAGTTTCGGAACTCGTCCTTTTTCCATGCGGAGATTGAGGAGGTGAGAGTTAGGAGGAAGAGGAGGAGGAGAGGGGAGTGGACATGCATTTGTGATGTGATGATGAGAATGGAGTCTTTGGGGGTTAAGGGAGACGTTATATTTGATCGAGTTGGTGCTGTGGAGTTCAAGTCCGCGGTCCGGGTCCCACTCCAAATCCAACCCATTCCGTTTTCTAGTGGAGCTGCGCCTTCGCAGACTCCAATTTGTCATACCTTGTGGCTTGTTTTTTTCCTTTTCATGTTGTTGGTGGGGTTTACTCCTATAAATCATTTAACATTCGGATGGCAAGAATTTGATAATGGATATTGGTCCTAATTTAGTTGTGGCTCGCACTTAAAATAGAGTGTTAGTCTTACTGTCTGATGGAGGTCCTTTTCGGGTCTCCGTCAGATATTGTCTTCCGTCGATCTTTCGGTGGATCTTGGAGGTGATCTTCTGTTGCGTGTGGGTCTCAATGGGTTTTGAGAAGATTGGTGATTATGAGGAGCTTGCGCCGAGTACCTGTAAGAAAGTCCCGGGATGGTTTGGTATCCCCGAGGGCCCTCCGACGATCAAGTTAGCACAAGATCCGAGCAGAGTAACGGTTAAGTGGGGTGAAAAAAGCTTACTTGACCCCTCTGTGATGGGGGTTTATATAGTGGCGGCGGCACGCATTAGCAGACGTGAGAATCTCGCCGGCAGTTATGCTCCCGACACCACGCACGCGTAATAAGCGGATCGCCCGTTAATGGGGATCGTGATGGCATGGGACGTGGGATGTTGCCGGCGGAAAATCCGCGCATGGCGAGATTTGCGAAGCGGCGGTTATGCCTGTGAGTGGTGGAGTTGGTCGGTCGGAGGGACCGAGGAAGATAGCCTCGGCGGGAGAGCTCGGGAACGAGCGGGAGGGCCGAGGCATCTTGGTCCTGTGGTAGCTCGGGGCGAGCTGAGAGGCCGAGGAGGCCAATTTGCAGGGGCTCTGAGGTGAGCCAGCTTGTGCTTGCAGGCCGGGTGCAAGGATGGCCTGGTCGGCCCCTGTAAGCCCTTTCTTCTGAGTTCTAGGACACGTCATCTGCCACGTGTCCTGATTTAGGAGATCGCCAATATAGAGCATCATCATTAGCCCCTCACTCTTGTCCCGACCAGCTGACGGGTCGGGTTAAGAGTGGACTGCCGCGCCGCCCTGGGTGAGCTCCCTCCTAAGATTTCGTCGGGACGCGTCCCCGGGCTGTCAGCTGTCTTTTCTGCCAGCGAATCAGGGCAAGATCTCTGCATTTAAGGAAGGTGCGCCGGTTCGTGCATCATGTCACTGAAGTGACGGTCCGCGTGTCAAGCATCGGTTGGCCGACGCGACGTGTGCAGACCTGCGGCGTCTGGTGGGCAGGAGGATGCCCGCTGAGGATGACCGAGTAGGGAAGCTGCTCGGTTGCCTTTTGGCGGGGGCTTTGATCCCTGTTGGTTGTGGTAGGAAGCTACCAGCCGGGGATAGCCGAGCAAGGGTCTGGCTCGACTGCCTCTAGGAGGACTTTTTGATCCCTGACGTTGCGAGTAGGGAAGCTACCGGCCAGGGATAGCCGAGCAGGGTAGCCGCTGAGCTGCCTCTAAGGAGGACTTTGATCCTTAGCGTTGGAGGGGCCGTAGGAGGCCTGCTAAGGATAACCGGGCAGTGAAGTTGCGCGGTTGCCTCTTGGCGAGGGCTTTGATCCCTGGCGTTGCGAGTAGGGAAGCTACCGGCCAGGGATAACTGAGCAGGGAAGCCGCTTGGCTGCCTCTAAAGAGGACTTTGATCTTTAGCGTTAGAGGGGTCGTAGGAGACCTGCTAAGGATAGCCGGGCAGTGAAGTTGCGCGGTTGCCTTTTGGCGAGGGCTTTAATCCCCGGCGTTGCGTGTAGAGAAACTACCGGTCAGGCATAGCCGAGCATGGTAGATGCCCGGCTGCCTCTGGGAGGACTTTGATCCTTAGCGTTGGAAGGGCTGTAAGAAGCCTACTAAGGATAACCGGGCAGTGAAGCTGCGCGGTTGCCTCTTGGCGAGGGCTTTGATCTCTGGCGTTGTGGGTAGGCAACTACCAGCCTAGAATGACTGAGCGAGGTAGCCGCTCATATGCCTCTTGCGAGGGCTTTGATCCCTGGCGCCATAGGTAGGGAGCTACCAGCCGGATATGACCGAGCAAGGGTCGGGCTCGGTTGCCTCTTGCGAGGGCTTTGATCCTTCAGGACGGGGACTGAGCAGGGTTACTGCCCAGTGCCTCTTGGCGAGGACTTTGATCCCTATCGGTTGTGGTAGGAAGCTACCAGCCGGGGATAGCCGAGCAAGGGTCGGGCTTGACCGCCTCAAAGGAGAACTTTGGTCCTTAGCGCAGGAGGGGCTGTAAGAGGCCTAACAAGGACCCTTGGCCGGGCAGGGTTACTGCCCGGTGCCTCTTGGCGAGGGATTTTGTCCTGAAAGATAGCCGAGCGAGGGTCGGGCTCGACTGCCTCTGGGAAGGCTTTTGATCCCTGTCAGTTGTGGTAGGAAGCTACCAGCCGGGGATAACCGAGTGAGGGTCGGGCTCTACTGCCTCTGGGAGGACTTTTTGATCCCTGGCGTTGCGAGTAGGGAAGCTACCGGCCACGGATAGCCGAGCAGGGTAGCTACTGAGCTGCTTCTAAGGAGGACTTTGATCCTTAGCGTTGGAAGGGTCATAGGAGGCCTGCTAAGGATAATCGGGTAGTGAAGCTGCGCGGTTGCCTCTTGGCGAGGGCTTTGATCGCTGGCGTTGCGAGTAAGAAAGCTACCGGCCAGGGATAGCCGAGCAGGGAAGCCGCTCGGCTGCCTCTAAGGAGGACTTTGATCCTTAGCGTTGGAGGGGCCGTAGTAGGCCTGCTAAGGATAACTGTCACGGCTCGAAATTGGCACGTGACGGCCCTTAAACTACGTAACGTCTATAGGCGTAACGCAATTTAAGTAAGATGAAAACCCAGCAATCTAAACCATCAAAAGTAGTAAGTGATAATAACATTTTAAAAACTTTTGAAATCTCAACCCAAATTCTTTAAAAATCCAACTTTATTTCCTTTAAAAATTTGGCAGCATCTCCTTTGTAAAAACCAGCCCCAAAAATGGGTACAACAAAGATATAAGTAAAGCATCCCCAAACGGGAGCAAATACACGCCTAAAGGCAGAAAACAACCACCACAACAGATATACGACGTCGTAGCGAAGAAATAAAAGACGATATAAATAAAACTGTATAAAAGACCTCCAAGTCACAAAATAATATACAATATCGTCCTCACATCAAGTCTCTAAGTCATACATGAAAGTGGTAGATCGAGAATACATGGATACAACGAATATACAATAAGCAATATCGGATAACCACAAAACCCACCTAAGCAAAACTGCACACAGTCAGCCGAAGCGGTATCCGCTGCAAAAGATGATAAGATGGGTGGAAAGCCTGCCTCGACTACTCTGAGGAACAACCTGCAAAACACTGTGGCACAACGGGGGTGACTTGCCAACCCGTGAATAGTAAATAACATATGCAGGTAATCGCAAGTATGCACGTACATCATGAATCTAACATATGCAAACTAATAGCAATAAATGGTCACATGTATGCAATAGTCATGAAAGGTACTCTATCAGGTACAACTAATACATGAAGCAATAATATGACAATATGTATGCAACAGTCATGTAAGATACTCTATCAGGTACTATTAATACATGAACAATAAATGGCAATATATATGCAACAATCATGTAAGGTACTCTATCAGGTACTACTAATACATGAAGCAATAATATGACAATATGTATATGCAACAGTCATGTAAGGTACTCTATCAGGTACTACTAATACATAAACAATAAATGGTAATATGTATACAACAGTCATGCAAGGTACTCTATCGGGTACTACTAATACATGAAGCAATGCATATAGAATAAATGCGGAGTATAGGATAAAACATGTCATTCTCACAGAATCCTGACCTCATGGTAGGACTAAAGTCCATCAATACAAATCCAAATCCCAATTTCCTCAAATCAGCCCCCAAATTGGCTCTCATATCATGTAAGTCTCATATATCCTGAGTGTCCAATATCAAGTAAATCTCATATATCATGTATCCAATATCAAGTAAATCTCATATATCATGTATCCAATATCAAGTAAATCTCATATATCATGTATCCAATATCAAGTAAATCTCATATATTGAATACGTATATTTGCATGATTCATTATGATGATATATATAAATTAGATACGTACACATATATATTAGCGTCCCATTCCACTAATATTTATATGCATATATAACAGCGTCCCATTCCACTGTTATATATACTTATGAGTAAAAATATCTTGAAACCAAGTATCAAGTATCGACACATAAATACAGACCTATCAGGTGCTGTCACTACGACTGGGCCCCTGATAGGTACGTATCATACGCTATCCCGAAAACCTGAGTGCCCAGCTTCGACCCTCGTCTTTCGACGTATCCATACGTACATGACTCCGGTCGGTATCCCCACGATAACCGTCGAGTCATAGGTACTGTCACCAGTAGGTATGGTTCCCCTGTCAGGCTCATCGGCGTGGTACATCGAAATACCTTTCTTGCCCCGGGATACCTCCGGGCCCCACCATGTACCCTCACACGGCCCACGACGCCTCCTCGCATGGGGTATATATATAAGAACCAATAAATCTCATGGTGGCTGCTGAAATATCATATCAAGAGAAACCGGGTTTTCAAATAATGCATAATTTCATGAAACTACAACGGTCCTCAAATCCAGAAAACATCATGAAAAATCCATATCTCAATGCGAAAATCCATGAATATAATATATGCAATATAAAACTGTAATGTGAGCATATAAAGGAAAGGCCGCTATTTAACTGCAACGAGTTAATATATATATCATGCGGTTCCTAATTTCTCCAAGTCCAATATAACATCAAATAAAGGTGAACATGTAGCTATAACCAGATATATGTGTGAACATGTAGATATAGCAAGGTATATGTATCTACCTATCAGTAATGATGTAATATACCCTCCAGGTATAAGTGTAAGTATGTATGCAAGATGTACATGTAGTTATATCTTATATGTGTATATACCTATCACTAATGGTACAATACCATATAGGTATATGGGTAACTAGCATGTAAGCATGTCAAGGCATATGTGTAAGCATATAGGTATACATGTATGCTATATGTCATATGCACGAAGGAAAATAAGGATCATGTCTCAATATCCCTAAACAATACAATATCACATGTGTATGGGTGTTGTGCGTGTTATGGTAATTATTGACGGTGTGAGTGACATACAATCAGTGCTAGTGCAACATGAGCCGTCAATAATAGTGCAGTGTCCTAAGGGTACAAGTCCAAGCACAACAAGTAACTAAGCAATGAGGTGTATGCGCAAACTCTATATATGTAATAGAATATGCGACTAATATCATATCATCTCTAGCCCAGATGCATAACGCTATGCGGGCGATCCCCCTGTAGATGTTAAATCTACTCACCAACGTTCCTGGCTAAGTAAAGCTTACCGCCTGTTTTCCCTTCTTCACAGCGCCCGAAGTCCTCACCTACGATCTTGAAAGCATAAAACAATATAACAAGTGTATATTAGCTAACGACCAAAAACACGTACAAACTGCGTTTGACCGACGCACTAACTCAAAACATACTCTCAAGTGTTCGTATTGTGGTTAACGTGCGTAACGACACTACGAAACCAAACCAAGAGCAAAACCACACAAAGTGCACGATCCGTGTCGTATAACGTATCGCGCGTAATCGTAACACAAGAAAATAGTTATGTGATCCCAGATTTTGTATACAGAGAAAACCCAAAAATCAAACAGGACCAAACACACCTAAACCAAAGCAGACAGCTACCCACAAAAACCCACACCCAAACTCCAACACAAATCCGGCGTCGCCGGAATTCACCTTCTCGTCGCCGGCCGAGTCCGAGCTCTAGGGGTTCGTGCTCCAGGTGATGTCTTATGGTCTCAGGTACAACACAACTACATTATTTGGTTTTCTAGTATACTCTCGGGGTCACAGCAGATCACAGATATCACAAACGACACTAAAAATACGATATTTGCACGAAACTTAACTTTAAGCGTTCTAAACTAAAACTAAAAGTCTACACAATACAATAACTTCATAAAGAACAGATAGAGATCATTACCTACTCCCACAAGCTCAAAGATCCTAGCTTTCCAAGCTCTAAGGCATCCAAGAGGCAAAACTAGGCTCAAGAAGTGATTTGGGTGAGATTTTGTGAAGTTTGTGAAGGTTTTGTGAAGAATTGGTGATGGGAAGACAAGTTTTCAGTTTGAGAAATGAGAAGTGATGAAATAATAAGAAGAAATGAAGTGAGAGAGAATGAGAGAGAGTGAGAAGAAAAGAGAGAGAGATGTGAGTGCAAGAGGGTGAGTGCACCCTTGCATTAACTCCTCATTAATGCAAGGCCATGACTCCCCATGCCACCTCTTCTCACAAACAAAAACCCAAAAGAAATATCTTCCTTCTCACAACAAATATCTAGATGTTTTAGGGTTAAGGTTAAACAAGTATTAGATTAAAGCAAATGATTAGATTAGGTTAAGTGTCATGGTCACTAATCTAGATTACACAAACACACCCTCACATAAACATGCACATGTGTGTGCATGCCATAACAAATAATAATAAATTATTAATTAAATGTTATAAAATGTGATGAACCCAAATTGGTAAACTTTTTACCAAAAACCCGCATTATCGTCTAAACTAACACTAATCGAAATCTAAGGCGTTACAATCTCCTTCCTTATAAAAATTCGTCCCCGAATTTAAAATTCTCACTAAGCGTACCTTCAAAGAGATGAGTACAAAACTCCCATATCTCGCTCGCAGCCTTCCAAGCGATCACCTCACTATACGGCTACGCCCAAGAAAACCTTTCACAGATGGCAAGATTCTTGACCGAAGTTTCTCCACCTGCCGAACCACTAACACAATTGGCTGCCGATGAACGAAAAGATCGCGTCCCAAATTAATGGTCTGGTGCTAAAACATGTGAGAAAGGTCATGAAGGTAATTGCGAAATATCGACACAAGAAATACGGGGTGAATACTCAATAATCTGGGCGGAATGCCAAGTTATAGGCAACGGAACTAACTCGCTTTAAGGATCTTAAAAGGACCTACAATCCTGGGATAAGCTTCCCAAAACTCAACACGTCATTCATCGGAAAAATCCGTAGGAATACATGATCTCCCACTGCGAACTCAAGTCTGCGACCACTACGGTCGACATAAGACCTCTGTCTGCACTGGGCTGCTCTCATCTTGAGCTGAATCAACTGGATCATCTCTGCAGTCTCTGGACTAGCTGGGATCCAAAAATCCTACTCCCGCGGAGTCAGAAAAATAGACTGGCGATCGACACGGCCTACCAAACAAAACCTAAAGGTTTCCAATTGGAATGTCTCCTGATAACTGCTATCGAAGGAGAACCCTAACAATGGCAAGTGACGATCCCAACTGCCAACAACAATTAGTACGCACGCACAAGCATATCCTCCAGAGTTGTATAGCCCGCTCTTACAAACCATCGTCCCGCGGATGGAAAAGTGGAGCTAACGCTCAACCAGTACCCAAGGCTTCCTGAAGCTTCTGCCAAAGACGACAAGCGAACATGGTGCCTCTATTGGATACAACATATGAAGGAACTCCGTGCAACACACAAACTTAACGAAGAACAATTGAGCAAACTGAGCATAACCGGACAACAAACACCCAAATGGAGTCACACCCTGCCTAGAACTGGGTAGACACCACAACGAAATTCATGGAGATCTGCTCCCATTCCCTCTCCGGAACTGTTAAAGGTTTCAACTCTCCAGCCGGTCTAAAATGCTCAACCTTCGCTCACAACAAGACAAACACCTTGAAACGAAATCCGAAACTTCACTCTTCATCCCTGCCCACCCGTAACCATCTCACAAGTCACGTCACATATTGGTGGAACTTGAATGAACACAGAAAGCTGACTGATGTGCCTACCCTAGGATTTCGTGTTTCTACCCATCAGTAACAGGTACACACAAACGCGTCCCTAAACGTAGCACACCCTAGTCATAAATCAAGGACTCCGAATCTTTACCCAGCCGAGTATGCTCAAGAATCTCAGACAAACAAGTATCGGCGGGCTGTGCCTCGCGAAAACGATTAAGGAAAATGGACGGACGCGGACATGAGAAAGCTGTCCCCTCAGTAGAGGCGAACTTAAGCTGTACTCAATGATCACACAAGAACTGTAAATCTGCAGAAGACTGTCTCCGAACTGCGCACAACTGGGACAAGCTAACCCCGGGCCCACGACTCCGGCATCAGCTATCACAATCGCCTTGCCACGGGTAACGAGGATCTCACAAACACAATCCTTTATAAGCTCCATCCAACGGTGCTGTCTCAACAATCAAAACCCGCTGCAGGAAGATGTACATTAAGCTCTGGTGGTCCGTGAAAATCTGACACGACTCTCCACACAAGTAGTGTCCTAAATCTTTAACGCACGACCACCGCGGCCATCTCCAGATCATGAGTGGGATATCCTGCTCGTACTTCCTCCAACTGTCGGGAAGCAAAAGCGATAACTCTATAATGCCACATCAACGCAAAATCGAACCCCACTCGCGAAACATCACAGTTAAACAACAAAGTCGCACGATCCAGAAAACAAAGAAAGAACTGGTGCAGTTTGATTGATCATATCTTCGTGTGTATTTGGAAATGTTTCACAACCAAAGAAATTTATACCGCAATCAATTAACGGTGTTGATATAGCGCGTTAATGAATACGGATCGTCCACTAAGATGTGTGTTTTGATCGATCTTGTTTTATGAGTTGAAAATTAAAAGATAAAAGAAAATTCAAGAAAGTTGATTCCCGATATGTAAGATTTGATCTCAAGAAACATCAAGAAAATAGATCTAGAATCAAGAAATGTCCCAATCAATTTAGTTATCAAGATTTGTAGAATAGCTTGTAGGATTCGATTGAGTCAATAGTTAATGATGAATCTAATAATTCATAATCTTATCTATTGATAATTTGTAGATAGATTGATGATTATGATGAAGATTAGGATCTATTGAAGAAACTAGGGTTTCTCCTTCTATCCCTTGTCTTTTCAATCATGATCATTCAGATCTAGCCTCTAGCAAAGAAAATCATCAATTGTTTGATCCCTAATTTGCAATGAAATAATCAAGAAGTCATTTCGCTCCAAATTAGGTCATCAACAATTCTTTTTGCTAAGGTTCACAAATCTCATAAGAATTAAGACTAGTATTAAGATTTGATCATCATTAGATCTATCAATTCTCTCGAATCCTCCACAAGCGGAGATTTCACTCACACATCATGAAAATTAATGAATCAAAGATCAAGAAGTTTCATAACGCAAGAATGTAAAGAAAGCAAGAATTACAATTATCACCCTTATTAAATCGACGACTAAGTACACATTCCCTCAATTCGAGGTTACAAGAGTTGCTCTCGATCGCTCCTTTTGAAGAGGTAACTAGATCCGTCGAATTTCGCTTCGCTCGATCTCCGTGAGTCGCGGATCATCGTGGATCTCTTGCTCGGATGAAGATTGGTGTTGGGGTCAAAATTTGCACCCCGGTTGACCAAGTCAAAGTGAAGGTCAACCCCAAGCCGGTGGGCCCAAGCCCAAGCAAATGGGCTAATGCCCGGGTCGAGCCCGAACACGAAGCGTCTGGCCTTCCGCCATACCAAAATAAAAAAAATCATGTAACAAGTAATTTTGATGTAATTTTTTGTGCATGAATGTATGAAAGATAGGCATAAAGCCAAATTTTTGTAAGCCCATGGCTTATGTGCAAAAAGAAATGGCACATGAGCCATGGGATGGGCAAAATGCCATTTTGTAAAGCCCAAGGGGCTATATGTAAATGGATAAGCCTATATAAGGCAACATGATGAATAAAGCATAGACTTTTCATTCCCCAAAAATTAGGGTTTGTGTCTCTTTCTACTTCCTCAAGGTTCTAAAACCTTCTTTTTTCTTTTGAATTAAATCAAGAGTTTTACTCTTTCTTTTTCAAAACTAAATAGTTTTTCACCACAAAACCCACAAAGAAGAACTTAGATCTACCATTAGATCTCAAAAAGAAGAGATTTTTAAAATCTCACATATCTTGATCTTCAAGATTCTGCCAACAGAGGAGGAAGAAGGAGACCCATCTCCAGATACCCCACTTAGGGGAAGAACTAGGGCTCAAGGGGAGAAGCCCTTCATCAGCTTCAAAACATCCTAGGAGTTTAATATATATATATATATAGAAAGAGAGAGAGAGAGAGAGACACACACACAAAATAATAAGTGCTCCTTTCTGGGAGTACAACTCCCATTGCAGGGACCAAGTCCCTTTTAGCGCCCGAGCGCCCACGTGTTAACACGTGGAGCGCTAGTGCTCTTGCGCTCAGAGCGCTAGCGCCCAAAGCGCTAGCGCCCGAGCGTCCACGTGCTGACATGTGGGCCGCTAGCACTCAAAGCGCTAGCGTTCTTGCGCTCAGAACGCTAGCGCTCTGAGCGCTAGCGCCCGAGCGCCCACGTGCTGATACGTGGAGCACTAGCGCTCTTGCGCTCGCGCCCAAAGCGCCAGCGCCCGAGCGTCCACGTGCTGACACGTGGGGCGCTAGCGCTCTTGCGCTCGGAGCGCTAGTGCCCGAGCGTCCACATGCCTGGCACGTGGGGCGCTAGCGCTCAAAGTACTAGCGCTCTTGCGCTCAAAGTGCTAGCGCCCAAAGCGCTGGCGCTTTTCCCCACGCATCCTATGGATGCCCTTTCCCTTTCTTTTTTTATATATATATGTATAAACACACACACATACACACATACTCTACAACACTGTCCCCCTCAAAAAAAATTTAGGCCAGGGCGCTGCCCCACACCCCGCAAGGGGGCTGCTAGCCCCCTTGACCCCCAGCCCGCTATCCTGGTAGCGGGACCCCCGTAAAAACTCTGCATGGCTCCCGATGTATCCAAACCCCCTTTCAAAACACAACACACGCACGCTGCACATTGAGTTCGCATGACCAGTTTAACCCGTTAATCGGAGGTTCCCTCGCCCCAAAGGCGAGGCGTAATTAACGGCAGCTTAGTCCGCGGCTGCCGGAGATTCGGATCTCCACAATCAATAAACCCCAGCCTACCCTAGGCAGGGGGAATCTGTACTGCGCTTGACAAGCGCACGCGTATTCCCATCTCAATGGGGTGACGAAAAACACCCTATAGGTTTTGGCACGCCCGGTGGGACGTATCTCTCCTCCCATATTTCGGGTTAGACGTTCATGCGAGCTCAATCAATGTACATATCACTTGTCTATACTGAAATCATGTTTCTATTTGCAGAGGGTTAACTATTTTCAGTTGCCATCTTCAAATGCAAGTCGGTACTTGAACGACTTTTCTCGGCCCCAGCTGGGGGCAAGGCCATCAACACCGACAAAGTAATAAGGCATCTCGGGCAAGCTTCAGCGGTGCCCCTGACAACTGCTCAATCGGGTATCTTCTCTAAGCTCCCCGTCAGATGACCTCTAAGTCGTTAAACTGGAAACAGATGACCTCTACGTCGTTAAACTGGAAACAGATGACCTCTACGTCGTTAAACTAGAAACAGATGACCTCGACGTCATTAAACTGAAAACAGATGACCACCACGTCGTTAAACTGGGAACAATCGACCTCTAAGTCGTTAAACTGGGAACAATCGACTTCTAAGTCGTTAAACTGGGAATGTATATATATATATATATATATATGTAAATAAACAAAAAATGTGTAAATAAAAGAAAAATAAAGAAAAGCCAAAATGATGGGGCAACTCGCAATAAAAATCAGCGAGTAAAATAAAGATGAAAATAAAGCCGAAATGATGGGGTAACTGCGAATAAATAGCCGAAATGATAGGGCAATCGCGACCTTCGCGATAAGAAAAGCTGAAATGATAGAGCAATCACGGTAAAACCAAAAAACAACAAAAACAAAACTAAAACAAAACAAAAAAAGTGCCGAATGATGAGTCGCTCCTGGTACCATATTCCAGTGCAGTGATGCAGATGCCAACCAAAATCCGATTTTTCAAAATTTCCCCGGCCCTATGGTTAGTCCCCAAATTGACTACCGTATACAATCCACGGGCTCAAATAATTCTCAGCATACCCATGCCCCACCGCAATCACCAGTTACGCGGCTGGTCTCCGCCCTTGGAATTATGGTCTATTGGGAAGACCCACTCATGTGTCCTCACGATGCATGAGGAGAACAAACCTTCATAGGATCCTTACGACTCACAAAGGAAAAACACACTTAGGGGTCCTCACGACTCCTAAGGAGAAAATGCACATACGGGACCCTTACGACTCGTAGGGAGAAAATGCTTTTATGGGACCCTTACGGCCCATAAAATTGAAAAGCCTTAGGTGATAGGGATCTAAACCTGTCTCCTAAGCCATCGCTTCCCAACCCCCAAGTGGCGAATGATGAGTCACTCCTGGTACCATATTCCAGTGCAGCGATGCAGACGCCAACCAAATTCCAACTTCCATACCCCAATGGCGAATGATGAGTCGCTCCTGGTACCATATTCCAGTGCAGCGATGCAGACGCCAACCAAATTCCAACTCCCATACCCCAACGGCGAATGATGAGTCGCTCCTGGTACCATATTCTAGTGCAGCGATGCAGATGCCAACAATAGAAATTTTTTCGGCCCTACGGTCTGGATCATACATCCTGCAAAATCTTATACAATCCACGGGCGTAAAACGATCCCAATCTCTCCCAAGTCCTGCCGGTGAGACTACTTTTAAAGTCCCACCAGCGCAAAAAAAAAGAGTATGTCCACAAGCAAACGGGCATGGATGAAAACCCGAAAGGGCTCCGTGAGTAAAAACAGCAGGACTGCCGGCGAGTTTGTGAAAACCCGAAAGGGCGCAAACTCGTGAAAAGGAGATGAAATGCACTCGCAAAGTCCTCTCGACTTTGAGAGAGAAAATTCCCGCGTGAGATCCTTATGACTCACAAAGGAGCAACACACTTAGGAGTCCCCACGACTCCTAAGGAGAAAATACACCTACGAGATCCTTTCAACTTGTAGGGAGAAAATGCTTTTATGGGACCCTTACGGCCCATAAAATTGAAAGCCTTAGGTGATAGAGATCTAAACCTGCTTCCTAAGCCATCAATTCCCAAATCCTCTCGGGGCAAACGATGAGTTGCTCCTGGTATTATTCCAGTGCAGCAATGCAGATGCCAAACAAAAACCTAAATCCCCAAATCCACTCATGGCAAATGATGATTCGCTTCTGGTACCATATTCCAGTAAAGCAATGCTGATGTCAACCCAAATCACAATCAACAAGTCAACTTCAACTCCGACACCGCAGAAAGCGGAGCAAGTCAGAATCCAATCTCGACACCGCAAGAAGCGGAGCAAGTCAAGTTCACCCGTGACACTGCAGGAAGCAGAGCAAGTCAAATAGAGCATCGACCGTCCATGTCGCAAAAAGGGCAGTGCAGGCTTCCCACAAATCGGGAACCAAATCACTCCGGATCAGAGCGTCGACCGTCCATGTCGCAAAAAGGGCAGTGCAGGCTTCCAATAAAGCAGGAACCAGATCATTCCGGGCCAGGGAAAAGTATACCACGGACACTTCGTCTCGGAGACGCGTCAAGCGTCGACCGTCCATGTCGCAAAAAGGGCAGTGCAGGCTTCCTACAAAGCGGGAACTAAATCGCTCCGGATCAGAGCGTCGACCGTCCATATCGCAAAAAGGGCAGTGCAGGCTTCCCACAAATCCGGAACCAAATCGCTCCGGATCAGAGCGTCGACCGTCCATGTCGCAAAAAGGGCAGTGCAGGCTTCCCACAAATCGGGAACCAAATCGCTCCGGATTAGAGCGTCGACCGTCCATGTCGCAAAAAGGGAAGTGCAGCGCTCCGGATCAAGCGTCGACCATCCATGTCGCAAAAAGGGCAGTGCAGGCTTCCCACAAATCGGGAACCAAATCGCTCCGGATCAGAGCGTCGATCGTCCATGTCACAAAAAGGGCAGTGCAGGCTTCCCACAAATTGGGAACTAAATCGCTCCGAACCAGAGCGTCGACCGTCCATGTCGCAAAAGGGGCAGTGCAGGCTTCCCACAAATCGGGAACCAAATCGCTCCGGATCAGAGCGTCGACCGTCCATGTCGCAAAACGGGCAGTGCAGGCTTCCTACAAAGCGGGAACCAGATCACTCCGGGCCAGGTAAACACCAACCATGGACACTCCATCTCGAAGACGCGTCAAGCATCGACCATCCATGTCGTTAAAAGGGCAGCGCAGGTTTCCCACAAATCGGGAACCAAATCGCTCCGGATCAGAGCGTCGACCGTCCATGTCGCAAAAAGGGCAGTGCAGGCTTCCCTCAAATCGGGAACCAAATCGCTCCGGATCAGAGCGTCGACCGTCCATGTCGCAAAAAGGGCAGTGCAGGCTTCCCACAAATCGGGAACCAAATCGCTCCGGATCAGAGCGTCGACCGTCCATGTCGCAAAAAGAGCAGTGCAGGCTTCCTACAAAGCAGGAACCAAATCGCTCCGGATCAGAGTGTCGACCGTCCATGTCGCAAAACGGGCAGTGCAGGCTTCCTACAAAGTAGAGACCGGATCACTCCGGGCCAGGGAAACGTCTACCACGCACACTCCATCTCGGAGACGCGTCAAGCGTCGACCGTCCATGTCATAAAAAGGGCAGTGCAGGCTTCCCACAAATCGGGAACCAAATCACTCTGGATCAGAGCGTCGACCGTCCATGTCGCAAAAAGGGCAATGCAGGCTTCCCACAAATCGGGAACCAAATCGCTCCGGATCAGAGCGTCGACCGTCCATGTCGCAAAAAGGGCAGTGCAGGCTTCCCACAAATCGGGAACCAAATCGCTCCGGATCAGAGCGTCGACCGTCCATGTCGCAAAAATGGCAGTGCAGACTTCCCACAAATCGGGAACCAAATCACTCCGGATCAGAGCGTCGACCGTCCATGTCGCATAAAGGGCAGTGCAGGCTTCCCACAAATCGGGAACCAAATCGCTCTGGATCAAGCGTCCACCGTCCATGTCGCAAAAAGGGCAGTGCAGGCTTCCCACAAATCGGGAACCAAATCGCTCCGGATCAGAGCGTCGACCATCCATGTCGCAAAAAGGGCAGTGCAGGCTTCCCACAAATCGAGAACCAAATCGCTCCGGATCAGAGCGTCGACCGTCCATGTCGCAAAAAGGGCAGTGCAGGCTTCCCACAAATCAGGAACCAAATCGCTCCGGATCAGAGCGTCGACCGTCCATGTCGCAAAAAGGGCAGTGCAGGCTTCCTACAAAGTAGGAACCAGATCACTCCGGGCCAGGGAAATGTCTACCACGGACACTTCGTCTTGGAGACGCGTCAAGCATCGACCGTCTATATCGCAAAAAGGGAAGTGCAGGCTTCCTACAAAGCAGGAACCAAATCGCTCCGGATCAGAGCGTCGACCGTCCATGTCGCAAAAAGGGCAGTGCAGGCTTCCTACAAATCGGGAACCAAATCGCTCCGGATCAAAGCGTCGACCGTCCATGTCGCAAAAAGCGCAGTGCAGGCTTCCTACAAAGCAGGAACAAGATCACTCCGGGCCAGGGAAACATCTACCACGGACACTCCGTCTCGGAGACGCGTCAAGCGTCGACCGTCCATGTCGTAAAAAGGGCAGTGCAGGCTTCTTACAAAGTGGGAACCAAATCACTCCGGGCCAGGGAAACGTCTACCACGGACACTCCGTCTCGGAGACGCGTCAAGCGTCGACCGTCCACGTCGTAAAAAGTGAAGTGCATCCCAAAAAGTGGGAACCAAAGCAAGTCGCCTCCATGCGAAAGAAGATCCATCAATTTCATGCACACGACTCACATGTGCGGTGTGCATTTATTGATGGGGGCACTTTTTTGGGGTCAAAATTTGCACCCCAGTTGACCAAGTCAAAGTTAAGGTCAACCCCAAGCCAGGTGGGCCCAAGCCCAAGCAAGTGGGCCAATGCCCGGGTCAAGCCTGAACACGAACCGTCCGGCCTTCCGCCATACCAAAATAAAAAAAATCATGTAACAAGTAATTTTGATGTAATTTTTTGTTCATGAATGTATGCAAGATAGGCATAAAGCCAAATTTTTGTAAGCCCGTGGCTTATGTGCAAAAAGAAATGGCACATGAGCCATGGGATAGGCAAAATTCCATTTTGTAAAGCCCAAGGGGCTATATGTAAATGTGTAAGCCTATATAAGGCAACATGATGATGAATAAAGCATAGACTTTTCATTCCCCAAAAATTAGGGTTTGTGCCTCTTTCTCCTTCCTCATGGTTCTAAAACCTTCTTCTTTCTTTTGAATTAAATCAAAAGTTTTACTCTTCCTTTTTCAAAACTAAAAAAGTTTTTCAGCAAAAAACCCACAAAGGGGAACTTGGATCTACCATTAGATCTCAAAAAGAAGAGATTTTTAAAATCCCACATATCTTAATCTTCAAGATCCTGCCAACAGAGGAGGAAGAAAGAGACCCATCTCCAGAGACCCCACTTTGGGGAAGAACTAGGGCTCAAGGGGAGAAGCCCTTCATCAGCTTCAAAACATCCTAGGAGTTTAACTCCTCATACACACACACACACACACACAAAATAATAAGTGCTCCTTTCTGGGAGTACAACTCCCATTGCAGGGACCAAGTCCCTTTTAGCGCCCGAGCGCCCACGTGTTGACACGTGGAGCGCTAACGCTCTTGCGCTCAGAGCGCTAGCGCCCAAAGAGCTAGCGCCCACGTGTTGACACGTGGGGCGCTAGCGCTCAAAGCGCTAGCGTTCTTGCACTCAGAGCGCTAGCGCCCAAGCGCCCACGTGCTGACACGTGGAGCGCCAGCGCTCAGAGCGTTGGCGCCTAAAGCCCCAGCGCCCGAGCGCCCACGTGCCTGGCACGTGGGGCGCTAGCGCTCAAAGCACTAGCGCTCTTACGCTCGGAGCGTTGGCGCCCAAAGCGCTAGCGCCCGAGCGCCCACGTGCCTGGCACGTAGGGCGCTAGCGCTCAAAGCACCAGCGCTCTTGCGCTCAAAGCGCTGGCGCTTTTACCCACGCATCCTCTGGATGCCCTTTACCTTTTTTTTTTTTTTATATATATATATGTATACACACACACACATACACACATACTCTACAACACTGTCCCCCTTAAAAAAATTTTGCGCCGGGACGCTGCCCCGCACCCTGCAAAGAGGCTGCTAGCCCCCTTGACCCCCAGCCCGCTATCCGGGTAGCGGGACCCCCGTAAAAACTCTGTGTGGCTCCCAATGTATCCAAAACCCCTTTTCAAAACACAACACACGCACGCTTCACATTGAGTTCGCATGACCAGTTTAACCCGTTAATCGGAGGTTCCCTCGCCCCAAAGGCGAGGGGTAATTAACGGCAGCTTAGTCTGCGGCTGCTGGAGATTCGGATCTCCACAATCAATAAACCCCAGCCTACCCTAGGCAAGAGGAATCTGTATTGCGCCTGACAAGCGCGCGCGTATTCCCATCTCAATGGGGTGACGAAAAACACTCTATAATTGGCTTCGCGGATAAAGGATCGATGGTTGCTTGCTTGATTTGCTTCTCAAAATGATCTTGATTTGGCTTTGGATTTGAATTTGGGCTAAGGTTTTGGATCAAATTGTGTTACTCAACTTGTGGAAATTTGGCTCAATATTTAACCCTAATTAATGAACTACACTCAACAACTAATGAACCAATGAACAACTAATGAACAACTTTTGTAATGATGCCCTAGGTGCCCTTTTATAGTTTTCCCTCAAGCTTCCCCGGGAAGCTAGGTTTAGCTTCCCTTGGAAGCTTGGTTGTTATGAAGCTTGCATAGGAAGCTAAGTAGTTATGTAGAAATTTCTAGATTAAGGTAGTTAGCTAGCTTGCATGAGAAGCTTGGTTGTTACGAGGCTTTCATGAGAAGCTTGGTAGGTATTAAGCTTGCACAAGAAGCTTGGCTGTTAGAAGCGAAGCTTCTGGAGAACTCTAGGGACTGAAGCGTCTTGAAGAAGTTTTGCTGTTGAAAAGAAGCCTCGGGGAAAATTACCAACTGCTGATGAGTTAGAATGGCCGCGGATCTGTGACGGATCGGCCTGACTCAGCCGTGGATCCGCAGCCGTATAGTTAGCTCTCTGGTTGAATTCTTCAGGGATATTTTGTGTTGACTTTTTAGAACTTTCCTGATATCTGGAATCTTATAATTCTTTCTAGTTCACTGCCAGATCTCAGGTCTTGGACTTGATGTATTTTATCAGCACTTTTATCAATTCTGGCTCTTTTACCTGGAGAATTTCCTGCACATAATCTCGGGACAAGTGTTTGATATACAAAGATCATGCATGCAATAATAAACACTCAATTTCCCTCAAAATGCCGGTTATAATGTATAACACATGTTATTTGATATTTTGCAGACGAATTGCTAATATGTGCTATATTTATACCAAATACCTTTAGATGATTGCAAAGAGTAGGGAAATTGATGTGTTAAAATGCAATATTTTCGACTGATCAAATTCGCCCCAAACTTAATTTTGGTCGTCTCGAGCAAACATCTTTTATTCAAGAGAAGGAGAAAATAAAGAAAAAGAAAAACTAGCTAGCACACTTTCGTAGGCAACACGATTGCACTGAGCACGTGCAACAAGCCTTTAAACCTCTAGGTGTCCCTAGTAGGAGGAGTGTTGTCTCCTGCGGGTTTTCAGCGGATTGCACCCACAAAATCCCATAATAAAAGGAAGACCGTGAAATTTACATATAAAAGATAAGAATTGTAAAAGAAAGACTTTGAAAATTAGAGTTTCCAACTATACCAGCTTTTCGGTTGTCATGAGCCCTATCTTAATAATCATGAAAAGATGTTAGAAATCACATCATCCCTCAATAAAACATCGTCTTTATTCTTCATTCCCACCTTTCTTCCAAACATCGATCATATACCCCTACGTGTGTGTAATAGACATCCCTACACTCGGAGAATTCAATTCAAGATATCATACTCTTGTCCATCTACCTCAGTACTTTTTAATCGATATTTAGATGGAATTTGCTCACACATTTTTCATGCGACCGTTAATACTTCTTGAGGTACTAACCGACCGATTACTCATGTGCTTTCTTATTAAGTGTATTAGTATTGCCCTCATCTTGCACCACCTAAGGCTTAGCAGTGACTCCCAAACCAGTTGGTCTAAGGCACTAGGTGATGAAGCACCATCGCTATATTTTTTTTATTGCTGCCTTGGTGATAACAAAACCAGTGTTCATTTTTTTCTTAACACCATTTTATCTTTTATTCATTTATTATTTCCTTCATACTTTGGCTTTTAGACAAGAGCATTTCAAGATATCCTCTACTATCCCGAGTTTCAAGACGTGTGTAAGTGCGTATAGTAGGGTATCAACGTTCAAATGTTTGGCTTCCAGAATAGGAACTATTTTTCAGACTTATTTTTATCCTCAGATTAGTAACTTCTTTCATCTTACTAACCCTTAGGACAACGGCTCATAACTACCTATTACTAGTTCGTTTAAGAAAACTTCTAATTTTCTCGGTTTTCTTAAATTTTTCCAATCTTTTGGATGTAATTTTTCACTATCTAATCTTTTATTATTTTATTTATGTAAAAATATTTTTTTTATTTTTATATGTTTTGTGCTGATGCAAAGTATGATGCAAAGTGATGCGTAAATAATCACAAACCTCCCCCAAACTTGTCTAGAACAGTGTCCTCACTGTTGTCTTCTGCTAAACCTCAAAAAACCTGTAAGCTTGGGAGGACATTATTAATCGGGGAAAGAATAAGTGAAAGTGAAAATCCTCCCCCAAACTTATTTTTGGCTCACAATTTTGAGGACAACTATTATTTCCAAGAGCCAAAAATATAGCCCCCCTCAAACATGAGTTAGACAATATTAAGCATTTTAAGAGGGGGTAAGTCATTTGGTCAAAATAAGACTTTACAAAAATCAAAAATTAATACCAACCATTCAAAGATTTTATCAGTGTAGCGTATAGGTCAGTGGAAGAACATGTTGTATAGAGTCAGGAAGAAATGAGGAAAAGATAAGTGGTGGTCTGGAAAGGATTTGAGTTTTAAATTATAGAAATGAAAGAATGAGGATGAATGACAGGGAGAATGTGAATGATTAGGAGAATGAGTGGTGGCGATTCAACTTCTATAGGTGGAGGTTGATCAATCACAAAATCCATATTGTTTAGGAATGCAAGTTCGTCAGCAAAAAGTTCTTCAAAACTTTCATCGATGATGTTATTGAACATTTTGCTGTCAATAAGTTTTGTGTCAGATTTTACCATACTTGATTTGTCAAAATACATGGAGGTAGAAGACTCAAAAAACTCATCTACCTCTGTTTCAAAAATATCAAAATCAAGTTGGCTTTCTGGGATTGTCGAACTTGAACTATTGGATTGTGATTCATCAAAACTCACTGAAACTATAGGAAGAATAGAAGAACCGGAGAAAGTAGAAGGTGAAATGGGTAAATAAATTAGTGTGTCGAGGATCGCAAAACCAGATGTGGAAGATGTAGGCTGAATTTTGGTCTGCTGTTCAGTTATACCATTATTATCAACTTGGAGAAGCATTTGGGGTTCGGGAAGAATTATCAAAGGCTCCAGATGATGACCACAAGGAAGTGAAAGGACCTGATGAATTGATGGGACAAACTCATCCAAAATTTCGGGTTCATCAATCAATATATCCCCAACGTCAATCACCTTATTCAAGTGAATGTTAAAATTCTCAAACACCTCATTCAAAGAATGGTTTTCAATCAATTTTGCTTCAAGAGTGGAGGTGTATAGATCACAAGGATTTGGTATTGTTTCACTCGAAATGGACCCTTCACAATTGGGTAAATCAAACACTGCATTATTACACAACTTCTCATACATTCTATCGTCAATTGGTGAATTATTTGGTGTACTCGATGAATCTATGAAACTGGAGTTGTAGATTTCAGTTTGGAAAGGGAATATTTGATTAGGAAAGATGTACAGTTCTCTCTCACTACCCAAATTCTCATTTTGTCCTATGCACGAATTAGACATTGAAATTTTTTTAGCTGGTTCTGAACTAGTTGCTCCTTCATATTTAGCCATGCTTCCCTTCCATTCCTCTCTGATGCGGTTCAACATTACTAAACCTTCTTCTAATGTCTGCTCAAGACTAGACTTGGGTTGATAAGGAGGTTCAGTATAAGATTGAAATTCTTGTGGACAATTAAAACTTCTAAATGACTGATTAGAAGGACCGTTTAGAGAAGGTGGAAAAGTCGGATTGGATTGAAAGGAATTGAATGGTTGCGAAAATTGGGCAGGAGTAGGGTCAACATTGTGATAAGAAGAATATTGATATTGGTTGGTCGGTTGGCTATTGGGCATCATACATGCCATAAACCGATTATGAAATTCTTCTTTAGAAAGTGGAGGTGATGGTTGATATTGTCCTGGATTGAAACTTTGGCCTTTAGCCCTAGCTATATGCTCAGCAATGGATATGTGTCTAGGGGCATCCTCACTCGGAGTATCAACTGAAACAGATGTAGAATTTGTTGGATATATGTATGCCTTAGAGGCCATTATGAGATAGTGTATGTACTGATGTGTATATATATATATATATTCGGGGGACAGTCTTGCTCGATATGATAGTATGCTATCTGGTTTTACTTTATCATATGTTCACTTGATCATGTTTATATTCATTTGGTGCATGTTGATAAAGCCCTAAGGATATTGGCTTGACTACTGGAATTATGATGCGGATCATACTAGTGGGACATCTGTAGTTTATAAGCATATCCTTGAAATGTTCCTAGTCGTAGGTATATCGAGACAGGGCATCGATATTCCAGCTTAGACTAGCGTATACCATTCTTGTTCCATATGATGGGCGATGGATGATCCCATATCCGTCTGGTGTGTTGACACCGAAGATAGTATACGGGTGCTCAGTGAGACTGGGTACACTGAACGGACTCACCGAGAACTCCTATATGGTATTATATCATACGTCGGATAGCAGTTCTCAGGTGACACTGGTACAGGTTAGTCTGTAGACCCGAGATCGTCATAGAGTCTTGTGTGTCCTCCCACTGTACTTTGATCTCCACCCTACTGCGGCTCTACTGAGTCGTACAAACAGGTGGATTTTGGGTATAGTCTCGAGGCATGTGGAGGCAGTGAGCGATAGGAGGGGTTTCGTCTCTCCCGGTATTGGGGGTTGATGCTGTGCTGTGCACGATTGGCTATAACGGGAAGTCCCTGGCCAGGGCTGCTGAGATATTACTGATAAGTGTTATCAGTAAGTTTCTCGATCTGTTATAGACCATATACCGGCATTACTTATTGAGTTATTGGGGTCGACGATTCCATCCCTAGACTCGATATGCAGCATATCTGACGAAGAGACCGGACTGTACGGTTAGTGTTGCCGGATGGATTGACAGGAGTTTTGACAGGTTCGCTTGTTCTTATTCTGATCGCTCAATACCCGGGTGGCCGTTACGTTTAGCTGACCGCTTGCGGCTTGTAGGTGTTTGATATGATCATCATCTACTGCTGGCGTATTGACGAGTCTTAGAGTCCCACATAGAAGTTTCTCGGCTCTGCCGAAACGAAGTGGTGCACATATGAGATATGCGCGGAGCCTCGATTAAATACTAGTATATGATACTGTATTTTAATCGGGCATTTAATATTAGTCGGGTCGTATAAGATATGACCAATTTATTAAATCAAGTGTTGATTTAATATTGGCTTTTATATTATTTATTTAAATCCTTTTCTTCTTGTGGATACATGCATGTATATGTACATGATGATGTGCATACATACATACATACATGAAAAGTATCATGGTTGATGATACAAAGAGGATGGCAATATAAGAATCATATTATAGATAAAATGATATATGGATATTTTCAATAAAGATTAAAGGCAAAAGAAAAGGATAATGAGTCATTTTTTCCACACTCTTCTACACAATTCCATGGTTGAATTTAACTCAACCATGGTTTCTTTTCCTTTTGCCCTTTAACCTTAATTGAAATATCTAGATATTATTTTAACTATGGTTGTGGTTATGATAAGATCTTTTTCTCTCTCTCATTTTTCTTTTACATTATTATCATTATCATTCCAAAAGAAAAGAGAGCCATCTTCTTCCTCAAAAACCCTAGCTCTCTTTTAAATGTTAAAAAAGAGTTAGAAAAAGAAAAGAAAAGGTAATAAATAAGAATAGCAACCACTTCATCATCCTACACAACCTTAGCTATCTTGTGTAGGGTGTTGTGCTTCAAGTTTTTCAAAGATCGAAGGAAGCATCAAGCTTAGAGCAAAGTGCTTCGGGTGGATCGTCGTGGACGAGGAGTTGATCAAGTGAACCTTTTCAAAGCTAAGGAGTCTTCCAAAGAGGTCTACAAAGGTTGTAGTTTCATCACTTAGTATAACTTAACTCTTAATTGTTGATACTATTAATAGTTACTTCATATATTCTAGTTCGATTCTTTGTATAGTTTGCTTAGCACCTCAAAATTTTATTGTTATAGCATGTATGATGCTTCTAAACCCTAATAGAGGTGTTAAGAAAACCCTACATGGTATCAGAGCCAAGCTAGAGCTTTGTGGTAACCTAGACGACGTTGAAAACATCGAACGGACGAAAAACGACACCCAGGGGGTGCTCTCTGGAATTTTTTTAAAAACCTGGAATTTTTCAAATTAAAAATATGTAAAAAATTAAGCAGGGAAATATATGGGCTCACCAGAAAAACGATCCCCTAAATCAACTATACGGCCGCGGAACCGCGGCCCAAGAGGCTTTTTGCGGCGGTTCCGCGGAGGTATAGTTGATTCATGGGCCGTATTTTCTTGTGCTGGCCCGTATGTGTTCTCTGTTGTTACTGGTATTTTTATAATCTGCTCAGGTGTTGAGCTTTCAGAGCAGTTTGTGGTTGTTTAATTTGTTTGATCGGATGTTCCAACGTCGCTTAGTTTAATAGTATGTGATACAATAATTGAAATCTACAAATTTGTTTGTTGCGTGTAAATCTAGCAGTTCGGTCTCGGGATAAACGGAAATCTTGTTGAATTATCCGGTTTGTTTTGAAAAGGTGTTTTCTTGAATGAGACCCAAATGCGAGCTTTACATTATTTAGGCATGAAATCTTGTATATGTGATATTCCGGATTTGTGTTGTCTAAAGGCAGTTAAAGATTCCAATTGTTGTATTTTTCCCATTTTATTTCTCTGTGTCGATGAGATTTGATATGCAGGATTGTCGCAATGAATAGCCGGGGGTTTTCTTTTTATGTGAGATGAGAGTATTCTTTTAATTCATGTAATATTAATTTGTATGTAATATTCTTTTATTTGGGGCACTTCCGGGGTGAGGTTGTTGTCACCAGTGTTGTATATTATTTACTTTTTCCGCATTAGGACAGACCCAAGGTGGAGGGCACAAGTGACCGGGTTCTTAGGTTCAGTGGGAGGCCATCTCGAGGAGTCGAGACCGGGTCTCCTAAACTCCAGAATTGGTAGGGTCGCTTGCCGCTCTCGTAGGGGTCTAGGGGTGTGGGCTTGGCTATTTATTGCGACCGTGGAATCCGTATTTTTATTGCTGGCTAAATATAAAATACGGACCTCCTAGATATCTTTTATGTGCTTCTGCTGTTTTCATTATCTGATGTGATCTTTTTTTACATGTCTGAGACGAATGAAATTTTATATATGATATATATTAGACGTTACTTATGTTTTACACCCGCACTAGCCCCGTCCCGGTATGCCGTTAGTTAAGTAACCTAACGGTGCATATCAGGACACTGTGACGAATGCGAGTGGCATAAGTGCACGTTATATTTTCGTTTCTCTCTGTAATGGCTTAGGATTTAAATGATGGGACTACATTAATGAGATTAATGTAAAAGATAAATGAACCTAAAAGGATATTGTAGAATCAAGATTTGAAACACACTCGGCCTTTTTTACAAAAAGCAAGTTTCAAAATGCGGAGCTTAAGCCACTCCTTTTTTAAACCCATTAGATTCTACAATGATATCAAGTTCAAAGCGTCAAAAGTTTTCTTAAAAACTATCCGCCACCCTCCGTCATTTTAGGAAGCAGTGTACTTAGTATTCGTGCTGCGTATTTTGACTTTAGTTAAGGCGCAGTGAACGGTAGCTGAGTGATGTCTTCCTACCCTGCATATGATGCAGATTAGTTAGGACATTCATATGATTATGTTGACTTTAGTTAAGGGTCATATGAGTGGGTCTAGTTAATCACGAAATAACGGGAAGAACTTGACTAGTACTTATGATATGTTGACTTTAGTTAAGGTCATAAGTACTAGGGGTAAAAATCATATCGGGAATTTCAAGAGTTGAAAATTACAATGAGATTGTATACCTACTATATGATAATAGGATCCCGATCCCACTGCGAGCAAATGTTGCTCCCGGGAGAATTTTGCACTTTACAATTAGCTGACTCGGTAGGTGTCTAGAAAGGTGCCAAACGGGGCTACGCCTCTGGGAAGACGAGGTTTACTTTAATTAGGTCCGTGCGAAAGCACGGGGAACCTCTCTCAAGTACCGGCACTGGCCTGGCTGAGAGGTTGGCGAAGTTGTAGAATGTAATTAATCCCGGCTAGTTTTCTTTTTAAAAGGTTTTAAAGAAAATTTGATAAAAACAGTGGGAGACATCGATTAGACAAGATAATAACCAATCTGATCTTTGCAAGAGCATTCGCTGAGTGTATTCTTTTCTCTCTCTTAATGGCAGATACCCATGACAGGACTTAAGCTTCTATTAGATAAAAACAAGCTGAATGGGACCAACTATAAAGACTGGCTGAGGAATTTAAACATAGCCTTGACTTATGATAAAGTATCATATGTCCTTACAGCTCCAGCTTTGCCCCCCTAGGTCCTAAACCTTCAGTTGCGGATATGGAAATCCACAAGACATGGGACGCTGACTGTGCCACGGCAAAATGCCTTGCGCTTGCATCGATGGATAACACACATCAGAAGCAGCACGAGAATATGGACGTACAAGCCATATTCCTCCATACAAAAGAGTTGTATGGAGAGAAATCCCGCGTATTACGATACGAAGCGTCTAAGAAACTGTTTCAGATGCGCATGACCGCTGGCACAGCAGTAGGAGACTATGTTCTGAAAATGATAGCTCTCATAGAAGAGCTTGAGGACCTTGGGTGGACAATGGACAATGAACAGTATACAGATATTATTCTACAGTCTCTCCCCTCCACCTTTGCTCAGTTCATCGTTAACTTCAACATGCACAACATGGAGAAGGAACTGCCTGAACTCCTTAATATGTTAAGGAGTGCAGAGAGCACACTGAAGTCAGTGAAGACTCCCGTTATGTCTGTTGGGCAATCCTCCTCATCTTACCCAAAGGCTAAGGCCAAGGGAAAGATGAAGAAGAAACCCACCAAACCTAAGGGTGGAGTCAAAAAGGTAAAGGGAAAAGGCAAGTCCAAGGTTGGGGCAACAGAGAAAGGTGAATGTTTCCATTGCAAGAAGACGGGACACTGGAAGAGGAACTGTATTGAGTACCTAGCACTCAAGAAGAAGCATGGTGATGCTTCAGCTTCAGGTGTGTTCGTAATTGAAAACTGTTTTTCTATTAATTCTGCTTCCTGGGTATTGGATACCGGTTCGGGTTCTCATATTTGCAATTCTGTGCAGGCGTTGAGAAATAGCAGAGTTCTGAAGACAGGTGATCATACTCTCCAAGTTGGAAATGGTTCCAATGTAAATGCAGTTTCAGTAGGAGAGTATCACCTAGGTTTGCCTTCGGGTTGTATATTGGTTTTGAACCCGTGTTATTTTGTACCAAGTATGCTTTGTAATATTGTATCCGTTTCCTTGTTAGACAATGAAGGGTATCATTTTGCTGTACAACACAATGTTATGAACATTAGACTGAATCAAGAGTTGATTGGTTGTGGTACATTAAATAACGGGATATATGTCCTTAATCAACACACAGTTTTCAACGTACAACACAAAAATAAAAGAAAATTTTCAGAGATAAATGAAGCTTTTCTTTGGCATTGTAGACTTGGTCATATTAATGAAACAAGACTAAACAAGCTTCATAAAGATGGATATTTAAATTCATTTGAGTATAAATCTTATGCAACTTGCCAGTCTTGTATCAAAGGTAAAATGACCAAAACCCCGTTTACAGGACACGGAGAAAGAGCTACTGAGCTCCTAGGCCTCATACATAGTGATGTATGCGGACCAATGTCTACACATGCAAAAGGCGGTTTTTCATACTTCATAACTTTTACTGATGATTTCTCAAGATTTGGTCATGTGTATTTGATAAAACATAAGTCTGAAGCTTTCGAGAAATTCAAGGAGTATAAACATGAAGTAGAAAACCAAACAGGAAAGAGTATCAAGATACTTCAATCAGATCGAGGTGGAGAGTACTTAAGTACTGAGTTCTTAGACTTCCTAAAAAAGAATGGGATTCTCTCTCAGCTCACTCCACCTTACACACCACAGCACAACGGTGTGTCAGAACGAAGGAACCGTACCCTATTAGATATGGTACGATCCATGATGAGTGATGCTGAGTTACCTCTCTCGTTTTGGGGGCATGCATTGGAAACAACAGCTTTTCTGTTAAACAAAGTTCCAACCAAGACCGTGTCTACCACTCCATATGAGATATGGCATGGGAAGAAACCATCTCTTAAAAGAGTTAAGATTTGGGGTTGTCCGGCTTTTGTTAAAAAACGGAATCCAGACAAACTCGAGACACGATCAGTCAAATGTATATTTGTAGGATATCCTAAACATTCGTTTGGGTATCTTTTTTACCACAAAGAGGAACAAAAAGTGTTTGTTTCTCAGTATGCCACCTTTTTAGAAGATGAGATTTTTCAAACAATACAAATGGCAATGTGGTAAATCTAGAAGAAGTTCTAGAAACACAAGTTACAAATGACAACTTGGCTGAACCTGAAGTTATAACAGAATCTAATGAACCTCAGCCACTCCGTAGATCTGGCAGGATTTCTCGCCCACCGGAGAGATACTATGGTTTTCTCGTTGATGGTGATAGAGAAGATTGCATCATGGATGATGATGATCCTTCCAGTTTTCATCAGGCTATCACGAGTGGTGACTCTGTGAATTGGCTGGATGCCATGAGATCCGAAATGGAGTCCATGTACACCAACAAAGTATGGACTTTGGAAGATGTACCCTCTGGGATAAAACCTGTGGGATGCAAATGGATCTTTAAAAGAAAGATCGGTGTAGATGGACAGGTAGAGACCTATAAGGCAAGGTTGGTAGCGAAAGGTTTTCGTCAAAGACCAGGTTTGGACTATGACGAGAATTTCTCTCCGGTAGCCATGCTTAAATCCATTCGGATCCTACTTGCTATTGCTGCTCACTACGACTATGAAATCTGGCAGATGGACGTTAAAACTGCATTCCTAAATGGTGATTTAGAGGAATGCGTTTATATGGATCAACCAGAGGGATTCATTGATAGTGGGAGCAGCGGTAAAGCATGTAAGCTACTTAAATCCATTTATGGATTAAAGCAGGCATCACGGAGTTGGAACATCTGTTTTGATGATGTTATCAAAGAGTTTGATTTCATCAAAAATCCAGATGAACCTTGTGTTTATAAGAAGACTGTAGGAAGAAATGTCGCAATCCTCGTATTGTACGTAGATGACATACTTCTGATAGGAAATGACATTCCTATGCTACAGTCGGTCAAATCATTCTTATCACAAAGGTTCTCCATGAAGGACCTGGGAGATGCCACATACATATTGGGTATACGGATCTATAGGGATAGATCCAAACGGTTATTGGGATTGTCCCAAACCAAGTACATAAACACCATCCTAAAGAGATTTAGTATGGAAGACTCCAAGCGGGGTGCCTTACCCGCTTGCCATGGAGTCACTCTCTCAAAAGACGATTGCCCAAAGTCTGACATAGAGAGAGCTCGCATGAGCATTATTCCCTATGCTTCGGCAGTAGGATCGATAATGTATGCAATGTTATGTACACGCCCTGATGTTGCTTATGCACTTAGTGTAGTAAGCAGGTATCAATCTAACCCAGGGGAGAATCACTGGATTGCTGTAAAGAACATTCTTAAGTACTTGCGAAGGACTAAAGAATTGTTCTTAGTGTATGGTAATGGGGATCTCCAAATGGAGGCCTTTACCGATTCAAGCTTCCAGAGTGATAAGGATGACAGCAAGTCTATCTCAGGGTTTGCATTTACCCTCAATGGAGGGACGGTGAGTTGGAAGAGTTCCAAACAGGATACCGTTGCAGACTCAACGATGGAAGCTGAATATATTGCTGCAAATGATGCTGCCAAGGAAGCCGTCTGGATGAGAAAGTTCATCGCGGAGCTAGGAGTAGTTCCAACCATTATTGATCCAATACATCTGTATTGTGACAATAATGGGGCTATGGCGTTGGCCAAAGAGCCCAGGTCCCATCAGAAGTCCAGACACATTCTGAGGCGATATCATGTGATCCGGGAGATAGTTGATCGCCGCGAGATCGAGATTAAGAGAGTAGACACAAAGAACAACGCTGCGGATCCATTCACCAAGGCCCTCCCTCAGCCGCAGCATGAGCGACTTTTTGAGATGTTAGGTATGAGATATGCCAATAACTGGCCTTAGTGAAAGTGGGAGATTGTTGGATATATGTATGCCCTAGAGGCCATTATGGATAGTGTATGTACTGATGTGTATATATATATATATATTCGGGGGACAGTCTTGCTCGATATGATAGTATGCTATCTGGTTTTACTTTATCATATGTTCACTTGATCATGTTTATATTCATTTGGTGCATGTTGATAAAGCCCTAAGGATATTGGCTTGACTACTGGAATTATGATGCGGATCATACTAGTGGGACATCTGTAGTTTATAAGCATATCCTTGAAATGTTCCTAGTCGTAGGTATATCGAGACAGGGCATCGATATTCCAGCTTAGACTAGCGTATACCATTCTTGTTCCATATGATGGGCGATGGATGATCCCATATCCGTCTGGTGTGTTGACACCGAAGATAGTATACGGGTGCTCAGTGAGACTGGGTACACTGAACGGACTCACCGAGAACTCCTATATGGTATTATATCATACGTCGGATAGCAGTTCTCAGGTGACACTGGTACAGGTTAGTCTGTAGACCCGAGATCGTCATAGAGTCTTGTGTGTCCTCCCACTGTACTTTGATCTCCACCCTACTGCGGCTCTACTGAGTCGTATAAACAGGTGGATTTTGGGTATAGTCTCGAGGCATGTGGAGGCAGTGAGCGATAGGAGGGGTTTCGTCTCTCCCGGTATTGGGGGTTGATGCTGTGCTGTGCACGATTGGCTATAACGGGAAGTCCCTGGCCAGGGCTGCTGAGATATTACTGATAAGTGTTATCAGTAAGTTTCTCGATCTGTTATAGACCATATACCGGCATGACTTATTGAGTTATTGGGGTCGACAATTCCATCCCTAGACTCGATATGCAGCATATCTGACGAAGAGACCGGACTGTACGGTTAGTGTTGCCGGATGGATTGACAGGAGTTTTGACAGGTTCGCTTGTTCTTATTCTGATCGCTCAATACCCGGGTAGCCGTTACGTTTAGCTGACCGCTTGCGGCTTGTAGGTGTTTGATATGATCATCATCTACTGCTGGCGTATTGACGAGTCTTAGAGTCCCACATAGAAGTTTCTCGGCTCTGGCGAAACGAAGTGGTGCACATATGAGATATGCGCGGAGCCTCGATTAAATACTAGTATATGATACTGTATTTTAATCGGGCATTTAATATTAGTCGGGTCGTATAAGATATGACCAATTTATTAAATCAAGTATTGATTTAATATTGGCTTTTATATTATTTATTTAAATCCTTTTCTTCTTATGGATACATGCATGTATATGTACATGATGATGTGCATACATACATACATACATGAAAAGTATCATGGTTGATGATACAAAGAGGATGGCAATATAAGAATCATATTGTAGATAAAATGATATATGTATATTTTCGATAAAGATTAAAGGCAAAAGAAAAGGATAATGAGTCATTTTTTCCACACTCTTCTACACAATTCCATGGTTGAATTTAACTCAACCATGGTTTCTTTTCCTTTTGCCCTTTAACTTTAATTGAAATATCTAGATATTATTTTAACTATGGTTGTGGTTATGATAAGATCTTTTTCTCTCTCTCATTTTTCTTTTACATTATTATCATTATCATTCCAAAAGAAAAGAGAGCCATCTTCTTCCTCAAAAACCCTAGCTCTCTTTTAAATGTTAAAAAAGAGTTAGAAAAAGAAAAGAAAAGGTAATAAATAAGAATAGCAACCACTTCATCATCCTACACAACCTTAGCTATCTTGTGTAGGGTGTTGTGCTTCAAGTTTTTCAAAGATCGAAGGAAGCATCAAGCTTAGAGCAAAGTGCTTCGGGTGGATCGTCGTGGACGAGGAGTTGATCAAGTGAACCTTTTCAAAGCTAAGGAGTCTTCCAAAGAGGTCTACAAAGGTTGTAGTTTCATCACTTAGTATAACTTAACTCTTAATTGTTGATACTATTATAGTTACTTCATATATTCTAGTTCGATTCTTTGTATAGTTTGCTTAGCACCTCAAAATTTTATTGTTATAGCATGTATGATGCTTCTAAACCCTAATAGAGGTGTTAAGAAAACCCTACAGAATTATGATACGGTTGATAAGACCTGGGCTGAGGTGGCCAACTGTTTCTACCCGCTTGTTCTATCCGATCTCTTAAGGACATGGGAGAGTCGGACGGTATACTGAAGCGATAACGAAAATAAGAAATATCTGGTTGTGGACAGCAAAGCTTGGCAAGAGTTTGTCTGTTTGGGTCACCCATTATAAAAAGGGAAGAGGGGGAAAAAGGGTAGGGGGAATAATTGGTTTGTTTTGAAAAAGAAATGGATTTTTAAAAAAAATCACACAAAAATGCACAAACACCCTAAATCTAATGGTTACCTAGGTCAAGTCTCTAGACCGCTCCTAGACTTCCAGAAGACAAATCGCAGGATAAATTCTCTACTGCATCTTTATCCCTTCTGTGGCCAGGTAAGTGGGAGGTTCTCCGCTACGTAAGTAGATGGCCTAATTAAGTAACCACTTGCCTTAGACACACTTGCCTAGACACCACAAAAGAAACACGGATAAGCAATAGATTACCCACGACCTCCTTCTGTCCTAAATGAGCACGACGGTCCTTAGAGTCTTGTCTTGATAATTTTTAGTTAATGAGGGTGATGCGGATGCTAGTTTTGTGATTTTCGGGGCTTAGGAAGGGTAATGAACTCCCTACCTAATCTGAATTTGGTCTTTGCTCCTTAATTTCCGTATTAAAATTTGCACAAAACAACCAATTTCAAGAATCGCAACAAATTTATTTTTTAGCGGCGCTAAATTTTGCAAAGAATCCTGCAGGAAATTGATATTGGACAAAATCAGAGAGAAGAGGAGAAAACAGAGAGCAGACCTGAGAAATTTGGCACAGTGGAAACCCTAAACGATGGCGGAACCGCCGCAAAAATGCCTCATTGGCCGCGGAACCGCGGCTTGATGGGGGAATTAGAGTTTGGAAATTTTTGTGCAGGTCCCTGTGCTTCTCTGGATTCTTCAGATGTTCTCTGAATCTTGATCTCACTGCTGAAATGATTTCAGATTCCCTCGCAAAAATTCAAACACTAAACGTTAAGCACTTGAAGCGAATCTTGGACGAAAATTTGATGGAATAATAATTTTTCAACTCAAATAACAAAAACGAACAAAATAGCACACATCCCCGGCAACGGCGCCATTTGATTAATCATCTAAGTTGTGATAAAATGTAATGTGTTCACAACCAAAGAAATTTATACCGCAATCAATTAACGGTGTCGATGTAGAGCGTTAATGAATACGGATCGTCCACTGAGATGTGTGTTTTGATCGATCTTTTTTTATGAGTCGAAAATTAAAAGATAAAAGAAAATTCAAGAAAGTTGATAAAAGATTTGTAAGATTTGATCTCAAGAAACATCAAGAAAATAGATCTAGAATCAAGAAATGACCCAATCAATTTAGTTATCAAGATTTGTAGAATAGCTTGTAGGATTCGATTGAGTCAATAGTTAATGACGAATCTAATAATTCTTAATCTTATCTATTGATAATTTGTAGCTAGATTGATGATTATGATGAAGATTAGGGATATATTGAAAAAACTAGGGTTTCTCCTTCTATCCCTTGTCTTTTCAATTATGATCATTCGGATCTAGCCTCTAGCAAAGAAAATCATCAATCGTTTGATCCCTAATTTGCAATGAAATAATCAAGAAGTCATTTTGCTCCAAATTAGGTCATCAACAATTCTTTTTGCTAAGGTTCACAAATCTCATAAGAATTAAGACTAGTATTAAGATTTGATCGTCATTAGATCTATCAATTCTATCGAATCCTCCACAAGCGGAGATTTTACTCACACATCATGAAAATTAATGGATCAAAGATCAAGAAGTTTCATAACGTAAGAATGTAAAGAAAGCAAGAATTACAATTATTACCTTTATTAAATCGACGACTAAGTACACATTCCCTCAATTCGAGGTTACAAGAGTTGCTCTCGATCGCTCCTTTTGAAGAAGTAACTGGATCCGTCGAATTTCGCTCCGCTCGATCTCCGTGAGTCGCGGATCGTCGTGGATCTCTTGCTCAGATGAAGATTGGCTTCGCGGATAAAGGATCGATGGTTGCTTGCTTGATTTGCTTCTCAAAATGATCTTGATTTGGCTTCGGATTTGAATTTGGGCTAGGGTTTTGGATCAAGTTGTGTCACTCAACTTGTGGAAATTTGGCTCAATATTCAACCCTAATTAATGAACTACACTCAACAACTAATGAACCAATGAAAAACTAATGAACAACTTTTGTAATGATGCCCTAGGTGCCATTTTATAGTTTTCCCTCAAGCTTCCCCTAGAAGCTAGGTTTAGCTTCCCTTGGAAGCTTGGTTGTTATGAAACTTGTATAGGAAGCTAGGTAGTTATGTAGAAGTTTCTAGATTAAGGTAGTTAGCTAGCTTGCATGAGAAGCTTGGTTGTTATTAGGCTTGCATGAGAAGCTTGGTAGGTATTAAGCTTGCACAAGAAGCTTGGCTGTTAGAAGGGAAGCTTCTGGAGAACTCTAGGGACTGAAGCGTCTTGAAGAAGTTTGCTGTTGAAAAGAAGTCTCGGGGAAAATTACCAACCGCCGATGAGTCAGAACGGCCACGGATCCGCGGCGGATCGGCCTGACTCGGCCGTGGATCCGCGGCCGTATAGTGAGCTCTCTGGTTGACTTCTTCAGGGATATTTTGTGTTGACTTTTTGGAACTTTCCTGATATCTGGAATCTTATAATTCTTTCTAGTTCACTGCCAGATCTCAGGTCTTGGACTTGATGTATTTTATCAGCACTTTTATCAATTCCGGCTCTTTTACCTGGAGAATTTCCTGCACATAATCTCGAGACAAGTGTTTGATATACAAAGATCATGCATGCAATAATAAACACTCAATTTCCCTAAAAATGCCGGTTATAATGTATAACACATATTATTTGATATTTTGCAGACGAATTTCTAATATGTGCTATATTTATACCAAACACCTTTAGATGATTGCAAAGAGTAGGGAAATTGATATGTTAAAAATGCAATATTTTCGACTGATCACAGTTGTCAACCGAGTCTTCAACTGCCAAAAACTTCGCACGCATGCCTCAGTCCAAAGAAAAAGAACCTCCTCTCCGGTCAGTTCAGTCAACGGTGCAGCGATACACTAAAAATCCTGCACGAAACGGCGGTAAAAACCTGCTAAGCCCAAAAATCTGCGGACCTTCGTCCCGTACACAAGTCTGGGCCAAATCTGTACGACCTCGATCTTCCTCGGGACCATACGAAAACCGTCTCCCGTAACTACAAGACCTAGGAGTCAACACAATCAAGCCTGAAGGAACACTCCGAGAATCTAGCAAACAGCTGGTGCTCTCCCAATGTCTGCAAAACAAATCCTCAAGTGCTGCTCACGTTCCTCACGACTCTTGGAATAGACCAGAATGTCATTAATGACACAACAATCAACTGGTCGAGGAACGGTCTGAAGAAATCTGGTTCATCACATCCACGAATGCTACTAAGGCATTGGTGAGTCCAACGACACCACCAAAACTCATACTGCCTGTAGCGCGCACAAAAGCAGTCTTCGGAATGACATCACTCCGAACCCGCAACCAATGATGACCTAATCCCAAACAAACTTAGAAAATGTCTCGCACTCTGGAGCTGATCAAAGAAATCGTCAATGCGAGGTAAATGATACCTATCCGCACCATAACCTGGTTCAATTGACGATCCATCAATACACAACCTCAACTGCCGTCCTTCTCATGACGAACAGAGTAGGAGCTCCCTAAAGCGAAACACTCAGACGCACAAGCCCCTTACAAGCAACTCTGCAGCTGATCCTTAAGCTCCCTAAGCTCCGCCGGCTCATCTGGAACAACGTCGGAAAACTCTCGCACGATAGGAATCCGGTCCAACAATCCCACTGTGGCTCCGGTATCATGAATGAAAGCCAAGAATCCTCGACATCTTCTCCTCAAAAGCCGACTAGCGAAAAATGCTGAATTCAAGCTGTGAGAGGCGGCACCACTGTTCCCATGCACAACGAGAACTGACTCGCCGGGAAAAAAAACCTGACTGGTTCCTCGCGGCAGTCCACAGACGCCTAGCACGTAGCTAACCAGTTCGTGCCCAGGAGAACGCAAATCCAACATCTCTAGAAGGATCAAAACGACGGACGAATCTCTATCTCCTATCTGATTGGCACACGACTGAAATACGTGTCGCGCAACAAAAGAATCGCTGATAGAAGTTAACACAACAAATGACTGATCTAGCTAACACGACTATCGGCCCAACCACGGCACAAAGTATGTAAAACAAACAAGTGCATCAAAAGAACATACGAATTAAGAATACCTGAAAACTCTGCATTGGACGCCCGCGCGTCCCGATGAGTAGAAGCAAACTCTAGTGTCTGCCCCCTACCCGCAACTGGCCGAACTCCTCCTCTGCCAACCTGTCCCCTCTGAGCGAAACCTCCGCGACCATGACCTTTCTGAACACGAGTATGATGCGGTGCTAAGGAACAATGTCTGACGAAGTGTTGAAGGCTCCCGCATCGAAAACATCCATACGATGGTTGCTGAACCTCCTGAGGATACGAGCTGAGCGACTGTCCTCGTCCCAAGCCTATGCTACTCTTGCGACGTGCAAGAAACCTATCACGGTGACTGAACCTCTGTCTCTGGGCCGATACACATGTACGAGCCCTCCTCGGTCCTCGAACTCCCAGAGTCTCGGAAAAATGCTCCTCGTCCAAAAGGGCTGCGTCCACTGGTGCTGTGTAAGTAACACTATGCTGTGTGCTGATCGCAAGGAACAACTGGGTAACAGGGGTGCCAACCTCCTATCGCTGCGCTCTACTGGCCTCAACCAAAGACCTCATCGTCTGACGCAAGTCCTGCATCTCAGCCTCAAGCCTAGCGATACGATCTATCGAAGGCGGATCCATCTGCTCCAGTGCAACGAGCGTACCATCCTGGTCAATCCTCATCCCAAACGAGTCAACTCTGACCTCGGCCCTCGCTACACCTCTCTGAGTTCCCATAGTCATCGGCGGCAAAGGCTATAAATGGAAAAGGATTCGATAAGAACACGGAAATCTAATCACAAGGATAAGTATCATCAAGGAAGGAATTTCAAGCAATTAGTACTTAGGTCACTTTAGGCGGAGTACCGTGTCATAAGTATGCCGTGGACATACACAATTACGTTACTCTGCTTAAGTTACCTACTCCATCATACCAAGGTCATCCTACACTCCGAAAGGTAAAACCTAGATCTTTGATACCAACTTTGTCACGACCCGAAATTGGCACGTGACAGCCCTTAAACTATGCAATGTCTACAGGCGTAACGCAATTTAAGTAAGTCGAAAACCCAGCAATCTAAACCATCAAAAGTAGTAAGTGATAATAACATTTTAAAAACTTTTGAAATCTCAACCCAAATTCTTTAAAAATCCAATTTTATTTCCTTTAAAAATTTGGCAGCACCTCCTTTGTAAAAACCGGTCCCAAAAATGGGTACAACAAAGATATAAGTAAAGCATCTCCAAACGGGAGCAAATACACGCCTAAAGGTGGAAAACAACCCCCACAACAGATAAACGACGCCGTAGCGAAGAAATAAAAGACGATATAAATAAAACTGCATAAAAGACCTCCAAGTAACAAAATAATATACAATATCGTCCTCACATCAAGTCTCTAAGTCATACATGAAAGTGGTAGATGGAGAGTACATGGATACAACGAATATACAATAAGCAACATCGGATAACCGCAAAACCCACCTAAGAAAAACTGCACACAGTCAGCCGAAGCGGTATCTGCTGCAAAAGATGATAAGATAGGTGGAAAGCCTACCTCGGCTACTCTGAGGAACAACCTGCAAAACATTGTGGCACAACGGGGGTGAGTTGCCAACTCGTGAATAGTAAATAACATATGCAGGTAATCGCAAGTATGCACGTACAACGCGAATTTAACATATGCAAACTAATAGCAATAAATGGTCGCATGTATGCAATAGTCATGAAAGGTACTCTATCAAGTACAACTAATATATGAAGCAATAATATGACAATATGTATCAACAGTCATGTAAGGTACTCTTTCAGGTACTACTTATACATGAATAATAAATGACAATATATATGCAACAGTCATGTAAGGTACTCTATCAGGTACTACTAATACATGAAGCAATAATATGACAATATGTATATGCAACAGTCATACAAGGTACTCTATCAGGTACTATTAATACATGAGCAATAAATGGCAATATGTATGCAACAGTCATGCAAGATACTCTATCAGGTACTACTAATACATGAAGCAATGCATATAGAATAAATGCGGAGTATGGGATAAAAAATGTCATTCTCACGGAATTCTGACCTCGTGGTAGGACCAAAGTCCATCAAGACAAATCCAAATCCTAATTTCCTCAAATCAGTCCCCAAATTGGCTCTCATATCATATAAGTCTCATATATCCTGAGTGTCCAATATCAAGTAAATCTCATATATCCTGTATCCAATATCAAGTAAATCTCATATATCCTGTATTCAATATCAAGTAAATCTCATATATCTTGTATCCAATATCAAGTAAATCTCATATATTGAATAAGTATATTTGCATGAATCATTATGATGTATATAAGTTAGATATGCATACATATATATTAGCGTCCCATTCCACTAATATATATATATATATATATATATATATATATATATATATATATATATATATATATAACAGCGTCCCATTCCACTGTTATATATACTTAGGAGTAAAAATATCATGAAACCAAGTGTCAAGTATCGACACATAAATACAGATCTATTAGGTGCTGTCACCACGACTGGCCCCCTGATAGGTACGTATTATACGCTATCCCGAAAACTCGAGTGCCCAGCTTCGACCCTCTCCTTTCGACGTATCCATACGTACATGACTCCGGTCGGTATCCCTACGATAACCGTCGAGTCATAGGTACTGTCACCGGTATGTATAGTTCCCCTGTTAGGCTCATCGGCGTGGTACATCGAAATACCTTTCTTGCCCCGGGGTACCTTCGGGCCCCACCATGTACCCTCACACGACCCACGACGTCTCCTCGCATGGGGTATATATATCAGAACCGATAAATCTCATGGTGGCTGCTGAAATATCATATCAAGAGAAACCGGGTTTTTCAAATAATGCATAATTTCATGAAACTACCACGGTCCTCAAATCCAGAAAACATTATGAAAAATCCATATCTCAATGCGAAAATCCATGAATATAATATATGCAACATAAAACTGTAATGTGAGCATATAAAGGAAAGGCCGCTATTTAACTGCAACAAGTTAATATATATATCATGCGGTTCCTAATTTCTCCAAGTCCAATATAACATCAAATAAAGGTGAACATGTAGCTATAGCCAGATATATTTGTAAACATGTAGGTATAGCAAGGTATATGTATCTACCTATCAGTAATGATGTAATATACCCTCCAGGTATAAGTGTAAGTATGTATGCAAGATGTACATGTAGCTATATCTCATATGTGTATATACCTATCACTAATGGTACAATACCATATAGGTATATGGGTAACTAGCATGTAAGCATGTCAATGCATATGAGTAAGCATATAGGTATACAGGTATGCTATATGTCATATGCACGATGGAAAATAAGGATTATGTCTCAATATCCCTAAACAATACAATATCACATATGTATAGGTGTTGTGCGTGTTATGGCAATTATTGACGGTGTGAGTTGCATACAATCAGTGCTCGTGCAGCATGAGCCGTCAATAATAGTGTAGTGTCCTAAGAGTACAAGTCCAAGGACAACTAGTAACTAAGCAATGAGGTGTATGCGCAAACTCTATATATGCAATAGAATATGCGACTAATATCATATCATCTCTAGCCCAGACACATAACGCCATGCGGGCGATTCCCCTGTAGATGTTAAATCTACTCACTAACGCTCCTGGCTAAGTAAAGCCTACCACCTGTTTTCCCTTCTTTGCAGCGCCCGAAGTCCTCGCCTGTGATCTAAAAGCATAAAACAATATAACAAGTGTATATTAGCTAATGACCAAAAACACGTACAAACTACGTTTGACCGACGCACCAACTCAAAACATACTCTCAAGTGTTCGTATTGTGGCTAACGTGCGTAGCGACACTACGAAACTAACCCAAGAGCAAAACCACACAAAGTGCACGATCCGTGTCGTATAACGTATCGCGCGTAATCGTAACACAAGAAACTAGCCATGTGATCCCAGATTTTGTACACAAAGAAAACCCAAAAATCAAACAGGACCAAACACACCTAAACCAAAGTAGACAGCTACCCACAAAAACCCACACCCAAACTCCAACACAAATCCGGCGTCGCCGGAATTCACCTTCACGTCACCGGCCGAGTCCAAGCTCTAGGGGTTCGTGCTCCAGGTGATGTCTTATGGTCTCAGGTACAACACAACTACATTGTTTGGTTTTCTAGTATACTCTCGGGGTCACAGCAGATCACAGATATCACAAACGACACTAAAAATACGATATTTGCACGAAACTTAACTTTAAGCGTTCTAAACTAAAACTAAAAGTCTACACAACACAATAACTTCATAAAGAATAGATAGAGATCATTACCTACTCCCACAAGCTCAAAGAACCTAGCTTTCCAAGCTCCAAGGCATCCAAGAGGCAAAACTAGGCTCAAGAAGTGATTTTGGTGAGATTTTGTGAAGTTTGTGAAGGTTTTGTGAAGAATTGGTGATGGGAAGACAAGTGTTCAGTTTGAGAAATGAGAAGTGATGAAATAATAAGAAGAAATGAAGTGAGAGAGAATGAGAGAGAGTGAGATGAAAAGAGAGAGAGAGGTGAGTGCAAGAGGGTGAGTGCACCCTTGCATTAACTCCTCATTAATGCAAGGCCATGACTCCCCATGCCACCTCTTCTCACAAACAAAAACCCGAAAGAAATATCTTCCTTCTCACAACAAATATCTAGATATTTTAGGGTTAAGGTTAAACAAGGATTGGATTAAAGCAAAGGATTAGATTAGGTTAAGTGTCATGGTCACTAATCTAGATTACACAAACACACCCTCACATAAACATGCACATGTGTGTGCATGCCATAACAAATAATAATAAATTATTAATTAAATGTTATAAAATGTGAGGAACCCAAATTGGTAAACTTTTTACCAAAAACCCGCATTATCGTCTAAACTAACACTAATCGAAATCTAAGGCGTTACAATAACCGGGCAGTGAAGCTGCGCGGTTGCCTCTTGGCGAGGGCTTTGATATCTGGCGTCGTGGGTAGGCAACTACCAGCCTGGGATGACCGAGCGGGGTAGCCGCTCAGATTCCTCTTGTGAGGGCTTTGATCCCTGGCGTCATGGGTAGGGAGCTACCGGCCGGAGATGACCGAGCTAGGGTCGAGCTCGGTTGCCTCTTGCGAGGGCTTTAATCCTTAGCGTTGGAGGGGCTGTAAGAAGCCTGCTAAGAATAACCGGGCAGTGAAGCTGCGCGGTTGCCTCTTGGTGAGGGCTTTGATCCCTGGCGTTGAGTGTAGGGAAGCTACCAACCAGGGATAGCCGAGTAGGGTAGCCGCTCGACTGCCTATAGGGAGGACTTTGACCCTTAGCGTTGGAGGGCCGTAGGAGGCCTGCTAAGGATAACCGGGCAGTGAAGCTGCGCGGTTGCCTCTTTGGTGAGGGCTTCAGATCACAAAGACAGAACTCTATTTGCAATGTTATGACGTTCCCTCATTGGTATAGCTTGAGCTTCTCAGCGTTGTAAGGCCGCGGGAACTTGTGTCCATCCGCGTTTTGTAGGCGATAGGCTCTGCCGGGGAGTACCTCAGAGACGAGGAATGGACCGTCCCACTTTGGGGAGAACTTGTGTAGCCTCCCTTGATCGATGAACCCGTTCCGCCGTAGGACCAGATCTCCAGTCTTGAAGGAGCGGCGCTTGACCTGAGCGTTGTAGTATCAGGCCGTTTGTTGTTGATAAGTGGCAGCCCTGATCTGAGCCCGGCCTCTTTTCTCCAACAGGATGTCCAGGTTGGTCCGTAGCGCCGAGGTGTTTGCATCGTCGTCGAAGTGCTCGATCCAATGACTGGGTAGCCCGATCTTCGCTGGGACCATTGCCTCGGTCCCATAGCAGAGGCTGAAAGGGGTTTCCCCGGTGGGGGTCTTCTTTGATGTGGGGGTCTTCTTTGACGTGCGCAGGGCCCATAAGACCCGGGGCAGTTCTTCGACCCAACTGCCTTGTCTCCCTTCTAGGTGGGTCCGGAGACCTCGGAGGACTTCTCGGTTAGCGACTTCGGCCTGCCCGTTGCATTGGGGATGCGCGACCGCGGCGAACTTCATGAGGATGTGGTATTCCTTGCAGAAGTCCTTCACTTTCTCATTCTCGAAGTTCGTCCCGTGATCGGTGATGATACACCTCGGGATGCCGAACCGGAGTATCAGATTGTTTTGCAGGAACCTGATGGTCGTGGCGGCATCCGGTTTCCTGTTGGGGACGGCCTCGATCCACTTGGTGAAGTAGTCTACCGCGATGAGGATATATTTTTGCCCGGCCGTACCGGTAGGGAACTGGCCGATCATGTCCAATCCCCACTGGGTGAACGACCATGGGGATGTTAGGGCGGTCAGCTCGGTAGCGGGGAGGCGAGGGATGCTGCCGTGGAGTTGGCAACTCTTGCATCTTTTGACTAGCTTCTGGGCATCCTCGTGAATAGTGGGCCAGTAGTACCCCTAGAGCAACGCCTTTTGGATCAAGGTTCGGGCCCCTTGGTGTGCACCGCCAACCCCCTCATGGATTTCACGGAGGATGTAGTCGTCTTCGTGGGGGTCGATGCACCGGAGCAGGGGTTGAGTGAAGGATTTCTTGTAGAGGTTCCCATTGCTCCAGATGAAGTGATGGGCTTTGGCCCAGAGACGGCGGGCGGCTCCCCGATCTTCTAGGAGCGTACCGTCCTTCAGGAATTCCATGAGGGGCTTCCTCCAATCTTGGTCGCCTTCCTGCGCTGCATATACGTGGAGTGTTGTCGTTCCGTCTTCCACGCTGGGCTGAGGCAAGGTTTCGAAGAGGATAGACCGCTTATTGTTGGCTGAGTATGATGAAGCCAGCTTGCTCAGGGCGTCGGCTTGGGCATTCAGCTGCATGGGTAATTGTTCTACTTGGACTTCGTCAAAGTTCCTCCGGAGTTTCCTTACCCCGTCCAGATACTTCATCATCAGAAAAGGCTCCCGAGCTTCAAAGCGGCTGGTCACTTGGCCGACGACTAGGGCCGAGTCGCTGCGGATTCGAATTGTCTTCAGCCCTAGCCCGACGGCCATGCACAGTCCAGCCAGGAGGGCCTCGTACTCTGCCGCGTTGTTCGAGGCTTTGAAACCGAGCTTCAGAGAGTACTCCATTTCTGCCTCGTTCGGGCCCCGGATAATGAGGACGGCACCACAGCCTTCCTTGGTTGAAGACCCGGCGACGTAGATGACCCACTCAGGAATCGAGCTAAGCCTTTCCGCGATGGGACACTGAGTTGCGAGGGTCGGCGTGGACTCCGGTTCCTTGCTAGGGATGGTGCATTCAACGATGAAATCGGCCAGGGCCTGTGCTTTAATGGCCTGCCTCGGGCGATATTTTATGTCAAACTGAGATAGTTCCCATCTCTACTTCTCTAAGCGGCCCGAGGATTCCAGTGATGCAAGGATAGCCCCCAACGGGCGCTCAGTGAGGACGAGGATGGTGTGTGCTTGGAAATAGTGTCGTAGTTTCCTTGAGGCCGCCACGAGGGCCAAGACAATCTTCTCTATGGCTGAATATCTCGTTTCTACGTCCTTAAATACATGGCTCACATAGTACACCGGCTTCTGCACTCCACCGGACTCTCGGACGAGCACTGAGCCCGCTGCTTGGTCGGATACCGCCAGATACAGCGACAACTCGTCTCCTTCAACTGTTCGGGTGAGCAGTGGTGGCGTTGCGAGGTGCTTCTTCAATTGGTCGAAGGTGGCCTGGCACTCCTCCGACCACTCAAACCTTGGGATCTTCCTCAGAGCTTTGAAGAAAGGGAGGCATTTCTCCCTCGACCTGGACATGAAACGGCTCAGAGCAGCGACTCATCTCGTGAGCCGCATGATCTCGACGTTGGTCTTGGGCGCGGCCATGTTGAGGATAGCGTCGATTTTCTCTGGGTTAGCTTCGATTCTACGGTGAGTGACCATGAAACCGAGGAACTTTCCCCCGGTGACTCCGAATGCGCATTTGGCGGGGTTTAGCTTCATCTTAAACTTGCGGAGCACTTCGAAGGCCTTGCCCAGATCCTTGGCGTGGTCGGCCGACGAGACGGATTTGACGAGCATATCGTCAACGTAGACCTACATATTCCTGCCAATCCGTGGCTTGAACATGCGATTGACCAACTGTTGGTACGTGACCCCGGCATTCTTGAGGCCGAAGGGCATCACCTTGTAGCAGTATACCCCCTGGTCCGTTGTGAATGCGGTAAGATCTTCATCTTCCGGATTCATATGGATCTGATTGTAGCCGGAGAAAGCATCCATGAAACTCAACAGCTCGTGGCCGGCCGAGCTGTCGACGAGCTGATCTATCCGAGGGAGAGGATAGTTGTCCTTGGGGCAGGCCTTATTGAGGTCGGTGAAGTCGACGCACATGCGCCACTTCCCTCTCGACTTCTTAACAAGAACTATGTTCGCCAGCCACTCCGAGTAGGGTACATTCCGGATGAAGTTGGCGGCGAGAAGTCGATCAATCTCGTCTTCGATAGCCTTCTGTTTGACCGGGGCGAAGCTTCGCTTTTTCTGTCAGACTGGTCGGGCCGTAGGATCAACCCCGAGCTTGTGAGAAACGATTTTGGGGTCGATCCCAGGCATGTCAGCAGGTGCCCAGGAGAAGACGTCGGAGTTGTTTCTGTTGGAGATAGTGCCCTCAGAGTCAATTATTAGATCACAGGTACGTGATTGCAATGATTGATGGAGGACCTATCCCGGTAGGACAGTCTTACTCGAGATGATAGTATGCTATCTGGTTTACCTTTATCATCGTGTACTGCTTTAAGTGACCTGACATGTCGCTATTACACGTTGATAGAGCCCCTAGGATTCTTGCTTGACCACCAGCAGTATGAGGGCGATCATATAAGTGGGAGCTGGGGGTCTATAAGCATATCCTTAAAAGGTCCCTAGTCGTGAGAGTTTCGAGACAGGGCATCGATTCTCCATAGTAGACTAGTGTATACAGTCGAGACCCCGACGAGGGGCGGTGGCCAGTCTCACAAGCCACTGGTGTCAGTTGGATCACCTAAGATGTATACAGGTGCTCATTGGGTTATGAGTACACCGGACAGGACTCGCCGGGAACATGCTAGTTGGTCATATACCAGACGTCAGATGGCAGTTCCCTGGTGACATGTGTGCAGGTTAGTTCATCGACCTGGGGATCGTCATTTGTCTCGTGTGAGTTCCCACTGTACTTTGATTACTACCCTACCACGGCTCAAAGGAGTCGTGCAAACAGGTTTTAGTTGGGTACAGTCCCGAGCCACATGGAGGCAGCGAGCGTATCTTCAGGGGTTCGTCTCTCCCGGTATTGGGGGTGAGGTCGTGCTGTGTCTAGGAGAGCCATTACACGAAGTCCTTGGCCAAGGCAAGGAGATTTACTGGTAGGTATTCCAGTAGTATCTTAGGGTGTTCTGGGCTACACTCCGACACGACTTGTAACGCTTTTGGGGGTCTGACTTTTACCAACCCCCTAGGCCCGCCATGCGATACTCATAGACGAACGGACCGGACTGTACGGATATTGTCACTGACAGGCTCAGTAGGGAGTCAGGCTGAGTTCGCTCACGGACGTCCCTTTTAGTCAGTACCTGGTAGCCCGTTATGTATTGGCTTATACCTCTAACGTGCTAGTGGTTAAATCCACAACCAAGGTGTTGATGAGTCTTTAGAGTCCCCCACATTCAGTTACTCAGCTTTCGGGCGAAAGGTTGTAGAGACCGTATGGAGATATGGCAAGGTCCGATCAGATACGTGCGGTATTGCACGGATCAGGATCGGACAGTTTGTACTATAGGCCGTATGGATATATGGCAGGGTTCGATCAGATACGTGCGGTATTGCACGGATCAGGATCGAACGGATATTACTGGCCGGCTTTGGTATAAGCCGGATCCTAGTATAGTACAGTGTAGAGTTTGTCTCATTGCATTTGTATTTCGGTCGGAATACAAATGCGGGTGTGTATGCACAGTATCGGGGTTTTCCTGTAATTTATTACGGGACCAGTTTTCTGGAGTTGCCAGTTTGCTTTCCGTTTCGGCCAATTTCCATTGTTCCGTTCATTGGCCGAAGATTGGTGGAGGAGGGCTTATTTGCATTGTTGCAAATAAGCTTTTGTGGAAGGGGGTCTTTGCATGTTTCCTTGTATCATGATGGTGCACCATTCTTTTGACCTTGACTTGTATCTTCATGATGGCATGACTTTTAAGCCATCATGTTTGATGATGGTTGGTGATTGAGTGTGGATGTATTTTGTTATCATGTTCTTTCATGATTCCCTTTTGCATTATTGTTATGGTTGCACCACTCATTCCTTGGCTCACTCTCTCTCATTCTCTCCATTCACCTCTCATGGCCGGCCAAGCTTGGAGGAGGGGTTGCCCATTTTTGTAGTGGGGATTTTTGCTCTCTTGATGTTAGAAAAATCCCCAAGTTCCTCCACATAGTTCTTGTTTTCTTTTCCTCCACCACAAAGGCATCTCCATGAACCCCAAATGAGACTTGAGGACTACATATTCTACAGCGAACCTTGGGCACGTCGAGTAGCCGGCTTCGTGCCCGAGTTGCCTCGGCATTGAGGTGGGAGCCCGTAAACAAAGTAGGCGATGTGGTGCACTTCCGGCGACGAGGAGGAGACAGGACTTTCCGCAGGAGATCGGGACCATGACGAGAAGACCGGAGGACTTGGATCGTCGGTATATCTCTATTCCCTTTCTTGTTGTTAGTTAGGACTAGTTAATGGTTCGATCCGGGTATTAGTGCGCGGCGGTTTGCCAGTTCAAGAAAAATTTAAGTTTATCACCGCTTCCGCATTTGGCCGTCGGATTGACGGCCGGGGCGCCGCCGTGCACTTACAGTTTCTGAGGAAACCGACCAGGTCATCTCGCTGAGTTCCTGTCAAGAGTGATCCGACCTGGACGGTTTTTTCATTGTCCCCCTCTGTCAGGGGCACCTCGGTCAGTGGTTCGACCGGGGTCCCCCAAACCTCCTTCTGCTCGTCTTGGGTGTCCAGAGAACCATTGATGTCGTTTTTTACCTCAGCGTCGTCGGCCGTCTGCTCGGACGAAGATGTTTCGGTAAGGCATACCTTCACGACCCGCTGGTCTCCGTAGACCCGACCTATCCCTCCCTGATCGAGAGGGAACTTCATCGCCAGGTGGTAGGTCGATATCTGGGCCTGGAGGGAGTTCAGCGTCGGGCGGCCGAGGAGGACGTTGTAGGCCGATGTGAACTTTGCTACGTTGAAGTCCACAGGCAATGTACGGGTGTGGCCGGGCTCCCGGACGTTGAACTGCAGGGTGACCACCCCTTCCACCGGAATGGAGTGGTTGGTGAACCCTGAAAGGACGTGGGAGGTCGGTTTCAAGTCTGCTGGGGTGAGCCCCATGCGTAGAAAGCAGTCATGGAAGAGGATGTCTGTCGAGTTGCCCGAGTCGAAAAGTATCCGGTGGACCTCTTATCGGTGGATTTGGGCCGTGATCACCAGAGGGTCGTTGTGGGGCATGGATATGCCATGGAGATCCTCGTCGCCAAAGATGATAGGCTCGTGGTCCCTGGCCTTTTTGCTTGGGCGGCCGTTGGCCTCCGTTGCCGGCGTGGGGTGCTGAGTCTCGCAGGCGTTCGACTGACCCCCTGTCGTCATGACCATAGTTCTTGATGGGCCCCGGTTCCTTCCAGCAAGGTCCCTTAGGCCCCGTGGTGAGGTTGTCTTCGAGCTGCCTTGGCGGGACTCGTGGGCGCGACCCCGTCGAGGGAGGGGGTGCCGGTCATGCCTGGAAGAAGGCGAGCTGACCGCCACCGCCTTGGTAGGGACAGGGTGCAACGGGGCTCGAGTCGAGGCTCTCCGATGTGGGACCTCAAGGTTGAATGGGACAGATCAAGGGACCTGCGATCGCTGGAGTCTGCGAGGCGGTGGCCGGCGGAGGGGTTAATGACATTCGGCGGAGGTTCATCCACACCTACGTTGATGGGGAGGCAGCGGCGGGTGCCTGGATCATCAGGGTGATCGCTTGCCATGCGGATGGAGATCGGAAAGCCAACTTTGTTTTTTGTGGAGTTTAGTTTCCCACAGACGACGCCAACTGATAGAGGTCCTTTTCGGGTCTCCGTTAGATGTTGTATTTCGTCGATCTTCCGGTGGATCTTGGAGGTGATCTCCTGTTGCGTGTGGGTCTCAATGGGTTTTGAGTAGATTGGTGGTTTTGAGGAGCTTGCGCCGAGTACCTGCAAGGAAGTCCCGGGGTGGTTTGGTACCACCGAGGACCCTTCGACGATCAAGTTAGCACAAGATCCGAGAAGAGTAACGGCTAAGTGGGGTGAAAAAAAGCTTACTTGACCCCTCTGTGATGGGGTTTATATAGTGGCGGCAGCACGCAGTAGCAGGCGCGAGAATCTCGCCGGCAGTTACGCTCCCGATGTCACGCCAGCGTAATAAGCGGATCGCCCGTTAATGGGGGTCATGATGGCGTAGGATGTGGGATGTTGCTGGCGGAGAATCTACGCATGGCGAGATTTGCGGAGCGGCGGTTACGCCTGTGAGTGGTGGAGTTGGTCGGTCGGAGGGACCGAGGAAGATGGCCTCGGCGGGAGAGCTTGGGAACGAGCGGGAGGGCCTAGGCATCTTGGTCCTGTGGTAGCTCGGGGCGAGATGAGAGGCCGAGGGGACAATTTGCATGGGGCTCTGAGGTGAGCCAGCTTATGCTTGCAGGTCGGGTACAGGGGTGGCCTGATCGGCCCCTGTGGGCCCTTTCTTCTAAGTTCCGGGATACATCATCTGCCACGTGTCTTGATTTGGGAGATCACCAATATAGAGCATCATCAGTGTCTGATTAAAATGCTGGAATCGGATTTTTAAAATTCGTTATACGATGGCTATTATAGAAATATGAGTCAAATTTTAATCTTAGGTTCACTCATAGCTCTTCGAAATGTAAAATTCCCTCGACATCCGTTGAAACAACCGCCATCAATTACCAGTGGTAATTGTTTTTGTATTTTTTTCTTGGCAATGTCCAGTAAACCCTAACCTATGCACACAACACACTAACTCACACCACACACAAGCACACAACACACACATCTAAGAGACCCACGAATTTGCTCAAAAACGTTAATTTGTGGCCGCTTCCCCTTTTGGGGTTCCTGGAGTTCGAACCCCATACACTCCCCAAGAAGGGAAGTAGCCATACCAACTGAGGTATTGCTCATTGATCAGTGATAACTGTTTACTATTTATTCCTAGCAACCGTTACTTTCATGAATCAATCGCAGGTGATTGCTGGTGACCATATCCAAAAAGGTATAAATTTATAGATTTACAATAAGATCTATAGAGATTTGAAAAGTATATCCATAGTGCAGTGGATAGTGTAGTTATTCTTTTAACTTTAATTGTGAATTACATTTTGAGAAAATCTTATATAAAGAAATTTTTAAAAGAGAAAGATACTTGTAAACTTCTTTTATCAGAACATGTATAAAGAATTATAGGTTAGTGAACGGAAGAAAGCCTCCAATCACGTAATCCCATACTTTAGATTTCTGTAAAGATTCTATTTGACCATAACATTTGCTAGGTTAGTGATGGAGGAATGAATCTCCTTCAGATCTTACCTTCCGTTGATCTGCTGATGGCGGCGATGGGTGGCTGAGATTGGACCTGGAGGCTGTCCCTCCTGAAGCGTGTGGATCTCAATGGGTTTGAGGTTGTGGTTGCCGAGTTACCTGCAAGGAAGTCCCGGGATGGTTATACCACCGAGGACCCTCCGACGGTCAAGTTAGACTGGAGATCCGAGCAGAGTAACAACTTAATGGAGTTAAAATGGCTTACTTGAACCGTCTGAAGAAGGGGTTTATATAGAGGTGGCAGCAAGCGAGGCAGGCACGAGAATCATGCCGGCTATTACGCTCCCGACGTCATGTCCGTGTGATGAGCGGGACCTCCCATTAATGGCGAGACAGGCTCGTTAATGGGGGATCGTGGTGGCATGGAATGTGGGATGTGGCCAGCGGAGATCTCGCGCATGGCGAGATTCGCGGGATGTCGGTTACGCCTGCAAGCGGTGCTGTTGGTAGGTTGATGAGACCGGGGAAGATGACCTCGACGGGAGAGCTCGCGGGGGAGCGGGAGAGCTGAGGTATCTTGGTTCTGCTCGAGCCCGGAGGCGAGCTGAGAGGGCCGAGAAGGCTCGGGCCTGTGATAGCTCGAAGATGAGCTGTGGGGCCGAGGAGGCCAATTATGCTGGGGGCTCGGAGGTAAGCCAGCGTTTGCTCATAGGACGGGCACATGAGTGGTCTGGTCGGCCACTGTAGGTCCTTTCTTGTGAGCCTTGGGATACGTCATCTGCCACGTGTCCTGATCTGGGAGACCACCGATATCGAGCATCATCATTAGCCCCCCACTCTCGTCCAGACCAGTTGACGGGTCGGGTTGAGATTGGTTTGCCGGGTCACCCGAGGTGAGCTACTTTCCGAAGATATCGTCGGGCATGTCGCTAGGCAATTGGTTGTTTTTCCGGGTGATGTCAGCGAATCAGGGCGAGATCTCCGCATTAATGAGGGTGCGCCGGATCGTGTGCCCTTTTGTTGAAGCGACATGCCACGTGTTGGGTGCCGGTTGGCTGATGTGACGTGCTGCAAGCTTCTGGCGTCCGGTGGCATGCTGCCAATGCACTTGCGAAAGGTGGAGTGATCGTAGCTGTCGGAAGCAGTGAACTGTTTTGGCGGGAGTCGACCATCGCGGTTGGATGAGGACGCCGGTAGCATAAATAGGGAGGAGGCATGATTCTGTAGGGTTCCAATGAACAACAGCAGGGTTTCGGGAGGCATCGTCCATGCCATTTTCAAAATTTTGCCGTTTTAAAGAACCCTAAACTAGAATCGATAACTAGAGAATCATACGAAACAACATGTAAACTACTTTACATCTAAGTGAACTAGGAATAAAACCTTTGTAGACCGGTCCTTCACTTCAATAGCTCCTTGTAGTGGTCCCTTCGCTGCGATCACGGAACTCCTGGACTCTAGCATGGCTTCTCAAGGTGGAATGAACAATCTTGCTTGAAGTCTTCGAGGCCGAAGATGATCTACGTCGTGGAGACACTAACTCAAGCTACTACTTCACTAATGAGAGATTAGTGAAGCTAACACCCTATACTAAAGTGCTAATCTAGTAGAGGATGATGAAGTAGGAAGTGGGCTCACTTTAGTTTTATTTTTCTCACAATATTTTCTCTCTTTAGAAAACCCTAGCAAGCTTTTTGCACAAGGAAGAAGAAGATGAGCAAAAGAAATGAGAATGAACTAATGAGGTGAGAGAAACAACCATGCGTGAGTTTGTATCATATACTAACTCATGTAGAGACATAACCATGGCTAAATTATAATGGTTAGGTTAATAAATATTTTAAGTAAAACAAAACTAGTGGACTTAGTCAAAACATCCACAAGTTTCTACAAGCTTCATGCATTTGGCTAATAATCCACTAATTTGGAATTACTTTAAATACTAAAACCCAACATTATAATTAGTATGGTGTAAGTCTCATACACCCATATAGTGTGTATCAACAACCATGATACAATAATAAAACACAATTAATATATATCACATATATATTAAGTGTGCACATGTGAGAATAATAAATGCTTAAGTGAGCTAATATTAGTTAATGTAAACTAGTATATCAAATATACAATTATACACTAAAATATCAAATCAACACTTGATTTAATAATCCGGCTATATCTCATATAACCAACTAATATTAAATGTACCATCTTATCGAATCAACACTTGATTCGATAACCCGGCTATATCACATATAACCGACCGATACAAATATCACGAGAATATAACACGGTATCTCATACTCGTATTATTCTCGGTCCCGCACATATCACATATGTGCTCTTACCTCGTTTTGCCTGAGCCAGTGAAACCTCTATGTAGGACTCTAAAGACTCGTCAATACGCCGGCAGTAGGTGATGATCACATCAAGCACCCACAAGCCGTCAGCGGTACTAGATGGACGTAACAACTACCCGGGTATTGAGCGATCAGAAGATCAACAAGCAAGCCTGCTCTATCTTCTGTAAAGCCTGTCAGTAACACTACCGTACAGTCATGTCTCCTCGTCCGATATGTCGCATATCAAGTCTAGGGGTGGTAAACGTCAGACCCCAATAACCGATAAGTCATGCCGATATGAGGCTCATAACGGGTCGAGAAACTACTGATAACACTTACCAGTAAATCTCTAAATCAGCCCTGGCCAGGGACTTCCCTATTATGGCCAATCGAGCACAGCGCAACATCAACCCCCAATACCGAGAGAGATGAAACCCCTCCTATCACTCATTGCCTCCATGTGACTTGGAACTGTACCCAAAAACCACCGTTTTGCACGTCCTCTTGAACGTGGTAAGGTGGAAATCAAAGCACAATGGGAATCACACAAGATTCTATGACGATCTCGGGTCTACAGACTAATCTGTACCGGTGTCACCAGAGAACTGCTATCTGACGATAGATATAATACCAACTAGGAGTTCTCTGCGAGTCCGTCCAGTGTACTCAGTCTCCATTGAGCACCCGTATACCATCTCTGATGTCAAACGTCAATGGATATGGGATCATCCATCGCCCATCTCATGGGTCGAGAAGCGTATACGCTAGTCTATCCTGGTATATCGATGCCCTGTCTCGATACACCCACGACTAGGAACATTGAAGGATGAACTTATGGACTACCATAGCCCCACTAGTATGATCTGCATCATAATCCTGGTAGTCAAGTACACATCCTAAGGGCTTTACCAACATGTAACCATAAGACAGTATCAAGAGACAAGTATACATGTTAAGATAAAGAGCAACTAGATAGCATACTATCATGTCGAGCAAGAAAGTCCTCTCTATATATGTCCAAGCATCCACTATAATATACATCATATGTACAATAATGGCCTCTAGGGCATACATACAACTAACAATCTTCCACTTGCACTAGGGCCAGCTGCTGTAGTATCGCATACCCAGCATCCCGAAGAGTCTCTCGAACTGTATCTAGGGAATGTCCTTTGTGAGTGGATCCGCAGTGTTGTTCTTCATGTCAACTCTCCTGACCTCGATCTCCTGGCGATCAACTATCTCCCGGCTCAGGTGATACCTGTCTCAGAATATGTCTGGATCGCTGATGGGACCTGGGTTCCTTGGCCAAAGCCACCGCTCCATTGTTATCATAATAAAAAGGTATTGGATACTCAGTGGATGGAACCACTCCAAGTTCAGTTATGAACTTCTTCATCCAGACAGCCTCTTTGACAGCATCGTTGGCAGCGATGTATTCAGCCTCCATCGTCGAGTCTGCTACGGTTTCTTGCTTGGAACTCTTTCAGCATACCGCCCCTCCATTGAGGGTAAAGACAGATCCCGAGTGCGACTTAGAGTCGTCCTTATCACTCTGGAAGCTCGAATCGGTAAAGGACTCCACTTGGAGTTCTCCGTTACCATACACCAAGAGCATCTTTTTAGTTCTCAAGTACTTGAGCATGCTCTTCACAGCTGTCCAGTGACTCTCTCCAGGATCTGCTTGATACCTATTCACTACACTTAGTGAGTGTGCTACATCAGGTCTGGTACATTGTCATGACACGAAATGGCACGTGACTGGCCCTTGAATCATATGAAGTCTATAGGACCTCATCTAATTCAAGTAAGCCAAAAGCTCAGAAATCTAAAACCATTTTAAATAATAAATGGAGGAAAACTAGTTTTTAAGAAGTAAAGAAAACATGTTTTAAAAACAAGGTTTTTAAATAAGTAAGCCGAATATGCATTTTTAAAATCTCTAGTCTTTTCTGAAAATTTCGGCAGAGTTTCCTTTGTAAATTCTTGCCCCAAACGGGGTACAACATGAATAATATATATACAATGATATAAGGCATCTCTAAGCGGGAGCTAGCTCTTCGTCAATCGACGGTCACAACTACGCAAGCAATATAATATACAACGCCGAAGGGCGAGGATCAAAACTCAAAAGGAAACTCAAGAATATCATGAAAACCATAATACTACAACGCGCGACTCTAAGGTCGAAATAATACACAACTGGTTTTCTAAGTCTGAAACAATATACAAGTTTGGTTGATGGAATTACTAGATATAACTGAATAAAATAAATATAAGGGTGGTCACGATGCGAGTGAATCCACCTACCAATGCTATCACCCAGAAAGGAAGCAGTGTGCCAGAAAGCCGCAATGAAATCTGTACGTCAAAACCTGCAAGAAACTATGGCACAATGGGGGTGAGTTGCCAACTCGTGAGTAGAAAACATCACAGAGCAGAAATCGTATGTATGACTCAATCCTAGGTCAATACGATCAGATATATATATATATATATATATATATATATATATATATATATATATATATATATATATAAACCTCAAATGAATAAGTCTGAAGCATGATAAGGTGGCAAGGGTAAATATCTATACATAATTGTAGTACCAAGTGCTTGTGCCAGTGCCTCAGGTAGCAACATATCATAAATATGAGGTATGATCAATGTAATCAGTGTCAACTGTATCATGAAGTCTATGAGTATGTGGATATCTTCCAACTATGTAATCAATGTCTGTATGTATGTGGATATCGTCCACGAGTCAACTAATGACATAACAACATCATGCGTGTAAAAGTCATAAAAGCATATGCATGAAAGTATGAGGATATAAATCAACATATATCCCTTGCGACATATCAAAATCATGGAATCTGAGTGTCTAGCATCGACACTCGAAAACATCATGAAACCTGTGCCCAGCATCGGCACGTAAATCCTCATATATCGAGCTCTGTCAGTCCGGATCGGCCCACGGCTCCGTCAGTCCGGATCGGCCCATATCATCTCTCGACTCCGGTCGGTATCCTCCGGATATCCGTCGAGCTCAAATACAATCACCGGTAGGTAGTAGTCCCTCTGCCAGGCTCACCGTCTACTGCACAGCGATCCGTTCTCGCCCCGGGTACCATACCGGGTCCACCATGTACCCGCAATCGGTCTCATCAAGCTCCTCGATTCGGGTTCACATGTCACACGTCTCAAAACCGAGAAAACGCATGGTGGACGCACTGAAATATCATATCAAGGGAAACCAAGTTTTTAAAACAATACATATTCTCTTTTGAAATAACCACGGTTCCCAAATCCAGAAATCTCATGAAAACAAATATCTCAATGCGTATAATCATAAGCATGATGTATGCGACATATATGTTAGTTATATGTATGCCCTAGAGGCCATTACTATACATAGGATGTATATTGTAGTGGATGCTTGGACATATATAGGGAGGACTTTCTCGCTCGACATGATAGTATGCTATCTGGTTACTCTTTACCTTAACGTGTACACTGATTGTCTCTCCGATACATGTTGGTAAAGCCCTTAGGATGTGTACTTGACTACCTGGACTATGATGCGGATCATACTAGTGGGGACATGGTAGTCCATAAGTACATCCTTGAAAGTCCCTAGTCGTGGGTGTATCGAGATGGGGCATCGATATACCAGAGTAGACTAGCGTGTACCTTCTCGACCCATACAGATGGGCGATGGATGATCCCATATCCATTGGTGTTTGACATCAGAGATGATATACGGGTGCTCAGTGGAGACTGGGTACACTGGACGGACTCGCCGAGAACTCCCAGATGGTATTATACCTTACGTCAGATGGCAGTTCTCTGGTGACACTGGTACAATGTAGTCTGTTGACCCGAGATCGTCATAGAGTCTTATGTGGTTCCCACTGTGCTTTGATTTCCATCTTACCACGTCCAAGAGGGTGTGCAAAACGGTGGTTTTTGGGTACAGTCCCGAGTCACATGGAGGCAATGAGCGATAGGAGGGGATTCGTCTCTCCCGGTATAGGGAGTTGATGTTGCGCTGTGTTCGATTGGCTATAACAGGAAATCCCTGGCCAGGGTTGCTGAGATTTACTGGTAAGTGTTACCAGTAGTTTCTCGAATTGTTATAGACCTCATATCGACACGACTTATCGAGCTATTGGGGTCTGACGTTTACCACCCCTAGGCGAGATATGCGACATATCAGACGATCAGACCGGACTGTACGGTAGTGTTACTGGTTGGATTCACTGGAGTGTGAGCGGGCTTGCTCGTCGATCTTCTGATCGCTCAATACCCGGGTGGCCGTTACGTTTAGCAGACCGCTTGCGGCTTGTGGGTGTTTGATATGATCATCATCTGCTGCCGGCGTATTGACGAGTCTTTAGAGTCCTACATAGAGGTTTCCTGGCTCAAGCGAAACGAAATAGGAGCGCATATGAGATATGTGCGGGACCGAGAATAATGCGTGTATGTGATACCGTATTCCATTCTCGCGATGAATGTATCGACTGGTTGTATGCGATATAACCTAGTTATCGATTCAAGGATTGATTCGATAAGCCGATACATTGGATACTAGTTGGTTATATGCGATATGACCGGATCATTGAATCAAGTGTTGATTTAATGATTTAATGTATAATTATATATTTGATATATTACTTTGCATTAACTAGTATTGGTTAACTTTAAATGGATTTTCTCACTTGGTTTGTGCGCATTGTATATGCGATATATTTTTGTGCACTTGATTGTATCATGTTTGATGATACATGTTAACTTGGTTAAGTGTAAAGATTAAACCATGGTTAAGTTAATGATTAGGGTTTTGATTATCTTATTTATTTATTTATTTATTTGTTTATTTGTTTTGGAAAAGATAAAGAAAGAATGGTGGCTTTGTTTGTTTGTTTGTTGAAGATTCATGAACCTTTGACTTAGTCACCATTATTGTCTTCATTCTTAACCCTAACCATTTAAGCAAACCATGGTCTATTCTCTACACTTAACTAGGGTTAGGTTATGATAAGTATTGATATCATTTTATCCTTTTTTAAGAAGGAACTTATCATAACTTGATCTTCTTCTTCTTCATCTTCTTCAAAGAAGAAAAAGCTTGACCATCAATGGTGATTGATGAAATAGAGTGAGAAATCCAATTCTAAAGTCTACCCACTTCCTATTTCTTCATCCTCTACCTCTTGCCAAGTAGTAGAGTGTGTTTCCTTCATAAGTTTTCTAGACTTGGTGAAGTTGGAGCTTGATCTAGCGATGCCTCGACGTAGATCATCTTCGGCACGTCGTCGATGACCTAGCCCGCTCTTTCTCCGATGAAGCTGACGCTAGAGCCCGGGATTTGATTTGGACAGCGGAGAGGACTTCATCACGGAGCCGTGGAGGTGGACGACCGGATCTACAAAGGTTGTATTTTCGTATTCTCTTAGTAAAGTAGTTTACTAGTTGCTTTTTCGCCTAAACATCTAGCCAACGATCTAGTCTAGGGTTTCTCGGCACCGTATTTTTAGAAATTGGCATGGTTGATGCCTTGTGAGATCTCTTGAGAGTGCCTAGGAACCCTACAGTGGTATCAGAGCCTAGCTAGAGCCTTAGGCGAAGTCTAGACGATGTTTGAAACCCGATCGAACCGAAAACCCAACCCGGAAAATGCTCTCTGTACTTTTTCTAAAATCGTGGTTTTTTCCAGATTAAAAATATTCAGAAAACACATCAGGAATATCTAAGAGTTACTGTGAAATTCGGCAGCCTAATTCCACTTTATCACCGCGGTTCCGCGGCATGATCAAGGCTCATGCGGCGGTTCCGCGGCCGTACGGCCACAGTATGTAAAGTTTTTTGCACAGTAATTCTTAGTTTCCAGTGGTGATTTTCCTGGGAATTTTTAATAATTTTTCTAGAGTTGAATTTTCTGGGTTGTTTTGGGGACTCGGTGTATCGATCGGATTGTCAAATTTTGTCTATGTGGCTTTCCGGATAAATTTTAGAATATGTTAAAAAGTTCGACCGGATATAAACACCCAATTTTTCCCCTGTCGGGAAATTTCCAAGTGTTGGATTTTTCCGTGGTTTAACGACGTTCTAAGTAGTGCAAGTAACTCAATGGACCCTCTAGAAGACAACAAACCTTAACTCGATTATGTGACCGTCTTGAACTGCCCTTTGAACCTTCGGGTTTGGGGCAGTACGGCGTGCCACATGTGAGGCGTTGGCTTGACCCTTCTACGGCTGGACCGTTGGTACTGAGGCATGAACTGAATGTTTTTAAAACTTATTTCATGTGTTGATCTGTATCGGGAAAACTTGGGTGTTCGATTGTTCGATCGGAAAGTTTAACATTTTCTGTTTATCTGGAATGTGATACAATAATTGGAATTCACAATAAGTTATGAGATAACTGAATGAATGTTATAAACATAGCACTTTAGTCTCGCTTGATCGATTGCCACGGAATTTTGATGTGATCAAAAGTTCGTCGCAATCACGTAGCGTACGCGGATACTCGCCGGGTAAACTTAATAGACAGTCTCGCCCCATAGCCTCGACCAAATGACTGTAGGAGAACCCCGTCGCCGAAAGCATCCGTCCGGGTGCTCGCGGCAGCGGTGTTCTGCCTTGGTGCACTTCGTCGACGGTATCGGGGGTGCGGCCGCCTACTGAAGTTTGCGACGAGCATTCGATCAGGATGTCGGGAATCTTGTTGAATTCCCCGACTTGGTATTGAAAAGAGTTTTCGATAATGAGACTAAAATGCGGGGTTTATAATTGTTAGGCATGCGATGTCTAAGGAATTCATTTGATTAGGCATGCGATGTCTATGCAGGTTGCGGATTCCAACTGTTGTAGTTTTACACTTTCTTTTCTGTGACCGTAAGTGTAATATGTGATATCGCCGGTTTTGTTGCTATATGTCAATGACAATTGGGATGGGCATATTTACTTACGTTGATGACATGTGATGTTATGTGTTGCTGGATATGATATATTGGATCGTCGTGTTTGAATAGCCGGGGTTTTTTTATGTGAGATGAGTGTTTTTCATTTTCATTCATGTAAAAACTTGTATGTAATATTCTTTTATTGGGGCACTTCCAGGTTGCGGAAGATGTCACCGTTTGTATATTATTTACTTTTCCGCACTAGGATAGACCCAAGGAGGGGAGCACAAGTAACCGGGTTCTGGAGTCCAGTGGGAGACCAACTCGAGGAGTCGAGTCCGGGTCTCCTAACTCCAGAATTGGTAGGGTTGCTTGCCGCTCTCGTAGGGGTCTAGGGGTGTGGGTTTGGCTATTCATCGCGACCGTGGAATCCGTGTTTTATACTGGCTCGTATTGAAAACACGGACGTCCTAGTATATCCAATATTTCATATGTTTCTTCTGCTGCTATATCTGTGATGTGATCATGAGATGTTCTGTGATGGATACAGTATATAGTATATATGATATATTATATAGGCGTTACTTATGTTTTACACCCGTGCTAGCCCTGCCCCGCTCTGCCGTTAGTTACCTAACCTAACGGTGCACGAGGGGACATCGAGGCGAATGCGGATGGCATAAGTGTACGTCGTATTTATCTGTGATGTTTAGGTATATAAATGATGGGACTTCATTAATGTGATTAATGAAATAAAAGAAACCTAAGATGTTGTAGAATCGAATTTCAAAATAAAACAGGTAGCTACAGTTCTTGCTTTGCACAGCGGTATATGTGATATATCCTGCACCTTATTCGATGAGGAAAGGACCGAGATCCCTTCACCGGGAGTGACTCCTTTAGCAATAACTGGCAGATGCTACACACTCGGTTTGTCTTTTGATTGCTTTTAAGATTTTTTGCTTTGCATAGCGATATATATGATATATCCCGCACCTCATTCGACGAGGAAAGGACCGACGATCCCTTCACCGGGAGTGACTCCTTTAGCAAAACTAGAAAAGCCTCAAAAACACTCCAATTTAAAATCATTTGATTCTACAACGATATCAAGTTCATTACGCAATAGTTTTCAGAAAAACCTGTCGTAGCCCTCCGTCATTTCAGATAAGTCCTGTTTAGTATTCGTGCTGCGTTTGTTGACCTTGTCAAGGCGCAGTGTGCGGTAGCTAACCAGTATTTATCTGCTTATGCATATGATGCAGATTGGGTTAGGATAGTCGTGCGACCTTGTTGACCTTGTCAAGGGTCGTGCGGGTGGGTTTGATTCAATCAAGAAATGACGGGTTGAACTTGACTTGCGGTCTATGGTTTGTTGACCTTGTCAAGGTCATAGATCGTTCGGGGCAAAATATTATCGGGAATTTCAAGTGTTGAAATTTGCAATGAGATTGCATACCTTCTATGAGATAGTTGGATCCCGATACCCGCTGCGAGTAAGAGTTACTCCTGGGAGAGTTTTATACATTACAATTAGCCGATCAAGTAGGTGTCTAGAAAGGTGTCAACGAGGTTACGCCTCTGGGAAAACGAGGTTTACATTAATTAGGTTCGTGCGAAAGCATGGGGGACCTCCCTCAAAGTACCGACATTGGCCTGGCTGAAAGATTGGCGAACTTGTAGTGTGTAATTAATCCCGGCTAGTCTTTCCTTTTAGGGTTTGAAGGAAGATTTGATAAAAAGCAGTGGGAGCCATCCTGATTAGATAAAATAATAACCAATCTATTCTTGCAAGAGCATACGCTGAGTGTTTTCTTCTCTCTCTCTCCTGGTAGCGACCATATCACGCCTTAATCAAGATAATAATACGGAATATTGACCGAACCCGCTTGTTATACTGAGCTGGGGAACGTTGGTCCCGCTCCAACTTATAATTGTTATAAGACATAGCAGGAAATTGGGGAATACCAGATTTCCCGTGCCGCCCAAACGAAGAAAGTGCATATGATGCATCTCCTTCGGGTGTGTTCGTTACAAAGAACTGTTTCTCAGTATCCTCTGCGTCCTGGGTATTTGATACCAGATCAGGATCCCAGATATGTAATCTGTTACATAGGGCTACAGAAAGGTAGAAAAACTGAGAACGGGTGATAAGTTTCATGAGACAAAAAACGGGGCAAGTGTTGCAGCCAAGTCTGTTGGTCACTGTCACCCTGTATTACCAATACATTAATTCTGAACGAATGTTATTAGATACCGAACCTGATATACAAAATCATATCAGTCTCTTTATTAGTAAAGAAAGGATATAATTTTGTATTGTTGGATAATGTTTTGAACATTTCCTATATCAAAAGTTGATCGTATCAGGCACGTTATCTAAAAGCGTTGATGTTCTAAATCAAACTACAGTTCTTTAGTATACAGAACACACACAAGAGGAAGAGTTCAGAAATGAACGGATCCTTCTTAAGGTATTGTAGACTAGGTCATATCAGTGTGACCCGACTAGCTAGAGTTACATAAAGATGCATATTTAAATTAGTTTGAATTTACATCTTGTGAAACTCGCCAGTCATGTCACAAAGATAAGATGACCACAGCTCTGTTTATTGGAAACAGAGAAAGAGTTAGTGAACTCTTGGGACTGATACATGATGATGTATGTAAGGTCTCCTGTCTACACATGCCAAGATCAGTTCTCTCTACTTCATTACATTCTCTGATAATCTCTCAAGATTCAGACATATGTTCCTGTTGAAACACAAGTCCGAACCTTTTGAGATATTCACAGAATATAAGTTAGAAGTAGAGAACCTAAATACGGGTATAAGTATTATGTCCTTTGATGAGATCATAGAGGAGAATACTTGAGCACGGAATTCTTGGACTATTCTAAAGGAGAATGAGATTCTCTCTCAGCATTACTCCTCTGTATACACCATAGCACGATGGTATATCAGGGCGGAGCAATCACACCCTATATGATAAGGTGTGCTCTATGATGAGTACTACTGAGTTACCTGTTTCCTTTTGGGGGTTATGCACTTATGAAGTTGCATACCTATTGAATAGGGTTCCAATCAAATCAGTTGCCTACCACTTCATATGTGATATGGAAAGGGAAGAGCCCATATCTTAAGTTAGTTAAGATTTGGGGTTGTCCGGCCTATGTCTAAAAGCAAAATCCGAACAAGCTCGAGGCAAGGTCTGTTATGTACAACTGGAAAGGTTCCAGCTATACAAACTACAGCAGATGATTTGATAAAACCAAAGGATTCAATAGTTATCAACGAACCTCAGCCTCTCCGCCGATCTAGTAGGGTTCCTCACCCACCTGAGAGATACTTCGGTTTCTCTATGACAGTGTGAGCGAGGATTGCGTCATGAGATGATGACCCAACTAGTTTCGAGCTGGCCATCAAGAGTAAGACTCTGTAGGAATGGCTGGATGTTTATCGATCTGAGATGGAATCCTTATACACCAACAAAGTATGGACTTTGGTAGCTATATCTGAAGGGTTAAATCCCCATCAGGAGCAAGTATATCTTGAGAAGATTACTTGGTGTACATGGAAAGGTTGAGACTTTCAAAGCTAGACTTGTTAAAGCTTTTCGTCATCGACCAGGCGTGGATAATGATGAAACCTTTTCCAGTACCTATGCTTAAGTCCATCCAGATCCTACTTGTCACGGCTACATACCATGACTACGATATCTGGTGGTTGGGTGTCATGACTGCTTTTCTAAATGATGTTTTAGAAGAGTGCGTCTATAAGTACACAGCCAGAGGGTTTCGTAGACAGTGGGAGCAGCGGAAACGTGTACAAGATGCTTTATAGGATAAAGCAGGCATCGCGGAGTTGGAACATCTGTTTTGATGAAATAGTCAAAGAGTTTGACATCATCAAAATGGTAGATGAACCTTGTATATACAAAAAGGTAGTAGGGAGTATGGTGATGATCCTCGTAGAGTACGTGGATGACATGCTCCTGATAGGGAAGGAGTTTCCTATGCTACGCTCGGTCAATCTCCGCTTATCACTAAGATTCTCCATATAGGATCAAAGTGATACCTACTAAATCCTGGATTTTGGATCTATGAGATAGATCTAAATGGATGTTAGGATTCTCACTAGTTGTAGTGAGATGGTATCAACCGATCCTGGGGAGAATCACTGGAAGGGTTCCAGGGTGATAATGACGACTGAATGTCAGTCGCAGGCATTGTCTTTACCCTTAGTAAAGGGACGGTATGTTGGAAGAGTTCCAAGCTAGATACCGTGACATACTAGACGATAAATGCAAGATACATCGCTACTTAAGATGCTACCAAAGAGGCTGTTTGGGTGTATATTGGTTCATGAGATGAACTACGTTCCTACCATTGTGAGACAATGGAGTTTTGGCTTATGCCAAGGAACGCCGGTCCCATCAGTGATCCAGACATATTCTAAGGCAGTGTCACCTGATCATGGAGATGGTTGATCTCCAGGGTGATCGAGGTTTGGAGAGTAGACTCAGAGGACAACATAGCGGATCCACTCATAAAGGCCTATTCCCAGAGAGAGACTTTAATGGGATGGTTGAGTATGAGATACTACAACCACTGCTACAGATGGCCCTAGTGCAAGTGGGAGATTGTTAGTTATATATATGCCCTAGAGGCCATTACTATACATATGATGTATATTGTAGTGGATGCTTGGACATATATTGGGAGGACTTTCTCGCTCGACATGATAGTATGCTATCTGGTTACTCTTTACCTTAACGTGTACATTGATTGTCTCTCCGATACATGTTGGTAAAGCCCTTAGGATGTGTACTTGACTACCTGGACTATGATGCGGATCATACTAGTGGGGACATGGTAGTCCATAAGTACATCCTTGAAAGTCCCTAGTCGTGGGTGTATCGAGATGGGGCATCGATATACCAGAGTAGACTAGCGTGTACCTTCTCGACCCATACAGATGGGCGATGGATGATCCCATATCCATTGGTGTTTGACATCAGAGATGATATACGGGTGCTCAGTGGAGACTGGGTACACTGGACGGACTCGCCGAGAACTCCCAGATGGTATTATACTTTACGTCAGATGGCAGTTCTCTGGTGACACTGGTACAAAGTAGTCTGTTGACCCGAGATCGTCATAGAGTCTTGTGTGGTTCCCACTGTGCTTTGATTTCCATCTTACCACGTCCAAGAAGGCGTGCAAAACGGTGGTTTTTGGGTACAGTCCCGAGTCACATGGAGGCAATGAGCGATAGGAGGGGATTCGTCTCTCCCGGTATAGGGAGTTGATGTTGCGCTGTGTTCGATTGGCTATAACAGGAAATCCCTGGCCAGGGTTGCTGAGATTTACTGGTAAGTGTTACCAGTAGTTTCTCGAATTGTTATAGACCTCATATCGACACGACTTATCGAGCTATTGGGGTCTGACGTTTACCACCCCTAGGCGAGATATGCGACATATCAGACGATCAGACCGGACTGTACGGTAGTGTTACTGGTTGGATTCACTGGAGTGTGAGCGGGCTTGCTCGTCGATCTTCTGATCGCTCAATACCCGAGTGGCCGTTACGTTTAGCAGACCGCTTGCGGCTTGTGGGTGTTTGATATGATCATCATCTGCTGCCGGCGTATTGACGAGTCTTTAGAGTCCTACACAGAGGTTTCCTGGCTCAAGCGAAACGAAATAGGAGCGCATATGAGATATGTGCGGGACCGAGAATAATGCGTGTATGTGATACCGTATTCTATTCTCGCGATGAATGTATCGACTGGTTGTATGCGATATAACCTAGTTATCGATTCAAGGATTGATTCGATAAGCCGATACATTGGATACTAGTTGGTTATATGCGATATGACCGGATCATTGAATCAAGTGTTGATTTAATGATTTAATGTATAATTATATATTTGATATATTACTTTGCATTAACTAGTATTGGTTAACTTTAAATGGATTTTCTCACTTGGTTTGTGCGCATTGTATATGCGATATATTTTTGTGCACTTGATTGTATCATGTTTGATGATACATGTTAACTTGGTTAAGTGTAAAGATTAAACCATGGTTAAGTTAATGATTAGGGTTTTGATTATCTTATTTATTTATTTATTTATTTGTTTTGGAAAAGATAAAGAAAGAATGGTGGCTTTGTTTGTTTGTTTGTTGAAGATTCATGAACCTTTGACTTAGTCACCATTCTTGTCTTCATTCTTAACCCTAACCATTTAAGCAAACCATGGTCTATTCTCTACACTTAACTAGGGTTAGGTTATGATAAGTATTGATATCATTTTATCCTTTTTTAAGAAGGAACTTATCATAACTTGATCTTCTTCTTCTTCATCTTCTTCAAAGAAGAAAAAGCTTGACCATCAATGGTGATTGATGAAATAGAGTGAGAAATCCAATTCTAAAGTCTACCCACTTCCTATTTCTTCATCCTCTACCTCTTGCCAAGTAGTAGAGTATGTTTCCTTCACAAGTTTTCTAGACTTGGTGAAGTTGGAGCTTGATCTAGCGATGCCTCGACGTAGATCATCTTCGGCACGTCGTCGATGACCTAGCCCGCTCTTTCTCCGATGAAGCCGACGCTAGAGCCCGGGATTTGATTTGGACAGCGGAGATGACTTCATCACGGAGCCGTGGAGGTGGACGACCGGATCTACAAAGGTTTTATTTCCGTATTCTCTTAGTAAAGTAGTTTACTAGTTGCTTTTTCGCCTAAACATCTAGCCAATGATCTAGTCTAGGGTTTCTCGGCACCGTATTTTTAGAAATTGGCATGGTTGATGCCTTGTGAGACCTCTTAAGAGTGCCTAGGAACCCTACAGTATAAAGAAAATGTAAGCATATCAGTATATCATGCAACATGGAATAATAGTATGCACATATCAAGGGAAACCGCTCTTTTAAAATGAATCCAGTTTTAAAATATATCTTGCGGTTCCCAAATCTCCAAAATCAATCCAGAATCATCTATGTATGTGCAAATATGTATGTGTGCAATTATAGGTGTACAACATGTGTGTACGCAAGTATGTCATGCAAGGAGTCATATCCTGATGCAACAGTCCTACTGTGTAGTGACATGGCAATTATCGATGATGAAGTGTGTGAGCCGGCAAGCAGGTGTACTTAGAACATACGCATCATCGATAATGGTGCTGGTGTCCTGACAGCATGGTTTTAATATAACAATAAATATATTTAAACATGTAATGCGATGCGAATAGCAAGAATATGCGGCAAATGAATAATAAACACAACAGTGAAGAATCTACATCAATGTATCTATGTCATACAGTTTTTGCCATTTGAAATAACAAGAATCGTGGGTTTAGAAAAATAAGGGCTACGGTGTTTTTAAGGAAAAGATGCGTCTTTGAAAATATCCGTAGAATCCCTTTACCTATCTTAAAAATACTCACGATTCATTGGTTTTGAAATAGGTACGACTCGGGTCTAGTTTAACATCTACTAAGTAAACTGCATATCTAACTAATAAGCTAATCGGAAGGGTATGGAAACCACTTAAATCTGAGTCGATACATATACATATAATAGTCGGTGATCCCGCCTCAATAGTATCACGTACGATACAATATATCATATGACATCCTCGAGTCATGAGTGTGGATCTATCATCAATATAAAGCTCGTACGGTACATCCATCATACGGCATCCCAAATCTGGGTACGGGTTAATATCATATCCATCTCATCAATTATCTGGTATTCTTATCATCATATCTCATGATCTGGGGTACTGATCTAAATCTAGTACAACCGATACCATCTATATAGATATATGTGCGTGTATGAAAACACGCCCAAAGGCCCGCTAAAATCTTATGTCGTATCCCAAATACGAACCACATCATATCACCGATCTCACGACACTATGCCCAATCTCATCGACTCATCTCCAAATATCACCCACTATCCTCATCATCCAGGTATAAGTATAACAAATAAGCATGTGTGTGCGTATGGGTGTAAACCTATTCTAGGGTTCGCAACTAGGAAACTATACTAGTTTACTTCTAAACCCTAATCTAACCATAGTACACCTAATCACATCTTGAATATCCATGTCACACCTAACGCTATCATATATATATATATATATATATATATAGTATACTAAACATCGAATTGCGGGGGTGCTATACGCCATCCACCCGACTTCCCCCGTAGATATAATCTACTCACCTTGCATCCTGCGTGTCGGTGTCGATGTCGCCTTCATCTTCTTTATCATATGAAACCCTCGTGAAGGTACCTACAAAGATAACACAATCGCAAATGCACATTAAAATCACATCGGAAAACCAAAACGACACGCTAAGGCCTATAGGATAGAACCTATGGACTACGCTTTCAAAACCATCAAACATCCCTCGATATCATCGTACAAATGTCAAGTGATCGAGGTAAAACAAAAATACGCAAGTCCAGAATTCAAAATACGAGAAACAAAACCAGAATCAAAACAGCAACTATTGAAAATGGTCCCAGATTTCACCCTAGGTCAAATTGGTCAATTCTGCATATGCCAGGGGTCTAATTTTCAGGAGATAGAGCTACAGACCCAACACGAATCAATTCCAACCTGCTCTGGCCGCAATTTGCGGCTAGAATGATTAAATCTGCGGCCAAGTAGAGGGTGTAGGGGCTGGGGTCTTTAGGTTATGTTCCAAATCACCTGCATGTATCACTGTCCTTGCAAAATAATTTTCAGGTAACCCGAGTGTTAGCAGATTTCATTTTACATCCACCGAATCCACAATTTTCCGATATCGGGTTTTCTAAATCCATATTCCGGGGTTCTAGTCTCTGGTTTAGGTCTGAATTCTAGCACTGGGGGGTTTGTGTGGCCTCTACTGAGCTCAATTTCACATCACAACTCTCAATTTCCATTAACCCTAACTAGAATTTTCAAAGTTCACCCAAACCACACAATATCGGTTCTAATATAACATGGGGGTAAAAGCAATGGAAATACTAAGCTAAAGGTTCAGAAAATATCTCATTTGGCAACTCAAGAATTTTCTTGAGTTGCCCCAAGTGTCCAAAATCCTTTCTTTCTTGGTCCATGGGGTAGCTAGTGAGCTCATGCATCTTTTTAATGAAATGGGTGATGGGTTTTGAGGTGTTTTTCTTGGAGTTTTGAGAGGATGAAGATGGAGGAGGAGGAGGAGGGCAGCAGCAGCTGCAATGATGAGGAGAGGGAAGAGGAATGAGTGAAAGAATGGAGAGAGAATGGTTCAAGACAAGATTGACCCTTCACCCTCTCTTTCTCTCTCTTGCCCCTACTCCTATAATATAATCATATCCTTTTCTTTTCTTTCTTTTCCTTTTCTAATAAATCAACAACCATGCTATAAAATATGAAGGAAATCCATGAAAAAAAAACAATGTAAAAAGTGTAAAAATGATATGGTGTATGTTTTGCACAAAATACGCTTAAAGCCCGATTAGCGATTAGCACTAAATTAGCGTATAATTAATCATAAAAACTTAAAATTTGTATAATTCTCATGAAACACCCTCTTTTAGCAATTTCCATAATTTTCAAAAATTTTCCCTAGTTTATCGGTATTTAATTATACCGCCTTATTAAAATATTCAATATTTTATTATTTAATTATAAAAATTCCCAAAAATAATATCTTATTAATTTTTTTTTGAAATGTTACATACATAGTATCGCATACATGATAGAGCCTACTGCCGAAGCATAGGGTATCCTTTACATGCGAGCTCTCTCCAAATCAGTCTTAGGAGACATCTCTTTGAAGAGAGTGAGTCCTGAGATCGTGGGTAAAAACCCACGCTTGGATTTTTCTATACTAAACCTCTTTAGTATGGTGTCAATGTACCTGGATTGGGACAATCCCAGTATCCGTTTAGATACATCTCTATAGATTTTAATCCCCAAGATGTAGGAGGCATCCCCTAAATCTTTCATTGAGAATCTTTGTGATAAGAAAAGCTTGACCGATTGCAGCATAGGAATGGCATTTCCTAACAAGACTATGTCATTCACGTACAATACGAGGAAGACAACCTTACTCTCTGCCATCTTCTTGTATATACAAGGTTCATCTACATTTTTGACGAAATCAAACTCTTTGATAACGACATCAAAACAGATGTTCCAACTCCGCGATGCTTGCTTTAACCCGTAGATAGATTTAAGCAGCTCGCATACCTTTGTGCTGCTCCCACTGTCTACGAAGCCCTCTGGCTGAGTCATGTACACGCATTCTTCCAAATCACCATTCATAAAGGCGGTTTTAACATCCATTTGCCAGATTTCGTAGTCATGGTATGCAGCAATGGCAAGTAGGATCTGGATGGACTTAAGCATAGCCACTGGAGAAAAGGTTTCGTCACAATCGACACCTTGTCGTTGACGAAAACCCTTTGCAACAAGTCTAGCTTTGAAAGTCTCAGCTTTTCCATCTACACCAAGTTTCTTCTTAAAGATCCATTTGCTCCCAATGGGTTTTACCCCTTCAGGAGCAACTTCCAAAGTCCATACTTTGTTGGTGTACATGGATTCCATCTCAGATCGCATTGTATCCAGCCACTTCACTGAGTCCCCACTCATGATGGCCTGCTTGAAACTAGTTGGGTGCATCATCTTCCATGATGCAATCCTCGCTTCCACCATCAATGAGAAAACCGTAGTATCTCTCAGGTGGATGAGGAACCCTACTAGATCGGGGGAGAGGCTGAGGTTCGTTGGGAGCTATCGAATCCTCTGGTTCTACCAAATCATCTGTTATAGTTTGTGCTGCTGGAACCTCTTCCAGTTCTACCTCCTTGCCACTAATTTCCTTTATAAGAAATTCCTTTTCTAAAAAAGTGGCATTGCGAGAAATAAACACTTTTTGTTCCTCGGAACGGTAGAAGACATACCCACGTGAATTTTTTGGATATCCAACAAACTTACACAGAACTGACCTTGCCTCGGGCTTGTCCGGATTTTGCATTTTAACATAAGCCGGACAACCCCATATCTTAATATAATTAAGACACGGTCTCTTCCCCTTCCATATCTCATATGGAGTGGTAGGCACAGATTTGGTAGGGACCATATTCAATAGGTGTATGGCTGTTTCAAGCGCATACCCCCAAAAATAAATAGGTAACTCAGCAGTGCTCATCATAGAGCGCACCATATCTAATAGGGTGCGATTCCTCCGTTCCGATATGCCGTTGTGCTGTGGTGTATACGGAGGAGTAAGCTGAGAGAGAATCCCATTCTCTTTTAGAAAGTCCAGGAACTCCATGCTCAAGTATTCACCTGCTCGATCAGATCGAAGGATTTTAATAATTTTACCCATTTGGTTTTCAACTTCGGATTTATATTCCTTGAATTTCTCAAAAGCTTCAAACTTGCGTTTCATCAGGAACACATGTCCGTATCTTGAGAGATCGTCAGTGAATGTAATGAAGTATGAAGAACCATTCCTGGCATGTGTAGACATGGGACTACATACATCACTATGTATCAGTCCCAAGAGTTCCGTAACTCTTTCTCCGTGTCTTGTAAACGGAGTTTTGGTCATCTTGCCCTTGAGACATGACTGGCAAGTGTCATAAGATGAAAATTCGAACGGATTCAAATATCCATCCTTATGCAACTTAGCTAGTCGTGTCGCATTGATATGACCTAGTCTATAATGCCATATGAAGGATTCGTTCATTTCTGAACTCTTCCTCTTGTGTATGTTTTGTACATTAAGAACCGTGGTTTGATCTAGAATGTATATACCATTATTTAACGAGCCTGATCCAATCAATTTTTGATTCAGGAAGATGTTTATAACATTATCCTGTACTACAAAATTATATCCTTCTTTACTTAGTAAAGAAACTGATATAAGATTGCATATCAGGGTTGGAATGTAATGGCATTCGTTCAGAATCAATGTATTACCATTTGGTAATACAAGGTGATATTCGCCAACAGCTTTGGCTGCAACATTTGCCCCATTCCCTACTCTTACAGAATGATCACCTACTCCCAGTTCTCTACCTTTCCATAGCCCATGTAACATATTACATATGTGGGATCCTGATCCGGTATCTAATACCCAGGATGTAGAGTGAACTGAGAAACAGTTCTCAATAACTAACACACCCGAAGAAGATGCATCAACATACTTATTCTTCGTTTGGGCGGCGTGGGAATCTGGATATGTCTCTATTCCCTGTTCAGCCTTATAACAATTATAAGAAAGAACGGAACCAACGTTCCCCAGCACAGTATAACATGCGGGTTCGGTCAATACATCCATATTATTATCTTGATTAAGACGTGACATGGTCGCTACCTGGAGAGAGAGAGAGAAGAAAACACTTTAGCGTATACTCTTGCAAGATCAGATTGATTATTATTTTATCTAATCAGGATGGTTCCCACTGTTTTTATCAAATCTTCCTTCAAATCCTAAAAGGAAAGACTAGTTGGGATTAATTACACCCTACAATTTCGCCAATCTTTCAGCCAGGCCAATATTGGTACATTAAGGGAGGTTCCCCGTGCTTTCGCACGGACCTAATTAAAATAAACCTCATTTTCCCAGGGGCGTAACCCCGTTAACACCTTTCTAGACACCTACTTGATCGGCTAATTGTCCTGTGTAAAACTCTCCTAGGAGTAACACTTACTCGCAGTGGGTATCGGGATCCAACTATCTCATAGAAAGTATGCAATCTCATTGCAAATTTCAACACTTGAAATCCCCGAAAATATTTTGCCCCTAGAAACCTATGACCTTGACAAAGGACAACAAACCATAGGCCACTAGTCAAGTTCAACCAGTACATTTCTTGATTGAATTAAACCCACCCGCACGACCCTTGACGAAGGCCAACAGTCGCACGACTACCTAATACAATCTGCATCATATGCTATAAGTAAATAAGTACTAATCAGCTACCGCACACTACGCCTTGACGATGGCCAACAAACGTAGCATGAATACTAACTAGTGCTTATCTGAAATGACGGAGGGCTACGACAGGTTTTTCAGAAAACCTCTTGCGTAATGAACTTGATATCGTTGTAGAATCGAGTGATTTTGAAAAGGAGTGCTTTTGAGGTTTTTACTAGTTTCGCTAAAGAGGTCACTCCCGGTGAAGGGTTCTCGGCTCTTTCCTTATCGAATAAGGTGCAGGATATATCACATATATCATTATGCAAAGCAAATACTCTAAAAGAAATCAAAAGACAAACCGTGTGTTGTAGCATCTGCCAGTTATTGCTAAAGAGGTCACTCCCAGTGAAGGGATCTCGGCTCTTTCCTTATCGAATAAGGTGCAGGATATATCACATATATCACTATGCAAAGCAAATACTGTAGCTACCCTTTTTTTGAAAATTTGATTCCACAACATCGTTTAGGTTTCTTTCTTTTCATTAATCTCATTAATGAAGTCCCATCATTTAAGCTTCCTAAGCATCACAGAAGAAACGAAAATACAACGTACGCTTATGCCATCCGCATTCGCCACAATGTTTCGTTATGCACCGTTAGCTTACTTAACTAACGGCATACTGGGACAGGACTATCACGGATGCAAAAAATAAGCAACGTCTAGTATATATCTCATATATAATGTATATCCATTCGTCTCATAATCCACAGTGATCACACCACAGAGCAGCAGAAGAAACATATGAAAAATTGGATATACTAGGAGGTCCGTGTTTCATTTCGAGTCTATATGAAACACGGATTCCACGGTCGCGATGAATAGCCAAACCCACATCCCTAGACCCCTACGAGAGCGGAAAGAAACCCTACCAATTCTAGAGTTAGGAGACCCGGAATCGACTCCTCGTGTTGGTCTCCCACTGGACTCTAGAACTCGGTTACTTGTGCTCCCCTCCTTGGGTCTATCATAATGCGGAAAAGTAAATAATATACAACAATGGTGACATCATCCTCAACCCGGAAGTGCCCCAATAAAAGAATATTACATACATTGAATTTTACATGAATGAAAATAAAAACTCTCATCTCACATAAAACCCCCGGCTATTCAAAACACGACGATCCAATATAACATATACAGCAACGCATAACATCACATGTCATCAACGTAAGTAAATATGCGTATTCCAATTGTCGTTGACATATAGCAACGAAACCGGTGATACACCACATATTACACTTACAGTCGCAGAAAAAACTAGACGATGTTAAATATTCTGATCGAATCAACAAACACCCACAATTACCCAAAAAGCTCAACACTTGAGCGTAATTTAAAATTATTCTGCACATGCCACAGTACCAATGGACCAGCCGTAGAAGGGTCAACCAACGCCTCAGATGTGGCACCGCTGAACCACCACAAACCCGATGGTTTAGTGGCGGTTCTGACGGTCACATAATCGAGATAAGGTTTTGTTCTTCTAAAGGGTCCATCGCATAACTTGCATGAAGTTTGAACGCTTTTTAACTACGGAAAAAATCCAACACTTGGAAAATTTTCCGGCAAGGGTTAAAGCGGGTATTTGATATCCGATCGAACTTTTTAACACCGTCTAAAGTAACCCGAAAACAGTTAGAATTATGACTACGAAACACTCCGAGTTGCCTTTATAGTAAATTAACATCTCATGCAAATTTAGCAAAAATAAACAACACCTGAAACACCAAGACCCAGTCACTGGAACGCAAGCAAAATTTGAGGGGTGGGGCTCGGTTTTTGGCCGAGATGGGGGTATGTGTGGCCGGCCACTTTGGCTCAGAAAAGACTCAAATTTCTCCAGTGTTCATGTTATATCATATACAACACTCTGTACTTGTTTAAAATTTTTTTTGACAACTTTAAAAAACGACAGAAATTACAGTTTTGTGTTTCAAGTTTCGGAGCAGTTTCGATTTTTTAATCCCACACATTCCTTCTAATTCTCTAGCTAGGATCTGATACCACTGTAGGGTTTCTATGAACAATAGCAAGGTTTCGGGAGGCATCGTCCATGCCATTTTCAAAATTTTGCCGTTTTAAAGAACCCTAAACTAGAATCGATAACTAGAGAATCATACGAAACAACATGTAAACTACTTTACATCTAAGTGAACTAGGAATACAACCTTTATAGACTGGTCCTTCACTTCAATAGCTCCTTGTAGTGGTCTCTTCGCTGCGATCACGGAACTCCCGGACTCTAGCATGGCTTCTCAAGGTGAAATGAACGATTTTGCTTGAAGTCTTCGAGGCCGAAGATGATCTACGTCAAGGAGACACTAACTCAAGCTACTACTTCACTAATGAGAGATTAGTGAAGCTAACACCCTATACTAAAGTGTTAATCTAGTAGAGGATGATGAAGTAGGAAGTGGGCTCACTTTAGTTTTATTTTTCTCACAATATTTTCTTTCTTTAGAAAACCCTAGCAAGCTTTTTGCTCAAGGAAGAAGAAGATGAGCAAAAGAAATGAGAATGAACTAATGAGGTGAGAGAAACAACCATGCGTGAGTCTGTATCATATACTAACTCATGTAGAAACATAACCATGGCTAAATTATAATGGTTAGGTTAATAAATATCTTAAGTAAAACAAAACTAGTGGACTTAGTCAAAGCATCCACAAGCTTCTACAAGCTTCATGCATTTGGATAATAATCCACTAATTTGGAATTACTTTAAATACTAAAACCCAACATTATAATTAGTATGGTGTAAGTCTCATACACCCATGTAGTGTGTATCAACAACCATGATACAATAATAAAACACAATTATTATATATCACATATATTAAGTGTGCACATGTGAGAATAATAAATGCTTAAGTGAGCTAATATTAGTTATTGTAAACTAGTATATCAAATATACAATTATACACTAAATTATCAAATCATTACTTGATTTAATAATCCGTCATATAACCGACTAATATTAAATGTACCATCTTATCGAATCAACACTTGATTCGATAACTCGGCTATATCACATATAACCGACCGATACAAATATCGCGAGAACATAACACGGTATCACATATTCGTATTATTCTCGGTCCCGCACATATCACATATGTGCTCCTACCTCGTTTTGCCTGAGCCAGTGAAACCTCTATGTAGGACTCTGAAAAATCGTCAATACGCCGGCAGTAGGTGATGATCATATCAAGCACCCATAAGCCGTCAGCGGTACTAGCTGGAAGTAACTGTAGGGTTCCTAGGCACACTCATGAGGTTCTACAACTGATCAACCATGCCAAAATCAAATTTTTCATGTGCCAAAGAAACCCTATGCAAGATCGTTAACTAGAGGTAAGGCGATACTAAGCAAGTTAACAGTTTAACTACAAGTGAAAGTGACTACAACTTTTGTAGATCCGGTCCTCCACCTCTTTAGCTCCGTGATGACGTCCCTCCGCTGCGATCATTGGATCCCGGACTCTAGCGATGGTTTCGTCGGAGAAATGATCGGGCTAGGTCGTTGACTTCGATGCCGAAGATGATCTACGTCGAGGCAACTCAAACTCAAGCTCCATCTTCACTAAGTCATGAAACTTGTGAAGAAAACACCCTATACAACATGGCAAGTGGTAGAGGATGAAGAAATAGGAAGTGGGTTCACTTTGGATTTGAATTTCTCACTTGGATTCATCACTTGGAATTTTCTAGCAATGGTTTTCTTCTCTTCATGAAGAAGAAGAAGAAAAAAGAAAAGAATAAAAATGAATAATCCCAAAATAGAAAATCAAGTGATGCTTATCATATAGCAACCATGGGTTAGTTTACTTTTGTAGAGAGTAAACCATAGTTTAGGTAAATGGTTAGGTCAAAGGGTAAAACAAAATGGCTCAGACTTTGTTAAAGATGCTATGAAGCTTCATGAAGCTTCAAGCCAAAGTGAGAAAAGCCACCACCATTTTGTTTCTTCCCAAAAATAAATAAAGAAAATAAATAAGGCAAATGAAACCCTAACCATTAACTAAACATGGTGTATAGCATACACACACCCAAGTTTGCATGTATCATCAAACATGATACAAACTAGTGCACAAACATATATCATATATACAATGTGCACAATCAAGTGAGAAAATAATCTTAAGTGAACCAATACTAGTTAATATAAAGTAATATATCAAATATATAATTATACGTTAAATCATTAAATCAACACTTGATTTAATGATCCGGTCATACTGCATATAACCGACTAATATCAAGTGTATCAATGTATCGAATCAACACTTGATTCGGTAACCCGGCTATATCTTATATAACCGTCCGATGATACGAATCGCGAGAATAGAATTCAGTATCACATACTGGTATTATTCTCGGTCTCGCACATATCTCATATGCGCTTCTATTTCGTTTCGCTTGAGCTAGGAAACCTCTATGTAGGACTCTAAAGACTCGTCAATATGCCGGCAGCAGGTGATGATCATATCAAACACCTACAAGCCGCAAGCGGTCTGCTAAACGTAACGGCCACCCGGGGATTGAGCGATCAGAAGATCAACGAGCAAGCCCGCTCACACTCCTGTGAATCCAACCAGTAACACTTACCGTACAGTCCGGTCTGTTCGTCTGATATGTCGCATATCTCTTCTAGGGGTGGTAAACGTCAGACCCCAGTAGTTTGATAAGTCATGCCGATGTAAGGTCCATAACAAGCGTGAAACTACTGATAACTCTTACCAGTATATCACTGCAACCCTGGCCAGGGATTTCCAGTTATGGCCAGTCGAGCATAGCGCAACATCAACCCCCAATACCGGGAGAGACGAATCCCCTCCTATCGCTCATTGCCTCCATGTGAATCGGGACTGTACCCAAAAACCACCTGTTTGCACGACTCAGTAGAGCCGTGGTAAGGTGGAAATCAAAGTACAGTGGGAGACACACAAGACTCTATGATGATCTCGGGTCAACAGACTAAGCTGTACCAGTGTCACCAGAGAACTGCCATCTGACGTGAGGTATAATACCATCTGGGAGTTCTCGGCGAGTCCGTTCAGTGTACCCAGTCATCACTGAGCACCCGCATACCATCTCTTTTGTCAAACACCAATTGATATGGGATCATCCATCGCCCATCACATGGGTCGAGAAGATATACGCTAGTCTACTCTGGAATATCGATGCCCCGTCTCGATATTCCCACGACTAGGAACTTTGAAGGATGTACTCATTGACTACCCAGGCCCCACTAGTATGATTTACATCATAGTCCTGGAAGTCGAGTACACATCCTAAGGGCTTTATCAACATGTAACAGAGAGACTGAAAGTATACATGTTAAGATAAAGAGCAACCAGATAGCGTACTATCATGTCGAGCAAGAAAGTCCTACCTATATATGTCCCAGCATCCACTACAATATACATCCAATGTACAGTAATGGCCTCTAGGGCATACATATAACTAACAATCTCCCACTTGCACTAGGGCCATCTGTAGCAGTGGTTGCAGTATCTAATACTCAACCATCCCATATAAGTCTCTCTCTGGGAAAAAGCCTTTGTGATTGGATCCGCCGTGTTGTCCTCTGAGTCTTCTCTCCTAACCTCGATCACCCTGGAGATCAACTATCTCCATGATCAGGTGACGCTGCCTCAGAATATGTCTGGGTCACTGATGGGACCGGGGTTCCTGGGCCAAAGCCATACTTCCATTGTCAAACAATGATAGGAACCTAGTTCATCTCATGAACCAATATACACCCAAACTGCCTCTTTGGTAGTATCTTTGATAGCGATGTCACCAGCCTTTATCGTCTAGTTTGCCATGGTATCTAGCTTGGAACTCTTCCAACATACCGTCCCTCCACTGAGGGTAAAGACAATGCCTGTGACTGACATTCAGTCGTCCTTATTACCCTGGAACCTTTCCAGTGATTCTCCCCAGGATCAACTGATACCATTTTACTACAACTAGTGAGAATCCTAACATCCATTTAGATCTATCTCATAGATCCAAAAGCCAGGATTTAGGAGGTATCACCTTTATCCTATTTGGAGAATCCTTGTGATAAGAGGAGATTGACCGTGTGTAGTATAGGAAACTCTTTTCCTATCAAGAGTATGTTGTCCACGTACAATACGAGGATGACCACCTTACTCTCTACTACCTTTTTGTATATACAAGGTTCATCTACCATTTGATGAAGTCAAACTCTTTAACTATCGCATCAAAACAGATGTTCCAACTCCGCGATACCTGCTTTATTTTGTAAAGCAACCTGCACATGTTTTCGCTGCTCCCACTGTCTACGAAGCCCTCTGGCTGTGTACTTATAGACGTTCTCTTCTAAATCAGTATTCAGAAAAGCAGTCATGACACCCAACCGCCAGATATCGTAGTCATGGTATGTAGCAATGGCAAGTAGGATCCGGATGGACTTAAGCATAGGCACTGGAAAAAGGTTTTATCATTATCCACGCCTGGTCGATGACGAAAACCTTTAACAAGTCTAGCTTTGAAAGTCTCAACTTTTCCATCTACACCAAGTAATCTTCTCAAGATATACTTGCTCCTGATGGGGATTTAACCCTTCAGATATAGCAACCAAAGTCCATACTTTGTTGGTGTACATGGATTCCATCTCAGATCGCTAAGCATCCAGCCATTCTTACAGAGTCCCTACTCTTGATGGCCTGCTCGAAACTAGTCGGGTCATCATCTCATGATGCAATCCTCGCTCCCACTGTCATCGAGAAACCGAAGTATCTCTCAGGCGGATGAGGAACCCTGCTAGATCGGCGGAGAGGCTGAGGTTCGTCGGAGACTATTGAATCCTTTGGTTCTATCAAATCATCAGATGTAGTTTGTATAGCTGGAACTCCTTCCAGTTCTACAGAACTGACCTTGCCTCGATCTTGTCCGGATTTTGCTTTTGACATAGGCCGGACAATCCCAAATCTTAATTTACTTAAGAGATGGGCTCTTCCCATACCATATCTCATATGGAGTGGTAGGCACTGATTTTATTCGAATCCAATTCAATAGGTATGCAACTTCTCAAGTGCACAACCCCAAAAGGAAATAGGTAACTTAGTAGTACTCATCATAGAGCACACCATATCTAATATGGTGCGATTGCTTCGTCCCGATACACCGTTGTGCTGTGGTGTATTCAGAGAAGTAACACCGAGAGAGAATCTCATTCTCCTTTAGAATAGTCCAAGAATTCCATGCACAAGTATTCTCCTCTCTGATCTTATCATAGGACATAATACTTATACCCGGTGTTTTTGGTTCTCTACTTCTAACTTATATTCCGTGAATATCTCAAAATCTTCGGACTTATGTTTCAACAGGAACATATGACTGAATCTTGAAAGATCATCCGAGAATGTAATGAAGTATAAAGAACCGGTCCTGGCATGTGTAGACAGGGGACCTTACATACATCATCATGTATCAGTCCCAAGAGTTCACTAGCTCTTTCTCTGTTTCCAATAAACAGAGCTATGGTCATCTAATCTTTGTGACATGACTGGCAAGTTTCACAAGATGTAAATTCAAATTGATTTAAATATGCATCTAAAATGTAACTTAAGCTAGTCGGGTCACATTGATATGACCTAGTCTATAATGCCTCAAGAAGGAATTGTTCATTTCTGAACTCTTCTTCTTGTGTGTGTTCTGTATACTTGGAACTATAGTTTGATTTAGAACGTTAATGCTTTCAGATAACGTGCCTGAACCGATCAACTTTTGATATAGGAAATGTATAAAACATTATTCAACAATACAAAATTATATCCTTTCTTTACTAATAAAGAGACTGATATGATTTTGTATATCAGGTTCGGTATCTAATAGCATTTATTCAGAATCAATGTATTGGTAATACAGGGTGACAGTGACCAACAGACTTGGCTGCAACACTTGCACTGTTTTCTGTCTCATGAAACTTATCACCCGTTCTCAGTTCTCTACCTATCTGTAGCCCATGTAACAGATTACATTTGCGGGATCCTGATCCGGTATCAGATACCTAGGACGCAGAGGATACTGAGAAACAGTTCTGTGTAACGAACACACCCGAAGAAGATGCATCATATGCACTTTCTTCGTTTGGGCGGCATGGGAATCTTGGTATTCCCCTATTTCCTGCTCTGTCTTATAACAATTATAAGTTGGAGCGGGACCAACGCTCCCCAGCTCAGTATAACAAGCGGGTTCGGTCAATTCATCCATATTATTATCTTGATTAAGGCGTGATATGGTCGCTACCTGGAGAGAGAGAGAAGAAAACACTCTGCGTGCGCTCTTGCAAGATTAGATTGGTTATATATTTTATCTAATCAGGATGGCTCCCACTGTTTTTATCAAATCTTCCTTCAAACCTTAAAAGGAAAGATTAGCCGGGATTAATTACACTCTACAAGTTCGCCAATCTTTCAGCCAGGCCAGTGTCGGTACTTTGAGGGAGGTTCCCCGTGCTTTCGCACGGACCTAATTATGATAAACCTCGTTTTCCCAGAGGCGTAACCCCGTTGACACCTTTCTAGACACCTACTTGATCGGCTAATTGCAAAGTGCAAAACTCTCCCAGGAGTAACAATTACTCGCAGTGGGTATCGGGATCCAACTATCATATAGAAGGTATGCAATCTCATTGCAAATTTCAACACTTGAAACTCCCGATAAAGGTTTTTACCCCTAGCACCTATGACCTTAACTATGGTCAACAAATCATAAGTACTAGTCAAGTTCTACCCGTCATTTCGTGATTAATTAGACCCACCCACATGACCCTTAACTAAGGTCAACAAAGTCACGCGACTGTCCTAACTAATCGCATCATATGCGGTGTAGGAAGACATCACTTAGCTACCGTACACTGTGTTTTGACTATGGTCAACAAACACAGCACGAATACTAAGTACTCTACTTCCTAAAATGACGGAGGGTTGCGAATGGTTTTTAATAAAACCTTTAACGCTTTGAACTTGATCTCGTTGCGGAATCAAATGGTTTTTAAATGGAGTGTTTTTGAGGCTTTTCTAGTTTTGCTAAAGGGGTCACTCCGGGTGAAGGGATCGTCGGCCCTTTCCTCATCGAATAAGGTGCATTATATATCATATACACCGCTGTGCAAAGCAAAAACTATAGAAGCAATCAAAAGACAAACCGAGGGTTGTAGTATCTGCCAGTTATTGCTAAAGGGGTCACTCCCGGTGAAGAGATCTCGGCCCTTTCCTTATCGAATAAGGTGCAGGATGTTCTACAAGGAACACCGCGATGCAAAGCAAGAACTGTAGCTACCTGTTTTATTTTGAAATTCGATTCCACAGCATCTTTTAGGTTTATTTTCTTTCATTAATCTCATTAATGAATGTCCCATCATTTAAGTCCACCTAAACATCACAGATAAATATAACGTACGCTTATGCCATCCGCATTCGCCTCGATGTCCCGTCTGCACCATTAGGTTAGGTAACTAACGCCAGAGCGAGGCAGGGCTAGCGCGGGTGTAAAACATAAGCAATATCTATATAATATATCATATATACTATATACAATATCTATCTGAACAAATCACATGATCACATCACAGATAACGCAGCAGAAAATATCATATGAAATATTGGATATACTAGGACGTCCGTATTTTTAATACGAGCCAGTATAAAACACGGATTCCACGGTCGCGATGAATAGCCAATCCCATACCCCTAGACCCCTACGAGAGCGGCAAGTAACCCTACCAATTCTAGGGTTAGGAGACCCGGACTCGACTCCTCGAGATGGTCTCCCACTGGACCCTAGAACCCGGTTACTTGTGCTCCCCTCCTTGGGTCTATCCTAATGCGGAAAAGTAAATAATATACATCAATGGTGACATCTTCCGCAACCTGGAAGTGCCCCAATAAAAGAATATTACATACAAGTTTTTACATGAATGAAAATGAAAAATACTCATCTCACATAAAACCCCCCCGTCTATTCAAACACGACGATCCAATATAACATATCCAGCAACACATAACATCACATGTCATCAACGTAAGAAAATATGCGCATCCCAATTGTCGTTGACATATAGCAACGAAACTGGCGATATCACATATTACACTTACGGTCGCAGAAAAGAAAGTGTAAAACTACAACAGTTGGAATCCGCAACCTGCATAGACATCGCATGCCTAACCAAATGAATTCCTTAGACATCGCATGCCTAACAATTACAAACCCCGCATTTTAGTCTCATTATCGAAAACGCTTTTCAATATCAAGTCGGGCAATTCAAAAAGATTCCTGACATCCTGAACGAATGCTCGTCGCAAACTTTATTAGGCGGCCGCACCCCCGATGCCGTCAACGAAGTGCACCAAGGCGGAACACCACTGCCGCAAGCACCCGAACGGATGCTTTCGGCGACGGGGTTCTCCTACAGTCACTTGGTCGGGGCTATGGGGTGTAGCTGTCTATTAAGTTTACCCGGCGAGTATCCGCGTACGCTACGTGATTGCGACGGATTTTTGATCGCATCAAAATTCCGTGGCAACCGATCAAGTGAGACTAAACTGCTATGTTTATAATATTCAAATCAGTTATCTCATAACTATTTGTGGATTCCAAATATTGTATCACATTCTAGATAAATAGAAAATGTTAAACTTTCCGATCGAACAATCAAAACCCAAGTTTTCCCGAAACAGCTCTGTTAGTTATATGTATGCCCTAGAGGCCATTACTGTACATAGGATGTATATTGTAGTGGATGCTTGGACATATATAGGGATGACTTTCTTGCTCGATATGATAGTATGCTATCTGGTTACTCTTTACCTTAACGTGTACACTGATTGTCTCTCTGTTACATGTTGGTAAAGCCCTTAAGATGCGTACTTGACTACCTGGACTATGATGCGGATCATACTAGTGGGCACATGGTAGTCCATAAGTACATCCTTCAAAGTCCCTAGTCGTGGGTGTATCGAGACGGGGCATCGATATACCAGTGTAGACTAGCGTGTAGCTTCTCGACCCATACAGATGGGCGATGGATGATCCCATATCCATTGGTGTTTGACATCAGAGATGATATACGGGTGCTCAGTGGAGACTGGGTACACTGGACGGACTCGCCGAGAACTCCCAGATGGTATTATACCTTACGTCAGATGGCAGTTCTCTGGTGACACTGGTACAGGTTAGTCTGTAGACCCGAGATCGTCATAGAGTCTTATGTGATTCCCACTGTACTTTGATTTCCATCATACCACGTCCAAGAGGGCGTGCAAAAAGGTGGCTTTTGGGTACAGTCCCGAATCACATGGAGGCAATGAGCGATAGGAGGGGTTTCGTCTCTCTCGGTATAGGGAGTTGATGTTGCGCAGTGCTCGATTGGCTATAACAGGAAGTCCTTGGCCAAGGCTGTTTTAGGGATTTACTGGTAAGTGTTACCAGTAGTTTCTCGACCCGTTATGAGCTTCATATCGACACGACTTATTGAGTTATTGGGGTCTGACGTTTACCACCCCTAGACGAGATATGCGACATATCAGATGAACAGACCGGACTGTATGGTAGTGTTACTCGTTGGATTCACTGGAGTGTGAGCGGGCTTGCTCGTTGATCTTCTGATCGCTCAATACCCGGGTGGCCGTTACGTTTAGCAGACCGCTTGCGGCTTGTGGGTGTTTGATATGATCATCACCTGCTGCCGGCGTATTGACGAGTCTTTAGAGTCCTACACAGGGGTTTCCTAGCTCAAGCGAAACGAAATAGGAGCGCATATGAGATATGTGCGGGACCGAGGATAATACCAGTATGTGATACTGTATTCTATTCTCGCGATTTGTGACATTGATCGGTTGTATGCGATATAGCCGGGTTATCGGATCAAGTGTTGATTCGATAAGTTGTTACTATTGATATTAGTCGGTTATATGCGATATGACCGGATCGTTAAATCAAGTGTTGATTTAATGATTTAATGTATAATTATATATTTGATATATTACTTTACATTAACTAGTATTGGTTCACTTAAGATTGATTTTCTCACTTGAAAGTGTACATTGTTTATATGTAATATATGCAAGTGTACATGTTTGTATCATGCTTGATGATACAAACAAGTTGTGTGTATGAGACTTGAACCAACTCAAGGTTAAATTAGGGTTTACTATTTTCCTAGCAAATAACAAAAGAATTGAGACTTTGGTCAAAATTATCAAGCTTCATGAAGCTTGATAAGCATCGACAAAGTTAACCCTTTTGTCATTTGTGCAGAATATTAGTTAACCCAACCCTTAACCTGATGGTTTGGTTAATTCTCTACATGAGTTAAGCATGAGGGCTTAACTCAACCATGTTGCCATTATTTGTTGGATAAGTTTTCATTTGGATATAATTCTTTTCTTCTTCTTCATATTCATCAAGCTTGAAAAAGCTTGCTAGCTCTAATGGCATCATGAGAAAAAGAGTGAGAAATTCAATTCTAAAGTGAACCCTGTTCCCGCCAAAAATTTCTGCGCAAAAGAGCCCAAGGTATCAAATGGCGGCGATACGCTTAAGAAAATGGGAACTAGTATCTTCCGGGCTGTTTTTGACAAACTCCCAAATGAGAAACAGATAAATTCTGATAGTATCGAAAGCGGCTCGAAAAACCCTTCGATTTGATATATTATGGGCCTCGTAATTCATCCGGGATCAAAAGTTATGAGGAATTACGTGTCCACACGTGATGGGCTTTTAAGAACCCGCTGGAGGAGTTAAAAGATATAATAAAAACTCAAAAAAGACCTCAATGGGGCATCACGTGCTCAGACGTGACCATGGGTCACGCGCAGACACGTGATGGGCTTTTAAAGCCTCTAAAATAATGAATAGAATTTAATTCTAAAAGTCAGAAAATACCTCAACGAGGTATCACGTGCTTACACGTGACCAATGGTCACGTGTTGACACGTGATGGTTAAAACAACAACATAAACAAGCGGCTGTTAAAGGAACCAATTTGGGGGTCACGTGCTCACACGTGACCAAGGGTCACGTGCCAGCACATGACTGGCTTTAAAAGCATTATAATTTAATAGAATTAAATTCTAAAAGTTTCTGAATCTTTCCAAATGGAAAAGGGTCATGGGGAACCGTTGGATTAAAAATCCAAAGGTGATTAAAAATCACCAATTTATAGAAAAACCTTGGACAAGGAAAGATTTCCCTGAAAATCTCACCAGGATAACAAATAGAATATCTTTTGGATTTAAAATCCACGGTGAATAAAATTCACTGAATGATCTAAAGGCCCAGATTAATGATAAATATAAATCAAATTTCTCAACAATCAAATCAAATCTTCCAATGAGTGATTTGCTAAACAAATTAACTCTTTTCCTTCTCCTATAAATAGGAGCCAAGAAAAGAAGAGGGGGGATCTACTTTTTGGAGAGAAAAACAGAGAGAGGAGAATTTAATTCTCTGCAAAAGAAAAACCCTAGGTAAGAAAAAAGAGGCCTCAAAAGAGAATTTAATTCTCAAAAGAGTTTAACTCTTACATAAAGAAAAGAACTTAGTTCTTTCTCTGGTTGAGAATCTGCAAAGTGCACATCTCCCCATTAATTGAGAATTTAATTCTCATTGGGTTGAGATCCTGCCATGCAGATCTAAAACACAGAGGAGGAATTGAGTTTTGAGAATTTAATTCTCCCAAACTTTCAGGAATTTAATTCCTCCTAAAACAAAACTAGGGTTTAACCCTAATCAAGAATTTAATTCTTTTACATATCTGGGAATTTAATTTCTTTGAAAAGAAATCAGGGTTTTATCCTAAATAAGAATTTAATTCTTTCACGATAGGAATTTAATTCCTCCAAAATCATAATTAGGGTTTAACCCTACAAAGAATTCAATTCTTAAAAGATCTCTGTTCATGAAAAGAACCAGGGTCACGTGCCTCCACGTGACCCTTGAAAAGATCCCCTGCAAAGAACTTTGAAGCATCACCCCACGTGCTCCCACGTGACTCCCAAAACGCAGAAACAAAAAGCAAAGGAAATGAAAGCTTTGGGCGCTCTCACGTGTTATCACGTGACCCCTCAGCAAATGCTTTAACAATTGGCGCACAGATCCCCATCACGTGCCAACACGTGATGCTCTAAAATAAAAATAGAAGTGTTTAACACTTGTTCGCAGATTTGAGGATAAACCAAAAGGAGATCTGGCTCCACATTTAGGGCGCCCTCACGTGTCACCACGTGACCCCTAATGAGCATTCTAACAGAACAGAGCGGGGGCCTTCATCACGTGCTCACACGTGATGGCCGCCAGAATTAAAAGAGTTAAACACTGATCTGCAAAATAAAATAAAGGGAATCAGGGCGCTCTCACGTGTCCACACGTGACCCCTCTCTCCTTAGTGTTTAACACTAATCTGAAGACTTTGTCCTCAGTGTTTAACACTGATTTTCTTAGTGTTTAACACTAATTTGGAGAACTCTATTGGCAGTGTTTAACACTGATTTGCTTAGTGTTTAACACTAACTTGAAAACTCTGTTCCCAGTGTTTAACACTGATTATCTTTTAGTGTTTAACACTAACTTGCTAATCTTATTCCCAGTGTTCAACACTGTCGGTCTTTAGTGTTTAACACTAGCTTTAGCCCAATTGGCTAAGTTTCTAGAGGCAAAGCCTCTCCTTCAATAGACCAGCAGAGAGCCAATATTTCAAACACAATTGGACTTAGCCCAAATTGGCCATAAGTCCTCAAATCATCTTGAACTGAGCACATCTGCTCTTTCAACCAACTCATTGGTTCAAGGGTACATCTCGGAACTCCTCTGATATTTGTCGTTGTAATCCTTCAACGTCTTCAGAGAGGTGACGGGTCCCGACAACCACACATCAACACGGACTGTGGGGTCCTTAAACTCATGGACTTATGCGTCCCTAAACCAAGATACGGACTGTGGGGTCCTTACACCCGCGGACTTATGCATCCTTAAACTAACGGACTAATGCGTCCTTAAACACACCCATATGGACTGTGGGGTCCTTAAACCCATGGACTTATGCGTCCTTAAACTACCAATGGACCCCCATGTCCTTAAACTGGAGATGGACCACCATGTCCCTAAACTGGTATTGGACCACTATGTCCTTAAACTGGTATTGGACCACCATGTCCCTAAACTGGAACAATAGAGCCCCCAAATGCTCTTTTGTCGGATCTAAACGATCCCGTTAAGTCGATCTTAGTCCCAAACTGGACTAACGTATCCTTAACAACCGTTTAAGTTGATCTTAGCCTCAAATATGGCTAACGTATCCTTAAACCTTCAAACAGACTTCAGTCCCAAATTGGACTACAAATCCCCCAATCAACTTTGGTTCAAGGGTATATCTCTGAACTCCTCTGACATCTGTCGTTGTAATCCTTCAACGTCGTCAGAGAGGTGATGGGTCCCGACGGCCATAAATTTAATGGACCACTATGTCCCTAAACTGGAACATTAGAGCCAATTGCTCTTTTGTCGGATCTAAACGATCCCGTTAAGTTGATCTTAGTCTCAAATTAGACTAACGTATCCTTAACAAACGTTTGAGTTGATCTTAGCCTCAAATATGGCTAACGTATCCTCAAACCAAAACCCCAAAACCAAATCTAAGAAAATACGGATTTGGACTAATCCGCGTCCTACGGGCGACGACATAAATTAGTCTCCGTATACAATCCACGGGCAACCACAAACAAAACAAACACCCACGACACGAAGTGACCAGCTGGAGAAGGAGAAAGTTGTTACCGCAATGCGGTAGCGTAATTAACTGCAGGGGCTTGCGCCTGCAGGGAAGAGCGTCCCCACAATCAAAAAACCCCTCAAGCGAGGGGGAATCTGACGAAGTCTGCTACATCGGACGCATCCGTTTAAACCTTCGATACATGGTGCCATAAATCAACTTGGCATCTTCGGAGAGGTGAACGGATAGCACCAATTAGCATCTGCCCCGAATCTTAGTGCCAAGGCACCGCAGTCTTGTGCGCCGTCTTTCGGAGGGGAACAGATTCTGACACGCCCGGTGGGACCTTTTCCTCTTTCCACTCCACACTTCATGTGTCGTGTTCGCGAGCAAATCGCAGTTTGCTGTGGTTGCCTGTGGATTCAAGGTACTAAGATTTGGTGTCTTGCTCCGTGCAGAAAACAGAAGATCGATGGCTTCAAACTGCACTGCCTGCAACTGCAACTCTCGCTCGGTCCTTGCTGGAGGAGTGACTTATGGGCCCCAAGCGGCCTCCCTTTTCAAGATGCCAGTGGAGCAGGTAACTCAGGCCACCACTGGATTATTCTTCGGGACCATGCTCCCACCGTTGAGCTTCAATGCCACAATGACGTCGCAAGAGGCCCCAAAGAAGTCGGTCTTTGATCGGCTTACCACTGCCGCAACCCCTCTCAACGGGTCGCCCAGCTTCAATACCTCAGTTTTCAACAGACTGCGCTAGAACGTCTGCAAACCCACGATACCCGAAGCTGCCATCCCAAAGCGGATAGCCATCCCGGCTCAAGCGGACGAAATTATTGGAAAGGCTCCTCCTTCCAAGAAGTCAGTTTTTACAAGACTGGCCATTCCGGTTGCTGCTCCAGGCGAGATCCTCAAAGCTGCTTCCCCTGCCCAGAGGGGGCACGACGAAGTCACCCTTATAGCTGAAACAACTCCATCCGCACGACATGCTCGACGTCGCCACTGGCCCCGAGTGAGGAAGGCTGGGGGCAACTCTCCCTCTGAGATAACTCCACCAGCTCCAACGGTGGGGATCGATGCTGCTATTCCAACCGGGAACAGCTTTGAATTGATGAACACGGTGCGCAGAAACTCTCCTACTGCGGTACTGAAAAGACTTCCTTCACCTATGAAGAATGCTACAGAGAAGAAGCCGGAGCAACCTCCTCAACGGTTATCCTCTCAAATTTACAAGGTCTGGCGTCAAGTCCAAAACTCTGTGATAGATCAAGACTGTCTCCGCCGACAGAAAAAGATGAAGGTTCGGCAGGAAGAAAATCCCCATGTCAAGCCACAAAAAGCAACGGCTACTTGGGTGCCCACTACAACAGCTCCCTTAACTCCAATCACTCAAAAAAGGAGGCCGCAAAAAGCCCCTGTGTCTTTGGCAAATCGCAAAGACACCGAACACAAACGCTCCAAGTCTGGGGGCATGGTGGTGCACACCGTTTATATGGCTTGCGGAAAGGAAGAAAGCCGTGCTTCGACGGGTCACCGACCGCTCATCCGATCTGTGACGAAAGCCCAGGAGCAGCAACAGAAGCTTCAGGAAATGATGACTGTGATGGCTGCACTTACCGAACCGAAAGAAAGTTCGGAAGAATCATCAGAGCAGCGTCACGAACAAGAGACTGATGCTGACTACCTACGTAGAGTCCTCGAAAAGAAGGAAAAAGAAGCCGCAGAGCAAGCGGCTAACATAAAACAAATGGCGCTTCTCTTCCAAGATATGGTAGGGATGATGATCCAGCGAGATCCTCCTGCTGAAGATCCTCCGATTGTCCTTAAAGATGACAAAGGAGAGACATCGAATCCTCCTCCGGCTCTTTCAGCAGCCAAGGAAGAAACCATTTACAAGGCCGCACTGGATGACCATATAGCTCAGCAAATACGAGCTCACCAGGCAAATGAAACGGCTGGGCAAATTGCTAGAACCGGACGACCCTACCCGGGCTGGTATGACCAAATTAGTTACCCGCCGGGATATACGATCCCTAAGTTCCATGTATATAAAGGGACAGGGAATCCACATCAGCATGTCGCTCAATTCAGAGCCTTATGCGGCAACACTGGAGGCGACGACAAAATGTTGCTTCGCCAATTCGTCGGCAGCTTAGTAGAAACGGCCTTTGAATGGTATTCGGAGCTACCTAACGACTCTGTCAAAACATTTGCGGAGATGGAGCTACTATTTACACAAAGATTCGCGAGTGCTAGTGAACGTACCCCGATAACAGCACTGATTAATGCCAGGGTAAGGCCAGGCGAGACGTGGGTTCAATACGCGACACGATGGCGGAATCTATGGTCGAAGTGCGAACAACGCATCGAAGAAGCACCTGCGGTAGGCATGTTCGTAGGTACTCTCGACCCTCAAGCGACCATATCCCAATTCATGATGTTCTTCAAGCCGACCACTTTTCAGGCTTTGATTGACAAGCTGGCCCAAATGGATCAGATGAGTCACACACCATCTCATTCAAAGACGGATCCTTGGAATGAAAAGGGCAAAGGGAAAGCAACCTTCGTTGCCAATACTCAGCAACGGCCGAGCAACTTAAAGCCGGTTGTTCGCCAAAACATTGTGCGACCACGCCCGTCCCTCGAGGAGAGACTGGGACGTCCTTACTCGTTTCCTCAGAATAAAACGAGGAGATTGTTCGAGCTGGCAGTGTGCAACGGACTCATCAATCTACCGAGTCCAAAGCGTCCGTTGCAGCCAGGCGATGTCAACGATCCCAATTATTGCCCTTACCACCAAACGGTAAGTCACCCGATCGAGGATTGCTTCGTCTTTAAAGGATGGATCGAAGATCAGTACCTACAAGGCAAGTTCGCACTGTCTAAAAAGTGGAAAGTAAACCCACCACAGCCGCACACTCCAAAGAAGACGGACGCACCGGGGGCAACTTGTCACGTGATCTCCTACTCATTTACGGACGATGAAAAAACTCCTTGCACTAAGAAACTGGGGGCAGAGCCTGAGCCGGAATTCGTGTGGCCGTCAGACGAAATGATCGACGCTTTTCTAGATGAGATTCGTCTAAAAAGTAAAGCTGATCGGGAGCGCGAGGTGGCCATATTTGAAAAGGCCAAACGCCGGCGACTGGACGAAAAGGTCGAAACACTCCCACCATATCAAAGTACATCCGCCGCAAATGAAAGCAGGATCAAGACAAGGAAACGATTCGCCAAAGCCATATCGATGGGGATGAGGCCACCCTCTTTCAGAGAAAATTCTCCTGGTAGTATACATTTTGATGAAACGGACGTACACCCTAACTTCTGCTTATATCATCAGAGGATCGCACATCCTACTGAAGACTGCAACTCCTTTAAGTGTTGGTGGAAAGGATATGTCGCTCACAGGCAACACTTCAACAGGACAAAGCGTGAAGCTCGTAGACAGCGAAAAAATACGACAGATGAGTATAAAAGAGTTGCCGGCAATTGTCATAAGGACGAGCCCGGGGGATCACGAGTTCTCACCTTTGGAAGCGATTCTGATGAAGAAGCCGCTCTTAACCCTCTCTTCAAGGAATTCATTTCTAAAACAAAAGAATTGGAGAGTTGCGAGAATGTTCAGCCGTACAATCTCACGCTACCCGGAAAGAATCTCGGACCCGCAAACGACGGAGCAAACGAAATGAGAAAGGAAAAGGAAAAAACGGCCTTTGTTGCCAACACTCAACAACAGCCGAGTAACCCGAGACCGTTTTGTCGTCAAAACAACAAGCCGCGATACCTCAATGAGAAGTTGAAACGTCCTTACTCGTTTCCCAAAGATAAAACAAAGAGATTGTTCGAGCTAGCAGTGCGCAGCGGGCTTATCACTCTGCCAGATCCAAAACGTCCGTTGCAACAGGTGACATTAACAATTCTAACTATTGTCCCTACCACAGATTAATGGGTCACCCACTCGACAATTGCTATGTCTTCAAAAACTGGGTTGAAGACCAATACCAACAGGGCAAGTTCGCGTTACCCGAAAAGTGGAAAGTAAACCCGCCACAACAACATGCTTCGAAAAAGGTGGATATGCCGGGGGCATCATGCTCATTCATAGGGAAAGCCCCATAGACCGAAAAGTCAGTAAACTAGAGATGTGTCTCAAATACGACGACGGCGGACCGAAACGTCCTTAAACTAACGGCGGACCGCAATGTCCTAAAACTTGCAAATGACCGAAACGTCGTTAAACTACTCTCAACCCGCAGCATTTTCAGGCTGACGTGGTAAAAAAAAAAAGAAAAAAAAAGAAAAAAAAAGGTATGTCCATAAGCAAAATGGGCATGGATGAAAACCCGAAAGGGCTCCGTGAGTAAAAACAGCAGGGCTACCGGCGAGTGTTCGTGAAAACCCGAAAGGGCGCGACCTCGTTAAAAAAAAAAAAGAAGAAAAAAACGGTATGTCCATAAGCAAAATGGGCACGGATGAAAACCCGAAAGGGCTCCGTGAGTAAAAACAGCAGGGCAACCGGCGAGTGTTCGTGAAAACCCGAAAGGGCGCGACCTCGTTTTAAAAAAAAAAAAAAAGAGAAAAAAAAGAAAAGAAAAAGAATAAAAAAAAAATGGTATGTCCATAAGCAAAGTGGGCACGGATGAAAACCCGAAAGGGCTCCGTGAGTAAAAACAGCAGGGCTACCGGCGAGTGTTTGTGAAAACCCGAAAGGGCGCAACCTCGTTAAAAGACACTTATAGGGTCCTCTCGACCTTGTAAGGAGAAACCACCCGCGTGAGATCCTTACGACTCAAGGGAGCAACACACTTAGGAATCCTCACGATTCCTAAGGAGAAAATTACACTTGCGAGATCCTTACGACTCATAAGGAGAATTCTCTTATGGGACCCTCACGGCTCATGAGATTTGAAAGTCTTAAGTTACAGAAACCTAAACCTGTTTTTAAGCAAATCCCCCACAACCTTCGATACTGCCCTACAAGCGGCTCATATTGACCCTTGTATACAATCCACGGGCACGAATAAACATTTCCCTAACAAAGTCCCATCCGTGACTAGGGATATGTCCATATGGTGAGCAACCCTTTTAGGTCCTCTCGACCTATAAGGAGAAAACCTTTTTGTAAGATCCTTACGACTTACAAGAGAACATGCACTTAGGAATCCTCACGATTCCCAAGGAGAAAACACACCTACAAGATCCTCACGACTTGTAGGGAGAAATTCCTTTGTGAGACCCTTACGGCTCATGAAGTCAAAAGCCTTAGTCGACAGGACCCTTAACCCTGTTTACTAAGCCACCTTTGTTCAACATCGACAGAGGCAAATGATGATTCGCTCCTGGCAATGTCCCAGTTGCAGCGATGCTGATGCCTAAACCGGTATCAAATTCCAAGCCCTTTAGAGGCAAATGATGATTCGCTCCTGGCAATATCCTAGTTGCAGCGATGCTGATGCCTAAACCGGTATCAAATTCCAAGTCCTTTCATGGCAAATGATGATTCGCTCCTGGCAATATTCCAGTTGTAGCGATACTGATGCTGAGATTGGTACCAGATCCCAAATCCCCTACTCGCGAAAAAAAATTAAAAAATCAGCGAGCCAAAAAAAAATGCATACGAAATAGCCGAAATGATGGGGCAACTTGCAAACAGAATCAGCAAGTAAAAATGTATGCATACAAAATAGCCGAAATGATTGGGCAACTCGCAATAAAAAACAGCGAGTAAAAATAAAATAAATAGCCGAAATGGTTGGGCAACTCGCAATAAAAAACAGCGAGTAAAAATAAAATAAATAGCCGAAATGATTGGGCACCGCGAAAAATAGCCGAAATGATTGGGCAATTGCGACCTTCGCGATATAAAAGCTGAAATGATAGAGCATCGCGGAAAGAATAAAAAAAAATGATGAAAGAATGAAACTTTTTGCCCTACAGATGAGATCACATCGATCCCTGTATACAATCCAGGGGCACAAACAAAGAGGGAACCTTACCTTCCCAACAGGCTCCACCAGAAAGCGAAGCCAAATCTCGACGGTTCATAGATAACCTAGGGACAATCTCGACATCTGTCGCAATATTGCAGACACAATGCCAACAAATGAAGTAAAGGAAAATCCCTAGCTTTAGGGTCTCGACGTCAACATCGACAACTTAGAGATCACCAACTGTGTTTCTCCTCACTCCAACTAGATGCAGACATGACGTCAACAACCGACCTCAGAATCGCAACGAAACGGAACCATGGCAAAGTTCCTAGTCCCAAATCTCAACGGCCACATCTGCAGCCTGGAGACCAACAACGGTGTGCCTCCTCATTCCAGCAGCACAAAGATGTTACACCATCAAGCGGAGCGATGGCAAAATCCCAACTCCGCCTTAGCATTCGTCTCGTTACAGCAGATGCAATGTTAACAACGGCGTTCCTTCGCAGTCCAGCAGGATGTACATGCAAAGCTAATAAAAGACCCCATGGTCAGCAAAGCGGAGTGATGGCAAAATCCCAGCTCCACCTCAGCACTCGTCTCGTCACAGCAGACACATCATCAAGCAAAGCGGAACAGCGGCAACTCCCAGTTCCATGACTCGACGATGTACTCCCACAGAGAGTCAAATCCCAACTCCGTGAAATGCGAATATAATCAACAAAATTCCTGGTCACGTGGAACACGGATAACGTCACTCTTTGACCCCGTGGAAAACGTCCAGAGCGGATCCTGGTCCTCGCAGAACACGGCAGTGAACCCGTGCGAAGCATCCAGAGCGGAGCCTAGTCCTCGCCTAACGCGGCAGTGAAACCGTGTGAAGCATCTAGTGCAAAATTCCTGGTCACGTGGAACGCGGATAACGTCACTCTTTGACCCCGTGGAAAACGTCCAGAGCGGATCCTGGTCCTCGCAGAACACGGCAGTGAACCCGTGCGAAGCATCCAGAGCGGAGCCTAGTCCTCGCCTAACGCGGCAGTGAACCCGTGTGAAGCATCTAGTGCAAAATTCCTGGTCACGTGGAACGCGGATAACGTCACTCTTTGACCCCATGGAAAACGTCCAGAGCGGATCTTGGTCCTCGCAGAACACGACAATGAACCCGTGTGAAGCATCCAGAGCGGAGCCTAGTCCTCGCCTAACGCGGCAGTGAACCCGTGTTAAGCATCTAGTGCAAAATTCCTGGTCACGTGGAACATGGATAACGTCACTCTTTGACCCCGTGGAAAACGTCCAGAACGGATCCTGGTCCTCGCAGAACACGGCAGTGAACCCGTGCGAAGCATCCAGAGCGGAGCCTAGTCCTCGCCTAACGCGGCAGTGAATCCGTGTGAAGCATCTAGTGCAAAATTCCTGGTCACGTGGAACGCGGATAACGTCACTCTTTGACCCCATGGAAAACGTCCAGAGCGGATCCTGGTCCTCGCAGAGCACGGCAGTGAACCTGTGCGAAGCATCCAGAGCGGAGCCTAGTCCTCGCCTAACACGGCAGTGAACCCGTGTGAAGCATCTAGAGTAAAATTCCTGGTCACGTGGAACGCGGATAACGTCACTCTTTGACCCCGTGGGAAACGTCCAGAGCGGATCCTGGTCCTCACACCAACATGGAGTGATCACCACCGCGACATTCGTCTCGATACAGAGGACGCAATGCCAGCAAACGAAGCAAAGGCCAAATTCCTAGCTTCAGGGTCTTAACGGCAAGTCATATAAAGCCTGAAAGACTATCGGAGATCATCCCACACCAGCGCGGAGTGGTTATGACTCATCGGGGCTCTCCAAAATGAGCCTAACCTCAAGTAAAAAGCGGCATGGCAAATTCCTAGCGCTTGCTCTTCCGACGGTCAAACTGCCAAGGAGGATTGCTTGAAGACGTCTTGTCCAGCCCCCGAAGGGATCAGAGACATGGCAGTCGCAGGGCTACTCGAACAGCACGATTGCCTATCGAGGAATACATCAGCTCATGCGATGGTACGACGGCCAAAACCCTAAGTACCACAGACCCTAACAGACTTCTGTCGTAAAGAGCAGAGGTTAACTGTGACGTTATGATATTCTTGCGAGATCTGCTCGATTCGTTTCGACTCGTGAGGAAAATGATGTCTTTGCGAGAACTTCTCAATTCGTCTCGACTCGTGAGATAAAGCCTTAGGCAGTAGGGATTAAAAAACCTGTTTCCTAAGCACTGGGATCCTGCAAGTCGGCCCAAAATGGTCTCTTGCATACTATCCACGGGTCTCACTCTCCGAAGTCGAATTTCGACAAGGAGGGGAACAACCGCTTACGGGTCCTCTCGACTCGTAAGAGGGAAAAATTCTCTCATAAGATCCTTACGACTTATAAGAGAAAACACATTTAGGAATCCTCACGACTCCTAAGGAGAAAATACACCTACGAGATCCTCTCGATCCGTAGGGAGAAAAGTCTTTATGAGACCCTCACGGCTCATAAAGTTGAAAAGTCTTAGGTGGCAGATCCTAACCCTGTCTCCTAAGCCATCACTGCCCTGCAAAGAGGTCAAGAGGGACCATCTATGAGCCACAATCGCCAAAGCTACATGCCACTGAAATGGAGAACTTACTCATAAGCGTATAAACTACTCCACGCCAGAGTAAGATATAAAGAGATAGAAGGGTGCGGCTCATGGAGCTAAGGTTTTGGAACTATATCTCTTAAGAGTCGAGATTTGAGTCAATGATAAATGACGACGCTTGTGTCCGCTCGTTATCTTCTCAGATCAAGATTCTGAAAGTTATGTACCAATCCGAAATTGGTCATACGCCATGCATTACTCTGCACTACTTCACCCATGTATATACTTACGTGGGCAAAGTAGTGGGGGGCATTTGTTCCCGCCAAAAATTTCTGCGCAAAAGAGCCCAAGGTATCAAATGGCGGCGATACGCTTAAGAAAATGGGAACCAGTATCTTCCGGGATGTTTTTTGACAAACTCCCGAATGAGAAACAGATAAATTCTGATGGTATCGAAAGCGGCTCGAAAAACCCTTCGATTTGATATATTATGGGCCTCGTAATTCATCCGGGATCAAAAGTTATGAGGAATTACGTGTCCACACGTGATGGGCTTTTAAGAACCCGCTGGAGGAGTTAAAAGATATAATAAAAACTCAGAAAAGACCTCAATGGGGCATCACGTGCTCAGACGTGACCATGGGTCACGCGCAGACACGTGATGGGCTTTTAAATCCTCTAAAATAATGAATAGAATTTAATTCTAAAAGTCAGAAAATACCTCAACGAGGTATCACGTGCTTACACGTGACCAATGGTCACGTGTTGACACGTGATGGTTAAAACAACAACATAAACAAGCGGCTGTTAAAGGAACCAATTTGGGGGTCACGTGCTCACACGTGACCAAGGGTCACGTGCCAGCACGTGACTGGCTTTAAAAGCATTATAATTTAATAGAATTAAATTCTAAAAGTTTCTGAATCTTTCCAAATGGAAAAGGGTCATGGGGAACCGTTGGATTAAAAATCCAAGGGAGATTAAAAATCACCAATTTATAGAAAAACCTTGGACAAGGAAAGATTTTCCTGAAAATCTCACCAGGATAACAAATAGAATATCTTTTGGATTTAAAATCCACGTTGAATAAAATTCACTGAATGATCTAAAGGCCCAGATTAATGATAAATATAAATCAAATCTCTCAACAATCAAATCAAATCTTCCAATGAGAGATTTGCTAAACAAATTAACTCTTTTCCTTCTCCTATAAATAGGAGCCAAGAAAAGAAGAGGGGGGATCTACTTTTTGGAGAGAAAAACAGAGAGAGGAGAATTTAATTCTCTGCAAAAGAAAAACCCTAGGTAAGAAAAAAGAGGCCTCAAAAGAGAATTTAATTCTCAAAAGAGTTTAACTCTTACATAAAGAAAAGAACTTAGTTCTTTCTCTGGTTGAGGATCTGCAAAGTGCACATCTCCCCATTAATTAAGAATTTAATTCTCATTGGGTTGAGATCCTGCCATGCAGATCTAAAACACAGAGGAGGAATTGAGTTTTGAGAATTTAATTCTCCCAAACTTTCAGGAATTTAATTCCTCCTAAAACAAAACTAGGGTTTAACCCTAATCAAGAATTTAATTCTTTTACATATCTGGGAATTTAATTTCTCTGAAAAGAAATCAGGGTTTTATCCTAAATAAGAATTTAATTCTTTCACGATAGGAATTTAATTCCTCCAAAATCATAATTAGGGTTTAACCCTACAAAGAATTCAATTCTTAAAAGATCTCTGTTCATGAAAAGAACCAGGGTCACGTGCCTCCACGTGACCCTTGAAAAGATCCCCTGCAAAGAACTTTGAAGCATCACCCCACGTGCTCCCACGTGACTCCCAAAACGCAGAAACAAAAAGCAAAGGAAATGAAAGCTTTGGGCGCTCTCACGTGTTATCACGTGACCCCTCAGCAAATGCTTTAACAATTGGCGCACAGATCCCCATCACGTGCCAACACGTGATGCTCTAAAATAAAAATAGAAGTGTTTAACACTTGTTCGCAGATTTGAGGATAAACCAAAAGGAGATCTGGCTCCACATTTAGGGCGCCCTCACGTGTCACCACGTGACCCCTAATGAGCATTCTAACAGAACAGAGCGGGGGCCTTCATCACGTGCTCACACGTGATGGCCGCCGGAATTAAAAGAGTTAAACACTGATCTGCAAAATAAAATAAAGGGAATCAGGGCGCTCTCACGTGTCCACACGTGACCCCTCTCTCCTTAGTGTTTAACACTAATCTGAAGACTTTGTCCTCAGTGTTTAACACTGATTTTCTTAGTTTTTAACACTAATTTGGAGAACTCTATTGGCAGTGTTTAACACTGATTTGCTTAGTGTTTAACACTAACTTGAAAACTCTGTTCCCAGTGTTTAACACTGATTATCTTTTAGTGTTTAACACTAACTTGCTAATCTTATTCCCAGTGTTCAACACTGTCGGTCTTTAGTGTTTAACACTAGCTTTAGCCCAATTGGCTAAGTTTCTAGAGGCAAAGCCTCTCCTTCAATAGACCAGCAGAGAGCCAATATTTCAAACACAATTGGACTTAGCCCAAATTGGCCATAAGTCCTCAAATCATCTTGAACTGAGCACATCTGCTCTTTCAACCAACTCATTGGTTCAAGGGTACATCTCGGAACTCCTCTGATATTTGTCGTTGTAATCCTTCAACGTCTTCAGAGAGGTGACGGGTCCCGACAACCACACATCAACACGGACTGTGGGGTCCTTAAACTCATGGACTTATGCGTCCCTAAACCAAGATACGGACTGTGGGGTCCTTACACCCGCGGACTTATGCGTCCTTAAACTAACGGACTAATGCGTCCTTAAACACACCCATATGGACTGTGGGGTCCTTAAACCCATGGACTTATGCGTCCTTAAACTACCAATGGACCCCCATGTCCTTAAACTGGAGATGGACCACCATGTCCCTAAACTGGTATTGGACCACTATGTCCTTAAACTGGTATTGGACCACCATGTCCCTAAACTGGAACAATAGAGCCCCCAAATGCTCTTTTGTCGGATCTAAACGATCCCGTTAAGTCGATCTTAGTCCCAAACTGGACTAACGTATCCTTAACAACCGTTTAAGTTGATCTTAGCCTCAAATATGGCTAACGTATCCTTAAACCTTCAAACAGACTTCAGTCCCAAATTGGACTACAAATCCCCCAATCAACTTTGGTTCAAGGGTACATCTCTGAACTCCTCTGACATCTGTCGTTGTAATCCTTCAACGTCGTCAGAGAGGTGATGGGTCCCGACGGCCATAAATTTAATGGACCACTATGTCCCTAAACTGGAACATTAGAGCCAATTGCTCTTTTGTCGGATCTAAACGATCCCGTTAAGTTGATCTTAGTCTCAAATTAGACTAACGTATCCTTAACAAATGTTTGAGTTGATCTTAGCCTCAAATATGGCTAACGTATCCTCAAACCAAAACCCCAAAACCAAATCTAAGAAAATACGGATTTGGACTAATCCGCGTCCTACGGGCGACGACATAAATTAGTCTCCGTATACAATCCACGGGCAACCACAAACAAAACAAACACCCACGACACGAAGTGACCAGCTGGAGAAGGAGAAAGTTGTTACCGCAATGCGGTAGCGTAATTAACTGCAGGGGCTTGCGCCTGCAGGGAAGAGCGTCCCCACAATCAAAAACCCCCTCAAGCGAGGGGGAATCTGACGAAGTCTGCTACATCGGACGCATCCGTTTAAACCTTCGATACATGGTGCCATAAATCAACTTGGCATCTTCGGAGAGGTGAACGGATAGCACCAATTAGCATCTGCCCCGAATCTCAGTGCCAAGACACCGCAGTCTTGTGCGCCGTCTTTCGGAGGGGAACAAACCCACTTCCTATTTCTTCATCCTCTACCACTTGCCATGTAGTATAGGGTGTTCTCTTCACAAAGTTTTCGACCGAGTGAAGGAATAGCTTGAGTTTGAGTCTCCCCGACGTAGATCATCTTCGGCCTCGAAGTCAATGACCTAGCCCGATCATTTCTCCGACGAAACCATTTCTAGAGTCCGGGATCCGATGATCGCAGCGGAGGGACGTCAACACAGAGCTAATGAAGTGGTGGACCAGATCTACAAAGGTTGTAATCCCTTTCACTTAGTAGCAAAGTCATTTGCTTGCTTGCTTTTCGCCTATCCTTCTAGTTAACGATCTAGTTTAGGGTTTCTCGGCACTGGAAAATTTTTGTTTGGCATGGTTGATGCCTTGTGGAACCTCCTTAGTGTGCCTAGGAACCCTACAGTGGTATCAGAGCTACTAGACATTGGATGTCGACCTATGGGGGGTTCTCACTGTGTGACAGTGTGGCGAAACATATGCTCTTACCCCCAGGGTGTCTTGAGACCGGAAGGTGTTCCGGCGGGTTGTAGTCCTCGTGAGGGGGCATGCGTAAAAAGTAGCGGCTGAGGGACCCGTTGGTGCCACGGCGACGCCATTGGATGGGGTGGCTGCCTGACCTACAGTGGTATCAGAGCCTAGCTAGAGCTTTAGGCGATGTGTAGACGAAGCTAGAAGTCCGATCGAACCCGATATCCCCCGATTTCACCCCTCTCTGTACAATTTTTAAAACAGTGGATTTTTCCAAATTAAAAATTCTCAAAAATATCAGCAGAAAAATACAAGGGTTACTGTGAAGCACGTGACTGTGATACGGCTAAATCGCCGCGGAACCGCGGCCTTAACATGGTATTGGCGGTGGTCCCGCGGCCGTATGTGCTGATCAGTGAATCCTTTTTGCACAGTAACCTCAGTTTGTGTTTGCTGATTCTTCTGGGAATTTTTATGTTTCACTCAAGAGTTGAGTTTTCTGGGGTGTATTGGGGACTCGATAATTCGATCGGATTATTTAACTTTGTTTATTAAGTTTTTCCGGATAATTTTAGAACATGTTAAAAAGTTCAACCGGATATAAATACCCAGTTTTTCCCCTGCCGGGAAATTTCCAAGTGTTGGATTTTTCCGTAGTTTGAAAACGTTCTAAGTAGTGCAAGTAACGCGATGGACCCTCTAGAAGACAACAAACCTTAACTCGATTGTGTGACCGTCTTGAACTGCCCTTTGAACCTTCGGGTTTGGGGCAGTACGGCGTGTCACATGTGAGGCGTTGGCTTGACCCTTCTACGGCTGGACCGTTGGTACTGTGGCATGAAGTGGATGTTTTTAAACTTATTTCATGTGTTGAGCTGTTTCGGGAAAAATTGGGTGTTTGATTGTTCGATCGGAAAGTTTAACATTTTCTATTTATCTGGAATGTGATACAATATTTGGAATGCACAAGTAGTTATGAGATAACTAATATGAATGTTATAAACATAGTACTTTAGTTTCGATTGATCGGTTGCCACGGGATTTTGATGTGATCAAAAGTCCGTCGCAATCATGTAGCGTACGCGGATACTCGCCGGGTAAACTTAATAGATAGCTACACCCCTAAGCCCCGACCAAGTTGTAAGTCGATGTACAACACCCCACGACTTGCGGGGAGGCGGAAATATGAAAAACGATCTTGTTTCTTGCTTAAACATCGACTAACCGCACGAATCGAAGCTAAACGATAACTAACATGAAACATAGAAGTTCTATACTACTATGTTTAGGGATTATACCTAACGAATCGTGTCCTTCGTCTTTGCGAACTCCACCTCCTCCTCGACTTTCTCGAAGTAGTAGACGATCCACCCGAGAGCTTTACTCCAAGCTTAGCCTCTAAACTTGAGGCAACTAACTTTCTTTAAGTGCTAATCAAAGAAGCTAGGTGATATAGAGTGAGGGTTATGGTTTAATTAGTCTAACTAATCCTTGTACTCAACACATGAGAGGGGAGGATTAAGGTTTGAAGAGGGAGAGCTTGAGGAGAGAGAAGATGAACATAATAATGAAGTGAGAATAATGAGTTATGATAATATATATCAAGCATTTCTTTTTATCAAGAAAAGAAAAATAAATCAATTTAACAACCATGCTTGATAATATCTAGTGATGATTCATCTCCATGAGTCATTAAGCATTTATGATGCATTAATGACATGGATGAATCATCCATATGACTCACTAATCACATTCATTGTATATGCCACCTAAACCCCCTTAGTCACCACCTTCTAGAAGCTTCTCGCGCAATTACGAGAACGCCCCTCCTTTCCGCAAAAATACGGAAAAACTTTAGACTGTATAAATCCAATAACCGGATACCAGTAACTGGCTTAAACCAAAGCCGACTGGTAAAAACTGTCCGAAAGTCGTACGTGCGTAAACACACGTATGCGTCCGAACCCTTGTCGTAAAACCATACGACCTCTATATCGTTTCGCTCGGAGTAGGGAAACTCTCTGTGTGGGACTCTAGAGACTCGACTACTACGCTGGCAGTGGGTTTAACCACAGACCGCAAGCGGCACTAGCTGTACGTAACGGTCCCCAGGTAGATGTCGATAAGAAGGCCGATGAGGAAACCCATCCGAACTCCTACTGAGTCTGATGTGACAATCTCCATACAGTCCGGTCCGTTCGTCTAAGACTATCGCATATCGGGCCTAGGGGGCGGCAAGCGTCAGTCCCCTAATAGCGGTATAAGTCGTGCCGGAGGGAAGCCCATTACACCCTGAGAAACTACTGGAACCTACCAGCAAATCTCGCTTGCCCTGGCCAGGGACTTTGCGTAATGGCTCTCTGACACAGCGCGATATCAACCCCCAATACCGGGAGAGACGAATCCTGTCTAACCGCCACTGCCTCCAAGTGCTCGGGACTGTACCCAACTGCTACCTGTTTGCACGACTCCTTTGAGCCGTGGTAGGGTAGCAATCTAAGAACAGTGGGACACACTCGAGGCAAAGTAGCAGTGTCAAGTCTGCGGACTATGCTGTACTCATGTCACCTGGGAACTGTTCACTGACGACTGGTATAAAACCAACCAACAGTTCCCTGTGAGTCCTGTCCGGTGTACCCGTAACCTAACGAGCACCTGCATACTATCTCCAGTACGACGTACTGACGGCTGTGGGACAGACCATCTCCCCAACTGGGATGAGAAGCGTACACACTAGTCTACTCTGGAGTCATCGATGCCCTGTCTCGATAATCCAACGACTAGGGACCTGAATAAGGATGTGCTTGTAGACTACCCAGCCCCCACTAGTGTGACTGCCATCACAACGCTGGTAGTCAAGCAAGATCCTAAGAGCTCTATCAATACGTATACTTACATATTAAGATAGAAAAACCAAGTAGCATACTACCATGTTTAGCAAGACTGTTATATACATGTGAATATCCCAAGCTTCCATTAAGTAATATACAAACTAGTATGATACAATAATGGCCCCTAGGGCATATACACTAACACAAGTGACTGTAGGAGAACCCCGTCGCCGCAAGCATCCGTTCGGGTGCTCACGGTAGCGGTGTTCCACCTTGGTGCACTTCGTCGACGGTATCGGGGGTGCGGCCGTCTACTAAAGTTTGCGACGAGCATTCGATCAAAATGCCGGGAATCTTGTTGAATTGCCCGACTTGATATTGAAAAGTGTTTTCGATATAGAGACTAAAATGCGGGGTTTATAATTGTTAGGCATGCGATGTCTAAGGAATTCATTTGATTAGGCATGCGATGTCTAAGGAGATTGCGGATTCCAACTGTTGTAGTTTTATACTTTCTTTTCTGCGACCGTAAGTGTAATATGTGATATCGCCGGTTTCGTTGCTATATGTCAACGACAATTGGGATGCGCACATTTACTTACGTTGATGACATGTGATGTTATGTGTTGCTGGATATGTTATATTGGATCGTCGTGTTTGAATAGCCGGGGGTTTTATGTGAGATGAGAGTTTTTATTTTCATTCATGTAAAAACTTGTATGTAATATTCTTTTATTGGGGCACTTCCACGTAGCGGAAGTTGTCACCGTTGATGTATATTATTTACTTTTCCGCACTAGGATAGACCTAAGGAGGAGGGCACATGTAACCGGGTTCTGGAGTCCAGTGGGAGACCAACTCGAGGAGTCGAGTCCGGGTCTCCTAACTCTAGAATTGGTAGGGTTGCTTGCCGCTCTCGTAGGGGTCTAGGGGTGTGGGTTTGGCTATTCATCGCGACCGTGGAATCCGTGTTTTATACAGGCTCGTATTGAAAACAAGGACGTCCTAGTATATCCAATATTTCTTCTGCTGCGATATCTGTGATGTGATCATTTGATGTTCTGTGATAGATACTGTATATAGTATATATGATATATTATATAGATGTTATTTATGTTTTACACCCGCGCTAGCCCTGCCCCGCTCTGCCGTTAGTTACCTAACCTAACGGTGCACGGGGGGACATCGAGGCGAATGCGGATGGCATAAGTGTACGTTGTATTTATCTGTAATGTTTAGGTAACTTAAATGATGGGACTTCATTAATGTGATTAATGAAAGAAAAAGAAACCTAAAGATGTTGTGGAATCGAATTTTCAAAAACAGGTAGCTACAGTTCTTGCTTTGCACAGCGGTATATATGATATATCCTGCACCTTATTCGATAAGGAAAGGACCAAGATCCCTTCACCGGGAGTAACTCCTTTAGCAATAACTGGCAGATGCTACAACCCTCGGTTTGTCTTTTGATTGCTCCTATAGTTTTTGCTTTGCACAGCGGTATATATGATATATCCTGCACCTTATTCGATGAGGAAAGGGCCGACGATCCCTTCACCGGGAATGACCCCTTTAGCAAAACTAGAAAAGCCTAAAAAACACTCCATTTTAAAATCATTTGATTCTACAACGATATAAAGTTCATTGCGCAAAAGATTTTCTTAAAAACCTGTCGCAGCCCTTCGTCATTTCAGATAAGTAATAGTTAGTATTCGTGCTGCGTTTGTTGACTCAGTCAAGGCGTAGTGTGCGGTAGCTGATTAGTGCTTATCTGCAAAGCATATGATGCGATTGGATTAGGGTAGTCGTGCGGCCTTGTTGACTCAGTCAAGGGTCGTGCGGGTGGATTTAATTCAATCGGGAAATGACGGGTTGAACTTTACTTGCGGTCTATGGTTTGTTGACTCAGTCAATGTCATAGATCGCTTGGGGCAAAATATTATCGGGAATTTCAAGTGTTGAAATTTGCAATGAGATTGCATATCTTCTATGAGATAGTTGGATCCCGATTCCCACTGCGAGTAATTGTTACTCCTGGGAGAGTTTTACACATTACAATTAGCCAATCAAGTAGGTGTCTAGAAAGGCGTCAACGGGGTACGCCTCTGGGAAAATGAGGTTTACATTAATTAGGTTCGTGCGAAAGCACGGGGGACCTCCCTCAAAGTACCGACACTTGCCTGGCTGAAAGATTGGTGAACTTGTAGCGTGTAATTAATCCCGGCTAGTCTTTACTTTTAGGGTTTGAAGGAAGATTTGGTAAAAACAGTGGGAGCCATCCTGATTAGATAAAATAATAACCAATCTGATCTTGCAAGAGCGCACGCAGAGTGTTTTCTTCTCTCTCTCTCTCTCTCCAGGTAGCGACCATATCACGCCTTAATCAAGATAATAATACGGATACATTGACCGAACCCGCTTATTATACTGAGCTGGGGAACGTTGGCCCCGCTCCAACTTATAATTGTTATAAGACAGAGCAGGAATTAGGGGATTACCAGAATTCCCGTGCCGCCCAAACGAAGAGAGTGCATGATGATGCATCATCTTCGGGTGTGTTCGTTATACAGAACTGTTTCTCAATGCCCTTTACGTCCTGGGTATATGATACCGGATCAGGATCCCACATATGTAATATATTACATGGGCTATAGAAAGGTAGAGAACTGAGGACGGGTGATAAGTTTCATGAGGCAGAAAACGGTGCAAGTGTTGCAGCCAGGTCTGTTGGTCACTGTCACCATGTATTACCTGAATACATTGATTCTGAATAAATGTTATTAGATACCGAACCTGATATACAAAATCATATTAGTCTCTTTATTTAGATAAAGAAGGATATAATTTTGTATTGTTGGATAATATTTTGAACATTTCCTATATTAAAAGTTGATCGGTTCAGGCACGTTATCTAAAAGCATTGATGTTCTAAATCAAACTACAGTTCTTACTATACAGAACACACACAAGAGGAAGAGTTCAGAAGTGAACGATTCCTTCTTGAGGTATTATAGACTAGGTCATATCAATGTGACCCGACTAGCTTAAGTTACATTGAAGATTCATATTTAAATCAGTTTGAGTTTACATCTTATGAAACTTGCCAGTCATGTCACAGAGATAAGAGGACCATAGCTCTGTTTATTGGAAACAGAGAAAGAGTTAGTGAACTCTTGGGATTGATACATGCTGATGTATGAAGGTCCCCTGTCTACACATGCCAAGACCGGTTCTTTGTACTTCATTACATTCTCTGATAATCTCAGACCTATGTTCCTGTTGAAACATAAGTTCGAACCTTTTGAGATATTCATAGAATATAAGTTAGAAGTAGAGAACCAAAATACGGGTAAAAGTATTATGTCCTTTGATGTGATCAAGGAGGAGAATACTTGAGCACGGAATTCCTGGATTATTCTAAAGGAGAATGAGATTCTCTCTCAGCATTACTCCTCCGCATACACCATAGCACGATGGTATATCGGGGCGGAGCAATAACACCCTATATGATATGGTGTGCTCTATGATGAGTACTACTGAGTTTCCTATTTCCTTTTAGGGAGTTATGCACTTATGAAGTTGCATACCTATTGAATAGGGTTCCGATCAAAACAGTTGCCTACCACTTCATATGTGATATGGATTGGGAAGAGCCCATATCTTAAGTTTGTTAAGATTTGGGGTTGTCCAGCCTATGTTTAAAAGCAAAATCCGGACAAGCTCGAGGCAAAGTCAGTTCTGTGGAAGTTTGTTGGATATCCCAAGCATTCGCAAGGGAATATCTTCTACCTAACCGAGGAACAAAAATGTTTTGTTTCTCAGCATGCCACCTTTGTGAAAGGGAATTTCTTGTGAAGAAATTAATGGTAATGAGGTAGAACTAGAAAGAGTTCCAGCTATACAAACTGCAGCTGCTGATTTGGTAGAACCAAAGGATTCAATAGCAACCAACGAACCTCAGCCTCTCCGCCGATCTAGCAGGGTTCCTCACCCACCTGAGAGATACATTGGTTTCTCTATGACAGTGGGAGCGAGGATTGCATCATGAGATGATGACCCAACTAGTTTCGGGCTGGCCATCAGGAGTAGGATTCTGTAAGAATGGCTGGATGCTTAGCGATCTGAGATGGAATCCTTATACACCAACAAAGTATGGACTTTGGTTGCTTTAACTGAAGGGTTAAATCCCCATCAGGAGCAAGTATATCTTGAGAAGATTACTTGGTGTACATGGAAAAGTTGAGACTTTCAAAGCTAGACTCGTTAAAGGTTTGCATAATAGACCAGTTGTGGCTAATGATGAAACCTTTTCTGGGGCCTATGCTTAAGTCCATCCAGATCCTACTTGCTACGGCTACATACCATAACTACGATATCTGGCAGTTGGGTGTCTTGACTGCTTTTCTAAATGATGATTTGGAAGAAAGCGTCTATAAGTACACAGCCAGAGGACTTCGTAGACAGTGAGAGCAGCGGAAACGTATGCAAGATGTTTTATATGATAAAGCAGGCATCGCGGAGTTGGAACATCTGTTTTGATGCGGTAGTCAAAGAGTTTGACTTCATCAAAATGGTAGATGAACCTTGTATATACAAAAAGGTAGTAAGGAGTATGGTGGTGATCCTCGTAGAGTACGTGGATGACATACTCTTGATGGGGAAGGAGTTTCCTATGCTATGCTCGGTCAATCTCCGCTTATCACAAGGATTCTCCATATAGGATCAAAGTGATACCTACTAAATCCTGGGTTTTGGATCTATAAGATAGATCTAATTGGATGTTAGGATACTTACTAGTTGTAGTGAGTTGGTATCAATCGATCCAGGGGAGAATCACTGGAAAGGTTCCAGGGTGATAAGGATGACTGAATGTCAGTCACAGGCATTGTCTTTACCCTCAGTAAAGGGACGGTATGTTGGAAGAGTTCCAAGCTAGATACCGTGGCATACTAGACGATAAAGGCTGGATACATCGCTACTTAAAGATGCTACCAAAGAGGAAGTCTGGGTGTATATTAGTTCATAAGATGAACTTCGTTCCTCCCATTGTGTGACAATGGAGTTGTGGCTTATGCCAAGGAATGCCCGTCCTATCAGTGATCCAGACATATTCTTAGGCAGTATCACCTGATCGTGGAGATGGTTGATCTCCAGGGGATCGAGTTTAGGAGAGAAGACTCAGAGGACAACACGGCGGATCCACTCACGAAAGGCCTTTTCCCAGAGAGAGACTTTTATGGGATGGTTGAGTATGAGATACTACAACCACTGCTATCAGATGGCCCTAGTGCAAGTGGGAGATTGTTAGTTATATGTATGCCCTAGAGGCCATTACTGTACATAGGATGTATATTGTAGTGGATGCTTGGACATATATAGGGATGACTTTCTTGCTCGATATGATAGTATGCTATCGGGTTACTCTTTACCTTAACGTGTACATTGATTGTCTCTCTGTTACATGTTGGTAAAGCCCTTAGGATGTGTACTTGACTACCTGGACTATGATGCAGATCATACTAGTGGGGAAATGGTAGTCCATAAGTACATCCTTCAAGGTCCCTAGTCGTGGGTGTATCAAGACGGGGCATCGATATACCAGTGTAGACTAGCCTGTAGCTTCTCGACCCATACAGATGGGCGATGGATGATCCCATATCCATTGGTGTTTGACATCAGAGATGATATACGGGTGCTCAGTGGAGACTGGGTACACTGGACGGACTCGCCGAGAACTCCCAGATGGTATTATACCTTACGTCAGATGGCAGTTCTCTGGTGACACTGGTACAGGTTAGTCTGTAGACCCGAGATCGTCATAGAGTCTTGTGTGATTCCCACTGTGCTTTGATTTCCATCATACCACGTCCAAGAGGGCGTGCAAAAAGGTGGCTTTTGGGTACAGTCCCGAATCACATGGAGGCAATGAGCGATAGGAGGGGTTTCGTCTCTCCCGGTATAGGGAGTTGATGTTGCGCAGTGCTCGATTGGCTATAACAGGAAGTCCTTGGCCCAGGCTGTTTTAGGGATTTACTGGTAAGTGTTACCAGTAGTTTCTCGACCCATTATGAGCCTCATATCGACACGACTTATCGAGTTATTGGGGTCTGACGTTTACCACCCCTAGACGAGATATGCGACATATCAGACGAACAAACCGGACTGTACGGTAGTGTTACTCGTTGGATTCACTAGAGTGTGAGCGGGCTTGCTCGTTGATCTTCTGATCGCTCAATACCCGGGTGGCCGTTATATTTAGCAGACCGCTTGCGGCTTGTGGGTGTTTGATATGATCATCACCTGCTGCCGGCGTATTGACGAGTCTTTAGAGTCCTACACAGGGGTTTCCTGGCTCAAGCGAAACGAAATAGGAGCGCATATGAGATATGTGCGGGACTGAGGATAATACCAGTATGTGATACTGTATTCTATTCTCGCGATTTGTGACATTGATCGGTTGTATGCGATATAGCCGGGTTATCGGATCAAGTGTTGATTCGATAATTTGTTACTATTGATAATAGTTGGTTATATGCGATATGACCGGATCGTTAAATCAAGTGTTGATTTAATGATTTAATGTATAATTATATATTTGATATATTACTTTACATTAACTAGTATTGGTTCACTTAAGATTGATTTTCTCACTTGAAAGTGTACATTGTTTATATGTGATATATGCAAGTGTACATGTTTGTATCATGCTTGATGATATAAACAAGTTGTGTGTATGAGACTTGAACCAACTCAAGGTTAAATTAGGGTTTACTATTTTCCTAGCAAATAACAAAAGAATTGAGACTTTGGTCAAAATTATCAAGCTTCATGAAGCTTGATAAGCATTGACAAAGTCAACCCTTTTGTCATTTGTGTAGGATATTAGTTAACCCAACCCTTAACCTAATGGTTTGGTTAATTCTCTACATGAGTTAAGCATGAGGGCTTAACTCAACCATGGTGCCATTATTTGTTGGATAAGTTTTCATTTGGATATAATTCTTTTCTTCTTCTTCATCTTCATCAAGCTTGAAAAAGCTTGCTAGCTCCAATGGCATCATGAGAAAAAGAGTGAGAAATCCAATTCTAAAGTGAACCCACTTCCTATTTCTTCATCCTCTACCACTTGCCATGTAGTATAGTATGTTCTCTTCACAAAGTTTTCGACCGAGTGAAGGAATAGCTTGAGTTTGAGTCTCCCCGACGTAGATCATCTTCGGCCTCGAAGTCAATGACCTAGCCCGATTATTTCTTCGACGAAACCATTTCTAGAGTCCGGGATCCGATGATCACAGCGGAGGGACGTCAACACGGAGCTAAAGAAGTGGTGGACCGGATCTACAAAGGTTGTAATACTTTTCACTTAGTAGCAAAGTCGTTTGCTTGCTTGCTTTTCGCCTATCCTTCTAGTTAATGATCTAGTTTAGGGTTTCTCGGCACCGGAAAATTTTTGTTTGGCATGGTTGATGCCTTGTGGAACCTCCTTAGTGTGCCTAGGAACCCTAAAAGCTCAACACATGAAATAAGTTTAAAAACATCCACTTCATGCCACAGTAGCAACGGTCCAGCCGTAGAAGGGTCAAGCCAACGCCTCACATGTGGCACGCCGTACTGCCCCAAACCCTAAGGTTCAAAGGGCAGTTCAAGACGGTCACATAATCGAGTTAAGGTTTGTTGTCTTCTAGAGGGTCCATCGCGTTACTTGCACTACTTAGAACGTTCTTAAACCACGGAAAAATCCAACACTTGGAAATTTTCTGGCAGGGGAAAAATTGGGTATTTATATCCGGTCGAACTTTTTAACATATTCTAAATTATCCGAAAAAACACATAGACAAAATTGGACAATCTGATCGAATCTACGACCTCCCAATACAATCCAGAAAACTCAACTCTTGAGTAGAAATTAAAATTACCCAGAAAACAGAGGAATCACAAAGGGACATTACTGTGCAAACAGTGAAGCAAGAGGACACTTTATGGCCGCGGAACCGTCGCATGACCTAGGGTACGGCCGCGGTTCCGCGGCGCCTTGGACGAGTTGGGGTCACGTGCTGCACAGTAATTCTTAGGAAACCCTGCTGATTTTTCTGCATATTTTTAATTCACAAAATTCCACAGTTTTGAAAAATGTACAAAGAAGGGTTTTGGATTAGGGTTTCGGGTTCGATCGGACTTCTAACTTCGTCTACACTTTGCCTAAAGCTCTAGCTAGGCTCTGATACCACTGTAGGGTTCCTAGGCACATTCATGAGGTTCTACAACTGATCAACCATGCGAAAATAAAATTTTTCATGTGCCAAAGAAACCCTATGCAAGATCGTTAACTAGAGGTAAGGAGATACTAAGCAAGTTAACAGTTTAACTTCAAGTGAAAGTGACTACAATCTTTGTAGATCCGGTCCTCCACCTCTTTAGCTCCGTGATGACGTCCCTCCGCTGCGATCATCGGATCCCGGACTCTAGCGATGGTTTCGTCGGAGAAATGATCGGGCTAGGTCGTTGACTTCGATGCCGAAGATGATCCACGTCGAGGCAACTCAAACTCAAGCTCCATCTTCACTAAGTCATGAAACTTGTGAAGAAAATACCCTATACAACATGGAAAGTGGTAGAGGATGAAGAAATAGGAAGTGGGTTCACTTTGGATTTGGATTTCTCACTTGGATTCATCACTTGGAATTTTCTAGCAATGGTTTTCTTCTCTTCATGGAGAAGAAGAAGAAAGAAAAGAATAAAAATGAATAATCCCAAAATAGAAAATCAAGTGATGCTTATCATATAGCAACCATGGGTTAGTTTACTTTTGTAGAGAGTAAACCATAGTTTAGGTAAATGGTTAGGTCAAAGGGTAAAACAAAATGGCTTAGACTTTGTCAAAGATGCTATGAAGCTTCAAGCCAAAGTGAGAAAAGCCACCACCATTTTGTTTTTTGCCAAAAATAAATAAAGAAAATAAATAAGGCAAATGAAACCCTAACCATTAACTAAACATGGTGTATAGCATACACACACCCAAGTTTGCATGTATCATCAAACATGATATAAACTAGTGCACAAACATATATCATATATACAATGTGCACAATCAAGTGAGAAAGTAATCTTAAGTGAACCAATACTAGTTAATGTAAAGTAATATATCAAATATATAATTATACATTAAATCATTAAATCAACACTTGATTTAATGATCCGATCATACTGCATATAACCGACTAATATCAAGTGTATCAATGTATCGAATCGACACTTGATTCGGTAACCCGGCTATATCTTATATAACCATCCGATGATATGAATCGCGAGAATAGAATTCAGTATCACATACTGGTATTATTCTCGGTCCCGCACATATCTCATATGCGCTCCTATTTCGTTTCGCTTGAGCCAGGAAACCTCTGTGTAGGACTCTAAAGACTCGTCAATACGCCGGCAGCAGGTGATGATCATATCAATCACCCACAAGCCGCAAGCGGTCTGCTAAACGTAATGGCCACCCGGGGATTGAGCGATCAGAAGATCAATGAGCAAGCCCGCTCACACTCCTGTGAATCCAACCAGTAACACTTACCGTACAGTCCGGTCTGTTCGTCTGATATGTCGCATATCTCGTCTAGGGGTGGTAAACGTCAGACCCGAGTAGCTTGATAAGTCATGCCGATGTAAGGTCCATAACAAGCGTGAAACTACTGATAACTCTTACCAGTATATCACTGCAACCCTGGCCAGGGATTTCCAGTTATGGCCAGTCGAGCATAGCGCAACATCAACCCCCAATACCGGGAGAGACGAATTCCCTCCTATCGCTCATTGCCTCCATGTGAATCGGGACTGTACCCAAAAACCACCTGTTTGCACGACTCAGTAGAGCCGTGGTAAGGTGGAAATCAAAGTACAGTGGGAGACACACAAGACTCTATGACGATCTCGGGTCAACAGACTAAGCTGTACCAGTGTCACCAGAGAACTGCCATCTGACGTGAGGTATAATACCATCTGGGAGTTCTCGGCGAGTCCGTTCAGTGTACCCAGTCATCACTGAGCACCCGCATACCATCTCTTTTGTCAAACACCAATGGATATGGGATCATCCATCGCCCATCACATGGGTCGAGAAGATATACGCTAGTCTACTCTGGAATATCGATGCCCCGTCTCGATATTCCCACGACTAGGAACTTTGAAGGATGTACTCATTGACTACCCAGGCCCCACTAGTATGATCTACATCATAGTCCTGGAAGTCGAGTACACATCCTAAGGGCTTTATCAACATGTAACAGAGAGACTGAAAGTATACATGTTAAGATAAAGAGCAACCAGATAGCGTACTATCATGTCGAGCAAGAAAGTCCTACCTATATATGTCCCAGCATCCACTACAATATACATCCAATGTACAGTAATGGCCTCTAGGGCATACATATAACTAACAGTAATGGCTACCCGAGTATTGAGCGATCAGAAGATCAACAAGCAAGCCCACTCTATATTCTGTAAAGCCTGTCAGTAACACTACCGTACAGTCCGGTCTCTTCGTCTGATATGTCGTATATCAAGTCTAGGGGTGGTAAACGTCAGACCCCAATAACCGATAAGTCATGCCGATATGAGGCTTATAATGGGTCGAGAAACTACTGATAACACTTACCAGTAAATCTCTAAATCAGCCATGGCCAGGGACTTCCCTGTTATGGCCAATCGAGCACAGCGCAACATCAACTGCCAATACCGGGAGAGACGAAACCCCTCCTATCGCTCATTGCCTCCATATGACTCAGGACTGTACCCAAAAACCACCGTTTTGCACGTTCTGTTGAACGTGGTAAGGTGGAAATCAAAGCACAGTGTGAATCACACAAGACTCTACGACGATCTCGGGTCTACAGACAAAACCTGTACCAGTATCACCAGAGAACTGCTATCTGACGATAGGTATAATACCAACTAGGAGTTCTCTGCGAGTCCATCCAGTGTGCTCAGTCTCCACTGAGCACCCGTATACCATCTTTGATGTCAAACATCAATGGATATAGGATCATCCATCGCCCATCTCATGGGTCGAGAAGCGTATACGCTAGTCTACCCTGGTATATCGATGCCCTGTCTCGATACACCTACGACTAGGAATATTAAAGGATGAACTTATGGACTACTATGACCCCACTAGTATGATCTGCATCATAATCCTGGTAGTCAAGTACACATCCTAAGGGCTTTACCAACAAGTAACCATAAGACAGTTCAAGAGACAAGTATACATGTTAAGATAAAGAGCAACCAGATAGCATACTATCATATCGAGCAAGAAAGTCCTCTCTATATATGTCCAAGCATCCACTATAATATACATCATATGTACAATAATGGCCTCTAGGGCATACATACAACTAACAGATTCAGGGTCTCTCTCTTTTCTCACTTTCCTCATTCTGAGTCTTGTTAGCTCGGCACTCTCCCCTTTGGTCGGATCTCAGCGTTTTCTCTTCTCGAGGATTTCCTCCCATCAGGTTAGATGTCTTATTTTGAGGAGTTTGTAGATGCCGTAGGGGTAGATACTAGGGATTCTTCCCCCAGGTTGGAGCCTCTTCGAGAGGTTGGGGTCAGATCTTCTCCCCGGGGTCGCGCATCTGGGGCGGTTCCTGGAGCGGTGGCGGCGGACGCCCCTGGTGCGTCGTCCTCAGTAAGATATGAGGACGAGCTTGTCACCGCTCGGGCTCGTTTCCATATTCCCTCCAGCTACACGCTACGATTGGCCGAGGAAGGAGAGAGGGCAGATCAGGTGAGAGGTAGAGAGATTGTCTTGTACAAGGAAGCCCTTTAGGCCGGAATGCACCACCCTTTCTCTCCCGAGGTTGTAGCTGCGTTAAATTACTTTGGGTTAGCCCCGGGCCAGCTAGTGCCTAACTCCTGGAGGATTCTCCTTGGGTTCCTGGTCTGGTTGAAGTTACAGACGATCCCCTTTAGTCTGTCCATCCTTGCCTCCTCCCTTATTTACAAAATTCACCCCAGAACTCATGCGGGCGACCCGAGGTGGGTTTACCTCTCCTTTAGGAAGCAGCGGGGGAGTGTAGCCGGGTCCGGAGTTGTCATCCTGCCTTCTTCCATCTATGATTGGAAGAAGAATTTTTTCTTCGTCGGGCCGCCACAGGGTGAGGACTGGCCCGTACCCGTCCAGTGGTCTAGAGATAGGTGCTGGCAGGGAAATCCATCCAATGACCCCGACGCGGCGAGAGTGGCGATGTGAGAGCCTATTCCTCGGGCTGATGTGCTGCTTTCTGAGCGGGCCCTCAGTTGGGCCGGGCTCAGCCCGCCCAGTTCGTCGGTAACTTTGGAGCTTGTATTTGTTTTTACTTTGTTTGTGTCGCTGACTCCACTATATCTTGTCTTGTGCAGAAACAATGGACGCAGGCCTCCTCCGAGCAGCCATGCGCAAGCCGAAGAAAGGGTCGAAGGTTGGAGAGGCCAACTCTTCTCGTCATACGCCGGTCCCGGCTTCCCCAGCAGCCGTCCTGCCCCAGCGCTCTAGTGCGGATCGTGCCCCGGAGCCCAGCCAGACGCCGAGCAGAAAAAGGGCCCGGGGAAAGGACGCCCAGGCTCTGGAGGTGGAGACGAGCTCTCCGCCGTTGTCTCTCAAGAGGTTCCCCCGAGCAGTTCCGCGGACCCTGGCCTCTCCGATCTTGGTGGACGAGGGGGAGATCCGCTTTGAGGTGCCTTCAGGGCTCTCCGTCGCTGACAGCTTGCTGCACGACATGGAGAGGTCGGCCGGGGGCTGGGTCCCTAGGGGGACGCTGAAGAAGCAGATGGCGTCCATCGCCCAAGAGATCGTTCAGGTTAGTGTTCGTACGTCGTCTCATCATTTGCAAGATTAGGTGCCCCTTTTTTCTTTCTGACCCCCCTCGGTTTCTTCAAGTCCTCCAGCACGTCGCTATCGTCGTCCGGATAGAAGAGGAGGAGATAGCCCCGGCGAGGCGAGCCACAGGCGAGCTCTCCTCGCTGGGGAAGAGCTCAAAGCGGGAGCTGGAGGCAGCGATGGCTAGGGTCGCTGCCCTTGAGGGCGAGGTGGCTGCCGAGAGGCAGGAGGCGGCGGCTGCAAAGCAGGAGGCGGCCGGGTGCCAGAGTTTGCTGATGAAGAGCTCCGAGCAGAATATCCCCATGGGGATGACGAGCAGGGGGATGCCCCCGAGAGCGCTGCCAGGGAAGGGGTTCTCGGCGAGGGCGACGCCGAGGCTCCTTTGACGGACGCATCCCCAATCATGGTGGACGTCGATCTTATCGGTATCGCGCCCGGCCCTGAGGCCTGAAGCCCCTTGTCTTCATGCTTTTTTCTTCTTTTTGTTGCCTCGGGTATTTTGTAGGCCTTCATGCATTTTTGTAAGGTTGGGGAGCCCATAATACCCTTGTAAAGACTCTTGGCTCTTTGAATAAAGATTTTTCTTTTGTTTTCGCAGCAGTGTTTGTGCTTTGTGCTTATGCTTCCTTTTGTTTGTAAACACTTGTATTTGCACAGTACTGCTTTTATGTTCGGCACGTTCCTCGTCTAGTGATTATTCGTCGACTTGAATCTGATCACTTGCCGAGTGTGCGAGGACCGACGGGAAGTTACCAGCCAGGGATAGCCAAGCAGGGTAGCTGCAGGGTTGCCTCTTGGTGAGGGCTTTGATCCTTAGCGCGGGAGGGGCCTTGAGTGGCTTACTAAAGATGTCCGAGCAGGGTAGCTGCTTGGTGTCTCTTGGTGAGGGCTTGGATCCCTGGTTTTGTAAGGAGCTACCAGCCAGGGATAACCGAACATGGGCGGGTACGGTTGCTTCTTACGAAGGCTTTGATCCTTAAGGACGGACCGAGCAGGGTTACTGCCCGGTGCCTCTTGGCGAGGGCTTTGATCCCTGGTTTGGTAGGGAGCTACCAGCCAGGGATAACCGAACAAGGGCGGGTCCAGTTGCCTCTGTGAGGACTTTGATCCCCGGTTTGTTAGGGTAGGGAGCTACCAGGCAGGGATAACCGAACAAGGGCGGGTTCGGTTGCCTCTTGCGAGGGCTTTTCATCCTTAGCGTGGGAGGGGCCGTACGTGGCCTACTAAGGATGGCCGAGCAGGGTTACTGCCCGGTGCTTCTTGGAGAGGGCTTTTTGTCCTTAAGGATGGCCGAATAGGGTTGCTGCCCAGTGCCTTTTGGCGAGGGCTTTGATCCTTGACGTTGTGGGGTAGGGAAGCTACCAGCCAGGGATAGCCAAGCAGGGTAGCTGCAGGGCTGCCTCTTGGTGAGGGCTTTGATCCCTGGCGTCGTGGTAGGGAAGGTACCATCCAGGGATAGCCAAGCAGGGTAGCTGCATGGCTGCCTCTTAGTGAAGGCTTTGATCCCTGGCGTTGCGGGGTAGGGAAGCTACCAGCCAGGGATAGCCAAGCAGGGTAGCTGCAGGGCTGCCTCTTGGTGAGGGCTTTGATCTCTGATGTTGTGGGGTAGGGAAGCTACGAGCCAGGGATAGCCAAGCAGGGTAGCTGCAGGGCTGCCTCTTGGTGAGGGATTTGATCCCTGGTGTTGCGGGGTAGGGAAGCTACGAGCCAGGGATAACCGAGCAGGGTAGCTGCTCGGCTGCCTCTTGGTGAGGGCTTTGATCCCTGGCGTTGTGGGGGTAGGAAAGCTACTGGCCAGGGATAGCCGAGCAGGGTAGCTACTCGGCTGCCTCTTGGTGAGGGCTTTGATCCCTGGCGTTGTGGGGTAGGGGAGCTACGTGCCAGGGATAGCCGAGCAGGGTAGCTGCTCGGCTGCCTCTTGGTGAGGGCTTTGATCCCTGGCATTGTGAGGTAGGGGAGCTACCGGCCAGGGATAGCCAAGCAGGGTAGCTGCAGGGCTGCCTCATGGTGAGGGCTTTGATCCCTGGCGTCGTGGTAGGGAAGGTACCAGCCAGGGATAGCCAAGGGGTAGCTACAGGGCTGCCTCTTGGTGAGGGATTTGATCCTTGGCGTTGCGGAGTAAGGAAGCTACTAGCCAGGGAGGGCTTTGATCCCTGGCGTTGTGGGGGTAGGGAAGCTACGAGCCAGGGATAGCCGAGCAGGGTAGCTGCTTGGCTTCCTCTTGGTGAGGGCTTTGATCCCTGGCATTGAAGAAGCTTCCGGCCAGGGATAGCCGAGCAGGGTAGCTGCTCGGCTGCTTCTTGGTGAGGGGTTTGATTCCTGGCGTTGCGGGGTAAGGGAGATATGAGCCAGGGATAGCTGAGCAGGGTAGCTGCTCGGCTGCCTCTTGGTGAGGGCTTTGATCCTTGGCGTTGTGAGGTAAGGGAGCTACTGGCCAGGGATAGCCGAGCAGGGAAGCCACTCGGCTGCCTTTTGGTGAGGGCTTTGACTTTTATAGCCAGTCGGCGCACCGGGAAGAGGTACGGTCGCTGGAGATACGTGTCGCGATTGTGTAGGGAATGCGAAGCGACGGAGTGTCGTTTCGGTTTCGCATCGATCGGTGCAATTTCTGCCACATAGAGGCACTGTTGTGGGTGAAAACGGGCGACCGTTGAACTCTGGGGGGGGTGTTGGAGACTATAAAACTGAGGGGGGTAATTGTTTATCCCTTCCTCACACCCGAAATGCAAAAATGCAGGACTTCCCTTTCACCATCGAAGATATCATAAGCTTCGAGGATGTCTACCTCTATGACCCGTACTGCACTGAGGACACGGTACAGTTGGTAACAGGCAGGATCGAGGACCACTTCGGCCGATTGCTCCCCCGGCGGTCATCCCTCCTTCAGCTGCTGAGGTACTCCATCTGGAGGGCATCGCCTGGGCTTTACAACCCCTTATCCGAAATGCTGTTCGATGAGGCCATAGGCAAGCTAAGGTCTCTGAGGCACTTCGGCCTGATCTCTGCGAGCCAGCTAGACCGCTCGGAAGTGCTCGTCCATGAGTGCTACCAATTAAGGCGCGATGCCGATGCTCGCGGGGGGATCGAAGGCAGAGGCTAGATGCTGCGAGGGCTCGGCTGGCAGAAATATCATCAGAGTACCACGAGCAGTGCTCTCTGCACCCTGTTCCCCCGCTATTGTAATTTTTTTTCTCTCTTTTTTTTATGTACGGCTGAGGAGCCTATAGTACCTCTTGAATGAATTAAATTCCTTTTCTTTTCTGTAATGCTCTATTGATCCCTTTATTATATAAACAAAAGATCTCAAGAAAAATGTACATTGCTCTTAAAAGAAAATACATGCTAGTAGATGTTTTTATTCGTGCAGCTCGAGCCCTCCGGATGTCTGTTGGTAGCTATGCCCGACACAGGGTACCGAGCTTCACGGGTACCAGGCGTATCCTCCGCTGACACTACATGATCTGGCCGATGGTCAGCTCGGCTGGAAGGGGGCGCTGCTCCTGCTCGCGGTCAGCTTGCCGCTTATCCTTTAGGTACGCTGCGAGGTGCCCCGAACGGATGAGCTCTTCAATATAGTCTCGGAGTTATTTGCAGCTCTCCGTGGAGTGGTCCAGCGATCTGTGAAAACCGTAGTAGGGGCCCCGGGTTCGCTTAGAGCCCATTCACGGGACTGGGGGAAGCTTGAAGAACCCTTCGCCCTTGGTCTCCTCTAGTAGCACCGCCTGGGAGACGTTAAGCGGGGTGTACTCCTGGAATTTTGGGAGGTAGGGCTTTTGCCGCTCAGGTCCCCTTCTCTCTTCTCTTGCCCTATTCTTTTGGTCGGTTTGCTTGGCCCGGGGGAGGTTTGTGTTCACCTCGGATTCGAGCTGGACCTCACGCTCGGTCCAGGCCTTTACCTCGGCCATGGTCTTAGGTCGCACTAATGCAAAGGAGCGTAACCATTCCTTGTGCTTAAAACCAGACCTTAAAGCCGTGATGACCGTCTCATCCCGGCGCTCGGGGACCTCGAGAAGGACGTTGTAGAAGTGGGTGACTTATGCTTTGAACGTCTCTTTGTCCCCGCTCTTGATCGTGAAGAGGTGGTCGATGGTGCGCTTTTGCCACCTGTTCCCGACGAAATAGCCGAGGAATTGGGTGGCCAGCTCATCGAAAGTTGAGATCGAGCGCGGCTCGAGTCCACGGAACCAGTCTCGCCCGGAACGGATGAGAGTGGCCGGGAAATCCCGGCATTGGGCGGCGTCGGAGTTGTCTTGGAAGCTCATCCCCGCGGTGAACGCATCCAAATGGTCCTTCGGGTCAGACCTGCCGTCGAAGAGGGAGACCTTTGGGGGCTTGTTGCGAGAGGAGACATGGACAGCGAGCAGCACCTCGGTGAATGGTTTGGTGAGTGAGTCGGCAGCGTACTTAGCCCCGTCGCTCGAACGGTGACCCTCCCGATGCAGACCTTCGATCTTCTTCTCGAGGGCATCGAGTCGGTCGTGGTATCCCGATGACTCGGTGCATTATGATCCCCGGCCTCTGCTGTTGGAGGCCTGTGTCTGGTCGCGGCTTCGGTTCTTCTCAATGAGGTTCCTTAGATCCCTTGGCGAGGTGGCCCTCAATCCGCCATGGCGAGTTCCGTCCGCGCGACCCCGTCGAGGGAGGGGGTGTCGGTCATGCCTGGTAACAGGCAAGCTGATAGACATCTCCTCGGGAGGGATGGGCACATGGAGGACCTCGAAGCGAGGTGCTCTGGCGACGGACCTTCGTGTCGAACTGTGGGGCGCCCAGCGGGTCTCAGAACATATCGGCCCGGGAGATCCGCGGCCGTGGGAGGTAGCAAGGCGGTGGTCGGCAGTGCCGATGCGTACGGAGCCTTCTCTCCCCTTGTAGGGGTCCTGGCCCCGAGGCAGGGGAGCGGCGACTTGGTGATCTTGCCCCGCCATTTGGACGCGGATCAGCGCCTCCACAAAGGACGTGAGTCGGTCTATCCGTCCGGCGAGGGCGTTGATGGCATTCGGCGGAGGTTCGTCCGCGCCTTCGTTGAGGGGGAGGAGGCGGCTGGTGCTTGGATCGTCGTGATGATCGCTCGCCATTGGGTTGAGATCGGAAAGTGAACTTTTGTTTTTGTGGAATCAAGGATTTCCCACAGACAGTGCCTGCTGGTGGAGGCGTGAATCTCCTTCAGATGTTATCTTCCGTTGATCTGCTGATGGGGGCGATAGGTGGCTGAGATTGGATCTAGAGGCTGTCGCTCCTGAAGCGTGTGGATCTCAATGGGTTTGAGGTTATGGTTGCTGAGCTACCTGTAAGGAAGTCCCGGGGTGGTTGTACCACCGAGGACCTTCCGACGGTCAAGTAAGACTAGAGATCCGAGCAGAGTAACGGCTCAGTGGAGTAAAAATGGCTTACTTGAACCGTCTAAAGAAGGGATTTATATAGCAGTGGCAGCAGGCGAGGCAGGCACGAGAATCACGTCGGCCGTTACACTCCCGACGTCATGCCCGCGTGATGAGCAGGACATCCCATTAATGGCGAGACAGGCTCGTTAATGGGGGATCGTGGTGGCGTGGAACGTGGGATGTGGCTGGCAGAGATCTCGCACATGGCGAGATTCACGGGATGGCGGTTACGCCTGCAAGAGGTGCTGTTGGTCGGTTAATGAGACTGAGGAAGATGACCTCGGCGGGAGAGCTCGTGGGGGAGCAGGAGAGTCGAGGTATCTTGGTTCTGTTCGAGCCCGGAGGCAAGCTGAGAGGGCCGAGGAGGCTCAGGCCTGTGATAGCTCGGAGACGAACTGTGGGGCCGAGAAGGCCAATTGTGCTGGGGGCTCGGAGGTGAGCCAGCGTTTGCTCGTAGGACAGGTATAGGAGTGGACTGGTCGGCCACTGTAGGTCCTTTCTTGTGAGCCCTAAGACACGTCATCTGCCACGTGTCCTGATCTGGGAGACCACCGATATCGAGCATCATCAGTTAGTCAAATAAATTTTTTTTATATAAACATATAGTTTTGTATATAACGAAATCCTCGATCAAGATTGGGTGACTGCCATAGCTTATGTATGTTTGTATGTATGTATTGGGTATACACACACGCGCGTATATGTATATACACAAATATATGCATGTGTACACACTCACAAATATATATATATATATATATATATATATATATATATATATATATAGAGAGAGAGAGAGAGAGACTATGTTCCATAAATCCTATCCACTTTTCATCCATTAGATTAATTTTGAAATTTATGGAATTATTTATGAAGAAAAGCTCTCATCTATTTCAATCATGATATAATTGTTTGCATATGGTTAATAGTTAAAAAGTTGATAGTATTTGTTTCCAAATCCTCTCCTTCTCGCCCTCTCTTGGGCTTAAGGGTCCTGAGCTCAGCCTCAGGAATTTTTCATGAGCCGTCATATCCTAAAACCCCTATTTTCCCTCTTCTATTACAAGAGTTGAGAGAGCTCGAAGCTTCTAAAATCCCTCATGGGTTCAGCTCTCACAACATTCTCTCTCCATCTCTCAAAAACCCATAAATTTACTTGTCATCAACCCCAAAACCTCTCCCAAAAAAGCTCTCTCTAATCGATTCAGAACCCAGGCAGTCCAAGAGACGAAGGAGAAATCAAAGCCAACAACCCAATCCTCACCTGATGAAATCACAAAAAGGTTTGGGATGGGGATATGGGTTTGGTGAGGGGCACCGGCGATCGAAGGCCGGGGGAGCAGGGGTGGGTCATGGTGGAGCAGTAAGTGGTGGTTATGGATATGATGGTGATGGTTGTGGTGATGACGATGGCGATGACGAGGATGAGGGTGGCACGGTGGTGCTGCATGATGATCTTGGCAAGACAAAGCGGAAGGTCCGGCCATGGTCGCAGATGATGAGGAGATGACGACGACGAAGGTGATGGTGGTGGTGATGAGGCGATTTAGGGATTTTATTACATTGAAATTGGGGATGTGGCACGGTTAAGGGGCAGGATGAGCTCGGCGAGCCGAAGGGGAACCTCCGGCCATGGGAATTGGGGATTTTACTCTATTGAAATTGGGAATGCTGGATTAAGAGAAAGGATGATGGATTTTTTAGTTAAAGAGGCTCAGGGAAAATTCATGTGCTTAACCACAGGAACCTTAAGGCCCCCACCCCCCCCACACACACATGAGAGAGAGAATAATAGAGGAAAGGTGCCATAGGAGGGAATTTTCTGCTATGCCTTCAAAAAAATACACCTTCTACGATTTTATTCGACGATCGACACTTATCATCTTCATCCTTATCTTGTAAGATGTGGATACACCAAATTTTAATTTGGTATATCCACATCTTAGATGATAACGATGAAGATGATGAGTGTTGATCGTCGGAAAAAATGGCGGAGGGTGTATTTTTTCGACGCCATAGAAGGTAATTCCCTCCTATTGAGTCGAAAAAATACACCCTCCGCCATTTTTTTGTGACAATCGACATTCATCATCTTCACCTTTATCATCTAAGATGTGGATACACAAAATTTTATATGATTCTACCACCTTTTCACAGTTGAGTTGGTGGATGCAAAATTAATGGTTTACCGATAATAGAACTTTTTGCATTGGTAATTCAACGGTGAAAAAGCGGTAGAATTGCATGCAATTTGGTGCATGAATCTTAGATGATAAAGATGAATATGATGGATATTGATCGTCGAAAAAAATAGTGGAGAGTATTTTTTCGACGCCATAGGAGGAAATTCCTTCCTATTGCCTCTTTCCTCCATTATTCTCATATATATATATATATATATATATATATATATATATATATATATGAGAATAATGGAAGAAAGAGGCCCTAAGAGTTTTTTTGCGTTAGGTGGCGGCACAAATCAGATCATCCACCATTTTATTCTACCATCGGTATCGGCCATCTTGATCTTCATCGTCTAATATGTCGATACACCAAATTTCATGTGATTCCAACACCTTTTCCCCATTGATTTAGTGGATGCAAAATTAATGGTTTACCAACAATAGAACTTTTTACATTGCTAAATCAACAGCGAAATGGTGTAGTAATCATATAAAATTTGGTGTATCGACAAATTCGAGAATGGCGATCAAGATGGAAAGTACTGATCGTTGAATAAAATTGTGGAGGACGTAATTTTTGCCGCCACCTAATGCAAAAAGCCATCGGAGCCTCTTTCCTCCATTACTCTCTCTCTCTCTCTCTCTCTCTATATATATATATATATATATATATATATAAAGAGAGAGAGAGAGAGAGAGAGACACCTTAGGAGCGAAACCCTCCTATAGCGTCCAGAAAAGTACACTCCAACGGTTTTTTTCGACGATTGGCACTGTCCATATTGATTCTTATCATCTAAGATGTATATATAACAAATTTCATGTCAATCTAATACTTTTTCATCGTTGATCTATTAATGTAAAAATTCTTAAAATATTATATTATCGGAAAACCGTTAATTTTGCATCCACTAAGTCAACAGTGAAAAAACATTAGAATCACATGAAATTTGGTATATCTACATCTTAACCATTGAATATGAATGTCACGTCATGCTTTCCAAAAGAGTGGTAATGGCACGTGACAAGCCCGCGGCATATTTATTTCGATAAATTAATTTCTCTAAACAAATAAGCTAAGTGTAATGTAAGTAGTATAGCAATGAAAAGAAAAGACAAGTAAAAATAAAATCCAATCACTTTATATATCTACATTCTCAACTTTATAGATTTTAACTGATACAAGAAATCTGAACATAAAATGTCATGCCCCGCTTCCCAAAATACGGAATACGAGAGTGACTAGGCCAGCCATGCTCCTACGGTCAAGGAAAAATCCTGCTGTGGTCACACTTCGGCTTCTAGTATTACATGGTAATCAGTAAAACACAACCCGGATAAAGAGAATGCAATCACTAGAACTATCAGGTATAAATGAGACTGAGCGCAAAGGAAGTAAACATAAGGGACAACTAATCAGTGATATCAAAGGATAGACACAACTGGTTCACTGGTTTGGATCTCCACGATCTTCTTGAAATCAGAAGGATCCATTTCTATCACTAAGCATGCATACTTATGTCGTCAGGGCGACGGAATTGCAACAATATGATAACAATAATGTGACATGAAAAATAAAAGGTAATAATAGTGGAGACAGTGAATGCAGGAAATCAATATATTAATGTCGATATAGTATATGCGCTATATTCCTATTGGTCTCTAAATCAATTTGAAATCGAATTTGTGGAAAGGAGGGATCATGCTTAACAAGGGTCTCGTACATACCCGAGACTACGAGCCATTGTTACCCGGGATATAACCCTGTTAGCTGGACCGTCAAGTCCAAACCTATATATATATATATATATATATATATATATATATATATGAGTCGTTGTTCGAATGATCATTCTCTAAATCGCTAACCCTACTAAATACAAGTTTTTTTCCACTTCGATTTTCCCTTTCCCCCCAGATTTCGATAAGTGTAAGTATGAGATAGTTATGTACAAGTACACGCCAATAACACCGCTTTAATCACTATTCACTGTGCTGTTTACTATCGCAAATTGTGTAAGTCCACGTTACCCACCCCGGTGCTTACGGGGAGGCGGAATAGGTAAAAAACGGATTTTTAACACAAGGTAACATGGACTAAAACTAGAGGATCTTTGCCAAACAAAAACTAGCAAACTATCTACAAGTTCTAGCTACAAAGTTAGATGGTTATACCTAGTTCTTGAGCTCCTTCTCTTCTTGTAGTGGTTGACCTTGTTGCTAGCTCCTTGGAGTGGTGTAGACGGCTCCTCCTCGTCTTCTCTTTGCCGAAGAAAGATCCACCTGAAGGCCGCTACTTTGAGCTCCTACCTTAACCAAGAGGCAACTAGAGTGCTCGGCTTGCTAGACTAAGAACCCTAGAATGAGTAGAGAGATGTATAGAGGGTTTTATCTCATAAAGCTTATGGTTTTCAACACATGAAAGATGAGAGCTTTGAGAGAGGAAGAGGGAGAGCTTTGCATGAGAGAGAGTGTGCAAGAAAGAATGAACTAGAAAATCTACAACCATGCTCTCAAATAATAATAATAATAATAATAATAATAATAATAATAACAACAACAAAAACAACAACAACTAAGGAAAATGTGATGGTTAGTTTGGAATGACCATTATCATTTCAACAATAAATGCATATTGCAAGAAACAAGAAGCATCTTGCAAATGAAATGATGATGGTCAAAAGGTTAACAAAAGTCAACCGGTCAACCAAAGTCAAAAGGTCAACAAAAGTCAAATGGTCAACCTAACCATGGCACAATTAATCTTAATTAATATCATTAATCATATTTCTCATTCTCATTAGGGTTAAGAAAAAGGCAACGGTCAATAACCCTAATGAGATTCCTCTGCCTCTGTCAACTGTGCATACACACCCGCAACCGTGTTCCGAGGAACACGAATACAATGAGACAAAACCAATCCCAAAACAAATACTAGGATCTGGTTTAAACCAAAGACCGCTTGTAATAACTGCCTAGACACCAAAGGTGCACAAGTGCGTGGATGTGAACGAACTCCGTCGCAAAACCATGCGACCTCTACTCTGTTTTGCCCAAAGGCGAATAGCCCTCTGTGTGGGACTCTAAAGACTCGATACTACGCTGGCAGTGGGTTTAACCACAGGCCGCAAGCGGTACTAGCTGTACGTAACGGTCCCCAGGTAGATGCCGATAAGAAGACCGATGAGGTGAACCCATCCGAACTCTTACTGAGCCTGAATGTGACAATCTCCGTACAGTCCGGTCTGTTCGTCTGAGAGTATCGCATGGCGGGCCTAGGGGGGCGGTAAACGTCAGTCCCCTAATAGCGGTACAAGTCGTGTCGGAATGTAGCCCAGAACACCCTGAGATAACACTGGAAACGCTACCAGTATATCTCGCTTGCCCTGGCCAGGGACTTTGTGTAATGGCTCTCCTAGACACAGCGCGATATCAACCCCCAATACCGGGAGAGAAGAATTCTGTCTAACCGTCACTGCCTCCAAGTGCTTCGGGACTGCACCCAACTGCTACCTGTTTGCATGACTCATTTGAGCTGTGGTAGGGTAGCAATCTAAGAACAGTGGGAACACACTCGAGGCGAAGTGACAGTGTCAAGTCAACGGACTAAGCTGTACTCATGTCACCTGGGAACTGATAACTGACGATAGGCATAATACCAACCAACAGTTCCCAGCGAGTCATGTCCAGTGTACTCGTAACCTAACGAGTACCTGCATACTATCTCCAGTACGACGTACTGATGGCTGTGGGACAGACCATCTCCCCTCCTGGGATGAGAAGCGTATACACTAGTCTACTCTGGAGTATCGATGCCTTGTCTCGATAATCCAACGACTAGGGACCTGTATAAGGATGTGTTTGTAGATTACCCAGCCCCCACTAGTGTGACTGCCATCATAACGCTGGTAATCAAGCAAAGATTCTAAGGGCTCCATTAATATGTATAAGCTATATGCTAAAAGAAACATATGCACATATTGAAGTAGAAACAAACCAAGTAGCATACTACCATTTTGAGCAAGATTGTCTATACAACTGTGAATATCTCAAGCGTCCATTAAGTAATATACAAACTAGTATGATACAGTAATAGCCTCAAGGGCATATACACTAACAATCTCCCACTTGCACTAGGGCCATGTACCGGCGTATCGAAGACCTATCATCTCGATCAGCCGCTCGAACTGAGTCTGGGGTATGGCCTTAGTGAATGGATCTGCAGTGTTATCTTCTGTAGCAACCCTCCGAACCTCGATCTCCCGGCGATCCACGATCTCCCTAATCAGGTGATACCGCCTCAAGATGTGTTTGGACTTCTGATGGGACCTGGGTTCCTTTGCTTAAGCTATAGCCCCGTTGTTGTCACAATACAGAGGTATTGGATCAACAATGGACGGAACCACGTGAAGTTCTGTCAAGAACTTCCTCATCCAGACTACTTCTTTTGCGGCATCTGATGCTGCGATATATTCCGCTTCCATCGTCGAGTCAGCAACGGTTTCCTGTTTGGAACTCTTCCAACACACCGCCCCTCCATTGAGGATAAAGACATATCCCGACATGGATTTGGAGTCATCCTTGTCACTCTGGAAGCTGGAGTCAGCAAAGGCCTCCATATGGAGGTCTTTTCCTCCGTAAACCAAAAACATATCCTTAGTCCTTCTCAGGTACTTCAGAATGTTCTTTACCGCTATCCAGTGCTTCTCCCCAGGGTTTGACTGATACCGGCTTACCATACTCAGTGCATAAGCTACATCTGGTCTGGTACACAACATCGCATACATTATAGAGCCTACCGTAGAGGCGTAGGGTATAATAGATATGCGATCCCTTTCCAAATCAGTCTTGGGAGACATCTCTTTGGAGAGGGTGATCCCGTGACAAGCTGGTAAATTACCGCGCTTGGAATCTTCCATACTGAATCTTTTCAGTATGGTGTCGATGTACCTGGACTGTGAAAGTCCTAATATTCTCTTGGACCTATCACGATGGATCCGGATCCCCAGAATATAAGAGGCATCACCCAGGTCTTTCATAGAGAACCTGTGTGACAAGAACCCTTTGACAGATTGTAGCATAGGAATGTCATTTCCTATCAAGAGAATGTCATCCACGTATAAAACGAGGAATACGATAGTTCGTGCTACCATCTTACTATAAATACATGGTTCATCTGGATTTTTGATAAAGCCAAATTCCTTGACCGTCTCATCAAAACAGATGTTCCAACTCCGCGATGCTTGCTTGAGTCCATAAATGGACTTAAGCAACTTGCACACCTTCCCGCTGCTCCCACTCTGAATGAAACCCTCTGGTTGGTCCATATAGACACACTCCTCTAAATTTCCATTTAGAAAAGCGGTCTTTATGTCCATCTGCCAAATCTCATAATCATGGAAGGCAGCAATGGAAAGAAGGATCCGAATGGATTTGAGCATAGCCACTGGAGAAAAGGTTTCGTCATAGTCCAAACCATGTCTTTGACGAAAACCCTTTGCAACAAGTCTAGCCTTATAGGTCTCAACCTGTCCATCTACACCAATCTTCCTTTTGAAGATCCATTTGCAGCCTACGTGTTTTACCCCTTCTGGAGCAACGTCCAAAGTCCATACTTTGTTGGTGTACATGGACTCCATTTCGGTCCGCATTGCATCCAGCCATTTTACTGAGTCAGTGCTCTGAATGGCCTGCTGGAAGCTAGTCGGCTCATCATTATCAATGATGCAATCCTCTCTATCCCCGTCTATGAGAAAACCGTAGTATCTCTCGGGCGGATGAGACTGCCTACTACTCCTGCGGAGCGGCACAGGAATGTCCTGTTCTTTCGAACCTTCTGGTTCTACTAAGCTTTCAGTAATAGCTTGTGGTTCTGGAATTTCTTCCAGTTCTATTGCGCTCCCACTTATCTGATTTTCTGAAAATTCAGTTTCCAAGAAGCATGCATGACGAGAAACAAATACCTTTTGTTCCTCTCGTAATAGAAGAAATATCCCTTGGAGTTCTTTGGATATCCCACAAACTTACACTGTACTGAGCGTTCCTCGAGTTTGTCCGTATGTTGCTTTTTGACGAAAGCTGGACACCCCATGTCTTAATGTGTTTAAGATAGGGTTTCTTCCCACTCCACATCTGATATGGTGTGGTAGGCACTGTCTTAGTTGGAACTCGGTTCAAAAGATATGCAGCTGATTCTAGTGCATATCCCCAGAAAGATCGCGGCAACTCAGCGTTACTCATCATGGAACATACCATATCCAATAGGGTTCGGTTCTGTCTCTCCGATACACCATTATGTTGTGGGGTGTATGGAGGAGTAAGTTGAGAGAGAATTCCATTCTCTTTTAAGTAACCCAGGAACTCGGCACTCAAGTATTCACCATCTCGATCAGATCTCAGTGTCTTGATACTTTTGTCTGTTTGTTTTCCTACTTCATTCTTGTATTCCTGGAATTTTTCGAAGGCTTCAGATTTATGTTTCATTAAGAAGACATGTCTGTACCTTGAAAAATCAATCGTAAAAGTAATGAAGTAAGAATAACCACTTCGCGCATGTGTAGACATTGGACCACATATATCGCTGTGTACGAGTCCCAAGAGCTCGCATGCTCTAACTCCGTTTCCAGTGAACGGAGTCTTTGTCATCTTTCCTTTAAGACATGATTGACAAGTTGCATATGATTGATATTCGAACGGATCCAAATATCCTTCTTTATGTAACTTAGTCAATCTTGTCTCATTGATGTGACCCAGTCTACAATGCCATAAGAAAGCAAGATTTATTTCTGGAGACTTTCTTTTGTGTGTATTCTGGATATTGAAAATCTGTGGTTGGTTCAATACGTATATACCGTTGCTTAATGTACCCGACCCAATCAGAACATGATTAAGGTGAATGTTTACAACATTGCTTACAAATGCAAAATCATAACCTTCTTTAGACATTTAAGATACAGATATGATATTACAAGTCGCACTGGGTACAAAATAACAGTCACGCAAAACCAAAACATGTCCATCTGTCAATCCTAGGTGATAGTCCCCCACGGACTCAGCATCCATACCTGCTCCGTTTGCAACTCTGAAGGTCATATCACCTGCCTTCAAAACCCTACGCCTTCTCAGTGCCTGCAAAGAATTACAGATATGAGATCCTGATCCGGTATCCAATACCCAGGAGGTAGAGTTGATTGATAGACAGTTTTCAATAACATACACACCTGAAGCCGAAGCCACAACTTGCTTTGGGTCCTGGTTCTTGGCCTTCCAAGCACTGCAATCTTTCTTCCAGTGTCCTTTCTTATGACAATAAAAGCACTCTTCCTTCCCCACAAGCTGTCCCGCTACCTTTGCTACCTTTGCCTTTCCCTTGGCTTCCACTTTACTAACACCGCCCCTTGGTTTGGTGGGGTCCTTCTTCTTCTTTCCTTTGGCTTTCGCCTTGGACCTAGAAGAGGAAGGTCCTCCAATAGACAAAGTGGATGTTTTCCTTACTTTCTGTAGGGTGCCCTCTGCACTCCTCAACATGTTGAGGAGTTCCGGAAGTTCAACTTCTTTTCCTTGCATGTTGAAGTTCAGGATAAACTGGGCGTAAGTGGAAGGAAGGGACTGGAGAATCAAGTCAGTATAGAGCTCGTTCTCTAACGTGGTCCCGAGGTCCGCGAGCTCTTCAATGTAGCCAATTATCTTAAGTACGTGTTCCGTTACCGATGATCCGACGGCCAATCTTGCCGAAAACAACTTTTTCGAGACTTCGTATCTGGCGATACGGGATTGCTCTCCATACAGATCCTTTGTATGGAGAAATATGGATTCAAGATCCATATCCTCGTGCCTTCTTTGATGTTCATTGTCTATAGAGGCAAGCACGAGTCACTTGGCCTTCGCGCAATCAATCTCCCAGGTCTTACGGATTTCCTTATCCGCGACGCTGGATTGAGGACCTGGGACAGGGGGAGCTTTGGTGGTAAGGAGATACCCCAACTTGTCATAAGTGATTGCCATTTTGATATTACTGAGCCAATCTTTGTAGTTTGGCCCTGTCAGTATATTTTTATCTATAGTAACTTAAGGCCGGTCATGATGTTTGGTCGCTGCAATTAGGAGAGAGAGAAGAAATACTTTAGCATGATGCTCTTGCAAGTTTAGAGTGGTTTTTAGTTTGTCTAAACAGGATGGCTCCCACTGTTTCTCGAATCCTTCCTCAAACCATAAAAGAAGAATTAGTCGGGATCAATCTCACCGTACAATACTTACTTAACCGTTCAGCCAGGCCAGTGTCGGTACTTCGAGGGAGGTTTTACGACGCTTTCGTGAAGTTCCTTAATTAAATAACCTCTTTTCCCTGTGGGCGTAGCCCCGTTAACACCTTTCTAGACACCTACTTGGTTTATAGCATTAATCGTTAAGTGAGAGAGTTTCCCGAGGAGTAGCATATACTCACAGTAGGATCGGGATCCAAATATCATCGTGTGATAAAGCTGAAGGAATCCTACCAGAATCATCACACTCCAAATGGTATGCAGCACTAGCAAGTTTCAGTTTCTTTAGAAACCCCCGATGTGGATTTTTACCCCATGCTCTTATGACCTTGACTTTGCCCAACAAATCATAAGTCACATGTCAAGTTCTACCTGTCATTTTCCAGGTTAATTTGAACCCACCCGTACCTACCGTTGACTTTGGCCAACAAGGAAGTACGACTGTCCCAAACCAACGCATCTATCTATGCTACATATGAATATCCAATAGCTACCAATCACCATGCCTTGACTTTGGCCAACAAACACAGCTTGAATACTATTGACTATCCATATGAAATGACGGAGGGCTACGAATGGTTTTGGCGAAACCGCAAACGTAGTGAACTTGATATAATCGATGGAACGAGATAGCTTTTAAAAGGAGTGGTTTAAGCTCAGCGTTTTTAAAAGTTTTCTGTTTTGAAAAGAAACCAGTGGTTTTGAAATTGTTCCAACGATTTTAACTTTGGTTTGTTTTCTTTGCATTAATATAATGCGTCCCATCAATTAATCCTACCATTGCAGAAAACAACGAAAATATGACGTACGCTTATGCCATCCGCATTCGCCACAGGGCCCCGTCATCACCCGTTAGGTTACTTAACTAACGACAGAGCGGGGGCTGGACTAGTGCGGATGCAAAACATAAGCAAAGCCTACTAGATATCATATATAGATATATACATTCGTTAGATGCAATGATAGTCATTCCAGATCACAGATGAACACATTGGATATGCTAGGAATCCGCGTTTCGTTCGAGCCTGCAACGAAAGACGGATTACACGGTCGCGATGAATAGACAAACCCCACCGTAGACCCCTACGGGTGCGGTAAACTACCCGCTAAGTACCCGAAGTGAAGCAACCTCCCTCAACAACGTGAGTAGGCCACTCGACACTTCAAAATACCCGGTAGTTTGTGCACCCCACCTTGGGTCTATCCTAGGAGCAAAAACAGTAAAAGAAATAATATACAATGGCGGCTACAACCTCATCCCGGATGTGCGGCCATAAAAATAATATTACATCAATTTACATATTACATCAAATGAAAGATAAAGAAACTCTCATCTCACAAACCCCGGCTATTCATCCGCGACAATCCAACAAGTTCATATACACAATCCAACAACACAGATCACAGATATGTACAACCCCCACTAATCGACGTATAGCTATTAGTCGACGTTCAGTACATATATCACATTACAGATATAACCAATTAGCTAAAGTTTATAGAATTTCGATCAATATATCATTTTGAAACTACCCCAAAAACAATGCTGTTCTCTGAAGAATTTGGGCAGAAACAAATCATCTTAAAAATCACAAAACAACAAACTGAGAACACTGCAGGAAAACCGAGTCGCGACTGAGTTGACTCGGCCGCGGATCCGCGGCGAAACACGTGGTTTCGCCGCGCTTCCGCGGTGGTCTGATCGAGTCGTGGGTTAGTTTTTCTTTTTCTTGGGTGTTTCTAAAAAACCCTGCTCGTATTTTTAAGGCCTGTGGAAATATTTTTAGACCAGTTTTTAAAAACGGCAGAAAGTACACGATTTCGGTGCGTTTTGCGATTTTTTCTCGGATCGAAGTTCTAAACACTTTGCTAACATGCTAGTTGTTGTTTAGCTAGGCTCTGATACCACTGTAAGTCCACGTTACCCACCCCGGTGCTTACGGGGAGGCGGAATAGGTAAAAAACGGATTTTTAACACAAGGTAACATGGACTAAAACTAGAGGATCTTTTCCAAACAAAAACTAGCAAACTATCTACAAGTTTTAGCTACAAAGTTAGATGGTTATACCTAGTTCTTGAACTTCTTCTCTTCTTGTAGTGGTTGACCTTGTTGCTAGCTCCTTGGAGTGGTGTAGACGGCTCCTCCTTGTCGTCTTCTCTTTGCCGAAAAAAGATCCACCTGAAAGCCGCTACCTTGAGCTCCTACCTCAACTAAGAGGCAACTAGAGTGCTCGGCTTGCTAGACTAAGAACCCTAGAATGAGTAGAGAGATGTATAGAGGGTTTTATCTCACAAAGCTCATGGTTTTCAACACATGAAAGATGAGAGCTTTGAGAGAGGAAGAGGGAGAGCTTTGCATGAGAGAGAGTGTGCAAGAAAGAATGAACTAGAAAATCTATAACCATGCTCTCAAATGAGAATAATAATAATTGTCACGCCCCGCTTCCCAAAATACGAAATACGAGGGGTAGACAAGGCCAGCCATGCTCCTACGGTCAAGGAAATGTCCTGCCGTAGTCACACTTCGGCTTCTAGTTTTTCATGGTAAACAGTAAATGATGCGCAGGTAATGAGAAATGCAGTAACTGAAAGGAACAATGTAAAGACTGACCTGAAGTGGAACAAACGAATGTAACTCGGAATGGCAAGTCAAGAAGTCTGTGATGCACTAGTCCAGGCTAAATCTTCTCCTCACACTGAGCATGCATACTCAGGTCGTCAGAGCGACACAATAGCAATATAATATATATACAATCAAGTGACAGTTCTAACAGTGTTAATAGATATGAATAACAGTAAATCAATGACAGCATGAATATGAATGTGCGGTAATCAATGCAGCGGAGCGGTAAAGCAGTAGAACGATATGTCACGTATATCAATCACAGTAAATAAGGTATATAAATGCCAGTATCCCTATCAGTCTCTAAGTCTCACTGCACAGGTCACTAAGCCTATCGTCAGTCCAAGTGTGAGAGTCAACCACTCGCGAGTGTCCTCCACCCAAGGGTAGAACCCAAGGGCAAGGGACCACGGGCCCAACATGTAACATGTATATCACGGTGTATATCACATACCCTGTAAATCTCCATATATCTCCCTAAATATATAAGCCGGCATGGGACTCCCGAGATTCTGTTGGACTCATACTTAAACTACCCCACACCCCGTGGTCTACATCAAACGCTAACCATAACCCTAAATACTAATCGATCCGTGACAAGTCTGTGCGAGAACAGGAGGCAGGACCTCCATCAAGCACGTCCCGACTAATACCTAAGATAAATGGAAGTGTCTGGTGCCCTATCTGTGACACCCGTGCAAGCGCTTCCATAAGTGTCCCATACCACTTATAGTCACACGTACACGCATCCCACAGACGTCGACAATGCAATAGAATAATAGGGTCACTGATTGTGTACAAGTACGTATCACTTTCACTTATTCACAGATACACGAACACTGACGTACTTGCCACAATCATCGCTAGAATCTAACACTGGGTAAATGCACGATATCACTAGGTTATCACTACAATGATATGGGTATGGTATGATGCGTGAACAGTATATAATCACAATTAAGGTGTCACAAAAACAACATTTTATCACTTGCACGATTTATCGTGAAACGTACATATATAATTTAGCGAAACGATAAACAGGTAGTAATTAGTATGTTCAGTTAGCTATCCATCTAATTTTATTTCAAGCCAATCGGGTTCCAGGATCATTAATTATAACCATTTCATTTTAAGCGCTCGCGGTTGGAAATCCGGTTTCAGAATCAGAAGTCCGTTTCGCAACGCATTTTAATCGCAGTTGGAATCATATTTTAGCGATGTTACAGTTGGATGAAATCTAGGGTTTTCAGTAAGGTTTTCAACAAAACAAACGGATCTTCAATCGCGTCTGTACGTCAGGAGATATACTCTATTCAATACCAATATGTCAGTTCTGATTCTGTTGGGACTGTTATGCGTCCCGATCGTTTAAATTACAGATTAAATATCAAACGGTAACGAAACAGAATGAAACCAATTGTGTTGTCTAGATAACAGATTTACCTATAATCAACAGTGGAGTTCCGCAACCTACGAGTTAAGGAAATCCTGTGGTATCCAATGCGGAACAGCAAGCAACGACTGGAGTCGCTCTGGACTGAAGTCCAGAGTCGCACTCCGATACGAATATCATCACAATTTAAGTACAGGAATATCAGGAAACCAGTATAGGGTTAAAGTTCATCGAGTCGTCTTTGATTTGAGCCCTCGAACGCATCATTCTAGTATGTATATAATTTACGGTGAATTTAACGGTTTTCAGGTACAATAAAATTCCAGTTTTACGGTTAAACTTGGGGGTAGTTATTTTGGTCATAAACGATCAAATTATCCAACGAAACTTGCACACGTTGATCATCCCTACAAGGGCCAATGTAATTTATCTAGTTTCGTCAAATTTGATAATGATTTCCTAAGAGAACAAGCATCGAACAGTTTTGTGTCGAATAATCTAACGGAAAGTAAAACATGAATTATACACGATGTCGATTTGTAATTAACAAAAGTAGCATGTAGCAAGTGGGGAACTTTCCTGGAGACGTTGGGGCACACGGCAGCGGCACGACACACGTGCGGCACGGCAGTGACACACGCGCGAGCGGCAACGTCAAGATTTGGCCTCGGTTTGAACTGGGTGGCACGGGCTCGATTGAGTTGGTTTTGCTATAGGGTTTGAGATAGAGAGAGTTAGAGAGAGGGAGAAGACTGAGAGAGAGAGAGCTAAGCGTTAGAGAAAGAGAAGACTGAGAGAGAGAGAGAGTGAGAGAGAGAGAGAGAAGAGAGTGAGAGAGAGAGCTGAGAGAGAGAAAAAGACTGAGAGAGAGAGAAGACTGAGGGAACCGAGTGAGAGGGAGATAGAGTGTAAGCAGAGAGGGAGAGAGAGTAAGGGAGAGATGACGATGACAACAACGACAATTATGATGAGGTGACAGCGTAGGTTTCAGGGCGACGACGACGAGAGGATCGCCGGCGAGAGGTGCAAGATGGCCGGTGATGGTTGCAGGGGTGGAGCTATGGTGGTCGCGGTGTCGAGCGGAGATGCGATGGGTTCTGGTGAGGGGGTGCAGGTGAGGGTGCTCGGGGATGATGGCGGCGGCCGTTGACGTGGGAATCTAATGAGGGAAAATGGGGTACAGGGGTCAGTTGATGGGTGCAGGGGAGATCGGGCTCGGCTGAGGGAGTGAGTCGGGTTCTGATGAGGGAGAAGGGAGAGCGAGGGAGGAGCGAGAAGAGGGAGTGATGCCGGCGGTGGTGGTGATTGCGGGTGCGGGTCGAGAGGGGATGAAGAAGGAGAACGAGGGAGATGGAGATAGTGAGGTGAGAAAAAGAGTGAGTGGTTGTGTACGAGAGGAGAGATATGGAGACGGGGTCGCGCGTCGTGGGCGTAACGTGCGCGAGCGCGGGCCTTGGTAGAGGCGAGGAACGCGGCGACGTGGTCGCGAGGAAACGTGCGCAGGAAAAGAAGTGAGCCGTTGGGGGAGAAGAAAGGGTTAGTGGGTCGGGTCGGGTAGGAGTGGGCGTGGGCTGAATGAGATGGGCCGGGCCAAAAATACAAAAGAATTAGGGAAATGGGATAAGAGGGCCGGGCCGGGGTTGGAGTGCATGACGCGGGCCAAGGAAAAATTTAAATAAAAAGAATTATAGAGAAGGAAGGCCGGGTCGGGGAAATGAGAAGTTTAATAAGGGAAAAGTTATGTGGGCTCGGGCTGGATTTTAATAAGGGAGATTGGTTTAATTAGAAGAGAAAAAGGGTTTGGGGTTTAAAGAAGATGTTATAATAAATAAATAATTTTCTAAATAAAACACATAAAATTATAAATAAAATAAATGGAATTCTATAGTAACAAAATACGGATTTGGAATAAAAGGTGCCGGGTGTTACATCATACCACCCTTACAAAAATTTCGTCCTCGAAATTTAAAGTAAAAGATAAGTTATATAAACATATGCGAAAACTATTATATTGCAAACTAACACATAAAGGTTTATTAGAAATTCGTGGACGAAGAAATTTGAAGGCATAAACATGTAAGAACAGCATACAGAAGATAATCCTAAATAGGTATAAGGTAGGAATAACTATAAGAGCAACCTACAAGTACACGAGAACATAGATAACAATGATGAACAAAAATAATCAAAGCGTATTCAATAAAATCAAAATCCAAACATGTGCACGTATATGTATATTAAAGGTAGCACGACAGAAAAATAAGTATAAGGCACACTCATTTATAATAGGAATCATAGGCACACAACCCGGAAATAAAATAACAAGAATAAAGTAGTGGAAGTTTAGTCGGTAGGTTAAACCATTTTAGAATAATGCATCGATCGAATAACTTAGAAACTCACATAGTGAAAATAAGAAGTATGGGACAAAATATGCGCGGTGTAAGATTGCGCTACTGAAAATAAAGATAATAGTTGTGTGCTTTGAAATACATAAAGTTAATTAGTCAATAATACGCACTCTTCGACAAATACAAGATAATGAAACCAAATTCCGAATAATAAAGTCCTTAAATATATATATATATAGGGTAATAGGAAAACACGTAAAATGTATAGGGCTAGCTAGGGTAAGGATTACAAGAAAATGTGGATCATTCAATGGTTGGAGTATGGCGGCTTTATGCTGAAGATCAAGAAGATTGGGATCTGGTCAGCACAGAAAATAAGGGTGAGCAAAAGAGGAACTACTAGGAGAAAATATGGGGAGGACGACGGTCGGTATATCCTATGAATCAAAGATTTGAAAAGTTAACGAACTCGGAAATTTCACAAGATATGTTCTCCTCCCAGAAGGATTACGAACGAGACACAGGCGAAGAATGAATGGTGGCTCATTCCAAGGATCAGGGTGCGGTACTTTCTAATCGAAACGAGGGTGAAAACTATACAATGAGTAGGTGTGGACAGTCAGGGAACTCAGCAGAAGAATAAATAGATATGGGCAATAATCAAGTATCAAGCGAACCAATAATCAAAAGGTTTACGAATTCAGAAGATTTATTTCATTCAAGAAAATTTGAAACAAGGCATTCCCAAAGGCGAAAAGTGGCCCTAAACTATACACATTTTATTTGGCTAGAAAGACAACATCAACAGAAATCCCGTCAGTCGCGGTTGTGGAGATTCAGCAGGTTGCGGTAGGCTCGCGCACTCAGGTAGGGGCGTCCATTTCCATATCGCCTCGCGGGCATGGCCATTGGAAGTTCTTCCACAGCAGGGTCTTGATCTTCTGGTTCTTCTTCCTCGGATGGAGCTTCTTCATCGAGGTCCGATTCTATGTGATTGTCTTCTTTTGGATTTTCTTCAACTGGATTTCCTTCTATCGGGTCTTCATCGGGATCTTCCTCTATAGGGTTCTCTTCAGGATCTCCTTCTTCTTCGTCGGAATCAGCTAACACGTTAAACTCTGGGGCGGCTACTTCTTCGTCATCTGAATCGTTGTTTCCGAAGTTGACCTGGGGACCGTTGACCTCATCGTCAGAACTCATCAGTGTGCGATCTAAGAAAACGCATGACTGTGCATCCTCGTCTAGATGTGGCGCTGCTCCAGGGTGGGCCATGGTCTGAAAAGAAAAGTCAAGATTAGATAGTGGGATACATCAAGGAAAAAGCTCAGGGTGCGAAGTATAGGAAAATATGCGGTTGCAGGAACTGAAAGATCAGAATGAAAATACTGTGATAATGAATAGAATTTGACATATAGAAAGCATGAGAATGATACATATATTATGATTCAAATTTTATTGCATTCAACCAAAAGTTCAACGGATACAAGATTTCAAACGGGAAGAAGTATTCATAAAAAAAAGATGACAACATTAATACTGAAGTTGGAAGTCATAAAATTCTTCTTTGATTGCCAGAACGCTGCATCATCGTTACGCGAGTTGAATTCCGCGTTAGATCCGCCTTATGGTCGAAGTTCAAACTACGCGATGATCCTCACTTGGCAGAAGTGGAGAGTGTGGATGAGTCTCCTCCCTGTAGTTCTTTCCTTTCTGGGAGATGTTTGTTGGACCCGCTTATCAGACATTTCCCTTGGGCGTGGCGACAATCTCTCTGAAGATATCCTGGCCTTTTACAGTACCCACAACATGGGGTCTTCAGCTTCTTCTGTCGCGGGGAAACAAATTGGCGCTTCATCTTCTTCTCTTTTCCTCGTCTAATAGGGATCCCTCTATGATTGGAGACTCCCGCCGGTACCTGATTCACCTGCCTTCTCAGTCCTTCAGCTAACAAGTCGTTTGTTCGCTCCTGGGCTTCTTTCAAACCTTGCAGTACACTCAGAATCTCAACGGTTTGATTCTGGGGAGCGGATATAGAGGAAGAGTCGTTGAAAGACATGATCCTGAAACAATGATTTTGAGGATGATATAAGTCACAAGATATACGAATCAAAATATAATATGGGTAGGACAAGGATTCAAAATATCAGAGGTGACGAATTCGTTATAAGTGGAGAATTAACGGTAGCATTCTAAGTCACTTAATAGAGTACGGTAGCGCCATTGTAACTACGTACCCTTGTCAAGTCATCCGAAACCATAGAGAATGGATAGCTGAACACACGATGTGAATATGGATCAAGAATGACAAGTTTACAATCTAGACCGAGGGATGTCTTAGATTGCCAAACTATACACGGAAAACTGCAATCCCAATCGATGCAAAACCTGGCGCTCTGATACCAACTAAACCATGTCACGCCCCGCTTCCCAAAATACGGAATACGAGGGGTAGACAAGGCCAGCCATGATCCTACGGTCAAGGAAATGTCCTGCCGTAGTCACACTTCGGCTTCTAGTTTTTCATGGTAAACAGTAAATGATGCGCAGGTAATGAGAAATGCAGTAACTGAAAGGAACAATGTAAAGACTGACCTGAAGTGGAACAAACGAATGTAACTCGGAATGGCAAGTCAAGAAGTCTGTGATGCACTAGTCCAGGCTAAATCTTCTCCTCACACTGAGCATGCATACTCAGGTCGTCAGAGCGACACAATAGCAATATAATATATATACAATCAAGTGACAGTTCTAACAGTGTTAATAGATATGAATAACAGTAAATCAATGACAACATGAATATGAATGTGCGGTAATCAATGCAGCGGAGCGGTAAAGCAGTAGAACGATATGTCACGTATGTCAATCACAGTAAATAAGGTATATAAATGCCAGTATCCCTATCAGTCTCTAAGTCTCACTGCACAGGTCACTAAGCCTATCGTCAGTTCAAGTGTGAGAGTCAACCACTCGCGAGTGTCCTCCACCCAAGGGTAGAACCCAAGGGCAAGGGACCACGGGCCCAACATGTAACATGTATATCACGGTGTATATCACATACCCTGTAAATCTCCATATATCTCCCTAAATATATAAGCCGGCATGGGACTCCCGAGATTCTGTTGGACTCACAATTAAAACTACCCCACACCCCGTGGTCTACATCAAACGCTAACCATAACCCTAAATACTAATCGATCCGTGACAAGTCTGCGCGAGAACAGGAGGCAGGACCTCCATCAAGCACGTCCCGACTAATACCTAAGATAAATGGAAGTGTCTGGTGCCCTATCTGTGACACCCGTGCAAGCGCTTCCATAAGTGTCCCATACCACTTATAGTCACACGTACACGCATCCCACAGACGTCGACAATACAATAGAATAATAGGGTCACTGATTGTGTACAAGTACGTATCACTTTCACTTATTCACAGATACACGAACACTGACGTACTTGCCACAATCATCGCTAGAATCTAACACTGGGTAAATGCACGATATCACTAGGTTATCACTACAATGATATGGGTATGGTATGATGCGTGAACAGTATATAATCACAATTAAGGTGTCACAAAAACAACATTTTATCACTTGCACGATTTATCGTGAAACGTACATATATAATTTAGCGAAACGATAAACAGGTAGTAATTAGTATGTTCAGTTAGCTATCCATCTAATTTTATTTCAAGCCAATCGGGTTCCAGGATCATTAATTATAACCATTTCATTTTAAGCGCTCGCGGCTGGAAATCCGGTTTCAGAATCAGAAGTCCGTTTCGCAACGCATTTTAATCCCAGTTTGATTCAGATTTTAGCAACGTTACAGTTGGATGAAATCTAGGGTTTTCAGTAAGGTTTTTAATGCAACAAACAGATCTTCAATCGCGTCTGTACGTCAGGAGATATACTCTATTCAATACCAATATGTCAGTTCTGATTCTGTTGGGACTGTTATGCGTCCCGATCGTTTAAATTACAGATTAAATATCAAACGGTAACGAAACAGAATGAAACCAATTGTGTTGTCTAGATAACAGATTTACCTATAATAAACAGTGGAGTTCCGCAACCTACGAGTTAAGGAAATCCTGTGGTATCCAATGCGGAACAGCAAGCAACGACTGGAGTCGCTCTGGACTGCAGTCCAGAGTCGTACTCCGATACGAATATCATCACAATTTAAGTACAGGAATATCAGGAAACCAGTATAGGTTTAAAGTTCATCGAGTCAGCTTCGATTTGAGCCCTCGAACGCATCATTCTAGTATGTATATAATTTACGGTGAATTTAACGGTTTTCAGGTACAATAAAATTCCAGTTTTACGGTTAAACTTGGGGGTAGTTATTTTGGTCATAAACGATCAAATTATCCAACGAAACTTGCACACGTTGATCATCCCTACAAGGGCCAATGTAATTTATCTAGTTCCATCAAATTTGATAATGATTTCCTAAGAGAACAAGTATCGAACAGTTTTGTGTCGAATAATCTAACGGAAAGTAAAACATGAATTATACACGATGTCGATTTGTAATTAACAAAAGTAGCATGTAGCAAGTGGGGAACTTGCCTGGAGATGTTGGGGCACACGGCAGCGGCACGACACACGTGCGGCACGGCAGTGACACACGCGCGAGCGGCAACGTCAAGATTTGACCTCGGTTTGAACTGGGTGGCACGGGCTCGATTGAGTTGGTTTTGCTATAGGGTTTGAGATAGAGAGAGTTAGAGAGAGGGAGAAGACTGAGAGAGAGAGCTAAGAGTTAGAGAAAGAGAAGACTGAGAGAGAGAGAGAGAGTGAGAGAGAGAGAGAGAGAAGAGACTGAGAGAGAGAAAAAGACTGAGAGAGAGAGAGAAGACTGAGGGAACCGAGTGAGAGGGAGATAGAGTGTAAGCAAGAGGGAGAGAGAGTGAGGGAGAGATGACGATGACGACAACGGCAATTATGATGAGGTGACAGTGTAGGTTTCAGGGCGACGATGACGAGAGGATCGCCGGCGAGAGGTGCAAGATGGCCGGTGATGGTTGCAGGGGTGGAGCTATGGTGGTCGCGGTGTCGAGCGGAGATGCGATGGGTTCTGGTGAGGGGGTGCAGGTGAGGGTGCTCGGGGATGATGGCGGCGGCCGTTGACGTGGGAATCTAATGAGGGAAAACGGGGTACATGGGTCAGTTGATGGGTGCAGGGGAGATCGGGCTCGGCTGAGGGAGTGAGTCGGGTTCTGATGAGGGAGAAGGGAGAGCGAGGGAGGAGCGAGAAGAGGGAGTGATGCCGGCGGTGGTGGTGATTGCGGGTGCGGGTCGAGAGGGGATGAAGAAGGAGAACGAGGGAGATGGAGATAGTGAGGTGAGGAAAAGAGTGAGTGGTTGTGTACGAGAGGAGAGATATGGAGACGGGGTCGCGCGTCATGGGCGTAACGTGCGCGAGCGCGGGCGTTGGTGGAGGCGAGGAACGCGGCGACGTGGTCATGAGGAAACGTGCGCGGGAAAAGAAGTGAGCCGTTGGGGGAGAAGAAAGGGTTAGTGGGTCGGGTCGGGTAGGAGTGGGCGTGGGCTGAATGAGATGGGCCGGGCCAAAAATACAAAAGAATCAGGGAAATGGGATAAGAGGGCCGGGCCGGGGTTGGAGTGCACGACGCGGGCCAAGGTAAAATTTAAATAAAAAGAATTATAGAGAAGGAAGGCCGGGCCGAGGAAATCAGAAGTTTAATAAGGGAAAAGTTATGTGGGCTCGGGCTGGATTTTAATAAGGGAGATTGGTTTAATTAGAAGAGAAAAAGGGTTTGGGGTTTAAAGAAGAGGTTATAATAAATAAATAATTTTCTAAATAAAACACATAAAATTATAAATAAAATAAATGGAATTCTATAGTAACAAAATACGGATTTGGAATAAAAGGTGCCGGGTGTTACAATAATAATAATAATAATAATAATAACAATAATAATAATTAAGGAAAATGTGATGGTTAGTTTGGAATGACCATTATCATTTCAACATTAAATCCATTTTGCAAGAAACAAGAAGTATCTTGCAAATGAAATGATGATGGTCAAAAGGTCAACAAAAGTCAACTGGTCAACCAAAGTCAAAAGGTCAACAAAAGTCAAACGGTCAACCTAACCATGGCACAATTAACCTTAATTAATATCATTAATCATATTTCTCATTCTCATTAGGGTTAAGAAAAAGTCAACGGTCAATAACCCTAATGAGATTCCTCTGCCTCTGTCAACTGTGCATACACACCCGCATCCGTGTTCCGAGGAACACGAATACAATGAGACAAAACAATCCCAAAACAAATACTAGGATCTGGCTTAAACCAAAGCACGCTAGTAATAACTTCCCGAACACCAAACGTACACAAGTGCGCGGATGTGAACGAACCCCGTCGCAAAACCATGCGACCTCTACTCTGTTTTGCCCAAAGGCGAATAACCCTCTGTGTGAGACTCTAAAGACTCGACACTACGCTGGCAGTGGGTTTAACCACAGGCCGCAAGTGGTACTAGCTGTACGTAACGGTCCCCAGGTAGATGCCGATAAGAAGACCGATGATGTGAACCCATCCGAACTCCTACTGAGCCTGAATGTGACAATCTCCATACAGTCCGGTCTGTTCGTCTGAGAGTATCGCATGGCGGGCCTAGGGGGCGGTAAACGTCAGTCCCCTAATAGCGGTACAAGTCGTGTCGGAGTGTAGCCCAGAACAACCTGAGATAACACTGGAAACACTACCAGTATATCTTGCTTTCCCTGGCCAGGGACTTTGTGTAATGGCTCTCCTAAACACAGCACGATATCAACCCCCAATACCGGGAGAGACGAATCCTGTCTAACCGTCACTGCCTCCAAGTGCTTCGGGACTGCACACAACTGCTACCTGTTTGCACGACTCATTTGAGCCGTAGTAGGGTAGCAATCTAAGAACAGTGGGAACACACTCGAGGCGAAGTGACAGTGTCAAGTCAACGGACTAAGCTGTACTCATGTCACCTGGGAACTGATAACTGACGATAGGAGTAATACCAACCAACAGTTCCCAGCGAGTCCTGTCCAGTGTGCTCGTAACCTAACGAGCATCTGCATACTATCTCCAGTACGACGTACTGATGGCTGTGGAACAGACCATCTCCCCTCTTGGGATGAGAAGCGTATATACACTAGTCTACTCTGGAGTATCGATGCCCTGTCTCGATAATCCAACGACTAGGGACCTGTATAAGGATGTGCTTGTAGATTACCCAGCCCCCACTAGTGTGACTGCCATCACAACGCTGGTAATCAAGCAAAGATCCTAAGGGCTCCATTAATATGTATAAGCTATATGCTAAAAAAAACATATGTACATATTGAAGTAGAAACAAACCAAGTAGCATACTACCATTTTGAGCAAGATTGTTTATACAACTGTGAATATCCCAAGCTTCCATTAAGTAATATACAAACTAGTATGATACAGTAATGGCCTCTAGGGCATATACACTAACCAATTGTTCACTTTTCACTGGCATACTTGACACAACTGATCCGATACCACTCACGTTCGACAATGCAATATTCGCTAAGAATCAATAAAAGCGATCGCTATCACTAAACTTATCACGGTTGGATAAATTTGTAAATTATGCCGCTAAACAGGTCATGTGTAATATAAGTCACTACGCGCCTTAAGAATTCCAAAAATCATATTGAATCGTACGATCATAATTAACCAAAATGATATAAAAAACGTAGGAAGTAAGCTTAAACAGAAATCCAAAAAAATTTGTTTCAAGTCAACCGGGTTTCAGGTTTGCGAGTTATGGTCATTTCATTTTAAGTGTTCTCTACCGGAAATTCTGTTCCTGAACTAAAAGTCCATTTCGTAACACATTTTTCACCCTATTGGGATCATAATTAGGCAACACTACAGTTGGGTAATATTTAGATCTATCAATTATATTTCCAACGCACCAACAGATCAACAATATCCACTGTAATCTGGGAGATATGAACTGTTTAAGGCTATGGTATACATTCTGTCACTGCAGGGAACTGCAGTACCTATCGACGATTTAAAATACATTTAAAATATCAAACGGTAGTAAAATCAAACGAAACTATGACCTATAGTTATCTAATAGGATAATATTCGCAACGGTATAGGGTTCCGCATATTATCATTTTCAAACAGAGTTATAAGAACATTGTAATTCAGGTGTCGACAAGCAGTACTGATCTGGACTGCAGTCCAGAGACGCATTCCCGAACAGTTTTCATCATCGTGTTATAATAGTATCGAAATATAAATTACATAGGGTTCTAGGTTGTCGAGTCGGCTATGATACAAGCCCTCGAACACTACATTCCAGTATGTATCCAAATTTCTATGATTTTCACAAGTTAGGTGTATGGGGAAATTTCAGATTTGATGGATCTAAATGAGGGTATTATTCCATGGTGTTAAAGCCCGTATTTTCATTCCAAACTTTTACATATTATCCATTATCACTAAAGTAATCTGGTAGACCTATGTTTTGCCATATTTGATTTAGATTTCGAATCGAGCATTTAACCGGTGTACACAAGTGACGATCTAACCCGATTAATTCATTAAAAACCTAAATGATATTCATACGATCAATAAACCCAAAGTGGGTTCGATCCAATATGACCAAACACGATGAATCAAGGTATATGTGTTCGATTAAACTTAACGCTATAACGGTATTGATATATCTACGCACGATAACACATGTATGTATATATCTCTAATTATTTAACAATATGATATAATTTATAGAAGCTATAGTAGCATGATTTGCAAGGAAATGAGGCTTCCACTTGCCTCTTGATGAAACGACCGTGATGATAACGGAGATAAGGTGATGACGGTTATGGCCGGAACCGACGTGGAGATGGGCACCGTAGGGGAAAGCTCGGTGAGGGTATTTTGAGAGAAAGAGAGAGGGAAAGAGAATGAGATGAGAGAGAGAGAATAAAGAATAAATTAATAGGAGTTATGGGTAATTAAGGAAAATTACGAGGATTATTGATTTGGCTTAATGGAAAATCAAAGGAGGATTTCACTTTGGAATTTTGTGGGGATTTCAAAAGAAAGTAACAGTTGAAGGAAAGAGAAAAGATGAAGGGTGAGTGGGTTTGGGTTTAGGCCTAGGTTGTTATATACTTAGATGAAAGAAAAGATGATTAAAGAGAATTAAAGTTGTGCGATTTTGGTTCTTAAAAACAATTCAATTGACCCAATTGATGACAATTAACTAACATTAATAACCATTAAACCCACTAAACATTATTAAGGAAAATTACAAATGTGGGGAAAATACATAGACATGGGATTTGAAAATAAAAGGAAATGAATCATCATATATCAATCTGCCTAAAGAAAACTTTACATGTGTGGGATCGTAATAATATATTATGAAAATGTATGTTATGTTTAAAACATTGAAATGAAATTCATAATTCGAATAACTAATATTTAAATATAGATAGGTAAAGATATTAATACACAAACGGAATCATTGACATAATAATAACCACTGCCGGTAAGATATAAATATGTTTATTTACATTATGTTCAGAGCTATTACAACTTACAAGTGGCAAAAAGATATTATAATGTCCTAAATATATAAATCTTAACATATGACAACTAACCATACAAATAATTTATATCGCAATTACTATATATCAATTCGTTAATAAAAAAGAAGTGCGCTAATAAAATAAAATAAGGAATGATTTCCTAAATAATTTAAATCAAACAACACAAAATTTTATTTAATTACAACTAAAACCGTATAACGGACAAGGGTATTACATTATACCCACCTAACAAGAAAATTTCTTCATCAAAATTTATAATAAACAACAAGCTATGAAAGTCGTGCAACCAACAACTAGGAAAACCAAATATTAGGAAAAAGACCATATGGCCGAGAAATAGTTATATATATAAGTAAATTGAAATAGATTAACAATAACGGACAATAGTGAATAAACGGCTGATAGGCCTTAAAAGACCAAAACTACTTACTGAATATACAAATCAAATAACTACAGAAAATAGCTTGAGCATACTTAAGGGATAATAATTTACAAGGAAAATAATCTAACTTGATAGTAGTTTACATAACCAAACATATTCAATATATAGTAATATCATTAGATTAAAATAGAAAAGAAATGAACTTTAAATTAGATAAAAACATTATTAATATGAAGAGAATGATAAAATAAAACAATATGTAACTTACTATAATCTTATAAAGGAGATATTGAAAGCAACCAGCAAAATATTAGAAAACCATAAGTAATAGAAATTTTTTTTAGCACACAGAGTATACAGATAAATAAATTATTAGCCGATAATGCAACATAGTTAAGTTAAATAAGTAGCAATAAATATAGTAATACGATAATCATAATACATATTCTGGAACATAGTAATAAAAAATTTAAAGTATGGTGGTCACAAATAAGTTAGAGAAGAAAATCGATGAAGTGATATAAAAATCAAACATTACAAAAAGAAGAAAGACTTTACAAGAATAAGTAAGCTTAACAAGGACTAATACGAAAACATAAAATGAAAGATATAAGTAAGCTCAGGAGAAATTTAGCATAAATAAGAATAAAATAAAAGAGAATACTATGTAGAAAATCAAGATAAAACTTATTTTAAAGAAAAATCCAAACCTCTAATAATATAAATTTTGAGAGTTAACAAAAAACACTAACAAACTAAAGGAATATGAATGATAATACTATAATAAACAATAAAATGTCAAAAGAAGTATAGAATAACAAATAACTCGAAGTGACATCCTGTAATTAAAGCAGATAAAGATCAAAACAAAAGGCATAAAGAATAGAACTACATAATAAAAGGATGATAGTATGAAAATCATTAGTAGGAAAAATTCACTAGAAAATAAATTATACAGTGTAAATTAGAACTATTGGAAATTTGAAAATTGTAGAGTACTTAAGGTAAGTAAGTAAAACAAAAGTAGTTAATAATACGCAAATTAGAAAAAAACCATAACTAAATACAAAATAGAGAGAAAACTAAATTTGGAATGACAAATGTCACTAAATATAATTACAGTAATAGAAAATAATACTAGTAATGTATAATAAACTAGTCAGAATATATATTGTGGTAAGACACGACCTAATTGAAAGATGGAATGAGAAATGCGGTGCTAACCACAGTGTCAACTAAGCTGGGGGTCAGGTGACTACAAGGTTCAAGGATAGAATAATAATAATAACTTGTTAGAAGGGAAATAAATTTTGTAAGAAGGAACAATCAATGCATCAAGCGGACTTTAAAAGTACAATACTCTAGACAAATTTGGTCGAACCGAAACTTTATTATCTGAAAATTTTGACAGAGTACAGTTGAGAGATAAACGTAGCCCTAAGCTATACATCATTTTATTTATCTAGAAGGAAAGAAAATAAATCGCGTCAGTTGCGATTGTGGAAGTTCAACAAGTTACGATAAGTTATCGCACTAAGATATGGGCGTCCATTTCTATAGTGCCTTGCAGGGACAACTGCTTGAGATTCTTCAGCCTCAAGTTCTTCCTCACTCGAGGCTTCATCCCCCGACTCCGCCTCGGCTGAAGCTTTGTCTTCAGACTCCTCTCCTATAGGGTTTTCTTTTCCTAACTCTTCTTCTTCGGTGGGAGCTTCCTCATCGGGATCCTCCTCCATATGTTCCGCCCCTTCCGGGTCCCCTTCCGGATCCTCTTCCATAGGGTCTTCCTAAGGATCCTACTCTTCAGGATCTTTATCTGGATCCTCCTCTACTGGATTATCCTGTGGATCCTCTTCTATCAGGTCTTCTTCAGGTGTTAGTTATATATATGCCCTAGAGGCCATTACTGTACATGCGATGTATATTGTAGTGGATGCTTGGACATATATATAGGGAGGACTTTCTTGCTCAACATGATAGTATGCTATCTGGTTGCACTTTATCTTAACATGTTAACAAATACTGTTTTGTGATCACATATTGATAAAGCCCTTAAGATGATTACTTGACTATCAAGATTATGATGTAGATCATACTAGTGGGGATAGGGTAGTCGATAAGTACATCCTTCAAATGTTTCTAGTCGTGGGAGTATCGAGACAGGGCATCAATACTCTAGAGTAGACTAGCGTATGCGCTTCTTGACCCATATGATGGGCGATAGATGATCTCATATCCATTGGTGTTTGACATCAGAGAAGGTATACGGGTGCTCAGTGAAGATGAGTACACTGGACGGACTCGCCGAGAACTCCTAGATGGTATTATACCTATCGTCGGATAGCAGTTCTCTGGTGACACTGGTACAGGTTAGTCTGTAGACCCGAGATCGTCATAGAGTCTTGTGTGATTCCCACTGTGTTTTGATTTCCACCATACCACGGTCAAGAGATCGTGCAAAACAGTGGCTTTTGGGTATAGTCCCGAATCACATGGAGGCAATGAGCGATAGGAAGGGTTTCATCTCTCCCGGTATTGGGGGTTGATGTTGCGCTGTGCTCGATTAGCCATAACAGAAAATCCCTGGTCAGGGTTGCTGAGATTTACTGGTAAGTATTATCAGTAGTTTCTCGAAATGTTATGGACCTCACATCGGCACGACTTATCGGTTACTGGGGTCTGACGTTTACCACCCTTAGACTAGATATGCGACATATAAGACGAAGAGACCGGACTGTATGGTTGGATTCGCAGGAGAATGAGCAGGCTTTCTTGTTGATATTCTGATCGCTCAATACCCGGGTGGCCGTTACGTTTAGAAAACCGCTTGCGGCTTGTGGGTGTTTGATATGATCATCACCTATTGCCGGCGTATTGACGAATCTTTAGAGTCCTACACAGAAGTTTCCTGGTTCATGCGAAACGGAGTAGGAGCACATATGTGATATGTGCGGGACCGAGATTAATATGAGTATATGACACCGTATTCTATTCTCGCGATATGTGATATCGGCTGGTTATATGTGATATAGCCGGGTTATCGGATCAAGTTTTGATTCGATGAAATAATATATAATATATATATATATATATATATTATATGCTCACTTAAATATTTATTATTCTCACTTTTGATGCATTTAACATATATGTGATATATGTTTATTTTATTGTTTTCTTTTGTTACATGAATATTATATATGTGATATATAATATTGTGACATGCTAGGTTACACATGCAACATGTATCTATGAGACTCATACCATGTTAGGGTTTATGCTAGGGTTTCATTTATCATTAAGTAATTACAAATTAATGGATTTAATCAAAGCTAGAAGCTTGTAGAAGCTTGTAGATAAGCTTTGACTTAGTCCACTCTTTTGTTTCTACTTAAGATATTTTGTGACCTAACCATTAACCCTTACCATGGTTAATTCTCTACATGGGTTAGTGTATGGATGATATACTCACCCAAGGGTTGCATTTGAACTATGAGAGATATTTTCATCACTTAAGATATTTCCTTCTTCTTCTTCTTCCTCATCTCATTTTTGCTCTCTTGACTTTGAGATCAAGAAGAAATATAGCGAGAAATTAAATACTAAAGTGAGCTAAATTCCTACTTCATCATCCTCTACTATTAGCCATTTAGTTTAGGTTGTTTGCTTCACTAATCTACACAATTAGTGAAGAGATAGCATGAGCCAGTGACTCCTCGATGTAGATCATCTTCGGCCTCGAAGACTTTGAAGCAAGCTTTTTCGTTTCTTCATGAGAGCCTCTCTAAAGTCTGGAAGTTCATGATCGCAGCGAAGGGACTACTACACGGAACTATTGAAGTGAAGGACCGGTCTATAAAGGTTGTATTCCTTATTCACTTAGATGTAAAGAGTTTACATATCTTGTTTAACCCTAATTCTCTAGTTAAGATCTTGGTTAGGGTTTGTTTAGCACCCCAAAAAGTTTAAAGTAGCATGATTGATACTTGCCAAAACCTTGCTAAGGTGCTAAGCTAACCCTATAGTGGTATCAGAGGCAGGCTAGAGCATTAGGCATTGTCTAGACAAAGTTTAAAGTCCGATCGAAATCCGAAAGCCCGAAACGACCCCCTTTCTGGAAATTTTTCCAAAAGTTCGATTTTTCCATGTTAAAAATACTCAGAAAATCCTGCAGGGAATTCTATGGACACACCTGAAGAACGAAACCCTAACTCATCTAAGTGACCGCGGATCTGCGGCCAAAACATGGTTTTGGTGGCGGATCCGCGGCGCCACTTGAGAGGCTTGGGTCGGGCCCTTCAGCTGTTGGTCTGTAGGTACCAGGGCATGCTTCTGGGAACTTTTAATTCTGCTTAAGTGTTGAGCTCTCTGTAAATTTTGGGAATTCATTGCATCGATCGAATTATCTAACTTCGCCTAGCTATCTGTGATTGTGATACAATATTTGGAATCCACAGAATTGGTTATGTGATAACTGTAAGTCTACGGTAGCGCCCCGGCCGTCTTTCAGATGCCAATATGCGGAACAAAACTTTTAACAACAGGCGCTATCGCATACTATTTCTAGGATCTGCCATTAACGCTAAACTAACAAACTACAAAGTGGGTAGAAATATTATACCGAACGATCCGGGTCCTTCGGTCTTCAACCATCATCCCACGCTTTGTTGTAGCTGATCCGAACTTGCTTGATCTCCGGTCTCGTCGTCCAGGTGGCACCATGTCGACGGATCTTTAAACGGGCTCTCGTCTCTGAACCGAGGCAACTCGATCGTCAAGTTTGCTAAAAGAGACGACCAAGATTGATGTAGAGAATGAGTAGAACACTTTGTCTCGTTACGTCCAAACCTATGGACGAACGGTTAATGAAGTTGCCTTTTGAATCGGGTGAAAATGAGAAATGAACTTATGAAATTTCCATGAAGCAAATTTCATATACTTTTATCAAATGAACAACCATACAATTCCCACAAGAGGGGCCGGCCATATAAAGGAAAGGGGGGAGGTGAGGGTAGGAGCTATCTTTAGGTGACCATAAGCATTCATACTTATCATAACCATTAAAGAAAGAATGACCCATTTAGAACATTAAATGTAAAAGCATGAATCATGAAACCTAGTCACCATAACAACTCATCACTCATTAAATGCTTCATTAATGAACTAATGACTCACATGCCTTGTCACCATCTAGAACCATCTAGAAACATGACTCACCTAAGAAAAGATAAATCCGCATTTAACCGAATGTTAAATACGGGTGATAGAAAACAGGAAACTGGCAATTTCCAAAAGCGATCCTGAAACGAATTTTAGGATAACCCCGTAACAGTATAAACATACTCGCATTTGTATTACGACCGAATACAAATGCAACTGAAACAAAGATATTATATCTACACAGTGTAATACTTGGATCTGGCTTAAACCAAAGCCTACCAGTATTATCTGCCCGAAAAATGACACGTGCGAAAACGCACGTGCATTTTTCGAACCCTGCCATAATACCATACGGCATCTACAACGTTACCCGAACTTGGGAAAGTGTCTGTGGGGGACTTTAATGACTCATCAATACACTAGCACTGGGTATAACCACTAGCACGTCAGAGGTACAAGCTGTACGTAACGGTTGCCTATGTATTGATTGGAAGGGAAGCTGACGAGCGAACTCATCCAGAAACCCTACTGAGCCTGACAGTGACAATATCTATACAGTCCGGTCCATTCGTCTATGAGTATCGCATATAGGGCCTAGGGGGCTGCTAAACGTCAGACCCCCAATAGCTGTATAAGTCGTGTCAGAGAGCAGCCCAGAACACTCTGAGATACTACTGGAATACCTTCCAGTAAATCTCGATTACCCTTGCCAGGAATTTCGTGTAATGGCTCTCCTAAACACAGTGCGATCTCACCCCCAATACCGGGAGAGACGAATCCCCGACGATCTGCTCATTGCCTCCATGTGGCTCAGGACTGTACCCAAAAAATACCTGTTTGCACGACTCCTTTGACCCGTGGTAGGGTATAAATCAAAGTACAGTGGGAACTCACATGAGACAAATGAGGACCTCAGGTCGATGAACTAACCTGTACACATGTCACCAGGGAACTGCTATCTGACGCTAGGTATAATACCAACCAGCAAGTTCCCGGCGAGTCCTGTACGGTGTACTCATAACCCAATGAGCACCTGTATACATCTTAGGTGAACCAACTAACACCAATGGCTTGTGAGACCGGCCACCGCCCCTCGTCGGGGTCTCGAATGTATACACTAGTCTACTCTGGAGTATCGATGCCCTGTCTCGAAACTCCAACGACTAGGGACACTTTAAGGATGTGCTTATAGACCCCAGCTCCCACATATATGATCGCCATCATACTGCTGGTAGTCAAGCAAGAATCCTATGGGCTCTATCAACATCTACATGATGATAAAGACAAACCAGATAGCATACTATCATCTCGAGTAAGACTGTTCTATCGGTATAGGTCCTCCCTCAATCATTGCAATCACGTACCTGCAATCCAATAATTGACTTAGAGGGCACTATATCCAAAAATCTCCCACTTGCACTTAAGGCTAATTATTGCGATGTCGCGTACTCACAGCTCGTGTGATACTGAACATCCAACTCCTCTACTAATCAGTTTCACAAAACTCGTTTGCAAAACTATTGTGTTCGAGAAATAGCCTCAGTGAGTGGATCCGTTTCGGTGTTTCTTTCTGTATCTCTCTATAATCTCAAGTTCGCGGAGAAAGCCATCTCCCGAATCGAGTAATATATGTCTTAGAATATGTCTGGATATCTGATGGGACCTAGTTCATAAATGAACTTCAAATCCAAACTTCTTAGACTGTATTGATAACTGAACCTAATCAGTATCCAACACCATGCCTCCCACAGTATCCTCTTGGACCGCCTGTCCATAATACTGTCCCTCGTCAGAGGGAAAACTATAACTCTGAGAATCACTCTGTCATCTAGGTCACCTTGGAAGCCTGGAATGATAACCGTCTCCTCAAGGAGGCTGCCATTATCAAATCCATAGAACATCCATTCATGTTCTAAAACTGCTTCCTAATGTATCTCCAGGATTGGATTATTATAAACTTATCGCATCTAGTGCAAAAACAATATCTGGTGTGGTACTTGACATCTCACGATTGACTCAATTGCCTAAGCAAGTGATCTGCCAATCATGCACATCCCTCTCCCCTTTAGTCTGTAAGACACCTTTAGAGAGGGTGACTCCATCACCTGCAGGTACACCACCATGCCAGGAGTCATCTATTCTAAAATATTATTAGAATACTGTCAAATTACCCACATTGGGAAACTACCCAATTCTAGATCTAAAACCATAAATCTAGTAATCAGAATGTTTGATATTATATCCACGTCCTTTGTGGAGAAACAACTGTGTGACGACCAAACTACACCGATCGTAGTATAGGAATTTTACTTCCTACTCTGTGTATGTCATCCAAATACCAGGACATTACACCCTACTACCTTCTTAACAGATCCATCCCTTATTCTGATGAAGTCAAAGCCATGACTTTTACATCAAAATTAGATGATCTATCTCCGCTATATCTGCTCAAGTCTATAAATAGACACTAGCTTCTTGCCCACTATGCTTCCGCTGCTCCCACTGACTATGATAACCCTCTGGCAGAATAATATATACGTGTACTTCTAAAACCAGTTTAGAACGACGCTATACATATCCTCCTGCCGGGTCTCATAGTCTGGAACAACAGTAGTGTCAAGTCTGGGTAAACAAGAACCTCCCTGTCACCGTCCTTGAGGCTACCGGAGTACCTCTCGGGTGTCTGAGGTTACCCACCATATCTGCGGAGTGGCTAATGGAATGTCAAACCTGATTGAATATATAGGTCCTATTAAATTTTCCGTAATCGTTTGCGGTTCTGGAATCACTTCCAGTTCTACCATACTCCCACTACTGTTTTCTGAAAAAATCCATTTTACTAAAACTGTGGCGAGTCTTGAACAATATCACTATTGATCTTCTAGATGGTAGAAAATCAACCCTCGTCAAAGCCAGGGTCAACCCACAAACTGCCATTACAGAAACGTGCTTTGAGTTATCCAGTGTCTGTTTTTAAGCATAAGCTGGACAACTCCCTGTACCTTAACATCGTTAAGATATGAAGCATTCTATATCCAATATAGAAACTTTGGCACTTATTTAATTGGAACCAGATTCAAATCATGCAGCTGTCTCTAGTGCAAATCAACTTAATGGAGAGAGGCTAATCAGCATTACTCAACTTAGGAATCCATCCAATTATGAGTAACTTGAAAAGAAAACAAGTTTCTCAAAAACCATTACTATCAACTGAATATCAATCACAAGAATCTACATCTTCGATTTCTTTGAAGAATCCCGATACTTGTGACACATGGTTCTCTACTTTATTCCTATACCCGCAACTTCTCAATACTTAGACATTGTATTTCTACGAAACACTTGTCTAAAAACTAGAGAAGTCACAAGTAAATAGAATATAGTACGAGGACCAACCCCTTTGTCCTGATGGACACTGGACAACATATAATACTCTGTATAAGTCCGCTGAGTTTAATAACTCAAAACCTGTGCGTCGTAGGTTGAAAACTGTCCTAGGCGATTTCCTCAAATATCACCAACTCCAACGAATTCCGATATAATGAGGATGATCACCTAATTCCCAATAACTTACTCCTTCTCATTATCTGTAAAACTATACAGATGTGAGAATGAAACCTGGTAAATACATACCCTGGAGTGAGTATGTAATCGGGAAATCAGTTTTCCTTTAACAATGCACTGAAACATGAAAATGTTTCGTAGGGGTATCCTGGTATTCCTAGTAATGCCTCTTGCATAGTCTAATTCATGACTTTAACCGTATATTTCCCTGCCATCTTTCCAATTCCCTTTATTTGTCTTTAGTCGTTACCTTTTGTACACCATCATTAGGCTAAATGGTTTTCTTCCTTTCCAACCGTTCGGCACCAGCCTATGGTTTGGAAGAAGAATATCCAGTAAGCATAATAGGTGTACCCTCCTAAACCTAGGAGTACTCGCAACTTGAGAGAAGGTGATGATAAAAGACAACTGAATAAACCTTATTCCTATTTCTCCTGAACCAGAATCCTTCCTCGAAAAAATATCCTTCGAGTTCGTATATAACCATACGATGGATTTATCCAATGGAATTGGATGTTCATAGTGATACGGGTTGTTCTGGAGAAATGAAAGGTGAAGTAGGAGTGGCGATGAAATACGTGGTTTGGTCGTGAATGTTAATAGTCGCAATTTACTTTGCCCTCTTTCTAATTCCTTTATCTTGTCTTTACATATTACTTTCTGCACACCCTACTTAGGCTAATTGGTTTTCTTCATTCCCTACCTTTCGTCACCTGCCTATGGTTTGGAATAAGACTATCCAATAAGCGTAATAGGTGTACTCTCCTAAACCAAGGAGCCCTCGCAACCTGAGAGAAGATAACTGAATAAACCAATTCTATTTCTCCTGAACCTGGATCCATCCTCGAAGAAGTCCCTTCGAGTTCGTATATAACCATACGATGGATCTATCCAATGGAAGTGGATGTCCGTAGTAATACGGGGTGTTCTGAGAAATACAAAGGGTAAAAGAAGGAGCGGCAATGACTTATGCAATTATAGACAATCCAAAAGCCAGTATTTTAAGAAGGTTCGGTCAACATGGTCACTGAGTTATAGTCTAGGGTCGGTCAAAATTCGTTGCCAAAGAGAGAGAGAAAAGAAACACTCTGCGTGCACTCTAACCTAGATCAGAATGGTTATCACTTTATCTAATAAGGAAACCTCCCACTGTAGTCTCAAATTCTCCTCCAAACCTGAAAGAAGAATTAGTCGGGATCACCCGAAGAGTAAACTAACTCATCAGTGGGAATCGGGATCCAACTCTCATTGCATGATAACGTGACGGTATCCACTCACGTTAGCACACTCCAGAAGATATGCTCAAGTTTTGCAAGTTTTCTGTATGTTTGAAACTCCCGATATAATTTTTATCCCATGCTCTTATGACCTTGACGTAGGCCAACAAATCATAAGCCACATGTCAAGTTCTACCCGTCGTTGTCCTGATTAATTTAGGTCATCGTACATGCCATTGACGTAGGCCAACAAGGCTGTAAGTCTGTCCTAAACTAATGCATCTATCTATGCAACAAATGAATACCCAGCAGCTACCAAATACTACGCCTTGACGTAGGCCAACAAACATAGCTTGAATACTACTGACCATCCATAAGAAATGACGGAGGATTACGACTGGTTTTTGGCGAAAAACCTTTAACGTAATGAACTTGATCTCGTTGAAGGAACCTGATAGCTTTTTATAAAAATATAGTGACGAAAACCTTTTGCTAAAGAAGACACTCCCGGTGAAGGGATCTCGGCTCTTTCCTCGTGGAATGAGGTGCAGGATATTCTAACTGAATACCGCGATCCAAAGCAACTTGTAATCGACTATATTGAAGTTATTACCCTGACGTAAACTTCTGCCCAAGGGGTCACTCCCGGTGAAGGGATCTCCGCCCTTGCCTCGTCGAATGAGGTGCAGGATATTCTAACTGAATACCGCTATGCAAAACAAAAGGAAATGTCTTTGTAATAACTCTTTTAAAATTTGTTCCAACAACATCAAATATAGGTTTGTTTTATCCTTGCATTGATAAGAATCAATGCAGTCCCATCAATCAATCACACCAGAAAAGAACGAAAATAAAATGTACGTATATGCCATCCGCATTCGTCACTGGGTCCCGTCATCACTCGTTAGGTTACTTAACTAACGACAGAGCGGGGACTGGACTAGCGCGGGTGTAAAACATATACAACATCTAATAGTATATATACTAATATACAATAATCGCTCTAGACATGATAATATGCAAAATTACAGAAAAGTAATAAGTATCACAGAACAATACAGATAATCTGGAATCCCCGGGTTTCTCAGAGCTGCTACTGAAACCCGATGTTCCCCTGGTCGTGTGGATAGCCTGTGCAATGAAACCTAGACCCCTACGGGTGCGGTAAGTTACCCGCCAAAACCTGAAGCGAGGCAGCCCCCTACAGCAAAGTGAATGGACCACCCAACACTTCACGGAATCCGGTAACTTGAGCACCCCTCCTTGGGTCAGCCTGTACCCCCTACGAGTGCGGCGAATAGTCTGCCAATTCTAGAGTGAGGCCCCTCTGCCTCTCAAAGCCATGAGATACGGACCCATTGCCCTCCAGAACCCGGGTATCCGTGCACCCCACCGCGGGGTAAACCTAGTACAGAAATGAAAATATATACAATGGGTACATCGACTTCATACCGGCCGTGCCCCAAAAGAATAATATACAAACAGGCAGTGACGGCAGTCCACAAGTCGGACGCTCGCCCCGCAATATCAAAAATAAATCCAAACTGCACTACCATTGCACACTGCTATCCACTACGACATATCCGCAACATCACAGCACAATACAGAACATCAACGCGAATGTCACGTTCGCGAATCCGTCTAAAAGGACTATAGCAATTAGATGCAATTTACCGCTCGAATGATATTCCCGGTCGGAGATATAAAGTAAGTACTGTAGACTAATACGTTTAAAATTTCGATCGACAAAATTTCCCGAAGTGGGCCCCACGCACATCTGCTGTACAGTAATAAAAACTGGGCCCAAAAGAACAGTACCAGAAACCACACTTTCCCAAGATGAAAGCCCAGAAGAAAAATGGCCCACCAAGTCACCAAGATGGCCGCGCTTTCGCGGTCAAAGCTGGGCTTTAACCGCGGATCCGCGGCCGTACGATCGAATTGGTGGATCGTTTTTCTTCTATTTCCATAAAAAAAGCCTGCTTAATTTTCTGGTATGGTCAAAATAATTTTTAGAACAGTTTTAAAATCAACAGAAACTTTAAACTTGAAAATTATGATTTTCGAAAATCCGTTCGATCGATATTTTAAACGCGTTAGCAAAAGTTAGTAAAGCTTAATGGCAAGACTCTGATACCAGTGTAAGTCTACGGTAGCGCCCCGGCTGTCTTTCAGACGCCAATATGCGGAACAAAACTTTTAACAACTGGCGCTATCGTATACTATTTCCAGGATATGCCATTAACGCTAAACTAACAAACTACAAAGTGGGTAGAAATGTTATACCGAATGATCCAGGTCCTTCGGTCTTCAACCATCATCCCATGCTTTGTTGCAGCTGATCCGAACTTGCTCGATCTCCGGTCTCGTCGTCCAGGTGGCACCACGTCGACGGATCTTTAAACGGGCTCCCGCCTCTGAACCGAGGCAACTCGATCGTCAAGTTTGCTAAAAGAGACGACCAAGATTGATGTAGAGAATGAGTAGAACACTTTGTCTCGTTATGTCCAAAGCTATGGACGAACGGTTAATGAAGTTGCCTTTTGAATCGGGTGAAAATGAGAAATGAACTTATGAAATTTCCATGAAGCAAATTTCATATACTTTTATCAAATGAACAACCATACATTTCCCACAAGAGGGGCCGGCCATATAAAGGAGAGAGGGGAGGTGAGGGTAGGAGCTATCTTTAGGTGACCATAAGCATTCATACTTATCATAACCATTAAAGAAAGAATGACCCATTTAGAACATTAAATGTAAAAGCATGAATCATGAAACCTAGTCACCATAACAACTCATCACTCATCAAATGCTTCATTAATGAACTAATGACTCACATGCCTTGTCACCATCTAGAACCATCTAGAAACATGACTCACCCAAGAAAAGATAAATCCGCATTTAACCGAATGTTAAATACGGGTGATAGAAAACAGGAAAATGGCAACTTCCAAAAGCTATCCTGAAACGAATTTCAGGATAACCCCGTAACAGTATAAACATACCCGCATTTGTATTACGACCGAATACAAATGCAACTGAGACAAAGATATTATATCTACACAGTATAATACTTGGATGCGGCTTAAACCAAAGCCTAACAGTATTATCTGCCCGAAAAATGACACGTGCGAAAACGCACGTGCATTTTTTGAACCCTGCCATAATACCATACGGCATCTACAACGTTGCCCGAACTTGGGAAAGTGTCTGTGGGGGACTCTAATGACTCATCAATACACTGGCACTGGGTATAACCACTAGCACGTCAGAGGTACAAGCTGTACGTAACGGTTGCCTATGTATTGATTGGAAGGGAAGCTAACGAGCGAACTCATCCAGAAACCCTACTGAGCCTGACAGTGACAATATCTGTACAGTCCGGTCCATTCGTCTATGAGTATCGTATATAGGGCCTAGGGGGCCGGTAAACGTCAGACCCCCAATAGCTGTATAAGTCGTGTCAGAGAGCAGCCCAGAACACTTTGAGATACTACCGGAATACCTTCCAGTAAATCTCGATTACCCTTGCCAGGGATTTCGTGTAATGGCTCTCCTAAACACAGCGCGATCTCACCCCCAATACCGGGAGAGACGAATCCCTGACGATCTGCTCACTGCCTCCATGTGGCTCGGGACTGTACCCAAAAAATACCTGTTTACACGACTCCTTTGACCCGTGGTAGGGTATAAATCAAAGTACAGTGGGAACTCACAAGAGACAAATGACGACCTCAGGTCGATGAACTAACCTTTACACATGTCACCAGGGAACTGCTATCTGACGCTAGGTATAATACCAACCAGCAAGTTCCCGGCGAGTCCTGTACGGTGTACTCATAACCCAATGAGCACCTGTATACATCTTAGGTGAACCAACTAACACCAATGGCTTGTGAGACTGGCCACCGCCCCTCGTCGGGGTCTCGAATGTATACACTAGTCTACTCTGGAGTATCGATGCCCTGTCTCGAAACTCCCATGACTAGGGACACTTTAAGGATGTGCTTATAGACCCCAGCTCCCACATATCTGATCGCCATCATACTGCTGGTAGTCAAGCAAGAATCCTATGGGCTCTATCAACATCTACATAATGATAAAGACAAACCAGATAGCATACTATCATCTCGAGTAAGACTGTTCTATCGGTATAGGTCCTCCCTCAATCATTGCAATCACGTACCTGCGATCCAATAATTGACTTAGAGGGCACTATATCCAACAATAACTAGTTTGAATTTTATAAATCTAGCGGTTTAGTCTCATTTGATCGGTTGCCACGGAATTTTGATGTTGATCAAAAGTCCGTCGCAATTATGTAGTGTACGCAGATACTCGCCGGGTAACCTTACTAGATAGCCACGCCCCATAGCCCCGACCATGACTATAGGAGAACCCCGTCGCCAAAAGCATCCGTTCGGGTGCTCACGGCTGCGGTGTTCCGCCTTAGTGCACTTGGTCGATGGTGATTAGTCCAAAAATATAAGTTAACCGTAATCAGAAACGGCGTCGCTTTGCAGCTAGCCGGTGAATACGGGTCGATCCACAGAGATAGGTAATTTTCTTAATGTGCCTTTTACGAGTTGATTCCAAATGTTGTTTGGATTGATTTTATTAAATCTAAAAAGACTAGATCTGAAAATAAATTAATTTAATCTAAATTAAAGTCTTGCTAGGGTTAGGATTAGGGGAAGTTTGGAGATTAAAGGTTTCCTCACAGCTTTCAATGCCTTATTTTTGATCAATTAGATGTTACGGTAATTATCAATGAAGTGGATTAGAATCTTTCGGGAAGATGTTTCTTCCTCTAGATTCTTATCCTTCCTTTATCGATAATTACCCTAACCTCCATGAAAAACACGCGCAACCGGGCCTTTATACTATGGTGTCACCGTTACCTCGAGGGGTAGGGTGCCGTAGGAAGCGGTTGTGCGTGTATGCATGGAGTTCTAATTCTTAGTTATGAAATGAAATGAAAGGGGTGAGAGATCTCATCTCTCAAACCTTTCCCTAAGTAACAAGCGAGGAGATTACTCGCTCATTAGGGGATAAAAAAACATTTTAATTAAAGAGAATTAAAAGCACATAAATAAAATTACTTACTAATTTGATGGCTCCCTCCAAGCAAGAATACAGAACAGATCTGAATTTTATTTATTGAAAAGAGGCATGGGTTTTACAGATCTGTGATTACAATTTATAGGAAAACAGGAAAACTAGGGTTACAGAGTCTCGCGCATGTGCAATTACAGATATGCCCACGAAAAATCCCAACACCAGCACCGACGCACCGACACAGAAAATTTCCACCGACACGGGCACTGAATGGCCGCGGAACCGCGGCAAATGTAGGCCTTGGGCCGCGGTTCCGCGGCCCTTTGGTCAGATCACATGCTGAATTTTTAGGGTTTTGTTCTTGGCTTCTTGGGATTTATATTTTTCCACTTCTTTTCTCCATTTGACTTCTGGGTCTTCTCCAGATCTTCAGTGAAAACTTGTAATGATCTTTTGACTGTTTCCTTTGACATTTCGGACCATGCGTTGCCTTGTACTCTTGTGAATTGTTCTCTGTCTAGGCTTGACTACGGTCTTTCTACTTGTTGGTCAAAAGTCCCTTTTTTGTATCAACTTTCGTCTTTTTCACTGTATTTGCTCCAAGAGCCTGTATCTTTTAATATGCAGTAGTCATGCGTCAAAAGCACCTGTTTATTTATAAAATGAATAAGAATTGGGGAATACAAACTGCAATATTATGATATGAACAAATACCCCCAAACTTATCTTTTGCTCGTCCTCGAGCAAACTTATTATTTTATTCACTAAAATCCAAACCACACTTTCGCAGGGAAGCTCGATTGCACTGAGCACGTGAAACAAGCCGTTAAACCTCTAGGTGTCCCTAGTAGGAGTGTTGTCTCCTGAGGGTTTTCAGCGGATACTACCCACAAAATCCTATCAATTCGGCCCATTGACTTTTGTTTTCCAATTAGGTCTTCTAACAAGGAATTCTATTATCTTCTCCTTGTAAATTATCCACCCATATTCTTCACACTTCCTCATTATTTAACTTAAGATTATATATGTTCTATAGATTTACTTAGCTTTCTGCATCTCTTAAGTTTTCCTTCTAGGGTTCCATCTCCACTTAGGAATTTCTATCAACTCTATTAAAGATACAAGTTCTATTCTTCATTCCTTTCTCTTATCTAAACTCCAATCACATATCCCCACGTGTATGTATAGATCACCCCTACACTTGGAAATTCAAATCAAGCAATCGTACTCTCGTCCATTGTCCAAAGCACTTATTAATTAGTGAATTTTTAAATGAAATTTGCTTACACATCCTTCATGCGACCGTTAATACTTCTTGAGGTACCAACAACAGATTACAAGATGCGTTAGCACTTTAAAGCGTACTTCCTAGTTTTGCAACACCCAAGGCTTTAGCAGTGACTCCCAAACCAGTTGGTCTAAGGCACTAGGTGATGAAGCACCCTCGCTAAATATTTTTCTATTTTTGCAGCCTTAAGTAATCACAAAAACCAGTGTCCATTTTTTTATTCTTCATTCACATTTTTTCTTTTATTTTCATCGTACTAGGACTTTAGACAAGAGCATTTCAAAGTCTTTTCTACTATTCCAAGTTTCAAGATGCGTGATTGTGCATTTTGTAGGGTATACGTTTTCAGAATCTAGACTTAAGCTAGGAACTATTTTTCGAACTTATACTCTAATAAGAACATCAATACTCTTCTCTCATTTTGACTTAGCCCAAGAAGTGAACCCAAAATTTGCCTATTTCTAAATAAACTACAAGGCATATACTTTCTATCGTTAAACTTTAAGGAATGTTATCTTTAGGGTTTTTAATTCACTAAGTCTAAGATCTAGTTGCTTCTAGCTAGTTAACCTATTTGTCAAACTCAAGTCAAATAAGCCAAAATTGAATACAATAATTTTTATAATTTTTTGAAATTCTTCAATTTTTATGGGTTTTCAAATAAATATGCACTGCAAAAATATGTACAAATGAATGCGAAGGAAGAAGACGTACCGAGCATACCCCCAAACTTGAACTTGACAGTGTCCTCACTGTCATACTAAACCAAGAGGGTCAAAATGTCGGCACTTCCCTGTTTATTTATTTATAATTTTTTATTGTTAAGAAAAACAAAAATATATACAAAAAAGGCCCTCCCCCAAACTTCATTTAAACTATGTTAGACATTACTGCCAAACTTTGTATAGACCAAACGTCAACACCAACCAGTTGAAAATTTTATCAGTAACGAGTATTGGTTGGTGGAAGAATAAATTGTAGCGATCCACAAAGAATTTGGGAAGATAGAAGTGGTGGTATACAAGGTGTGGAGATGAATATGGAGGGAAGTGGTGGAAGTGAGTTGCAAGTTTTCTTAGCGACAAGTTGCAAGTTTCGAAAAGATTTTTTTTTCCTTTTTTTTTATGTGAGAGTTTTGCAAAGAAGTTTTGAAAAGAGACTCGTGACACAAATGTATCAACCACACATGCACAATCAGGCCTAGATCTAGGGTTGCCTAGGTCTGCTAGACAGCTCCTAACTAGGGCTAGAAATAGGACCTCAAACCGCCTCTTCACCGACACTTGCGGCCAGGTAAGTGCCAGGTAAGTGGGAAGGAACCACAATAGTGTGCTTAATTAATAACCACTAGCCTAGACACACTTGCCTA